>LR746272.1:5891826-7151826 GCA_902729315.2 Spirodela intermedia
AATTTTCTTTCGCTGTGCTGCAGGGATGCCAGTTGCATTCCATCTCGGATCACGGGGGCGCTGTCACGGCCCAGAGCAGAAGATCAGCGGTGGACCGCATGGGCTACATCTTCGTCGGGTGCAGCATCACCGGGCGGGGCGCGCTTTGCTGGGGGGCCATGGAGAAACTTCTCTACAGTGGTGTTCGCTCACACCTACATGTCCAGCGCCATCGCCCCCCGGGGGCTGGGACGACTGGGGAAAACCCAGCAGCCACAGGTGGATAAAAGGGCATCTCGAGCTCTTTCCTTTCACCAGTCCGTCGTCGATCGGTCACTCGCTTCCCTCACCTGTGACGCAGGACGGTGTTCTACGGGGAATACGAGTGCTTCGGCCCGGGGGCGAGGCTAGCGGGGAGAGTCGCCTGGCCGCGCCCCCTGTCTGCCGTCGAGGTCGCGCCTTTCCAGACTGAAAGAGAGGGAGAGTTCCTGTTTAGGAAGGAACTGGAAGAACGGGAAGAACAGAGGAAGAGAAAGAGAGAGAGAGAGAGAGGAAGTGAGGAAACAAGAGAATGCAAATCTTCCTTAACCAAAATAGATGAATATAAGCTATTTATATAGGATCAAAATAGATCCGTTGGATGGGGTCCCGTGACGTCGTCTCCACCGTAGTTTTAGCCGTTTCTATATTTAACTCCGGGTACGCGTTCGCCGATGACTGGGCGAGAGTTTAAATCTTTCCTGATTGTTGGCGATGTTTGATTGGCTGGGACGACGGTTATGATGTTTACAAGGGACGCGTTGTTGTTGAAAACCTTATGCGTTAACACTAACCACCTCGATGATCGATGGCGAGGCGTGGCTCAGCCTGCCTCCCACCCACTCCAGGAACTCTTCCGCCGAGGCTGCGGTGGTGCCGCTCCCCCGAGGAGCTCACGCCTAGACATGGAGGAAGAAGCCCTCTGCAGATTGGCTACGTGGATGTGTGAACAGCAGTAGTCTCTCCATATTATCGGCTATGCTTCTAGTAGAAGTCAAGTCACCGGAATTTATACATACAGAATAACTGTAAACCAATCCGAATCCCTTAATCTAGCTTCATTTGACCTCAAGAATCCCTCCCCCCCTTCCTGCTCCATCAATTTCTTCTCACGAAGAATGAATTGGAGACTGTTTAACTTTAAAGAAGGCGAACGTTTTAATTTCCTGCAAGAGCTAAAACCCGTCTAGCCCTCTCTCCGAGGATCTCAGGGAATGATGAAGGTTGAGCGGCTAGAAAGAGAGATTCTTGAGCGTATCAATCGAAACCTATTAGTAAACTTAGACCGGTATGATCGAAAAGCCCTATAAATTCTTCAAAAACCTCTCTTCTACGCCTCCGCCTACGTCCTTCTCATCTCCGCGTGAGTATACGAATAAGCACGTGCTAAACCTGCTTGTCTTTACAGTAGGATTGCAATCATAATTTGTCTTTACAGTAGAATGAATGGAATTTATTGTCAATTATCTGACACTAACAATCGTAGATTGCCTTAATGATGCCATGAAGGGCAATCATGAAATAATTTTACTTACAAGAACTTGTGAACAGAATAATGATCAGACATATTTCAACAAAAAGCGCTTAAATGGAGATTAAACATTTTTTAAATCTACATTTAATACATAAGTCAAAAAGGTTTTAATATTAACTACAGCTTCTCTTGGATTCGCCAATTAATCAGTTTGCTATGTTTGGTTTGGCTGGAGACGTCTTGTGGCTTGGACTGGGAAAAAAAGTTAACAAAATGAACTCCAAGATAGCCCCTTGAAGCCTAGGCTATGCCCGCGACCGGGGAAGGAAGAGGGGTGGGGGGCGGGGGGGGGGGGGCGTTGTGTGCGAAGTTCAGGGCCACCCGAGATACGGCCCCGGCCGGGGCTGGTTCTAAACATACGTGACCCACTGACCCAACGTTAGGCCTCTTCATTCCAAAATAAACTCAGTTGGGTCCGCAATTCGGGCCATCGCTGTGTTTCCACGCCTGATATTCGTCGAGTATTATTGTGTACTGCTGCCGGGGCTGGTTCTAAGCATACGTGACCCACTGACCCAACGCTAGCCCTATTCATTCTAAATAAACTAAGTTGGGTCCGCAATTCGGACCATCGCTGTGTTTCTACGCCTGATATTCGTCGAGTATTATTGTGTACTGCTTCCCTCCCCCCACTGAAACTTAGGATGCAAAGCACTCAACGAACAACCCCGAGCCGAGGTCAAGGCCCTCTGATGGATCTGAAGGCGACCGAATACCTTCGTGGTTTGCTCCCAATTAACACGAAATTCCCCCAAACTTTGCGAGTTTAAGATTTTTGCAGAATAAACCCAAGCCATCGTCCTTCCTTTCCCTTAAAGATAAAGGCGGGAGTTTGGCGTCGTTCGTTCTCGAGCTCACGCCCTCTCCTCGGCGTAATGTCTCCAGAGGAGGATCGAGGCAGAGGGTCTCCATCGGAGCTTGCTTGTAAGACTCTTGTCTGAGGGCCGGTTCACATCCCCACCTACTGCCGGCAGCCAGGCTCCTTGCTCCTCCCCTCTCCTCTCCCATGGTGCAATAAACTGCTGGCCGCACACTCTTCTATAAGAGCAGCTCATCCTCGCTGCTGGGCCTTCAGGGCATCAACCAGTCCACCCCCTCCGCGACCTCTTCCGCTCCTCTAGAGAGGGGAGAGAGAGAGAGAGAGAGCCCGGTCCACCTATCTGTCTCCCTGCGCAGGATGGCTCGGCGAGGAGGCCTCTTCTTCGGGCTCCTCCCGTTCTTTTTCTTGGCACCCTTCGCTCCATCCCCCGCCGGAGCGGCGGTCAAGAGATATCAGTTTGACGTCGGTATCTTGGGGCCCGGCTGGGTCTCGTCCCTCACTTCCGTTTCTCCTCCGTTTTTCTGTTCGTGCGCCTTCTGACGCCCTAAAAAGCTTCTCTTCTCGTCGGGTGCAGATCGTGGTGAGGAATGTGAGCCGACTGTGCCACGCCAAGCCCATCGTCACTGTGAACGGCAGGTTCCCGGGGCCGACCATCTACGCTCGGGAAGGCGACCGGGTGATCATCAACGTCACCAACCACGGCCAGGTCAACATGTCCATCCACTGGTAAGCTCGCGCCGATAATAGAGGCTCCTCCTTCATCCCTTCCTCCCCTCATCCCCCGCATAGTGACGGCTAGGGAATGCTGTGGCTGTGGTGTTGTCACAGGCACGGGCTGAAGCAGTTCAGAAGCGGGTGGGCGGACGGGCCGGCCTACATCACGCAGTGCCCGATCATGCCCGGCCTGAGCTATGTCTACGACTTCAACGTGACCGGGCAGAGGGGAACGCTGTGGTGGCACGCCCACATCTTCTGGCTTCGAGCCACCGTCTACGGAGCCTTCGTCATCATGCCCAAGCAGGGGGACGTGTACCCCTTCCTCCAACCCGACCAGGAGGCCAACATCGTGCTGGGTGGGCAGCGGAGGAAGATGAATGGCGGTTTTCCTTTTTAACAGTCGTCGCCATCGTTTGTTTATTATGGGTTTGTTGTGCCGGCGCTGGTACAGGAGAATGGTGGAATGCCGACGTTGAAGCGGTGGAGATGCAGGGGAAACAGCTGGGGCTGCCGCCGAACATGTCCGACGCCCACACCATCAACGGAAAGCCGGGGCCGCTCTTCCCCTGCTCCGAGAAGCGTGAGTAGTAAAGAGAAGAGGCCTCACCTTCTTCCCCCCTTCGTCCTTCCCTTCATCGAATAGAGAGCGACAGCCCGGCGGCGATGCCGAACGATCTCCCCTTTTGCTGATGAGCAGACACCTACGCCATGGAGGTGGAGAGGGGGAAGACCTACCTGCTGAGGATTGTCAACGCTGCACTCAACGACGAGCTGTTCTTCGCCATCGCCGGCCACTCCATGACGGTCGTCGAGATAGACGCAGTCTACTGCAAGCCCTTCTCCACTGACGCCATCCTCATCGCGCCCGGCCAGACGACGAACGTCCTCATCAGGGCTGACCGGACCCCCGGCCGCTACTTCATGGCCGCCAGGCCCTTCATGGACGCTCCCATCACCGTCGACAACAAGACGGCGGCGGCCATTCTCCAGTACCGCGGGGTGCCCACCACCGTGCTGCCTTCTCTGCCCAGCCTGCCAGCGCCCAACGACAGCGCCTTCGCCACCGGTTACAACGACAAGCTCAGGAGCCTCAACAGCCCCCGGTTCCCGGCGAGGGTGCCCCTTGCCGTCGACCGCCGCCTGTTCTACACCATCGGCCTGGGGGTGAACCTCTGCGCCACCTGCGTGAACGGGACCCGGCTAGCGGCGTCACTCAACAACATCACCTTCGTCATGCCCAAGGTGGGGCTCCTGCAGGCACACTACTTCAACATGAAGGGGGTCTTCAGGACGGACTTCCCCGACAGGCCCCCGAAGCCTTTCAACTACACCGGCGCGCCGCTGACGGCCAACCTCGGCACGTCGCTGGGTACCCGGCTCAGCCGCCTCGCCTTCAACTCCACCGTCGAGCTGGTCCTGCAGGACACCAATCTCATCACCGTCGAGTCCCATCCCTTCCATCTCCACGGCTTCAACTTCTTCGTCGTCGGCCGGGGGGTCGGCAACTTTGACCCCGCCAAGGACACGGCCAAGTTCAACCTCGTCGACCCTCCCGAAAGGAACACCGTCGGCGTCCCCACCGGCGGATGGGCCACCATCCGCTTCCGCGCCGACAACCCTGGTGAGCGTTCTCAGATAGAGAGGGAGAGAAAGAGAGTCTTTGCTGACGCATTGTTCCTTTCCTTCTTTCGCTGGTTTTCAGGGGTCTGGTTCATGCACTGCCACCTCGAGCTCCACACGACGTGGGGGTTGAAGATGGCCTTCGTCGTGGAGAACGGGAGCGGTCCGGAGCAGTCGATCCTGCCTCCGCCAAAGGACCTCCCGACCTGCTGAAGGGTCTTGAGGAAAGTTGCAGACAGTGCCTCCCCGGCAAGGGAGCGGGGCGGCATCGAAACCTCCTCAGGAGATAGATAAATGGTAATCTCGGTGTTTGCACGACCGAGAGGCCAAGATTTGTGTGATCCCAGACCAGTCTTCTTCACGAATGATAATTCTATTTATTTCTACAGTCACCCCAGGACGATCGATCGCTGGGCAATGCGGAATCTGTCATTTGTTGGGAGCAAAAACTTGCTCGAGGATCGTGTGAGAGAAGAAGAAGAAGAATCAAGACTAAGATTTCAAGAACACAACATCAATACTCTGTCTATTTCGTCCTACACAAGAAGTACAGTTATAGGAGAGAGATACCGTTCGCTAAACAGTCTGTGGAACCCACGTTCCCGTAACTCCTAATTAAGCCGTTATAACTCAGCTGAGGAGAACGGTCAGGATTAATGTCTCAATGTCTTCAATCTCCCCTCTAACCCAAATATTTCCATCATCTTCAGACATGCTCAATTTTTGACATAGTTCGTCGAATCGATCTCTCCCCAATGCCTTTGAGAGTATATCAGCTAATTTTTGACCTGCTCCACTTCAGTCTTTTGTTCTTGGAGGCAGGATTGAATGAAGTGATACTGTGTACCAATGTGCTTTGATCTGCTATGCTAAATTTGATTTTTCGACAATGCAATTACAAATTTATTGCTTATAAATTGTTTTACCTAAGTGAGTTTCTCCATCTTCAATTCACCGATAAGCTTTGCTAACCAAATCTCTTGGTAGACTGTAGTAGTAGCATTATATATTCTGCTTCGCACAAGGATAATACAATTATCTTTTGTTTTCGTGAAGTCTAGCTATCAAATTTGATCCAAGGAAGAATTAAAATCTGATTGTACTTTTCAAATCAGCTAGGTCTCCAACATGATCTTGATATAGAGAAATTGGTTTTTTTCTTGCAGATCATACAGTGATTTATAATACCTATAACATACCGAAGAACTTGCTTTAATGCTGCCATGTGTTTTGATGTAGGTACTTCCATATACCAATTGAGACAACTCACTTAATAAGTCAAATCAGGTCGTGTGAATTACGTACCTCAAGCTCCCAATTATATTTCTGAACTTAGTACAATCAATTGGTGGATTTTTACTATCTTCACTGAACTTGAATTGAGCTTCTAGTGGTGTGGAAACAAAATTGAAATCTTGAATTCTACTCTATTCAAGTAATTGTAGAGCATAGCTCTTCTACTTTAGCTTGATCACATCTTCCTGTTGTTCCACATCAACTCCAAGATCACTCATCTCTAATTGTTTCATCATTTGTTGTTTGAAATCTGAAATGCCTTTTTCATTTGTTCCTATGATCATGAGGTCATCCACATAGACTTCGATTATCAGATGAGCTTCATTTGATGACTTTATGTAGATTGCATGCTCTTGTGAGCTTCTAACAAAATCAAGTGAGGTAAAGCTTTTATCTAACTTTGTATACCAAGCTTGAGGAGCTTGTTTCAAGTCATAAAGTGACTTTTTTAACTTTAAAACATAATTCTCCTTACCTTTTCTCATGAAACCTTCTAGTTGTTTGAAAAACACTTCTTCTTCCAATTCACCATTTAGAAATGCTGACTTCACGTCTAAATGATGAAGTTTTTATCCAATCTTGCCTCCATCCTTGCTACTGATGTAAAAACTTCTTCATAGTCAATGCCGAATTGTTGAACATATCTCTTTGCAACAAAATGAGCCTTGCACCGAATAATTTCTCTTTGAGAATTTTGCCTCACCTTGAATATCTATTTTAGGCTAATGGGTTTGCATCCCTTCAGTGCTTAGATGAGACTTTGTGTTATTTTTCTTGATCACTTCAATTTCTTCCTCCATAACGTTTTTCCATATTTCTTGTGTCACTACCTTTTGATATGAGGTGGGCTCCTTGATAAGTCTTCATTATCATGAGTTAATAATTAGTAAATAATATAGTTTTAGCCTTAACTCATGATAAATAGACTTATATTTGTGTTAAAGCATGAAAAGTGGTTTTCAGTTGATTAACGTGAATTTTTGGGTAATTATGTGATTTTATACGATTTTTACAGTCTTAGTTTTGAGATAAATGAAGAACAAGAAATAAAAATAAAAATATTGCAAAATGAGGAAATCCGCCGGCCAGCCGGGCTCGCAAGCGGGTCGGAAGCGCAGTTGGGGAGTAGCCGCGAGCAGGGGCTCGAGCGGCTTGCTTGGATCGACAGGGGCACGTGTGCGCCACTCCCCTTCCACGTCACCGGTAGTCAGCCGACTGTGGGGCAAGGAGTGGTCGTACACGCGAGAGGACTTTGCCTAGAAAGCTAACTTTACTATATAATCGCCCAAATAATCCGCGCACAACCGATGTGGGACTAAATCCACCTTGTTCAGGGGCGGGCGACCGCCGCGGGTTCGAATCCTCCCAGAGTCAAAATTCATATATTTTTAACTGATTATCGCGACTTTCCTGCAGATCGCCGGTGAAGGATTAAGCAACCGGAATCGCTGGATCATCGGCGAAAATCTCGTCAACGCGATTCGCGGAGCATTGCTACTAAAATTTCTGAACGATTCGCGATAAAAGGATCGCAATCCATCGAGTAAATCATCTCCGATTGATCGACGAACAAGCCGTCATCGGGAAGAGGACGATCCGCCGGGAGACCAGTCGCCACCTCCTGAGAGCGTACCAGATACGATGAAGAGCCTCCTCTTGCTGCGCGGACCTGAGGATGAAGCTCCCTAACACGTGCCTCACCTCCATCCAGCTCCTCTCCGTCGGGTGACAGCCGCCGGAGAGCCGCAAAGTCGCCGTTTTTCCGCTCCGCCGGGTGACAGCCGCCGGAGACGATTCGACGACCCACTTCATTGGTCTCTAGACTTCGCGAGAAGATCTAGAGATTGCCCACGTCGTCTTTGTCCAAGGAGAGCCTTCGAGGCCGTGGACACTACACGACGACCCTCCCGAACGCTCAGGATTCCGGTGCATCGCCGACGCGTCGCCGTCGCGACGCCGGAACTCTGTTTTCCTGCTTTATCTAGAGATTGCCCACGTCGTCTTTATCCAAGGAGAGCCTTCGAGGCCGTGGACACTGCACGACGATCCTCCCGAACGCTCAGGATTCCGGTGCATCGCCGACGCATCGCCGTCGCGACGCCGGAACTCTGTTTTCCTGCTTTCAATTTAATTTACGCTTCATTTAGTGATACTTTGTTGATTTTTATTTACCAAACTATACTTCGTTCAACTACGATTCTTCCGGCTTTTACAGATCTTAATTTGATTAATTGAGTCGTCTGTAATCGCCTACGTAAGATTCGCCGGGCGGAACTCTGTTTCCGCCTGATTCGCGTTCGCCGGGCGCTGACGTCATCCTGACGTCCGCACCCTTATTTCCTCTTTTTTTTTGTGAATTTTAAATATATTTCTTTTTTATTTCCTAGTATAAAATTCGTAAGAAAATCGTACTCATTGAGAAAAATTCTGAATAATTACCAGATATTATATTACATCCCTGTGATCGACCTGGAAAATTACCACTATTTTTGGGATTTGTATTGAATTACAATTGATATATTTATTTTGAAATACTTCTAAATATCCGAAAATTCGTATTTTCTAGTTTTATAAATTTTATATTTGCGTGATTTAATATACAACGACTGAGTCACGTCACTCCTCATACATTAAGTGAAATTCTTCAATCTCTCTAGACTTGGTCTATGTCTTTGTATCTTCTTGGGTAGTCTTCCTCTATGGATGAAGATCTGTCTTGTTCATGATTAGAGGAATTTTTAGGCCTTGCTTTATAGTCAATATGGTCAACTTGAGTTTCCCCTACATCAATTGAATCAATAAAAGATGAAAAATAAAGTGTGCCTCTACTTGTTTGATCAATGTGATTCTAGTCCCACTAATTATCTTCTTTGAAAATTATATCTCTACTGATGTGAACTTTACCGTCCTGTAGATTATAGTACCTATAACCCTTTGTGCCAGCTTCATAACCTATGAAGATCATAAGTTTACCTCTATCTTGTAGTTTTGTTAGTCGTTGTCCGAGTGTCTTCACATGGGTCAATGAGCCAAATACTCTAAGATGGGCTATATTTGGCTTTGAACCAATCAAGACTTCATACAACATAACTCCATCTAGGCTTTTAGTGAGAGACCAATTCAAGATGTAAACACATGTTCACAACTTCAACTTAGAGTTCAAGAGGTAAGATTTTTTCTTTCAACATGCTCTGGACCATTTCCATGATTGTTCTATTCCTCTTTTCTACAACACCATTTTGTTGAGGTGAATAAGGGGTAGAGAGTTGTCGTTTCACTCTATGTTGAATGTAGAAAGAAAAAACTCAGCATAAGTGAATTTTCCCCTCTGATTAGTTCTTAGAGTTCTCATCTTTTCTCTTTTCTCTAGCTCAATTATTTTCTTGAACTTCAAAAATATTTGAAAAGCTTCATTTTTCTACCTCAATATTGCAACCCACATTTGTTTTGAGTAGTCATCCACAACAAGGAAGTACATGTTTTCTCCATTAGTAGGAGAGATGGGCCTATAGATGTCTTCATGAACAAACTCTAATACTCTACTAGCTCTGAATTTAGAAGAGAATGGGAATGGGCTTCTGTGTTGCTTACTAGCAACATAGTCTCAACAGAGATTGTTCAAGATGTTAATTATAGGCAATTCTTTCATCAGGTTTCGGGAGGAGAGTTCTTCTAATGAATGAAAATTTAAGTGCCCTTACCTTCTATGCCATTTCCAATCTGCCTAATGGCACCATTTAAAAATAAGACAATGTTCTTCAATGTACAACTATAGTAAATATAGTCTATCTTGTGTCTTCTTCACCTTTGCTAGAAGTCTTTTGTGATGATCAGAGATAGTAAAGAAACCAAATGTCACCACCATCTTGAATCCTTGATCATCTAGATGACCGAGACTAAGAATATTGATCTTGAGTCTAGGAGAATATAGAACATTACTAAGTTTACTTCCATCCTAGCAATTCACAAGAATGCTTCCTCTACCAAAGATGTCAATGATGGATCCATTGTCAAACTTTACTGCACCACTTGGTAAATCATCAAAATCACAAAACAAGCTCCGTCTCCCTATCATGTGGTTTGTGGCACCAGTGTCTAGGTACCACATTCCTTCTTCAACCTGAGTTTCTTGTATTCCTTGCAGTAAAAAATCATTAATTTCTGTCATGAGAAGTGTGGATTCAGCCTTTTCTTCAGTATTAGTAGGGTGAGCTTTCTCCTCCTTTTTTTCTGCATAACATTCAGAGGGCATAATGTCCTATTTTGTCACAATTGTAACATTTTACCTTATATTTGTTTCGAGGTTTCTAGTTCTCATCAGCACTTCTGTCATTGCCTCTTCCTCTGCCTCGATTGCATCCTCTACCTCGTCTATGTCCTCTGTCTCGAGAGCCTTCTCCTCTTGTTTTCTCAGTACCATGTGAAAAGAGGACTTCTTTTCTCTACTGACGAGTCTTGAGCTTCTCTTCATAGATTTTTAGAGATCACTGACAGGGCTCATCGCTCCTTTTTTCTTACTACTGTCTCTGACTCAATAGCTTCCGACAGACTATCAGCCTCCAAGTGGAGTTGCATCTGCATTGCCCACAATGGATAGTTGGCCTTGGACAATACTGGGAATGTATCTAGGTATCCGGCATCTCCAGGTCCTTCCATAGCATTTTCATGGTGCGGCATTGTGTCTTCTATCTGAAACCGCTCTGATACCTAATGTTGAGAGCAAAAACTTGCTTGAGGATCATGTGAGAGAAGAAGAAGAAGAATCGAGAGTAAGATTTCAAGAACACAACAAAAAGTATATTTATAGGAGAGAGGGAGAGAGTAACTTTCGCCACAGACAGTTATGAACCCACGTTTCCACGTAACTGTTAATCAAGCCGTTATAACTCAGCTGAGGAGAACGATCAGGATTAAAATAAGCAAGACAATGGAAAATACTAAAATAATGAAACATTCATTGTCGGGGTAACAGCCACAGTTTTCTCCGACTCCGGCGATCTTCACGGACATGTTCTTTGACTGGGGTTGATGCCTTCATCCTTGAACGCGTAGAATATACTGAAAAGATTCAGATCCTGTGTTCGTTTGTGCCCTCTGCGGCTCCCGTTGACTCTGATATCCCTCTACCCGGAACGCGCAGGGCTCTCACGCCACAGGATGGGCCTCCGAAAAGGGCATTGCGATAAACTATTCTCGCTAAGATCATTGTTGCTTGGGTAGAGAGAGAGAGAGAGAGAGAGAGGAAGAGATGGTCGTAGCGGTCGCGACGGCCGGGGTTGTCGGCGGTTCTTCTTTCACGGCATCGCGTTGCCTCCCGTGGCCGAAGCAGGCGCGGCGGCATCTGCCCAGGCATGACGAGCTCCTTGATCGATCCTTTCGTCTTGGCTTTTTTCTTTTTTTCCCCTTTTTCCGCCTGGTTCCTCTGCCTTGCTTCATCTCTTCGCTTTCGCGTGGGAACCAGGTCCGTGGGGAGAAGCAGAGGCGGCGCGGCGGCGACCATGAGCGCGTCTCAAGGGACGGTGTCGACTGCTTCACTAGTAGAAAGCGTTCGGGTGGTGGAAGGTAACGGCGGGCTCCCCGTCATCAAGCTCAATTCAGCCGGTGGAAGGTAGAGCCCCCACCAGCCCAAAACCCAAAATTAAGGAAGATCGAAGGATCTGAGTATTGGAGATAAACGATCGCTCTCCGATAGGTCTTGGGTGTGGATGCTTTCGAGTGCAATAATAATTAATCGATAGGTCCTGGAAATGAATGATTCCAGGGTTGGTCCCCGCGATCGCATCTCAAGAGTCGGGAGCAGCCACGATCTTGTTCTTCCCAACCAAACGGCGATTTATTTTTCGGCTCTATTCCGCCGGCGAAGGCGAAAATCGTCGAGACTTGCTCGCTATCTTCTAATATCTTGAGAACAACAGCAATGTCGCCGACGTCGAATTAGTTCATCGGATACACGAAATCAGATTTCAGCTCCAAATTGGAAACCTGTAGCACTCCGACCATTGTATTCAAGAATCGAACTCACTCTCAGCACATCCCTTCATTCGGCTGACTTTTTTATCACGTAAACTTCTCCGTTTTTTCTTCTTTTTCTTCCTCAAGCGCATGGATGTACAGTTAGTACCCCCCGGATAATTTATCATCCGAATCTATCTTTTTATCTGGATTTCGACGAGCTCTATCCACGATTAGTATTTATCTTCATCATATCGCTCGTGTTCACAGCGAGGCCGAGCTTTATCTGTTCGGCGGCTGCATCACTTCGTGGACGATCCCCAGTGGGAAGGACCTGCTCTTTGTCCGCCCGGACGCAGTCTTCGACAAGAAGAAGCCCATCAGGTGCTTGATCCAATGACCCAACCGCAGAGTTCACCTTCTTTCTTCAGACCCCCATGATCCCGCGGATGGGTGTTGTCAAGTGTCCTTATATTTCTTTTTAGTCGGCCCAGTACTTCTTGAAGGCCGTAATCACTCCATCTTCTGTCGTCGGTATGAACAGCGGAGGAATCCCCCACTGCTTCCCGCAGTTCGGCCCCGGGCCCATCCAGCAGGTAATTAGTCAATGCCTGTAGATAAATACGTTGTAAATACGAGCATATATTCACGGGTTGTAAATAAATGGGAAAGAAGTCTCGTGTTCGAGCGGCTCTTCGACGGTTTTCTTCTTTTTCAATCTTTTTTTTTCTCTATTTAATATATACAGCACGGGTTCGCGAGGAACCTGGACTGGTCCGTCGTGGGAGCTGAGAACGTGGAGGGCGATCCTGCGGTGACGTTGGAGCTGAGGGACAACCCATACAGCCGGGCGATGTGGGACTTCAGCTTTCAGGCCCTGTACAAGGTGAATTACTCTCTCTCTCTCTCTCGATCGCGCACTTGTTTACAGTTCGTTCTTCCTTGCACATCCGGTGCTCGCGGCCGATTGATGGATCCCCTTTTCGACTCGATTCTGTTGGGTCGGAAATTTCTGCTCTCCGGAGAGGGCAATAAATTTACATCATAATCGTTATTTCTGCCGGCGAAATCTGCGGCCGTTCATCCCCATCGCAGGAGAGAGAGAAAGAGAGAGAGAGAGAGAGATTACTTGTTTCTGGAAAACCTGAGATCACTTTGTCAATATCTCCTTTCAAGGAATCGCTGGGTCCCCACATTTTTATTGTAATTTTGTATTTTTTTAAGGTTACCCTGAGCTCCAAGTCCCTGGTGACAGTGCTGACGATTACGAACACAGACAGCAAGCCCTTCTCTTTCACTGGCGCCCTGCACACGTACTTCAGGGTGGGATTCTACCGATGCCCTGCTCGCCATTGATGGTGGATTGGTTTGTGCCCAAAATCTTTTATTTCCTCCCAGTTCATTCTAAGAACCAGGGTTTTGGCCTCTGTTCTTCGCCATCTCCGAGCAGGCCTCCATCGAAGGCGTGTCGGTGAGGGGTCTCAAGGGCTGCAGGACGCTGAACAAGGATCCCGACCCGGTCAACCCCGTAGAGGGAGTGGAGGAGAGGTCGGCGCCGTCGATTCCATCCACAGTTTGTCCGTGCTGCGATGTTCTTCCGCCGCATGAATGAATGACTGAATGACTGAATGACTGAATGAATATCCAGAAGTAATCTGGGGGAACTGCGATGATCTGATGTTGGGTGGGTGTTCAGGGAGGCGGTCGTCTTCCCCGGATTCGTGGACTGCATCTACCTCGACGCCCCCGGGGAGGTGGTTCTGGAGAACGGGCTGGGGAACGCTCTGAGCATCCGGAACAGGAAGTACGTTTGGCTCCCTCTGCATTTCGCCGTTGTCTTCTTGCCGCCGCTTTTCTCTTCCGATCAATGTGGAGCTTCTCTTCCCTTCCCGTCCCTTCCCTTTGCCTTCTTTCTCCCTGCCCCGCAGCTGGTCGGACGCCGTCCTCTGGAACCCGCACCGGCAGATGGAGAGCTGCTACCGGAACTTCGTCTGCGTCGAGAATGCCAAGGTAATAATAATAATAACCGGGGGATCTCTCTCTCTCTCTCTCTCTCTCTCTCTCTCTGTCCCTCACGCTGGATTTCGCTCCTCAGAAGAGCGGCTCTGAGCTCGATTTCGATTCCTTGCGACCTGTTCATCAGATCGGAAATGTCGAGCTGGAGCCGGAGCAGTCGTGGAGCGCCGAGCAGGTCATCGCCGTGCTGGAGAAGCAGAAATAGCGCCGGCTGCCCCGTGGGACGGCAGCCATGGTTCCGGAGCTCTTGAATTTTCATTTTCTGCGTGTTCGTTACCCTGAGTGAACATCCATCAATCCGCTCGTCCGGCGAGGAGGCCACTTGTTGGATGATGCTTCCAGCCTGTTGGGATTTTTCTAATAAGAGATGAAATGATTCCGCTTCTTCTTCTTCTTCTTCTTCTTCTTCTTCTTCTTCATCCTGCTCGTCGTTGAATGAATGATCTTGATCAGTCCTCACCAGTAGTCGCCGCAGGAGCAGGTCCCGTCGGCGAAGAGGTGGAAGCGGGTCCGGTCGCGCATGATAATCCGGCGGCGGTAGAGCTTGGAGACGAGCTTGGCGGCGGCGTGGCAGTCCTCGCAGACGCGGAGGTTCTTGACGATGCGGAGCCCGCTCCCAGGTTCGGTGCTGATGAGCCCGAAGGCCATGGCGAGCTTCTCGCTGTGGGAGCAGAGCGCCGCCGCCTTCTCATCCTGCTCCTCCAGGCCCAGCAGGGCGGCGCCGCCTGTCGCTGGCGCGTACCCGTGTTCCTTCAGCCTCGCCATCATTCTCTCCAGCTCCGCGTAGATCT
Organism: Spirodela intermedia; assembly: GCA_902729315.2. Classification (NCBI taxonomy): domain Eukaryota; kingdom Viridiplantae; phylum Streptophyta; class Magnoliopsida; order Alismatales; family Araceae; genus Spirodela; species Spirodela intermedia. The sequence continues at coordinate 5,906,591 of LR746272.1, forward strand.
CGCAGGAGCGCGGGTGGGAGCGGTCGCCGGCGACGAACTCATCGACGCCGCCGTCGACGCAAATGGCGCTGCAGCCGGGGAGCTTCCTGACGCCCCGCTCCTTCATCAGGCTCCTCACGGCGGCGGCCTCGGGCCACCGGCCCTCGCCGGCAAGGACCTTCGCCAAGTTGACGTACCGCCCGCCGTGGCCGGAGTCCAGCTGGAGGAGGATCTGGCCCACCTCCTTCCCCATCTCCCAGTTCCCATGCGCTCGGCTGGCGCTCAGCAGCGCCCCCCACACGATGACGTTGCCACCGCTGCCGCCGCTCTGCGCCGCCCGCTGCGCCATCTTCCTGGCTTCTTCCAGCAACCCGGCACGGCCGAGGAGATGGACCATGCACCCGTAGTGCTCCGCCACAGGGGGGAAGCCGTAGTCACATCTTTCCATCCGCCGGAAAATGGCCCTCCCCTCCGCCACCAGCCCCGAGTGGCCGCACGCCGTCAGGGCGGCGGTGAGGGTAATCCGGTTGGGGTGTAACCCCCTTTGCGGCATTTCCTCGAACAGGTCAAGGGCTTCTAGGCCACGACCGTTGACGCCGAGGCCGTGGATCATGGCCGTCCACACGCAGACGTTGCTGTTGACCGTTGTCCCCCCCGCCGCCACCGTCTTCCTGAACAGGCGGATGGCGGCATCCACCTCGCCGCACTTGGAGTACATGTCTACGAGGGCGCAGACCAGCGTGGGGTCGACGGCGATGCCCTCTCTCTCGACGTAGGCGCCAATCCACTGCCCCTGCTCCAAAGCTCCGAGTTGGGCGCACCCCGAGAGGGCGGCGGCGAGCGAAGCGGCGTCCGGCCGGAGACCGGCGAGCTGCATACCACGGAAGAGGGCAAGGGCCTCCCTGGGCAGCCCGCTCTCCGCGCAGCCGTGGATCACCGTCGTCCAGGAGACGAGGTTCCTCGCCGCCGCCGGCATGGCATCGAACAGCTCGCGCGCGGCGCCGATCTTGCCGGCGCTCACGTACCCGGAGAGCATGGAGTTCCAGGAGACGACGTCGCGGCGGGGCATTCGGTCGAACACCTGACGGGCGCACGCCGGCCCCCCGGCGCCGTTGGACTTGGCGTAGGCGTGGATGAGGGAGTTGGCAGTGTAGACGTCGGAGGCGAAGCCTGTCTTCACCACGTGGGCGTGGACCTGCCGGAGCTCCTCGGCGGCGCAGGCCCTGAGAAGGAAGGGGAAGGTGTGGTCATTTGGTAGCGGCGGCGGGGAGTCGCTGCGGAGCATCTTGCAGTAGACGAGGAGGGCCTCGTCGGGGCTCCGACTGTGGGAGTGAGCTCTGATCAGGGCGTTCCACATGAACGCGTTGGGACGGGAGACTCCGTCAAGGACCTGCTCGGCGTAGGCCAGGCTGCCGGAGGAGGGGGCGGCAGAGAGAGCGGCCAACAGGGCGCCAGTGAGGTGGTCGTCGGTGATCAGCCCGGTTTTGATCATGCAACCGTGCAACGCCGCGAGCTCTGCTGCAGCGCCTCCCGAGCATCTCTCCAGCAGCAGCCTCTTCAGACGCGCCGCCTCCTTGGGCGGCGTCCTCCCCCTCCTCCCGGTGTCGGGTTTGAATTCGAAGGAAGGAGCCAGCGGCAGCAGAGGGGCGACGGCAGCGGCGGCCATGGCGTCTGATTTGACGGTCTCGCCGGCCGACTAATGAAGACAGTGGCCTACCCAACCCGGACGGATGGCAGGACGGGATAGGGTCGCTTTGGCGAAAAGGAGTCGCCTTTATACTTACTCTCTCTTGCTCGCTCGAGCCCAAACAAACAGTCGGTTGTAGAAGGGAAAAAGCAACCACATGAACTGCGAAGAGAAACAAGAACAAGATGATTCGCCGATAGCCATACCCATCTTCGAACTCCCCATGAAATGAAAAACAATGATGATGATGACGATGATGATGATGATGATGATGATGATGATGATGATGATGATGATGACGGTGATGAAGGTGATGAAGGTGATGAAGGTGATGAAGGTGATGAAGGTGATGAAGGTGATGAAGGTGATGAAGGTGATGAAGGTGATGAAGGTGATGAAGGTGATGAAGGTGATGAAGGTGATGAAGGTGATTATGATGAAGCCATGGAGAAGAACGGCGGAGATGAGATGAGACGAGATGAGACGAGATGAGACGAGATGAGATGATGAGGGCGGAGTCATCTGCCGGGGAAGACGGGTGGACGGTCCCTCTGGACGGCCTGGGAGAGGTTGAGATCGAAGAGCTCGCAACGGATGGGCATCTCCATCTCGTAGAAGGGGTTCTTCAGGACGAAGTCCGTGTACAGCTCGTAGATCGCCTTCAGCAGGGCCTCCATATTCGCCCGCCCAGGCTCGCACACCACGAAGAATTTTGTCCCTGAAATAAAATTAAATCACAATCAACAACAATCTACTTCTTCTCAACTCCTTTTCTTTTTATTTTCTTTCTTTCTTTCTTGCTTGCTTGCTTTCTTTCTTTCTTTTTTTCTTCTTTAAGTAAGCGAGGATATGGGTTGACCTTTTCTCAAAGAACATACATCTCACGAGATGGGTTGACTTTTTCTCAGCGTGAATCTATATTATTGATATGAGGGAGAGGATGACTAAAAGGATCTATCTATCTGTGCCACAGCAAAGAGCCCTCGATCCTCCCCCTTGGGTGAATGATCACTGTCAAGTCTCCGATTCTCATGAGCTGGGGTTGACTTCTCCAAGTGCAATTGGCCATTCGCGGATATACTGAGACGGAGGAGAGGGCTGGTAAAACGGCCTATGGCACCACAAAGATTTGAGAAAGTATCCTTTTGCTGCATGCTCAGCATCTTATGGTTTTAATGAAGAAAGTGGCTCCACCAGCTCCCCCTCATAGAAGAGCAGAAATGGCCCGAGAATGATTGACATATGATATAGGGTTTTGGTCCAAGACCGGTCCTCGGACCAAGAAGAGCATCATCCGCCTCCACGTCCACTTCCCCCGCGGATAGTGGAGACAGTAGCCAAGTAAACTTGATTCATAAAACCAAGAACGGAAATCGGGGGACTTTATGGCTGAGTTCATCTCCTCACACCAAATCAGATCTACTTCTCACTGGAACAAATGAGACGAATGGCCGCTAAACAGATTTTAATCCCCCCCCCCTTCCTTCTCCAAAAAAGGCATCAGACTTAGCACCACTGGGACATTTTCGATTGTTGTCCGTCCCAACAACAACGACCAGGAGACAAGAAATGGAGTGGCAAGCTCCTGGGATTCTCTGCATAAATGGTATTTTGTCCAAACAGACAGGAGATGAGATATGGAACACTTGACAACCATGGGAATGCGCATAACAACGGCAATAATATATAAATCATGATAATGGTGAATGCAGAACACGATACGTTATTTTCGATAAGGATAAAATTTCAGTTTTCGTACTGACTCGTGGAGATCTTCTTGACGAATATTCGATGCAGTTACAATGGATCACAATGATCAAACAATTCGAAATAAAATCATAAATTGATTGAAAGAAGTGAAGGCTTTGCAAGTCAAGAAAATAAAAGCATTATGACAAGCGCTGATTCCTCAAAGTTAGCGGGCAAATCATAAAATAAGCCCTAAAGTATGATGAATATAACCCTGAATATAGGTATCAACACCTGCAACTTCAATGTTGCCGCTTGAAAAGTCGTAATGGCTATTTTGCATAGAATACCAACTAAAAAATGTTAAAAACTACTTAACAAAGAATGAATCCTTTACAATAAATAATAAAGCTTTTCAAGGTGTAAAAACGCTTCCAATGGGAGATGACTCAGGCTTCGATGTATTCAAACATCCAAGGATTTAGAGCGCTCTCTCTCTCTCTCTCTCTCTCTCTCTCTCTCTCTCTCTCTCTCTCTCACACACACACACACACACACACACACAATCATAAAGCTCTCCAATGGTCTTGTCAATATTCAAGTGGGCTATCAAATTCTGTTCTTGCCTTATTATCAAACTGAGAGTTTCACACTTTTGTTCATACCATCTCCATTGTGTTGCACCAGCTTTTTATCAAGAAGGGCCTATGTTGCTGTAAAAATGTCTAGTTAACACTTTACGTAAGCTAACTTACACTGGATTAGATGTAGTGGCCTATGGGAAGGCTTGGAGTATATCCAAACCAGTTGGATAAAACCAATCTTACAAGATATTATCCAATACTCTCCTTCAATATTTGACAGTTTTCAAATCAAAACCATGTCACATGTCACACATCCGAAAACATCCTTCATGTTTGAGATGTAGAAATCAGAGAGCAAGCATCATCCGTTCAAACCTAGTCACTTCCTAAGCCTGCCAAGTATCCTTGTTTCCAATGAACCTGAAATTGAATTTTCTATATGCTCCTTTGTTATCAGTCACCCCAAACATCACGAAAGTAAAAGACCTCAACCAGAAAGTAGCTTACGAGAAATTATAGCGATCAGAATTTCATGCCAACGCACTCCTAAATCAAATGAGCATCAGTTGATAGGCAGCTCCAAAGCCAGCATGGATAAGACGACGGGCTAGAAGGATTGCAAGGCAATCATACCTCTCAACATCAGATATGATCCTAAGGATTTTCCTATCGAATTCCAAAAGCTTGTACCATTTTTTTTCTTAAAATGTGAAATCTCCAAAAGTATTTTTTAAAAACTGTGCAATCTCGTAAAAAAATATCATCCTACACCCATCCCAATTACAAGGGAGAGAAGGTGCCGTTTCCGAAAGAAGCAGATCAAGTCTATCACTCGTCTCCCGTTGTAGAGAGGGCGAGAGGCGGTAGAGGGGAGGCCGCATCAGAGCCCCTCACGCTCCTTGGGATCATTGTCTCCTCTTCCGAACCCTGGTTGCCATCGGCTGTCTAGGAGGAGAAGAAACAGGCATCCCAACCACAGAAATTAAACCCTCCTTGCCCATCGTCCGCCTCAAGGACCCGGTCGCAGTTATTTAATCACAACGAATCGAATGCTGAATGAGAACGAAGAGGCGCCAAGAAAAAAGGATCTCGATCGTTACCGGTGAGGGACTGGAAGCAGTGGAGATCGAAAGTGTCCGCCTGAAGGAGCTCAATGCCAGAGCAGCCTACTGTCGGCGAGAGCTGTTGGGAGATGGCGTGCATCGAGTGCCACAGGCTCGCCAAACGCAGGCTGTCGTTCGTGTCCATCCGGCCCGCCGATCCGTAGTCCTGCACGGCCCCATCGCCTCGGATCTCAGCGTCCCGCGATCATTCAAGAAGGAGGAATAAGGAGTGGACCAGGCCCCGACCTTGTAGAAGATCAACCCTCCGGACTTATTGATGATGAAAAGGCTGTAGACGGCGACGGTGACCGCCATTCCCGACGCCAGCTCTGATAACACCCGGAGAGAGAGAATGACCACACCGAGAGGGGGAGGAGGAAGAAGAAGAGAGAGGCCCAAAAGTTGTTACTAATGTCCGTTATAATGCCGGCCATCCCTTTGACGCCGGATAATGGGCCTATCTAATTGGGCTAACGTGTACCCAATACAGAACACCGACTTTGAAGGCCTTTATTGGGCCCTCTGGGCTGGGCTGGGCTCTCCTCACCGCGAGGGGATTTAACGGTCCTGCAGCTCCAACAGAACAACGAGGAAGCAGCGCATAACCTGTCAATTCTTCCTTCTCTACTCTCTCTCTCTCTCTCTCTCTCTCTCTCTCTCTCTCTCTCTCTCTCTCTCTCTATTATCTCTCTCAAGGTTTCTCCCTTCTGGGGGCACTGTTGATCCGTGCCTCCCCGGTGCTCCCAGAGGCGTTGGGGCCCCTCTCCGGTTCAGTGCCACGGCAGTCCACCGCATTTTCCGCTCGTAGGAGCTGTTCCTTCCGTCAGCTTACTTCCTAGACCACCGGTGCACGCCACCGGGGCCCCTCCGCTGGAATCCCGCCGCCTACCTGGGCCACCCCCCCCCCCGATTGCCCCCCGCCGTCCGCCGGCGATAGCATGCATCTCTCTCTCTTTCTCTCTCTCTCCCTCCCTCTCTGTCAAAAGGGGACCGACCCTACTGCTCTTTTGGCCGTCACCCTCCTTACTGAGGCGAAGGAGTCCATAGCCGCCCGCTGCGGCGGCTTTCGGTAAACGGCGCCGCCGCCATCGCCCCATGATCTGTCGAGGAGATTCCGGCGGGAGGCGCTGATTGGCCTCGTTGTTTTCAACCTGCGCGTCATTTTCAACGGCAGGTCGTCCGGAAGATCGAATCATACTGTCACCTCGAGATGATGTGCATGCGGGGTCATGTTCTACCACCTAAACGACCACGACAATAAAACTGGGTCAACGCCAAAACGTAAATTTGAACTCGGTTCGGCATGATTAAAGGGTTCTTCCGAAGATATTCAGCTGAGACTGTTACCCAACCTTGCTGCTCTTTGACTTTGTTGAAGTGCGGGCGCCAATGGATCGATCTGTCACGCGAGGTTGAAGCCTTCTGGGCTGGAAGCCTCTCTCCAATTCTATCGCAAGGAGAGGAAAAAATGCACTGGGTCAACGCCATTTTGTCGTCTTGACTATGATCGTCTCTGATTTTTCAACTCTCTCTCTTCTCTCTCTCTCTCTGCTATCTCTCGGGTGCTGATATTTCTTCGACGGATTCTGATTGAAGAGGGTATAACCGGAATGCCTGCCGGCGATTCGCGGCTACTTCTGCCATTTCAGTTGCGGAGAGGGCTTCGTCTTTCTGCCTCTCTGTCTATCAATCTATATAACAGGCCTGCGGCGGAGGTTGGGGGGGGGAGCAGGGAGGAAGACGGTCGTCTGGTGGCCACGGCACCTGCGGCGGCGGCGGCGGGCTCGGTGTGGGGATGGGGGTCGAAGGAGATCTGCCGCCGCCACCTCCCCCTCCGCCGCCGGCTCCCCCGGCGGCGCCGCTCATCCTCGGCCTGCAACCCGCCGCGATGGTAGATCATGTCGCCCGGGTCGACTGGTCTCTCCTGGATCGGGTCCCCGGCGACCGCGGCGGCTCCCAGCAGGTGGGTCTCCCCTTTCGTCGTCCTCCTCTTCCTCCTCAAGACTCGTCGGTCGGAAACCATTGAGACCCATCGCGCTCATCGCCGACGAACCAACGGGCAATTCTCGGCGACGACGATCTCTGACAGTCCCCGGATTCGCCTCGGCCATGTAGCGAGTTTTGGTGACGATGGATCCTCTCTGGTCAGGTCGCCCTCGAAGATCTGGAGCAGATCCTGAGGGAGGTGAACGCCCGCCAGGTTCCCCCCCTTGGTGAAGGAGACGCCGCCTCGCCAGTGAGGACAATCGCCGGCGGCAGCGTCGCCAACACCATCCGCGGGCTCACCGCCGGCTTCCGTATCTCCTGTGGGATCATCGGGGCCTGCGGGGACGACGACCAGGGCCGCCAGTTCGTCGGCAATATGGGCCGCAGCGGGGTGGACCTCTCGCGGCTGCGGATGAAGAAGGGCCCAACGGGGCAGGTGAATGAACGAACTAACGAATGCCCTTATCACCTTTTGATCCTCCTCGCTTGCTAAATCATGCACGGCCGCTGTTTGCGTTTATGCTCACGAGAGATCACCACCTCGCCTTCCACCTTCGCAGTGCGCCTGCCTGGTTGACATCGACGGGAACCGCACCATGCGCCCTTGCCTAACCCATGCCGTGAAGCTCCAGGCCCACGAGCTGAGCAGGGAGGACTTCAGGAACTCCAAGGTGAGCTTGCTGCTCCATTCCATCTCAAGTCTGCCCATCTGATCATCGATCGATCGGCTGTATGTACTCCATGGAGTCAACCCCCGCCCCCGTGCAGTGGCTGGTGGTGAGGTACAATTCTTACAACCTGGAGTCGATTCATGCCGCCATCCGGCTGGGCAAGCAGGAAGGAGTCTCCATTTCCATGGACCTGGCCAGTTTTGAGGTTTTTTTATCTTCTTCTTCTTCTTCGTGCTTTCTCGACCTTGTTTCAGTCGTCCGTCTTCCCCACAAACACCCCCCTCCCCCCCCCCCGGCGTCTGTCTCTGATGATGCGCGTGGTGGCTTCGCAGATGGTAAGAGACTTCCGCACACCACTTCTCAGTCTGCTGGAAGGTGGGCTCATCGATCTGTGCTTCGCCAACGAGGATGAAGCCAGAGAACTTCTCAGGTAACCTCTCTCTCTCTCTCTAGTATCCTGCATGGAGACCTTAATGGACCTGGGTGGATGATGAAATCGATCTTTTCTTCTTTCCGCGTCTCAGAGGAGAGCCCAAGGCGGACCCCGAGGCGGCGGTGGCGTTCCTGTCCAAGCATTGCCGGTGGGCGGTGGTGACTCTGGGGTCGAAAGGTTGCATCGCGAAGCAAGGGAGGAAGGTAGAAATCCTCCGTTCACGCACCCTCCCCACCTTCTCGCCGGCGCCGGCTAGCTCTGGTACTTGGGTGAGTGATACAGTCAAAAATCTATCGCCGGTCGTCGCCGCAGGTTGTTCGGGTTCCGGCGGTGGAGGAGTCGCAGGCAGTGGACGCCACCGGCGCCGGCGATCTCTTCGCGAGCGGGTTCCTGTACGGGCTGGTGAGGGGGCTGCCGCTGGAGGACTGCTGCAAGGTGGGAGCCTGCACCGGCGGCTCCGTTGTCCGCTCCCTCGGCGGCGAGGTGAGGCCGGAGAACTGGCTCTGGATGTACAAGCAGATGTTGATCAAGGGCCTGCCCCTCCCTAGCTCCGTCTCCCATTCGTTTACTGTCTGAATTTTAAGTCAAGCTCCATGATGTCAGAGCTTCAACCTCTTTCTGCAGCTCTCTCTCTCTCTCTGTCTCACCTAAGATCCACGGTCAAAAATGAGAACAGGGTTTGGATAAAACCAGAAGAAAGAGAATTTTTCTCGCTTGAAGATCTGGCGCTGGTGCGAGGAGCGGTCGCAGGCGGCCTTGTTGACGGCGGCCAGGACACGGGAAAATTCGTAAAAGTAGAACTTTTTTTATCATACTACAGCAGGATTTATCATAAGATCCCTAGGGAAACAGCAGGCGGGGCAGGCAGCCACCGTCTTCTTCAGCCCCTGAGAAAAAGTCAAAAGACGTCCACGTTGACCTTTCCCTTATTCAGAAACCCCTCCCCCACCCAAGAGCCATCCATCAGAGGCCGAAGAGGTGAAGCATGATGGCGTTCTGGGCGTGCATCCGGTTCTCCGCCTGGGGGAAGACGATCGAATTGGGGGCCTCCATCACGCCGTCGGTCACCTCCACCCCCCTTTCGGCCGGCAGGCAGTGCATGAAGAAGGCATTGGGCCCCGCCAGCTCCATCAGGACCTCGTTGACCTGCCAACGACAAGGGCGGTGGTCAGTCAACGCGCAAGAGTGGATGGATGCCAATTCCTGCCCAATCTCACGGAGAGGGGGGGGGATCTCATCCAATCTTCCTAGACTTGATTTCCATGAAAGAAGACTTGCTTCCTTCTCCAGTGATCATTCTCTGGAATAAACCACGCATCATATATGTATATATATATAGGGGCTTCTTATTGGACGAAGGATGATGAGGAGCTCCCCACTTTTGCATGATCCATTTTTTATTTGAACTTTCTCTAGACGGGTGTATGCCCGGCGAGAAATCCCAATCCGAGAAGACAAAAAAGATAAAAAGAAATAAAATAAAAGAATACCGGGATGATCGACACAGCTCAAGGGAAAGAAGGATTCATGGGAACTCAAGAAAAAACTGAAGATAAACAGGAATAAATAAATAATAAATCAGAGAAGACAAGAGAAGAGGAGACAAGACAAGACAAGACAAGACAAGGCAATACAGATGTGGGCGCAAAGAATACCTGGAAACCTTGGAACTTGTGCTTCCGGGTGGCAGCCTCCTCCTTCTGGCCCATGCTCGCCCAGACATCGGAGTAAACCACATCCGCTCCCCTCACAGCCCCCGCGACGTCGTGGGTAATCTCGATCTTGCTGATCCCAGCGGCGATCGCCTTCTCAACAGTCTCCCTGTGGGGCTCGAACCCTTCCGGGCAGGCGCACACAAAGTGGAGGGGCACCACTGCCGCCAGGAGAAGCCAAGAGTGGACGATATTGTTCCCATCCCCGACGTACACAATCTGTCATTCACCTCACACATTGGATTAAAAAACGAAAATTTCAGCCCGGATAGCTGCGCACCGCATCCCAAGGGTTCATGAAAACAGCGGGCGTTTTGACTGACCTTGGTCCCCTCTAGTCGGCCCACGTGCTCAGCAATAGTCAGCGCATCCGCCATGATCTGGCACGGGTGGTTGTAGTCGGTCAGCCCATTAACCACGGGCACCGAAGCATATTTCGCCAGATCAAGGATATCCTGTCACAAGGGGAAGCACAGAAGCTCATGAAATGATGGGGAGACTTGGTTGGGACTATGAAATCTCTCAGACTAGGGTTATTTCAGCCCCTCCCGCTTATGAATTAAAATGGACAAACACTAGTTATTTCAAGAAAATTGGCAGCAAATTCCACCTGTTGCCGGGACTTTGGGGCCAACTATAGACAGTAAGTTGTCTATGAAACTCAGGTGCAGGATTGGAGGGGGAGGAAGATTGGGCATTGTGAGGGTTCTTCCGAGTGATCTGACGACCGAGCAAACATCCAGAATGAGATGCGGGACAGAAGTCAGTCTACCATCGGTGGAATACTGCCAGGATAGTACCACAGCAAGGCTGCTTGCGTATATCTAGAGAGAGGCAAATCACATGGCCTTGTTTATCTTTACACTGAATCTTCTCAAGACTCGAAAAGAGCTCAGAAGAACGTTGGGATTGTCAGTGTCAGAAATTATCGAATTTTATCATATTTCCACATTGCACCAAAAAAAAAAAGAAAAAAAAATCAGCAGAGAAGCCGCACCATTATACCATCACAAATGGATAAAACCCCCTTTTTTGTAAAGTGAAAGCCACTCACATGGGCAAAAAGGACTATCCAAATCCAAGCACGAATGAGAGGGAAGACAATCACCCAACTAAAATTGATCGAATTTTTTCCACTATGAGGTGTCTAGGTGAGGCCAAGTTTCATCTTGACATATATTTGTGAACTACCCATTATTTTTGGTTTTCTTTCACTGCCTTTTCTTTTTCTCAAGCGTTCTCCATTATCAACAAACAAAGAAATGCCATTTGAAATGAAGATGTGCTTCGAAAAGAAGAAAAATTGTGGAAAAATGGCCAACATTTATGAGAAAAATAAATCATTAGTGCCAATACTCGAAATGTCAGGCTTACCACGAAATATGAATCCAAAGTCGTGATTGTCAAAAACATAACCAATAACCTTACAGATCAAGCAGAGAGTCGCACAAACTGCAAAGTTCCCATGATTTTCTGGCATGGAGTTCACAGCAAATCTCATGGTGGAAATGGGGTAGGATTTCATGTTCATCCGTTCAATACACATCATGCTTCTCTCGCTTGGAACTCTAGCCATGAAATAAGTCAATTATTTTCAAGTTCCTTGATACACTCTGAATGAGGAACTTGCGAATCTTTCAAGGCAAAGATAAAAAACTGAAGTTGTGAGGTTGAATCAGGAAAACAAATGACAATCTTAAAATTGGAATCAAGCATAGCTGCATGCAGCTAACCTTTCCTGGGAAATAAACCACGAATCCCTTCATGCTAACAAGAAGCAAAATGGTTGAGAATAAGCGACATCAATGCCCTGTGTGGACTGATGCAAAAATCATTCCATTGATACTATAATCCTCTTTATGGGAGGGAATATACCTACAGGAAATATACCTACAGGGTCTCCTGTTATGTGAAATTATAGCAATCCAATGCCAATTAATTTCCGTAAAAATAATATAACCCCCCATCTCTATCCCAATCCCACAGACTGAGATCCTCCAATGCTCATGGCCGAATTCAGCAATTGCTTGATATAAACACACGAAATTATTTCCTACGCCTGAGAAGCATGGCAACACCCCATTGCAATCTCACTTCCCCAATGAAGCCAGTCAGAATGCAATCTCACTTCCCCATATTTTTTCCCGACATACTTTGGGAACTACTTATCTAGCAATACGAAAACTTCATGTCACCATCTGGGATAGGCTGGACATGTTTTCTCTGGGTAATCTCTTCTGCCCCCTTCGTCTGGATAAATTGAACAGTACATCGATTGTTGTCACGTTTATTTATTTTACAAAACGATCGCATGTTAATGGGCACCCCATCAAATACACAAGCCGCATTAGATGCATGGACACTATTGAACATGTAGCAACCAAATTGAATAAAAAATATTCAAATAAAAATAGATCACGACATGGAATAATAAGGGAACAATGGAAAAGTCAGCCGACTCACATACCTGATGAGCAAATACACGTGCCATGATGATGTCATTGTACCTGGAGAGAACCCGAGCAATGTCGCGGGTTTCCTCTCTCTTGCCCATCTGGATATCATCGGGTCCCAGGTAGATGGCATGTCCCCCGAGCAAGAAGAAACCGGTTTCAAAAGAGACCCGAGTCCGCATGGATGGTTTGGTGAAGATCATAGCCATCGTTTTCCCTTTGAAGGGCTGGAATGTCCTGTCCCCTGATTTCAGCAGGGCCTTGACCTCCGCAGCACGATCAAGGATCTTCATTATGGTGTCCTTGTCAAAATCGCTGATGTGCAAGAAGTCCTTGAGGCCCGTATTGGCTGAAACGTAAGTCAGAAGTCAACTGCTAATGGACTTAGCATGGTGATTAAATACGCATTAATAGGCATGGAACAACGCCCTCAATTCCCTTGGCAGATGAGTTTTCTGAGATCATCTACAGCTGGTTGCCAGAAAAACCTGTTAGTTCTTCACTTTTTTTATCTTTGGAAGCGAAATTGAACACGATGAGGAAAAGAATATCAGGCTATTTTCCTTGTATACAGATTCTCGAAGGAATCGCAGCGGGAAAACCCTTCGTTTATATCCCCAAGGTAGTGGGAGCCACCGAAAGTCATCGACATTTCTCCACGGAACACAATCAGGTTTTTCCCGAGAGACGATTGAAAGAGTTACAGGTCCCCCCCATTAAGTAGTCTTCAGGAGAAAAACAGTTTCTTGCTCAGAGAATAATGCAAAATGCAGGGTGCTCTCTAGTTTCTCTCTAGGAAGAAACCTCATGTCCTCTAGGTGGGCTCCAGAAATTCGAGGAAGACCTTTCCACTCCACATTCTTCCCCATCTTCCGAGGCCACGCTCCTTTCCGCTCAGACCATCCCCTCCTTCTCCTCCGTCGGGGCGATCTCCTCTGCTTCATCTTCGTCCTAGAGCAATAATAGCGTGCCTCTAATTTCTCCGAAGGAAGTAGTCTTTCCGTATCACCCGCACCCATCCATGCAGTTGGCCATCCATCCTCATCGAACCGTGGTAAATTAAGAACCCAGTACTCTAAAACGCGAGAAAATTCGAATATGGAAAAAGGGAGGGAGAAGAGCGGGCAAAGACCGGCGGCGGCGGCCAGGACAAGTCATCGCCGCCGAAAGCTCTCGCTCGAGCGCTCACCTTCTGCTTCGACGGAGTACAGGGCGGAAGGGGACGGCGGCGCGACGGAGGCGCGGCAGACCAGCCGCCGGCGGGCGGAGGCGCCACCGCGCGAACGAGGGGTAATAACGACGGAGTAGAACGAGGGGGCAGCCAACGCAGAGAGGGGGGTGGGGGGCTCGGCCATCCGCGCGGGGCATGCCCCCGGTATCATCGCCGCCGCCGCCGCCATCTTCTGGAAGCTCTGCAGTGTTGTGCTGAAGAAGTGACGAGACCCTCACACTCACACTCTCTCTACAAGGGAGAGAGAAAGAAAGCTCTGCGGGAGGAGGGCGAAATGGGTTCCCTTCTTATTAAATTGACCGCCGAGTGGCCCAATAAGGAAGGTAGGCCCAATAGAGAGCCACCTCCCCTTATGGCCCTTCCACGGTCCAGTCCGGCCCGCAGTTCTAAAAAAACTTTATTAATTTTGTATTTAGATAAATACCCCTAATCATCTGACGTGGCATTTTTTTGTCGGCGGTACCTAAGGGGTAGTTGATGCCCTCATTTTTGGCGGCGCCGGCGGGTCGTCCCGGCCGACGAGTGGGGATTCGAATTCAAATACCCCGCTGCAACGGTCATCCGGCGGTGCCACCACCCTCATCCCTCTCTCTCTCCCTCGAGCTCTCTCTGTCTCTCTCCCTCTCAACGCGTACGCGCGGGTAGGGCGATGGGGGCCGCCGAGACTCCCTACGAGAAGCTCCGACGCAGGAAGCTAGAGGAGAACAGGAGGAAGATCGAGGAGCTCAAGCTCCCCCACATCTCCCTCTCGCTGCGGGGAGAAGCGGTCGTCCCCAAACCGCCCCCGGTATGTCCTCTGGACCTTCCGCTGGCCTGTGCTCCCGTTCTCATGTAGGGGAATCGTCTGATGCTCCGCAGGCCAAGCCGAGGAAGAAGGCGGCTCCGCTGGGGGGCTTGCTGGTTGCCGTAAGGAGGTCGGAGCGGAAGAGGGATCCTGTGAACTATAAAGAAGTAGCGTCTCTTCCCTCCCCATATGTGACGTCGCGTTCCCCTTCTCCTTGTTCGTGTTTCGCCTCTTCTTCTTTTTCTTCTCCGCTTCCCTCCATTTCCGGCACAGACGAAGAACACTGCCACTCATCATCAACTGGCTCGGATTGGGGAAGAAGGTTAGTCGGTGGGGCGTGTTTCGATTGAGGAGGCGTGATGATGATCGCGGATTCCTCCATTTGGACTAACCAGCTTCGGGGAATAGGATCCTCATTTTTTTAACCCTGGAAATGGAAAACGTGAATGCATTCCATCGAACCTATCCCTTCAGAGTGTTATTTCATCATCGGCCTAGATAGACGGGTGGATAGATTGACAGACAGAGAGGTACGGGTGGAACATTTGGAGGAATCTTCATTGTACCTTGAGGACAAGATAATGCTCAGCTAAACTCCGTCTCTGTTACAAGTGTGTGTGTGTGTGTGTGTGTACTAAATCTACTCTGACGAGTTATTCGGCTTAGATTTATTCTGCCGATTTGCCCTGTTTCGAGGCATCCTCAGATTCAGTTCAGCGAGCACATCCACTGCTGAATCTTTCATCACGATCTTATATTGATTTTTTTTTCACGGATCGAAGGTGTTTTCTTCCCTGTCGACGATGTCACTCTCGGGTTCTAAAGGGTCTCTGGGAGTATGAACATGTTCTTTTACCATCCTCGTCGTCCCCAAGGGAACGAGTCTCCTGGTGGGGGTTGCTCTCATGTTATGACCCTAACGCAGCAGAATCGGAGAGGATGGCGTTGTTCTAATGCTCCATGTGCTCTGAGGTGTTCATGTTTATGTTCCTGTTGCATGAGCTAACTCGAGTCATTCCTTATGTTGCCTCCGTGGTGGAGACCCCGAGTGTTTGCTCTCTTCTGGCATTTCTCCTTTCATAAGCGCCGTTATTGACCCCCGAGTGCAATTTTCTTTGGTGGGTTACAGGATAAGCGCGGGCACGTGGCGAGGGTGAGAAGAAGGTTTGTGGGGCTGATGACACGACGTGATTTCCTTTCTTTGGGCTGTTTAGTCGAAGGCTTTCTTCTGATGCTGCTATCCTCTCTACGATCACTAGCGCTAGCAAGAGAAATCTCTCCGACCGCGTATACGCGTCAGATGAGGCCAGGGCCTATGCAGAAGAGACGGCCAAAGCCCTTCAGTCACAGTTGGCATCTGAATGCCCCAACTTTATCAAGCTTATGCTGCAATCGCATGTCACGGGGGGATTTTGGCTGGTAATTTTCTGACGACCTTCTTCCTAAGGCTCTATCTATTTCTTCTTAGCGGAGATCGCGGGGCTTTCACTCGCATATGCAGAGATGGGATTGAGGGGTTAGGAAGGTAACGTTAGTGTCCTCTTCTTCTTACTTACCTATCCTAGCTAATCTTGCCCTGCTGATTTTGTACAAGCCACGGACCCTACTTGCGTCTACGTTGGGGAGGGAGACCGTATTCACTTACATTTCTTGAGATGAAGATCCTGCGCCGCGCTTGAGATGATGATGCTCAAACGCCCAATAATAAGCATGGGTTCAGCACATCAAAATGAGTGAAGGACGTGCACTGACGTGGGTTGTTTTTTTTTTCTGATGTTATGGGTTCCTCTTGACAGGGGATTCCCAGAGCCTTCTGCTCGAAGCACTTACCCAAGAAGGATACGCCAATGACTCTCATAGACGACAGAGGGGAGGAGTCATTGACCCTCTACCTCGCTGAAAAGAACGGACTGAGCGCCGGGTGGAGGGGGTTCGCCATCAGCCACGAGTTGGTCGATGGGGACGCCGTAATTTTTGAGTTGGTGTCACGCGCCACATTCAAGGTAATTGGTTTGATCCATGGCTCTCTATCTATTTATAGATAAGATAAGGAGTACTACTACTAGTACTACTAACAAGTGCTCCTGTGGTTTTCTAGGTGCACATAATCAGACAGAGCGGCTACTATGAAGCGGGAACCCGAGGTTCAGATGCCAGGACCAAAAAGAAAAGGAGGTACTGTGTTGTGTTTCTGTCTGTCCATTTCTCCCAGGTCAGGCATGCTCATTCGTTATCCGTAATTGCTCTCTAATTTTCGTTAATCATACTGCATCCAGTATAATAATATATTATTCTGTTCGATCAGTCTGTTGTGTGGTATGATCAGAACGAGTAGCATGCCCCCGAGATCACGAATGAGGAGTCTGCTGTGGGCTATGTAAATCGCTTCTTTCATTGATTTGCTGCGCCCAGATGATGTCGTGTCAGCCCCATACCATTGATTTGCTCAATTCTGAAAGGATTTTCAAAAAGATCCTCCGTTTCCACCAAACGTGTTTATGGGCGGTGGGCGCTGGGCAGTCAATGACCCAAGGAAGGGATCACGGTCGCTCAGAAATGCGGCGATGCCATCACGTGGTTGCCAGCACCATGCGCTCGCTGTCCGTGGGCTTCGACCTGAGTGTCTTTGCCGTTTTGACTAGTAGAGTAGTAATCTCCATCTGGTGGAGCTCGTTTCGTCCATCTTGAGTAATCATGTTTGTTCTCTGTGATGTGATTCGTTGTAGGTGATGGGGGAGGCGCTCGTCTGGTCTCTGCGCATACGGAGGCTCTTTGTCCGGTCGCCAGATCCCCCTCTCTTTCGTCATCCCCGATGCGCACAGATCGTTGACCGGGCTCTCCCCCTTCTCACACTGAGAATCAGAGTCAAATCCTGCACGAAAAAGTTCCCTCCATGGACTTGAGTCTCTAGACGTTTCAGGTTCTGAGGTTTCTTTTGCGCAGCAGAATGAACGGCGACGATCTTCCACAAATCAATGCGTCGACCAGCAGCTCTTCGATCTCCAGGGGCGGCTGCTGCTTCACGCATGGATATATATTATATTGAGGACAAGATCTAGTCCTGTTACGATAACGGCCGAACGAACAGGAGTCCTTGGTCAACCCGCGAGCGACCACTCACGCGAAAGAACAAGAATCAGTTCTAATCTGGGACGGTCCTAAGATCATTCGAGAACAAATAGCGGCTCAAAGGAATCCCTCCTTTTTTCTCGTCAGCAGAGCGAGCATATAACAGCCGGAGCATGGAGAGATTGCTGATGGTTGAGGCCTTTTGGATTGCTGCCCCGCTCGTCCGCCTTTCATGCCCGGAAACCCACCGCCTTCCCCTTCCTTCTCCTTCCTCTTCTTCTTCTTCGTGCAGAAACCCTGCCGCGGGGGGAGGCAGGGGAGGCGGAGGGGGGGAGGCAATAATACAACGCATATGAAAGGACCTGGCTTTCATAGATCCACAGTCATCATATGTCACCCACCATTTTACTGGTTCGAGGTTAAGCCTGTCTGTGAATTAATCTAGGAGAGAGAGAGAGAGAGAGAGAGAGGGGACGTTGACTTCTTGGTAGGGGATTGACTATGTCAGACAACTATAGACGGATATTTTTTCCCCAGAAAATGACGGCGGATAGCGACCAAAATAAAACCTTGTGAGAATTCGGCATCGAATAGAGATAACGGATCGGTTTCTTACCATCCCTTTAACGGAGGGTGGAATCTTTGACAACCCCTTCCCAACGAGTCAAAGAGAGTTTTGACTCGTGTTACTTCTTCGACATGAGAGAGAGAGAGAGAGAGAGAGAGAGAGAGAGGGAGAAAGAGAGTTTTGGCTTTGTTCCGGGTTCAACAAAAAATTTTGTCAAATCCAAAATAAATATTTTATTTAGCTTTTTTTAAAGTTTTGGTTTTGTTTCGGGCCTAAGTGAAAATTTTGGCTTTGTGCTGGGGCTCAACAAAAGTTTTGGTCAGTAAATATTTTATATGCCTTTTTTAATATTTCGGCTTTATTTTGGGACCAATTTAATTGTTTTGCTCGAATCCTAAATATATTTTGTGTCCCACCTTTCTCTAAAAGTTTGTCTTTGTTTATGGGCCAAAGATTTTTTTGGTTAAATCCACAATAAATATTTTATTGAAACTTTTTTATAATTTTTTGTTTATTCAAGGGCCAAAGTAGAAAATTTAGGTCGAATCCATAAATATATTTGTTTTAGCCTTTTATAAGGTTCTGTCTTTGTTCAAGGGCCCAATTACATTTTTTTGGTTCAATCATAACTACATATTTTATTGAGCCTTTTTTTAAGTTCTGGCTTTGTTCGGGAGCCCCATTGACTTTTTCAGTCGATTCCTCCATAAGTATTTTATTTAGCCGTTTCCAAGATTTAACTTTCCTCTAGCACGCCCTATTATTTTTTTTTGGTCAAACCCTAAATAAATATTTTATTGATATTTTTTTCAAAGTTTCAGTTTTGTTCAGGGGCCCAATTGAATTTCTGTTTGAATCCACAATAAATATGTTATTGAGTCTTTTTTTTAATTTGGGCTTTATTCAAGTCTATTTGATTTTTTAGGTCAAATCCTAAATATATATATTGTTGAGACTGTTTTGAAAGGTTTAGTTTTGTTCGGGGGGGGGCGCAACAAATGTTTTTCTTGAATCCACAATAAATATTTTACTAAGCCTTTTCTTAAAGTTTTGGCTTTGTTTTGTGGCCTAATTGATTTTTTTGGTCAAATCCTAAAAATATAATTTTTTGAGCTTGTTTTTAATTTTTTTTGTTATGAGGCCAAAATGAATTTTGTTGCCTAAATTCTAAATAAATATTGTGTTGAGCCTTTTTAAGGTTTTTTTTTGTTAAGGGAATCAATCAATTGTTTTAAATCCACAATAAATAATTTATTTAGCCTTTTTAAAAAAAATAGCTTTGTTCTGGGGATCAATTGAATTTTTTTGGTTGAATCCTAAATATATATTTTGTAAGTTTTTTTATAAAAAATTGACTATAATCTGGGGCCCAATTTAATTTTTTTGTGAATCCACAATAAATATTTGATTGAGCATTTTTTAAACTTTTACTTTTATTTTAGGGCCAATTGAATTTTGTTGCTTGTATTCTAAATAATTATTTTGTAGAGCTTTTTTAAAAGTTTAAGTTTTGCTAAGGGACCCAATTAAATTTTTGCTTGAATCCACAACAAATATTGTATTAAGTATTTTAATTTAAAGCCTTGGTTTTGCTTTGGGGTTCTTTTTAATTTTGTTCGCTTGAATCGTAAAGATCTATTTTGTTGAGCCATTTTTTAAAGGTTTCACTTTAATCTAGGGGACATTTGAATTTTGTTTGGTTGAATCTGCAATAAATATTCAAATTGAATTTTTTTGCTTGAATCCTAAATATATAGTTTTTCAAGCCTTTTGTTAAATTTTTAAATTTAATTTGGGGCCCAATTGAATTTTTTTGATCGAATTGCAATAAATTTTTGATTGAGCCTTTTCTGAAAGTTTAGCTTTATTTTGGAGCCCAATTGAATTTTGTTTCTCGAATCCTAGATAAATATTTTCTTGAAATATTTTTTTGGTTGAATCTTCAATATATATTTTATTGAGACTTTATTTTAAGTTTTTGGTTTTTCTAGGTTCAAATTAAGTTTTTTTGGTATAATCTTATATATATTATGTTGATCTTTTTTTGAAATTTTTTATTTATAATGGGGCCAATTGAATTTTTTTGTTAAATCCTAATGAATATTTTGTTCTGGGCCTTATTTATTTTTTTGGTTGAATCCCTAATAAATATTTTATTGAGCCTTTTTGAAAGTTTTAGCTCTGTTTGGTTGAATCTACAATAAATATTTTATTGAAACTTTTTTTTAACATTTCTGCTTTATTGTGGAGCCCAATTTATATTTTTGGTTGTGCTCAATATATATTTCTTTAATCATTCTCTTAAAGTTTTGGCTTTGTTTTGGGGCTTATCAGAAATTTTGACTGAATCCACAATAAATATTTTATCGAGCCTTTTTAACGTATGGTTTTGATCTGTGGCCTAATTGAATTTTCTTGGTCAAATCCGAAATATATATTTTGTTGAGACTTTGTTTTAAGTTTTTGGCTTTGTTTTGGGCTCAATTAAATTGGTTGGTCGAATTCACAATAAATATTTTATTGAGTTTTGTCTTAATTTTTGGCAATGTTCTGGGCCCATTTGAACTTTTCGGTTGAATCCTAAATAAAGATTTGTTGAGCCTTTTTTTAAAGTCTCTCCCCTCCCTCCATTCCTCTCTATCTCTTTCTCGCTCTCTGTCTCCGCCGATCGCCGGTTTCCCTGATCAGTTGCGGCCGGTGGCAGCCACCAGTGGCCGAGAACACGGCCTCCGCAATTGACGGATAGCATCATCTGCAGTAGCTTTCAGGAGCAGGAACATCAGGCGGCATCCGTAGTCACAATCCGGCACAGGTTTGGAGAAATTTCCTCTTTATTTTCTTGTGATATTTAAGCGGGCAGGGGACGTTGTACCTTGTCACGGTGTATCGTGAGGGTATCCTCTGTGAGGGTTCCGGTAAAATGGATGGATACTGATCTTCATGTACTGTGGCGTTGATCGTCTTCATAGGGATCATTTACCACCCTAGTGCGACCATTTAAAACCATAAGTCAACGGGACAAGGCTCTGGGTTTGTGCTCCTCTTCTTCTAATCTTCATCTTATGTTTTTCCTCTTCTTCCTCACCTTTTTTCTGAGATGGTCAAGCTTCAACTCATGAGAGTCCTAGAATATTTAGCGGAATAGAAACTTTAAAAGGGCCGTTTGAAGCCCAAATAAATGCTTTTTTTAAAAGCCTGAATAGCCCATTGAAATCAAATTCCGAGAACTTTCCGAGAACATGTGTGTTTTTATAGATAGACTCTATTGGAAACACTGGTCGTGGTATCATTTTGTCACTTGTATTTCGGCTACTTTTGGAACTTCATTTGATGTCAATATGATTGATATCCGGTGAAATTTATGGCAAAAAAATTTCAGAAACATGTGAAACGTTCTAAAACTCTTTTATCGGGGGAACGTTCTTACAATTGAATAGGTTTTTTAAGAACCCTAGTCACACGTTTATGAGGGGATGTGCAGCAGCGTTTACAAATGTGACACGCCAAGAGAATTTAGGGTCGATCAGCTTAATATTCAAAAGTATCCAGATCACAATGACGACACCTGTCGAGGGTATGTTATGTATGATATATCCCAAGACGTGGTTTAGATTTTCGACAAGTTTCAAATGCCCCAACTTTTTCAAGAATGTTCTCTTGTCATCAGAATACTCCTGAAAACTGATTAGGAGTTGCCACGAAAGTTACAAATGTTACCCTCAGTCGATTATGTATATATATATATATATAATATTTTTGTGAGGCTTGTGGCAGTTGCTGTGCGATTTCAGTTTCATGCCCATGGGATGGTACTTTATCTTTTTCTTGCAATGCGATACAGACTCCTATTCCCAAAAAAAAAAAAAAAGAGTTTCTGTTTCACACATTCCAAGAGTTTTTGCACTTTTTTTGGAGTCAAAGCTGATTCATTTCCTAAAATGCTCACTGATCTTTCGTGGGAATGAAAATTTTATTTGAAATGGTTACATGTGGTTTATGATTGGGGATGTGAGAGAGCTTAAACCGCAGAGTTATGCTGCTGTGATATACTCACTCATCCTAAATCGTATTGCTCACCCTTCGGCTAAACTCTCAGAATTAAAGTTTTTCCCACTTTCTTGTTGTTAATGCTGTGGTTTTAGATTGGTGCTCATTGAAAAATTCCTTGTTTTGATTTGCGTTCATTGTGGGTCTCTAGTTGTAAGAGAAACATGTGAGAACTGCAGACACAACTATGGAAATAACTTTTATAGTTGGCTACTGTAGAAGCCAATTTTTTTGATAATTAGATTGGAAGAAGAGTTCCCATTATTATTTGTTAATCCAGTTATCTAAAGTAAGGCTTTCTTTCTTTGAGATATTCTTTTTTTTTTATATCAGCCACTCACCTTATTAGGTGGATGCATGCAGCCTGTGAATGACATTTTCCTCTTTGATTGTTGTTTCAGGGTTTCTCAGCTACGGATCAAGAGAACAATTATTGAATACTTTGGTTTCTGAAGGTGGGGATGAGGGAGGGAATCGTTTAATGTAAAGAACCGATTATGACATCCAGTGGGGATGTATGTAAAGATTTCTATCCATGGATAAGATGAAGGGCTCGCCGATCTATTCTGGAAGCACCGACATCACCATTATGACATTGGAGCCTTTGGATAATTGGATAAAGAAAAGACAAAACTTCATGAAGAAGATTATTTCAGTAAATTCTTGTTCCATTTGGCCAACTATAATAGAGAAAATTAGAAAAAATGTAGGGATTTTACATATCATGGCCTCAAATATTTCTTATATGGAAGGAAGGAAAAACTTAGAAGATGAACATTAGATTCCCCCCTTGACAAGTTTCGATTCAGGATCATCTGTTATGTAGATTGATTCTACCTCTGAAACACTCCTTATTGTTCCTTGAATCTTCTTCTCAATCTTTCTCTTATCTTTCTTGATTCATCTATGAGCTGCTTACTCACTCGAGGTACGTAACAGATTATTATAATAACAAGAATGATGATGATGATGACAGTGATGATGATGCTAATAGTATAATAGTGTGATAATAGTTTGGCAATTGTAGTTTGTATGCCATTGGTCTAATTCTTTTCATAATAAGATACATATCAAAATAGCGGGAATTGAACTTCTTATTTTTCCTTTTTGCCAAAAACTTCATCCAATAGGATTTGATCTTAAAGAATATCAAGTCACTGACCTCAAGCTCAACTTCTCTCTGATGTTCATCTACATTGGACTTCATTCTCATTTGTGCTTTACACATGTTGAATTTAAGAATCTTGAGGAGAGCACCATGTTCTAAGAGTAGTTGATCTATAATGTCTATAGGTGAAGGGAATGTCCTGTATTTAATAAGTTTTAAGGGGGTCTTTAATATTTGTTAACTACTTCTATCTATCATGCAATTTGTGAGTGATAGGAAGAGTTGAATTTGAGTTGTCCCTTGTAATGTGTGAAGCTCTTGCCATAAAGTACTTAAGAATAGCCACCCTCTATTAGAGGCCATTATCTTTAGGAACTCATTGACTCTCACTTCTTTGATGAATACTTGAGCAATCTACTTAGTTGAGAATGGATGATGCAAGACAATAAAGTGACTATATTTGCTAAGTCTAGCTACCACCACTAGTATTACATTAGAACAATACAAATTTGGGCAAACCTTTAGTGAAGTCCATTGAGAGCTCTTCTCATATTTGTTCAAGTATCGGCAATGGTTGAAGAAGTCATGTTGATAATAGTGCAGATGATTTGCACTGTAAGTAAGTGGAACAATTGTTAATATATATCTTTATATCTCTTTTCATTCCTTGTTAACCAAATTATTGAGAAATCCGATGATATGCCTTTTGGAATCCAAAATGTTCACCTGCATGATTGTCATGAAATAGTTGTACTCAAGTAATTAGGAGAAAATGTACTACAAGAACCAACCTTTCTTTATATAGCAAGAATCCATCTATTAAGGAATATAACTCATTGACTATACATCTTTTTAACAAGGAGTTTTTAATCTCTTTAAGTCTAGCGTCTTTGTCCATAGCTAATTTGATCACTTTGAGGTTGATAGAGTGTTGTGTTATCAAGTCAATTAGTTTAGCTTGTAGTATTAATGAAGATCAAGATAATGTATCTACAACCTTATTGCTCTTCTCTTTCTTATATTTAATTCCATAAGTTTCACTAATCATTTATGATACTCGGCATAGACTTTTTTTTGTTCAAGCAAGAACTTAAGATTCTACTAATCTATTTTGATGATAAAATGTTGCCACATAAGATAATGTCTCCACTTTCTTCTAGTCAACGTTATGGCCATCAATTTTTGCTCATAAGCTGATTTCAACTTGACTCTCACTAGAAGTGTCTAGCTGAAATAAGCAATTAGGCACCCTTCCTACATGAGAACAAGCCCAACCCTTGATCTAAAAGCATCAATTTCTACAGTAAATTATTGTGAAAATTCTAGTAATGCTAATATTGGTGTTGTAGTCATCACTTATTTAAGTGTAGAAAAGGTAACTTGGGCTTTTCCTAACCAAATGAATGCATCATTCTTTAATAATTGAGTCAGTGGCCACACTATTGAAGCATCGTTGGCAATAAAATATCATGTGAGCCCCAAGAACCTATGGAGTTTTTTGAGGTTTCTAAGAATTGGCCAATCAGTCATGATTGATATTTTCTCCTTATCAACTTTTACTCTTTTTATAGACACCTAGTGGCCTAATTTTTTTAGTTTACTTTCCCAAATCTACATTTCTTGATATTTATATGAAAACAAAATCAAAGAGAAATAGAGAACACCTTTCTCATGAGATGCAAATACTCAATTTTCATGATGTTGTAAACAAGAATATCATTAATGAAAACCAATATGAACCACTTCAATTGGTGCGTAAATATTTAGTTTATAAGTGATTGGAAGGTTGGTGACACATTTGATAATCTAAATGGCATGACCTTGAATTCATAATGGCCATGATGAGTCTTGAATGTAGTCTTGAGAACCTACTAATTTTTCATTTTGATTTTATAAATCCAGATTTCAGATCAAGTTTAAAAAAAAAAGATTTCTTATGTAATTCATCTAGTAGTTTTTCCACTATCATAATGGGATATTTGTTAGGAACTAAAACTCTATTCAGTGCTCTATAATCTACACAAAACCTCCATCTCATATCCTTCTTTTTTATTAAGAATGTAAGACTCACATAAAGGCTATGCGAAGGTTGTATGACCTTTGTTGAGATTAATTCTTGGACCAATGTCTCAATCTCATTTTTCTAGAATGAGAGAATTTGTAAAGCCTCATATTTATTGGCCTTGCTCATGACAATAGATGAATGGTCTGGTTAATAGATTGCTCATGTGGCAACTTTATCATCGTTTCAAAAATGTAAGAAAATTCTTACTTCAAGCAGATTTCTAGATCATTTGGTGCTCTAGTGTCATTACTTTAGTAAATATGGTGTAGTTCGATCATATATTAATTATTTCTCTTAATTTTTTTCCCTACTCTTCTTAGTAATATATTGACTTTTGTAATATTAGGATCTCCCTTGAAAATGTGAATTGTGTCCCCCATCATGAATTTCATAATAGACTTCACATAATTAGAAAGAATCAATCTTAGGGTTCTTAACCACTAAATTTTAAAAATCACATTCGTATTACTCAATTCTAAAGATCAGAAGTCTTGTACTATCATGACATTTTGTGAATGTAGAGGAATAATTTTATAGATTTTCACTTCAGTCACTGTGTTGTAATTGCCTATAACAATGTTGTATTCATATAACTCTTCAATATACAAAGATAAGTTGTCAATAACCTTGGTGCACAAGAATTTGTAAGTTACCTCACTGTCAATAAGTGCAGATACTTATGTGTCATGTATTCTGTCCCATAATTTTATAGCGCATTGGTGAGTAATTATCATGACTGAATTTAAGGATACATGTATAGTAAACACACTCTCATCAGTGTTGGTTATGACTTGAACAAATGATTCTCAAACTTTATCAATGTCATCATTCTTTGATCTTTTTTAGTTTTCATCCACAATAATAATGCTTAACTCTTTTTTACAATGATGTCTTAGAGTAATTTTTTCATTACAATAGTAACATAGTCTTGTATCTCTTATCTTTTAAACTCATAGTCTATTAGTTTAAATATCTTGCGGTTACTTAGAAGAGGTTTTGATGTAAATGAGTTTTCTTTTGAATTCCCTTTTGGTGAACACTAGTAGTCCTTTTTAAATTACTTTTGATACTTGTATTTTAGAATTTTATATTGTAAGTATTGTGACAAACTTGGTGTGGTTCATTCTTTGGAGATGTTTGATTTTTACAAAACTCATGTATGCTTCTTTTGATTTATTGGAGGTGAATCTCAACTTGAATTGATAAATTTCTAGTTTTTTTAAGTCCAAGGGACTTATGCACTATTGATTTAGATTTGATATATCCATCTTCTAACACCTTAATATGTTCAAATTCAATCATGTACTCCCTCACTAAATTAGTTTGTTAGATAATCATTAGTTGTTATAGTGAACTCCATATTTCAAATGTTTTGAATCATTTTTCTAGTAAACTCTTGAAGTCATGGAAATTATAAAATGAAAATTGATCCTCCATCTAGAGATACCATTCAAGGGCTTCTCCCTCTATACTCAGCATAACTTACTTGAGTTTTTCACATTTGGACATTAGGTTTAGGTGGAAGTATCTTTTTAAATGCATGATCTATCCCTTTGAACCATCCCTTTGGAAAATTAGTAGGTCTATCTTATAAGTTACCTACATTGAGTCATCATGAGAGGCTTGATTCAAATGAGTGTTATGATATAGTTGTCTTGGTTCTTCTCTTGAATCTTCATTAGGATGCAAAATGGAGTGGAGATATTTGTGGATAGTTTCTAAAAAAATTAGTGGATACTTTCCCTTTGTTCATTCAGGGTTTGTTCTTATTTGGTATATCCTTGCTTTAGTGATGCAATCTCCTTTTCTAATGAAACCATCTATTGTGCCCTAAGCCTAGTGAACATTTATTGGCCATTGGTTTCAGCTTAATTGATTAGTCATTCTTTCTATAATAGCTCTACAAAATCTTCCTCTACTATTTTAATTTTATGGTAAGTAGTAGAGAAGGTCGATTGATTGATATTGTGTGAAGAATTACTTCCCACCTTTTTCATGAAATATATTACAATCAAAATTTAAGATGACTATCCACCTTGAACCTTGGCATTTTGATCATTGCAAGGGCTATGGTAAATAGCATCTTGCTTCTGTAATCTCATATGCATATGATAGTTGCTTCAAACTTTAGTGAAGCAACCATAATAATCGACTCTAATACCAGTGTTATACACCTTGGGTGAGTAAGTGGCTCGTAAATGAATCAAGAGAGATAAAGGAACAATTGAGTACAAGATTCAAGAAACAATAAGAATTGTTTTAGAGGTCTAATTAATCCTCATAACATATGAGCCCAAATCAGAACTTGTCAGGGGGAGAATCTCCCATTCACCTTCTAGGTTTTTTTCTCCTTCCATTATTTAGGACCTTCTATATATATATATATAAGTCATTGTCCATTATTCTTTAATGGTCCCCATCAACGTAGGGGGTCCAGGTCATCTTTTGAAGATGACGATTGACTTTGTAACATAATCATTATCGTAAAATGCCCACAAGTCACAAGTCTCATGAGAATAATAATGAGAGAATATACTCATTCACCTCGAGAAAGATATATGTGGAAACTAGTATAGAGAAATATTATAGAAACAAAATTGATGCTAGCCAAATGCACTTTACCTACAAAATTGATACTTCACTTGCATTGAGATCATCTCTCTCCAAATCCATATATAGTGTGCTTTACTACACACAAATCCATACATTTGTGAGTTCAACCAAAACCTCATATGTGGCAAACTTCCCACACACAAATACATAAACTTAAAAAAATACTAATCAATATGAACACATAATGGACTAAACAAAAAAATTAGAATGCTGTTTTCTTCTTAAAATTGAGCCTCCTCTAGATTATAAAGTACAAACAATCCTTTCACATGCTCAAGCAATTGATTTACATAGTTTTCTCTATACAAATTAAAAAAATCAGTCAACTTTGTCTCACATCATGACTTAGGAAATGGAAAAGATATAGTTAGATTATATTGACTCTATTTGAATTGACACCAATTCAAATGTTCCTCAATATCTATCACAAAATCTCTCATGGATCCTAACTTTTTTCTAAATATGATTAATTCATCTCAGACTAAGCTAGAATGAGAGAAAAAAAATGAAAATTTTAATAAATTGCATGCTTACAACATTATAATGGAAACTTTCCAAAATGACAAGTTGAAGTTATTGTATGGATGCATGGTGCCTTCCACTAGGTTTTTTAGATATCACTACTGAGCATTCTAAGAGTTTTTTTGTGACAAAAATCATTAGAGATAAGATATTTATGTAGTAGAGAAATGAAGTGCCATATGTGTGCTATGTACTTGTATGTTAGGAATCTCCTTCTAGTGTTATTCATAACATTTTTTCTCTTCTCTCTTACAACCATTCATTAAGTGGGAATATAAGTTACAAAATAGTTTGCTTGCTCATGAATGTCATCAACTACATTAATAGGCTCACTTCAAAAGATTATGTGGTGGTTGGAGATTGTTGTAGAGAAGAATTCATTAGAGATCATTCTCATGGGCAAAGTGTGCTCATTTTTTTAAAACCATGGCCCTTGTTCATGTAGTTCTTAGCCACCTCTTCATGGTTATCTATGGGTTTCTTTGGATCATACAACTTTTGGACATGGAGATTTTTCTCTTGTTTTAGTTTTTCATTTTTAAATTTCAGACACTAATTATATAATCCCACACTTGTTTTGATTTTATGATCCACTATTTTATAATCACAAAGTGAATTGACCCTCAGATTTTTTACTTTCTTCTGCATCATTTCTATTAGCTATATTTTAATCTAGGGATTAATTGGCCACATTCTATGATGGTTTTTTTTCCCATGACTTGGGTCAATGGGTAATCAAATCTTTTTCCAAGGCTTATTTTTTTTCAATGACTCATCATGCTTTGAGCTGTCTAATTGGCAAATTACATTTTGTTTTTGTATAAGCTTTATGTTTACCTACGAAAACCACCCCCATTATATCATGTACGCAGAAGGATAGTGCACTCTATTCCACCTTCATTCAATAGAGGTCCACCTTCCTTTGCATGCAAATCAGATGAAATCAAAGATTCCTTTGATGATTTTATTTTTTTTTCATTTTTACAATAAGTTTGATAAATGGAGTTTGTCTTTAATTTATGGTAAATAAATAAAATAAAATAAAATAGGAAATCTCTTGCTTAGAAGAAGTTTAGCATGGAGACATTGTTTGCTTAAAATCAACATATAGGTTTAGCAGCTTATCAAAAAACTTCAGCCCGTTTAGTAATTTCTAAGAATATTTATCCGTGAAAATTCAGGAGGAAGGAAGACTGCTTGTGCCAAGATTTCATGTGGACACCGTTAATCTATCTTCACACCGACCACTTAGGTATTGTGCCATCTCTCTTTCCTCCGCCAGGACTCACAAAAAGGTGGTCGATTCCCGGTCTTCGCCCCGAGCCCGCCGCCGACAGCGGCGGCGCCGGCATATTCTCGTCCGTGGGCCCCGCAAAAAGTGTTTTGAGTAATGTAATGGAGGCCCCCACAGGGGAGAGAGGGTATATACCTTATAAATCTGCTGTGCTGTCGTCATAATATTCTTTTTTCAAAATAAAAAATGCTCTCTGCTTGCGGGGTGCGCTCACCGCTTCGATTTTAATAAAATATCGCCGTAAGATATTTATCCAACCCGGCGGCGATCGCCCTCCCCTCTTTCCACTTTCCTCTTTCCGGGGGTCCGCGAAAGTGAGGAAAGCGATCCCTCCCTCTCCACTGGTCTGGTGTGGCTTTTCTCCTCTCCCTCCCGTGTGGAGGATCAGTTCGGGCTGGGGTCAACGCCCGGCTTTTAACGGTTGTCCTTCGTTTTCTCCTCCAGCTCGCTCCTTTTCCTTCTGAGTTTTCTTCTCTCTCGATCTGTCGAGGCCCGTACGATCGTGGTGGCGGCTCTGCAAGTCGAGTCCTCGGAGATGTTGGTCTAATCTTGCCCTCAACTCTCTTCCCCATTCTTGCCCACGGAGATATTACCCTCGTTCTAATCTTCCCCAGTTATCTTCTTCTTCTTCTGAGGCCCCCCTTCTTCAGCTCCGAGTTATCCCTGTGCTCTCTCTCTCTCGGAATCCCAGGAAATAGGGTCGACGAAGATCTGGATGTGAGCTGTTGATGCAGACGTTGTCCGGCCATCTTCCTCCAGATCCCCGACGAGACGAGGGGCGTCGGATTCAAGCGCGTGGAGTATGAGACCCGATTCAATCTCTGCGTTCAACTTCTTCTGCTAGGGGACTCGTCTCCATTCGAGGGCTTGACTCCGTAGCCGCCCAGCTGCCCCTCGCCCGCTGCAGCTCCCCCCGAGGTCGAAGCCGCCATGCCTGACCGCGGAGAGGCCGCGGGATTTGCGGGCGCCTTCGGGGATTCGCAGAGGAGTGGGTCTCAGGAGCCCTGCGGATCTCGATGGGCGGGCCGTGGGAAGCTAAGAACGCTTTCACTCTTTCCTCCATCAGATGCCGGAGACGGAGACGATGCTCGGAAAAAGGAACGGTCTGCCAGAGGGAGCCCCTCCCCGGAGGCATCAGAGGGCGTCGGACTGCAACGGCGAGATGAGAGGGCATTGGAAGCCGGCGCCGACTGTAAGGGCATCGCCTCGCCCCCCACTGTTCTGCGCGCGGAGATGGTGAGCGCGGAGTGGCACCACTACTCGGAGGCTCCGCCGCCGAGCTCTGCGCCGGCGGCGGAGGGACTCCCATTCCGAGGGTTCATAGTGGCGCGCCGCCGGGTTTGCAGATTCTCCGAGAAGAAGGAATCGGCTGGTACCAGAGAGGAAAAGATCAACTCCATCTCCGGCGTGTCCTACAGAGCCCAGTGGGCGACCCACAACTTCTCCTGCCTCAGGCAGGAGGAGATGGATGGCGATCCACCCCCGGCGCTCGGCGGCGTAAGGATGTGGGTGGTGAAGGGATTCTCAGGGCGAGATGGATCGGAAAACTGCTGTCACGGAGATTCAACGGGCTGCTCAAGAGGCGGCGCAGAGGCACTGAAGATGACGATGAACTCCGCTCATCTGGAAGCTTCTGTATCCAGAGGAACCGCCTCCATTGCCTTCTGTTCTAGCCACCAAAGGGCCTCCCCCGAGGCCAGGAATGAGGAGTTGTCCGCAGGTTCTCGCTCTTCTCCTCCGCAGAGTCGATATCAGTGGGGAAGATCATCATCTCCACCAGGTACGTATATATCCATCTATATGGGTGTGGTGTATTATTGATGCAGAGCTTCTTGGGTGGGTGCCCAGATGGATTAATGGGTTGTCCTCCTTTGTCTAGGTTTGGCCACTCCCGGACACAAGGAGAAGGTACTCTCTCTCTCTCTCTCTCTCTCTCTCTCTCTCTCTTCAAAGACTGGTTCTTGATCCCCGTCAAGGAGAGAGATCCCATTGGTCGCACCGTTGGTTGACCTCTTCGGGTTTTGCAGGTTCTCGTGCAGGTGGAGCAGGGGAGGGAGCCCCAGTTGGCTCTCGGCCTGCAGGTGGAGGCTGCGAGCGGGGATCAAGGATCCATATCGCTTGACGCAGACGTTGACTTCTCGGCTCCGGTGATCTCGGTTGATTATGCTGCTTGCCGACGCCCATCCTTGTCGAGGATGGGCGGCGTGTCGGTGGAGGGTGCGGCCTCTGATAAACCAGAGAAGTCAAAGTCGGAATACCCCAGCTGCCTGGTCGGAGACCATCCAGATGCCGACCAGGAGGAGAGGAGCAGGTGGGTCAAGCGGCTTAAGGTGGTAAGATCCGGCGGCCACAGCGGCGCCAGCGCTCTGGCTGGCCGAAGGGAGCAGCGGCTGTGCAGTCGTGTGATGAACTACAGCCGGTCGAACCCGTTCACCCTGGCGAAGTGCCTTCGGGAGCAACGGCAGTTCCAGAAGACCATGCTTCTGCTGCGAAGCAGCGACTCCCTGGCGGCGCCTCCGGTGGATTCGCATCCCTGGATCCGGCGGTGGAGCCGGAAGAGCCGGCTGACACCACCGCCTCCAGGCCAGGAGGTGGAGAGGGTGGAGCCGTTGCCGGAGAAGCTGGAAGGGTGCCCGTTCCCCAGCCTCGCGGCCATGGCGTTGATGGGGAAGGCGATCAATAACTTCCGGCCCTGCAAGTTCCAAAGGAGGGGGTCATCCCTGGTTTGGAACACGGAGGGGCTATAGGCTCCCCCTTCCTCCGTGCTCTTCTTTCTTCTTGCATGCTGAGCATCGCGTATCAGATGATTCCTTCTTCCCATTTAATCTGAGCCTCGTGCTGACTTCTATAATCTTATCTCTATCATCACGTTCGTGCATCCTCTCAGTTCTTGATATTACAAAAGACGGGCAGAGGGTTTGAGGAGAGAGAAAGGAAAAGGAAAAAAAATATTCCCAATTATAACAGTCGCTCCCCACTAAGATATCAAGCACCTCACACGTGGCAGGGAACCAGTGTGCTGTTCTTAAGATTCTTCCTCAAGATAAGTTGTAAATATTATTGACGGTTATTTTGGACAGTTAAAAGGAAAATACGATTAGCTGGTGGTAGTGGTCTTGTAAGAATATCAGTCAATTCAGATTACAATCAAATCTAGAGAAGTTTGATGAGTCAATCTCAACATGTTTGGTGCGCTCCTGAAAGGTTGGGATAGTAGTAATGTGAACACCCGTAGAATTCTCATATCAAAAATTGGCCGAAAGAGGTCTGGTGATGTAAAAATTAAATAATTTTTGTAATTAGATAATTGTCTGTAGTAAGAGCCAATGCCAATTGAAGATCAAGATACTGTTGGTCATTTTTTAGCATACTAAAAAATAAGCGAAGCTCTAAGAAAAATGTAATACCTAGTGAATGGTCCACATGAATAAAAAAATGAGGCTCAATCAACATTAGAAAATAACTGAAGTTAAAGAAAGTTAAAGGAGAATAATCCTTGACGTGCTCTTGACTTGATTCACCAAATATTAAATGGACTAAGATGAGGATCAGAGAAGAATTGTATGATCTTCTTTCACCACTTTAACATATAAACTACAAAACTAAAAGGTCAACTTACTAAGCACATTCATATGTTTTGACATATTTACTCATTCCTTTTATCTAAGTTACAGAATTTCTTCTTAAAATGTGACTTATAAGGATCTTTTAACATTACGAAATTTCTTTTTTTTCATAAATTAATAAAAATTCTACATAGCCAATGTTATACATCACCTCCTCAACCAGACACAATTGTATTATAATAATTACATTCAAACTTAACTTATACTAGTCTTCCTCACCTAATTCTTTGTAATTTTTTGCTAATAGAAGGAGATTTGTGAAGTACTTCAATCTCTTTTGGCATAGCCGAAATTAATATTCCTGTCAAATTTCGTAACCTCAAACTTTACCATTGATGTCTTTAAAACAAACCAACTTCATAAGAGAAACACAAGCTTTTCTTTAATACCAAATGTTTTGACAAAAGGCACCAAAAATAAACTTGAAATAAAATATAAAATATTAAAAATTGGATCTTGAATACCTAATATGTGGTTGTACAAATAACCAAAGTGCACCATAAGGACAACAAATGTCAAAGGTGAAAAAGTAAATGTCAAATGTATTACCCCTTTAAATTGCATATTTCAAAAGTGTCAAAAGACGTCATGTTGCAAATCTTAAATTGATGGATGAGCTGAATATAAATGACCTTATAAGAATATATGATGAGTGATATACTCTTTTTGTGGTTTGATAAAATACCTCATGAATCCATACCAAAAGAAATAGAGGTTTAGGTTCAAAAACAAATAAAGGAGAATGTTTATCTTGGATCCACTTCATCCAAATATTGGGAACATGCCCAAGGGAGAAGCCAACCTTCCATTCATATCTACCAAGATAGCAAACAAGAGATCTTGGGTCTCTCTCTCTCTCTCTCTCCCTCCTTTTCTATCTATTTTTGTAATGTTTTATATAATAATTTTCTAAGGTGAAATTTAAACTTCTAAAAGTAATTGAAAGAATAAAAAATTATTCAAATGTCAAATCGACTACTTTTCATGGGATTTTTGGTACCCATGAAACATTATATTTCTTTTTTTTCACATGACAAAAGTTCTAAATCGAACTACAATTTTAGAAGGTGACAGCCAAGTTTGTTCCTAGTACCACTATTAAGTGCATGTTTTTGTGAAATTTTCTTTCTAGTTTATTGTTAGCTAATTCAAGGTTTAATAGTTACAAAGATTGATAAAATACTTGTGTATTTTCTCTTTCAATACTTTCCTCAAAAATAATGTGTAGAAAAATAAAACAAAAGTTAATATAAAACTTTTTTATGTTAGTTTAATTACATTAAAAAATAGTTGTTATAATTTTTAAGTCATTGGTTACTAATCCTTAAGTCATAAGAAGAAACTAATTCAAAGACTTAATTGATATATTTTGATGAAACTTCGATAAATTCATTGAATGGAAATAACTTGTGGATTTGATTAATTCGTATTTTTGTAGACACAAAAGCATTCACACAAACATGGTTTACATCAATTTTCTGACTATCAACATTTCAAACATCAAGTAATGACGAAGCTAATAATATATCCATTCCACATCTTGGCCCAAAAACCATCCCCTTTGAGGTTCTTAAAGGTGTAAAATTACATAAAAGAAGATCATGCAATTCATATTAATTGGTCCATTAAATCTTGAATAAGGTCTACGATTAAGTGGTGTTGATGAAATCATCGTTGACCATATTATTTGACACATAATTTTCTTCTCAAGTCAACCCCTTTGTGGCCACACACTAATCAATTATGAACCCATGATGTGACATTTGTTGAGTTTGAGAAGTCAATAAGATTTTGATGATATATAAAGATATTTGGGTAAAATCACCTCAAGCAAAAATTGTGAAATTAATAACATTGCTACATAATTATAATTAAACTAAAATTTATTCAAAATGAGAAAAATGCATATTTTGTTGCAATTTATGTTTCTTGCAGAAATCAAAGCATTTAATGGCAAGTTAATATGTAAAGAATCAGCACTTCCAATAGATCATGAAAATATTAATATTTTAATTTTATATGATTCTTATAAGAAAAAATATTTATTAATTTTTCAAGCTTTACCCATTAAAGGCTAAGGATGCAAAGTATTTAAGT
The DNA here is from genome assembly GCA_902729315.2 of Spirodela intermedia. Classification (NCBI taxonomy): domain Eukaryota; kingdom Viridiplantae; phylum Streptophyta; class Magnoliopsida; order Alismatales; family Araceae; genus Spirodela; species Spirodela intermedia. The sequence goes on from LR746272.1 coordinate 5,941,912, forward strand.
GTATTCCATTGATGTGCAAGTGACCTTAGCCTAATAACGAAAAACCACTTTTAAATAAATCAGCCCAAGTTAAAACAAAAAAAGTCTTTATGACCCAAATTGAGATTGACCCATTCTTCATATAATTATTGAAGAGGATGATTGATAAGTTTTCATTATTATGAGTTAATAATTAATTAATAATAGTTTAAGTCTTAACTCATGATAAATAAACTTATAGAAATGTGAAATTATGAAAAATATTTTTTAGTTAGTTAGTGTGAATTATTGACTAATTATGTGATTTTATATAAATTTATATAATTTTTATAATCTTATTTTAGATATAAATAAATATAAAATAATATATATATATATATATATAGAAAAAAATGAGACCCAGCATCTAGTTGGGCCTACAAGTGAGTCTGAAGCACAATCGAGTAGAGCCACAAGTAGGAGTCTCGATCAACTAAGGATCAATAAAGGGCATGTGCACGTCACTTCTCTTTTACATCACTAGTGGCCAAGCAGGCGTAGGGCAAAGAGTGACTGTACACATGTGTGTGAGAGAGAGAGTTATTGATTAAAAAATCTTATATTATTATATATTCATCTCATAACTTGAAAAATAACTGATGTGGGACTAAACCCACTCACAACTTCCATGAAGGTTTTTTAGTAATTTTTAATATCTACAATACCTTTGATTTGTGAGAAAGATATACCTTTATGACATTATCTTATAAGAGTATTTACATACTTATTTCACACTTTTTCATATAAGCAGGCGATTGATGAGGGTTCAAATCTCATCATAATCAAAACTGATATTTTTATCTGATTAAATCGTAATTCTTTTGTAGAGTACCGATCATCAATTAAGCCATCAAAATTGCTAAATAATCATTGAAAATCTCGTCAACACATTTCATAGAGCATTATTCTCTCAATTACCGAATGATCCTAGATAAAAGAATCTAAAGTTCATTAGGTAAATTATCTCTGACTTATCACCAAACTAGTCGTCATCAGAAAGAGAACGATCTACCACGAGACAAATTACCACCTCCTAAGAGCATACTAAATGTGACGAACAACCTTCTATTGCTATGTAGACTTGAGGATGAAGCTTCCTAAAGCACACCTCACCTCTATCTAGTTTATTTATATTAGGTGATAGTCATTAGAAATTCGTAAAGTTGTTATTTTTTACTCTACTAGGTGATAGCCATTAATAACGATTCATCAATCTACTTCATTGATTTCTATGCTTCATAAAAAAAATCTAGAGATTGTCCACATTCTATATGTTTAAAGAAAGCTTTTGAGGCTATTAGCCTTACATGATAATCTCCCTCAAACACTCAGGATTTTGATGCATCATTGTTGTGACGTTGGAACTCTATTTTACTATTTTTAATTAGTTTAACTTTTATCATCATTTTTTGAACTTCAAAAAGAGATTTAGAAAATACATAAGTCACCCATATATAAGTAAAGCCATTAAGTCTATGAACATCACTCAATAATCTTTTTAAATACACATAATTCTAAGGATTGTTGTTGTGAGGCCAAAACTCAACATTTATTTAATTTGATGATATTTTGTGTGATTTTCAGTTTCAAAATTATTTTTTATTAAATTATGATTTTTTTTACTTTTATATAACTTAATTTGATCAATTAAATCATCTATAATCACTAATATAAGAATCACTGAACATAGCTCTACCTTCACCCAATTCGTGTTTGTCAAACCACTGACCTTATCTTGACATAAGCATACTTATTTTCCTTTTCATAAATTTTAAATATATTTATCTTTATTATTTAGTCTAAAAATCATAATAAATTATATTATTTGTAAAATATTCTGAAATATTATCAAATATCATATTACATTCTTGTGATTAACTTGAAAAAAATTCACTATTTTTAAAACTTTTTATTAAATTATAATTGATATCATTTTTCAAAAATACTTCTAAATATTTAAAAATTAGTATTTTATAAATTTAAAATTTATGTAATTTATTACACAATGATTAAGTCATGTCAGTGGTCCAACTCATTACGTTAATGTATAAAAAGAGTGTTTTCACCAAAATGAAGGCTCCAAGAGTAAATGGGAATTTCCATGGCAACAATGGGTACCTCACAATCCCCCTCTTCTGTACCTCAATTTGTCATCTAAATCGATGAAGTTTGAACAAAAGGAATCTTGATGAAAGAAGAAAAATATGACATGCAACATTCTTGTCCATTGTCATACTCATCTTGGTCTCTTAACAAAGCAAGACATTTCCATCCTTAGTTGAAGTCAATGGTGAAAGTATTAGTGGCTAATTTCATGAATGTATTATTATGTAGTAGAAACAAATTGAATATTGGGACACTTTTAATGTGACTGAAATGTGATTTACCTAAGACAGCTAATTTCTAGTGACCTAGAGGGTTAATATATATGCTCATGGATCTTAACTATATGAAGGGTTCTTGATCCTAAAAAAACCAACTATATTCTAGGGGCTTGAATAGTAAAATTGAGCAAGATGAGTGGATGCAAGTCAAAATGGTTTAGTTGAACCACTGCAAAACTATCCCATGAGTCCCTCTCAACATTCATAAATCGAATAACCATATGAGAATAATTAGAATACATAAATATAAAAATATTTAGATATAAAATAAAATATTAAGTAATATAAATTAAAATTTATAATCAATTCATCTCCTCTCCTCCCCCCTTTTCTTTTTTAATTCATCCCACTAGTAAACTAGAACTAACAATTGGTATCATAGCTAAATATAGTTAGAGATTATAACATACCAGAATGAGTAGGCCATGTCTAGTAGTTCAATGAATCAAGCCCTTAAGATATAATCCATCATTTGACCTCCACTATCAATTATCTCAAAATTTTCTTACTTGAAAAATTTAATGAAAAATTTCATTATAAGAAAGATGTTATAGTGAAATAAAAAAGGATTTTGTATAAAGAAGACATTGATTGGCATTTATGACTCATCAATAGTAAGATTCTAGTATACTTTATTGTGACATTGGTGTAAATAAATTTCAGAGGATTCAACAATGTGAAATAACAAAAGAAATTTGAGAGAAACTAGAAGTCATATATAAAGGTACATCAAAGGTGAATGGCATCATCATAGATATTATATCACATGAATTTTAGATGTTCAACATGATGGAAAATAAAGTTGGGTGATCATTGTTTAATAGACTCACTAAAATAGTCAATATTGTAAAAGGACTAGGGAGAACGTTCACAAGATTTGAATTAAGTAGGATAATTATTAGATTCCTTACCTTAGAATGAAAACCTTAAAAGGTTCCCGTTGAAAAAGTCAAACACTATAAATTCAAATATAGTATTTGACTATAAAAAGGTGCCATAATTATTTTGAATAATTTTAATATAAAGAAAATAATGAATTAAATTCAAATATATCATATCAAATTCAGTGATCATGCATGTTTTAAATTCATTCACAAGAGAATGAGATGATCTTGATAATATCATCTATGTGTATACACAATAAAAGCATAATTTTCTTTCCTCTTCAAATAGAAATTTGCTTCACTTTCACTTTAGTAAAAGTTATTTTTATGAAGATAATAATTTATGTCCTATAACATACTATCGGTGTTTGATTTAGTCCATAAAGGCCTTTTTTAACTTGTAAATTTAATTATCTTTGTCATAAATTATAAATCTTTGGAGATACACAATATAGACATCTTCATCTTGTTGTGTGACTAGTAGACTAAAAAGTTAACAAAGAAGGGGAGTGAAATGATATTTCTTATTTTATGGCTTTGTGATATTATTTTAAACTATTTTTGTGAGTTTCAATAAAAGTATATTTACATAATTTTTGGTTTTGCTTGACATAGGGTATTGTGGATTGGCACAATCTTATGAGTCAACATAGTGAGTCAACACACAATTCATGTGAGTCGACACAATTTCCACTAAATTGGCATAGTAAGTTCCAACACGTGTTGAACATAAAGATTTATAGCTATTAGACTACTTTTTTCCTATAATTACTTTCAAGGGGGACTACCTTTTATTTTTACTATTCTTCTTCAAGGAATTAAAATTTTTAACTTGACAAGAGCAAGAATCTCCTTTTACACTATAGATTTTATGAGACTATCACCCCATGCTTGACATTAGGACACTAGTTTTATTATATACCCAAGTTACAAGTGCTCCCGAATGTCTTCACATATGATAAGAAGTTGTAAATATTTACAAAGATTTCATGATCTTGAAAGGAATGTTTCATTATTTATGAAGATAAGTTAAGTAAAGGAGAAAGCTTAACCTTGTGGAACCTTGTAGCTAAGTTTTCACATGATGATTTAGATTATGAAATAGATGAGAGTTTTAAAGTTGAGATACTACTTAATAACTTATTTGAAGAACATTTTATAAAGTTCATTTCAACCATTGGAGCTCATGCGAGTGAGATCTTGACATGACTTAGTCATTGTATAATAAATCATGTAAATTAAAAATTTATAAAACTAGAAAATACTAATTTTTGGATATTTAGAAGTATTTCTAAATAAATTAATTAATTATAATTCAATAAAATTTCTAAAAATAGTAAAAATTATCCAAGTCAATCACACGGATGTAATATAATATCAAATAATATTTCAAAATTTTTCTCAAAAAATATGAGTTTTTATAAATTTAAACTAAAAAATAAAAATAAAATATATTTAAATTAAAAAAAAAAAGCTACACATGTCAAGATGATGTTAGTACCTAACGAATGCGAATTAGATGAAAATAGAATTCCACTCAATGATTCTTACATAAGTAATTACATATGATTTAATTAGTCAAATTAAGATTTATAAAAGCTAAAAAAATCATAATTGAATGAAAAGTAGTTTGGAAATTTTAAATCAACATTATCTTTAAATGAAACAAACATTAAGTTGAAAGTAAGAAAAATATAAGTATGGCATCACGATAGTGATGCATCGATGATACATTAAAATTCTGAGTGTTCAAGAGAATTGTCATGTAGTATCCATGGCCTTAAAGGCTCTCTTTGGATAAAAACAATGTGGACAATCTCTAGATTTTCTTGCAAAGTCTAGAGATCAATGAAATAGGGCATCAAATTATTTCTGACGACTGTCACCTAGTAAAGGAAAAAAATGATGACTTTGCGAATCTATAGTGATTGTCACCTAATGAAGAAGAACTAAATAGAGGTAGAGCACGTGTTAAGAAGCTTTATCCTCAAGTTCACACAATAATATGAGGCTCTTCATCACATCTGGTACACTTTCAAGAAGTGATGACTCATCTCCTGATAGATCATCATCTTCTCGACAATTACTTTTTTGTCGATTAGTTAAAGATGATTTACTTGATGGATTCATGATCTTTTTATCATGAATTATTCAATAATTTTAGTAACAATAATCTATGAATCGTATTGACAAGATTTTTACTAATGATCAAATGATTTTAGATACTTAATCCTTCACTGATGATATGTAAGAAAGTCACAATTTAATGAGATAAAAATACAAGTTTTAGTTCTAGTAGAATTCAAATCTACACCAATCGTCTGCCTACATGAGAGAGAGGAAAATAAGTATATGAATACCCGTATAAAGTGACATCATCAGACTACTTCCTTCTGATAAATAAAGAATATTATAAGTATTAAAATCTTCAAAAATATTTTAGGGAAAGTGTGACCGTCGATTTAATCCCACATTAGTGATATGTCAAATGTTGAGATGAATATATAATAATACCATGTTTAGAAGTAATGAGTCTATTTTTCACCAGTGTATGACTACTCCTTGTCCCACAACTAACTGGCCACTAGTGATGTGGAAAAGGAGTAATGCACACATGTCCCCATCGGTCTATAGTTGCTCAAGCCCCTGCTCACAGCTCTACCCCCACTATGCTTCCAACCTACTTGCGTGCTTAGTTGGTTGATAGGTCCCCTATTTTTCTATTTTTTTTAATTTATTTTTCTTTATTTAAAATTATATAAAAATCACATAATTAATTAAAACTTATATAAAATCACATAATTAGTCAAAACTTTACATTAATTATCTGAAAATCACTTTTCACAATTTAACATAAATATAAGTCTATTTATCATGAGTTAAGACTAAAATTATATTATTTAGTAATTATTAACTCATGATAATGAAGACTTATCAGATCTAATCATGAGTTATTCTTTTTTATTGAGATATTTTCTCTTTTATAAGTTTCTCTCATTCTTCTTTATCTTGGCAACTTCGTGACTCATTTGTTGTACAAGTACAACTATAGAAGGATGATTCATATATCTCATTTAAATATCTCATATTTCTTGAAGTAACATTTGAATTAAGACTTGAACTATATTACTTATTGAGACTAGTTAAATATCTGAAATCTCTCGCCAAGAAGAATTTGGTGAAGGAGGCTTCAAGTGTTATGACTTATTCCATTTGTGTTGACCTTTGTTCATTTTCAAGAAAACGCACTTGTTGAATTGAACTTTCTTTTCTATTCCAATAATTATTCTAAATTGAATAAATAAATAATTTATTAGATTCAAGATTATATAATTGATGAACCTTATTTTTATCAGTAAAGCTAACAAAATACAATTTTCACTTATGTTATTCATTTTACTTTGATCATTAGAATCAATCAATGCATATAGTATACAACTGAAAGTTTTAAAATTACTTACATTAGGCTAATTTTGGAACCAATATTTAACAAGGAGTCATAGTCAACATTGTATTACTTGAAGAGATGTTAAGAAGATAAACCACCATTGATATTGGTTCCACCCAAAAAATCATTTAGAAGTTGATTTTTTCTTGGAGCTAGTATTACTAATGTCCTATTTTTTCTTTCACTGATATCACTTTATTTTAGAGTTTTCTAACCATTAATTGTTTACAAATGTCATGTTGTACCAAATTCATCAGATAAAAATTCTTCTCCTTCATTAGTGCATAATATTTTCATAGAATATATACTTGTAGTTTATATGAGACTAAAACTCTACAAAGTTTGAAATGACTTTAAGACTTTTGAACCAAAAAATTTGTCTTAACTCATGTGAGTAAAATCATTGATAAATAATAAAAATATTTGCTATAATTTAAATAATTAGTTCTCATTAGGCCATAAATATCTACTTGTATTAGTTCAAGCTGTGACCTTGACCTCTTAACTTTGTTGACTAAAAATATTTAGTACTATTTTCCATGAACAAACCATTCACAAACATCATTACTAGATCCAACTCTAATATCATATCATAATAAAGGAAAAAAATATGTCATAGAGAAAAATAGAGAAGAGAGTAATTAAGTAGAGAGAATATGTGATCCCTCTGAAAGCCTGATTATTTTTTTTAAAAAAGTAGAGAGAATATAAGATAAATTGTAACGTCTAACACACAAAAATATCACACTGAACTCGACCTGATACAAGAGATAAAAAGTAAAGTTAATGGTCGAAGCGGACCTTTCCACTTCAGTGCATCATAACTGTGAGTGAGACCTGACCTATTAAGTGGGGAGAGGAAGTGAGTCATACTTTACATCACTTATTAATATCGCATTTGGAAACACTGAAAGAGGAAGGATCAGATGGAGAATCAGAAGAACTGGTGTGTCACAAAGTAACAGAAGCTAAACGCCTCTCACCACTCGGAGGAGCCCAATCTGATTCCTCTCCTCCCTCTGTGACCAAAGACGGGGAGGGAGACGGGAAAGATGCCTCGCGGCGTTCACCGATAATGAGATCTAGGAAAGGTGGAGGAGGCGGAAGAGTCGGGCGCAGCATAATGGATCCGTATCCATTTCGGATCGTGTTTTGTGCCAGCTTTGGAATCGATTCCAAGCAGATTCCCTCAAGCGGAATGTTTGCTGCAAAAGTACCAACTGTCTGATAGTTTTACAAATTAAGATTTTGAGCGTTAAATATTGTGAATATATTTCCACAGATACCTTATCGTAATTTGGTCTGCGCTAGTAGCGGCGCCACGGGTCGGGGGAAGAAGAAGATAAGACATCCTAGGAAGGGCGAGGGCTGTGGGCAGAAGCGAGAGGAAAGAGGAACCGCAAGATGGCTTCGGTCCGCCTCGCCACCACCTTCCTAGCGAAGAACCCTTCTTCTTCCCCGCCCTCCTCTTCCTCCAACAGGCTCCTCTTCCGGGTTTGCCTCTCTGCCCGGTCGCCAGGTCGCTCCTTCTCTGTCTCAATTGCTTCTTCTGACGGCGAGCTGTTTGTGGGCACGCGTCGCAGGGGGCGGCGGTCGGCGGCGGGCGTTGGAGCTGCCGGAAGAAGGATATTCACCCTGAATACCACGAGGACGCGCGGGTCTACTGCAATGGGGAGCTGGTGATGACTACGGGGGGCACCCAGACAGAGTACAACGTGGACATCTGGTCGGGGATCCACCCCACCTTCCTGGGCGACCGCTCCGCCCTCCTGGTGGAGGACGATCAGGTAGAGAAGTTCAGGAAGAAGTTCGGCCAGCTTGGGGGCAAGTACATGGAGATTCCTAACCTCAAGTACGGGGAGATCGTGCTGCCCACCAAGAAGAAAGCGGCCTCCGGAAAGGGAGGCAAGAAGAAGTGATAAAGGAAGGAGGGCTCTTCTGTCTCGGCTGGTTCTAGCGATTTGCTTTGACTACATTCAATGTACCACTGACTCGCTGTTTTATTCTTCCTCTCCGCCTCATTGTTCTTGCCTTCGTTGTCTTAAAGGTCCGTGTGAATCGCAATCGATCCTCTCAACCTTGTGCAGTGTGCCTTCTGAATCTACAGGACTGCAAACTGGATTTTTGAAAGAACTCAAGCTGCCATCGTGATGTCTTTTGATGTCTGAATTGGTTTTCTGAGGGATTTTTTTTCTGAACTCTATTTAAAAGCAGGTGTTGTGTGGTAATCTAAGCTAAACTTATGTCCTTAGAAATATTGTAAACCCCTCCCTCTCGTGTTGTGGGCACTCTTGCGCCAAATCTTACAGATTTTCTTGGCTTCTCCGGTTGATTTCCTCATATTTTTTCTTAAATGAATTTCTCGCAGCCGAATAGTCGTGAACAATCTTTAAAAAAATTATGCATATTTCTTGGCTTTTATGGTTGGCTTCCTTAGTCTTCTTATCAAATGAAGGTGTAATTGCTGAATGGTTGCTTGTAGTGAGCTCCTGCTCGTCATTAGCTTCATGAATCCGACTTATATGGGCTACTGTTGTTGAAAACAGTCCAGCCCGAGCTTGTCTCCCAGAATACGTGTCGAAGTGATTGTGGGTTGTCCCCAGATTGTTCTTTTTATTCCAAAACCAAAGTCGTAGTGTCTGGAATTCATGAGATTCAAAGAAAGTATAGCCAAGCAACCGCTGGACTTTTTCAGTAACTGAGGATGATGCTTCTTGGATCCTCACATTGCTTGACGTAGTGATCAATTTGTGAATGATTTGGATTCTCTCACGATTTTTTTCTCATCCAGATGGTTGGATAATATATTTAAGGGGGATATCTCTTGGCAGAGCTTCTTTTCATTATGTTTACAAAGCTAACGCATCCCACTCACCGTCCCATGGCCACTAATTCATAAATTAGATTTATTTTTTTATAAAAATCTTCATAAATAAAAGTACGCGTAAGAGGATTATACTGGTTTCAAATTTTCCTTCTTTCACTTCCTCCTTTGCACGAATAGAGGATACATGAGAGGCCTCTGGGTCTCCCTCCCACTGCGAGTTGCTTTCCTGAGTTGACTTCGCATCACCCACCCCTTGCTTGTCTCCATTTTCCTCATGCACCAGAAGACCTGCTCTGATCTAGTTATCAATATGTTATATTCTTGGACATGAGATTATCTCAGCCCCCTTCTATGCTATATTTCCATTGAAATTATTCAGAATCTTGTTATTTCTGCCTTCTCCTTGTGAATATTCCTGGGTGAGTCTCAGTTTCATTCTATTCGGTGGATTAATGCTCTTAGAATGGATACCAAGGCCTCTGAAGTAGCCAGGATTGACTCCCACATGTTTTGACGAACAGTTGAAGCAGACTTCGGTGGTGGGTGAAGTCGAATGAGGGTGGAAAGAGGGTGGAACACACTAAAAACCTACGCTTTGTTCGGTAATATTTCATTCTTTTTATTGCCATGCAGTGTGAGTAGACCAGGATTGTAGAAAAAGGCTTGGGGGTGGTTACTGAAGTGAAAACTATGGAGAATGCTGGTGCCCATAATTACGTTGATGTGCCTCGGTCAACTGGGTCTCTCCCAACTCTCTCAGAGGCAAGAACTGAGATGTTTGGACCATCCCCTTTCAATCTGGGTTGACTTAGGAAGCCCTGGGTTTGGGTTTCTACTACTAATGGCTTACTCTCCGCACATAATTGAAATCTGGGTAGAATGTCGGTACCCCTAATTGAGTTTGAGCGGCTCAGTCAACTAGGTTTTCCCCCTCTTTCTCGTTGACAGAAAAGCTGGGATGCTTGGATCAGCCCCCTTCAATCTGGACTGACTTCAGGAAGAAATAGATTTCACTTTCTGATAGCGATGATTTGCTCTCTGAAAAACTTTGAAATCTTGGGAGAATGTTAATGCCCCTAATTGAGTTTGAGCGGCTCGGTCAATCGGGTTACTTCAAATTGCCTAAAGTCAGAAGAGTAGGAGTGTCAGCATCATCCTATTCCAATCTGCAGTGGCATCAGGAAGCCCCGCGTTTGACTTTGTGAAGGGGAACAAAGGAATCCTCAGGCAGTACCTAACACATTCAGCGGCCTCTGCTCATGCTCCGCATTGTCGTTGACTGGCTGGATCATGAGAGTAGGTCAATTTGGGGACCAAAAGAAAGTCAGCAAGAAACGGGGAATCGATAACGAAGGATTCCTACTCTTCTCTTCTTTCTGGGAGGACAATCCCCTTGAATGGAAGCCAAGAATGAAGTGAGCTCGGAGGGGTTCACCCCTCTCTCAGGGCATCTTCGTCTCCTCCCACCCACGCAACCCATCCTCATGTGAGATAAATGTTCTCCATCTTGCCTTCGAGAGTAGGCCTTCTCTTTGGCTCCGGTGATGGCGGCGGGAGAGGGCGTGAGCACGAGGAGCGTCCTGCTAGACGAGTACGAGCGGTTGACCTTCGAGATCCAGTTGAACCAGGCAATCCTGGGGAGGGGCTTCTCCTCCCCCCCCGTCCGTCAACGCCGCTCAGACCGCCGGCCGGGGAAGAGCTCCCCCACGTCGCGGGTCGCGAGGGCTCTGAGGAGGTTGTTGACATCTTTCCGCAGTGCCGGGTTCCAACGCGGGCGAAGGGCGGCGGCGGCGGCTCCTCAGGTTCCTACTGGCAGCACCCCACGAGGTGCCCGGGCTATGAGGGCTTTCAGCCGATCCAGCAGAGGTTGAGGGTGAACGCCCCCGGAGGTTCAGTTGCTCCTGTTGAGCTCGATCTTCCGCTGCCTCCATTAATCCAGCTTCCGATGGATTTGCAGACTTTCGTACCAAAGATTTCCGACTCACCCGACGTCGATCTGTTGCATTCAACGTAAGGAACATCAGAGTTTCTCAAAACATTAGACTGATTCATGTTTTCTTCCTCATCACGCAATTGTCGCTGCCCCCACCCTCTCTCTCTCTCTCTCTCTCTCTCTCCCCTTCCTCCACCGAACAGAGCAACGTTCCGCTCACTGTTTCTGGGTCTTCTTCCCCAGTGGTCCGTCTGACCCTAATAGTGTGGAGTACTGTACAGTCCTCCCCTCCCCTATCTCCATCCCTCTCTCTCTCTCTCTCTCTCTCAGGTGCTCACAGAAGCTTCTCATACGACGCCGAGGCTGAATAGATTTAGTGAGAGAAAGACAGACAGACACAGAGAGGAGATAATTTCGGAACTGACCCTAGACTACTGTCTGTCAAGCACATGACACATGCTGTCTTGACGAGTCAATCCGCTCGTATCGGTCTCACTACCGCACGTGCCTGCGACAGAAATTCAAACCCCAGCTCTAAGAAACCTAACTTTCTGTATGTATGTATATATATATATAGAATCCGGTACGTTGCATGTACAGTAAGTAGCCCACGGCCACGACTGAATGACCCATTATACTGTATCGTGCACATATACGTAGACAAAAAGAGGTAGCCCGTCGCATATAATTGGTGGGTACCCTGGGTTCCCCTTGTTTAGTGATAGGACGTGGGCGTTGACCACTCCGACTCTCTCTGCGGAGATAGAGAGAGATATATATATAGATAGATAGAGAGAGAAAGAGAGAGAGAGAGAGAGAGAGAGGGAAGTAAATATTGTATCGTGCACATATACGTAGACCAAAAGAGGTAGGCCGTCGCATATAATTGATGGGTACCCTGGATCCCCCTTGTTTAGTGATAGGACGTGGACCTTGACCACTCCGATCCCTATCTGCGGAGGGGAGAGAGAGAGAGAGAAGTAGATAGGTGATGGCAAGATGGTCGTTGCGTAGTTATTGGCTCCCGAGGGAAATGCTTCATGAAATATGGGTTTCTCATGCAAAGCAACGCGTGATTTTCCATCCAGGCGCATTATATTCTAGGAAACTTAATGTTACGACCCAAGGTTTGACAAACTCATATAACGTTCGATTAATCTCCAAATAATTGCAATAATAACTTTGACTGAGTTTATCGAACCCATGTGTGATTATCCTCGTAATAATAAGTAAAAATAATTATTCGTGCTAGAAAGTTCGAGTCTATTTTTCAATATATATCATTCAAATTGCACTGCGCGACAAGATGTCTCGTCAGTCGCGGCGGAGCTCGGCTTTTCGATGGAGAGGCAGTTGAATGTTCAGTCCAAAGGTAAGCAGTAGCTTCGCACTGAGCATGAAGTTAAGACCCCATACTTGATTGAGCAAGAGAGAGAAAGAGTGAGCGAGTGAGAGGGAGAGAGAGAGATTGGGGGGGGGGGGGCTAGTCACATCCTATCACAGGAAGCCTCTGTTCACGGCATGGAAGCGCATGTGTGAAGTAGCTATGGGAGGGACTAAGGATCGTATGGGACGGCTGAGAATGTATTAACAAGCTCTGGAGCAGGAGCGACGGGCTTTGTGGAGGGTACATTCCTGGGATGCCCGAACGAGACTCGCACCTACCCATCCGACAGAAATTTAGAGAGAGAGAGAGAGAGAGAGAGAGAGGAGTGGTGAGAAAAATGGCCTCTCCATGATGCTTTCTAAGTGTAACTTATCAAACCCGAGACTCCAGCTCTATGAAGATCAGGCAGGACCAACTTTTGACTTAGCGAAATATCTTCCTCTCCCACTCTCTCTCTCTCTCTCTCTCTCACACACACACACACTCTCTTAATGTCCGTCTATCTTTCTCTTTCCTCCACCTATTCTCCGACAACATATCTAGACCAGTCCGTGGTTATAGGACGTTTCTTGATCCTTCTCGGTAGTTGTAAGCCTTTATTATGTTTGCCAGCCATGAATAACGTTTCCCTAGGAAAATAACAAGAGAGAGCGGAATCTCTACCAACGCTGGCTGTTGACCAACTACGAAGGACTCGTTCAACTCGATCAGCTAACACACGCTCTCTCTCTCTCCCTCCTCTCACTCGTACTCGTCCCTGGCTTTAGAAAGGGAAAGTAGGACGTGGGTAAGACGAAAAGATTTTAAATGCGGCACAATGACCAACTACTCTCTCCGTCTGTTCATCGATTGCGATGTTTCATATAGTTCCCTCGGATTTGGTTTCCTTCTTCCTAAATCAACAAAAAAACACTGTTGCGACAGGTAAACCCTTGAAGAATAAAGATTCTTCCTTTTCCTTTTTTTTTTTTTGGGGGGGGGATTGGAGAGAGAGAGAATTACATGTTGAATGAGGCTCCGATTAAAGTAAAAAAATGCAAAAATATCACCAATATGTTTAATGAAGCGAGTTCGAGAGCATTTGAGCGACTATTAACGATCATTTATGTCACTAAGGTTGGAGGATTTGCATAGAGATGATGATATAAATTTTATAATTCCCATTTTTTTATTTTAAATATTTACTATTCTCTTTTACCGACAACCAGCTCCCAAAATAGCCCTCACGACATGAAAGATCATTTAACACAAAAAAAATTCACTGGGTAAAATAGATTGGGAGATTTAAGATAATGATTTAATAGATACGATCTACGTCTTAAATCAGTTTTAGGGTACATAATTAAATGGAAAACGACAACAATTACCCTACGGAATTCAGTATATATAAAACTAGAATTAATAAATAGGAACTGGGAAATTAAGGGAGTGTGTAAAAAGGGGTTATAAAGTTGTTGACGGGGCCTTGTTGTCGACTTTATTAATACCCACCCGTGTACCTCACATGTTCCCAAGGAGAAAGACGAACCACCGACCCATCCCTTCCTCTTCTTCCCCCACGCACTGAAAACGGAGGAAGACGAGGATAGAGAGAGAGAGAGCGAGAGAGGGGGTGGAAGCAAAGCGGCCCCTCTTTGCTCGTAAAACATGGATCTCGTCAAGGTGGAGAAGGAGAGAGCAATGCTTCGCTACCGTAGGCTCCGCCGTGCTGCGGCGCTCTCCCGGTGGCTTCCACAGTTCCTCGCCGCGCTCACCCTTCTCTCCTGGTTCTCCGGCCGCTTCCCCCCAGTCCTCGCCCACTACGTCGGTCTCCTGCGCCGGCTCCTCCCCAGCCTCCTCAACTCCCTCTCGGCATTTCTCCTTGGTAACCTCATCATCCTCGCCCTGGTCGCCAAATCCGGCAAGTACGCTGAAGACACACCTCCCTCCTGCCCTCGATGTCCAAGTGCCTACGATGAACTCCACCCCTCATCCACTCCCTCGGCCGTTCCTCCGCATCAGCTTCACCAGAAGGAGGAGATAACGGACCAGGAAGAAAAGGAGGCGGATGTGGAAGAGAGGGCGGAGGAGGAGGAGGAGGAGGAGGTCCTCGTCTACGAGGATAAAGGCGTGTGTTTGGAAAGTGTCACCTCCTCCGCCACCACCAAGAAGGGTCAGCTCCTTCAATGGAAGTCGGAGGTCCTGCCACATGCCGTCGAGGAGGACGACGCCGAGAAGCAGTTCCGCCGCTCCAAGACTGAGATGGGCGCTCGCCGACTCGTAGTGAAGCGGTGGCCCGGGGAGTTGTGGTTGGAGTCAGAACAAGGAGAAGAAGAGGCGGAGGAGGAGGAGGAGGAGACTAAAGGCTGCCGGATGCCGGCAGAAGATGACGGTGACGAGTTCCGGCGGAGGATCGAAGCCTTCATCGCCAAGCAGCTGAGCTTCATCGAAAGGGAGGAGGAATCTCTGCTCCGCCAGGCCAAGGCAGTCGCCGCCTCCGCGCCGCCGCCACAGACCACCGCCTCCGACGGTGCTTCTTAAGGGAAGGAAAACACAATAATCGGCCCAGTTCTCATTTTCGCCAACCGTCTGGAAAGTAAAAATGGATACTATCCTTCATGCGGCGGTAGACCGCCAAATGAAACTCCGATGTATGTGAAGATTGTACATCTCCGTACATTCATCGTCTTCAACCTTCTTCTTAGGCTAGAGCGGCCCTTATACATCTTAAGTTAGTTATTTATCGGAAAAATCCAGCTGAGCTTGGTTATTTATCGCTATCTACTTCATATAGTCCATTATTGTACTGCACTAAACTTAACAAGTCCTTTTAACCAAGGTCACAAATTAAAAAATAGATTAGTCCCATTTACATGCTACTATGCTTCCGACCCATCTTCCGTTGTAATGAAACATTTGGATTTTATCATGACAACAAGATTGAGTTCCTGGAATTCTTGAAAAGACTCCTCGACCTGATATCATTTTAAGGTTATCAGGCTGTCCCACCAAAAGTTATAATAAGAACACAAATTATTTTTTAGTAATTAATACGGAGCTAATTAGATAGATTCATCGTACAATATAAAAAAGGAAATTAAGATTAAAAGCCACTACCGCTTTTGATGTCCCATCTCAATGGATCACATTCAAACTTAGTCGTTTGTCTTTTTCGTTGACCCGACTGTCTCTTCTCGCAACATCCACTTGAAAGTAACAAGAATTCCGGAGAAGCCTCAATGCACCTTCCTCTGGATCACTTTATCTTCCATTAAATGGATATCTCATCCCGGAAAGGAGTCTTCTTCTGGCCTGACGAACTCCCCTGTGAAGGTTCGTCATCTATGTGGCCGAGCCAGTTGTGGTTGAGCTCTGAAGAACTCCCTTCCTCTCGCTTTTTAAAATCCAGCAAGAAGAAGATAACGGGTCATTATCCCGCCTTGAGCATGGGAAGGAAGACCGTGGTCTAGGAGATGTCGTAGCTCGGTAGGCTCTCCCTCTTTCTCTCTCTCCGTCACCTAGGTTTCAAGAAAGTTGGGCGGGAGAGACAGACCAGTTCACGCACTCGGGACTCCCACAGCGACTCCTTTGCCCCTCCTCTGTTCAGACCAGGAGCTGGCGTATAGCATTGCCCCCCGCTCCCTTCGCGCTGCCGTCTGCCATTTTCCTTCTTGTTTTGGTAATAAAATCAGACAGCGAGACGGTGACGATGGAGATGGACCCTGCCAGAATTGCTGTCGATGAATGGGCCTTGCAGAGTGTAGCAAAGATCGTTCCTTGATCTCTCTCTCTCTCTCTCTCTCTCTCTCTCTCTCTCTCTCTCTCTCTCTCTCGCTCACTCACTCACTCACTCACTCACTCACTCACCTTTATTCGTTCTTGACCAGTTCTACAGCCACCGGCAACCTGCTCCCGGGACAGCTCCATCGAGGCTAGAAGCTCCCGCATACTGGCCCCTGACATGTTCGGGCTTTTCCCTCAGATGGTGAAGTCATCTCTCTCACGTTCTCCTTCCCTGTTGCTCATTAGCTGCCGTCCGTTTTGAACGGGTCCTCTCCCTCTCCCATACCTGTTCAGACTCCACCCACTGAACTCAAATCCTGAACCTCCTCTCTCTCTCTCTCTGTACATGTATCTATACATATCTATACATCCCCATTTCTCTAAGTAGGTTTTGAATTTGTTGTCTGGGGGACGTATCTTCTCGAAGACGAACATTCCGCCCTAATAGTGAATCCAAGTAAATCATTTTGAAGGAGTTCTCGTCCATCAGATCTATCAACCCCTCCACCTACCCAACCCCCTTCTTCCTAACACACCCTCGCAACCAATTCGGAGGGAGTAAATATGCGGATGTCTTCATCGATGTCTTACTGTAATTATTTTCGACCGCTGAGCCACGTTCCACAGTATACTTCCAACGCGTCACAACTTGGGGTTTGGGATGCATCACATCTCTATCACATCTCTCTCTCTCTCTCTCTCTCTCTCTCTCTCTCTCTCTCTCTCTCTCTCTCTCTCTCTCTCTCTCTCTCTCTCTCTCTCTCCCTCTCTCGCTCTCTCCCCTCTCTCCCCTCTCTCCCCTCTCTCCCCTCTCTCTCCCCCTCCCCCCCGCCATCTCTCTCTCTGCACCCCCCTCCTACCCTCTCCTATCCACCTCTCTAGTGACGCGGAAGAGGAAGAAGCGCTTCATTAATTGGTATCATTCATCAAACATCACGATGCAAGTAGTTGACGGGAATATTATCAGAGATCAACAATTGTTGGCGTGTGTATCCATGTAGATAACGATACGTTACACAAAGAGAAATAAAGAGAGCGACTTTATGACTGGTAAGCGCATACCAGAGGTCGCTCACAGGTACAGAATGACTCACAGATACTCGGCGTCAATCACTCGACGAGATCGGTGTCACCTTGATTGGGCATCCGCTCCTGAGCCTAGGAAAGAGCGCCCCTTTCTCCAGGCTCGTGTCTGTGTCGATCACCTTCCACCTGATATCACCTCACCTTATTCCCAGTCTTTAGAGAGAACGAGAGAGAGAGAGAGAGAGAGAGAGAGAGAGAGAGAGAGAGACAGGGGGAGACCTGAACATCGTGACCAGGCGATGGAGAAAGACCAGCATCATGGCCTTGGCGAGGTTCATCCCCAAGCAAGTCCTCTCGCCGGTGCCGAACGCCAGGAAGCTGTACGGTTTTGGGTCCTTCTGTATTCAGGGGCAAAGAGAGGAGAAGAGAGGAGAAGATAGAAGGGTCATGGCGTCGTCCTCTGTTCGAGCAGGCGAAGAACGGGGACATGATGCAGGAACGTACGTGGAACCTCAGAGGGAAGAACTTGCCCGGGTTGTCGTACACGGCCGAGTCCGAGTGTATGTGCCTGGCGTCAACGTTCACAATCCAGCCTTTTGCGATCTGAAAACCTGCCAAATCGTCTCTCAATGTGAGACTACTCTCTCTCTCTCTCTCTCTCTCTCTCTCTCTCTCTCTCTCTCTCTCATCTGAGACAACTCCATACTGCAAGATGGCGACGACGACGACTGAACTAAAATATTAAGATGGTCAACGTTTGGATTTAGGCAAAGTTGGGGAACCATGGCCACTGAAACAAATATAATAAACTTTTAAATTTGAGGACTATTCTAACGCTCTCCCTCACTCAGGTGCATGCGGATCCTTTGAGTGAGGCCTTGAACATGAGATTATGTCTATGACACTGATACTACGTCAAAGGCAGGTAAAAGTCAACCTAGGATTATAACAAAGATGAGTCAACGATCATTGAGACAACGTTGAGAAACGGATTCATCTAATTCGGGATTGTGTTATAATTTTTGTATTATGATGAAAATTGAATCACGTAATGTAGTTTGTATCTTTCGATATAAGATTCTTCTCACATGATTCATCTTATGTGATTTCCTCTGGCATCTTACCTTCGACCTCACAGTCTTCTAGAGCAACCCTTGGGAACCATGAGACGATGCTCGCCATCCTCAACGTTTCCTTCACCACCTGAAACCCACTTGCGTAAAAAAGCTACAATTTTTCAACGTTGGCTCCTAAGTTGTCAGATAAGTCGACGATTATGTGACAGTTAAAATAAGGAATAAATATCATTATATATATATATATATATTGATACTCTCTAATCGTTATCTATTGCGTTTTTCTGACAGCTATGGGAGTTTCTTCTTGTGATTCCTGTTCCTACCATCGATGCGTACGCCATCTGGCCGAGAGCTTCAGGGTCGAGGTTGTTCTCTCCGGGAGCATTGCCGACTAGTAATGGCAAGTGCAGTTCCTGTGCAGAACGGGGTGATGAGCTTCTTGAGTAGAAACAAAGAGAGAAGGTAGATGCAAAATAGGGTTGTTCGTCTTCCTCTTCCTCACTCTGACTCTCTCCTGAACGTTTGGATTCTCGTCCAAGTACTTGACCATCCATGCAATCGCGCTCGCCGTGGTGATCTGCCCTGCATCGCAACAGACAGTTTTCATCCCAACTTCAACACTGAAGATCTCAAAGATCAGGATTTTCCATTTAGTTTGTCAACCATTACCTGCAATGATTAGAGTAAGCATGTTATCTAAGATTTGTGAATCCGTCAACTGGTCGTCCGAGGAGCGTTGGTCGTCCATGGCGAGAAGAGATTGTAGGAAATCGTCGTGGTGCTCTGAACCTTCTCTCCTCTGGCGTATCGTCTTCCTCAGCGAGGTCATTACCCTTCTCCTTGCCTGTTCACCATCAGTCAATCCCATGGCTTGCCGATTTCCCATGTTCATGGCAGCGGAGCTGGTGGTTAGGTGAACAGGCCATTACCTTGAGCCCTTTGAAGAACCTGCACCCTGGAAGCTTGAGAGGGATGGAAAGCATGGCCTCGGTGACTTCGGAGATATCTCTCTGCATCTCGGCCAGTTCGTCTTCTCTCTCTATGCTCGCCAGAAGCTTGCATATGGCCGCGAATGTTATCTGCGACGACAACCTCCAGTAAGATCATGGGATTAAGGCTATGTCTATGGACTGTAAGTAGTACCTTTAGAGCTTCCTCGAGCACCACCATTGTCTGTCCCTGCTTCCACTTACCCAGAGCTTCCACCGTCAGCCCGTCGAATGTCCTTACCGACGCTTCCAAGGACTGGGTGTTGAAGAGTGTAGACATGCGCCGGCGGAGGCGGCGATGGTTCTCTGGAGAAGCACACAGCAAGCTCTGCTTTCCCAGCAGCTCCGAGATAGATCTCATGTACATCTTCGAGAAACCGACGGAGTCGCCGCCGAGGACTGCCTTGGCGGCGCTGGTTGTTGAGACAAAGACCTGGGTCTTCCCGAAGATGCTTGTCTTGAAGCAGTTCCCGTACCTGCCCAAGGAAGAGAGAACTCATCAGTGTACCTTGGGCTTTGACAGATAGTTCTCAAAAGAGGTCGATGGAGTCACCGGAGGCGGCGGGCCCGTACGAACTCGTAGAACCCCTTGCCGCTGCGGTCGGCTGATAGGAAAGAGAGGGTCTCCCCCACCAGGGGGATCCCGTGGATGCCCGGCGGCGCCGGCGGACGCCGAACCCTCCCGAGTCTTTCCCTGCCGACGCTACGGAGCAGCATCTTCAGTAATCCAAGGAGAAAGAACGCAGCGAGGACGGATGAGACGGTCAGCGTGAGCAGAAGCAAAGGAGCAGGGTCTGCTGGGATCATTCTCCTTCCTCCTCTTCGCCCTCCTCCTTGCTTCGTCTTCTTCTTCGGATGTTCGGAATGGATTAAATCCACTGATCATACCTTCAAGAGGATAAGGTCGCACAGCAGTGCACTACTTTCTGCTTTACTGCCCATTATGTTCCTGTGCTCCTCAGTGGAGGTCATTCAAAGATAAAATACAACCAATGACACCACACCGAATAATTCACGGGCTCTCAGCCACAGGCAGCACCAGCAATCTACTGTTCCTCTCAACATATGGACATGGACTAGACTAGTCAATAGTGTCGAGGATACTGTGCTACTGAACTCGGAAGAAATCGATGACGAGTGGTGCCTACGTCCTCATGAAGAGTGATTTACATTGTATTAATAAATGTGTGAGTATTCTATCACAAATCGACACCAATTATTCTATTATAGATGTGGGTGCAACGGCGAGAGAAACGGATAGAGAGTCAGTCTTGATCACTAACGGCCACGTCTTCTCCGTCAGGGCCCTCTTGACTTACACTAATAATTGTTTTCATGTCAAATCACGGGGGGTGCAGTGCACCCCTGACGACGTCAGGTGGTCCATGCCCAAGATGCTCATTGAGCCCCATTCCTGAAACTTGATCTTTAAGATCAATGTTCAGGAGTTCATGTAGATTCCATGAAGACGTTCTGTTCAGGAGTTAAAGAACCCATTTCCACGTCGTCACTTCTCCCTCCCGCCTCCCGCTTACTCCAGCGGCCGCCGCCACCTGCGGCGACGATTCTCTCCCTTCCACCTTGTGAAGGCTCCGGTAAGACTAGTTTTTCGAGTCAAAACCAATTTCATTTGCTTCAGGCTTACCGTGTTATGGAGTTCAAGCTCAGTCGACCACGAATAGATCAATACGAGAATATTTTTACGGAGAGCGTGACGAATGGCCGATTTCAACAGTTCCTCTCCTTCTCTGGTTGAATAACTCTCTGACGCGTGAATAACCTTTTCTAAAAGATTTCATAAAGAACTATCATCATTTCAGTATCACATTGGGACTCTTAAATAGAAGATAAGCTGAGAAAAGCTACATTCTTGAGATTATCTTGAACTCAGGCCAGCTTCTTTAGAACCGATACTATGTTGATAGATTTAACATCTCGTTGGGTCAGCTCCCTCTCCACCACCTTGTTGTACACGTCGAACAGCTTCTCGATGAGGTCTTCTCGGAAGTGCTGGCGCAGAAGAGGTTCCTGGATGGCCCTGATGGACATGGCGATGGTTCCAGCGCCCGTGGCGTCCTCCTTGGTCCCTTTGCCTTCAAACAACTCCAGACACTCAATTGCGAAGGACCCTTCTCTCTCCACTTGGACCTCTATTTCCTCGAGCGATGGGGCGTAGAAGTGGGCGTTGTACGAGTCCACCTCCTCCTCTCTTACCTCTCCCTGCCCAAGAGAACCATAGAATGCAGCTAGTGATGAGAGAGGCACGGCCTTGGATGTGATGAGCAGGGGCAAGTACTGGGGTTGCCAGACTTTAAAGAACCCTGAGCCCATATTAAAGCCCGGAAAATGGACTTCAGGCTCTAGAGAGAGAGAGAGTTGCGAGACCTCAGGAGAGCCTTGTCGTCGGATGACGACCGGGGCAGGCTGGGTTGCCGCCCGGCTCACGGGACACATTAATAATCCTAGTGGACACCACGCGTGCAGTGATCGACTAAACAAATCCACGATCACTCCGCCGAACTCCATGCGGATTATTTATTAATCATCTTCTGGTACTTCACAGGGAAGAATGAAGTGATGAAACTAGGAAGGTCGGGGATTGGAATACCTTGAGGACCATGGCGGCGAAGGCTTCGTCAAGGAGGTCCCAGAGGAGGGTGGCGGCGTCGTCGGAGTGGTCTCTGGTCCTCCTCCCCAGCATAATCAACGCCATCCTCGCCCCGGAGACCAG
Source organism: Spirodela intermedia (assembly GCA_902729315.2). Taxonomy (NCBI): domain Eukaryota; kingdom Viridiplantae; phylum Streptophyta; class Magnoliopsida; order Alismatales; family Araceae; genus Spirodela; species Spirodela intermedia. The sequence continues at coordinate 5,964,380 of LR746272.1, forward strand.
CTCTCGGGATCTAAGACGCAGGAAGAGACTGAAATCGTCCTGGAACTGCCGGAGGTACGACTCCTGCACCGGGAAGGAGCTCGCCGTAGACAAGTACGTCCTCCCCTTGTTGGTAGACTTTCCGTCCCCGTCGAGGAGGGAGATGGGGGCCTGCCATTCGATGAACACCGCAAAAGAAAGGGCTGTAGGCATTTTCTTGTTGAGACGTGGGGAACGCTATGTAAAAGAAGAAAAGGAGGAATAGTAAAAGGGCGGTGATAGGTCAACGAAATAATAAATTAGTTGTGAAATTAAACGAAGTGATGTAAAATCATCCTCGTTGGCGGTGTCGACGGGCTGGGCTAGGTTCTTGACAAGTTAGACCCGAGTAAGAGTCTAGGGTCAGCCAGGTTCGGAGAAAGCCATAAAAAATGGGTCGAATATGCATCACACCCGACAAGATGGACAGATATATGGAGAGAGACAGAGACAGAGACAGAGAGAGGTTTTTGTGACTGAATAATCTTCTGCAAGGCCCATAGTCAAGCTGGTGGGGAGAAAAAAAAAAACCAGAGAATGAGTATGGGCGTGAACCTGTGAAGCTTAGGACTGGCCAGAATGTGTACTGCCACATGATGAGATTCTTACGAACATGTGTTCTAAGGTATTGTGCTCGGATAATCTTAATGCCTTCATGACAAATATTGTGATGCTCGGACTTGATCATCGTAAGAGCGTCCCGAGGCCTGTTATAACTCATTCTGAATTTGGATTTAAATTCGAGTCTAAGAATTATTTGCTCTCCCTCGGCCAACAGGAGAATTTAGGAAGCGAGAAACCAGCACGATAAGATTTTGAGATCATCAAGCCTTATATGCCATGAATTATCAACTATTTTCTACTTTAAAATTTTCTACGATCCTCGTTCTACAGCAGGCGGGTTCACCGCGAATTATCTACTAATACGAGACTTTTTCGCAAGATCGATAATAAAATCATTTATCCCGCAGAAGATGTTCTTTCGTATAGATTGCAAAGTGACCCACCTGAGAGAGCCAATGCAGGCTGTAGGAGGAGTGTATGAAGTGTAGGCTGTTGCTGGGGAAAAGCCTCCTGTAGAAGGAGCCAGGGACGCCAGACATGAAAACCGAAGCCCCGCAGCCTCCCACGGCCTTCCTAATGAACTCGGGCACCCCCACGAAGACGGAGTTGAAGTCGTTCGAGGGGAGGTCGTTCAGGAAGACCATGAACTCCGGCGGCTCGAGGGAGCTCTTCCGGCAGGCGTCCTTCACTGCGCCGACGAGGCCCTCCGTAGACAGCAGCGCGTTGGGCCCGGAGGAGCATCCCAGGTCGGCAATACTCAGACAGGCCGGCTGCACCGCCAGGAAGGCATCCACGACCGCTCTGCGGATCACATGCTTCACAATCTCGCGGTCTCTCCTCTGCGCAGGGCGACGGATCCATTCATGAGGAAAAGAAGAAGATTTGAGAAGAGAGAGAGAGAGAGAGAGAGGGCGCAAGAGATACGCTGATAACCTGCAGAGAGGAGTTGTGGGAGTAACCAGTGAGCCCAAGTCCGCCATTCATATGGAAGGCCTTTCCCAACTCCATTGCCGGCTGAAGCTGAAGCTGCTTCTGCCACCCCCGTTGAGGGAAGGCGCGACCCTGTGCATCTGATTTCTTCCTCAGCTTTCCCTTTCTCTCGCAGTGATCAGGGGACGACAGCGGGCTGCGAGTCGCTTTCCAACAGGAGATCACCGCATGCTGCACCCACATAGAAAACGAAAGGCGATGCCGGGTCAGACCAGGCTCTGAGTCCTCGCCTTCCCCTTTTCCCCTCTTCCCCACCCGCACGGGCTGATGATATGACTACCGCCGTGGACGGTGGATCTCCATGCAGGAAGACTGCGAAGAAATTGCCCAAGAACCGTTATGACTCTCTCTCTCTCTCCGGACGAAGGCATGCTCGTCAAATGACAGAAGCTTCCATTTCACCACCGCCGCCGAGGGACCGACGAATCGCATTACAGTCGTCATCCTCTGGCAGCCATCTTGGCAAATGAGGCATTCTAAGGTTTAACCAGAACCAGGTGGCCCCCCATTTCCATCACGAAATGACAATCCGTCACCATGGCACAACGGGGGAATCATCGTATAGTAGAACCCACCGAGGCCCTCTTTTCTCCGATCTTCTCTGACCCGAGAAAGTGCTCCTCCAGCTCTCCCCTGGTCAGCCCCAGTCTAGCCATCCTTGAGAGGGAGAGAGCTGCAGAGTGAACGATCAGTAGACACCACATGTAAGAAGAGAAAAAGGATTCCGGGCTCCTGCACAAACTCGATCTTTCCGGGTTTCATTTCAAGCTCCGGGAGTTCTAAGATCCCGGGTGGGGGACAAACTGCGCTCTTCTTCGGGCTTTTCCAAGGACCCGGATAACATCTCTTATCAGCTCCAAGCTTGACAAGAACAGCCGACGCAGAGTAGAGAAGCCTTTAACGAATGGAAATCGACTTGTATAGCCTGATGGTGCTGGTGATGGCTTCCTCGACCGGCAATCTCTCCATGCTCGATGCGCCGTAGAACCCGTGGACCCCGCTGGTGTTCTTCAGCACGAACTCCGCTTCTCTGACTCCCGAGATCGGGCCTGCAGGGTAGCAGCATCTGATCAGACCCACAAAATGACGCACCTGTAGTAAGATGAGGTCCAGTCTTCGTTGTTTCTTCCTCGCCGAAGGATTGATTGATAGTAAATACCGCAGGATATAATAATCACTGAATTTCTAGTTGACCCGTGCTGTTTCTTGCTATATGAGTCACTAGATATAGTGTGAGTCTACAATCTGATACTAGCTGGCTATGCTATAAATTCACGCGACAATGAACATCTCCATGCTTCACGCGTCGGCGTCTGGTTCTGAGTTGCATTGTCAAAAAACCTTGGCACGATATCGGACCCGACGACAGATTTTTAAGCCAAAAAGAAGTCAAAGTTGCATGGAAGGAAAAATTGTAGATAGATAGTTTCCCACCGAAGAGAGAAAATAAGAAAGATGAGACGACTCTGGAAAGCCCATAACTTCGATAGATCTGCCGGTCAAGGATGAGATGCCGGCCCACAACACATAAGAAAGTCCCAAACAGAACCCAAGAAAAATCTTCATTCACCAACCCCAGCTTGGTGCCCCTCTCGGCACTAATTCCTCTCATTTGGGTGGGTTTGATCGGCCTAACAACGCCTAGCCCAGGTTCTATATGCGGGCAGGTTAGAAAAGACGGTGCACCGCGATCATCCTAAGATTAAAAGCCCGAAGAACTAGATCTGATGAAAGTCAGATAAGATGATATTTTCAGAATATTTTCTAACAACGTATGCTATCACCGATGATCAATGGCAAGGAACGATGACGGCCGGGTTTGATCAGCCTGGCAACAACCAGCCAGATTAGAAAACTTTCTAAAATCAAATCATCTTGTGATCCAATAATGAATCAGATCTGCCATGTAAATCAAAGAAGGTGATATCTTTTCACAAGAAATTATAACGTAATACTTACACCCAGTGCTCCTCCCAGGAAACTACAAGAATATAATTTACCTCCATGACAAAGAACGATGATGTTGGGGTTGACTTTAGTCGCAGCATCTGCAATGGCTTGGACAAGAAGAACACTATCGTCGAGGGAGATTGCAGTCTTTGCCCCTATCGATCCTGATGTTGTCAGCCCCATGTGGGCTACTATAATATCGGCACCGGCTTTGGCCATTTCAATGGATTCTTCTTCATTGAATGCATACGGAGTCGTCAAGAAGCCCATATCATGCGCTTTCTTGATCATCTCCACCTCCAAACTGACAACAAATGCATAGACTCACAAAGTGCTTGAAATATTTATATCTATAAGTAGAAAATCGTTCACCAGATTGCGGCTGGAGAAGGCTACTCAAACCGACCTGTATCCCATCCCTGTTTCTTCCAAGTTCTGGCGGAAATTGCCATCGAAGAGCCCAACCGTCGGGAAATTCTGCACTCCAGAGAAGCCAATCTGCTCCAGCTGCCTCAGAAAGTAGTCCATTCGCCGGAATGGATCGGTACCACACACCCCGGCAAGAACCGGTACATTCTTCACAACCTACGCAAGTAAAAGTCAACAAGCTCAAACAAAAAAACAAAAAACAAAAAAAAAGAACCCAAGTATGATCTCAAAAACGATCAAGATTCATGGAAATCTCTCTTATCAAAGAATCTTTTTCTTTGGTGGGTTCAAAGAGTTTGCATGATCCTAAAGATGTCAGCAATTTCAAGCAAAGATTAAAACAAAAACTGGCTGCCTACATCCATCCCCCAGGAACAGATTTTTATATCAAATGAGTGAAAGAACTCACCGGCAATACTTCATTGGCCATGTCGACTACAACCGCGTTGGCATCCGCAAAGGGAAGTAGCCCGGCCAGTGACCCTCTTCCCGCCATCCGAAATCGGCCAGAGTTGTAGAGAACTATCAGATCGACACCACCCGCTTCCTCAAACTTCGCAGAGATCCCCGTCCCCGCTCCAGCTCCGATGATGGGCTCACCTCTGCTTATTTCCTCCTTCAAACGCTGCAGTATGCTGCTCGTTCTCTCCAGGGTTTCTGTTGGAATCACCGATGATCATCAGCAGGAGGTGACCCTCTCTTCAAAAGCACTGAGTGCCCAAGATCACCAGAGCATGGCCTATGGTGAATAATCAGTCCACTCGAAATCGAGGGTTAAATTCATCTAGCGGTGCATGTAACATTAATATCCGTGGGAGAAGATGACCTGTCTTCGCATTTGGAAAGTCAACGGGGCTCTTCAAGACGATGGGCCTAACAGAGATGTCCCCGACTGATGGCTGGGGTCGTTGATGTGCTGACTTGGGAACACTCGACAGAGGAGGACTCGCATTCTTGCAGATGTGGCCGGCGAGCTCCAAGAACGAGTCAACCAGTGCTCCCGCAAACCTGGGGTCGTTGATGTGGTAGGGATATCTTCTCACCTGTACTAATCGAATTCTTCTTTACGATTGACTTCTCGAAAAACATATTCAAAAGGGCCAATCATCCGTCGCGTAAAACGTTGACACGAAGGATTCCATCATCCAGATGTGGTCGGTGGTCGGTACCTGGCGCATGTCGCTCTTCTCTATAAGTTCTTCTAATCCATCTATCAGAGCAGTCCTGGCTTCTGGACCGCAAAAGGGCTGTCCTGGGGCGTCCAAGGCGGATACACCCTGCTCCGGGAGGCAGAGACAGACGCTCGACGAGGATTGATTCAACTTCTCTGCTATGAATCCAGCGATTTTGCTGTTCTCCTCCACCGTCGTCCGCATCAGTGAAATCTGCCAATCGTCAAACGTTTCACCGGATTCACAGCCATCCATGATGCAGAAGAAGAAGATGATCAGCTCGCAAATGCTTTTTCTGTGGAATCTCCAGGGAAACGATAACCCTAATCATCATTGTCGATAAAATGCTATTTAAAGAACACAGTTCTTTTGCACAGGATCAGTCGCTTGAATCCGGAGAAGTTTTCAAATAGGACACAGTTCCTTGTTCCTTCTTTGCACCATGTGCTTCCCCAAGAACATTCAAGCATTCGAATAAAAACCGAAATCACTCGAAAATTATCGAAAAGACAGCAAGTGCGAAGGGAAAACCCCTGCTGACCTGCTCGTTGTGCACGTGGATCTTCCGATGATCAAACTTGGAAGGTATGGTATGCCGTGGCCCAAAGTTTACCATATCAACCGCCCCTACGCTGACGACCAAAGGAATCTTCTTCTCAATCATAGCATCAAAGCGTGAGCTGTCACATGCCATGATCCCTCCGACTATGTAGTCAGCGACCTCAGTTGTTGTGACATCCAAAACCCCCTGCACAGATTAGCCATTAAGACATTACCAGAAAAAAAAAGTCAGACCCATAAGTCAAAATCTTCATGTTCTCGGACTTTCAACATCTACGTGATTCCCCAAGAACCCCCCTTCCCCCCATGCAAACTTGAAGGTCAGCAAGACATGAGAATCGAAAAAAGTCAAACCTGGCAGCCAAAATCCCCATCTCCTCCTCAGTCCTTCCAAATCAAGAAAATTTTCAAGGCCGCCGACACAGATCTGAAGGTCGGCGAGGCATGAGAGGGGGAAAAAGTCAAAAACGAAAATCTCCATATCCTCTGACTTTATCAAAATCTACCTACTGCCCAAGACAGCCCACACAAATTAGAGGTCACCGAGAAAAGAGAGAAATAAAAGCTGAACCCGGAAGTAAAAATCCTCATCCCTTCCGACATTCAGTTGAATGCACAAGACGGCTCACACAAATTGCAGGTCAACAACACGCGATGCAAAAAAAAAAAAAAAAAAGAATTTTGACTAAGAAGTCAGACTCGTCATCTTCTCAGACGTCTAAAATCGATGCACTGCTCAAGACAGACTCTGCAAGTTTAAGGTCAACGACACATGAGGCGGGGGGGGAAGCGACCACAAGTGAAGCTAGAGGTCAACGAGACACGAGAGCAGAGTAAATCCCAGAAATCGAAATACAAATCTTGGCATGTATACCTGTATGAAGCCGCTACGAACAAGATCCTCCATGGCTCTTCCGCCAGTACCAGTGGCGTGAAACACGAGCGTTTCAAAGCCTTCTCTCTCCAGCCTCTCTGTAACTTCCTTCACGCAGGGAGTGGTGACGCCAAACATGGTGATTCCGACGGTTGGCTTCCCTGCCACCTCACCTCCATCATCAACTCTGCAGAGAATCTCCGCCACCATCCCCGCGGCGGCCGCCCCCGCCTTGGACAGAAGGACCCGGCTCACGCTATTGAGCCCACAAAAGTCAACGACAGAGGGAAACAGGACCAAATCAGAGGTCCCAATGTAGTGTCCGGTCTCCCCGCTGGCCACAGTGGAGACTATGAGCTTGGGGAACCCCAGAGGGAGAGCTCTCAGCGCAGAGGCGATTAAGGAGGTTCCTCCGCTGCCACCGATGCCGATGGCTCCGGCGAGACCTCCGCCGCCGTGGGCTGCGCTCAGGAAACACTTGAGCGCCTCGCTCATCACGCCGACGGCCTCTCCTCGGTCTGCGGGCAGCTGGAGGGAGGGCGGCCGCCCTTCTTGCTGTGGGCGGCTGGAGAGCACATCCTTCCTCGTCACCAGGTCGAAGCCCTCCACGGTATCGAATTCCTTCCCGCCGACTGAAACGTCGATAAGGGTGACTTCCACCTGGGTTCTCCATAGAAAGGCAGAGGGCATTGTGATATGCTGTGAATGGCCGTATAGATCTGGAGAGAGAGAGAGAGAGAGAGAGAGAGAGAGAGAGGGAGATGACACCTTGGAGGAGCAGAAGCTGCCGAGGTAGGATCGGACGCAGTCGGAGAGGAAACGGAGCTCGTCCAGTTTCGTGTCCGCCGTGCCAATACAGAAGACCTGCCTGCGAAGGATCGACTGCCCCACCTCCCTCTCCTTCCCCGCCATTCTCTTCCTTTCCCTCCCGACGATCCTCCTCTGCCAACCCGCAATCCCTTCCCCACTCAAAAAGGTCAGCGCTTACATATGATCCCCCGGCTACGCGGAGATCTACCCACAAATAGTAGTAAAGGATGGCGAAACAAACACGGTAACACAAATACGGATCGGGTATCTACCCCTGGCCTCCGAATGGCGAAAGAGGCCTTCCTCAGCACCCCGCCTTGCAAACGAATACGCTAAGCACCAACCCACAAGGGCCAAAGCCCAATTGGTACACAGTGAACAGAGACCAGACATTAATGGCGGCGCAGGGGGTTCGTTGACTTCCCCGTCAGAGATCAAAACTGACGCCGTGGAGCTCAACCAGCTGGCACCATGTTTTGAATTGGGGGGTGCCCATCAGGATATGTCTTTTCATACTTATCCGAACTAAATATTTCAATTTTTTTAAAAAAGTTCATCATCAGCCGATCCATTCGGGAGCTAAAGAGGACAAAATTTGGGCACGAGTAAATATCCCTGTGCGAAGATCTACCTCATCGAGCTCAACGCCGGAGAAAAACCTTGCAAAAGATTCAAGGAGAGAACAATAAAAAATTATTTTTCGTCTTTTTATTTCTCAGATAAACACGATTTAATTCCCAAAATTAGTGCGCTTATCGTTTTTTTAAGCCTACATCAGAGGGAATAGTTGAGGCATGATATCTTCGCATATGTATAATAAAGCTGATTTTATCAATGGGTCGCCGTAAATTATCTGGAAATAGTTGAGGATTACGTATGCCAACCCAAACTCAAACTCAAAGAGTGTTGCCGTAAACACAGCTTCATCTCAGGGGACTAACTTCATCAGAGGTCTTTCCTTGAACCCAATGATTCCCCTGGTAAAATGAGAGGTGGGTATTTGATGATGACATTTGCTAAAAATATAATAATGCGTACTGATGGTATTACCATTAAAAAGGTACATAGATTTAATTATATACAACATTTAATAAAATTTTAATATTGTAAAATTTATTTCAATAAATTCATAAGTCATGCTGCTACTCATGTGTTTCACCCTTTTTTTATCTATCATGCTTAAGTCATTTTCATTCAGAAAATTATCCATATGAACTTTTTTAAAATGGTTATTTCTTGGGATTTTATAACGAACGAGTGAAAAGACAGAAGGACTTACCCTTATGACCAGTTAGCTGTTCACCAAGACCAACAACTATGAAATATCGATCCCTGCTACTCACTCACAAGAAAAAAAATTGAAGTATCATCTCACTTTATATTATCTAACTTACAGAATTAACTTTCTATTTCATACTATGCTCACGATCTACTGAAATTAAAGCATGATTTATTATGTAATATGATCCTCACCTTTGCAAGTTCAACAGTCTTTCCCCTAAAAAATCTAAGCCGGTGATAATGATGGAATATTTCTTTGGCAGCAACCCAAATGTTTTTGCCACATGGAGTTTGCCAAATCTAGAGGTGGGAAATTAAAATAAAATTAAATGTAGCAATGAATAAACATTTAAATTAGAGTGAAAGGGGCGGAGAAAATCACAAGGGCAACCTTAACGATGGACCCATCTCGGTTCCTTGATTCGTTTCTTGAAGAATCTCCTCCATGTATGGATGATATGATTAGGTTCCCCCTGGGATGGTAAACACGCAGATATTCTACAACCTTCTATCTAGGAGGCTATTCAATTTCATTTAAATTTCTTCGGAAATGATGACCATGAGTATGGAAGGACTAACCCAAAACAACAGGAGTGGGATAAATCTTTTTTAAATAAATAAACAAGGAGCCGTTGTTCCCTGTTAGAGGGAGGTGTGAAATATAATATATTTTCTTTTTCATCAGTTTGAAATTATAAAACTTAATTCATATATAACTTAACGGAAATCGTACTAAAAAAAATTCTAGCAAAAGATTTCCTTAATAAGAACGTATGACGGGACAGATGACTTAACAAGAGGGAGATCTCCTCCTCGTAGCTAAGAGCATCAGTATCAGAAGTGAGACAAAAAGGAACGACGGAGTGAGTGAAGAGGAGGGCACAAGGATGCTTTTTCTTCTTCTTTTTTCAGGACAAGCGCGGGAGGATAAACAGAGGAGAATATAAGCAGGGATAAAAGGAGGAAAGCGAGGACCAGAGGAGGCGACGAGAGGACGAGATCCTGATGCCTACTTGAATGAAGCTTTACTTCCTCGTAGGTCCTACTGTTTATGGGCTTCCTCTCTCTCTCTCTCTCTCTCTCTCTCGGTTTGTGTGGGGCTGTGGGAATTGGTCGGGGGCAGTGAGTGCAGGTATGCATGAAGCTCGTCCACCCGCCATTAATGGCTTCCTCGCCCCTGGGGACATGAAGGAACAATGAAGATGGACGCGAGTAAGTGAATTAGTTGCCCAGTCGCTTTCCACAGAGTGAGAAACAGTGAGCGAAAGAGAGAGCCCCCGCGGCTACCTCCCCCCCTTTTGGTCATCAGGAATAGAGACCAAGACGACGAGAACATGTCCCTAAAACAAGGCAACATGGAAGACAACAGTCTCAAGGGGGGGGGGGGGGGGCAGTAGACCCTCGCCGGGAATGAGGAAGACGGCGACGCCATTACTCGGCTTTACTCAACAACAGTAGAGAGAAAGAGACACAGAGACACAGAGACACAGAGACAGAGAGAGAGAGAGAGAGAGAGAGAGAGAGAAAAGGGAAGGGGGGGGGGGCGCTATGGGAAGGCCCCCTTGAGCGGGTCGGCTGTCTTCCCCGATCGGGCGTCGCTCCAGGCTTTGGCGATGGTCCGCTTCATGTCCTCGTCCCCTTCCTCGTACATGTTCTGGCAGCAGACGCAACTCCATGTCAGCCCTAGAGAGAGACAGAGAGAGAGAGAGAGAGAGAGAGAGAGGGAGAGAGAGAGAGAGAGGGAGGGGGGAATTCAGGCAGGAGACTCACCTTCATCAGATCCATGATCCCCCCCATTGGGTCCTTGTCCTTCTCCATGCTCGGCTTGAACTGTGAGAATAAACCAGGTTTAATTTCGTCACGATTAAAATAGCAACTTATGCAGATCAGAAATAATAAACTATAAAGATTACACCCGACACAAAAAAGAATATTTGCAACTAATGTTGCCCACAATCCAAATCAATTTTACAAATCCTTCGCCGAATGATAATGGACCTACCCTAACGCAAAGCGGATGCATGAAAAAATAAAAGGATCGGCAAAGCGTCTGAGTGACATGCTTATTTCAATGTAACTAACGTCAGAACATGCCTTATCCTTTGGAGTATAGAAGAAGAACGGATGCTTGACTATCTCCCCCGGCTTTGATTCTGGGCATCAAGTGACATAAATGACTACATATTCTTTGTTCATCTCCAATGCCGAATACGTCGAGCGTGATTGAAACTAAAACCCACTCCAGATTATATAATTTCAGGAGAATCGTTCACAAGAGTGCGAAAAAAAGGAGGGCTTTTTCAGTTCAGGCTGTTCATAAAACCAAAACCCCTAAATCATAACAAGCAACCATGATATCATCAGAGCGGGTGGGTGGGTGTTCAGTTAATCAGCTCCGGGGTCAAGATCCAGAAGCATGGGTTGAGATCCCAGCTGGGGGTTGCAAGGTCATTATTCACAAGTATGGGCCATAGAATTCCAGCCAGAGCTCCAGATTTTTAGATGAACAAACCCAAGATAACGGATCCACTTCCTAAGTTGGCTCCACTTTCTACGCCCTCATCCTCACCATCATGCGTGACATCATCAAATTCCCCTAACAAGCCCCTAAAAGATATCCACGGCGGCCAGAGTACCACTCGAAACCATATTTCTCCGTAAAGATAATGCAGTAGCAGATTCGAACCAGGGAATTCAAAGAGGATCTTCCTTGAAAATAATTTTTTGGCAGCATATGTGATAGCATTTAATTCAGAATCTACTAGAACAGAGGATCCACCTTGTCTTCCTTGAAGTGCAGGTCCAGCCAATTCCCTTTCGAGGCCTTTTGCAGAGTTATGATAACCCTCGACGGCTTGACGACCGCTCTGCATTTTCCGGGGTCGATTTCCTTGTTCAGCTTGGCTATGGCGCATCGGTAGTTCTTCCCTTGGACGCCGTGGAACTTGATGTCCACGGACGTCGGCTTAAACACGGCGTCCACCTTCTCCTGCTCCACCCCCTCCAGGGAAACGTAAATCTGAAGGGATGGCATGAAGAATTTCAGTGTAAATGCCAACCGGGAAAATCAGGATTACGGTGGGAACCAGAGAGTAGCAAATGGTGGTCGAAGAGTTCGAAGAGGCCTAGGCCAAAAATGTTTACCCCGGTCAGCATCTCTAGAACAACGCCATTACCTTGAGCTTGTCGTTGTCCTGGTCCCAGCTGAAGGAGCCCAGAGTGACGTAGTTGAGCGCAGACGCCGCGGTCGACGGGGACGCCACGACGGTGGCAGTGGGGGCGGGCGCGGGGGCGGGGCCCACGTTCGGGAGCTGGGGGAAGTGTTCGAATCACAAATCGCATTGAGCGATTCCACAATGCAAAGAAGAAGAAGAAGGCGGAGAGGAGGAGGACGAGGACGACGAGGAGAAGCAAAGAGTGAGAGAGGGTTTCCTCCACCTGGTCGGAGAGAGATCGGATCTCGGAGGAGAGCAGGGAGACGACGCGGGGTCTCTTCGCCAAAGCCCGGAGCCGCGTCAACTCCTCCAGGTCCAGCCGCAGCTGCTGCTCCTGCGCCTCCGCCATGCCCGCCAATCAATCGAGTCTCCGAAGAATCGGCGTCGTCACCTAGGTTTGGGGTTTCTCCTCCCGGCGGTTGAAGAAGATCTTCAGAAGCTTCCAGAGAAACCCCGAAAGATGGAACCTTCTCCAACTCTCTTCGCATCCCCTCTCTCTTCCGATCACAATAGAATAGCCCACAATGGCCCAATAAAACTGATACCCAAAAAGCCCAAAGGCCCATTATCTCTCTCTTTCTGTATATATATATATATAATATAAATTCCTATCGGAATATTTTAATTATCTAAGATGCGAACAAACATGGCGCATCAAAGCATAGAAAGAGGCACACATTTCAGGAAAAAAAAATATATATATATAGCCCTTCAAGTGGGGGGAAAATATTATGAGTGGACCAATCAAATGCGACAGATAAATATTTATTATAAATCCGAGTAAATAAAAAGGATGGGCATGGAAAATTTAGAAAAAATAAATGCGATGCCAAGAAGAAAAGGGCATAATTTCCTCCGTCCGATTGGGTGCCGTTATTTTCCCCAAATATGTGGGCGAAGGTGGACCCGTGTTCTAAGCTCTGTGCAATAATATTACCCCGCATTTTATTTATTTTTGAGTTCTGCAGAAATTATTGTTGATTAATTCAAGAAATTTAATCCGCGAAATATCGAGAATGAGGAGTCGCCGCTTGATTAATTAGTTAATTAATTACTATTTTTAGATACATAAATATAAAGAATTAAATGCGTTTTCGACTGCTAGTCTGCAGTGGATGGGGACAGTCCTTGTCCCCCTCGGGTTGTCCGGCTCACAGACTCGAAGCCCCTCGACGGCGGCCCGCCGGAAAGGGATGAAAACCGTCGTCCCCTTCCGGCGCCCACCGCCCTACCCTCTCTCTATCTCTCTATCTCTCTATATCTCTATCTATCTATCTATCTATCTATCTATCTATCTATCTATCTATCTATCTATCTATCTGTGTGTTGCTGCATAAAAGCTATGGAGGCTGACTGTTCCCTGTGAAGGAAGAAGCTTCTGGCCGGGTGAACCAGAAAGATCACCGGGGGGAGACGAGAGACAAGGAAGAAATACTTCCCGAAAGGGGAAGGGAGCGGGAGGAGGCGCTGATCGAGGGTTCTAGAGAGCGAGAGAGAGAGAGAGAGAGAGAGAGAGAGAGAGAGAGAGAGAGACACACACACACACACACACACACACACACACACACACACACACACAGGATGACGATGGAGTTGTGGGAAGGGGGCCTGCTGGGGAAGGCCCTCCGTAGCGTGTACGCAGTGGTCTGCTTGGGGGTAATTCTAGTCGCCGGCGCCGTCGCCCGCTACGCCCTAGCAGGTACGCTTTCTTCACGGCGGGTGTCCCCCATGGAAGGGGGGAGATTGGTGGTCTCTTCTTCTTCTTCTTCTTCTTCTGTTGCTGCTGCTGCTGCTGCTCCATTGGCTGATGGTTTTCTTTCTCTCCACCAGCGGAGCCAGCGGCGGATGACCCACGGGAGAAGTCCAGGCGGCGGCTGGCTGCTCTGCAGAAGGCGGAGCTCTGAAATATCTCCCCTTGCACCATCCTTCCATCACTCGCACGATTAGGACCCTTTCATCATTCTTCTTCACAATAATTAGCTTCTTTTGGGGACAAAATCTGGCCATTTTTCTCGTGAGCAACGCGTTTCTTCCATCAGTATGCATAACTCGATCTACGATCAAGAAGGTCGCGGCTTCCGGTGCGTCAGCTTCGGATGATAATTCGCAGCAGAAACAGGAACAAATTGGCCTCCAAGGAGATCCTAATTGCTCTAATTCGGATAATATTCTGGGCATGATCTTGACAGCAGCCCCCCCCCCCCCCCTCCGTAAGACGGTTCTCTCACAACCTCGGCTCTGTATACACAGCGAGAGAGAGAGAGAGAGAGAGAGAGAGAGAGATAGACAGACAGATAGACAGACAGATAGACAGACAGATAGACAAACAGAGGAAGAAGAAGAAGAAGAAGAAGATGGATGTCAAGGGATCTCGAGGAAAAGGCGACTGAATGTTGCCCTGAAGATCGCTGGCCACTGCCGTCGGAAGGTGTGAGTTTCCGACGGCCTGTTCTGTTGAATATCCGAACAGTTTTGTTGAACATACGACGAAGACGGCTATTTTTTTTTCTCTTTTCAAATATTTTTATGTACGTATATAAAGATATACGAAGGGGGAGTTACACGAGGAACCCTTTGACCTGTCTTCTTTGCCCGAAACCCACCCAACCCTCCACCAGTGCGCTGCTGCCACATCAGCCTCTCTCTCTCTCTCTACCTGTGGAAGAGGAGGAGGCGGTCGTCGGCCAGCCTTGTTCTGAAGGAGGACTCCTTGTACTCGGACCAGGTGATCTCCCGGTAGAGGCTTTCCTGGCCGCCCGCCACCATCAGCGGGAGCGGCGCCAACCTTCCCCCTGGCGGCGGTCCCCCGAAGAAGATCATGGAAACCCTAGACCTCGTCTCCTCGCCGAGCACCACCCTGTGCCTCACGCTCCTGAATCTCCCGTTTGTCAGAACCTGCATGCACTGTCTCCCGTGAGCAACAACTCTAGCTATATCTCTCTCTCTCTCTGTCTCTCTCTCTCTCTCTCTGTCCCTCTCTCTCACTCAAGCGAGGGAGAGAGAGAGAGAGAGCCAGCGAGGGGCCGTCGTCACCGAAAGCTGTCGAGCCACGAGTGTTGGAGAGAACCATATCGTCCTCCGCTTCCTCTCCCAATAAATTCTGGTCGTCAGCTCAACCCATTCAGAGGGCCGAGCACATGCAGATTCAGCTCCAAGGGTGCAGGCCCTGCTCTCTCTTTCCCCCTCTTCCTCTCTCCCATCCTCTCTCTCTAAATTATCATGGGCCCATCTCATAGAGAGAGAGAGAGAGAGAGAGAGAGAGAGAGAGAGAGGCTCCTGTCTTCTCTCTTGCCGCGAGGAAGATCATGAAGAGAGACGGCTACATACATGAAGAAACAGGCGTCGAGAGGAAGAGGAAGAGGATGGTAACCTCGAGGGAGTCTCCGACGTTGACGAACAAGGAGGAGTGGTCGGGGGGAACGGAGACCCAGTTGCCGTCCCTGAGGGCTATCTGGAGCCCGCAGGTCTCGTTGGCCCGGAGAATCGAGACGATCTGGGGGTCAGTGTGCTCCCCGAATCCGGTCACCTCCTCGCCAGCGGCGGGGCAAGGCGGGTAGTGGTTCAGCCTGAACAGGGAGTCGCTCTCCTCGTCCGCCACCATCCTGCTCAGCGCGTCCCCCGCCGCAAGCCCCAGCGCCTTCCCCATCTCCTCCAGCAGCGCCACCGCCAGTCCCCGCACCGCCGCCGTGTACTCCGCCATGGCCGCGCTGCCAGGAAACCCACCCACACACACAGAGATCATCATCGTCGTCGTCGTCGTTATCGTCATCGTCGTCACTCTCAGGGCCTCCGAGGAGGAGGATTACCAGAGCCGGGCGGCGCCGTGCTGGTGGAGGAGGGCGGTGACGGGGCCGTCGGCGACGCCGCCGCGGAGCTGCATCAGGAGGTACTCCACCCACCCGACGTCGCCGCTGCAGCCGATCCTCCTGCTGCCGTACCCGTACGGCGCTGCCACCCCCGCGGCCCTCTCCTTCTCCTCCTCCGGCCTGGCAAAGAACCCCACCGTCTCCGCCTCCAGCCACTCCATCAGCTCCACCGGCACCCCGTGGTTGACCACCTTGAAGAACCCCACCTCCTCGCAGGCCCTCACCATCGCCCCCCCCACCTCCCCCCTCCTCAGGTCAACCACCGGAATCCCCCCCGCCGCCGCCTTCCCCTGGAGGCTCACCCGTGTGATCCTCTCCACCCCCCCCTTCTCCACCGCCACCACCATCGCGCCAATCCTTTCTTACAGAGATCTAGAGAGAGAAAGCTACAGCTACGCTTACAGATGGGTGGATAGACAGATAGAGAGGGAGAGAGAAGAGAAGCGGGTGGGTCTTCTGCATGAACGGTCCATGTATATATATATATGTGTGTGTGTGTGTATATATATATATATATAAATGTGTATGATGGTGATGGATAGCAAGAATCTTCGTAAGATCTTTCATGGAGGCATAAATGGGAAGATGGTCAGAGGGGTAGATGGGAACCGCCCGGCCTGGGGGTGGTGGACTTGCTCAAACTAACCCGTTCCCCCGGCCCCAACGCCGCCGCACGCTTTTGGTAAGATCGGCCCTTGGTGGAAAATTCCCAGCGACCGCCACCTCAGCATTGCCAGCAGTCGGACCCCTGAGGCGTGGATGACGCCACGTAGGATGTCCTGTCGGCGGAACAGTACACCACGTGGATGCTTCCGATGACGTCAGCCACCCGCGGATGGAAAAAAGGAGACTTAGCACCCAATGCGGTCCTCATAGACCGGTCGCCTTTATTTATAGATGGAGCTGCTGTCGGCAAATTTCAGATGGGCCCCACATAATCCCCCCCCTTTTATTTTTATATTAAAACAATTAAATTAGCACCTGGCCTTTGGGATATTAATCCGAAAATTATTTAGGTTCCAGAATTTACGATCCATCCGGAAATATTGCTTTTGAATAAATATCAATAATATGTGAATACATACGCGTATATAATCATTAATTATTTTTCATTTTTCATAATTAATTAAAGTTTATCCCCTAGGTGAAGTAGAAAATATTCGGAAAATAGCAGGTACCATATGTGCGTAATGTGTGACATATGGCCAAGTTTTCCACGATATTTAATGTTATATATTTTTATAAAAATATACATACGTATTTTTATTTTTTATTAGGCTTGGCGCCGTTTTATGTGATAACGGGGACGTTTTATGGGATGGTACGTAAATACCCTACACACCCCGTGACGGATGGAGGAAGGTGTGGGGTCATAATGGGGATTTGCCATACTGATCAGACGCACGTGCCGCATAGATGGCCCGTGTAGTCGGGTGTGGGGGCTGAGTAATAAATAGGTTGTATCCGCGAGACATGGGACCGCCCCCGTGGCAAGGGGATGGGTTCAAATGACGGTCCAATTGAATGCCGCGTCCCTATTTATTCAATGAACACCAACAACTGCTCTCTCTCTCTCTCTGGACATTCTCTCTCTGAATCACATGGCGTTCAATAAATGCATGGTCATCCATATGTGCGACGACGCCTGTTGTTCGCCTCATCTCCACAATCCCACAATAAATTCCCCATTCACCATTTCTTCCGGATTAAAGGAAAATAATTTACGACTCCAACGCAGGGGGAGGAGAGAGAGAAGAGGGGGGGGGTTGACCCAGTGAAGCTGATGCCGGGGTCTTCGGGCAGTAGGAATTCTATCGGACATATGTCGAGGTTTTCCTCCGCTTCAAAACTTCGTCATTTAGTTGATTTCCATTCCATCAACTTGGTTTGACTCGATCTCAAGTGATCGCTTCGATCGGGTTGACTCTTTATTCGGTCGGTCAGCATTGACCTCCGAGGTTATCTCCCCTAACCAGATTCTACTGGGTAGCTCCAAAACTCTTTAATTGAGGGATTGATCTTCCGTGAGAATGCTGCATTTATAATCTCCTGGTCAACCTACAACAAGTCGAAGCCTTTAATCAACGCCATCAATGAGACGTACATACACATGTATAAGTAGAGAGAGATAACTGAAATGATAGAGTGAGGAAGAGAGAAAGAGAGAGAGAGAGAGAGAGAGAGGAGAGGGAGGGAGGTTGAGCTTCTGGGAAGACTTGGAAGTGAAAGGAGAACCGCGGCCGCGTTGGTGGCTGTTCTCCGCGATGGGTTTATCGTGAGCATGAGAATGACGTATCATGTTCTCGAACAGGCGGCAATGGCTGACGTTCATTTCCTCGTCCACGTCTTCTCTCTCTCGGTTGGTCTAAATCTCTCACATCATCGAGAGAGACTTTGTTCAGAAGTCTCCCTCCTCCGGCTTCCTCTCACTCTTTCTCCTGACTTTCCCTGCAAACTCTCTCCATTGGTCGGCCCATGTCGCTCAGTGTGAGGTCGTCTTCGTCTCTGGCATCATCGAGGCAAATGTCTGTTGAAAAGTCTCCATCCCTCTCTCTATCCGCGGGTTTTTCTTTCCCGCATCATTGACTGAGGCGTGCCTTTCCGAGAGAGAGAGAGAGAGAGAGAGAGATCTGAATGATGTCTCCGTTGTGAACTTCGACAGCACGCTGGGTATCAATGAGGCGGAGTAGGAGGGGACGGCTGAGAGATTTCGTGAAGGTCAGCCGAAAGAGGCTCTGTGACTTTCTCCCCCTCTTTTTTGTATCCATCTTCCCCCCGTGCAATCACGGTGGAAGGAGAGAGAGAGAGAGAGAGAGAGAGAGAGAGAGAGAGAGAGAGAGTTTAGAAATTTCTACGACTCTCATCGTTTTCACCGCTGTCTGGAAGGCTATGGCGTCCCCCAGTCTGATCCAAGTTAGCAATGAAAGCACAGCAGCCAAAAGAGCCGTTGGGCTTCCTCGGGAGCAGCGGCAGTCAAAAGTCGACGAAACGTTCGAGGGGCCCACCCTGCAAAACGGGCCGGCCTACTCCTAACTCACAGGTAAGGGTTTGACCTCGTCTTGCCCAGTCAACGCTCGTCAAATCCAAAAGCCCCCGCCGCATTCTTCCTCAACTTTGATTTCATTCGAGGAATATGCGCTTTGATGTCGCATTAAATTCGTCTGATCCGGGTCTGAATCGGCAACTGTGGGCCTAGTGAGTGATGGCCCAATACAGCCCATCGCTTCTTATGGCCAACCACCCGTTGACTGGAGGGGCCAGACCATATTTGACTCGGCTGGACCATAAACATATGGGCACGTAAATATAAAAAATTACATTTTCATCGATAATTAGGATTTTTTATGACGTATTACTATATTTTTAGTCGATTTATAAAAATATCATTTTTTTAATTGATCACCCCCAGCAGAAATGCAGCGTAGTAATTTTTTTTCGTAGAATGTGACATATATATTCATTTAAATAAAAATTATGATATATTTTGATATTAACTTTACCCTTCATGCATGCTCTCGTGGATAATGTCCGTTGACTTATGAGGATTTAGTCGGACGAAGAAAAGTTGGGATCGCTGACGAGGTGGGCGGGATTTATGGGCCCATGACGGCGAAATAAACGCCAGGGGGGCCGATTAAAAATCAGATGAATAAATAAATGAATAACCAGCGAAGAGATATAAAAAGGACGGATTACCGGTTTTGGTTTTCCGGGAGGAGTCAACGGGTTGACGTGCGATGGATCCGGGTCGGGTCGGTTGTTGAGCCGTTCACTTTGACGGAGTTTCGGCGGGCTGACGTGGGCTTTGACGGAGCTTCCGTCATCGAGCAGGGCTTCACACGTGGACGAGGAGAGAGAGAGGGGAGAGGACAGAGAAGAGGAGAGAGAAGGACAGAAGAGGTGCAGAACCTGAAGGGAAGGGAAAGACAGCGGCCGGCGGGGGGGGGGGGGGGGCGGGGAGGGGGAGGGACGGGTTTTTCGTACCCTGAGCACATCCGAGTCGACCTTCCCCGTGGCGATGGCGGGGTGGGACCCTTTCTGCGGGTGTGTGTTTCTCTCTTTCTCTCTCTATACGCGGCCCTCTGGCTCCCCCGACCTGGAATAAACCTGCCATTTACAATTATTTGGAGGGATGAGGAGGGGCCAGGGGGGGAGAAAATCGCTGGCCAGGTGAGATAATAGATCTCAAAATCTTGCGATTAAAGCGGAGGCGGCGGCGCCGACGAGCGCAATGGGAGCGATAGCCGGTGGCGGCGGCGAGAGGTTTCCAATTCCTTCCTTCTTCCTTTTTGTTGTGCTGATGATGCTTGCTTGGGGGTTAAAAACCAGGGATTAAATAGGGTTTTGGGTGCCGTAATGGGAGCACACAGGGGATCGGATTTTGTGAGTCTCTTTCCTTGCGCGGGCCTTGCTTGGGGGGGTAGGGAAAGCTGGGGGAGGTGGGGGGTGCATTGCCGCAAGCAGGTGCAGCAGGATCGATTGTCCCTTTCGGAAAATTTCCTAAATCCCCTCCCCAAATCCCATTTACTCCTTCCCATTTCCATGGCGTCTCTCCCTCAAACGGCTAGAAGTGTTTGTAGAGGGAGGGGAGGGGGAGGGAGGGGGAGGGGGTGCCGGTGAAGCTTGGGGTGAGAGCTACCGTGGGGAGGAGGAGAGCAAAGCCCTGTTGAAGGCAAAAAAAGGGAGAAAAAAAATTACTGGAGGGAGGAGAAATGACGAGGGCACACCTACCAAGGGGCGTTCGGCGACTGCCATCCCCTCCATCATCCCCTCCGTCGCTCGCCAATGGAGAATAGCGTCGGTCGTAGCGTTTGCCGCTGAGGAATCCCGGGTAAATGTTGGGGGCGTGGGGCTTCTCTCATTTCAGTACCCGCCTAGAGAAGCGGTAAAATATATGAAGGGCAAAATAGGTGACGCCTTTCTTCTCTCGGCCGCCCTCGCCGTCCCAGTGGCCAATCGTGCTGGATTCCTCCGAGCTGTGTTGGGAAACAGTTTTTTCCTCTCCTTGAATCCTTTTGTATCGTGCTTTCCCTCCCCCTTTTCCTACCCCTTTCCTGGTGCCAACGATGGAAAAGACCTGGGTTCCGCGAGGTGGGCGCTGTAGAATTGGGTATGTGTGTGTGTGGTGGGGGGGGGGGGGGGGGGTCAGGCTTGTGGTTCACTTGAGATCAGTGTCCCATTCACGCCTTGCTGCTGCAGTTTTTTCTTTTTTTCTCTAGTTTTGTTGCGTAGAGGATCTTCCTAGATGCACCTCGTGTGCCAGATCTCATCCGATGATCCTTTCTTTTTTTAATTTTTTTCGCAAAGATTGAGCTTCGGTGTCCTACCATCTGCATCTTTTGGTGGAAGCGTCTGGGGGAAATGCGTCTTCCTGAAAATAGTTCCCACTTCGATTTTTGGTTTTTTTTTTCGTGATTCTTTTATTTTTCCCTGGATGAATTTTTTGCCCACCTCCGTATTTGGGTTTCAGCTCAGTTTGTAAAAAATAAACCGGAAACTGCTTGTATCAATTCAATCAATATGTTTGATCTCTAGGGACATCTTATCCACACTGAAACCATCCGTCCAACATGTTTCATTGCAAATATGGATGGAGGGGGTGGCCGGATCTGATTCTCCATTTTAATAATGTTATGCCCCTCTTGCCTGGAATTTTTCTGGCTACCGCATAAAACTAGAGTTTCTTTTGTTCTTCAAGGTTGTTGTTTCTCTTTTGAGGCCTCCTCGCGTTCCATTCCGAGTTGTTGAGTTATGCTGACTGCTGTTGACAGGAAACTACCGTTTTCTTGCATGCTTATGTTGAGGAAGAGGATTATTTTTGTGCATGTTTTAGTTTTTGCGATCTGGTGTGCTATGTGGCTTTTAGTTTTGTTTCTTTTCCCTCAAAATTAGAAGATATATAAGAACAAATGATGTTTAGTTATTTCACATATTGGTTTTTTAGCCCCCTGTATTATCTCTCATCCAAATGTTGAATGATTTTTTACATGCTCTGCAAAATTGGTTTGACCGTTTAATTAGGGGATTGATATTTTATAATTTGAAGGGTTAAATTCAATCTGGGTACTTATCTTTCATATTTCTTACTTAACGAGAAACAATGTTAAAATAATTTCTAATGCTCGTTCTTTTTTTCTTCCAGATTCGGTGAGTCAAGCTTGATGAAATCCGGTGTATTCTCATGTTCTGAGAGCCTCTAGCGGAAATTTGGATATGAGTATGTTGGAGGGGACATGCTCGAGCCAAGGGAAGCTGATATACCTGCTCTGTTTCTGTTCTTGGTTGTGCTTCCCCTTGTTACCTACATTTTACTTGGGAAGTGGAATGAGGCAGCAAAGAGGAATGCCAGAATAAGTATGTTGGCTCGATTAGCTGCTGAAGAAGCTATCAGAGTAGAAGCAATGACAAGTGCTGATGTCATTTCAATGGGACCTCCGATGAAGAATGGACTACATCAGTGTGCAAGATGCTGTAGTCCTGCTACCACTCGCTGTTCTAGATGCAAGTCAGTTAGATACTGGTATGATCATTTCATTATTGAATTGTGAGTTCATTCATAATTTCTTTTATGCTAGTCATTCATGGAATTTTCTTCTTTCTGTTTTCCTTGATGGTAGACTGTTGCTATGGGTGGAGGGATGTGTTTCGGGAGTTGATACGACAAATTTCTTATGCATAGCTGTTCTTGATGCTGTTTATCTTTGAAAGATAATATCTTACGTCATTCGGATTTATTATTTTATGAATGTCTTTTGGTTTAAGTTCTTCATCCACGTGTCATTATTGTAGCTTAAGCTATCAAGGTGGCTTGTGAGACTCGGTAGGCATCATTAACCTCATTCTTGTTTGTCGAGGAGAGTGACACGTTTTCAATTCTATAGTAGCTATTTTTGGTGCTTCAAAAATCAGTTCAGCTGGAGTGGAAATGGCTGCATCTTTCTAATGTTCTGCCCATATAAGCTGGCTTGCAAGGGACCAGGATAGCAGCATTGAAGGGAAAACTGACGAAAATGGACGGATTCGTGCTTGAATTGCTAAATTGGATTTTTCGATCCAGTTCTCATTCAGATTAAAGTTTTTAGTTCCTTGAAATATTTTGTTTCACAATTTTTTTGCTCATCTTAACAATTTTTCTTGCTAAAATGAAGCAATTTTTTGGTTGAAAACTGCTCCATCGTGGGCCAAAAAAGGGATGAAAATTGAAATTTTCGAATGGGTTCTATATAAACTTTGTTTTTTTTTTCTCGTGTTGCTGTTATTTCCATAATTCTTTTGTAAGCTGTTACCTTTAAAACTTTTTCTAACAGTTCTGGCAAGTGTCAAATAATTCACTGGAGACAAGGGCACAAGCAAGAATGTCAGCAGCAGGGTGGCGATGCTGTAAATAAATGTAGTAGTGAAGCTTTGACGACTGAGAATATGCACCCCAAGGCTTTGCTTGAGGACAACAGAAATGCATCGTTTGGTTCAAATGACTTGGATGAGTCAATACATAAGTCAGACATGTCAGATGGTTCAGCTATTGGCGAACACTTCCTTATTTCAACTGTGGAAAGAGATACACCTGAGAGAAGGTTCTCCAGCAGACAGAAATGGGATGCCTCGAGAAACGAAGGTGTTTCTAGTTTCTCTTATGGAGAAACTGACGCTCGTGATGCTAGCAATGTAACTCCTTACTCAGGCACCCCACAAAACGAGTCTCCAGGCAATGAAGCTTCTAGGAGAGTGAAGGTTACTATGCTTTTAGTTGTTCATTATGTCTCTCTGATTTGTTGACTTAACAATGCATCGTCTAACCATCTTTTTCTATCGTTTTGCATTTGCAGTCTGGAAAGGACAGCTTCATTGCATCACACGAAACACTTAGGCATCAAAATGGCAACACTCCAGTTTATGTCCGTGTTCCGACTGCCCCAAAAACTGCTATGTGTGAGCCAGATAAAGTAACAGAGCAATCTACCAGTGCATTTGAGTCGACCTCCCTCAAAAACAATTCATGCGCAGAGATGGGGCTTACTACATATAAAAACAGTGTAGTGGGAGGGGAGTTTTGTGCTAATGGAAAAGTAGACTCAGATTCTTCCAATGAAAAGACGGTGCTCACTGGAGGAACGAAATTTAAGAAGCCTCCGTATACTTTAGAACCATCAAAGTATCTATCGCAAAAGTCTGTGATGAAAGGGTTAAGAGAAAACTTATGTTCAGGTTCAGAGATGACTTCATGCACGACAAAAGAATCTAGTACGTTTATGTTGCTATCAGGGATTCTTTCTAAGCTTTGTCTATCAATTTGTGTTGCTTGATGGTGTGATTCTATTGCAGATGTTCTTGATGCGAGTGCTTCTGCAGCAAATCACGCTCAAAGAAATCATGGAGCTTTAGCCACTGAGGATATCAAGACATTTGTTGTCAAGAGATCGCCTAAAATTTCTAAACGGAGTGTTTCCGGAAATGTGGGCGATAGTTTAAAGAAAATTAAGGTTTGGATGTCTTCCTGAACCCATTATGTGCATGATTTAAGTACTGAATATTGTAGTCGCACTTCTAGGCTGCACGGAAATGAACTTGGCATTCTTTTTTTACTCAACGTTTTTTTCTGTTATACCACAGATGCTGTTCCCATATGAAGAACTTGTCAAGTTCTTTCAGTGTGAAGTTTGTGATGTCTCACCCAGGGGGCTGTTAAATTGTGGAAACAGGTCTGTCTTGTTTCACCTTCCTAATCATCTTTTTCTGCTCTGTGGAAAAATATTGGCTAGTAATTTGACTTCTCTCTGTATGACTATTTCACTTTCCAATTTTAACTTACCAAAGTGTGTTCCTTGTTTGGACGCTGTTGAGTGTTCATACAGAAAATACAATGAACGCGAAAGCTCTATTACTATGCTAACGGTTTTGGAGTGGATTTTACGGAGCTAATTCATGTTTGAACTTGTTCCAAATTCATGTTTAGTGCCAAGGACTCTAATGTCTTCAGAGTTGCTATGTCCAGAGAACATCAGAAAAATAAAATTCCTTGCATCGGATGTCAACGATTTGCAAGACGTCTGTGACACAATTGTGAAGTGTTTCTCTGATGTTTGTTGTAATTTAATATAAATATACTTCAACTTTATGGAATAATATACCATACATCTCACCGTTCGCCCCATCCACTGCAGTTAAGTAGTTAGTATTCTTTTTCTTAGATGCTACAGATTTTTCATAAAGATTGATTGACCAAGTCCATCATGCCACACCTTAAAAGAGTCTTTAGCGTACTACTTTGGATTTCAATTGGAAGTGATTTGTTCCTTTGCTTCATTACATCCCGATCCACCCAAAGGGGTGATGGGCATTTAGATCAGTTTTGACCAGCCTTTTTTGATGTTTTTGCTGAAAGTCAGTTGCGATCAGCCTACAAGTCAGGTGAACGAAACGTTTTGTCTTTAGGCTTCAATTATGAACGTCTACTGTGGCAGTGCTTTTTGTTATGATTGCCATCCTCTAGGTAAATGGTTCACAGAGAGATTGGGTTTGATAACGCCCCTATTGAAGGATCAGCCTAAGCTAGAATTAAGTATTAAAAGTAAGAGACAGGTGTGCAGAGGATCGTCACAGGTTTTGACTGTATTGCAGCCCACCCCCTATTGAAGGTGTCTTATATTCTTGATAAGCCATATTTCTGAAGGTCTATATTGTGCAACTATTGGTTGCTGGTGTGCTACACTAGACAGAACAATAACATCTTGCATAGCTAGAGTAGCATGACAAACATGTTACTTCTTATTCGAGGTGTCATAGATTCATGGAAGGTTGTGGTCGAATTTAGATATTTGTAAGCAAGTGGGCTGAAGGTGCCGTCAAGTGGTTGTTAGTGCTCAAGCCATTGAGTGAATGGCCAGTTTATTAAGAAAGCGCTATTTCTCTCTGGCCCCTTTATTAGTGGCTTGTTCATGTTGATTAACTGCTAACTGCTCCTCTTTCTCACTGTTTACTGGGTGTTGCTATTATAAACCTTAGAGACTAGTTCGGGCGAAACTCCCAAAAATGTAGAGAACTATAGTGCCTTTCTGCCAAGGTAGTATGTTACTCAGGCGATTGTGTGTGGTGCAGCTTTATTCTGATAACTTTTGCTTGCTCGATCAGATACCATTTTTGTATCCAAGTAACTCAAGTAAATGCCAGATCAACTAGATTTTCCCTAGGTCCCGCTCACTGATTCAATGCCGGTTTAGGCAGAACTTGCAGCATACGGTATTTTTTTCCTTAATTATTCTCTTTTCTTCTCTTCATGTAGCTCTTCAAACGTATATAGCACCTTCAATAAAGCATTGCATTGGTCTTATTTAGTTTCTTATCCGTTTTGTACCTTGAAATCTGCGTGAGACACGCTCTTTAGCTCCGTAAGGTCTCTTCCTGTCTTCAAAATATCATTATATCTACCTACTTCTTTGCCACAAACGATCGTACTGTCATTCTTTTGGTCAACTGTTTTTGAATTACTGGCCAATGGATGATCCTTGCACCAATAATGTTTACATTGATTGCCTTTTATGGCATGTGAGAACCTTTCTTGCGCCTTATACTTCCACGTACATAAATCTAAGAGGTGTGCTGTATGGCTAATTAAAAGAGTCCTGGAGGTACTGTTTTTTGTCTCCCTTGCCATTAAACAGTCCATCTAAATGAAGTATGAGTAATGTATTGCTTTGTGACAGTTGTGACTTTTGGAATAGTTGGATCTGATGGTTATATTATTTTACTTCATGTCTATGCTAGGATTGGTGGTAAAATTAACAACTGAGTGTAAAAATCACAACGTTTGCCACCTTGTAGTATTTATGCTGACTGAAGAAGAATGTGAGATATTTGTCTGGGGGCTTTCCTTCAGATGAATCTAGATATAATAGATGGTCATCTCTCTTGTTTATTACCCCTTTAGAGTTCACCCTTTGGGAAGGGCACCGTCTTTCATAAGAGTTTAAGGAGAAACTACTCCAAAGATGTCTGTTCCTTTTGTCAAAAGTTAATGTATTAACCCACTCAGCAGCCTTTCAACTTACATTTCAAATATTGGAAATTGTAAGGTAGTTGAAATCATGATTACCCAGAAAAATTGATTCCACTTATGAATTCAGTATATGGAATTGCATGGTGGAATTCAGGAGATCTAATTGCTCCCTGAGGTCTGATACACGTACTCCAAATTATGAAAGTTGTCTGTCTATCTATTTGTACATTACTATTCAGACTTACGCACTCAGATATCTCTCTTTGGATATCTGCAATTGAATAGCTTTTCGTCATCTTATTGACTAATTCTGTATGAAAAATTTTGCTTGTGTATGTAACTATGGCAATTCCCAATGATTCAGCGATGCAATCGTTCACTATTCCATACTTTAATCTATTAGTTGATCAATAATGGTCTGTAGCTGCTGTGTTCAATATTTTTGGCTTCCATTGTAGCGCTGAACATCCTTCCTACAATGGGGACACGTTTATGATGACACATATTGACCTGTTTTTTTATAATGTCTTCCTCTTGCCTTTTGAAGTTTCGAGTTAATAAGGGATTTGAAATAGTTTGGGAGGATTGTGAAAAAAAGGGCAGACTGATCAAAATACTGATCTCATGGTTAATAAAAGTGGTTTGTTTAAGGACGAGCAAGCTGGCGCCCTTCTGGAAAGTTGGGAAGAAGAGATGATACCCAGTTATATTAAATACTTGACCGTAACTATGACGTAGAAGTATCTACATTAATTTTCATTTCAAACAGATTTGAGCGGTTGAACTGGACGGAAAAGTGAAAAGTGCGAACACCCATAGTTGTGGAGCACTATCAAGTATTTTATCTCTATTTTCTTCGTGAGAGTCATTATAATCAGTTTTTCACCATATTATCTTTCTACTGGGAAAAATATATTTTTGATCCCGTTATTAGTTGTTATTATACCAGACTTTGTGCTTCATACTCTTATTCATGTTTTAAGCTCACCGTTTCGGATTATATCTCTATATCATTCAGAATTTCGAGTTGAATCCATTGGTTTGTAGCTTAAAGATGAGATAACAGAACTAGGAACTTATTTTATCCAGGTCCAATGTACGAATAGTACAGCAAGATGTAATTTTGTTGAAGAAGACTTCTGACGAGGCACTTGATGTGACAAGGTCACTATGTTGGCCAGATTGTCCAAAGTGTGATCCTTTTGTATTTGGTTTCATAGGTATCCTAATGCCTTGATACTATGTAGCACATTGTTGCTGAGCAGAAGACTGGAGAACTATGGGGTTGTGACACATTCAGCTGAGAGAATGGTACAATTTATAAAGTGATAATTTGCCTATGCCCATATAAATGAAATAACTTAACAGCTGAACTTGACACTCGAGAAACGGTATTAATATAAATCTGGCATCCAGTGTGCTGGCAGTGGAATAGGTGATATTTGGATTCTGCTCACTTTTTGTGATCGTTACCAATGCCTTGCAAGTTTCCTAAGTAGTCGAATCCATAACAAAAGTGGTGATATTTGGATTCTAATTGAATCTCTATCGCCCAACCCAGTATTTGCCGTGCTCGCCAATCTGAGGAAAACCATTTCTTCTTTCAGTTTCTGAAGATTTGCATCTGCTTTAGTATTGATATAATGACTAAGGCCCAAAGGTACTTGCAACATGGTAAAGTTTGCACCGAGTGACATTTTCATCTGCTATTTAATCCAGGTTGCATATCTACGATTCCATTAATGCTCTGGTTATTTCTCCCTGAGGTTCTCTCCAATTAACATTAAAAGGGATCTGGGTTTATTGCATAATTCTTCTTAACGTCGTTAAGTTGAGGTTTTGCTGTATCGGCTCGACTTTATTCTCCAGTTAGTTTGAGTGAGGATGTGTGATATCTGCAGATTGCGGTGACTTCAGCCTTCTGCTTGTGCCCTTTCGGACAAGTCGTGTACGAAGCACTGCCAATGAAGCCGAGTTTAGTGAACAGTTTTTTTTTTTTTTTCTCAATTTCCTTCCTCATCCTCGTCGGCCAACGTTATCTTTTAATGCTTCTACCAATCTCACTCATCCCCAGTCTCTCTGCGTCTCCTTTTCTCCTTATTATGTAAATGGCCGGTTGCTGCAAATGCGACCTCTCTGTGATGTGAGTATTGTCGCTAAAAGCTTTGGTAATTATTGCATATCCCCAGTTGGCAAAACCTTCTTGCCAAAGTGTCTCTTGTCTTCCTTCTTTCTTTAATTCTTTCAGGTCACTGACCTAATCAACTGCTCATGCATCCAGTCAGATAATGAACACTTCCTTAAAAAGCATGATGCTCGGTGGTCGAGTCTTTTTGTGCATGGCACTTATTTGTTGTTTTTTCTTCCTCGTGCTGGTATTATGTCTACTGTTTTTTTTCTGACATTTATGTGGAATAGGTATATCTGTTTGTTACCTTCAACCCTTTTGTGAAACATCCATGACTGAGTCAGCTATGGGTGTATACGATTCTTTACCCGTCCAGAGCATCTCTGGTCTAGTGATAGCCCACGTTGAACTTTTTATGCGTCACTAATCCCAATAGCAAGAACAATTTGCACATGATTTATGGAATCCTTATTTAGCTATTTTGCGATTTTTTTCCAGAGCAGATATCTTTTTGTTACCAAAACAGATATTTTTACCAAAAAAGATTTGTGCTTTCTGGGGCCAAGTCATTGTTGCTTGGAATTTATGAAATGCCCATGTATGATTTATTTTTATGTTCCATGTCATCTTTTCACTGTTTGTTTTTTCACCAATGCAGTTGCTATGCTAATGCGGTCCTGCAATGTCTAACCAGCACAAAGCCTCTCTTAATCTACCTTCTTCGGAGAATGCATTCAAGAAACTGTATCCTTCATCTCTTACATCACCATATTCTTTTGTCAAATCACACATGTTGGCTGGTCACTAGTCATTGTTTGGTCTATAATCTCCTCTTTTCTGTTTGGTTTATGTAATGCTAGGCACGGCGAGAGATTGGTGCCTGATGTGCGAGCTTGAGCTGCATGTTTCGATGTTGCGAGAAAGTGGGGGCCCTCTTTCTCCCAGTAGACTACTTTCCAACATGAGGAACATTGGGTGCCGAATAGGCGGTGGAACCCAGGAAGATGCCCATGAATTTTTGAGGTGCGGCGGGTGACATTTTTTTATCTGCCTTTATTTATATGTTGTTTATCTGTAACACTCCAAGTATGTAGACCTTGCATTAGTCAACGAAATCCAGTTCTTCATCTTGATGGATCTGTTGACTGTATCTATCTATCTATCTATCTATCTCTTGCAACCATTCTTCAGGCTTCTGGTGACGTCCATGCAATCTATCTGCCTCGAGGGTCTGGGTGGGGAGAAGGAAGTTGATATAGGGCTGCAGGAGACAACCCTAATACAGCAGATGTTTGGAGGCCGCATTAGATCAAAGGTGATTCTGCATAAACATCAAAATCGCTCTGGGTTTCTCTCATCAATATTGCCAACCAAGATCATATTGTTCTTCTGCGAATATCTTTTGAAACTAGTGTTATATTTAAATATCATCAGGTCAAGTGTCTCAGATGCCACCTCGAATCTGAACGTTATGAGAATATCATGGATCTTACTCTGGAGATACATGGATGGGTTGAGTCGCTTGAGGATGCTCTGACCCAATTCACCGCTCCTGAGGATCTAGATGGTGAAAACATGTACAGATGTGGAAGGTATGACGACCGTGTTCTTCTCTCTAGTTAAGCCCTCCCGTTGCAAAAGAAAGAAAGAAAAAAAAACATTTCATTGGCTGTAGGTTGCATTCTTAGTGATGTGTTGTTGCCCTGCGGTAATGGCGCCATGTAGGTGTTCAACATATGTTAAAGCTAGAAAGCAACTAAGCTTGCATGAAGTCCCCAACATTCTTACAATCGTTCTGAAGAGATTCCAGGTACTTGTTCCCTTGTATTTCGGAGATTGCTTGAGATTTACCGATTTTCCGGGGACAGCTGGTGGTAGATTCATTGTTTGAAAAAATAAATAAATTAAAGAATCGGAATTGTTTCATAATCTCTCATGTGCACATGTTGATGTATACCAAGCAATAAATCGTAGCAATTTTTATTTATTTATTTATTTATTATTGCGAATAGATGTGCTATATATAATAGTTCACGAAGGTGGCTGAACTTTGCACATCTGCTATTGCTTCCCTAGCAGAGATATAGTTTTTCGGTAATAGACTATAAATAATATCATGCCTGAACTTTAGAGTCAGTAAAGTTTGCCCTGGACTTTCCCTCTCTAGACTTTGATATCTTTCCTACTCTCCATTATGAAAAATTCTGTCACGTCAAGGATACGTGGGTTGGTCGACATTTAGATGATAAAGAAGGAGATGTTTGAAATAAATAAATAAGGTAAAAAAAGAAGAAAAGAAGTGGAAAGTGGAAAGAGTTTATTGCGCTCTTACACTGGGACTCTTAGTCCGTGTGTTTTTCTGGGGCTTTTCTTTCTATAATTTCATGCAGCTGCGTGGGTCTCTCTCTCTCTCTCTCTCTCTCTCTCTAACTTTTATCTTTTATTGTTTTTATTTTATATGATCTTTCTGTGGACTGAATGAATGGATTCGGCCGTCGTTTCATATGCATTCCATCTGGCGTTGACTTTTGGCCGGGGGTTCATCAGACAGGAAAATATGGGAAGATCAATAAGTACGTGACCTTCCCCGACTTGCTAGACATGATACCGTTCATGACGGGCACCGGCGACAGCCCGCCACTCTACTTGCTCTACGGCGTCGTCGTCCACCTGGACACCTGCAACGCCTCCTTCTCCGGCCATTACGTGTCCTACGTGAAGGATTTGCAAGGGTCGTGGTTCAAGATCGACGACAGCGAGGTAACCCTCCTCCTCCCTGTCGGCAAAAAAAAAAAAAAAAAAAAAACCCATTTGCTTCCATTAAAGTCAACCGTGTTTCTCTTCAGATTCATTTGATTTGATTTGTTTTGATTTGATTGATTCTTCTCAACGGCTTTGGGTGGATTCTGTATCCGAACAGATGGATGGATGATGAATCGTCCCTGATTCTGGGTCTCCATCCTCTGATCGATAAAAAAAAAAAGAAAAAAAAAGAAAAAAAAAGAAAAAAAAACAAGAAACTCTCTCTAATGCCCAGCTTTTTTTTTTTCTTTTTCTTTTTCTTTTAATTCTGTTATTTGGTTCTCTCTCTCCTCTCCTCCTTCTCTTCCTCCTCACTCCCTCCTGCATGGACAGGTCCAGGCCGTGCCCTTCAGCCAGGTGATGTCGGAGGGCGCTTACATGCTCTTCTACATGAGGTGAGCCTTCTCTCTCTCTCTCTCTCTCTCTCTCTCTCTCTCTATTCTGGCTGATGATCGGGCTCCCTGCCGCCGCCGCAGGTCGTTCCCCCGGCCGCCGAGCTGCTACGCTGGGAAGCCCCCCGCCGCCCATACGCCGGCTCCGGCGAGGCACCAGAAGGCCGATTCCTCGTCGCCGCGACACGGGCGGAGCCGCCAGACCGCCGCGGCGCAACCCACCGTCGGCGGCGACCCCGCCGACGGCTGCACCGTGAGGTACGCCGGCGGCAACTCAGAGCCGCCGGGGGGGGCCCTGGACTTCTCCGACGCGACGTCGAGCGACTGGTCGCTGTTCACGAGCTCCGATGAGTCGTCCTTCACCACGGAGAGCGTTAGCGACTCCTTCAGCGTGGCGGACTACTCAGACACTGCCGCCCTCGACCCCATCTCCTCCATCTTCGGCTACCACCTTCCCGACCGCGCCGCCGCCGCCGCCAGCCGCAGCAGCGGCAGCAGCCTCTCCCACGCCAGCGCCGCCTCTGGCAGCCCCTCCCAGACCCACTTCTTCCGCGAAACCAGGGGCTTCGTCGTCGACTCCTACGGCGGTGGTGGCGGTGGGGGCACCGCCCACAAAGGGAGGGTCCCCAGGACGGGCGGTGACTGCAGCATCTCGGCGAGGTACGGCAACGGCAACGGCGGCGGCGGCGGCGGCGGCGGCGGCGGCGACACCAAGCAGCACCGCCTTGTGCAGAGGACCGGGTGGGCGGATGGGTAGTAAGTAGTAGCTTGCAAGGTAGTGAGCAGGAAGTCCCTCGGGGTCCCCCCTTTATTTCTTTTTTTTTCAGCCGAGTGGGGGCTGATGCTTCTTGCCATAATTTTCTGAATGATGAGGGATCTCCGGGAACTGTGGAGTACCAAAAAAAAAAAATCTATTGATGAAAACCTCATTTTTTTCTTCCCCTTCCGACGAATCGATCGTATGACCGCTTCCGCCGCCGTCCCGTGTTCTTGATTCCGCGTACGGCGGCGGCGACGGCATCTTGGGGCGTCGTCAACGTCGATAAGCTGCCAGAGTCAACCTCGTAGTGAGTTTAATTTGCGCATAGAGAGAGAGAGAGAGAGAGAGAGAGAGAGAGAGAGAGAGAGAATCCTCCGATGAGGGTGAGGATGAGGACGGGGAGGAAGAGTCTGGCTGGAATCCTGACTCTACGGGGGGGTCTTCTGGTGTGGGAGGGAAGATGGAAGGACTAGCATTTCTTCCCTCACGGCCGAGAATCTTCATGCACAGCACCTGCTCGATGCAATGCCCAGCTCGGAAGTGCTCTTACGCCAATGGAACCGCGCCGTCCGGAGCTGCACCGCCGATGGCCGACACGCCGACGCGCTGGCGGCGCTCGGCCACCTGCGGCGCGCCGGCGCGCGCCCAGACTGCTACGCCGCCGCCGCCGCCGCCAAGTCCTGCGGAGCGCTCTCGGCAGTCCCGCTGGGGAGGTCCCTTCACGGGTTCCTCACCAGAGCGGCTCTTTCCTCCTCCCCCGCCGTCGCCAAGGGCCTCACGGACATGTACTTCAGGCTCGGCCTCCTCCATGATTCTCTGCAGATGTTCTCTCTCATCTCCCCTCGCGACGCCGCCGCATGGAACATCCTCCTCTCTGGCCACTCGAGGCTCCGCCTGCTATCGGAGGTGACGAGCCTCTTCGGCTCCATGCACGCCGGCGGCGGCGACCCCAACTCCATCACCGTCGCCGTCGTCCTCTCCGTCTGCGCGAAGCTTGGGGATCTCACCGGCGGCCGAGTGGTGCACGGCTACGTCGTCAAGAAGGGCCTGGCGGCGGAGACCTTGGCC
This sequence comes from Spirodela intermedia, assembly GCA_902729315.2. Classification (NCBI taxonomy): domain Eukaryota; kingdom Viridiplantae; phylum Streptophyta; class Magnoliopsida; order Alismatales; family Araceae; genus Spirodela; species Spirodela intermedia. The sequence goes on from LR746272.1 coordinate 5,998,253, forward strand.
GGGAACGCTCTGGTTTCCATGTATGCCAAGTGCGGCCTCGTCGCCGCCGATGCTGCCGTAGCCTTCCGGGAGATCGCCGTCAAGGACATCATCTCCTGGAACTCCATGATCGCAGGCTCCGTCGAGGGAGGGCTCGTCGGAGAGGCCTTCGTCCTGCTCCGTCAGATGGTGGCTTCTGGTTTCGAGCCCAATTGCGCCACCCTGGTCACCGTCCTTCCCGTCTGCTGCGCGTCTCTGGAGCGAGGGCGGCTATGGGGGAAGGAGCTCCATGGCCGGGTTGTGACGTCCGGGATGGAGAAGGAGGTCACCTCCGTCTGCAATGCCCTCATGGCCTTCTACGCGAGGATCGGGGATTCGCCGGCGATGGAGCTCGTCTTCCGGAGGATGAAGAAGAGCTCGGTGGATCTCGTCTCCTGGAACACGGCGATCGGCGGGTGCGCCATGAACGGACGGCCTGCGAGGGCTCTAGAGCTCTTCCACGAGCTGCTCTCCTCTCCTGTTGGGTTGGAGCCCGACGCCGCCACCCTCGTCACCGTCCTCCCCGCCTGCGCTCAGCTCGGAGACGTCGCAGAGGGGAGGAAGATCCATCGCCTCGTCCTCCTCGGGGCTGGTGGGCTCTACGAGGAGACCTCCGTGGGGAACGCGCTCTTGAGTTTCTACAGCAGGTGCGGCCTCCTCGCCGACGCCGCTCGGGTCTTCTCCCAGATCCAAGACAGGGACTTGGTCTCATGGAACGCCATGCTGGGCTGCTACGCCGGCGCCGGCGACGAAGGAGGGCTCCTCGCCGCCCTCCACGGGATGCGTCGGGAGGGCTTCAGGCCCGACTCTGTGACCGTCCTGACCCTTCTCCAGGGCTGCTCCGCCACCGCCACCGCCACCGCCGGCGCCGCAGGCGGCGCCGCCGGGAAGCGGGACAGGGAGCTTCACGGCTTCTCCATTCGAGTCGGCTTCATCGACAGACCCGCCGTCGGGAACGCCATCGCCGACGTGTACTCCCGGTGCGGGCCCCTGGAGTACGCCGTCAGGGTCTGCAGGAACCACCCGGGGAGGAACGTCATCTCCGGCAGGACGATGATCTCCGTCTTCATGAAGCACGGCTCTCTCGAGGATGCCCAGAAGATCTTCAACGAGGAAGAAGACGAGGAGGAAAAAGGTGAAGGAGAAGGAGAAGGAGAAGGAGAAAGAGAAGGAGAAAGAGGAGGCATCCAGTCATGGAACCTGATGATCCAGGGTTATGCTCAGAACGGCCTCCCGCACCAGGCCATCGCCATGTTCCTCGAGCTCCACCGTCGACCCATGAAGCCCAACGCCGTCACCGTCATGAGCGTCCTCCTGGCCTGCTCCCGCCTGGCATCGATCCAGCTCGTGAGGCAGTGCCATGGCTACGCCGCACGAGCTCTGGTCTCCGACGACGACACCCACCTGGAAGGAGCTCTCTTGGACGCCTACTGCAAGTGCGGGGGCGTACAGGTCGCCCAGAAGATCTTCCAGATAAGCTCCGGCAAGGATCACGTCAGTTACACCGCCATGGCAGGAGGCTACGCCATGAGCGGCATGGCAGGGGAGGCTCTCGCCATCTTCCGGGAGATGCTGGAATCGGGCATCAGGCCAGACCATGTCACGGTCACCATCCTCCTCTCCGCCTGCAGCCATGGCGGGCTCCTGCGAGAAGGACTGGAGCTCTTCCTCCTGGCCACTGGCAAGGTCCTCGCCGGCGAGCCCACCATCGAGAACTACTCCTGCGTCGTTGACCTCTTCGCCAGAGCAGGGCGGCTGCGAGAAGCTTACGAGTTCATCCGGCGGCTTCCCCGCGAGGCGAACGCGAGCTTGTGGGGGACGCTGCTCGGTGCTTGCAGAATCCATGGCGAGGTGGAGATCGGGCGGCTGGCGGCGGACCGTCTGTTTGCTGTAGAGAGAGAAAATGTCGGAAACTACGTGGTCATGTCGAACATCTACGCCGCGGAGGAGAGGTGGGATGCGGTGGAGCGGGTGAGAGGCCTGGTGAAGGCGAGGGAGCTGAGGAAGCCCCCCGGGTGCAGCTGGATCGAGGTGGGGAAGTCAATGCACATGTTCGTGGCCGACGACTTGTCTCATCCGGAGAGATCGCGCGTTTACCGGACGTTGAAGATCTTGAATCTGCAGATTAAAGAGCCGCCTGGTCCGAACGAGGCTGTGCTGGACTGGTGCGGATGAACAGACGTTCGCTATTATCATTCAGTTTGCAGGATCCAGACGTTGACTTTTTCCATATGTCTGCGAGGTTTGATATTTACGTATAAATTATTCTGTGAATCCATGCGGCCTAACACAGGGGACGGGTGCAGATCCCTTGTTCTTTCTTGTTCATTGTTCCCTCTCCGAGCTGATGCTGTTTTTTTGTTTCTTCTACTCACTTTATGTTCACTATTCGGCCGATTTGAAAACTCTGCTAGAATTTTTCTGGTTATGAAATGGCAAAAAAGTATTGACTTAATAAAAGATGAAATAGAGAAGCTTTAACGTTCTAAAATAATAATTAATGTTCTGTTTTCCAATAGTTTTCCGCTTTTGGCATCGATATTTAGCGGTTCAAACAGCAAAAATTGAGGTCGGAGTAATCGTCGTTGCCACCTTCTTGCATGATGCGAGAAACAATGTCGGAATAAAATTTCCGATGCTTTAAAATAACATTGAATATTTATTCTTTCTTTTCCAATAGTTTTCCACCTTGGTTTGACCTTCTACCTCGGGCATCGATATTTGTCAGTTCAAACGGCTAAAAATGAGCCCTGAAAGAATATCTTTGACCTTCCCTGTTCAGATAAATCTGTAATGCTCTCCACCAGAAATCTGAAAGTCAACTTCGACGAAATCCAGTGCAATTCCATGTTATGAGATTAAAACTATGCTCACTGGAAGATTTCAAATCCAGGAAGCATTTCCTGCAGACGATCATCAATAGTCAACGGCGCTGGACTAAGTTTTTTTTCTCTCCTTGCATCTGGGGGGAGGATGAATCGCATGGTACCATCCCCTAGTAATCGACGGATAGACGATCACGCAGACTTGGAGAAGAGTTGAATGATTCTCATTTTGTTTCAACCATTCTTTGACTGCCATATAGAACCACTTCCATCGGGACCCGTCTTAAAAAAAAAATTAGATAATTTTTTTTTTAAATAGCACGATTTTTTTATGCTTTAATTATGAAAATGGGATCATGGGGTTAGTAGTACCACTATTCTTGTTCATGCTGTTGTTGCCTATAACCATGGTTGTTTTTATTGTTATTTCGTTTTTTTTTTCCTTTATCTTGACAAAGATGGGGACCAAAGATGCTGATTTCACCTTCTATTTTTGATATCCATATTTTTTGAGTTCAAACAGATAAAATCTGATCTGAGCAGCAATCGTTGACCCTTTCTTGCTTGATGAGGGACATTGTTGAAATGCCGTCCAATGTTTTGAAATAATCTCTAATGTTCCTCTTCCACAGTATTCCACCTTCTACTTCCTTTGCCATCGATGCTTTATTGGCTCAGAAAGCTAAAATGCAGTCTGAGAGATCATCGTTGACCCTTTCTTGCTTGATGAGGAACGATATTGTGGTCAAATAATCTCCAATGTTCTTTCACAGAAAACTGAGAGTCAAACTCGACAAAATCAGGTGCAGTTTCAGGTTCTTGGATTAAACTAAAGTTCATGGGATGGAAAAAAATAAAATTAAGACATTTCTCAGTGACAAAATGCAACGTTTGTTTCAGATGACTTTGATATGTCAACGCATGAGCCTGAGCCTGAGCCGGACGTCCCAGATGGTCCAGAGATGGGAGTTTTTCTACAGATGAAAGCAATTCAGTGGGACGAGATCTTTGTTTCTTTCCCAGATGGCCTTGCCAGGGCAGGGCCTCCTTTTACTCTAGAGGAGCAGTCCAGAGCATGTCTCAAAAGTCTGCAGCAATTAGAGGGCAGGGCCTGCGTTGACGTTGTATTATGGCAAGATAACCTGGTTGCTTCATGCCATCACCAGGGTTCTCATTTTTGGTCCTTGTTGCTGCGATTGTTTTGCAGATTGCCTTCTGACGGAAAAATCATGGAACTTTCACTGCCTGATGATAGATTGGAAGCTGGCTCATTTGAAGGAATCGATTCTTTTTTGGCTCCATTTTATTTTCTGTTGTATCGCAGATGCCGTTCCCATAGTCTTCATGAAGATCGACGAAGCCCATCCTGCCACTTTAAAGGATTGTTTTTTGGTTGATTGAGGCAGTTGTGCCACGTGGGGTTGACTTTATGATTGGTTGAGCTAATGGCCTTACTTCATGACGGATCGAGACCTTTCCGATCGATTTGAGGTGAGTGATTCTCTTCGAGTTGATTTAATGTAATTGATCTGTCCTTGAGAACCTGTTCCCAATTCGTTCACAAAAATGAATTCCTTTGCAGTTGATCTCAAATGGGTTTAATGACCGTCTGTGATATTGGTGGTGGGTTTCTGGTATCTGTTTATATTCAAACTTCGTGTAAGTCAAACTTTAAAACAATCTTCTTTATCGTTGACTTCGGGTTTCAACTATTAGCGAATTAATTTTTAATTTTTCTGTCAACAGGGGGCTTGGCTCTTCTTCTCTGTCATAAGGGTCCTCAGGGTTGACTTGTGGATCAGAAGTCAACCTTCCTCTGAATTTTATTGTCTTTCTTATCGAGCTGCTTCATTGGCGGGTTTCTTGCTTTGGGTTCCGAGGTTTGACTTGAGATCAGAATTCGATCTTCGTTTATGTGCGGGTCTAGTTGCCACATTGGAATGTTTTGCCAGAGAGTCTGTGCAGAGGTCATTAATTGCCACATTGGGTAACAGAGGGTATGAGAGAGAGAGAGGAATTGGATTTCTCTTGTTCTGTTTTCTTCTAACATTTGATTGTTGACTATCACTGTTGACCATCCTTCTTTCATTGACTACTGACGTTTTTGTCGTTGTCGTTCCTGGTGGGGCCATTCGACCACCATCCACCCCCTTGCAGTTAAAGAACGCCAGAATGACGAATTAATACCAAAACACCCTCTCTCTCTCTCTCTCTCTCTCCCACTCTCCCATGGGGTCTCTTTCTCGCTTCTTCTTCTTCTTCTTCTTCTTCGTCCTCGTGTGGATGACGGCCTTCGTGGTTCCTTCCCTATCCCTTTCGCAGAAGGCGCCTCCATCTCCGCCGGGAGGAGGCCTCCTGCACCGGCGGAGCCTGCAGGCCTTCCACATCATGAAGGAGAGGCCCTACCAGCTCTCATGTGACGGCGGAGAGATCAAGAAGAGGATGAAGAAGAAGAACAAGACGAAGAAGAAGAAGAAGAAGAACAAGACGAAGAAGAAGAAGAAGAAGAAGAAGATGATGATGATGATGATGATGAAGGGGGCGAGAAGGAGCAGCTTCGGGGTGTCGCAGATCTCCGCCATGCTCCCCCGCGGCTTCGTGCCCCCTTCCTCTTCTTCTGCCTGCCACAATGCCGCCCCCGACTCTCTCCGCCTCTTCTGCGGCGTCGCCGCCGCCTCTTCTTCCCTCCGCCCTCCCTGAGAATGAATATAAAGACCCAGTAGCCTCTCTCTCTCTCTCTCTCTCTCTCTCTGTCTACCACCAGTCGTATCTTGATCAGAAAGGTCAGATTCTTGAGTTCTCTCGGTTGTATGCTTCCCTTCTTTTCTCAGTGCGGGGTGGAGAGGAAGGGGAAGGAGAAAGCGCCTGAACAGATGATTATCATCTGACGTATCGAGCTTCCCTGAGGAATGTGGGAGGGTCTGCAGGGAGGCATGCATGTCCACCTCCGTCTGACGGAGGGAGGGAGAGAGAGAGAGAGAAAGGGGGGGGGGGAGGGAGGAAGCCGTTCTTCATGTGTTCTTTGAAATTGCAGCAAAGGGTTGGCAACCTTAAGAAATCTTAACGTAAGAGATAATATGTGATTTGGGTTGATTCGTCTCCTTCATGGCAAACGTTGGAGCGAGAAAGAGATAAAGATACAAAGATAGATGGTATCTAGAGAGATAAATAAGTAGAAGTATAGAGAGAAGCAGAGAGAGAGAGCGAGCATATGCATTGGTTGATTCGTCTCCCTCAGGGGAAAGGTAGGCGCCAAAAAAATAGAGAGAGATACGAAGATAATATCTAGAGAGATATATAGGTAGAAGGAAGTACAGAGAGAGAGAGAGAGAGAGAGAGAGAGGGAGAGAGAGTGCTTATGCATGGTTTTCTGGAATATCGGATTGGATATGCCATTTCTATGGCCCATCCACGCCCCTGTGGGTGGTCACCAGTGAGCCACTCCGGCCCATTTGTCTGGCCGCCATTTCGTGGCCTTCGGACAAGGTAAGACCACGTGGCACCACGACGTCCACTCTTCTATCGGATTGCATCTGTCCATCGCACCGTCCAAAACCGTCCACGATACCCTAAAGATGACGTCTGCAGAAAGAAAAATGTCAAAACTACCCTCACCAGGCCTACGTGGCTCATCCATTGGCCGGTTGCTATATAAGAAATTCTAATTGGGCGTCAGGATGGAGGGAAAGGGTTATCTTCTGTTTACTCGTCTTCTTCTTCATTCTTCCTTCATCCCATGGCGGCCACTGCACCGAGTTCCTTGCTTCTCTCTCCGCTCATCCTCCTCCTCCTCCTGATGCTCCTGCTCTTTCCGGCAGCATCCATACGGCCGGCGAAGGTGCAGGGGGAAAGCAGGTTGGGGGCCGGGCTCTTCCCGCCGACTTGCGGGCGGATCGAGTGCCCCACGTACGAGGTCGTGGATCAGGGCAAAGGCTACGAGATCCGGCGCTACAACTCGACGGCGTGGACTTCGACGGCAGCCATAGAGGATATCTCTCTGGTGGAGGCCACCAGGACCGCTTTCCTCCAGTGAGTCTTCGATTTCCCCCTTTGCTTTCTTTCGTTGACGCTTGATTTGTGTATCAGGGTTCACGATCTGGTTCCGGAGGCGGTGTCGGAACCTCTGTTGATGGGGATGACGAAAGGGGATGTGGAGAGGTCGTGAGGGAATGGTTTCTCGGTGGAAATGGAAATCCTCCGAGAATGACAATCATTGAACATCCTACCCTCTGATCGATCATCCGTAGACATTAGGGATGGGAGGATAATCCGTAGCGACCGCTAGTTACTGTCTCCGGATCATGTGAATATGATCAGTCGCACGTCTTCCGTGGTGATTGATCTGCGGAAAATGCGGATGGGATAAAGATAGATCATCCGTAGCGGCTGCAAGGTGAATGAGATCTGCTGCGGATCTTCTGTGGTGATCCTTGGGAATTAGAGGATGGCGGCGACTGCTAGTTGGTCGTCGACCACGAGAATGACATCTGCTGAGCAGTCGGCGTCCCTCATTGTGTTCTGTGCCTGGATGATGACGATGATGACTCAGAGAAATCCCCTGAGAACGGAAATTTTCTCTGTTTTTTTCGGATCACTTTTAGCTCTGCTCCCGCCAAGTGATCAGTGATCTTCTGTGCCTGGATGATGATGATGACTGCAGCGATCCATGATCACCTTTCGAGCTCTGTTCCCGCCTTTCGCTTCACATATTGCCTTGGAAAGATTTGCTTTGCTGTGAAACCCGTGATTTCTATTCTTTTCAAAGTGCCTTGATCTCCATGGTTGCACAGATTGGGGAAGAACCACCGAGGTCGAGGAGTGATCAGCGAAAGATTGGGGATCACCCGCTCTCTAGAAAGTAGAACCCACTAAAATCATTAGTTTCGGGAAAGAATTGATTTCCTATGAAATCAGTCCGTGGAAGTTTTTCACCAATCATGGGATTCCTATCCGGGCCTACCTTTTCTTAGTTTCTTTGTACTCGAGTTAATTTCTCGCCCAGGCCGGGAAAATCATTTGACTGTGTTGTCTTTAATGATTCAAGCAGGTATAACCCACTAAAACCGTTGTTTTTGGGGAAGAACTGACTTTCCATGATATCAATCCACGGAATTCTTGTACTAATAATTGAATTCTTGTACCTATCTGGGCCTACTTTTTTTTTTCCCCTTTTTCTGCTCCTGTACTTGAGAACAATCGACTGTGTTGACTGACTTTCATGATTCCATCCACCCTTTCAAATTTTTGTTGTTGTTGTTGTTGTTGGGTTCGATGAAATCTGGTGGGGATTTCGATCTCGATCCCGATGTGAGCTGTTTGTTCTTGGCGCAGGCTGTTCGACTATATCCAGGGGAAGAACGAGTACGGGGAGAAGATAGAGATGACGGCGCCAGTGATCACGGAGGTGGCCCCCAGCGACGGGCCCATCTGCGCATCGTCCTTCGTCGTGAGCTTCTACGTGCCGAAGAAGAACCAGGCCAACCCGCCGCCGGCTGCCGGGCTCCGCCTCCGGCGGTGGGCCACGAGGTACGTGGCGGTGCGCCAGTTCGGGGGCTTCGTCTCCGACGGGGGCGTCGGGGAGGAGGCGGCGACGCTATACGAGAGCCTCGCCGGCTCCGAGTGGGCCGCCGCCGCCGACCCCGCCGCCGCCTATATCGTCGCCCAGTACAACTCCCCCTTCGAATTCACCGGCCGGGTCAACGAGATTTGGATCTTCCTCGTCGAGGGAATAAAATTCACCATCCAGTAGGCCCAGTAGAGAGCAAGAGAGTAGCGAGAGAGAGGGAGAGAGGGGGAGAGAGAGAGAGAGGGAGGAGCAGTTTGGGTACTCGACTTGAGGTTCAGACGATGTATGCCCTTTTAATCTGATGAGATAGATTATAGCTACACGAGAGAATTTCTCTGACCGCGACATATTATTAATAAAGCAGCCTTTTAACCGCGGCATATTTTTACTTCAGACCTTCAGATAATGACGGAATTACTCCGTTACCCCGCAGAAAAAGTTTTTGTCTCGATGCATCGAGCTTCGGATGAACTTTTAATTGAAGTCCCTGAATTATCGAGTAATAATCCCGAGTAAAAAAGAATATGATTCCAGGGGGGGGTGCAAAACTTATCATTCCGGCGACCGTTTTCATACGTTTCTCCTCTTCTTCTTCATCCTGGGTAACCGTCCCAACCCCCCTCGCATCAGACCAGTTTCTCTCTCTCTGTGGGTGAGTAAGGAGGGAGATGAACTGGTTGAGCAGGAAACTGTATCTGTACAGCGTCACGGTGGGGGTCTACGGCCTGGAGTGGTGGGAGCGCTGCAGCTTCAGTATGAAGAAGCTCATTCCTTCTCTCTCTCTCTCTCTCTCTCTCTCTCTTCCTTCCTTTTCCTTGGTCTGAATCCATTCATTCGACCGGTCGCACCTTCCGCAGACGCGCTGCTGCTGCTGCTGCTGTGGGTCGCCCTCTCCGCCGCCCTGAGGGCGTCCCTGCAGATCTACAGCGGCTCCACAGTAAAAGAGGAGAACAAAAGATGAGAAGAAAGCGGAGCAGAGCATAGCAGAGAAGGAGGAGGAGAAGGAGAAAGAAAAAGATTTTCTTCATCTCCTCTGTGGCCTTACCTTCTGGGGAAGTTCATTGACTGCAATCCGTCAACTGCCAACTACCCGCTGCAGGAAACGTAGTGAATGCAGCATTTAATGGAACCCAAGGGGAGCATTTAATGCCATCAGTTCTCCATCCCGACACCCCCGGCGGATCTGGGGGTGCCGTATGGATGAAATGAACGGACGATGGTTCTGATCTAATGCTTTCTTTTCCTTTTGGGGGTGGTGAAGAGAGTCAGGAATGTTCTGATCAGAGAGGCGGCGTTTCATAATAGTCAACCAGGACCATAATCCAGAAGTGGTTAAATACGGCATCCATATCTCCACATTGAGCGCATCTGAGCAGAAAACAAACAATTCTGGCAGAAGAAACAGGCTGATATTATCAAAAACATTATGAATAATTATATATATAGATATATAGATATATTCTAGATTCATCCTCTCACAGAGATTGATTAAATCGCGTTCGAAAATGAAAATACGCGGGACCCAGTTCACTCCTGCGGAAAAAGAACAGGAGCCGAGAATTTCGGAAATAGTCAACACGAGAATTTCGGAGAATAAATAATTCACGATCTTAGGAATTATTGCATCCATCTCTATATAAAAAGGAGGCCAGATCCAATTCATTTTCTCCAGCAGATTAAATTATCGTGAGCCTGATTTGATGACGACGACGACGACGATGATGATGATGCAGAGAAGAGCACCAATCGGGCCGGAATGGGGAGCGATCAGAGATTCCACCAAAGTCAGCCGTGATAATCAAATGTCGGCCTGTCTGACGGAGTGTTCCAGGATCCCAGCACAAGAACCGATCGGATCCAACAAGAAAGTCCACGCTCAACGCTGTTGATCCCAGCAAGAACACAACCAATCAACAAGTCAATCAGTCGGAGGTCTGAATTATCCGTGTCGGCGAGGTCTCAAACTCCCCCTTTTCCCCCCCTCAAGATCCGTCGCCACACCCACCATCATCTCTAAGACCTAGAAGATGACATGCAATTATTGTCGGGGAAGAGTAATGGCGGGCGGCGATTGACCTCGATCTTTTTTTATTTTTTTTCTTTTCTAATTTTAATTTTTTTTATTATAGCGTTCCTGGAGATAGATCTACAAGCTTGATCGATCATCTGGGAACTGGTAGATTTTACTTCTAGAAAGGAAACAAGCAGCAGCAACGGCGGCGGCGGCCCACCCCGCAGTGGCGCATTGCGCCCGCCCCCCCCCGCCCCCCCACACACACACACACAGAGTAAGAGTAGTACTCGGTAGCAATAGATCAGGAATTCTAATAAATGAAACCCTAACCGTCGTCGTCCAGGAACAACCTTATGGATCTCGATGCTCCCTCCCCCTTGCCGCCGTCTGCATCTGCGCCGCTGCGGTTTATTTTCCCTCTGCGGCCACGGCGGCGACCTCCGGGGCCGCGGCGGCCCCCGCCGGCGCCGCGGCGGGCTTCTTGCCGTCGTCGAGCTCGAAGGCCGAGGCCGGGAAAGACCTATAGAGGCCTGCGGGGGTCTTGAAGGTGATCCTGGAGTGGTCGTTGGGGTCGAGGAAGAACTCGCTGAGCGTGATCCAGATGAGGATCTCCTTGGACTTGACTCCAGTCAGGCGCTTCATCCGGCGGTCCTCCACGAAGGCCGTAATGTCGGAGGCGTAGGAGACGAGGCGGTTGACCTTGCGGAAAGTGTGGGTGAGGGCCTTCTTCTGGCGGAGCCACACGAAGCCCGTCTGCCGGTTGTAGCCTACCTCCTCGACGTTCTCGATGGGGAGCAGCCCCCTTGGGAGGTGGAGCTCCTCCAGCAGCTCAATCGACTTCTGCCGGCATAGCTCGTCCCCCACGTAGATCTCCGCTCCCTCACGGTGGGCGTCGATGGTCTGCTGCGCCATGGCGGCGGATCGGAGGCTACGGCCGACTAGGGAGGGAGGGAGGAGGGCAGTGAGCCTGTGGATGAAATTTTTTGCAGAGAATGTGCTGTCGTTCGAGAGGGGAAGGAAAAGAGGGGGTATTTATAGCACCAACCGCCTGGGTGGTGGGGACGGGGGAGGCATGGAGAACGCGACGTGGCTCCACGCACCCCGGCCATCCGTCCTTTGAGGCCCTTGGGTACGTGGCCGCCGGGAGAGGGTCCGACCGTAAAAAGAAGGTTTTTGAAGCGTAACTGCGAGGCCGGTTTATTCGTGAGAAAGTGCCTTAGAGGAGAAAAAGGTGGCAAAAGGGCGTAATTATTGCGAAACCTGTTTATTTGAAATAAAATATTTTAAATGAGAAAATCGAGATTTTATTGGTCCGAGCTGGCGGCGATTGACGTCACGGAAGCCTTCTCCCCTTCCTTACCCCCTTACGCCACCCCGAACAGCTTGAGAGAAGGGGGAGAGAGAGAGAGAGAGAGAGAGAGAGAGAGGGGGTGGGGACAGTCGCCGTGCGAAATCAATGCTCTGGGAAGCCAAACGGAAGTGGGGGGTCGGCCGTCGGGTGGATGGCGAACAGTCGCTATTGGCCGACGTGCGGGTGAGGTAGGTGGAGGGAGGGAGGGGGGAGGATCGGGGGCAGTTAATGCAAGTAATGGAGGGGCCTTCATTTCTCGGCAGTTGCTCTCTCCGTGCTTCCCATAACACCGTGCGGGCTTGCCGTCCTTCCTCCCCATGCGGACCTCACTCCCTGGTGGGCCCGGGCGTTTTCTTCCTGTATACTGAGGTTACCCATACGCCTAAGGAAACCCCCATCCGGTTGGGCGGGAAGCAGCCGCGCCCTGGCATGCATCCGACGCGTCACGAACTAACTACTCTGTCTCTGTCTCTCTCTATCTATCTCTGCACAAGCCTGCGTCAGGTTAAAGGGAACCAGCCATTTCATGCAGTCGACGAGTCTCCAACTAGTTTCTCTCTCCCCGGTTTTTTATTTCTCTCGTAGTTATCCTTAAGTGAGTAACCAAAAAGTGTGAGGAAAATAAGGCAACGAAAACAATAGAAATAAATAATAAAAGAGTATAGATTACTCCACACAGTTGTAGTTGGTCTTCCCAACTCCATTTGAATTGAATAGTTCACTTCTTATTGAAACTATATTGAACATAATAACTATTTTTAAAGTTAACTTATTATCATATTCTGATAGATTGATTAATTGCAACAACCCCTAAATGAATATCCTCTCCTCATTAGAAGTAACTAGTAGACTGATGTGACTTAGTCATTGTATAATAAATGATAGAAATTTAAATATTTATAAAATTAGAAAATATTAATTTTTAGATATTGAAAAGTATTTCTAAATAAATATATCAATTATAATTCAATAAAATTTTTAAAAATAGTAGAGATTTTTTAAGTCGATCACAAGAATATAATACAGTATCAAGTAATATTTCAGAATTTTTCATAAAAATATAGTTTTTTATGATTTTTAGACTAAGTAATGAAAATAAAATATAAATTTACAAAAAAGAGAAAATAAGGATGTAGACGTCAATATGATGTCAATCGCTTGATGAATGATAATTATTATATAAATGATTATAGAATAATTATTAGTCAAATTAAGATTTATAAAAACTAGAAGAATTGTAATGTAATGAAGAAGAGTTTTGAAACTTGAAATCATATAAAATATTACTAAATTAAACAAAAATTAAGTTGAAAGTAGAAATTGTAGAGTTTTAGTTTAATGGCAACAGTATCTAGAATTATGTGTATTCAAGATAATTATTATGTGATGTCAATGCCTCAAAGAGTCTCTTTTTAGACATGGATGACTTTGGACATTCGTTATATCTCATTTTGAAGTCTAAAAAATGATAGTAGAAGTTAAACTAATTAAAAATAGTAAAATAGAGTTTCAAAACATTGTGGCAGCGATACATTAGAATCTTGAGTGTTCAAAAGGATTGTCATATAATGTCTACATACTTAAAAGTTCTTTTTGAACAAGGACAATGTAGGCTATCTCTAAATTTTTTTCTGAAGTCTAAAAATCAATGAAGTGAATTTTTGAATCATCTTTGACAATTGTCATCCAACGAAGGAGAAAAATAATGACTTTGTGACTCTTCAACAACTGTCACCCGACAAAGATGAGCTAAATAGAAGTGGGGTGCATCTTATGAAGCTTCATATTTAAGTTTGTGTAACAAGAAGAGATTCTTTATCACATTTAGTACACTCTCAAAAGGTAGTGACTCATTTCTTAATAGATCATCCTCTTTTTGATGACAACTTATTTGTTGATTAATCAAAGATAATTTTTTCGATGAATTCATGATCTTTTTATCTAGAATCATTTGGTAATTTTATTCATGATGCTCCGTGAATTGCATTGACTAAATTTTTACCAATGATTGAGTGATTTTGACATCTTAATTGTTCATCAATAATTTGTAAAAAAATTACGATTTAATAAAATAAAAATATGAGTTTTAGCTCTAATGGGATTCAAACCCTCATTAGTTGCCCATCTATGAGAGAGGGAAATAAGTATGTGAATACCTTATAACGTAACATCATAAGGGTATCTTGTTCTCATAAATAAATAGTATTTTAGATATTAAAATTATTATAAACTTTCAAGAAATTGTGATGCTAGTTTAGTCTCACATTAGTTATTTTTGACTTTTGAAGTGTATATATAATAACAAAAGAGTTTATCATCAATGAGTCACTCTCTCGTGTGTACGACCACTCATTGTGCCATGCTTGGAAGGGGAGTGACGCACTCGTATCCTTCTTACTGTTCTTTATTTGTGTGAGCCCCCTACTCATGGCTTTGCTTGATTGTCCCACTTGTGGATTCATCTATTTTTTAAAATATATTATTTATTTATTTTTCTATATTTGTCTAAAAAATATGATTATAAAAATTCACATAAAATCACATAATTAACCTAAAAATCATATTAATTAACTAAAAACTACTTTATCTTAATTTAACTTAAATGTAAATTTATTTATCATGAGTTAAGGCTTAAAATATATTATTAATTAATTATTAACTCATGATAATGAAGACTTATCATGGCTCATATCAAATAAAAAGGGGTGGACCACCTTCTTAAAGTTACATGTAGCTCCATAGATAATGTCAAACAAATACAAAAGAGAGACCTATTTGGCTCACTTGATGAGAAGGAAACAAGTAGTGTGAATTGACACTAGGATATAAGGTGCCATTTTATTAAAGCCCACCCCATTAGTTGATGTAACTTGAGGAGGGTGTCACATGAGTTGATCCTAGCCATGTGGTATCTATTAATATGATTGGTATTGGCTGTTCTGCTTGACACCCAACAACCCTCAATAAGAGTGTTTCACATAAATGTGTTGCACACAAATGAGGATTACATAGAATGTGAGGTGGTTGACAATTTTATAAGAGAAACATCAAAACCCGAAGGATCATTTGACACTTTTTCCTTGTATGTTGGCATCTTGCAATGTGCTTGTTGAAGCTTTACTTTTTACTAGTTGACATTTCACCTTCAATCGCAAATCATGTAAGATGTTGTTATTTTGATGCAACATTTGTGTCATGTCATTCGTGATGCAGCCCAAAAATTGATGTCAAATGAGTGATAAAAGTTTTTTGATTTAGGTGGAGAAGGTTAGTAGGATTTTCATCCAAAGAACTAAAAAGTTATTAATTTTATATTACAATGGATTTTCAACTCAATTCAATGATGTCAGGCTCAAGACATTGAACAATTCTATTTGGTCCAAATTAAGCTTGAAATGGCTTAGTAAGAGATTTGTCACTAGTTTTATATGCCTAAATCTTAATTCACACATTTTATTCATGTAAAATAATATCATTATTATGTTTAGGGCATTCTTGTTTCTTAGGGGCATTCTAATAAAATCTTCATTTTCCACAAGAATATTTAATCTTTTTTTTAGGATCATAATAAATTTTCAGTTTTATATGTTAACTATAACTAATTTTTGGCCTATAAATAGGCTCCCCTTGTAGCCCCAAAGGTGATGAATATTTTTATCCATCTATTTCAAGTTCACTTCCTCTTTGGAGGTTTTCCATCTTGTTAAAGCTAGATTTTTGTGATTTAATTAGTTATATTATTTTATTTTATTATGTTAACTTTTAGAATAAATATAGGAATATATTGTTAATTTTAAAAATCTGAAGTTAAAATACTTAGCATAATTTTTAATTATTTAGAAAAATAAAAGAATAATAGAAAAAGATTCCCATCAATTGGCAAGCTGACACTCAATAGTTGACCTAGAGGGGCGTATTGTAGTTGAGTGGGTAGATGAGCTAGGCTCGTGTGGCGAGGGGAACTTGCTTTGGTATGTGTGGATCACTTTCCTACCACGTCTCGATGGCCAACTGGCCATAGAGCAAGGAGCGTTGTACACATGTGTGTGTGCGAGGGCATACCACCTTTTTACCTTCTCCTAAGATGATTTTGGGCATTATTTTATTTTGGGAGAAGGGATCTTTGTTGACAGATCATAGCTTTGATTTATATTTAGCTCATTCACTAAAATATTTCTGATGTGGGACTAAAGTTTTTCATCTATTTTAAGTAGCTGTTTGGAGTGTAGTGTCATCCAATGGTGTTCAATGAGCCATGTCACACTTCGCTTGAGAATTCACACACTTGACATGAGGTCAATTATGAATGTCTCCATATTATTTTGAATAGTTTAACAAACAATTTTTTTGAATAAAAAATAAAGATGAATATATTTTAAAATTCACAAAAAGGAAAATTTGGGGGAAGAGATCATGATGATGTTAGCACCCCAACAAATGTGACTTGGATAAAAATAGAGTTATATTCTAAGATTTTTATATAAATGAATATAGATGATTTAATTGATTAAATTAAGGTCTATCAAAGCTAGTGGAATCATAATTGAAGTAATAAGATTTTTAAAACTTGAAATCACTCGAAATTTATTAATTTTAATAAAAAATAAGTTTAAAGTAGGAAATGTAGAAATCTGACTTTGTAGAAGTAATTGCCATAATTTTGTGTATTTAAGAGGACTATCATGTGATGTTTATGGCCTCAAAGGCTCTTTTTGGACATAGACAATGTGGACAATATCTAGATCTTCTTACAAAGTTTAAAAATAATAAAATAGGTTGACAAATCATCATTGATGGTTGTCACTCAATGGAGCAGAAATATGGTGACTTTTAGATCTTTGATGGTTGTCATTTGGCAGAGATAAGTTAAATGGATGTGGGGTGTGTTTTAAGGAGCTTTATCCTCAAGTTTGCATAGAAAGATAAGACTCTTCATTATTATTAAAGCCAAATTTCTATATTTTAATTACATTTCTTATTTAACTTGTAGAATAAATATATTAATATATTTTTAATTTTAGAAGTTTAAAGTTAAAATACTTAATAGAATTTTTTATTATTAGAAAAATATAAAAATATCGCTGTTTGTTGGCAAGTTGCCACTCAAAAGTTGACCTTGAGAGGTGCTGTGCTCGAGTGAGTAGACCTAGACTAGGGGGAGCCACAAGTTGGGCTTGAGTGGTGAAGCACTTGCTTCATGCACAAGTGCATCACTCCACTACCACGTCTTGGTGGTCAACTAGTTGTGGAACAAGAAGCGTCATACACGTGTGTATGCGATGGTGGACCATCTTTTTACCTTCTCCCAAGATGACACTAGACATTATTTTATTTTGAGAGAAGGGATCTTTACTGAGAGAGTATTACTTTGATACATATTTAGTTTAATCGATGAAATCCTTCTGATATGGGACTAAACATTCTCATTTGTTTCAAGGTAGTGGTCTCGAGTGGGGTATGATCCAATGGTGCTCAGTGAGTCATGTTTCTAGACAAAGCAAATCCTATGGCTAGTGAATTGCCATGATATCAGAAGCATAAAATAATCCATCAACAGTTCATGAATCCGAAGCCATTCAATATACATGTGACCATAAATGATGATCTGATGGCAAACAAAGTGCCACAGTACTAGGGACTTAAGTTCATGGTCGGCAACAATTCATGGTGGGTTAATCTGGCATCACTCAAAATGCCACATGACCAAGCACATCTGATCTAGCAGCTCATAAAGTGCCATAGTATTGAGAGAAGTTCTCGCATGTATCATCATCAGGGATATAAAAATAAATATTGATTATTATCTAGTAAAATAAATGATATTGATTATCTTTAAAATCTCAATGGTAGTTATGAATACATGATTTGTTTCTTTTCTCCTTTCACACGATCAATGCCTTTGACGATCAACGAGCTCATTCATTCATCCGTTGATTGCACTCAAGGCCTCTAGTGAGCAATCAACTCTTCCCTTCTCCCACCAGATGATGGTGATAGTGTGGTTGTCTCTTCTTTTTAGTCAATCTCTTCAACAAGTAACATAGTACCTTTAGACGATACTTTTGTAACTTATGACATGGTATTGCACATTCGGATGAAACTAAGTCACCACACTAGTGTCTCTCATTGATCAGGATGCAAACTAAACTTAGACAATGATTTATTTTCTACTTTTAATATTTATTTCTATTTTACAACAAGTTCTTTCTATTTCATACATGCTTTGATAGAAATGAGTATAACTAATTCAAAACTTGATGATTTTCATTGTTTTTCTAAATCCTCTAAAATGCATCTGAGATCAAGCTAAGATCATGTTCAACTTATTTTCTATTGATTTTTGTAGTCAAATCTTGTCGTATTCATGTTCATGATGTTTTGCAAATAATGGATATTTTTCTATTTTCGAATGTAAATTAATAAGATTGAAGGGTACTATATAATTATTGAATTATTAAAATAAGGTGGAGAAATTTATGGCTGACCTCATATTTTTCTATAAGATTTAAGATTGAAGGGTACTCTATTCTCTCTCTTTCATGAGAGCTCTCTCTTCTCTCTCTCTTCCTCTTTTCTTTCTCCGCTCCCCTACCTTTATTCTTCTCACCTCAACCTTCTATTTTGTTATTTCTGTTAAATAGTGATAAAATATTAAAATCACTTTATATATAAATTAAATTAGTTTTCACGATAGACTAATTAATCTCTTTGTGTTTGACTTGAGACTTACATTTATACTATTATCTTATTAAGTCTTAGTTATAAATATTATTAGATAATGGACATTTAAATATGATGAGAAGTGCGCATCAATCGCATTTGATATGCTATGAGGAGGTAGTGACTCATCTCTCAATAAATCATCCTCTACTCAATGATGACTAATTTGTCAATTAATTGGAGATGATTTTTTAGATGAATTTATGATATTTTTATCTATAATCATTTGACAATTGATAATAATACTTCACGAATCACATTGATGACATTTTTGTTGATGATTGAGTGATTTTGATGACTTAATCATTGATTAGTGCTTTATAAAAAAATTATGATTTAATCAGATAAAAATATGAAATTTTGATTCAATAAGATATAACCTTTGCTGATTGCTTGATTGTGTGTGAGAAAGTTTTAATTAATTAATTATATAATTAATTACACTCATATCCCTATCTAGTGATGTCATAGAGGTGCTTCTCATAAATTAAGAGTATCTTAGGTATCAAAATATGTAAAACTTATGAACACTGACATCAATTTAGTCCCACATCAATTGTTGCCCATTATTTGAGACGAACATATAGTAATACCCTTTTTGTTATCAATGTATCTCTCTCACATGTGTACGACCACTCTTTGCCCCATGTTTGACTAGCCACCGGCGATGTGAAAGGGGAGTGACGCACTTATGTTTCCCACTAGTTCCTTAGCCACTTGAACCCTACTCATGGCTTTGCCCAACTATGCTTCCTTCCGACCCTCTTGCATGTCTAACTAGCTAGCTAGTCCTCGACTATGCTTCCAACCCGCTTGTGAGCCAAGTTGGTTGGCTGGTCCTCTCTTTTTATGTATATTTTTTATTTTAATTTATTTCTCTTGATTTTACCTCAAAAATATGATTATGAAAATTATATAAATTTACATAAATAATATAATTAGTCAAAAATTAACATTAATCAATTAAAAATCAATTTTCTCAATTTAACATAAATATAAGACTATTTATCATGATTTAAGGCTTAAAAAAATATTAATTAATTATTAACTCATGATAATAAAGACTTATCAATGATCTTCATGAAAATCAAGTTTTTGTGAATTCAAGGATGAGATTTCAACTTTGTATAACTCAAGCTACATCAACTTGACCAAATCATCCATGAAGTCACATTTCTCGTGTTAATTTGTGCTACGGCTATTGATGTTCCTATGAAAATTTATTATCTATTTTCTCATCCCCAATATGCATAGATGTGAGCTTGTGTGCTTTGTACATCTTCTTTGCATTGCATGTTGCACTTGATAACATGCTGATTATCACATGAAAAGTGTAAGAATTATTTTTTTCAATAGCTTAAATCTTATAATCTAGCATTTTATCATATTAAAAAAGTAAACATTTATTATTTCATGAAATTTTAATATATAGAGAAATTTTCAAAATTTTTCTCTGAGTTTTACAGTCATAATTGATTTTTTATTAATATAAGAAAATTTTAGGAATTTTCAGTATGTTTATGTAATTTTTAGGAAGTTGATATATGCTTATATAGATGAGATTTGATTTGTGGAGATGAGGCAATGGAATCAAGAGGTGAGGTGGTGACATGTAACATCACCAAATGAGGAGATTGAAAGTTGTTGACAGTGTCTACACAATCAACGATAGATGGAGCATACTTATTGAGAGTGCAATGGATCTCAACATTAAGGAAGATCTTTATGGCTACGACAAGACCTCCAAATCCAATGCTTAGATCAACCCGAGAGGAAATTGACTCTCGTCTCATCTTATTGTAGCCAAAAAGATGAAAATATCCTCACTTAATCATAGTCGTAGATTAGATGATCTCGGATGAACCAGCTCACGAGAAGGTAGATATCAGCTTTACATGTGTACTCTTATATCCTCACGTAAACCCTTATACATTTAAGTTGTCATTTAGGGGTGGAAAACCTAACTTCGAAAGTCCCAACATTTAGTCGGCTAGAATGAAACTGCACTGAGGCTATGCATCAATCTTGTTGTGTTTTGTGCTGATTCAAGCTTTATCATAAGTTAATAATTAGTAAATAATATATTTTTAGTCTTATCTCATAATAATAGACTTATATTTATGTTAAATTATGAAAAGTAGTTTTCAATTGATTAATATAGATTTTTGGCTAATTATGTGATTTTGTATGAATTTAAATGATTTTTATAGTCTTATTTTTGAGATAAATAAATAAAAAGAAATAAAAAAAAAATATAGCAAAATGGGGGGGGACTCACTAGCCAACCGGGCCTGCAAGCAGGTCGAAAGTACAATTAAGGGGAGCCACAAGTAGGGGCTCAAGTAGTTAGCACTGATGGGGGATGCGTGCGCCACTCCCTTTTCACATCATCAGTGGCCAGCTAACTATGGGGTAAGGAGTGGTCATACACATAGAAGAAAGGGCTTTAATAAGTCTTTATCATCATGAGTTAATAATTAATAAATAATATAGTTGTAGCCTTAACTCGTGATAATTAGACTTATATTTGTGTTAAAGTGTGAAAAATAGTTTTTAGTTGATTAACATGAATTTTTAGGTAATTATGTGATTTTATACAAATTTATCTGATTTTTACAATCTTCTTTTGAGATAAATAAAGAAAAAGAAATAAAGATATAAAAAAAGAGAGGGACCCACTAGCCAACTGGGCCTGCAAGGGGGTCGGAAGCGTAGTCAGGGAGTAGATGCGAGTAGGGGCTTGAGTAGCTTCGACCGATAGAGGCACATGTGCACTACTCCCCTTCTACGTCATTAGTGGCCAACTGGTTGTGGGGCAAGGAGTGGTTGTACACGCGCGAGAAAGAGACTTGTCTTCAAATATAACATTATTATATATTTGCCTGAAAATTTAGTGAACAAGTGATGCAAGACTAAACCCGCATCACCTTCCCCAAAAAGGGCGGCCAACCGACACGAGTTCGAATCTTCCTAGAGCCAAAACTCATATTTTTTTTATCTGATTATTGTGACTTTTTTGTAGATCACCAGTGAAGGATTAAGCAACCAGAATCGTTAAATCATTGGCAAAAATCTCGTCAACATAATTTGCAGATCATTGTTACTAAAATTGTTGAATAATTCTTGATAAAAGGATCACAAATCTATCGAGTAAAACATCTTTGATTGATCGACGAACAAGCCGTCGTCGGGAAGAGGACAATCCGCCGAGAGACAAGTTGCCACCTCCTGAGAGCGTACTAGATGTGATGAAGAGCCTCCTCTTGCTACGTGGACTTGAGGATGAAGCTCCCTAAAACGCGCCCCACCTCCATCCAACTCCTCTCTGTTGGGTGATGATAAGTCTTCACTATTATGAGTTAATAATTAGTAAATAATATAGCTTTAGCCTTAACTCATGATAAATAGCCTTATATTTATTTTAAAGTATAAAAAGTGGTTTTTAGTTGATTAATGTGATTTTTTTAGGTAATTATCTGATTTTACATGAATTTATATGATTTTTAAAGTCTTACTTTTGAGATAAATAAAGAATAATAATAATAATAATAATAAAAGATAAAATGAGGGGGACCTGCCAACCAGCCAGGCCCAAAAGCGGGTTGGAAGCTCAGTCAGGGAGTAGCCGTGAGTAGGGGCTCGAGCAGATTGGACCGATAGGGGCACGTGTGCGCCAATCCCTTTCCACATCACTAGTGGCTAGCCGGCTATGGGGCAAGGAGTGGTCGTACATGCAAGATAAGTGACTTGCTTAGGAATGAAATATTACTATATATTCGCCCGAAAAATCGGTACACAACCAATGTGGAACTAAACCTACAACACCTTCTCCAAAAAGGGCAGAAAATTGGCACGGGTTTAAATCCTCCCAGAGTCAAAAGTCATATATTTTTATTTAATTATTGTGACTTTCATGTAGATCTCTGGTGAAGGATTAAGTAACCAGAATCACTAGATCATCGGTGAAAATCTCATCAACGCGATTCGCAGAGCATTGCTACTAAAATTGTTGAACAATTTGCGATAAAAGGATCTCAAATCCATCAAATAAATCGTCTCTGATTGATCAACGAACAAGCTGTTGTTAGGAAGAGGACGATCCATCGGGAGATGAGTTGTCACCTCCTTAGAGTGTACCAAATGCGATGAAGAGCCTCCTCTTGCTGTGTGGACTTGAGGATGAAGCTCCTTGACACATGCCCCACCTCCATCTAGCTCCTCTCCGTCGGGTGACAACCACCGGAGAGTTGTAAAGTCGCTATTTTTCTGCTCCACTGGGTGACAGCTGTCGAAGACGATTTAACGACTCATTTCATTAATCTCTAGACTTCGGAAGGAGATCTAGAGATTGCCTACATCATCTTTGTCCAAGAAGAACCTTCAAGGCCATAGACACTACATGACGATCCTCCCGAACGCTCAAGACTCTGGTGCATCGCCGACACATCACCATTACGACGTCGGAACTCTGTTTTTCTACTTTCAACTTAATTTATGCTTCATTTAGTGATACTTTGTGTGATTTTAATTTACCAAAATATACTTTTTAATTACGATTCTTCTAGCTTTTATAGATCTTAATTTGATTAATTAAATCGTCTATAATCACTTATGTAAGAATCGCCAGGTGGAACTCTATTTTTGCCCGATTCATGTTCACTGGGCGCTGACGTCATCTTGATGTCTGCACCTTATTTCCCTTTTTCGTGAATTTTAAATATATTTCATTTTCATTTCTTAGTATAAAATTCATAGAAAATTATATTCTTTGAGGAAAATTCTGAATAATTACTAGATATTATATTGCATCCTTGTGATTGACTTGGAAAATTACTACTATTTTTGAAAGTTTTTTTGAATTATAATTGATATATTTGTTCAGAAATACATCTAAACATCTAAAAAATCATATTTTCTAGTTTTATAAATTTTAGATTTACGTGATTTAATATACAATGAGTCACGTTAGGTGACAGTCACGAGAGAGCCGTAAAGATGCTATTTTTTTGCTCTACCAGGTGTCAGCCACTGAAGACGATTTAACGACACATTTCATTAATCTCTAGACTTCGCAAAGGAGATCTAGAGATTGCCCACGTTGTCTTTGTCCAAAGAAAGCCTTCGAGGCCATGGACACTGAAAAATAATCCTCCCGAATGCTCAAGATTCTAGTGCATTACTGACGCATCACCACCTCTATTTTCTTGCTTTCAACTTAATTTCTACTTTATTTAGTGTTAATTTTTTAATTTTAAATTTACCAAGATATACTTCATTCCATTATGATTTTTCTAACTTTTATAGATCATAAATTGATCAATTTCATCATCTATAATTGCTTACATAAGAATCATGGGCCATAACTCTATTTCTGTCGGATTTGCATTTGCCATGTGCTGACGTCATCCTGACATCCGCACCCTTATTTTCCTTTTTTGTAAATTTTAAATATATTTTCTTTTTATTTCTTAGTATAAAATTCATAAAAAATAATATTCTTTGAGGAAAATTCTAAATAATTACCAGATATTATATTACATCCCTTTGATTGACTTGACAAATTACTACTATTTTTGGAAGTTTTATTAAATTATAATTGATATATTTGTTCAGAAATACTTCTAAATATCTGAAAGTTCATATTTTCTAATTTTATAAATTTTAAATTTGTGCGATTTACTATACAATTACTAAGTTACGTCAGGTCAGGCCTCATTGCTTGGAAATGTGATATTAGTATTTATTCATCTAAAACTTTGGTGCACAAGCGATGTGGGATTAAATTCATGTCACACCTTCCCTCAAAAAGCTTTGAAGGCAAACAACCAACGCATGTTTGAATCCTCCTAGAGCAAAAAGTCATATTTTTATTTGATGATTATGAATTTCTTGTAGATCGCTGGTGAAGGATTAAGCCGTCATAATCACTGAATCATCAGTGAAAATCTCATCAATGCGGTTCATGGAGCATTATTACTAAAATTACTAAATGATTTGTGATAAAAGGATTGCGAATTCATCAAGTAAATCATCTCCAATTGATTGACGAACAAGCCATTGTCGAGAAGAGGATGATTCGTCAGGAGATGAGTCGTCACCCCTTGAGAGCGTATCGGATGTGATGAAAAACCTTTTCTAGCTACGCAAACTTAAGGATGAAGGTCCTTAACATGTGCCCCACCTCCATCTAACTCCTCTCTATTAGGTGACAGTCGTCGGATAGTCACAAAGTTGTTATTTTTCCACTCTGCTGGGTTATAGTTGTTGAGACGATTCGACAACTTATTTCATTGATTTCTAGACTTTGCAAAGAGATCTAGAGACTACCCATGCCGTTCTTATCCAAGGAAAGCTTTTGAGACTGTGTACACTATATGACAATCCTCTTGAATACTTAGGATTCTAGTACATCATTGACATATCATTGTCGCAATGTCAAACTCTATTTTTGTACTTTCAAATTAATTTTTACTTCATTTAGTGATAATTTATGTGATTTAAATTTACTAAGTTATACTTCATTCAATTACGATTCTTTTAGCTTTTATAGATCTTAATTTGATCAATTAAATCATCTATAATTATTTACCTAAAATTTTTCAGATAAAACTCTATTTTTACCTGATTTGTATTCGTTGAGCCTTGACATTATCCTAATGTCTGTACCCTTATTTTCTTTTTTCATAAATTTTAAATATATTTTATTTTTATTTTATAGTGTAAAATTCATAAAAAAATATATTATTTGAGTAAAATTATGAAAAATTACCCAATATTCATTTTTACTACTATTTTTGAAAGTTTTTTTAAATTATAATTAATATATTTGTTCATAAATACTTCTAAATATCTAAAAATTAGTATTTTCTAGTTTTATAAATTTTAAATTTACATGATTTACTATACAATGACTAAGTCATGTCACTTTCTCTCCTCCTCTCTCTTTCTCTCCCTTTCGTGAGATATCTCATCTCTTCTCTCTTGTGAGAGCTCTCTCTTCTTTTTTTCTTTTGTCTTTTCTCTTCTCGACTTCCTTTCTTTTATTCTTTCTATCTCACCTTTCTATTTTATTCTTTCTATTAAATACTAATAAAATATTAAAATTACTTTATATATAAACTAAATTAGTTTTCAAGACGGATTAATCAATCTTCTTGAGTTTGACTTGAGACTTACTTCTATACTAATATTTTATCAAGTCTTATTTATAACTATTATTAGATAGTGCACATTTAAACACAACAACAAGTACACATCATATAACACACTTTCATGAAGTGATTTGATATGATCTATCATACTATTTATGACAATATTAATTTCATTTGTCCTTGGTACATGATGTACACTTATTTATTTAAATTTCTATTATCTAAAATATTTATTAGTAAGACTTGATAAGCTATTAATATAGATTGAAGT
This sequence comes from Spirodela intermedia, assembly GCA_902729315.2. Taxonomy (NCBI): domain Eukaryota; kingdom Viridiplantae; phylum Streptophyta; class Magnoliopsida; order Alismatales; family Araceae; genus Spirodela; species Spirodela intermedia. The sequence goes on from LR746272.1 coordinate 6,024,169, forward strand.
TTCACTTGAACACAGAGATTAATTAACTCATTGTGAAAAATTAATTTAGTTTATATATAGAGTATTTTAATATTTTTTTACTATTTAATAGAAATAAGAAATAAAAGGGTGAGGTGAGAAGAATAAAGAATGTAAAGAAAGGAAGGAGGGAAAGAGAGAGAGAAGAGAGTGCTCTCAAGAAAGAGAAAGAAGAGATCTATTACAATAGAATGAGAAAGAGGGAGATTGATCATGAGAGAGAGAGAGAGAGAGAGAGAGAGAGAGAAAGAGAGGGTGATCGATTGAGCAAGAGGAAGAGATCTCATGAGATAGATAAAGAGATCAATTGAGAGAGAGAAAAAGAGAGATTGATTGAGAAAAGAGGAAAAGATCTCACAAAAAAGATAAAGAGATCAATCGAGAGAAGGAGAGAGAGAGAGAAATAAGATAATAATAAAGAGAGAAAAATGGTCAAGTTATTTTTATGGTGACCATGATTCTAGGACAAATGTGTGCTTGAGAATTCACACATATGACATGAAGTTAGGCATGAATGTCTCCACTTTGTTTTAACACTTCAACGCATAAATCAATCTTTAATCTCATTGATTTCATGTTCGAAAATAAAAAATTACTCATTATTCGTAGAATGTTGGGAAGATTAATACTTCAAGTTTCAATAATGAAAATCAATAGAAAATAAGTTAAAAATAATCTTAGCTTGATCTCAAATGAGTTTCAGAGGATTTAGAAAAGAAATGAAGATCATTAAGATTTGAATCAGTTATATTCATTTTAATCAGAACATGTATGAAATGAAAATATCTTATCATAAAATATAAATAAATGATTAAAATATATAAATAAATATTCAAAATAGAAAATAAATCAACATCCAAATTTAGTCTGCCTCTTGAACAACTAGAGACACGACTGTGGTGGCTTAGTTTCTTCTAGACATGTCAGACCACATGTAAGTTGTAGAAGTATTGTCTCAAAGTGCTGCACTACTTGCTTGAAATATTTGCAAAAAAGAGGGATCAACCATGTTGTCACTATCATTTGAGGGGAGAAGGGAAGAGCTGACCACTCTTTGGAGGACTTTAGTGCACTAAGGGAAGAAAGGATCAAGCTCATTGATTGCTAGGAATGTTGATCAAGCAAAAGGAGGAAAGAATGAATGTCATCCTCACAATTGCCATAGGAATTTTAAAGATAATCAATAATGTCTATTTTAGTAGATAATAATTGATTATTGTATTTATCTTTGATAGTGATATGTATGAGAACTTAAGTTCTCAATATTTTGGTGTTTTGCTTGTTGTTAGATTTGTCGTCTTTGGTCATGTGGCACGTTGAGTGTCACATATTAACTCACCACAAACAATTGCCAACTGGGAACTTAAGTTCTTAGTATCATGGTACTTCATTTGTTGTCTGATCATCCTTTTTGGTCACATGTGTGTTGAGTGACTTTGGATTTGTGAACCATAGTTTGAATGCTTCATGTTTTGAGTATTGTGGAGGTTTGCCTACCAAAGGATCTACCTTATTTGGTAACATGGCCCATTGAGCATTGCTAGATCAAACTACGTTAGACTGGTGCCTTGAAACAAATGAGAACATTGGTCCCACATTAGAGGTTTTTCAAGAAATTGAACTGAATATATATCAAAGCTATCTTGTTCCTACATAGATCCCTTCTCCTGAATAAAATAATATATATGAACATTTTGGGAGAAGGTAATAGGTGGTCTGCCCTCGTGCATACATGTCTGTATGACACTCCTTGCTCTAGGACTAGTGGCCCCCGAGATGTGGCAGGGAATTGATGCACATGTGTATGAAGCAATTCCTTAGCCACTTGAGCCGCGCTTGTGGCTCCATCAGTCTAGGTCCACCCACTTGAGTGTAGAGCCCCTCTAGGTCAACTGCCAAGTGTTGGCTTGCTAGTGGGCAACAACTTTTTTTAATTTATTATTATATTTTAAAAATTAAAAATTACAATGTCCTTATATTTTTAAAAATAAAAAATTATGCTATCCTTTAACTTCAGACTTCCAAAATTAATAATATATTACTATATTTCTTTTATAAGTTAGCACACAAAAATTAAATAGTTAGTCGAATGATTAGAGTTAAAGAGTAACAAATTTATTAGAATATTAGAGGAAAATAGTAATAAATTCATTAGAATATTATACGAAAATAGTAATAAATTTATTAGAATATTAGAGGAAAATAGTATACTATTGATAATAGAGATTAGTTAGTCGAATGATTAATCATTGAATTATAAGCAAACTTTGCAAGAGCTAAAGTATAATCTCGTTATTTTTAGATTCTCTCATGAAATACAACAAATCAAATTGTCAAGAGTTATGTTCACAAGTTTAGTTTGCACATCAATTTGTGGGTGACTAATACTACTAAATTTCAAAAATATATCAAACCCTTTCCAAAGTGCTCATAAAAAGTGAGAAATAAATTTAAAATCTTTGTCAAATGTAATAGACTCAAAAATTTCATAGAGGTGAATAATTTCTTTGAATAAGTGATTTGCTATCAGGCTTACATCATTTGTCTTTTTACATGTAATAAAATATGTCATTTTTTAAAACTACCAACCACCACAAAAATTGAATCAACTCCTCTTTGTGTTCACAATAGACCTAATACAAAGTCTATAGAAATATCAGTCTATTAATAATGTGAAATTGGTAGTGGAGTGTACAATTGATGAACTTGATTTAGAGGTTAAACATGTCATTGTGATGTAACCAAGTTCATGTAAATAATATTTATAAAACCTCACTCTTTTGTTTATAATAAATAAAGGTTGATCCTCAAGGAGTATAGGTAATGAAAGTAAGAATTTTATTTAATTTTTTTCTTATATATATATGTATATATTTGAGATTGTGAATGGCGGAATTAATCTAATAAAGGTAAAGACAAGAGAAATAGAAAGTGTGGTAAAGGGGAGAGAATTGATCTAATGTAATGAAATGATAGAATAAATGTTAAGACTAGTTTGAACTAAGAGTTAATCTAGATATTACATAGACCTTATTGTGCATCAATCTTAGGCCGAGTAATGCTTAATCTACGACAATCTTAATGTGCTCTAGGTAATCTCTTCTCCACAATGATCTTGGGCATGAGAATGCCATTGACTGGATCTTGATTTTCCTCTTTTTTTCTTTGATTAACCACTACTATAGAGAGAGCCAAAAGTATCTTCTAATAGGGGGGCGAGATGCCTTAATCCTCCTGAGAATTAGGTCCCTCTAATAGACGGTTATGATTAATAACTAACTCTTGGTAGATGACCTAGATTCTTCCATGAGGGCGCTCCTCTAATCTTTGTCTTAATCTCATTGACGTGACTTACTCGTTGTATATTAAATCACATAAATCTAAAATTTATAAAACTAGAAAATATGAATTTTTAGATATTTAGAAATATTTCTGAATAAATATATTAATTATAATTCAATAAAACTTCCAAAAATAACATTAATTTTCCAAGTTGATCATAGGGATGTAATATAATATCTGGTAATTATTCAGAATTTTTCTCAAAGAATACTATTTTCTATGAATTTTATACTAGTAAATGAAAATAAAATATATTTAAAATTCACAGAAAAGAAAAATAAGGGTGGGAACGTCAGGATGATGTCAGTGCCTAGCAAACACGAATCAAGCAGAAATAGAGTTCGACCTGGTGATTCTTACGTAAATGATTATAGATGATTTAATTATTTAAATTAAGATCTGTAAAAGCTAGAAGAATCATAATTGAATGAAGTATATTTTGGTAAATTAAAATCACACAAATTATCACTAAATGAAGCGTAAAGTAAGTTGAAAGCAGAAAAACAAAGTTCTGGTGTCACGACAATGATGCGTCGGCGATGCATTGGAATCTTGAGTGTTTTGGAGGATTGTCATGTAATGTCCACGGCCTCGAAGGCTCTCCTTAGACAAAGATGATATGTGCAATCTCTAGATCTCCTTGTGAAGTCTAGAGATTAATGAAAAAGGTCGTCGAATCATCTCTAGCGGCTGTCACCCGATGGAGCAGAAAACGACAACTTTGCGGCTCTCCGGTAGTTGTCACCCGACAAAGAAGAGTTGGATGGAGGTGGGGCACGTGTCAGGGAGCTTCATCCTTAGGTCCGTGCAGCAAGAGGAGACTCTTCGTCGCATCTGATACACTCTCAAGAGGTGGCGACTCGTCTCCCAGTGGATCGTCCTCTTCTCGACGACAACTTGTTCATCGATCAATCGAAGATCATTTACTCAATGGATTTACGATCCTTTTATCACGAATCGTTCAACAATTTTAGTAGTAATGCTCTGTGAATCGCATTGACGAGATTTTCGCCGATGATCTAGCGATTCTTGTTCTTTGATCCTTCATCGGCGATCTATAGGAAAGTCGGGATAATCAGATAAAAATATGTGACTTTTGACTCTAGGAGGATTCAAACCTACGCCGGTTGCCCGCCCCTTCTGAGGAAGGTGTGACGCAGGTTTAGTCCCACATCGATTGTGCATCAATTTTTTGGACGAATATATAGTAATGTTAGATTTCTAAGCAAGTCTCTTTTCTCGCGTGTACGACTACTCCTTGCCCCATAGCCAGTTGGCCACTAGTGACATGGAAGGGGAGTGGCGCACACATGCCCTTATCGGTCTAAGCCGCTCGAGCCCTTGCTTGTGGCTACTCCCCGACTAAGCTTTCGACCTGCTTGCGGACCCGGCTGGCTGGCGGGTCCCCCTCATTTTATCTTATTTTATTTTATTTTTTCTTCATTTATCTCAAAAGTAAGGCTATAAAAATCATATAAATTTATGTAAATTCACATAATTATCCAAAAATTCACATTAATCAACTGAAAATCACTTTTCACACTTTAACACAAATATAAGTCTATTTATCATGATTTAAGGCTAAAACTATATTATTTACTAATTATTAACTCATGATAATGAAGACTTATCACACCCCCCAACTTAAATCATTGCTAGTCCTTTAGCAATGAAATTACGAAAATAAAAATTTACAAATGTTAAACATCATATTTCAATATAAAAAAAAATATAATTAGAAATGATGCACCTTTAGACACTTTAAATTCTTATATCAAGTATTTAAGAATGATGTCAAGCACTTCAATGCTTAAACACTTCTTGGAATAACAATCTAGACTTCACTTCTTCTATTCACATCTTTATCACTTCTTCACTCATAAATGTATTTACAAGATGTTACAATTATCAATACTCATCCAAGAATAATATTGATCCTATATTTTCCTTTTTCTATGGCTTGATTTTTGAAGTTTGTACTATATTTATTTCTTCTTTATATATATATATATATATAATGGATAAGTAGCTTTTCTTGTAGACAAATTTTGACAATAAGAATGATGTCTCACACCCTCTATGTGTACTCTTTATTTTTAAGGCTTTCACTTTATCCACTTATTTTACAGCAAGTGTTTTTCTATGCACGATTTTCGACAATGAGAATGTTGTTCACACCTTCCATGTGTACTCTTTGTTTCTAGATTTTTCACATTACTCTCTCTTCTTTTTTTTTCAAAATAAGTGATTTCTCCTCACAAGTCCTATAAATCAGGGTGCAAAAATCTTCATTAAACTCAAATGATCAATCAAATTTTCACATCAAGTAAATACTATCCATCAGGATCATGAAGTGAAAATCTGTAAAATCAAATCCATCTTATTTATCACGTATCCAAGGAGTATTTCAACATTTCATGCTACTAGATCATTCTTTTGACTCAATAATAATCTTCCTAGTATCTTTTAGTGTCAATCAATCTAATTGATTTAATTTTTCATGCATGCAATATGATGTAAGAAACTTGTAAATTAGATAATTTTGACAATTCTATTTTCTATCTTAAGTTCTATTTTTAGCAGTAATAAGTTTGTCAAAAATAAATCAAAACTATCATGTTTATAACTGTAATTTCGAATTTCAAGAATATATGTTTAAGGGATTGAAATGTGAGAAAAGGGTTTCTAGAATTTCAAAATTTGGGCTATTTTCTTGTCTGCTATTTTTGACAATCTGTTGTTCCTGCCAGAAAACCAGAAAATAGATGTTGTAATTTTTCTGAATTTTATTTTATTTTTATTTTTTTAGTTGCTGTTCTAGGTTGAATAAAATGTAAGCACATGTTCTTAATCGTCTTATAGCATAAAATAATAATGAATACTTCACCCCCCAACTTAAAAATGACATTGTCCTCAATGACTTAGAAAAATCAAAACAAAATATGCAAAAAATATAATTTTCAAGTAAAGCATGCATATGTGCAAAGTTAAGCATTAAAATATTTTCATAAATGATAAAGCTCAGAAATACATCACCTCAACCTCATTTTTAATTTTCCACTTCATCTTACACTCCTCCTCCTGCACTTTTTTGAAAAAAACAAATATAGAAACAAGTATTGCAAAATTCTAAGAAAAACAAAGCTTAAAAAAATTCAAACATAATGAAATAAAAATCATGAGTTGCCTCCCATGTAGCACTGAATTTAATGTCTTCAGCTAGGCAGCTCTTAGATCATATGAGATCATCTATGGCGATCAAAATATATTTGTATCCCAAGATAAGTTTCATGATATTCTTTTTCAAATTTAGCATAAATTTATATACTTCATATATATACCTTGACATACTTTCAGCCAAAAAAAAATTGAAATTAACAAAATTTTCCCAAAAATAATATTTCTATTTTAAAAATAATATTTCCTTATTTCTATCTTATTTTGTAAGGCTCTCATTCATTAATAAATACTTTCTATTAATAGATAATAAAATATGATGAGGCCATATAATTTTCAAATTAACTCTTACTCAATCTAGAATTTTTTCATCTAAATTGATATCTCTAATTATTTCACTCACCTATTTCTTAATGTGTTCTTTAATCTACATAATCTTCCCCTGCTCCATTTTATCTTCCATACATATTTGTTTAGATTGTGAGGAGTGAAATATTTCAAGCTTAGAAATAATTCTAATGGGCTGTGGGTTTTGAAGGATAGAAGGATTATCTTCTTTAATTTTAGATCTAATGAATTCAGTAAAATTCAAAATTTATCCTCTAAAATTATCTCTATATTTATATCCATTATTTTCATTTCTTCCCATTAGTTGAATCAACTCTTTCTCTAGCTTTTCATTTCTCAACTCATCAAATTCTTCGTCTTCTCAAGAGTTATCTTTTAATTTCAGTATATGATATACATCATTATCCTCACTATCAACATCCATGGCTATGAAATTATTATTAGTTTTATTAATTTCGTCTCCTACATCTCCCAAATCATTTACTTTTTCCTCACTTGAAATATATTTTTCCTTCATTTCTATCCTTACTCCCTTCTACTAAAATTTGGATGATTTTTCCATGATCAATTCTATTTCTTTATCGAAGGGCTCTTTATCCTCATCATCCTCACTATATTCATTCATCAATTGTGAGCAATAAATGATTTTATTCAAATTTTCTGTTACTATATTTTCAGCCTTAATACTCTCATTTACTTCTAATGGATCATCAATTTCTTCTAATAGTTGGAAATAAGGATCAGGTAAAATATTCTCACTCAATGTATTCACTATTCTAACATTTTCATTTTGTGGGTTTTTTTCCTAGATTCATGCTACTAGACTCCCCTTGTTGAAATCCCATTGTTGGATGGTTCCCTAGATTTTCTATGGGTTGACTAGGTAGTTGTCCCTCTTCTCTCTTATTCCCAAGAGCCTCTATAATTTATTTTTGGTGCAGCATCATTTGATTCATAGTTTGTTACATCATTTGGCTCATTTGCTACATCATTTTCATAGTATTAGGTTGAGTTTGAGAGGGTTGATTCTTTTGAAATTTGTGTTCATGTTTTGGACGAAATTCAAAATTTGAATTGAATCTAAGTGCTTCTAGATTTTGAATACTATTTAGGTTTCTCTGTGAAAAATTATTCTCCCAATTAGGATTATAAGAATTAGAAAAAGATTCTTTATTTTTACTAAAATCGTGGTGTACCTACACTTGTTCTTGTCTAAGATGGTATTAAAATTTAAAATGATCATTTTCACCATACATAACACATGTACTATTTGAATTAAAAATTGAGGGTTAAGAAGCTTTCTAATATTATTAATAAGTAAATCAAGTTTTTCTAATCTTTGATTAATCTGATTAACCTCATTTCTAAATTTAGAACCATTATCATGATGTAATTCATAAATTCCTTTCTTCTTATCCTTGTCATATAATTCAAAAGAGGCTTGATCTCTAAAATTTTCACTTAAATTCTCATAAAGACTGTAAATTTCATCAGGAGTTTTTTCCATAAAAGCTCCTCCACATATATAATCAACCATATTTCTATGTTGTTTTAATAATCCATCATAAAAATTTCTATTGAACTACCACTTGGGTATAACATGATAAGGACACTTTCTAAGTAAATCTTTGAATGTTTCCATGTCTGATGTAAAGTTTCTCTTGGTCTTTAAGAAAACTCTATACGTGTTTTCTCATATTTTGAGTTTTTCCTAAGGGATAAATTTTTTGAAAAAAAGCTTATTCTATGTCTTTCCAACTAGTTAATTCTCTATCTAATGTGGATAGCTAATGACTATTTTTGTCCCTAAGTGTATGAGGAAATAATTTCATCTTAATAATTTTTGGTGTAACTTGAGGGAGATTAACTAAATCACAAACCACATGAAATTTTTCTAAGTGTTGATGAGGTTCCTCTAAAAGCAATCCATGAAAATTAGGGAGCATTTGAAAATTTTCTAGATTTATTTCGAATTTAATACTAGGTACTAATGGGACTCTAATATTGGATGCTCTTTGAAATGAATCAGGGATATAATGATTTTTCATGGCCATAGGATTGTTCTCAATTTGACTTGTACTTCCTTCACGATCTATTAAAATTAATTTTTCTTTTGAATTTTTATTTTCTAATGAAATAATGAAAAGATTTTCTAGCCTTGGATGCAAGGATCTTCTACCATGCATAAAAAATCAACAAATTTGAGGGAAAAGTTTAGTAATTGTTACCCTCCTTCAATATGCTTTAGTCCTTGCCTTGCTTCTTCTCGTTCCCTTTTTCTAAAAAAATAATTCGACAAGAAAAAAATAAAACAAGAGTTTTTTTTTTATGTATTCTAAGAGAAAAATAGAAAAATACTAAATATTATGTAATACACCCCCACAATGGCACCAAAATTTGATGTGACCCAGTCATTGTATAATAAATCACATAAATCTAAAATTTATAAAACTAGAAAATATGAATTTTTAGATATTTAAAATTATTTTTGAATAAATATATCAATTATAATTCAATAAAACTTTCAAAAATAGCAGTAATTTTTTAGGTCAATCATAGGGATGTAATATAATATCTGGTAATTTTTCAGAATTTTCCTCAGAGAATACTTTTTTTTATGAATTTTATACTAGTAAATGAAAAAGAAATATATTAAATTTACAAAAAAGGGAAATAAGGGTGCAGATGTTAGGATGATGTCAGCGCCCGATGAACGTGAATCAAGCAAAAATAGAGTTCCACTTGGCAATTCTTACATAAGTGATTAGAGATGATTTAATTAATCAAATTAAGATCTATAAAAGTCAGAAGAATCGTAATTGAACGAAGTATATTTTGATAAATTAAAATCACACAAATTATCACTAAATGAAGCGTAAAGTAAATTGAAAACAAGAAAATAGAGTTTTGGCGTTGCGACGATGATGCGTTGGTGATGCATCAGAATCTTGAGCGTTTGGGAGGATTGTCGTGTAGTATCCATAGCCTCAAAGGCTCTTCTTCGACAAAGATGACATGGGCAATCTCTAGATCTTCTTACAAAGTCTAGAGATTAATGAAGAGGGTCATCGAATCGTCTCTGGCAGAGCAGAAAAATAGCGACTTTGTAGCTCTCCGACAGTTGTCACCCAACGAAGAAGAGCTAGATGGAGGTGGGGTGCGTGTTAGGGAGCTTCATCCTCAAGTCCGCGTAACAAGAGGAGGCTCTTCATCGCATCTGGTATGATCTCAGGAGGTGGCGACTTGTCTCTCGACAGATCGTCCTCTTTCCAACAATGACTTATTTGTCGATCAATCAAAGATACTTTACTCAATAAATTCACGATCCCTTTATCGCGAATCATTCAACAATTTTAGTAATAATACTCCGCGAATTGTGTTGACGAGATTTTCGCCAATGATCTAGTCATTCTGGTGGCTTAATCCTTCACCAACGATCTACAAAAAAGTCACGATAATTAGATAAAAAATATGAGTTTTGGCTTTAGAAGGATTCAAACCCGTATTAATTACTTGCCTATATGAGAGAGATTAAAATAAGTATAATGTCTTTATAAAATGACATCATCATGGTATATTTCTGTTATAAATAAGAGGTATTGTAGGTATTAAAATCATCAAAGCCTTGTGGGGAAGGTGTGATGTGGGTTTAGTCCCACGTTGCTTGTGCGCTAAAGTTTTGGACGAATATATAGTAATATTACATTTACAAGTAAGTCTCTTTCTCTTGCGTGTACGACCACTCCTTGCCTCATGGTCGGCTGGCCACTAGTGACGTGGAAGAGGAGTGGTGCACATGTGCCCCCATCGATCTTAGCTGCTTGATCCCCTGCTCACAGCTCCTCCCTGATTGCACTTCCAACCTGCTTGTGGGCCCAGCTAGCTGGTGGGTATCCCCCATTTTGCTATATTTTTATTTTAATTTCTTTTTCTTTATTTATCTCAAAAATAAGACTATAAAAATCATATAAATTCGTAGAAAATCATGTAATTAACCAAAATTTCATGTTAATTAACTAAAAACTACTTTTCACACTTTAACACAAATATAAGTCTATTTATCATGAGTTAAGGCTAAAACTATATTATTTACTAATTATTAAGGCATGATAATGAAGACTTATCAATTGGTAACACATTCAATTATATTCTCTACCTATTAATTTATAATTGTATTCTCTACTTATTAATATGTAGATATAACTACTAATTTATAATTAGTAATAATCTAATATTTTGATTCTATCTTTTATAGGTTTGACAAACCTGACATTTGAAAACAAAATTTTCTATATCTTTCTTTAATTTTGGCCAATAATACCGCTCTTGAGTTGATTCTAGGATCTTGTCTTGACCAAGGTGTCATGTTAAGCTTGAAGAGTGTATTTTAAATATATAATTTTCTCTTAAGAGCTGCAAGAAATACATAATTATGTTGTTTGAAATAAGAAATCATCATGGAGGTGAAAAGCTTTAGTTGATAATCTAAACTTACATGTCATATATTATTGAGAGAAATCATCATCTTAGGGGTATATTTCCTTAAGATAGTCAAATCTCTTGATCTCAACACATAGGTTCACCAAGCATATTATTTTTCTATTAAGAATATCTATGATTCGATTCAATTTTCTTGACTTGTGTTTAATAACTAACGTTGTATAATAAATCACACAAATTTAAATATTTCTAAAACTAGAAAATATTAATTTTTAGATATTTAAAATTATTTATAAAAATATATTTATTATAATTTAATAAAAGTCTTTAAAATAATGAAGATTTTCTAAGTCAATCATATAGATGTAACATAATATTAAGTAATATTTCAGATTTTGTTACAAAAATATAATTTTTTTATGATTTTTAGACTAAGTAATGAAGATAAATATATTTTAAATTCATAAAAAGGGAAAGAAGGGTGCAGACATCAAGATGATGTCAATGGCTCAACAAACATGAATTAGGAGGAAACAAAGTTTCACCCAAAAACTCTTATATGAGTGATTATAGATGACTTAATTGATCAAATTAAGTTCTACAAAAGTGAGAAAAATTATAATTTAATGAAGAAGAGTTTTAAAATTAAAATCACATAAAGTATTAATAAATTAAGTAAAAATGACATAGAAAATATAGAACACCTTTAGATATTTTTGTAAAATTTAAAACTTAATAGTAGGTCTATGAATAGTCTTTAATGATTGTCACCTGATAATAGAAAAATGACAATTTTGTGATTCTCTAATTGCTATCACTCGACATAAATAAATTGGATCAAGATAGGGCACATTTTAGGGAGCTTCATCCTCACGTCTATGCAGCAAGAGAAGGCTCTTCATCGCATCTAATACCTTCTTAGGAGGTTGTGATTCATCTTCTAGTGGATTGTTGATAAGTCTTAATTATCATGAGTTAATAATTAATAAATAATATAATTTTAGCCTTAACTCATGATAAATAGACTTATATTTATGTTAAATAATAAAAAATGATTTTTAGTTGATTAGTATGAATTTTTAGTTAATTATATGATGTCATGTAAATTTATATAATTTTAATAATATTCTTTTTGAGATAAATAAAGAAAAATAAATTAAAATACAAAAATAAAAAAAGGAGGGATTTGTTGGCCAGCCAGGCTTGAGTCTACAAGTAAGTTAGAAGTGTAGTTGAGGCAGAGGTATGAGCAAAGGCTTAAATGGCTATAGACTGATGGGGACACGTGCGTGCTACTTGTTTTCCACGTCACCAGTGACTAGCCGACTATAAGGCAAAGAGTGATTGTACACATGTGAGAAATGGACTCATTGCTTCTAAGTGTGGTACTACTATATATTTGTCCAAAACTTTGACATACAACTAATGTGGGACTAAAATCATATCACACCTTTCCTAGAATAATACAAATTATTTTAATAGCTAAAATACCCCTTAATTATAATAGCGATATATTGTGATGATGTCACTTTATAAGGGTATTAGAGTACTTATTTCACTCTCTTATGCACGTGTGTGATTGGTGCAGGTTCTAATTCTACTAGAGTTAAAACTTGTATTTTTATTTGATTAAATCATAACTTTCTTGCAGATTGCCGGTGAAGGATTAAATTGCCAAAATTGTTCGATCATCGACGAAAATCTCATCAATGTAATTTGTGAAGTATTGATGCTAAAATTATTGAACAATTTAGGATACAAGGATCACAAATCTATTGAGTAAATCATCTCCAATTAATCGATGAATAGGCTGTCATTAGGAAGAGGACAATATGTTAAAAGACGAGTTATTACCTCCTGAGAACGTATCAAATGTGATGAATATTCACTTTTGCTGTGCAAACTTAAGGATAAAGCTTCCTAACATGTGCCCCACCTCCATCTAGTTCTTCTCCATCAAGTGATAGCCATCCAAGACCTACAAAGTCTTATTTTTCCACTTTGTCGGGTGATAGCTGCCAAAGATGATTTGACAACCCATTTCCTTGATGTCTAGACTTCGCAAGAACTAGAGATTGTCCACATCCTCTTTGTTCAAGAGTCTTCGAGGCCATGGACATTGCATGATATTCCTCCTGAACACTTAAGATGCCCAAACTCTATTTGTTCTACTTTCAACTTATCATTTCATTTAATGATAGTTTATGTGATTTAAATTTTTTCAATTACTTTTCATTCAATTACGATTTTTCTAGATTTTATAGATCTTAATTAACTAATTAAATCATCTCTAATTGTTTATGTAAGAATCATTGGGTGGAACTCTATTTTTGCCCGATTTGCATTCGTCAGGCACTGATGTTATCTTGACGCTCGCACCCCTTTTTTTTTGTAAAATTTAAAGATATTTTATTTTTATTTTTTAGTCTAAAATTCATAAAAAATCTTATTCTTTAAGAAAAATTCTGAAATATTACCTGATTATATATTACATCCTTGAGATTGACCTGAATTTTTTTTTACTATTTTGAATTTTTTATTAAATTACAATTGATTGATTTATTTAGAAATACTTTTAAATATTTAGAAATTAATAATTTCTAGTTTTATAAATTTTAAATTTATGTGACTTACTATATAATGACTAAGTCACATCAATTGTCATCCTCTCGATGATGACTTGTTCATCGATCAATTAGAGATAATTTATTTAATAGATTCACAATTTATTTATTTAGAATTATTCAACAATTATAGTAACATTGTTCTGCAAATTATATTAATGATATTTTTGTTGATGATTGAGTGATTATGATGGCTTATTCTACAGAAAAATTACGATTTAATCAAATAATAATATTAGTCTTGACTCTAGTAAGATTCAAACCTTTGTTGGTTGCCTACCTATATGAGAGAGAGTAAAATAAGTATGCAAATATTTTTATAAGATGACATCATAAGGGTATCTATTTCTCATAAATTAAGGATATTGTAGGTAGTCAAAATGATGAAAAATATTTTTTAGAAAGCTTTGAGTAGTTTAGTACTACATTGGTTATTTTCTAAGTTATGAGATGAATATATAGTACTGCAAGATTTTGTATTCAATAACTCTCTCTTTCTCATGTTTGTACAACCACTTCTTGCCCCACGTTTAGCTAGCCACCAGCGATGTGGAAGGAGAGTGATGCACACATGCTTATTGACCCTTAGCCGATTGAGCCCCTTGCTCATGGCTATACTTGACAATGATTACAACTTGCTTGTGGGCTTGGCTAGCCAATGGGTCTCCCTTTTTCTATGCACATATTGTTAATTTTTTGGTTTCTAGAAAAATTCTAGAATAGTGGGATAAGAACATAAAAATTATTTATTTTCTAAGATTAGAAATTATTTTTGGCATGATCCTGATTTATATTACTTGGGCAATTATCAAATTTTAAGGAGGTGTGTTCCTAAAGAAAAATAGCATAGAATTCTTAGAGGAAAACAATTGCGCCATTCATCTAAGTGTGGAGGATATTTCTCTAGAGGAAAACAACTATAAAAAAAAATTAGTGTGATTTTTATTAGCCTATAATTATTAGAGGTTCTATAGAATTTAGTAGAACATGTATTTCATGCCAATCTATAGGTAACATGAATAAAAAAGATGAAATGCCTATGAGTAACATATTAGTAGTTGAAAATTTTGATATATGGGGAATATATTTCATAGGTCCCTTCTCATCAACTGAAAAATATGAATATATTTTACTTGCTGTTGATTATATGTCTAAGTGGTGGAAGTTATTTCTACTAGAACTAATGATCATAAAATCGTGATGAAATTTGTGTAGGAATTTTTTTTTCAAGATTTAAATGTCCTAAAGTGATTACTAGTGATAGAGGAACATATTTTACAAATAAACATTTCAAGGAACTATTGAAAAAGAATGGAGTACATCATAGAGTAGCCACTCTATATCATCTCCAAACAAATGGGCAAATTGAAATAGTAAATAAGGAAATTCAGAGAATTTTGGGAAAAATAATTAGACTAGATAGGAAAGATGAGCCCAAAAAATTATAAGATGAATTATGAGCTTATAGAATAGCTTATAAAATTCTATAAGTATGTCTTAATTTCGTCTCATTTTTGAAAAGCTATGTCATCTTTATGTGGAAATAGAGTATAAAGTATTATGGGTTATAAAAAATTTATGTATGGATGAAAAGATAGCATGTGGGCATAGAATTTTTCAACTATATGAACTAGAGGAGTTGAAGAATAAAGCTTATGAAAATCATAAAATATATAAAGAAAAAACTAAAAAAAATCATGATAAATACATTAGCAGAAAAATATTTGATGTTAGACAAAAGGTGTGGTTATATGATTTTAGACTGAAATTATTTCCAAGAAAATTAAAATCAAATAGAAAAGACCTTATGTGGTGAAAGAGACATGATCATGGGACTAATGATTAAAGATCCTAAAAGTGATCATAACTTTAAGGTAAATGGACAGCTATTGAAACATTACATAGAACATGAATGCCTTGTAGAAAAAGAAATTTTATTATTAAAAGAAATTCAAGAGTAAGATTATTGTGTCTAGCTGAAAACATTAAATTCAGCACTACATGGGAGGCAACCCATTGTTTTTATTTCATTCTATTTATTTTTTTGTAAGGTCGATTTTTCTTAAAATTTCATAGTACTTATTTCTATATTTAATTTATTTTCAAAAAAGTGCAAGAAGAGGAGTATAAGATGAAGTGGAAAATTAAAAATGAGGTTGAGGTAGTATCTTTCTGAACTTTATCATTTATGATAATATTTTTAGTACTTACTTTTGCATATATAAATGCTTCACTTGAAAATTATATTTTCTGCATATTCTATTTTGATTTTTCTATGTCATTGAAGACAATGTCATTTTTAAGTTGGGGGGTGAAGTATTAATTCTTAATTTATACTGAAGGACGATTAAGAACATGTGTTTGTATTTGTTTTCATGCTCACTTAAAACAGCAAATAGAAAAATTTACAAAAAGTACAACATCTATTTTCTGGTTTCCTATCAAAAACAACAGATTGTCAAAAATGGCAATGAAAAAACAACCTAAAATTTGAAATTCTGGAGACCCTTTTCTCACACTTCAATCCCCTAGATGTACATTGCTAAAATTCGAAATTACAATCATAAAGAGGATAGCTTTGATTTATTTTTAACAAATTCATTATTTTTGAAAATAGAACTAAAAATAGAAAATAAAATTGTCATAACTATCTAATGTACAAATTTCTTACATCATATTGCATGCATAAAAATTAAATCAATTAGATTGATTGATACCAAAAGATACTAGGAAGTTTATTATTGAGTTAAAAAAATGATTTAGTAGCATGAAATGTTAGAATACTCTTTGGATATATGATAGATAACATGGATTTGATTTTATAGATTTTCACTTCATGATTTTGATGGATAGTATTTACTTGATGTGAAAATTTAATTGATCAATTGAGTTTAATGAAGATTTTTACACCTTGATCTATAGGATTTGTGAGGAGAAATCACTTACTTTGAAAAAAAAAACTAGAGTAATGTGAAAAAATCTAGAAATGAAGAGTACATATGGAAGATGTGAGATTTCATTCTCATTGTCGAAAATTGTTCATAGAAAAGCACTTGCTGCAAAATAAATAGATAAAATGAAAGCCCTGAAAATGAAGAGTACACATGGAGGGTGTGAAACATCATTCTTGTTGTCAAAATTGGTCTACAGAAAAAGCTACTTATTTACTGTAGAAAAGAAGAAAAAGAAATATAGTATAAACTTCAAAAATTAAGTCATGAAAGAAAAAAAATGTAGGATCAATATTATTTATAGATGAGTATTGATAATTGAAACATCTTGTCAATTATATTTCTAAGTGAAGAAGTGATGAAGATGTGAATAAAAGAAGTGAAGTGTAGATTGTTATTCTGAGTGCTTAAACATTTAAGTGCTTGATGTCATTCTTAAATACTTGATATAAGAATTCAAAGTGTCTAAAGATGTATCATTTATAATTATTATTTTTACATTAAAATATGGTATTTTGAGATTTATGAATTTTTATTCTTGTAATTCCATTACTAAGGTACTAGTAATGATTTAAGTTGGGGGTTGTGATAAGTCTTCATTATCATGAGTTAATAATTAATAAATAATATAGTTTTATCTTTAAATCATGATAAATAGACTTATATTTGTGTTAAATTGTGAAAAATAGTTTTTAGTTGATTAATGTGATTTTTTTTTACTAATTATGTGATTTTATAGGAATTTATATAATTTTTATAATCTTATTTTTAGATAAATAAAGAAAAAGAAAAAGAAATAAAATAAATAGAAAAAGAGGAAACTCACTGGCCAGCTGGGCCTACAAGTGGGTCGGAAGCGCAATTAGGGGGAGCTGTGAGTAAGAGTTTGAGTGGCTATGGACTGATGGGGGCACATGTGTGCCACTCCTTTTCCACATCACCGGTGGCTAGCCAACTATGGGGCAAGGAGTGGTCATACACATAAGAAAGGGACTCATTGCTTCTAAATCTGATATTACTATATATTTATCCAAAACTTCGATGTACAATCGATGTGAGACTAAACCTGTTTTATTTTTCTTTAGACTTTACAAGAAGAACTAGAGATTGTTCATGTCGTCTTTGTCCAAGTAGAGACTTTGAAGCTATGGACACTACACAACAATCTTCTCGAACACTCAAGATTTTAGTGTATCATCGATGCATCACTACTGTGATATTGGAATTTTATTTTTCTACTTTCAACTTATTTTTTACTTTATTTAGTAATAATTTACGTGATTTAAATTTACTAAATTATTTTTCCTTCAATTATATTTTTTTTATTTTTACACATCTTAATTTAATTAATTAAATTATCTGTAATCACTTACGTAAGAATTCATGAGCGAAACTCTATTTTCATCTGATTTGTGTTCGTCAAGTGTTGATGTCATCATGACATCTGCACCCTTATTTTCCTTTTTCATGAATTTTAAATATATTTTATTTTCATCTCTTAACTAAAAAATTATAAAAAAATATATTCTTTGAGAATTATTTTGAAAAATTACTTGATATTATATTATATTCTTGTGATCGACCTAAATTTTTATTAAATTATAATTGATATATTTGTTCATAAGTACTTTTAAATACTCAAAAATTAGTATTTTCTAGTTTTATAAAATTTAAATTTGTGTAATTTATTATATAATGACTAAGTCATGTCAATGGGAAAAGAGACAGCCTTCTAATCTAAGAAGGTAAGATAAACTTCTTGATTAATTTTGTAAATCACTATGTCAAATACGGTAGAGTCTTAGCATTTATAGAAAGAAAAGGAAGAGCAATAATTTTCAACAGCATAAAGAGAGAATGAGAAGAAAGGGGTGAAGGAGACACTCTTTTCCAAGAGATGCCATGTGGTGTCTGTTAGTTGAAATGACATCCCATTTAAGGAGAGGAGGGATGTGAGGATGACATGGCATCTTCTCCCCATTCTTCTTCTTCTTCTTGTTTGGTCATCCTTTGCGGATGGATCCTCTTGCTTGCTGGTAGGGACCCATTGGTCTTGGATCCAATATTCCATTTTCGATCTAATAGAGGGGGAAGGTGCTGGTTGACTTGAAGGTAAACTCTTCGAAGTGGAAGAACCCTGATTCTTGCACTTCTTCTTGGAATGGTTGAACTCAAAAGGTTGAGCCTCTAATTGACCATCCTTTGTTGACTTGAGTTGACTATTTTAATTAGAACATTCTTCATTAGATCTAGTGATCTCATCCAAAAAACAGCAAGTTGTAGCAAGATCAAGTGCTGAATCTAAATTTAGAGCAATGATGTGTGGGATTTGTGACGTATTATGAGTGAAAGGAATCTTAGAAGACTTGAGAGTTAAGTGGATTCAACCCATCAAACTATACTGTGTTAATAAGTTAGCCATCAACATCACAGATAATCCAGTCCGGCATGATCATACAAAACGCGTGGAGATAGACCAACATTTTATTAAAGAGAAACTTGATAAAGATATTATCTGTACACCTTATATAACATCTCATGAGCAGTTGGCAGATGTGCTAACCAAAGGATTGAGTGCGATAATTTTTCAGCATCTTATATTCAAGTTGGGACTGAATGACATCTATTCACCAACTTGAGGGGAGATGTTAGGAGATGACTTAATGTTTTTAGGTAGATCTGGTCCCGATTACAAAGGGCCCATAATTATGTTATTTCTAAGACACTTATGGTAAGTGAAGCTTTTTCTTTCTATCTTTACTTTCCTGTTCTCCTCTCTTCCTCTCTCCTTCACTGTGTGCGCTTTCTACAATCCTCTTTCAAGAAGAAGGAATTAGCAGGTCTGAGATTTTAACGTCCACTTTCCTCTATCCCTCCTCACGGAAAGTGTGATCTGTAACAACCCATCCCACTCGCCTTCATTGCACAAAACTGCTGTATTCCACACGGAAAGTATGCTTTCCTCTTCCTCTTCCCAAGCACTGTCATCACCTTGGTCTTCTATTACTCCTTCCCCAACCAATCCGCTTTATAACCTACCTCCAATCAAGTCATGGCGCCGCAGAGCATCGAGGCCCACCGCCCCAGCGCGGAGATCTACACAGCCAACGACCTCTGCTGCCAGAAGGCCATCGACCTCCTCAAGGAGTTCAATCTCCCCAGGGGGTTCCTCCCCATCGAGAACGTGGAGGAGATCAGCATCAACCGTCAGCCCACCTTCGTGTGGCTCTACCAGAAGAAGGCCCTCAACCACACCTTTCTCAAGGCCGGCCGCCTTGTCTCCTATGGCGCCGAGGTCACGGGCTTCGTGGAGGACCGCCGCATGCGGCGGGTGACGGGGGTGATGTCCAGGGAGTTGCTCATCTGGATCGCGCTGGGAATGTTCTTTGTGGATCCCAAGGACCCCGGGGGGGACTCTTGAAGACGTACCCGGCCTCAGCCTTTGAGCTCGAGGAGCAATGAAAGGAGAGTTTAATGGCATGAAATAAACGGAAACAGGATGATTTCTTGTTTCTGCTTCCAACTCTATCCTTTTCTTCACGGAAATGAGAAGTCCACAGGTGAATCAGGGGACAGTCGTGCTTCTGCGTAAGGGAAATTACTGGACGGATAGAGTGATGACTGTTCATGAATAAGCAAGGGGGGAGGGGCTGAGAGTGTCAGCCGAATGCTCAAAGCTAAACATGGATGGCTCCGAAAAAGTTAATATGGATCCCATCATCTTCCTTTTTTTCTCTCTCTTCCCTTTTAGATCCTTTGTTAGAGGAGGACTTCTAATAATAAAACGCATAGACACCATATGACGATTCAGAAGAAAGGTTGAAGGGTATCATTTTCCTTTGATTGATGTCGTCCCTTTAGTTTCCACTGATTCATATCACTTTTTAAGGAATTGAATGGGGTCACCAACGAGGTCGGATTCTTGTATTGAATTTGCAGTCAAATCTCCGTCGAAGTGGGGTGTTGTCCTTGCCTTGGTCCTTAAGGGGGATGGTGATGGCGCCCGTTGAATAAATAGACCTATAATGATAGCCATGTACCCTAGTGGCCCCTAATCAATAATCGTCTAGTAGGCTGTCCTCGTTTCTTTGTTCGAGGCTTGAACTGCACAAAATTGAAGACTACCCTCTTCCTCGAGGATCACTTTGACAAGTCAATGACAGGTGAACCAAATATACGGACAACGTTTTACGATCACGTTTCGGAGAAGCTTACTTACCCAGCATCGAAGTGATGATATCTTCGATAGCTCATTTTAACGGCATACTTCAAGATAATTATAAAGAAAATATGTCGAACCGAGGGAGTCCCGGCAACGTGTTCCTTAATAAAAGAGAAAATAAACGGCAGATAACGCAATTTCAGTGCAATAATTCCATGTTAGGTTTAAATTCTTCCTTTTCTTATCATCAATGTTTCTTCTCGCTTGATTTCTTTCATACATTTCTCTACCCTTAGTTGCCCCATTACTTGATCAACGTGCTCTCTTCTCCCTCATCTCTAGGATTGGCGTAGTCCTCTTGTTCCATGTGTGTATTGGAGTCCGTCAGGAGGACCAATAAATACCCACCGTTCAAACTAGGCTGGACCGAAGTACAACCTCCCGTTCTGCACTAGAACCCCTCCCCCGGTTCCTTCCAAACTCTTGCCAATAGTCGGCGCCTTTGGTTTATTCCCCTCACTATCATCGCATTCCAACTGGAAATGATTTGACGGAGTATTCAGTACGAAAAGCTAGCTGATACGATCCTCTTTGGAAGGATCGGATCTGAGTGAATCCGAAGAGAAACAATTGTATTGATTCACGAAATCGGGACAATGTTTGTAGGGTAGAACTTCAGGATGACAGTTCTACTGGAATACAAGAAAAGGAAGAGAGAAAGAAGTGTAAAAGGGGTGGAGAATGAATTCGAGAGGATTCTCCTGCATCTCCTGGTTCCGACTGTTCTCCTCCCTTTGTTCCCCTCCTGAGATTTATTTAGTGTCCTCACACGTGTTGTGCACGTGTCCCCTTCTTACGGCTTCTATATGTCAGTAATGGGGTCGTATCATTAGCCTCACCGTTTGATGCATTAAACAGACGAATCGTGAGACTGAGGAAAAACGTGTCCACTCATTTTTTTGCATGAGGCTATAAAGTTTCGTGTACTGTATTCAACCTGTCTCTCATGTAAGTCACCCTCAAAAAGCACACAAACTGTCTTTCGCTCGTCGACACCAACTAATGTTTTCAAGAAAAATGAGATTATACTGTCAATTGGTGCTTTCATCTCACAATAAGCCTACTCTTCCAAAAGTTAAACTTCAAAGATGAACAAGGTACGAATGTTTCAATAACGACTTTTGGTGGTGTATGTATAAATTCACAAGTGTCTAATTCAATCTATCTCATGCGGGTAATCTCTTGTTTACCAGCTTCTCAAGTTCGAGCGCCGTCATAATTATGGATTATTTATGAAAGAATGAGGCCGTCTCGAATTGGTAGTTCATTGGCTAGCCTATAAACACTGATTATCATGATGATCACAGGACTGACAGGTAACCTCCTATCAGTTTGGCAGAGCAGCCAATATCGAAAGTCGGCGAAACATTTATATAGGGTGCATTCTATGGCCACGTTCCAAAGATCAAACCTGAAGTCATCACGACCTTACAGTCTTCTCACTGTCTCTGCCAATTTGGCGTATCAACCTGTGGGACACGTCACAAACAGCTGGAGAGGGGGATTGACGAGTGGCGGCTGCCTCGGTTCGCTGTAATATTAACCAATGGTACCTAATACTCAATTAAATCTTGTTCATGCTCCGACGACCAACGCGCATACGGATGGAATCCTGCCTAGTTGCCCTGTCAATTTAGGGTTAGTTTATCCGTCGTGGGTTCTCCTCTGTTTATTGTGATTAAAAAATGCTTCAATTGAAAGGACTCAATATTCTTTAAGCCTGATGGAGATGATGTTCCACTGGGACTACATGAGAGGCAGAACTTTATCATCTTAACATGCGGTAGCTTTTAATCTGGTGTTATTTTATACCTTTACGTTACCATTTTCTCTGTTAAGGTACTATAAAAGTGTGCTGACGAGATGCCGCGACGACCTGTGGCCTCTCCCCAGAACGCGGAACCTAAGGGGGGGAGGGAAGAGAGGCTTCTGATTTGTTGGTCAAATGGACTCAAATGCCGGGTCGGACCGCCGACGAATTGGAACGGGAATAGAACATGTACTGGGTGACTTGCCTCCGTTTAAGGGAGCATTCATTGTCTACGTTTCGCCCGCCGCCCGCGGCTTTTCACAGTAGATTGATCGAACGGGCAGCCAACCTCATCAGGGATTCGATACAGTCCACAAGGTCCACGGACGGATGAGGCGAACTTTGCCGTAGAGGCTCAGCGACTTGGCACAGGGAGAGCGATGGTATGAATGAGTGCTAATGGCGGAGGTTGAAAGAGTATGTGGGGCAATGCTACCAAGCAATAAGAGCTCATAAAGCGACTTGGCACAGGGAGAGCGACAGACAGAGACAGCAGACCGATTCGTGGGCTGCCAGAGAGAGAGAAAGAGAGAGGATGCTGCGTTGAACAGATCGGCCAGAATGAAGTCCGGAGATACGCAAAAGAACAGCTAGTACCGAGAAGGAACGGTTGCAACACAGAAAAATACTAGTGAGAAGCGAAGAAGACGGAGCCTACGACCGCATCATTAGCGCACCAGTCAAGCCTTTTAAATGCGGATTCTATCTTGTGAGGTTATAAGTAACCTTGTGTAGCCCTAAGAATAATCAGACTGAGAGAAGAGATTAGTAGAGGTTTACCTCTTTCGCTCCACAAGGAGAGGCCGTGAGGGTCACTTATCCATCCCCACGCTGCCATCATCTCGCCGTCGTCCATTGCCACCTTCCCCCCATCGCTCCCGCCGTTGTCCGCTGTCACCATTCGCCGCCACTGCCGCTCTCCCTACCTTCATCGCCGCCATCCGCTGACACCCTTTGCTGCCCCATTCGCCGTAGCTGCCGCTCTCCCTACGTCCGTCACCGTCATCCGCTGCCACCCTTTTGCTGCCCAGTCGCTGCTGCTGCCGCCAGCCCCGCCTCCATCTCCGTCCATTCAACCTTTTCCGCCGTTACCGTCGCCTTCCGTTCCTTCGTCCGGCACGACCCGTTCGTGTACCCCTGTTCCCCTTTTCTCGCCCACTTATTGGGGCTTAGAACCCCTGTCGCGGTACTCAAACCGTTGCAACGAACCCATCCGGTTCGAGCCCGTCCGTCAGTCAAAAGGACGTCATTCAACAGTCAACGACTTGGTCAAGGTAAACATAGGTCAACCTTTCAAAAGTTGGTCTAAGCTTCAGTTCGTGTTTCTCCTTCAGTGTCACCTCTCCTGTGACAAGGTTATCTCTAAATACTCTTCTTTCCATATTTGAGTATTTTGTTCATTTAGTATTTTATCTTGCAACATTGTTGTTGTGTTATCCATAGATAGGTTTCCTTATATTCATAACTGATGGTCAGTGAGTAGTGTTAACCCACTTGATTTGTAATTGATTAACTTATTGATTGTGGAGCACAGCCTAATCATTTGGCGATTTCTTAATCACGTCGATCCTTTTATTTAAAGTATTGCGGTAAAGCATTCAATCTTGCTTTACTTAACCTTCTTTAGGCTAGTCTACTCATTTTTATCATCTTGTCCCGCATCAAATACTCAAACATGTCCCCGGACGACGTGCCCTACGGTTTCTCTTTTATTTTTCAATGGGGTCAAAGGGGACGAGTCCTCTTCTGGCTTCCCTAAGACCAACGTTTACAGTAAAGAGGAGGAAGGACAAGCACATTGACAAGGGTCATTTCGCTATTCGCTATGTAGAACCCAATACGCCAAACTGGTGGCTACCCATTCTTTAACTTGTCCCCGGGGGAGAGAGAGAGAGAGAGAAAGAAAGAGAGAGAGAGAGAGAGAGAGAGAGAGAGAGAGAGAGAGAGAGAGAGAGAGAGAGAGAGAGAGAGATTTCATTATTGGGCATCTCCTGATTAATCATTCTCACGTCAGTAATATTCATAGGTTGGTTAAAAACCTCTGGAGGCGTACTAGGGAGGCCACTCGGACCAACTTGATTCACTACCAGCTCTCCAGACGACAGCACGGTAATACTGTTCAAAGGTACCGTATGCACAAGAGACGAAGTTTGAAGGTACATCATCACGATCCTCTCTCTCTCTCCTCACTCCGCATGGCAATACTGTTCCAGTCCATCATGCAAGATTGTCATTGAAAAAAAATTCACTTCCATTATGATGTAAAAATTTTAAATTTCAATGAGGCGTAATCGAGACTAATAGGCCTAAACTAACCACCAATTCATGGCAAAAGGCCTAACATGGTCTTGTTCAAGCATGACGGTTTTCACCGTAAATGAGAACTTAAGAGTGGGGATACCGACCAGAGAAGAAAAATCTAAACAATCACACAAATATTACTTGCCCAGTTATTAAAGAAATCCATCATTGATATAGCTCAAGACATAGGCCAGCATCAAATGTACGACACACATCGGTAAAAGCCATTTTTTCTCCTTTCCAGACCGATGAATCTCCTTCCACTCATCTAAGTTATTAATTACTCAAAACGAATGCTTCGTACACTCAGGCGAGTGACTCGTAGGAAGAGTGATAAAGGATTATCCCAACAAGGTTTTGTAATGTTCTGGTTGACTAACACGCCATCAATCACCTTCTTTGGGGGACC
Organism: Spirodela intermedia; assembly: GCA_902729315.2. Taxonomy (NCBI): domain Eukaryota; kingdom Viridiplantae; phylum Streptophyta; class Magnoliopsida; order Alismatales; family Araceae; genus Spirodela; species Spirodela intermedia. Next base: position 6,049,811 of record LR746272.1, read on the forward strand.
ATCGGACATCTTCGTTTGATGACTTCCCACATTTAAGCTTTGCAAATTGTCCGCATTCAATATTCGAAGGAAAAACGGCAAAGAGATGGCAGACCGTCCTCTCCAGCTCACGTTTAGCATATATGTTATGACTGGAAGAGGAAAGAGAAAACGAATCCCCAGCTATTATAGGAGACTTCATGAGAAGAAAGCTATATTTCTCTCGTTCATCCTGAGCTAGAGAATCGAATAAACAGCCTTTCAGAGAACAACTGTTTCATTGAATTCGCATGTAATTATCATGCGATTAAACTCTGGTTTCCTTGCTCCTCGAGCTCGAAGGCTGAGGCCGGGTATGTCTTCGAGAGTCCCGCCGGCGTCGTGAAGGTGATCTTGGTAGGGTCCTTGGGATCCACGAAGAACTCTCCCAGTGGGATCCAGATGAGCATCTCTCTGGACTTCACCCCCGTCACCCGCATGCGGCTGTCCTCCACGAACCCCGTGACCTCAGCGCCGTAGGAGACGAGGCGGCCGGCCTTGCGGAAGGTGTCGTTGAGGGCCTTCTTCTGGCGGAGCCACACGAAGCCGGTCGGACGGTTGATGCCGATCTCCTCCACGTTCTCGATGGGGAGGAGCCCCCTGGGGAGCTTGAGCTCCTCGAGGAGCTCGATGGCCTTCTGGCGGCAGAGATCGTTTCCCTTGTAGATCTCCGCGCCGGGGCGGTGCGCCTAGATGGTCTGCTGCACCATTGGTTGAACGACGATCGGCGGTGGGCTTGAGGGAGAACTGGTCGGGCAAGCGGTATGTGAAGAAAAAGAAGGTGACGACTCTACTGGAGAAGAAGCGGAGGAGATCCAGGCGGTTAGTTCATTGGGGATTCGAGGGGAGCGGGGTGGGTTTTTATAGAGTACGGTTCCTGTGGGCGACCCGTAGGACGGACAGGTGGTATAGCGTTTGGGCGTGACCTCCGGGCGTGCGACGGTAGTGGGAGAATGAACCAAAGGTTGGCCACTTAGTTTGCAGGAATTAGGGGGGATGGACGATAGGCTGTGGTTTGATCGCCACCTCATGAACATCAGTTGTTACTTAATGCTCCGTCAAACCCGCGGCGAGGTCAGCAGTTCTGAAGCCTCCAGGTTTCACAGGATTTAAGGATCCCTCCTGAGGCTGGCAAACCTTGTAGCGATCCTTTCTCCGATCCGCCATCCGCCCCTGCTTTGGGATTGTGATACTGGTGGGTTAGCTATCCACCAACCAAGCCTGCACTACTAGAGGGTGCTCACCTCTTGTTTATGGGCGTCGTCATTATCAACAACCGTTCGATCGTGGTATAATATTTGACTATCTTTTCAGGAAAACATGGTTTCCTTCGGTATGGGGAATCCAGTCGTCCAATACAATCGGTGAACACCTAACTACTCTCTCTCTCTCTCTCTCTCTCTCTCTCTCTCTCTCTCTCCATCTCTCTCTCTCTCCATCTCTCTCTCTCTCTCCCTCTCTCTTTCTCTCTCTCTTCCTCGCTCTTTCGCCCTCTCTCTTTCTCTCTCTTCCTCGCTCTTTCGCCCTCTCTCCTTCTATGTCTCTTCCTCTCTCTCTCTCTCTCTCTCTCTCTCTCCCTCTCTCTCCATCTCTCTCTCTCTCTCCCTCTCCCTTTCTCTCTCTCTTCCTCGCTCTTTCGCCCTCTCTCTTTCTCTCTTCCTCGCTCTTTCGCCCTCTCTCCTTCTATGTCTCTTCTCTCTCTCTCTCTCTCTCTCTCTCTCTCCCTCTCTCTCCATCTCTCTCTCTCCCTCTCCTTTCTCTCTCTCTTCCTCGCTCTTTCGCCCTCTCTCTTTCTATGTCTCTTCCTCTCTCTCTCTCTCTCTCTCTCTCTCTCCCTCTCTCTTTCTCTCTCTCTTCCTCGCTCTTTCGCCCTCTCTCTTTCTCTGTCTCTTCCTCTCTCTCTCTCTCTCTCCCTCCCTCTCATAGGGATATCGAAACTACGGATATAATTAAAAATGAGGCCAGTGACAATATAGTTCAATCAAATTTACCTTATTCGTGTCGACTAAAACATTTCGGATTCCCCCGGCACCTGTTGCTCATTCATAATTTTGTATGTAGAATATTTGGAATAACAAATTTTCTCTGATATATTGTTTTACGCGTTACTTGGGTTTGGAGCTGCTCGCAACTCATTGAAATAGGGAGCCTACTCTGGTCTGAGCCTAACTATAACTTGTACCCAAAAGGTAGATGTATGGCCCCAGATTCACCAAAGGGATTCACACGTCATTCAATGCTAGCTGCCAACGTCAGCGGCCACTTCTTGTTCATCCCCCCCTCCACGGACGGAGAAGGAAGCCAAGTACGTTGACGCACCCTCCTTCCTCCCTCGTCGCCCACGGAAATAGGCGACTATTTCCGTATCCACGGAAATAGACAGTAAAAAACCATCATTCAAACGTTCGTACCTTTTTCGTAAACGACGTTTAACTTGTCCAAGATAAGGTTTATTTTGAGATGGAAGCATCGGTTGACAGTAAGATCTCATTTTTCTTGGAAACATTAGTTGGTGTTGACGAGCAGGCGAGCATAGTCGTGAGCTTGTTTAGGGGGGATTTATCTAGAGATAGATGGAAGACAGTCCACGAAACTTTATTAGGGGACTTCAATTAATATAATACATTCAGAATCTCAGGGGAAAATAATGAGTGGACACGATTTTGTTAGTCTGATGGTTAATAAGAAGCTTGAAGATCGTCCTCGCTTCATTTAATGCAACCAACTACTAGGGTAGCCTTTCGTACTGCATACTCCGACAAACCATTGCTCAAGTTGGCTACTGTTTCCTCTCCGATGTTTCACAAGGACTTCTCTGAACCCTAGTAAATAAATTACTCATTAACGCCACCCATACGAGCCAGTGGACCTCGTCAGTAGGCCTGGAAGTTGGGGGCGGCCGATGAGTTGTCAAGTTTGATGTGCGCTCTCATTGTACATCACTTTGTTTGATCCTTCTACAATCCGAATGGTTTGGCCCTTTTTCCTTAAAAATGAAGATTGATGTTGAAAATAACAAAAGATAAACATGTGAGAGAAACCAAACACGAGATAATTAATTGAGGACGCAATAAGACAATAAAGCTCCCGAATAACCAATTGATCTAGTAATTTCTTATGATGTACTCCATTTTTCTTTCATAAATACGCCAGCAGCCGTTGACGTTTCCCCAGAATTATTTGTAAACCCCTCTGATCGTCGGAATACAGTTGATGTTCTTCAGGGTACTTCCAAGAACAGCGAATATAACCAGCCTTTCTGCTTCTGTTTACCTACGAGAATCAGTTACTGTTTCTTTTTTCTAACTAGCCAGAGAGAGAGAGAGAGATGGGAAGAGAGAGGAAGAGCCGCCAAGGGGTCACACAAGAACGGGAAAGGGAAGGTGCTCAACACAAATTTTGATAAAAAAAACCCCTCAATCGGGATTCAAAAAAACCGACTGTTTTTATGCCCTCCGTCACGACATGTGAGATTACAGTTATGCCCACTGACATAAGCTAAAATAACGGATAACTAGAAGATCAGCTTGGGCTGATACGCGGCTCAGCGGACTTTTGATAATCCTCCTCGCTGATCCCACCTCAGATATTAGTCAGATCTCAACAATCTTCACCTTGGCGAATATCTCAGCCATCCTTGAAGATTAAACTATGGTGCCCCTTCCTGGACTTATTTCAAGAAGATGCTCCTCCACCTACTCAACAAGCTTAAATTTTTCACAGCCGACTTGTACGTCCCCGCTCGTGCCCACACCTCCGCGCGCTCCTCCCTGGGCCAACACTGCTGCGCGCCTCTGCTCGTGTCCGTGCGTCGTCTATGCCGTGCCGCTCCGTGTCGTGCGCCTCTGAGCGTGCCTGCGCAGCCGGGCCAACGTCGTGCTACGTCTGCCGCCGTTGCGCCAGGGAAGTCCGAGGTTCGTGGGAGGCCCAGTGATCCTCGCTCCATGGCGGTGGAGTCATCCGCTCGTGCTGCACGTGTCTGTGTACAAGACCACGTGCTCCCGAACCTGCGGCCGAGTGCCGCTCTCTGTCTGGTGCTCCTCCGTGCGTGCCGCATTGTGCTAAATGGGCACACACACGCACATCCGCGTGGGCCCACTGCCAGGCTTCGTGCCGGCAGTGCAGATCCTGGGGCGTGAGCCCGGACGCTGGCAAAGTAGCCCAACACGTTTTATCTTCTTGGAACACAGAGGCATAATATAACACGATATTGAAAATTAAAATGTATCAAGATATTCTCCTTCTGGATCTTCTGTCCAAATAAAAGACAAATGCGGTTAACATACTTAGCGGTAAGCATGGTTAATACTCAGACAGAAGAACCGAGAAGTAAGAGAGAGTGAGAGAGAACACGGTTCCATTTGCGGGTTCACCAGCATCACCTTTGACCATCAGTGAATGAACGACAGCCATGTTCTCTGGTGCTTGCAAAAAGGGTTCGCGGAAGTTTCATCATTCCTTATTTAGTGAAACTCTGTATGGGCTACTCTGCCAAAAAATTGAGGTTAGCCGTCAGTCCTCACATCATCATCTCGCACTCATATGGACAACCAACTAGGAATGCCCGCATTCTTTCATCGGCGAGATTAGCTAGTCGTCGGAGGGCGAGCGGTCGACGTTGATTCGATACGGTGTACTTTGGTCTCCCGCACAAGGTATAGATGGTAATCAATGCTCTTTCAAACCCATGGCGACTACATCAGTTCTTCGGACGGAGAAAATTCGCGGTAGACCAGGCGACAAAACAGTATTATCATCTGGTAATTCGTCTTCGCTGGCCGCTCGAAGATGCATTTTGTTCAAGCAGTCACTCCCTCTGGAAACCAAGTTGCAATCCTCTCTGGTTCATTTAACACCTCCGTGCTCCGCGCTGGAGGTTGAGCCTAAACATTGCTACATCAGTCTCCGCATCATTTCCGCACACGTTGTAAGATTTGATACGCACTCTGCCTTCAGAAGACTGTATTCTTGGAATTCGTATATACTGGTATTGGAACATATCCGCACGAGTTAATGTCCAAGTCAATCTAGGGCTGTAAAAGCTGTCGTATGCACTCTAATTCGGAACAGTATTTCTACCAGATATCCTACGGACCTTAAGAGAGCTAATGGTTACTCAAGTTTGTTACATACTCTATTTACATCGTCAACATGACTTTGCCTTCTGTGCGTGAGCAGTGCAGGAGAGGGTTGATGGAGGTGTCGAGGAGGTCTCACATGGAGCGGGATGTTGACGGTTGAAGAATCTATCCATCGTCCTCTTGTTCTCACACCGAAGGGGTGGATGTTCATACTGCGATTATTAGCCGGGACGCCGACGGACTCTAAATACACACAGAACAAGAGGACGACACCAATTCTGGAGATGAGGGAGAAGAGAGCTCGCTGATAAAGTAGTGGGCCGAAGAATGATAGATGTATGGAAGAGATCACGCGAGAAAAAACATGGACGATCGGAAGAGGAACATTTTGAACCGAAAATGGAATGATTGCACTGGAATTGGATTATAAATTGGGCTTTTTTTCCCTTTTATTGAACATCATGTTGTCAGGCCTCCAATGGGCTAACATTTATTGTAAAACGTTCTCTGTATATTTGGTTCGCTTGTCATTGACTTGTCAAATTGATCCTCGAGGAAGAAATTAGTTTTCAATTGTGTAGTTAAGGCTTGATCAAAAAGACGATGACAGCCTGCTAGAGGATTATTTATTAAGGGCCATTGGCATACATGGTTATCATTATAGGTGTATTTATTCAACGGGGGCACCAAGGGAGAGACAACACCATACTTCGACAAAGATTTGACTGGCAATTCAATGCCAGAATCTGACCTCATTGGTGACTGCATTCAATTATTTAAAAAGTGATATGAATCAGTGTAAACTAAAGGGACGACATCAATCAAAGGAAAAAGGTCCCCTTTAACCTTTCTTCTGAATCGTCATATGGTCTCTATGTGTTTTTTTAAAAGAAGTCATCCTCTAACATTATATCTAAAATGGAAGAGAGAATAAAGGAAGATGATTGATGTATTCCTAGTCGCTGTAATAAGAACACTCAATTTTAGTACTTAAGTATATACTTCTTTATGATTATTATTTTTACTAATCTCACCTCTAATTATATTTTAATATAATGGGTGAGTTAGGTCATCTCCTTAAGATGGTACTATTAGAGTAGGTTCTTTCTTATTCTTCTAAAAATATGAATTGTTGAAAAGATTTTAGGTGATTAATTCCTAAATATTAACATATTAAAAGTCTAAAAGAGATTAATATCTAAAAGAAGCCCATAGAATTCTAAAAGAAAATTAAAATTGACGTGAAAGGTAAAATAAAACAATTGAGTATCTATTTTTCTCGTCTTGTGTCATGGCAAGGAAAATAAGAGAAAAATAAAAGAATGTAAGTAATCAAGAATTGAACTATATTCACAATGTAATTATGCAAGGAATTAAGACTAGCACAAGTAAAGAATTCAAGCTGATAAGGAAAGATTTAATCTTAACAAAAGAATATAAGTAATGGCTTAAATGGAATAACATGTTAACTAACTTAGAAATTAAAATAGAAATCAAAATAAAATGAGTCATAAACACATAAAATATGTGGCTGTTATATTTGCATTCCCTCCATGTCACGTGGAGGGAAAACAAGGATCTAAGCCACTTCAAATGAATCTAAACTATTCTTAATCAACATGCATTCAATCCTAATTCTAATAAGAACATTACATCATTTTTGTGTCATGTGAAGAATGATCATGCCCTTGATTCAAACATGATTCCAGAGTTAAAGGAAACTTTAGTTCTAAGAAATCAAAATAGAGTGTGGATGAATGGAGATGTAAGTTCAAATTTGAGTAAAGAACTGTAATGAAATTAAAAGAGTTGAAAGGAAAAAAGTGCGCTTGAACTAATGAAAAATAAAAAACTTACAATTGTGACTCCCTCAATATTACCATGAATCACTCATACATCTCTCTCTAAAGAAAATGAAGCAATGGTTTCTAATCTAGCTCTAGCTTCTAATAATGTGCTTAACTTCCCATCCCCCTCTTTATAGGCATTAACCGACACTCTTAAGGGAGTAAGAACTTGATGAGTCAGATTTAATATAGGTGTTGTTAGTCCTAAATCTTCTCAATCAAAGATAGTATAAATCATGTTTAGTCTGATTCACATAACACTTCATAGATATCAGCGAGTCAAGTTGTCTCCTCAAGAAATTCTAACTAATTAATTAATATTTGTCTAGTCTTAATGAAGGACAAAGAGAGGAAGAGAATAAGAAGACATGAAATAGGAAATCAAAAGAATCATTATTACTTTCTCCCTAATCCGATTCTACTTCTACTTTCAAATGGCAATCTTTCCTAAAAGAAACTAGAATTTCAATCAACTTGAAGCTACCCTAGTATCACCACTCCTTCCCTATTTCTGCCAAAAAGAGGCATTCACTTGAAGCAATGGGAGAGTCCTCATGACACACTAGCATTCATATGATGTGGAGCTCTAAAACCTCTCCACTTTGAGTTGATTTACTAGCCATGTCATTTCCTAAAGTGAGAGCTATATGTAACATAATTTTTCTACCAATGTATAAGGTGGTGCCCCCCTCTTTCAAATGGTTGCATCACAACTATTGATGAGATGCTTGAGACTTGAGTCATAAATTACTAAATCTTATTGATATATTTCTGAAAAAATATATCAATTATAATTCAACAAAACATCTAAAATAGTAATAATTTTTCAAGTCAATCACAAGGATGTAATATAATATCAAGTAATTATTCAAAAAAATTCTCAAAGAATATGATTTTCTATAAATTTTATAATAAGAAATAAAAATAAAATATATTTAAAATTCAAAAAAAAGGAAATAAGGGTGCAGACGTCAAGATAGCATCAGTGTCCAATGAATACGAATCGAGTAGAAATAGAGTTTTATTTGATAATTCTTACATAAGTGATTACAAATAATTTAATTGATCAAATTAAGATCTATAAAAGTTGGAAGAACCGTGATTGAATGAAGTATAGTTTGGTAAATTTAAATTACATAAATTATCATTAAATGAAGTGAAAATTAAGTTAAAATTAGGAAAACAAAGTTCTGGCGTTATAGCAGCAATGTATCAATAATGCGTCGGCGATGCACTAAAATCCTAAGCATTTGGGAAGATTGTTGTGTAGTGTCTATGACCTCAAAGATTCTCCTTGGATAAAGACGATGTGGGCAATCTCTAGATCTCCTTGTGAAGTCTAAAGATCAATGAAATAGGTCATCAAATCATCTTTGGCACCTGTCACTCGACATAACAAAAAAACGGTGACTTTACGACTCTCCGACAACTGTCACTCGACGGAGAGGAGTTGGATGGAGGTAGGGCACATGATAGGGAGCTTCATCCTCAACTCTGCATAATAAGAGGAGGCTCTTCATCACATCCAGTATGTTCTCAAGAGGTGGTGACTCATCTCCTGATGGATCATCCTCTTCCCAATGATGGTTTGTTCATTGATCAATCGGAGATGATTTACTCGATGGATTCACGATCCTTTTATTACAAATCGTTCATCAATTTTAGTAACAATACACCACGAATCTCATTGATGAGATTTTTGTCGATGATCTAGTGATTATGGCAGCTTAATTCTTCATCGGCAATCTACAAGAAAGTCACGATAATCAAATAAAAATACGAGTTTTGGCTCTGGGAGGATTTGAACCCGCGTCAATTGCCTACCTTCGAAGTCTTTCGGGGGAAGGTGTAATACTAATTTAGTCTCACATCACTTGTGCGCCGAAGTTTTAGGTGAATAAATACTAATATCACATTTTCAAGCAATGAGTCCCTTTCTCTCATGTGTATGACCACTCCTTACCTCATAATCGATTAACCATTGGTGACATGAAAGGGAAGTGGTGCACGCATGCCCCCATCGGTCCTAACCGCTTGAGCCCATGCTCACGGCTCCCCTTGACTACACTTCCGATCCACTTGTGAGCCTAGTTGGCCAACGAGCCCCCCCCCCCCCCCCATTTTGCTATATTTTTATTTTTATTTCTTTTTCTTCATTTATCTCAAAAATAGGATTTTAAAAATTATATAAATCTGTAGAAAATTACATAATTAGCCAAAAATTCACATTAATTAACTAAAAATTATTTTCACAATTTAACACAAATATAAGTTTATTTATCATGAGTTAAAGATAAAAATATATTATTTACTGATTATTAACTCATGATAATGAAGACTTATTAGTATTCGAGTACTTATTCACTCTCTCTCATGCAAGTGGGCAACCAACATGGGTTCAAATCCTTCTAGAGTCAAAACTCATTTCTTTTTATCTAACTAAATCGTGATTTTTCTTACAAATCATCAATGAAAGATTAAGCCACCAGAATTACTTAATCATTGTGAAAATCTCGTCAACATGATTTTTAGAGCATCGTTATTAAAATTATTGAACGACTCATGATAAAAAGATTAAAAATCTATCAAGTAAATCATTCCCAATTGATCGATGAATAAATTTTTGTCGGGAAGAAGATGATCTACTGGAAGACGAGTTGCCACCTCCTGAGAGCATACTAAATGTAATGAAGAACCTCCTCTTGTTGCACAAACCTGAGGATGAAGCTCATTAACATGCACCTCACCTTCATCTAGCTCCTCTTTGTCAGGTGACAGTCATCAAAGAGTTGCAAAATTGTCATTTTTCTACTTCACCAGGTGACAACCATAGGAGACGATTCGACAACTCATTTTGTTGATCTCTAGACTTCGCTAAAAGATCTAAAGATTGCCTACATCGTCTTTGGCTAATGAGAGTCTTTGAGGTCATGGACAATACATGACAATTCTCTTGAACATTCAAGATTCTGGTACATTACCAACACATTACTACCACAACACTAGAATTTTATTTTATTATTTTTTAATTAATTTAACTTCTATCATCATTTTTTGGACTTTGAAAGGAGATCCAATAGAGGCCCGGGTCGTAGATATCATTCAATCACCCTCCTGAACACACAAAATTCTGACGATTACTGTCATGAGGTCGGAACTTTGTCTTCCTTGCTTTCAACTTAATTTTTGCTTCATTTAGTAATAATTTGTATGATTTAAATCTTCCAAACTACTCTTCATTCAACTACGATTTTTTCAATTTTTATAGATCTTAATTTAATCAATTAAATTATTTTGTAATGGCTTACATAAGAATTGTCAAGCATAACTTTGTTTCTCCCAAATTCGTGTTTGTTGGATGATGACATCATCTTAATGTCCGTACTATTATTTCTCTTTTTTTCGTAAATTTTAAATATATTTCATTTTCATTTCTTAGTCTAAAATTTATAAAAAATCATATTCTTTGAGAAAAATTCTGAAATATTACTAATGTTAACATCTCTATGATTGACTTGAAAATTTTCCACTATTTTTGAAACTTTTATTGAATTATAATTGATATATATATTTAAAAATACTTCTAAATATCTGAAAATTAATATTTTCTACTTTTATAAATTTTAAATTTATGTGATTTACTATACAACGATTAATTTATGTCAAATTTTGGCATTGTTGTTGTGGATGTATTACATAATATTTGATATCTTTCTATTTTTCTCTTAGAGTACAAAAAAAAGGTTACTCTTGTTTTGATTTTCGAATTATAGAAAAATTAAAGAAAAAAAGAGAGAATGAAGAGTAGCAGGGCAAGGACTAGGGCATATTGAAGGAGGGTAATAATTATTAAAATTTTTCCTTGAATTTATTAAGTTTTATGCATGGTAGAAGATCCTTACATCTAAGGCTAGAAAATCTTTTCACCATTTCATCCAAAACTAAAAATCCAAAAGAAAAATTAATTTTGATGGATCCTAAAAGGTAGTACAGGCTATGAAAAATTATTACGTCCCTAACTCATATCAACAAGCATCCAATATTAGTGTTCCATTTGCACCCACAATTAAATCCAGAAATTTTTCAAATGCTCCCTAACTTTCATGGATTACCTTTAGAGTAACCTCATGAGCATTTAGAAAAAATTCTTATGATTTGTGATTTAGTTAATTTCTCTGAAATTACACCAAAAATTATTAAGATGAAATTATTTTCTTCAAACACTTAGGGACAAGGTTAATTATTGGCTATCAACATTAGATAAAGAATTTACTAATTAGAAATACGTAAAAACAAGCCTTTTTAAAAAAAATTATCATATTGAAAAAATTCAAAATATGAGAAAATATATATGGAGTTTTACTCAAATGCCAAGAGAAACTTTACATGAAATATGAGAAAATTTTTAAAAAATTACCTAGAAACTATCCTCATCATGTTATACCCAAGTGAAGATTCAATAGAATTTTTATGATGAATTATTAGAACAATATATAAATATAGTTGATTATATATGTGAAAGAGTTTTTATGGAGAAAACACCTGATGTGATTTACAACCATTATCAGAATTTAAGTGAAAATTTTAGAGACTAAGCCTCTTTTGAGTTATATGACAAAGATAAAAAGAGATAAATTTATGAATAGCATCATCAAAATTATTCTAATTTAAGAAATGAGGTTAATCATATTAATAAAAGATTAGAAAGACTTGATTTACGTATTGACAAAATTAGAAAGCCTCCTAACCCTCAATTTAATACATATAGTACAACATGTCATATGTATGATGAAAATGATCATTATGAATTTCAATGTTATAATTTAGATCAATCATTTTAGCCTAGACAAGAGTAAGTACAAATACCCCACGATTTTATTAAAAATATACAGCATTTTTCTAATTCTTATATTCTTAATTGAGAAAATCTTTTTTATTGAGAAACCTAAATAATATTCAAAATATAGAAGCACTTAGATCTAATTCAAATTCTAATTTTTGTCCAAAATAGAAACACAGATTTTAAAAAAATCAACCCTCTCAAATCCAACCTGATTTTATGGATATGATGCACAAAATGAGCCAAATGATGTAACAAATAATGAACCAAATGATGTTGCAATAAAAATAATTTATAAAGACCTGAGAATAAGAGAGAAGAGGGACAACCACCTAGTAACCACATAGAAAATTCAAGAAAATATCTAGCTATTAGATTTCAGTAATAAGAGTCTAGCTAGAAAAATTTAAGAAAAAATCTACGAAATAAAAATGTTAGGATAATGAATCATTGAGTGATAATATTACTTGATCCTTATTCTCAATTATTAGAAGAAATAGATGAGCCATTAGAAGTAAATGAGAATATTAAGGTTGAAAATATAGTAGTAGAAAATTTAAATAAAATCATTTATTACTCACAATTGATGAATAAATATAATGAGGATGATGAAAAAAAAGAGTAGTTAGATGAAGAAATAGCAGTTTATCATGGAAAAATCATCCAAATTTTAGTAAAAGAGAGTAAAGACAGAAATAAAGAAAACTAGATTTCAAGTGAGGAAAAATCATTTGATTTGAGAGATTAAGAGATGAAATTAATAGATCTAATTAGTATTTTGTAGTCATAGATATTGATAGTCTAGATGATGATACATATTATATATTGAAATTAAAAGATAGATCTTGGGGAGATGAAGAATTTGATGAGTTGAGAAATAAAAAACTAGAAAAAGAGATGATTCAACTAATGGAGAGAAACGAAAATAATGAATATGAATATAGAGATAATTTTGGAGGAGAAAATTTAAATTTTACTGAATTCATTAGATCTGAGATTAAAGTAGATAATTCTTCCATCCTTCAAAACCCACAGCCCATTTGAATTATGTCTAAGTTTGAAATATTTCACTCTTCACAAATTGAACAAATATGTAAGAAAAATAAAATAGAGTAAAGAAAGATTATGCAAGTAAAGGAATACATTAAGAAATGGGTGAGTGGAAGAATTTAAGATATCATTTTAGATGAAAAAGATTTAAATAGGGTAAGAGCTAATTTGAAAATTATATGATTGGATCACATTTTATGATGTATTAATAGAAAGTATTTACTATTGAATGAGAGCCTTACAAAACATGATAAAAATAAGGAGAGGTTATTTTAAAAATGAAAATAGTATTTTAAGGAAAGTTTTGTTAATTTTGATTTTTTTTTACTGAAAGTATGTCAAGGTATAGATATATGAAGTGCATGAATTTATGCTAAATATGACAATAAATCTCATGAAACTTACCTTGGGATACAAATATATTTTGATGGCCATAGATCATCTTATATGATCTAAGAGTTATCTAGTTGAAGACATTAAGTTCAATGTTGCATGGAAGGCAACCCATGATTTTTATTTTATTCTAATTTTTTTAGAATTTCGTAGTATTTGTATATGTATTTACTTTTTTTGAAATAAAGTACAAGAGGAGTGTAAGATGAAGTGAAAAATTAAAACAAGGTTGAGGTAATATCTTTTTGAGCTTTATCATTTATGACAATATTTTTAGTACTTAACTTTACATATATGTATGCTTCACTTGAAAATTATACTTTCTATGTTCTATTCTGATTTTTCTATGTCATTGAGGAAAATATCATTTTTAAGTTGGGGGTGAAGTATTGAGTCTTAATTTATACTATAGGACAATTAAGAACGTATGTTTGCATTTTTTTTCATGCTCACTTAGGAAGTAATTCAAAAATACTCAAAAAACATTATAACATCTATTTTATGGTTTTCTATTAGGAATAATAGGAAACAATCTACAAACTATCAAAAATAGGAGAGAAAAAATAGCCTGAAATTTGAAAGTCTAAAGACCTTTTTCTCACATTTTAATCTCCTAGACATAAATTACTAAAATTTAAAATTATAGCTACAAAGAGGATAGTTTTGATTTATTTTTCACAAATTCATTGTTGTTGAAAACTAAACTGAAAATAGAAAGCAAAATTGTCAAAACTATCTAATTTACAATTTTTTTGCATCCTATTTCATGCACAAAAAATTAAATCAATTAGATTCATTGATACCAAAAAATACTAAGAAGATTATTATTGAGTTAAAATAATGATTTAGTAGCATAAAATGTTAGAATACTCCTTAGATACATGATGTATAACATGGATTTGATTTTATAGATTTTTACTTCATGATCTTGATGGATAATATTTACTTGTTGTGAAAATTTGATTGATCATTTGAGTTTAATGGATATTTTTACACCTTGATCTATAGGACTTGTGAGGAGAAATCACTTATTTCGAAAAGAAAAAAAAAGAGCAATGTGAAAAATCTGAAAATAAAGAGTACACATGAAAGGTGTGAGACATCTTTCTTATTGTCAAAAATTATTTATAGAAAAATACTTATTGCAAAATAAAAAAAAATGTGAAAGCCCTGAAAACGAAAGTACACATAGGGGGTGTGAGACATCATTCTTATTATCAAAATTTGTCTATAAGAAAAACTATTTATTCATTATAAAAAAATAGAAGAAATATAATACAAACTTTAAAAATGAAGCCATAGAAAAAGAGAGATAAAAAATTAAAATTATTCTTGAATGAGTATTGATAATTGAAACATCTTGTGAACTATATTTATGAGTGAAGAAGTGATAAAGGTGTGAATAGAAGAAGTGAAGTCTAGATTGTTATTTCAAAGAGTGCTTAAATATTTAAGTGTTTGACATCATTCATAAATACTTGATATAAGAGTTTAAAGTGTCTAGAGGGGCATCATTTCTAATTATATTTTTATATATATTAAAATATGATATTTGAGATTTGTGAATTTTTATTTTTATAATTATATTACTAAAGGACTATCAATGATTTGTGAATTTATAAATTACATCATCAAGATTATTTTAATTTAAGAAATGAAGTTAATCACCTAGCCTCACATGTGAAATCTCCACATGATAGTTGAGAAGGCCCTCTTCAATGTGTATGCATCTAAGGCTTCACTCTACATGGTTTAGTGGCAAGTAATTCCATAAACCTTGTTAATCTTAGTCACACATGTGGAAGCCCCAAGAGATCAACTAAGATGCTTTTCTACATCATGTATGTAGCAGTCAGTTTTGCTCCTAGCTTGATAAAATTGATCACATATGCTCTTTAGGTTGTGGAGGCTTCACACTACTTTTGAATTTTTTTTTTTTTTCTTTTTCTGTTCGTGTAATCTTCACTAAAGTCAATCCTTAGATCAGATTTAGTCATGACTAATGATTCAAAGAAGCTTCAGCAAGATAAATCTGACATAGAAGTAATTCAACACAAAATATTACAAGCGATCTACGAGACTTGATCTATACTAATAGTTCATAATTGTGGTCGTGTTTCTCCTAAGCATTAAAATATAAAAAAATGTGTATTGTAAGCTATAGGGTTTAAAAGCATATGACGCATTTAAACACGTGATTAATCATTCTATAGTAGAAATTAAAATTTAATACTTCACCCCTAACTTAAAATCAATATTGTCCTCAATGGCATAGAAAAATTGAAATATAATATGCAAAACATAATTTTTTTTCAAATAAAACATGCATATATGTAAATTTAAACACTAAAAATATGGTCATAAAAGGTGAAGTTCATAAAGACATCATCTTAACTTCGTTTTTTATTTTCCACTTCATCTTACACGTCTCCTTTTGCACTTTTATTCAAGAAAATAAATACATAAAAAAAATTCTGAAAAATTCTAAAATAACAAAAGTAAACATAAAAAAATTAATGAAATAAAAATCATTGGTTGCCTCCAATGAAACACTGAATTTAAGGTCTTTAGCTAGACATAACTTAGATCATCTTATGAGATGATATATTGCTATCAAAATACATTTATATCCCAAGATGAGTTTTATAATACTTTTCTTCAAATGAACTAGAATAATTTCATGTTCTTCATATATACCTTGGATACTTTTATCTAAATCAGAATGAAAATTAAAAAAAATCAAAAATAATATTTCTATTTTAAGAAGGGCTTATCCTTATTTTTATCCCATTTTAGGTTCCCATTCATTAGTAAATAGTTTATATTGATGTACCATAAAATACGTCCAGCCATATAATTTTCAAAGTAGCTCTTGCATAACTTAGCCATTTTTCATCTAAAATAATATATTTAATTCCTCCACTCACCCATTTCTTAAAATATTCTTTTTTCTACATAATCTACCCCTAGTTTATTTTATCCCCCTTATATATTTAATATTCTTTCAAATAATTCAAGCTTAGACTTAATTCCAATGGGCTATGGGTTTTGAAGGATGAAAGAATTATCTACCTCAATCTCAAATCTAATGAATTCATTCAAATTCATATTTTCTCTCCCCAAATTATCTCTTTGTTTATATTCATTATTTTTATTTTTCCTCATTAATTGAGTCAACTTTTTTTCTAGATGGTTGTTTCTCCATTCATCTAGCTCTTCATCTTCAATAAAGTTATCATCCTCTAATTTTTGTGCATGATACACATCATCATTATAACTCAACATTCATTGCTATTAAATACCAATTGGATTTATTAATTTCATCTCCTACATTTCCTCAACCAATTGATTTTTTTTCCTTTGAAATTTGTTTTTCTTCATTTATGTCTTTACTCCCTTCTACTAAAATTTGAATGATTTTTCATAATCAAATGTTTTTTTCATCTAAAGGCTTTTCCTACTCATCATATTCACTATATTTATTCATTATCTTGAGTAATGAATGATTTTTTATTCAATTTTTCTGCTACTATATTTTCAGCTTTAATATTTTCGTTTCCTTATATTAGCTCATCTACTTCATCCATACTTTCTCTTAAATGTTAGTGCTTAAGGGCTGATGTTTCCAAAAGACAAGAAGATCCATCAATATCATCACATTGAGGATAAAGAGAAAGAGAGAGAGAGAGATAAACACAATGTTGATGATGATTGCAAGCCCCCAAATGGCTGTTATATCATAAATGAGACAATGGAGATGTATTCATAAAGCACCATAGTCATGCAAAATAATAGTGGTTCACTAAATATCTGTTATATTAGAAATATATGAACTACAAGAAACATATCACCAATAATCTCAAAGATTCAAATGTAGATATCAACCTCCTTTTTCCCAAGGGATGCCAAGGAGATGTGCCTACCAATGTTGAGGCAACAACTGCTGCACTCTATGCCCCTTGAGCACCAACATGGAATGACACCCTGCCCATCATTCTGCTGATTATGAGCATCCTTTTCTCTTGCAGAAGCCTACAAAGAGCACTATGGGTGATGCATATAAAGAGACTTGACCTCACTCCACCCTCCAATCTACTCATCTGCATCCTTGAGGACAATGTTCTCTCCCTATTATGGGGATGGGGGTAGGGTTTTCCTTGGTTTCCTTGTAACACTATTGAAGATTACAGTGCCATTGTGTGGTCCTTGGCTTAGTGTGTGCTGTGACATGTGCTCATCAAACCTCAGCTTTCATGCTTGCATGAGCGTAATAGTAAGCAGTTGACAACACAAACATCAGATCAAAAGAGAACATCCAAAAGATAGAGGCTGAGGGATAGGGGCAAAGAAAGAGAGGGCTGGCTAGATAGATGGGGAGACAAAGAGGGAGTAATAGTGTGCCAAAGATAAAGTTTTTCTTTATGAATATTTATTCAGAATTTTTAACAATTAGGTTACGAAAGAGTAAGATATATCTTGGAGCACACCAAATTCCGAGATATTGGTTGAGGTGTAGTTTGTGTGAGAGTAACATGTCATTGGGGTGAGAGAGAAAGAGATCTAGTGTAAGCATGAAAGAGAGAGAGAGAAAGATGACACAAGGCTCTTCAAATCATCTAAAACTTACTATGCAACTATTTCCATCCCTTCTCATCCCATTTTTTAATCACTCTTTGCTAGTAACAACTCACCCTCTAACAAGACAAACTCCTAAATTTCAATAAGCAAATGAACGACCTACTTTAATTTATGCACACTACCATGAAGTTCTGATAAATTTTGAGGTAGAAAGTTTGATCAAAGATTACAATGTGACTTGATTGCTATACAATAAATCACACAAATTTAAAATTTAGAAAACTAAAAAAATACTAATTTTAATTTTAATTATATGAATGTAAGATAATATCAAGTAAAAAATTATATTTATTTTCAAATAATATGATTTGTTATGATTTGTAGACTAAATGATGAAGATAAAGTGTATTTAAAAAATTAAAAAAAAAAATAATTTAAGTTCATATGTTAGGATGACATTAGCACTCTTATGAACAAGATTCAGACAAAAATAAAGTTCTACTCGATGATTCTTGCATAAATGATTATAAGTTATTTAGTTGATCAAATTAAGATCTATAAAAGTCAAAAGAATCATAATTGACTAAAGAAGATTTTCAAAACTTAGAATCACAAAAATCTCACTAATTTAAATAAGAATTAAGTTTCAAGTAAGAAAGATAAAGTTTTGACATCACAATTGTGTGCTGAAATTTTAAACATTTGAGAAGTTTCTTGAGTGATGACCTCAAAGGGTCTTTTCAAGCATTCACCATATGGGCATTCTTTAGATCTTCTTGTGTATTATAGAAATTGATGAAATGGGCCAACAAATCATCTTTGGTAGTTGTTACCTAGTAAAACATAAGTTTAGTGACTTTCAGATCTCTAATGGGTATCATTGAATAAAGATGAGTTCAATGGAGGTGGAGTGTCACTTAGGGAGTTTTATCCTCAAGTCTGTTGATAAGTCTTCATTATCATGAGTTAATAATTAGTAAATAATATAGTTTTAGCCTTAACTCATGATAAATAGACTTATATTTGTGTTAAAGCATGAAAAGTGGTTTTCAGTTGATTAACGTGAATTTTTGGGTAATTATGTGATTTTATACGATTTTTACAGTCTTAGTTTTGAGATAAATGAAGAACAAGAAATAAAAATAAAAATATTGCAAAATGGGGGGTCCGCCGGCCAGCCGGGCCCGCAAGCGGGTCGGAAGCGCAGTCGGGGAGTAGCCGCGAGCAGGGGCTCGAGCGGCTTGGTTGGATCGGTAGGGGCACGTGTGCGCCACTCCCCTTCCACGTCACCGGTGGTCAGCCGGCTGTGGGGCAAGGAGTGGTCGTACACGCGAGAGGACTTTGCCTAGAAAGCTAACTTTACTCTATATTCGCCCGAATAATCCGCCCACAACCGATGTGGGACTAAATCCACCTTGTAAGGGGCGGGCGACCGCCGCGGGTTCGAATCCTCCCAGAGTCAAAATTCATATATTTTTAACTGATTATCGCGACTTTCCTGCAGATCGCCGGTGAAGGATTAAGCAACCGGAATCGCTGGATCATCGGCGAAAATCTCGTCAACGCGATTCGCGGAGCATTGCTACTAAAATTTCTGAACGATTCGCGATAAAAGGATCGCAATCCATCGAGTAAATCATCTCCGATTGATCGACGAACAAGCCGTCGTCGGGAAGAGGACGATCCGCCGGGAGACCAGTCGCCACCTCCTGAGAGTGTACCAGATGCGATGAAGAGCCTCCTCTTGCTGCGTGGACCTGAGGATGAAGCTCCCTAACACGCGCCTCACCTCCATCCAGCCCCTCTCCGTTGGGTGACAGCCGCCGGAGAGCCACAAAGTCGCCGTTTTTCCGCTACGCCGAGTGACAGCCGCCGGAGACGATTCGACGACCCACTTCATTGGTCTCTAGACTTCGCGAGAAGATCTAGAGATTGCCCACGTCGTCTTTGTCCAAGGAGAGCCTTCGAGGCCGTGGACACTGCACGACGACCCTCCCGAATGCTCAGGATTCCGGTGCATCGCCGACGCGTCGCCGTCGCGATGCCGGAACTCTGTTTTCCTGCTTTATCTAGAGATTGCCCACATCGTCTTTGTCCAAGGAGAGCCTTCGAGGCCGTGGACACTGCACGATGACCCTCCCAAACGCTCAGGATTCCGGTGCATCGCCGACGCGTCGCTGTCGCGACGCCGGAACTCTGTTTTCCTGCTTTATCTAGAGATTGCCCACGTCGTCTTTGTCCAAGGAGAGCCTTCGAGGCCGTGGACACTGCACGACGACCCTCCCGAACGCTCAGGATTCCGGTGCATCGCCGACGCATCGCCGTCGTGACGCCGGAACTCTGTTTTCCTGCTTTCAATTTAATTTACGCTTCATTTAGTGATACTTTGTTGATTTTTATTTACCAAACTATACTTCGTTCAATTACGATTCTTCCGGCTTTTACAGATCTTAATTTGATTAATTGAGTCGTCTGTAATCGCCTACGTAAGAATCGTCGGGCGGAACTCTGTTTCCGCCTGATTCGCGTTCGCCGGGCGCTGACGTCATCCTGACGTCCGCACCCTTATTTCCTCTTTTTTTTGTGAATTTTAAATATATTTCCTTTTTATTTCATAGTATAAAATTCGTAAGAAAATCGTACTCATTGAGAAAAATTCTGAATAATTACCAGATATTATATTACATCCTTGTGATCGACCTGGAAAATTACCACTATTTTTGGAATTTTATTGAATTATAATTGATCTATTTATTTTGAAATACTTCTAAATATCCGAAAATTCGTATTTTCTAGTTTTATAAATTTTATATTTGCGTGATTTAACATACAACGACTGAGTCACGTCAAATTTTGGCGCCGTTGCCGGGGATGTATTGAATAATATTTAGTATTTTTCTGTTTTTCTCTTAGAGTACACAAAAAAAAACTTTACTCTTGTTTTATTTTCTTTTTGCCGATTTTTATTAGAAAAAGGGAACGAAAAGAAGCACGGCAAGGACTGGAGCATCCTGAAGGAGGGTAATAGTTACTAACTTTTTCCCTCGAATTTATTGATTTTTATGCATGGTAGAAGATCCTTGCATCCAAGGCTAGAAAATCCTTTCATTATTTCATTCAAAAAGAAAAATCCGAAAGAAAAATTAATTTTGATGGATCCTGAAGGAAGTACAGGTCAAACTGAGAACAATCCTATGGCCATGAAAAATCATTATATCCCTGATTCATTTCAAAGAGCATCTAATATTAGAGTCCCATTAGCACCCACTGTTAAATTCGAAATAAATCCAAGAATTTTTCAAATGCTCCCTAATTTTCATGGATTGCCTTTAGAGGAACCTCATCAGCACTTAGAAAAATTTCATATGGTCTGTGATTTAGTTAATCTCCCTCAAGTTACACCGGAAATTATTAAGATGAAATTATTCCCTCATACACTTAGGGACAAAGCTAGTCATTGGCTATCCACATTAGATAGAGAATTAACTAGCTGGAAAGATATAGAACAGGCCTTTCTTCGAAAATTTTATCCCTTAGGAAAAACTCAAAATATGAGAAAACATATATGGAGTTTTTCTCAAAGACCAGGAGAAACTTTGCATGAGACATGGGAAAAATTCAAAGATTTACTTAGAAAGTGTCCTCATCATGCTATACCCAAGTGGCAGCTCAATAGAATTTTTTATGATGGATTATTAGAACAACATACAAATATGGTTGATTCTATATGTGGAGGAGCTTTTATGGAGAAAACTCCTGATGAGATTTACAATCTTTATGAGAATTTAAGTGAAAATTCTAGAGATCAAGCCTCTTTTGAATTATATGACAGGGATAAGAAGAGAGGAATTTATGAATTGCATCATGATGATGATTCTAAACTTAGAAATGAGGTTAATCAGATTAATCAAAGATTAGAAAAAATTGATTTACTTATTGATAATATTAGAAAGCCTTTTAACCCTCAACTTAATTCGAATAGTACATGTCCTATGTATGGTGAAAATGATTATTCTGAACTTCAATGTTATAATTTAGATCAATCATTTCACCCTATGCAAGAACAAGTGCAAGTAGCTCACGGTTTTAATAGAAATAGGGAAAATTTTTCAAATTCTTATAATCCTAATTGGAGGAATAATTTTTCATGGAGAGACCCAAATAATATTCAAAATCCAGAAGCACTTAGACCCAATTCAAACTCTGAATTTCGTCCAAAACAAGAAAATAGATTTCAGAAAAATCAGCCCTCTCAAACCCAACCTGATGCTATGGAAATGATGCAGCAAATGAGCCAAATGATGCAACAAACTATGAGCCAAATGATGCAACAAACTATGAATCAAATGATGCTTCATCAGAAACAAATTATAGAGGCTCTTGAGAATAAGAGAGAAGAGGGACAACTACCTCGTCAGCCCATAGAAAATTTAGAAAACTGTCTAACAGTAAGATTTCAGCAAGAAGAGTCTAGCTGGATAAATTTAGAAAAAAACCCACGAAATGAAAATGTTAGAACAGTGAATATATTGAGTGAGAATATTTTACCTGAACCTTATTTTCAATTATTAGAAGAAATTGATGATCCATTAGAAGTAAATGAGAATATTAAGGCCAAAAATGTAGTAGCAGAAAATTTGAATAAAATCATTTATTGCTCACAATTGATGAATGAATATAGCGAGGATGATGAGGAGAAAGAACCCTTAGATGAAGAAACAGCAACTGATCATAGAAAAATCATCCAAATTTTAGTAGAAGGGAGTAAGGACAGAAATGAAGAAAAATATATTTCAAGTGAGGAAAAATCAACTGATTTGGGAGATGTAGGAGACGAAATTAATGAATCTAATCATAATTTTGCAGCCATGGATGTTGATTGTGAGGATGATGATGTATATCATATACCAAAATTTAAAGATAGCTCTTGGGAAGATGAAGAATTTGATGAGTTGAGAAACGAAAAGCTAGAAAAAGAATTGATTCAACTAATGGGAACAAGCGAAAATAATAGATATGAATATAGAGATAATTTTGGAGGAGAAAATTTGAATTTTACTGAATTCATTAGATCTGAGATTAAAGAAGACAATCCTTCCATCCTTCAAAACCCACAGCCCATTAGAATTATTTCTAAGCTTGAAATATTTCACTCCTCACAAATTGAACAAATATGTATGGAAGATAAAATGGAGCAGGGGAAGATTATGCAGATAAAAGAAGACATTAAGAAATGGGTGAGTGGAAGAATTAGAGATACCAATTTAGATGAAAAAATTCTAGATTGGGCAAGAGCTAATCTGAAAATTATATGGCCTGATCACATTTTATGGTTTATTAATAGAAAGTATTTATTAATGAATGAGAGCCTAACAAAACAAGATAGAAATAAGGAAAGATTCTTTTCAAAATGGAAATATTATTTTTGGGAAAATTTTGTTAATTTCCATTTTTTTTTGGCTGAAAGTATGTCAAGGTATATATATGAAGTATATGAATTTATGCTAAATCTGAAAAAGAATATCATAAAACTTACCTTGGGATACAAATATATTTTGATGGCCATAGATCAGCTTATATGATATAAGAGCTGTCCAGCTGGAGACATTAAATTCAGCGCTGCATGGGAGGCAACCCATGGTTTTTATTTCATTCTGTTTGATTTTTTTTTAAGCTCTGTTTTTCTTAGAATTTCGCAGTACTTGTTTCTGTATTTGTTTTTCTTTCGAAAAAGTGCAGGAGGAGTGTAAGATGAAGTGGAAAATTAAAAACGAGGTTGAGGTGATGTCTTTCTGAGCTTCATCATTTATGAAAATATTTTTAATGCTTAACTTTGCAGATATGCATGCTTCACTTGAAAATTATATTTTCTGCATATTCTGTTTCGAGTTTTCTGTGTCATTGAGGACAATGTCATTTTTAAGTTGGGGGGTGAAGTATTCATTATTAATTTATGCTGTAGGACGATTAAGAACATGTGTTTGCATTTTATTCAACTTAGAACAGCAACTAAAAAAATAAAAAAAATCGCCGAATTCGGAAAAACTGCAACATCTATTTTCTGGTTTTCTGTCAGGAACAACAGACTGTCAAAAACAGCAGATGAAAAAAAAAAAAACCCGAAATTTGAAATTATAGAGACCCTTTTCTCACATTTCAATCCCCTAGATATATATTACTGAAATTCGAAATTACAGCTATAAAGAAGATAGTTTTGATTTATTTTTGACAAATTTATTGCTGCTAAAATAGAACTGAAAACAGAAAACAGAACTGTCAGAACTATCTAATTTACAAATTCCTTACATCATATTGCATGCATGAAAAATTAAATCAATTAGATTGATTGATACCAAAAGATACTAGGAAGATTATTATTGAGTCAAAAGAATGATCTAGTAGCATGAAATGTTGGAATACTCCTTGGATACATGATAGATAACATGGATTTGATTTTACAAATTTTCACTTCATGATCTTGATGGATAATATTTACTTGATGTGAAAATTTGATTGATCATTTGAGTTTAATGGAGATTTTTGCACCCTGATCTATAGGACTTGTGAGGAGAAATCACTTATTTCAAAAAAAAAAAAAAAAAAAGAGAGAGCAATGTGAAAAATCTAGAAACGAAGAGTACACATGGAGGGTGTGAGACATCATTCTCATTGTCGAAAATCGTGCATAGAAAAACACTTGCTGAAAAATAAGTGGATAAAGTGAAAGCCCTGAAAATGAAGAGTACACATGGAGGGTGTGAGACATCATTCTTATTGTCGAAATTTGTCTACATGAAAAGCTACTTATCCACTATATATATAAAAAAAAAAAAAGAAGGAAGAAATATAGTGCAAACTTCAAAAATCAAGTCATAGAAAAAGGGAAATGTAAGATCAATATTATTCTTGAATGAGTATTGATAATTGGAACATCTTGTAAATACATTTATGAGTGAAGAAGTGATAAAGATGTGAATAGAAGATGTGAAGTCTAGATTGTTATTCCAAGGAGTGTTTAAACATTTAAGTGCTTGACATCATTCTTAAATACTTGATATAAGAATCCAAAGTGTTTAAAGGTGCATCATTTCTAATTGTATTTCTTTTCTGTATTGAAATATGATGTTTGAGATTTGTAAATTTTTATTTTCGTAATTCCATTGCTAAGGGACTAGCAATGATTTAAGTTGGGGGGTGTGATAAGTCTTCATTATCATGAGTTAATAATTAGTAAATAATATAGTTTTAGCCTTAACTCATGATAAATAGACTTATATTTGTGTTAAAGCATGAAAAGTGGTTTTCAGTTGATTAACGTGAATTTTTGGGTAATTATGTGATTTTATACGATTTTTACAGTCTTAGTTTTGAGATAAATGAAGAACAAGAAATAAAAATAAAAATATTGCAAAATGGGGGGATCCGCCGGCCAGCCGGGCCCGCAAGCGGGTCGGAAGCGCAGTCGGGGGGAGTAGCCGCGAGCAGGGGCTCGAGCGGCTTGCTTGGATCGATAGGGGCACGTGTGCGCCACTCCCCTTCCACGTCACCGGTGGTCAGCCGGCTGTGGGGCAAGGAGTGGTCGTACACGCGAGAGGACTTTGCCTAGAAAGCTAACTTTACTATATATTCGCCCGAATAATCCGCGCACAACCGATGTGGGACTAAATCCACCTTGTTCAGCGGCGGGCGACCGCCGCGGGTTCGAATCCTCCCAGAGTCAAAATTCATATATTTTTAACTGATTATCGCGACTTTCCTGCAGATCGCCGGTGAAGGATTAAGCAACCGGAATCGCTGGATCATCGGCGAAAATCTCGTCAACGCGATTCGCGGAGCATTGCTACTAAAATTTCTGAACGATTCGCGATAAAAGGATCGCAATCCATCGAGTAAATCATCTCCGATTGATCGACGAACAAGCCGTCGTCGGGAAGAGGACGATCCGCCGGGAGACCAGTCGCCACCTTCCTGAGAGCGTACCAGATGCGATGAAGAGCCTCCTCTTGCTGCGCGGACCTGAGGATGAAGCTCCCTAACACGCGCCTCACCTCCATCCAGCCCCTCTCCGTCGGGTGACAGCCGTCGGAGAGCCGCAAAGTCGCCGTTTTTCCGCTCCGCCGGGTGACAGCCGCCGGAGACGATTCGACGACCCACTTCATTGGTCTCTAGACTTCGCGAGAAGATCTAGAGATTGCCCACGTCGTCTTTGTCCAAGGAGAGCCTTCGAGGCCGTGGACACTGCACGACGACCCTCCCGAACGCTCAGGATTCCGGTGCATCGCCGACGCGTCGCCGTCGCGACGCCGGAACTCTGTTTTCCTACTTTATCTAGAGATTGCCCACGTCGTCTTTGTCCAAGGAGAGCCTTCGAGGCCGTGGACACTGCACGACGACCCTCCCGAACGCTCAGGATTCCGGTGCATCGCCGACGCATCGCCGTCGCGACGCCGGAACTCTGTTTTCCTGCTTTATCTAGAGATTGCCCACGTCGTCTTTGTCCAAGGAGAGCCTTCGAGGCCGTGGACACTGCACGACGATCCTCCCGAACGCTCAGGATTCCGGTGCATTGGCGACGCATCGCCGTCGCGACGCCGGAACTCTGTTTTCCTGCTTTCAATTTAATTTACGCTTCATTTAGTGATACTTTGTTGATTTTTATTTACCAAACTATACTTCGTTCAATTACGATTCTTCCGGCTTTTACAGATCTTAATTTGATTAATTGAGTCGTCTGTAATCGCCTACGTAAGAATCGCCGGGCGGAACTCTGTTTCCGCCTGATTCGCGTTCGCCGGGCGCTGACGTCATTCTGACGTCCGCACCCTTATTTCCTCTTTTTTTTGTGAATTTTAAATATATTTCCTTTTTATTTCCTAGTATAAAATTCGTAAGAAAATCTTACTCATTGAGAAAAATTCTGAGTAATTATCAGATATTATATTACATCCTTGTGATCGACCTGGAAAATTACCGCTATTTTTGGAATTTTTATTGAATTATAATTGATATATTTATTTAGAAATACTTCTAAATATCCGAAAATTCGTATTTTCTAGTTTTATAAATTTTATATTTGCGTGATTTAACATACAACGACTGAGTCACGTCATCTGTATAACAAGAAGAGTCTTTTGGTCACATTTTATACGCTCTAATGAGACATTAACTCAATTCTTGATGGAGCATCTTCTTCTTGACAATGGTTTATTCATCAATCAATCAAAGATGATTTTCTCAAATGATTTGTTATTTTTGTATTTGAAATCCTTAGTCAATTGCTAACAATGATCTGCTAATAGTATTGACATAATTTTTGTTAATGATTCAGCAATTATGATGACTAAATTGTTCATTGGTGTTTTGTAGAAAAATTATGATTTAATAAGATAAAATGAAAATTTTTAGCTTTGGTGGGATTTAAAACCTCACTAGTCACTTGCTTGGTTGAGAGAGAGAATGTGAATTACCTACATACCCTTACCTAGTGAAGATGTGTTTCCTCTTTATAAGTTTAGAGTATTTTCAGTATTAAAAAAATTAGAAACCTACTAGTGAGCACTAACATGGTTTGGTTCTACATTAGATGTTTTATGACGATAGAGAAATATATATCAATACCCATTTTTGTCATCAATATACTCTCTCACACATATACATGTGTATATGACTACTCATTGCCCCATGCCCAATTGGCTACTAGTGATGGACACATGTCCTGATCAGTCCTTAGCCACTTGAGCCCACAGCTTGTGGCTCTACTCAATTGTGCTTCCAACTCGTGTGCAAGTTTGGTTGATCAATGGGTCCCTTGATTGTGCCTCTAACCCAAATGTAGGCCTAACTAGTCAACAAGTCTCACCTTTTTGAATATTTTTATTTTATTTTATTTTCTTTATTTATCTCAAAATATGATTATAAAGATTATATAAATTCACATAAAATTACATAATTAACTAAAAATTTACATTAATTAACTAAAACCCTTTTTCTCAATTTAATAAAAGTATGTCTATTTATCATAAGTTAAAGTTTAAATATATTATTAATAAATTATTAACTTATGATAATGAAGACTTCTTAAATTAGATGTTTAATGGTCCAAAAATTATAGTGGATAAAATTAAGATGAATTTTAAATTATGAGCTATAAAAAAGGGAATCAAGAAAGAAAAGTAGGACACGAATCAACACTCTCCCACATCATAGCACAGAGAATCTTTGAAACATCATAATACATAGCTAGCAGGCCAATTGTTCTCTCATACCATCCTTGTGGATGTCTAAACTAGCACTTGGTCCTATTGTTTGCTTGGTGGAGTTATCAATTAATGAAAAACCTTTTAATAAATGGTCCCCTTTTTCAAATTAATTTGTAGCAATTTTTTTTCCAATTATTATCATATATGGAGAATTACAACAAGTTTATTATTTCAACGTTACTTTCATCTCATCAATTTATTAGGTTGAAAATCTTGAAGACGATGAGAAAGAGAGAGAGAGAGAGAGAGAGAGAGAGAGAGGTAGGGTTGTGTCAATAATTTATTAAAATAAAGTGGGCAATGAAACGAAAATTATAAGGCCGAACAGAGTGACATCGTCATCAAAGACTCTTCACAAAGAGCTTTTGGTTAACAATTGCATAGCATTTTCCCTCCCATTAAATTAAAATTTGAATTTTTTTAGCATATGTGGGAAAATTAAACAAATGCACAGCTGTCCCAAGAGTGGCGCGAGGTTTATGACGGGGACCCTTGTTCATGATGTGGCCGCGCGTTGTGTTCATGCCCTTCCTCTTCCCCTGTTCAGTAGTTGGACGTCTTCGAGGGGCGAGCTCCGGCGTCCGCGCTCGCTCACTCCAGGTCTCTCTCTCTCTCTCTCTCGGTCTCTGTATCACACCGAAGGAATTCTTGGGAGAGTTGTGGGAAAGCGGAGGGAGAGCGGCCGCCAAACCATTGATACCAATGTCTCTCCCTCATCTTCATTCTGTTCACGGGGACTTGCAGATTGGCTGTTGTGTATCCTCATTTTCCCGCTCCCTTCTTCAAGACAATCACTTCTGTTATTCTGGGATCTATTTGTTCCTTTTGTTCTCTCCTTTTTCCCCGTCACATCTCTCTCTTTTTCTCTCTCTCTCTCTCTGATCTCTAACGTCCTGACGTCGTAACGAAGCTTTTGCACTTGCAGATGGATAGCCCTCCTTCGGAGTTTTCGGGGAGGTACTTTTACAACCCCACTCTGCGTTGGAACCGGCAGGTAGAGGAGTACTTTATAAACGCCTATGGGGCCGACCACTTTGCCAGAATCTCCAGGGCTCTCACGTAAAAACTGCCTTTCCAGTCTCTATCTGTTGTTGAAAGTGCTATTTTTTTTTTTGTTACTACGTGTAAAGAACGATTATTTGTGTCCTAAGGAGAAGACGACTACCCACTGAGCTATTTCCACATTTTTCATATTTTTTTCCATGTTTTCTTTGTCATGAAGACTTAGCCGGTACAAACTATGTTAGGAAGACATTTTCTGAGTTAACATGCCAATAATTCCACTGGGTTTTCTAGGAGAGGAGAGTTTCAGCAATTGCAAAAAGGAGAAAGTTTTCTTGTCGTTGTGACACCTTTGGTGAATGTATTTAAATTTTCTGTTAACGTTATCATAACATCCTTATTTTCATAAGGAATATTTCCTTGGGATTGTCCCGTGTAGCCCATATAACTCGGATTCAGATCGGATCAAGCTTGCTGGTTTTGGGTTCCATTTATATCCAGCTTCGCATTGGAGGAAGAAGGGATCAAATGCAGTAGTGCCAAGTAGGGAGAGTAAGATGTGCAATGCAGGCGAATAACTTTTAGTAGAAAACGTAATGGGGAGAAGCAGCACTTGTATTTAAAGGAGAATTATTTTAGGAAGTGATGTGTGAGGAGGTAGATGTGGTGCAAGTGATGGTTAGAGTGGAGGAGCAACATTAATCTTGATTTTTAAATTTTTGTCTCTAATAATCGAAGAGCTGAAAAATATTGTGCCAAAGAGCCATATAAATTGCCTCTTTTCTCTTGTGAAACCATTGATTATGATATGAGTAACTGAGTTTTTATCTGTTCACTGTTGGCCATATTTCATTTTGATACATGATGTCACACAAACAACTGGGAGTTTTCTTTCTATTATTCTTGATGATCAATTTTATGTATCCTTACCTCCCATGTTTTTGTTTTCTATTGTTCAAACTCAATATTCGATGCATCCTTTTGACTGATTTATTTTCCCTTTCCACATGTTCGTTTTTCGTTTCTTTGTTCAATAGGCACCCCTCTTCCTACTCCTGTGTTCGTGTAAATTTTCTAAGGTCTACAAGGGATGTTGTCATTGAGAAGCTTACATCTATTCTAAATGGAATAAACTTCAGAAGCAGTCCTGACTTGACATGCATGGGCAGAAACAGTGCTACTGCAGAAGTGGACCATGAAATCCAGTTACCTTCATCTAATGGATTGCCTAGGGATGGAGATATCTTTAAGAAACATCTATCAATTGACAAATGTCAATTGCCTGGTTTAGATTATGTTTTTTTTGTCAAAGGTTCGGGACCACATGTGATGCAATGTCGTGATTTCTTAGTTCAGCCACTAAAGGAAGTAATTGTTAGCCGGAAATGTGCTGAGGCAGTTCTTCGAGGGGCACAGGTATGGCCAGGTGTGTCATTCAAGCTGATGCATGCCAAACTTTCTTTTTCTTTTTCTTGTTACAGAAAATATTGATTGTACCGTATATTAGTTCTGTAAAATAGATGTACCAGTCCTGGACACTTCTGCTAGGATATATTTACCATTTGAACATGATTACTGTCTCAAACTTCCAATATAACTTAAATCGCCGAAAATTGAGCTGGTGGGTCATAGACGCGCTGAGCCCATGTCCTTGATTTCCACTTCCTTCCTTGACGTATATCTCCCCATCTCTTGATAAGCTCCCCTAGTTTCATCCCCTTTTCCCCAGTGACCACTCCCAACCGTTTCCCTTCTCTAGGCAACCGTCTCCCAGCCATCTCCTATGTGCCTTGGTGTTACCATGAGGCATGCTCCTGACTTTCCTGAAGGTTCCTCTGAGTTGTGTCTGGAGCCTGTTTTTGGGCTTTAATGGCTTAGGCCTATCCAAAGAGTACGAAGGCTCAACTGTGCATGGGAAGCCTCCTTCAATGCCCCTTTGAGGTCCTCTTTATTTTTGGGTTTTTAGGTTTTTAGGTTCAATTTTTATTGCGAGGTGCAAAATTGGGTGGTACGTTGTTGCAGTTTAAATTTTCCTGGTTTTTTTCTTTCTTATTTTTCATTCCTTTTCTTCATTTCTTCCTCTTCTGCTATCTGCTAAGAAGTGCATTACCCTCCCATGTCTCTTATTGCTCCATTATTGGCTAATAGGTCCAATTGGAAAGACAGGTTGCAGATATCTTTTTTCGCTTTTAAGGGGTTTTGTGGGAGGGAGGGTTCAGATGGGCACGAAATGACTCGATTTTCAAAATTATTTACTTTGTTCAACTACTAATGCTATGGATATGGGAGAATTGTCCCCCTTCCTTTGGGTCCCTACAGATACACAAATAAATTGCTTACTTATTCTTTGATTATGCTCTTTTGATGCGGGGCTTAAAAGTCTCAAGTCCCTCATAATTTCACTTACGATCTACTTCTAGCCAATGTAGATGCTAATTGGGTGAACTTTCATATATTCACTAGATTTCAATGATCGCTTCCTTTTCTCCAATTTAATGAAAGAACTTTCTTCTTCTATATCACTGAGTATTTGTAGAGCTAAGTGAAAATAATGATTTATTTCCACAGGTGTTTGTCCCTGGTGTGTTGGCCTGCAGTTCTCATGTGGAAAAGGGTGATGTTGTGGCTGTTTCAGTTGCTGTGGAGCAGCCTAGACCTGATGGTGAATGGGGTGTTGGTATAACACGTGGAACTGTCCTGCAGGGCCTGCAATCAGGTACCCAGTGTAGATGTCTTGAATGACGGTAAATCATCTATATCACCATTCATATTTCTCATTTGTTTCCAAAAAGGAATGGGGTCTGTCGCTAAAGAGAAAAAAATACTATGTTTTGCTTTCAGACTGAGCCTTGAAAGGAGTCACAGGGTTAAATACAACTTTAAGGACTCTTATTTGGTGTAAGTTTAAGATCAGGCTCAGTGCTTCTGTAGTCCAATATCTAATGTGGTCTCTTAGGAATGGAACATCCCTAACTAATTTACTAGTTTTCTCTTTCAAGGCGACTAATGTTAAGATGGAACACAAAGATCCGAGGGGAGTAATGAAGCCGGAAGCATGAGGATGCATAGTAGTGGGGTGTAAATATATTTGAACGTGAATAAGTTGATTTTTAGCATTTGGAATGGAAACTCAGATTTGCAATAAAATTGGTTGGCCATGAAGAAAGAAGTCCTCTCACAGGATCATATTCTCATAGCCCTCTTTTAGATTAAAACACCGATCCCAGTCACATAAATACCTAAAGCTTGACTCATAGTCTGATAACTTGACTAAAATGTGGCATGATGTGATGGAGAAGTTTACTAGATAAGGTTCAATTCTTGTTTGCCATTGGGGCCATTTAGTCTACTCGCTCTTGTATCCTGTGGTTTATGATTGGCTTGGATATTTTTTCACATAATATTGGAAACATTCATCATTATAAAAAAAAGTCTGTCTGATACTTTGTGGATTCTTCTTTTTGGTGAATACTTCGTGGGCTTTCCTGGGTTTTCTCATGGACATTATTGGCATATCCATCTCAGTTGGATGCTACAATCATTCTATTAAGTTTCAAAAATTATTGATCCAGTAATCCCTTGAGTTGGAAACAACAAATAACAAAACCAAGAGAGGAAGAAGGCTCCTATTGAGATACAGCAGCATGTATTTCTTACCAATTCCAGCTCATCTAGAGTTTCAACTATTATTTTTCTTAGACTACTAAAATTTATGCTTTCTCCTTTCTGCACTGCCTGCTGCTGTCCAATATGCCAGATTTAATGGCTCAAGGTAAAGTGGTTTCTTTTTAACTTCCAAAGCTCAGTTGTTCATGTTTGGAGTTTTAAACAAAGCCAGCTACATCATGCTTCACCGATTTATATTCATCTGAGGCTCTCTGGACGAGCGTCAAATTCACTGTTCTTCTCCCTTAACTTCATGCCATTATCATCTACTTATTTGTGCAAAAAAAATGAAGGACACGGGAATCAGTAAACATCAACTGTGAATAGTGCAGCTAGAATTATTCCACTTACCGACTGACCCATGGTTTTGCAAAGACTGAATCAATCAAGACAAAAAAAAATTGCATTTTAGACAGGCCTCATTATCAACTTTTTTTGATTGCACTTCAACTTGGTCACTGATGCCATTATCAAGTAGATTCTTAGATGCCTCCATTCTGCCATTTTTTTGCCTATTCGAGTCATTACATTTGTAGTTCACCTTTCCTTTGCTTTCAATGTCAAATTCCTCTAAGTGGATGTTTTGCGTACTTTTTCTTAGTGGTTGCAAAAATTTATTTCTTTTTCTCGTCGATCTTCGTGTTATTCATTAATCTGCTGCAAGGTGGGTGCTATAATTCATTGAGATGATTTAACTAAAGTGTGCTGAAGTTCTGGTGCTGCATGTCTTGACTTTCTTCCTCTATTCATCTTCACTATTATTAGGAAAACGTCCAACCGCGCCCACATTATAATCTCTGGTCTTCTTCATGATCATTTCTGAACAAGTATTTATTTTTTCGCAGATCCTCATTATCATGAAAGAAACGGCTTATACATTGGACAGGGTGTAGCAATGATGTCAAGAGCTGGAATCTTCCGTGTATCTGAAGGAACTGCTGTGGAAATGTCAAATAGGATCTACAATCTTCCATCTTTTCACGGTATCATACTATTTAACTTGAAATAGTGCCTTGTTTTTTTTTGCATCAAAGTTTTTTGCCGTGGAATGTAGTTGCCATACATTTTAGTTGGAGAGCTTAACTTCATTGCGGAATCTAGTAACAACTTCAAAAAA
Organism: Spirodela intermedia; assembly: GCA_902729315.2. Lineage (NCBI taxonomy): Eukaryota > Viridiplantae > Streptophyta > Magnoliopsida > Alismatales > Araceae > Spirodela > Spirodela intermedia. The sequence continues at coordinate 6,083,662 of LR746272.1, forward strand.
AAACAAGAAACAAGGAAATGGCAAGCATCTTCTAGCATGATTTCTTATCTCTGTAAGGTTTTTTTTATTAGGTTGTACCTCCACCTGTTACTTGTAATACCATTTCATATTTAATTTTTTGTGCTGCTCGAGGTGTCCTGCCGATTGCTCAAGTAAATCGTTTGCATATGCTAATTCATTTTCCTGGTTCTTTCATTGGAATTGTTTGGTTACTTGCTTTGGAGAATGTGTGCTATCTATGTGTGGAAGATGTTTTGAATGCTGATGACATCCTTTTTTTTTAAAGTACTATTTGTCATATGGACGCCCATTCTTTTTTGTTTGAATGACATGTAAAATGAATTCTGTTTTTTCTTATAGATATTTTGAAGGGGGAAATATTTCTTCAAAATTTGCCCAGCATCATTACTGCTCATGCCCTAGGTACGATTTACTTCCTTATTTTCTAAATTTTGCCTTCACTTGTTAACTATATATTTAAGTTCTTTCTTCTCTTATCTTTGTATCCTCAGTATCTTCTATGAGACTTATTTATATTTCGGTTTTGAAACTCCTATCTGATTATGCTCATTTTGAAGCATTAGTCATTATGGCACATTTTCTTGCACCATTTCTCCTATTGCCCCTCCGCTAGAAAATAATTATTTATTTTTCTACTGGGTATCTACATCTATTATTGAATGAAGTAATTATACTTATCAATATCATTCATATTAATCATTATATATTTGTCATATTAAAAAATAACTATTTTTATTACTTTTTCTAATCCATAGATTTATCTGCTAATGCATCTTTCCAAGTTAGTAATTGCTTAATGTGTTGTTATTTGGTCCTTCAGTCGCAGCACCAGGCCTTAACATTGAGGAACATGATATGTGTAGCTGCTAAAGCTAAACTATGAACCCCACCAGTCACCGCCCCCCTCCCCATCTGATGCAGCTCAGACATCAGGACGAAAAGTTGCTTGCTGTTAATTTACATAGATTTTACTATACTCTTTGTTCTTAGATAACGGGTGTACACTAATCAAAGACCTTAAATCACTTCGATTATATAGGTTATGGTGTGAAAATATGTGGTAGAAGTAGAAGAAAGAATTCATCACATGACATTGGATCAAAAGTTAAATCCCTCAGTCTAGATAAATCACACCGAAGAATCAAGCCCACTTGGTTGGGCCTTTTGGTGACTAGCATCTTCTTAACCTTGCCATCCTCACCCTAAACATCAGGGCAGGGAGTGTGGTCTTTTTGTCTCATATCAATTGCTCATATTTCTATGCTTGGAAGTTGATGCTGGAAACTCGTAAACTAGGTCTGTACAAAATGTAGCCTTGGTTGTTGACATGGTCCAGTCATGTGGGCCAACGACTTGTGACTCTGATAAGAGTGAGTCATGGGTTATTTGTCTGCCTTCTGGTATCAGTGCATTTTGTAGTCTGTCATCATAGTTAATAATCTAGTCAAGATCTAGCCATGTGCCCACTGTCTCCTACTATTTCTGCATGTCCTATAGAGTGCTTATTGCATGCTTTTCTTGATATCTATGCTCTGGATCCGTTTCATCCATAGGTTTCTTGGAAACATGGCTGGTCTCTTCATAGGCATGTTGAAGTCCCAACTCCATGGATACGGTACAAGAAAAACATGATCATTTTTGGACATTGATTAATGCTGCTATGAGACAAACCAGTAGAGAACTAAAAAGATACGTTGTGTTTTCCCTCATTTTGAAACCAGCGCAACCTCATTGATTTTTTTTTCTCACGTCCCACATCCACATGGTGTGACCCCACTCAGTTGGGAGACCACCAATTCATGTGAGACTGCATTTGGTACAGGAATAAACGCCATAGAGCACACTGACTGAAATATCTGTGAATGTAAACTTTCAAGATCTATGATGAGGAGAATACTACCTCCCACACAAGCATAAGAGAAACAAAGAGGTTTCCATGAGGCGTTGACTCACTCTGGAAAACACACGCCGGCCAATCTAATGGGGGCAGTATTAAGTGCGAGCACAGGTATTTACTAGACATCTGACAACTCCAAATACGGTTGTCCTGAAGATGTCTATGCTTGAGTGTAGAAACCTGAAGTATTACGAATGGAGATAATTATCACTGGTTGGGTCAGACTTGAGCCCTTGTGGGCAACTGGGATGTAAACCTGTTTCACTATGGTCAGCATGATTTAAATGTCATCACAGAGGTCTGGTGACGATTAGGGTGTGATTGTCCTGTGAAAGTTCACTCGGGACCACCGGGGTTCCAATAACGACAAAAATGATTTACATATGTTTCCTCCGATCTGACCTCGTCATACCACGGCATCTGTCTGCCTGATTCCCTGGGATGATTTTTATTGATGTGATTCTTGATACAATGGAAATCTAAAAACTTCTGTTGGATATGATTTCCTTCCACAAATTTCTTGTGTTCAAGGTTTTTTTGGAATATATGAGAGTTGATGGATGTTTCTGTTACGTTCAAATGGTGAATGACTTGTATGCTTTGATTTCTAATGTCTCTTTTCAGACTATTGTAGATGAATGCTGCGATTTCAGCCATAAAAGATTTTATTCATGTGTATACAGAGTTAATGCTCTTGCAGATCTAATGTATTTTAATCCTGTAATTATCTTACATTCTGGTTTTTCACGGATTTATTTTCTATTTATGATGTTGCCGCTATTTTTCAAATTCTATTAACTTAGGATCTCAATATCTTATGCTGACGCTTTATTTGCATGACCATGACGGAAAATTTTCTGATACATTGCTAATGCTAGTTTTACTGGTTATTGTATAAGTTAGATCCCCATGAAGGAGAACGCATATTGGACATGTGTGCGGCACCAGGGGGGAAAACAACAGCAATTGCAACACTAATGAGAGACAGAGGGGAGGTCATTGCATTAGACAGATCACACAATAAGGTAGGCGGGGTGCCCTTTAGGAATTCATCTTTCAATCTGTTATTTTCTAATGGTTTGTGGCTCGTAATTCATCTTTATGTTGGAGTATGCCCATCTCTGTAGTTCGAATTATTTTTTTTAGCGGGAGTAATAATCTAAAGAAGCTGCGTACTATTTCTAACTTGCTATCTATTTCACTGTTAATGGTGTACTCATCTCTCCAATCTGTCATCCGTCAAGGCAGTTCATAAGGAAGGCCTGCCATCTATCTTTCCCATCGTAAGGGTAGTGAAAAGTTTTTGCACAGGTCAAACAATTCCACCTTCTGTCCTCCTGTACAAGTTCTTCATTTCTAAGGCTGATGGGTGGAACAGTGGCCTTGTACGTGGAACTGAGCCAATCCAAGTAGTTGTGAGTTAAATTTTTGTTAGTCTGATGGAATTGATTTTTTTCGCTTCCCTGCTGCAAAGCTAGTCGGTTGAGTTCAGGAAGTACTGATATCAATGTAAATTAGCTCTTAGTTACCAATATAATGAATCAATTCAATTATTACTGCATGAAAATTTTAACAAGTTTTTTTTATTAATTTTGATTTCGAAAAGTTTGTATTTAAAAAAAAAATGAATAGATCATAACTGACATTAGTGGTACTTTAGTTTCGTTGTTTCTAGTGTAAGTTTTTTGGTTTTATTTTTTAAAAATATTTTATTATTAGTGAGCCAGAAATCAATTGAAACTCTTCTTCAATTGTTCAAGTATTGAGTTCCTTAATCCCATTTGTTTTCAAATTTAATTTTTTTCTGACGCTGCATTATCGGAGTTATGCAATCTAAAATCTTTCCCAAGCATGAGAACATTGTCTCCACATGGTAGATCCATTGAGGTAACTTTGGAGTTAAACACTTCATGACGGTGAGGGATCGATTTAGAAGGATTATGCAGGATTTGCCAGGGTTTGTTTCCCATTCACTCCATTTACAGCCAACTAGTTTATCTCTCTCCCTTTAAAGATGATCTGTGCTGGCTTGAGACTGGTCGAATCAGACTTTCGTACAGTAGGGTTATTGTTAATTCGCACATGAATCAACTTAATACCTCACCTTGGTTGTGACTCGGGCCTCCTCTGTACCTTGTCTCTTTATCTGTGTAGCCATTTGTATGAGCTCTTTTAGACTCAAATTGTGTCCTTAACCTTGATTATTGTGTTTATCATTAGCCTTCCTTCATAAGAAGTAGATGATAATCTGTTATGTTACAGGCACTTACATTCATCATATATGCCTGACTATACGACTTCAAAGTATGTTGACCAGAGCTACTTGACGATTTTTAGGTGATTGCCATCGTGAAGTTGGCTGAAGAGATGGGTTTGACTTGCATTCGTGCTTATAAACTTGATGCTCGCAAATCAGTCCAGAAGAAAGATAGTACCGAGGTTCCTTCAACAAATTCCAGGACAGAAATCTCATGCAATAATGTTGACGACTCAAAATTGATGGGTAATGAACGGTACAACACTGGTCTAACCATTACTGAATGTGGTAAGAAAGGCATGCCTCATTCTTAATTGGGGTGACATTCATGTATGTGTACTGTTCTAGCGACGAAAAATAGAGAACTAGGTGACAGATCTATAATGCACGGTATCTCTCCAACTGTTGCTTCTTCTGTAACATAAACAACACAAAGGTGTGCATTTGCTTCGGTGGACCCGAAACATCTGCCTTGCAGGCAGGATGCTGGAAAGTTTGTATGTAAGAAATTTGAAGTCTTTTCATTTAAATACACAGAAGGAGTCGTGTCTTTAGAGATAAAATGAAAATTTATATGAAATGCTTTAGCCAATTTACCAAGAATTGGCACGAGATATGAGCTCCTTTATGAGGGTAGACATTGGTGACGGGTCATTGCCATTCAACAATTTCTTGGAAACCGATTGACTAGGCTTGTCCTCATTATACATGATGTGTGGTTCATTACACTAACCATTGTAGCTTTGCAGATTTGAATTTGATTATTCATCCAATTTCTGGCTTCTGGAAGTAGGCCTTGTCTAATATCGTTGTCATTTCATAGAGATATGGCTAAAAACATTCTCTCAAATGGTACTTTCGTGATGGTATTCATCTCATTATGAACAGAGTTGATCGAGCGTACTTTTGCAGCATGTAAAAGTGTTACAAGATACGATGGACAGAGAAACAAAGGACGAAACAGTAAATGGAAAAATTATTTCTAACAGTCCCCCTCAAGCTGGGAATGGGCAACATACATTCACCAGCTTGAGGGGGAGTGTTAGAAATAATTTTTCCATTTACTGTTTCGTCCTTTGTTTCTGTCCATTGTATCTTGTAACAGAACAATAGACTGAACCGGTTCAAATTGAACTGGTCCGGTTTACCCTCTCCCATTTCATAACAGCTGGTCAATATAAATACCAACCAGCATGTAAACATTAGAGTGTGATGAAATTTAGGGCTTCGGCCTTCTTCTTTTCGTGTCTCTCTCTCTCATGTTCACTGCTAGCACAGACAAGAAGGAAGGGAGGTGTTTGGAGATGATCAAAGTCCAGCACGATTTCTAACATGGTATCAGAGCTCAGGTGTGATCATTCCAGACTCCTTTGATCTTCTGAGTTCTTCTTGAACACCTCTTTTTTCATTTTCGACAGAGAACACATTTCTTTGTGACTTGTTAAAACAAGTCACTAATTGTTCGTTGATTCTGCACTATCTAGGTGAGAATCTAGCGCTATTGATCTACAGAACACGAACTGTAGGTTCGTGTCTTGATCTGTAGATTAACTCATTTCTAAAACAAACATACCTAATTCTTGAATTCTCAAGAATGTCTGAAGCGACTTCTATGACAGAACAAGAACAATCCCGATCTGTGAGGGTGGAACCTAGTCTGATCTATGGAGATCTGCCAATTATACCACAAATAGATCATCTCGATGATAGGAATTACTTTGGATGGTCTCAACAAGTTCGAGTTATTCTTAAAGGACAGGGAATGACAAATCACTTAGCTCATCCAAACGTGAAGGCTGGAGATCTGGGATTTGAAGCATGGGATCAAAAAGACACAAGAATCATGGCTTGGATATGGACAACCATGATTCCTGAGATCCATAGAACATGTTTGTATCTTCCCATAGCTAGAGCAATGTGGGAAAATTTATATCAGACTTATTCAAGAGCAAGAGATGCTGCACAACTTTATGAATTAAAGTTAAAGATGATGACTATGAGGCAAATGAAAAAATCAGTGACAGAATACACTCATGAAGTAAGAACATTATGGCAAGAATTTGATCAATATAAAATTGCTGATATGACAGATCCATTTGATGCAGCTTTGTATAGAGAGGAAATAGAAAGGGATAGAACCTTCGAATATCTTGTGGAACTGAACTCTGAATATGATCAAGTCAGAATTCAGATCCTAGGAAGAGAGAAATTACCTCCTCTCAATGAAGTAATCTCCCTAGTAAGAGGAGAAGAAAGTTGTCGGAACCTAATGCTTGGTTCTCAGAATGTGGAAAATTCAATATTTATGACTAAAAATGGAAAACATTATGGCAATAATAGTGCCAAAACAAAGGGTGAACCTTCAGGACAAGAGAGGACTTCTAACAATGATTTAAGAAACAAGTTATGGTGTACATATTACAAGAAAGCAAGGCACACAATTGACAGGTGTTATAAATTACATGGAAGGCCTCAAAGTCATAAATGGGTACAAAAGAGAGGACAACAAAAGAGTGAAAATCAAGCATATATATCTGTTGTCCAACAAGGGGAAGTAAATACCTCAGCTGCCATAGAAGAAGTTCCACAAGCTCAAGTATTACAAGCTTCGTGTTCATCTAACTATTCAAGTAAGTCTCCAACTTTTATTGCGTTGAGTGCCTCAACAAATAGTAAATCTTCACCCTGGATTGCTGATTCAGGGGCCACATAACATATGACCTATGCCTCTCATCTATTTAACTCATATGCTCCTTGTCTAAGCAATAGAAAAACTACCACAGCTGTTGGCTCCTCAATTACAGTTGCTGGGATAGGAAACATTTGTCTTAACCTTATATTACCTTGAAAGATGTACTTCATGTTCTTATGTTGACCACCAACCTAATTTTTGTTAGCAAACTCACACGTGACCTAGGTAATGTTGTGTTTGATCCTAATACTTGTCTGTTTTTTGACAAGATGTCTGGGAGGACGATTGGACGTGCTAGAGAATGGAGTGGAATCTATTATTTGGAGCTTCCAAGCCAATCAAACATTGCAATAGATCAAAACAACATTCCTAAGAACCCTGACCTGTCAAACAGTGAAAAAAATTGGCTTTAACATCAAAGATTAGGACATCCCTCTTTTTTGATTCTGAAGAGTTTGTTTCTTTCTTTGTTTCACAACTTGAACACCTCTGAATTCAAGTGTGAAGTATGTGAATTTGCCAAACATTGAAAAATATCATTTCCTGAAAATAATACGAAGTGTTTAATACCTTTTTTCCATGTTCATAGTGATGTATGGGGGCCTGCATCAACACCTAGCACAAGTGGAGCTAGGTGGTTTATCACCTTTATTGATGATTGTACAAGGATGACGTGGATTTATTTGCTTAAAAATAAATCTGACGTAAGTATGGCACTCATACAATTTTGTTCTTTAATAAGAACTCAGTTTGAGACAACAATTCAGAGGTTTAGATCTGATAATGCTAAAGATTACTTCAATCATACTTTAACTTCTTACTTTCAAAAAGAAGGTATTGTACACGAATCATCATATGTCTATACACCCCAACAAAATGGGGTGGCTGAACGGAAAAATGGTCATCTGTTAGGGATGACTAAAGCTCTCATTATTCAAAATAACATACCAAAATATTTTTGGGGTGAGGGAGTTCCTATGGCTGCCCATCTTATAAATCGTCTACCAACTAAATCTTTGAATTTTAAAAGTTCTATTGACATGTTATCTTTCTTTTACCCTCATATTCTATTGAAAACGAATCTCATATCCAGAATATTTGGTTGTACAGCATTTGTTCATATTCATGAACAACATAGAGACAAATTAGATCCTAGAGCTCTAAAATGTATTTTTGTAGGATATTCCCAAACACAGAAAGGATATTGTTGCTATTATCCTCCGACAAAGAAATTTTTCATTTCAAGGGATGTTACCTTCAATGAGAAGGAAGCATATTATGACATATCAAATCATCATGATAAAATTAAAATGTTAGAGGATCCAGAAATAATTTTTTTACTTCCTGCTGCCAATTCATTACTAGACCTCACTATGGCTCCCATCGAACCACCTATTCTTGAATCTACTCCTAATGTATACCTCAAAAGAGGAAGATTTAGCCATGTATATTTCAGAAAAAAAGAGAATACTCCAGAATCTGTGCATGTTCAAGAATCCTCCCAGGATGAGTCATATGAGACATCCCAGACCAGCACCTTACTTACTGATGAAGACCTACCTATTGCCCTTTGAAAAGGGGTAAGAGAATGTACCAAAAAATCATTATATCTTATGACACTTTTTTTGTCATATAATAGATTATCACCTTCACACAAGGCCTTTGTATTTAACCTAAATTCTACCTCAATCCCAAAGACTGTTTTTGAGGCTTTAACTCATTAGAAGTGAAGACAAGCTATGAATGAGGAGATGGAAGCTTTAAGAAAAAATGATACTTAGGAACTTGTACGTCTGTCAATAGGGAAGAAAGTTGTTGGCTGCAAATGAGTGTATACAATTAAATATTGTTCAGATGGATTCATAGAAAGATACAAAGCCAAACTAGTTGCAAAAGGATACACACAAACTTATGGAGTTGATTATCTTGAAACTTTTGCACCAGTAGTAAAAATGAATACAATTAGAGTACTTTTGTCATTGGCAATTAACTCTGATTGGGATCTTCAGCAATTTGATGTTAAGAATGCATTTTTACATGGTGAATTAGAAGAGGAAATAATATGGAGGTACCACATGGATATGAGAGAAATTTAGATGCTAATATTGTGTGTAGGCTGAAGAAAGCATTGTATGGACTAAAACAATCTCTTCGAACTTGGTTTGGTAAATTTATGAAAGTTATGCTCAAAATGGGATACAAACAAAGTCAAAGTAATCACATTTTATTTTTCAGCCATTCCTCTTCAGGGGGAGTTACCACTCTAATAGTATATGTGGACGATATTATTGTGACTAGAAATGATGATGCAGAAAAAAGACTTCTAAGTCAATGTTTATCTCAAGAATTCGAGATGAAAACTGTAAGAAGATTAAAATACTTCCTAGGTATTAAAGTTGCATATTTTAAGAATTCTATTTTTCTATCTCAACAAAAATATGTGATAGATTTGCTTCAAGAAACTGGAAAAACAACCTGCAAACCAGTTAATTCTCCAATTGATCCTAATCTCAAGTTAACTGCAGTGGAGGAAGACATTGTTGTGGATAAAGGGACGTATTAACGACTGATAGGTAAACTGATTTGACTATCACATATACGGCCAGACATAGCATATGCAGTCAGCGTCATTAGTAAGTTCATGCACAATTCGAAACAAATACATTTACAGGCAACATATCATGTTCTACACTTTCTAAAAGGAATAACAGGAAAAGACATTCTGTTCAAAAAACATGATTATCTAGCACTTGAAGTGTACACAGATGTAGTTATGCTGGATCGTAGATCAACGATCAACATCAGGATACTGTACATTTCTTGGAGGTAATCTTATTACTTGGAGAAGTAAAAAACAGAATGTCATATCTAGATCAAGTGCAGAAGCTGAATTTCGTGCTATGGCACAAGGTATTTGTGAGATTTTATAGGTCAATATCATATTGAAGGATTTGAAGATCAATATAGATGGTCCAATGAAGCTTTATTGTGATAATAAATCAATGATTAATATTGCTCACAACCCTGTTCAGCATGACAGAACTAATCACAGAGATTGATTGCCACTTCATAAAAGAGAAGATAGATAGTGGACAGATATGTACTATATATGTGCCTACAATTGATCAAATCGCAGATATATTCACGAAAGGACTATGTGGCAACATATTCTATCATCTTGTGTCCAAGTTGGGAATGGACAATATACATTCACCAGCTTGAGGGGGAGTGATAGAAATAATTTTTTCATTTATTGTTTCGTCCTTTGTTTCTCTGTCCGTCGTATCTTGGAACAGAACAATAGACTGAACCAGTTCAAATTAAATCGGTCCGGTTTACCCTCCCGTTTCATAACAGCTGGTCGGTGTAAATACCAACCAACATGTAAACATTCGAGTGTGATGAAATTTAGGGCTTCGGCCTTCTTCTTTTCGTGTCTCTCTCTCTCGTGTTCATTGCTAGCACAGACAAGAAGGAATGGAGGTGTTTGGAGATGATCAAAGTCCAGCACGATTTCTAACAAAAAGTACATTTTTCATGAATACCAGCTATTACTTGCATTCACTTATTATCTACACCATTTTAGATTGTGCTGTATATATTTATTTCGATAACTTCCAAAATTCTGGAATGTTTTATCGACAACATTTTGAATTGTTTCAGAAGGTGATCGAGAGCCAAGCCAAGGTCCTTACTCTGGGGAAATTGGCATTAGGAAGAGTTCCAAATTGAGAAATGGACGTGGAAGAAGTAATAGTGGTGGAGGCCGGGTCAAATGCTCATCAGGCTTTCTGCCCAGTTCCTTTGACCGCGTTCTTCTCGATGCTCCATGCTCTGCTCTTGGTCTAAGGCCCCGCCTTTTTGCTGGAGAGGTAGGCTCTGGTTTAATGGGAAAGCCTTCAGCCATTTACATTTGATACTTCACCATGTACCTTATTTTTATTGATATCGTACCTCTAAAGCTTTTAAAGAGAGTGCCTTCTGTGACTCATGCTGGTCCTGCTGTTATAAGCCCTGCCAATTTTTTAATTTTTCTGAAGTGTAAATGGGTGATATTAGTTATGTATTACAATTTAGATTTTCCTGGAATATATTTCCAGCAATGGCGGGTTGAAAATTATTTTTTTAATTAATATATCCTTTTTAAGCTCTGCAATCTAAGATATCTTGAATACATGGCCTTCATGATTCCTTGGGCTATCTTCCTCTGCTATCTGCGGTTATTTAAGTTTACATGATTTTGTTTATTGTCAGGAAACTATGGAAACTCTGAGGAACCATGCAAAATATCAAAGAACGATGTTTGACCAGGCCGTGCAATTAGTTCGGTCAGGTGGAGTTGTAGTTTATTCGACGTGAGTAAATACCTACAGTCTTCTGGTATCCTTCCATTTATGGCATCTCTCCTTATCCTTCATGTCAGAACGGTGAGCTTTATCATAATCGGGATATAAAAGTGCGATGATTTGGTCGGCTTCTTGGGGATGGATAATACCACCTAAAGACTCCCTTGAAATTTCGTTTGCATGTGTCCTCAAAACAGATCTCCTTCTCCATCTGAGACCCTTTCAAGCACAATCTATTCATCTCTCTCTCTCTCTCTCTCCCTCGGTATGTCTCATCAGCTGGAGATTATGTTATTTTTAGGCTTTGTAAATTGAGAGCCTGTCTTCGATTTCAGTTGTTGGCTGTATCTAACATAAACTGAGTATTTCATGCGAATGAGAAAACATTACTTTTCTTAGAAAACATTATATTTCTGTTGTCTAAAAAGGTACCACTGTGAGGGGCACTTTGGATGATTGAACACATAGAGAGTAGCTCTTTTTTCTTCTCAATGTCTTTTTAATTACTATGTTTATTCTAATTTATTGCTATACTCAATAACTTGGACAATGCTCAATATTCGAACAATCAACATCTGAGTAGGCAATGAACATCATGTTTTTTATTTACATAGTTGAAGCATAAGTTCGAAGAAGATATCTGTTTATAATATCCTCTCTCTCTCTCTCTCTCTCTCTCTCTCTCTCCCCCTCCCCACACACGCCATTTGTCTAGAGAATTAGAGCCCGAATATTTGAAAAAATCTTAGAAGGGAAGGATCTCTTTTATTCTTGTATTGTTGCACAATTTGTATTCACATAAATCATATCTCAATTTTTCAACCATGATCTATAATGTGGCATATTGACCACTGCCCTCATTGAATACATGGCCTTGTTTTTTTCTTTTATTACTTATGTTTGAATCGGCCATCATGCACTCGCCTAAATCAACACACGGCGATTGTAATGCTGTCAGAATAGTCCCATATTGATTAATATACAAATTTCTTTCAGATGTACGATAAATCCTGGTGAGAATGAAGCTCTGGTTCGGTATGCCCTGGATACATACAAGTTCCTTTCTTTGGCACCACAGGTGAGATCACATTATTGGAAAGATCATCTATTTCCAGAAATTTAGCTTCCACATCTCATTTAAACATACCCCTTCCCCCCTTTTCCCTCGCCCAATAATAAAACAAAAGAGGAAAAGAAAAACCCTTTTAATGATCTTGGGCGATGGGAGTGTATCTTCTTTAAATATGTTTCGCATTAAGTTTTAAATAAAATAAAATGAGGATGTATTTTCTTTGACTATCTTTTGCAATATTTTTTAAAGCACGGAAATACTTTAGCATATATACTAGCTGGGCTGATGAGAACATGTAGATATGTTCTTACAGTATATTTAAGGGAATTAAATATGGTAAAAGATCTTGGCTAACTGGGAGAGGCCTCTCCATCTTCAGTGTTTTCTGACGGTCCGATCCTTCTTTGACCTCCAGCATCCAAGAATCGGGGGGCCAGGTCTCGTCGGCGGGTGCGAACTTTTCAACGGGAAGTTCACAGAGTGAGTCCTCTCTTCTTCATGAATTATTTGAAACCATGATTTCAGCTTCTGATGATGATGATGCTGTTGGGTTCGTTTTCATTCTTTTTTGTAGGGACTGGCTGACAGAGGCTGAATCAGAGCTCGTTCAGAGATTCGATCCATCATCATCTCTCGATACCATCGGTTTCTTCATTGCGAAATTCAGTGTGGGTCGAAAAGATACCTGATTGGATCTGACAGCCCTGCTACAAAAGGGCACTATTACCTCTTTGTGATCATCATCGTTCTTGCGGCCGTGACTTCTCCATTGGAGCTGGCTGCTCTTCAAGGGTTCTTGCTGACTGACGGAATCTGGGGGCCCCCCCCCCCCCCCGATGTTATCTTCTTACGACTTCTTTTTTCGTGTCCTTGGAAAGATGTAATCTAACCGATCACATTCATATTGTTCTTCCCCTTTTTCGACCGTCTTTTTGAAGAATTTCTGTGTCCTTGGAAGAATTCTTTTTTTCGCAGACACGGGCGCCAGAGTGTGGAGATCGACGTCTTGGAGCATTTTTTTAAAAAAAATCTTTTAAACTGAGAATTGAGACGATCCACATGAAGGGAGGGAAGGAGGGAGGGAGGGGCTTCGAGATCTGGCAGGGGAGGCCTTGGGGTTGACTGCAGGTGTCAGAGGCCTTCTGCGTCGACATCGAGCCCCTCCATGGAGCAAACCTCCTCCCGGAGGTAGAACGGCCACCGATCCCCCGCCGCCGGCCCCTCGCAAGCGAAGTACAGGACGGCGCCTGGGATGAAGCCGGCGGAGGAGAAGTCCGCCGCCAGGTCCTCGACCTTCTCCTTGGGCGGCGCCGTGTAGATGTAGAACGGCGCCGCCCAAGGTGACACCGCCCGCCGGAGCAGATCCACCAGCCCCTGCACCGCCTCCGACCTGCCGAACTTCGCTTCCAGCACGTAGTGATCGGGGAAGACCACTCTGATCACCGCCGACCCCGTCCCTGCCGTGCGGCTCGCCACCACCGCCCTCGCAGACGCCACCATCGAGCTCCTGTACACGCGAACCTTCCTCCCCAGCGCCGCCGCCAGCCCCGCCGTCGCCGCCGCCGCAGCCGCTGCTGTCCCCTCCGATAGCTTCCTCCTCTTCGCCGGAAGCCCCACGGCCATGGCGGCGACGCCGCACCACCACCACCACCAACACCTCCAGCAAGTAGCAAGAAAGTACAGACCAGCGACACAGATCGGGAGGTTGATGACGAAGGGAGCAGCAAAATTCCCTACCCTTCCCCACTCCTGTTTTATAGGGAGCGCGAACATGTCCCGTGGATGGATATCGGGTCGGACTCGGCCCGGTAATTTCTATTGGGCCGCCAACTATTTCCAGACCTACCTAGGTATTGGAGCGCGAACCTTCCCCCAGGTATCCGGTATGGAATTTTGATTGGATATCTATCGGATAACCCGATAATCCCTGTTTCGACAAAAAATCTTGGGGCCCACTGCCTCCTCCCAGCCATAGGTTGCGGCCCGTCCATCTCTGGGCCCCACCGTGGTGGCTCGGGCGAAAACTCCAATTTTTTTGTTACTTTCCATATATATATATATTCAAAAAAATTGCATATTTACCACAACTTGTGAATCAACTGACGTCCAAATCAAATTTCCTAAATACTTTTTTGACGGGGGAAGGGGGATAATTAGTATTGAAAGACTTTAATGGGTAATTTTATCTGTGGTGACGATGATGATGATAAATATCGTAAATATTGTGGATAATATCGTAAATAGTTTCTAAAGGCGGGCCCCACACTGGGGAGAATGGGGCCCACTTTGTTGCAATGGGTCCACGCTCCATCCGTTTTTAGATCGCATCGTGATCGTCTGGAGATTGGCTCCGTCGCTGCCAGGATCACGTTCGGCGGACCGCATTTCGCCATTGCCCCCTCGAAAAGTTGGGCATTGTGGAAAGCCCTCGGTCACACGCTCCCGCTCCCTCTCACCCGCCCCCAAAAAAATATCCTCTCCATTAAAATTTTTCACTATGTTAATACATTTTTTGAATTTATGCCCATATTAATTAATTATTTATTTACCTAACTTATGCTGCTTCCCCTTCCTAGATTATATTTTGTACCATTTAGTATTACATTAAATTGGGTAAAATATCTATTTTTTAATTTAATATTTATATTACCGTATTCTTTCCATGTAGGAAAGGTATTTTCTATTAATAAATGTATAATTTTTCCCACGTTTTTCGAGGCGTCGGTGGTATTAGTGGTGGCCTCAAGATCCATTCATTTAATGTGTTTTTGGATGTCCCCCTAATAATTTGTGTATTTTATTTTATAGCCAAGAAATGGGCATATTTGCTCTCTTGTTCAAACCTACTCCAATATTTGTTAGGCTGGCATTAGTCTGAAAAATCTGTTCCACAATCTTCCAAGAAATAAATAATACTATTTATTAGAACACTAAAGGGGTATAGACACAATATGGTGAGTTTGGTGCTTCATTGGCAAAAATAGAAGGTTAAGAAAATCACCACTCCCCGCTTCCCTTCCACCGAAAGAAAAATCCAGCAGCACCAACCCTAACGCCAGCAGAGCGGGGCTGGCGAAGTCCTCGTCGGAGGAAGAGGAAGGAGATCGGGATCGACGGCGCGGGGAAGAAGATGAGCGAGGAAGGGAAGAAGCAGCCCCAGCAGCATATCTTGCACCAGCACAGCCTGGAGCCATCGGCGCCACCTCCGCAGCAACATTACGGGACGTTCCCTGTGGTCCCGAGCTACCCTACTCCGTCGCAGCCCGTGATCGGGTTCTCGCAGCCGGCGCCCCCGCCATGGGCGATCTCCCCTTCTTCCGGGCACCCCTACTACGCCCAGGGCTACCAGGCCGTCCCGGGTGAGCGATTTTTCCTTGTGGATTCGTCTAAGTTGTGTGTCAGGGTTCTTTTCTGTGGTATTCTCTTCCTCTCCGAGCATAATTTTGCCCTTTTCTGGAGAGTAATCATCCTCGATCCGCGGCCCGAATGAGACGAGTTGCGTGATTGGATTTCTTTCTCGCGGAGGTGCCTTCTTCAGGCACGTTTAAGAAAGTTCCTCCCTCTGACGCCGTTGATTGACCTTACTTTGATACGTTTAGGGCCGCCAATTCTCGTGATCTTATAACACTGAATCTGTAACTCTTTCCTTCTAAAACTATATGCCTTTATGAGCAATCTGTGTGCCTTGTTGCGTCGTCAATGAGCAGTGAAGGGTGTGGTTCGATTAATTTTTCTTCCGTGTGCGGATCCACAGGTATATATACATGGTGGTGCAGACACACCGTCCGTCGATTACCTATTCCGTCTAAACCCAGATCAAAAACGGCTCTGATTTTGTAACTGTTGATCTTTTCGATCTAGATGAACCCAGGTGGGTCCTTTCCATATTGATCTTTGCTGTGTGCTGTACGATGATTTGGGTGGGAAATTAGCACCAAAAAAAAAAAAATCATCCTCAGAACCGATCCCATTTCTCCTCAATGTTCTGACGACTCTGGCGTGGGTGTGGTCTTCTGTAATGGGCACTCGTCTGTCAGTCCATCTTGGTTCCTCCTCTGCTCACTCGTATCTTCTGATGTAGTTCAAGGCTATGCTGTTGTTGAAGGGCGACCTGTACGACAGCCACGTCTGCCCTGCTGTGGCTGTGGCATGGGCTGGTTCCTGTGAGTATCTCACGGCCACAAACCTCAGAACCTTTTTTTTTTTGGGTACTATCTGGAATTTTGCTGTACCAACCTCTCGACTATTCCTCGGTTGATTCTTCAAGGGTAAGACACCAGTTGGACATTCTCGGCCGATTATAGAGGCTCGTATAGGATAGAAAACTATAGATGGCTAGCTATTCATGCTTGTTTCTCCAGTGGAAGATGATGATGATGAGAACTTGGTCTTCCCTTGGTTGTAAGGTTCATCATTGGGTTCTTCCTCGCTGCCATCCCATGGTATGTCGGAGCATTCGTCCTCCTGTGCACCATAGTTGATCACAGAGAGAAGCCTGGATATGTGGCCTGCACCATCGCTGTGAGTTCCGCTCTCTCTCGCCACCCATCCCCCAGAGTTTGAAGTGCCCCTCCGCCATCAAAATTCCATTTGTCTTAATGGGTCCGGCCGATGGGGAGAGAATTGATGTGGGTCCTCTCTCTTCTCTCTTCTTGCTCTGTGTTGAGCAGGCTGCTGTTGCTGCAGTCGCCGTCATTCTCGGGGCGGCAAACGGTGCAGATGCATGGTGATGACCCTCAGCGGCTTGGACTGAGCTGCGCAGACTGTATATTTTATTCAAACTGCCGATATCTCTGCATGTATCTATCTCCTTGCTATAAATGCGGACGCCGGTGTGGGTATCTGTTCATATAAAAGAAGGAAAAGAAAATTGCCATGCATCTGAATATACTCTTGTAGTCACTTGTTAGGGAGGATTTTGGAGGGCCGCAGCCGATCTTATTCGAGAGGGAGATTAGAGTCAAGATGTTGGGCGTTGAAGGAAGGAGGTTTCCACGGTCGGATTGAATATGGTGGACTTGTAATCAGAAGACGTCGGTCTGCGTGTGCAGACGGGAGGGCAAGGCGGGCGTCTTCTTCTCAAATCTCTCTCTCTCTCTCGTCCTCTCTGGCCTTCTCCCTCTCTCGCCCTCTCTATATCACGCTTTCTTTCTCTCTCTCACGCACACAGACACACCCTTCCTTTCCTCTCTCTCTCTCTCTCTCTCTCAACGGGGAGAACCACATGGCCTTCAGTGCCTTAGTCAATCTGTTGCTCCAAGTATGGTTGAGTATTGTGTAATCATCAACTAAAGTATTTACCATGAATGGGCAACTTGCTTATCGGAATGTCGTTGACTCGATGGTGGGCATAGAGAGATAATAACCAAGTAATGCAACCCGCATCCCTAAAATTTATTAGAAACCGAGTAAGCAGATGTCTCCTTGGGGCAGGAAAGCTTGATGCCTGTACGTGAGCCAACATGCTCTCCAGTACTCAGCTGGAACAGGGCACATTTATCAACCTAGAGACTTAAAAACATATGCCTGCATGATTATTTATTTCTTAATAGTTATTAAGAGCGAGAGAGAGAGAGAGTTTTGTGCGACACGCGTATGGCTACCAGCGTGTAGCCACGTGGCGAGCATACCTAAGACAGACCACAACAGGTACCGCGTTCTTCTTGGCGACTAGAAGCCAACCCCGCGCCTCTGAGCACCCACGGCTGAAGACAACCTCTGCGGCGGCGGTCAACGGCGCTGCTTCCCCGTCGCTGCCGCCCAGGATTGCAGGATGTGATCCACGATCTCAGCCACGCCCACCCCGTGCTTGACCTGGAATAACACCGGTGGAGAGCATGCGGATGAATGAATGAATGAATGAATCCAGATCGACCACCTCGAGATGTAGAAAACTTTTATAAATAAGCAATCCTGTACATGCAGAATAATCAATCCGGCGGATCGCACAGGGAAAAAAAATATAAATATTATATGAATAAATCCTGGGCGGATACAGAATCATGAATCCAGATGGGTTGCGTAGAGATGTTAATAGCTCTGTGTGTGTATAATATATATATATATATATATATATATATATATAGATAATAATTAATAATCGCAGGATTATGAGCTGAATGAAGTATGTTTGAATTTAAATTCAGCAAGAACAGAAAGTAAGAAAATTTTCGGGCAAGGCCCAGGATTTTCTGAGGGTAGTTTCTCCTCAATGATTGATTCCCGCCACGTACCTGGGCGAAGACGAAGGGTCCTCCATCCCGCATCCGAAGAGCATCCCGCTCCATGACCGCCAAATCCGCCCCCACTGCTGCTGCAAGGTCCGTCTTGTTTATCACCTGACGATATGTCACCAGATGTGCTGTGAATTAATCTTCTCTAAATACGGGTTTCTTTTTTTTCTTTTTTAGAATTCCGATTTATCCGTGTTTTTGGGGAAAATTATAAAGCACGAGATCGAATATTGAATTTAAAGGAGGGGGAAAAAAAATCAAAAAAATGAAAAACTGGAGATTACCAAAAGATGGCAAGAACTTTGAAGATTTCTCATACCAAAAGGTCCGCCTGGGTGATGCCAGGGCCGCCCTTACGGGGGATTTTGTCTCCTCCAGAGACGTCGATGATGTAGATGATGTAGTCTGCCAGCTCTCTGCTGAAGTTTGCGGCCAGGTTATCTGAATCACAGAGGAGCAATGAAAGGTAAGCACCATGGAGTGACTGAAGAACTGCAAAAAAGTAAATCTCCACCGTGGAAGCATCTCATCTTCAAGAAGAAATAAAAAAAATAACATATGCCGCATGGAAAAAAAGAAATCTGGTGAAGATTTATCAAAACTAATATGGGGCGCAATTGATGGCGTTCATCTGGTGAGGCAAAAATCTAAGGAAGTGAACATAACGGAGCACAAAAATCAGATGCTTTTTTTCCAAGTGAGGAGGAAAAATGGGGCAGAGATGTAAATTCGTCACAATAACTTGAAGAAATCTTGATTGAAAAAATAATATCTTCAAAAGGGAGATGAAATCTTATACGTCGGCATTCATACCAAGAACGAAGACGAATTTTACAAGTTCTTGCAGACCCACTAATAATAGGATTTTACAAGTAGATTGTACGGAGGAAATTTGTTAGAATGCGATTTTCTGGATGAGGCGGGTCGTGAGAATAGAACAGCACCTCCCCCTGATTCACAAAGAAGAATGTCCGTCTTGTAAAGATTAGACAACTCCTCCAATGGGCCCAAATTGATACTTATATCTTCACGTATCGCAGCATGGGGACAGCCACCAGTTTCAACTGCACGGATTCTCTCCTCAGGGAGCGCCCCATTCTTCACCAAAAATTCAGCATCCTCCTTTGTGAAAATATCATTTGTGACCTGAATCATGACACATGATCAATAATTTGACCAAGATAATCGATGCAACTATTGTCAGAAATAGTATGGAATCATATAATGGGTCATAGCAAAAGTCAATGACAAGGATTCTGAGTGCTGAGATTCTCCATCGCCAAGCATCATTCCAGTTCAACTGGCGTGAGAGCATTTTATTGGCATGAGGAAAAGTAGCTGGAAGAATCTCAAGACTAGATAGCCGCACTGGTTCAGCGCAGAACTCTTTCCTTCGTCATAATGACAAGGATTGAATTCATTACCATGTCAATTTAATACGAACATCTTTTCTTTTAAGGATGAGTGAAATGATGAGAAAGGTATCTCAACCTTCAGAGAAACAGTTTTCGTGGCAGACAATAAGCTGCACATAGATACCAATAAATAAATAAATAAAAAGAAGAAAAAACTTAGACACAGCAGCAGGGAAGACTGAAACAATTGGGCTATAATTTATTTGAAGAACAAGTGACCAGCCCATACTTTGGAAAGAGGACATCTAGAAATGGAAATGAGCATCAAGGGAGAATCAAAGACACGATCGTAACAGGAAAAGTTGACATTGCTCTCCCCCATCAACGTAACTTAAGGTTGAATTTCTGTCGGGGTATGAAAACAGAGACATCACCAGGGTTATGAACAGGCAGAAAGCTCGGAGAGGATCTGGGCACCTAACCAGATCCGTGAACTGCTCACATCGGAGTGGAGAAAACTTGAACCCCTGAACTCTTTCCTCTCGTGGAAAGACAGAATCCCATGTATACGCTTCTACAGATACTTCAGAGGAGAACACTCACCGCGGCGAGGCTGTACTTCTCTCGCAGGAACTTGCAGAGCGCCAACATCAGGGCAGTCTTCCTGAAAAGACATCAATGCGTCACATCAGTATCAGATCAATGGCGCTCGTCCTCCTTTCCATAAGACCAGAACACTCCAGCAGCGACAGTAGGCATCCCAGTCCAAATCACGAGAGGCGATATTTCCGACGGGATCCGATTGAGGAAAGGGATGAAACCGATCCCCCCGTAACGTGAAGAGGGAAGGGGGGGGGATCATAATGGAATTGAACGACTAGAGTCCACGAGGACGAAGAAGGGATCATTGAAAGGCCAACCCGGTGCCGACGGGCCCGCCGATGCCGACGGTGAAGGCGCGCTCGCGGAAGTCCCGAGTGAGCAGCGGGGGCGCCCGCTTGCTGAAGAATCCAGGTGAGTAAATCGGCTCGTGGGAATGCGGCGCCAGCCCATCGTGGCTGTGGTACACCCTCCCGTCAGTCCCCACCCACGACGTCCCACTCGATCCGTCCCGGTGAGGATGATCACCGCCATGATCGTGGTGATGGTCGTGCTCCTCTCCGCCGTGGTGGTGGTGATGGTGGTGCCGCTCCCCTTCGCCGTGGTGGTGGTGGTGGTGCTGCTGCTCCCCTTCGCCGTGGTGGTGGTGGTGGTGGCGATGGTTGTGCTGCTCCTCTTCGCCGTGGTGGTGGTGGTGGTGGCGATGGTTGTGCTGCTCCTCTCCGTCGTGATGGTGGTGGTGCTCCGCTTCGCCGGTAGCACCACCGGTTGGAGCAGGAGATGCCATATGCTGCTGTAGGTCGGGAGGAAGAAGGAAGCAGGTGGAGGGGACGGTAGTTAATTGACTTATATCTCCTATTGATATATATAGGGCCAATTGAGTCCCAAATATTATAAATATATCATGACTTTTAACAATGCAACAATAATAAAGAACCTTTAAAATATTGGGAGATATTACAGACGGGTCAGATCTGACACAGATTGGGCCTGGGCCTCAGGACCACTTAGCCCATTAGACCTACTTTCAGAGCCCAATGGGGGATGATTTATCAGCATCATCAACCGCTTCCGACCCGAGCCTGCTTTAAAGCACCCGGCGCCGCGACGCGATCAACAAGTTGAGAGAGAGAGAGAGAGAGATGGAGGGGGAGGAGGGGAAGGGGAGGAAGGAGAAGAGGGCCCCGGCGATGGCAGAGTCCTTGGGATGGCTGACCGAATCGGCGGTGATGCCGAAGAAGCACCGGGCGATCGAGGGCGTCGGCGCGTCCTCCATCTTGGAGCTCAAGGCTCAGCTCTACCGAACGCAGGAAGAGGCGCGCAAGACCAAGCAGGAGGCGTCGTCCGGCGGCGACGCCGCAGAGCACATCCGCGCGAGGAGACTCGCCGACGCTCCCGATGTGTTCTCCCGGAAGAACTCTGGAGTTGAGTCCCGCGCGAACAGGTACGTGCACTTCCGTTCCCCTCCCCTTCTTAATTTGAGAATTTTCTCCCCCTTTGATGGAGAATTGAGGGAGGTCAATCTTTAGGTATCAATCTCCTTTCCAACATCGTGGGATCTCGCCGTGCCGCTCTTTCCCCGTCGGCGCGAATTTGACGGTGCAAACCCTAGAACGGGCCGCTTGTGACTCGTTTCCGCAAAATGTTCATCGCAATCATGTAGATTTTCCTTATCCTCCAATCATGTGTCCTTTTCGGTTCTGTTCGCCTGTGGAGGTTTCTGTGGCTGCGAATTAGCCATGGAAGCAGTAGTCACAGTTCTAAGGTCTCATCGCAGGACAAAAAGTTAAGCTATAAACAGGCCACAATTAGAGATCTATATAGGGCGATTGTGTTTTCAAAACAAGTAATCGTCGCCTCGTCGAATGCGGATGTATCCCCTGTTTTTTCTTCTTCCTCTTTTTTTTTTCTTTTCTGTTTGTTTCCCCTTAGAAACATCGAACGAACTTGCAATCCACTTCGGTCAGAAAAAAAGCAGTTCAATTCCCTAATCGAACGCATCCCTTTGTTTCAAGTGAGGATCCGGTTAGGTGCCCAGATCCTAAACTATGATGTCAATGGGGACGCTTTCAGATGTCAAGATGAACTGTGAGATATCATGGCTTGAAGCTGTAGTGGGTTCTCGGCACTCTAGTCTCACCCATTCTTGTGTGTGATAATTTTATTTTATTTTTTTTCTCAAAGGAAATGTTGGAACCATTTTAAGCAACGTCAAATGGGGTTTCTTAATTCTGAAAAATCTCGCCGCCAAGAAATGCTTTCCTTCCAAAAAAAGTCTGATGGGTGTTTTCCCGAAGAAACATGTTCATACGCTAGAAGGCTGATGGATGCGTGAACGACAGTAGCCAGGAAGGAGCGTTCAGTAGTTCAGAAATCATCTCTTTCAACGCTGTGTATAAGAATGAATGTTGCCAATCCGAATATGTAGTTCTCTCAGTCCATCTTCCCCCTCCCCCTAATATTCTT
Organism: Spirodela intermedia; assembly: GCA_902729315.2. Lineage (NCBI taxonomy): Eukaryota > Viridiplantae > Streptophyta > Magnoliopsida > Alismatales > Araceae > Spirodela > Spirodela intermedia. Next base: position 6,106,601 of record LR746272.1, read on the forward strand.
GTAGTGCTTCTGATCCTCCTGCCTTCCTCTCCGTGCTCCAGGGACAAGCTAGAGCTGAAGTCAGCGAGCGACGGCTCGGCCAGCTACGCGGCTCTGGAGAAGAAGGCCGAGCTCTACGAGAAGCTCTGCAGAGGGGAGCTTCCGGACGAGGATGAAGTCTACTGCGTCGACTTCTTCAGGAAGAACGTCGTCCAGGAAGAGGAGGCGGAGCCCCCCGGTGCTCCCCCGGAGAACTGGAACGGCGCCGGTGACGGCGATGGCGCCGACGCTGACGCCGACGCAGACGCGGTGGTGCTGGCGGCGAAGCTGATCGGGCCCGGCCGCACGAGCGCCCTGATGGACAGAGACGAGCACAAGAGATTCGTGAGGTACTCTACGACATGGGTCCCAGTGTGGAATTAGATCTGAACTCGTCCATCTCTTGGTAAATGGGGATGAAGTTGAAGAAGGTTCTCACTGGCGTGATGGTGAATCTCCGCAGGGAGGTCCACGAGGAAGCGAGCGAAGCGAGGGAGAAGGCGTCGGAGCTCAAGCTGCGGAGGCGGGAACAGGAGGCCGCCCGCCGGGACAGGCTCAGGCAAGCTTACCTCCGTAAGCAACTCGACAAGCTCAAGGCCGCGCAGCAGACCCAGCCCTGAAACCGTAACTATAAATCCCTCTCTTCCTGATTTCTCTCTCTAATCCCTCTCTGTCTCTGAGATTTCTCTTGTATACTCTCTGAGATCTCTCTCATTTCTGGGCGTTGAGCCTGGATCTCATCCCTCTCCCTCTCTCACTCTCTCTCTCCTCCTGATTTCTTTCTCTGATCTTCTCTCTCTGATTTTTCTCTCTGAGAGATTTCTTTTGTGTCTTCCTGCTCTACGTCCCCTGCTCATTTCCGGGCCTGGTCTTATTCACGTGGCGAATTAGCATTGTCACGTATGAGGAGGGCCGGGGAACAATCTTCTTTTGGGCTCTTTTTTCCCGTTGTGGGCCTCGTAAATGCGTTTCAAACGATTCTAGGATTCCCGACTGGCTCGCCGACCGTTGAGGGCTCCCAGCGTTTCAAATCTCTCTCTCTCTCCTATTTTCTTTCGCCGACCGTTAGACTCTCTCTCTCTCTCTCTCTTTCTACACAGGTTCTGGATCTGGGTGGGCTACTGCCCACAATTTGTGACCATCTATCTGGTTTCTGGGATTTCAGTCTGCTGGTGTTGGCGGAGGGATTCAGAGAATTTTTGAGGGAGCCGGCGAGACTGGGTGCGAGTGTGCCATGGCGAGGTGGTCCTCTGCGCCGCGAGGGGGAGGAAAGGCGTCCGGCGGAGGAGCTAATGGCCGCGGCGCCGAAGAGATCGCCGCTATCGCGGATTCGGCGGCGGTGGCTGCCGTGGAAACGGGCGGAGGAGAAGAACGGCGGCCGCCGGTGAGCGGCGAGAATAGACCCGCCGCCGGTGGCGAGGAGCATCGCTACGACTTCCGCGTGTGCGGCCCCCGCAATCTTTCCTCTCCAAACTGGAGGGATATCTTCAATTCCAGCTGGTAAAAGACACACTCTCTCTCTCTATAATTTCTCTCTCGCCCCCCGATCTCAGATGTTTCCTTCCATCTCTGCTCTCTTTCCTTCGATTACAGTCCCCCGATCAGACCTCTTCTTGAGGTTTTCTTGATCATCCCATCCCGCCAACCTTCTCTCTTTATTCTCTCTCTATCTACCTCTCTCTTGCCTGTACTAAAAAGATTAGATGATGGCGGTCGTGGTGAATGGCAGGAAGGATCCCAAGTACAAGAGGATGGCGATCGCCTGCTTCATACAGGGGGTCTACCTGATGGAGCTCGACAGGCAGGAGAAGAAGAAGAGGGCAGCGGCGGTGGCGGCGGAGGCGGTGGCGGAGGAGGTCGGCGGCGGTAGCGCCGGTGAGCTGGCCCCAAGGTGGTGGCGGCCCTTCAAGTACAAGCTCGCGGAGACCCTGGTGGACGAGCGCGACGGCTCCATTTACGGCGCCGTGCTCGAGTGGGACCGCGCCGCCGCCCTCTCCGAGTTCATCCTCCTCCGACCCGCCGCCGCACCGAGGGCCGTCGTCGCGCTGCGGGGGACCCTCCTCAGCGGCGCCACCATCCGCCGGGACCTGGAAGACGACCTCCGCTTCCTCGCCTGGGAGAGCCTCAGGGGCTCCGCCAGGTTCGCCGGCGCACTCCATGCGGTGGCGGCTGCGGCGGAGCGGCACGGTGGCGCCGCCGTCTGCGTCGCCGGGCACTCGCTCGGCGCCGCCCTCGCTCTGCAGGTCGGCAAGGCGCTCGCCAAGGAGGGGGTCCTCGTCGAGTGCCACCTCTTCAACCCGCCCTCCATCTCCATGGCCGCGAGCTTCAAGAGCTTCGGGGAGAAGGCCGCCGCCGCCTGGAAGAGGCTCCGGGGGGGGGACGACGGAGACGGAGACGGCGCCGCCGCCGCCGCCGCTGGCGAGGGGGAGGCTGCGGCGGCGGCGAAGAAGGAGAAAAACAGGTGGGCGCCGCATCTGTACGTGAACAATAGCGACTACATCTGCTGCTACTACTACGCCGACCGCCCCTCTGTCGCCGGAGAAGAACAAGAAGAAGAAGAAGAAGAAAAAGGCGAAAGCGGTGGCGGTGGGGTTGGTGGCGCCGCCGGCGGGAGGAAGGAGGGGGCAGCCGCGGCGGCGAAGCTCTTCGTGGCGGCGAAGAAAGCCCCGCAGAAATTCCTCGAGGCCCACGGCCTGCAGCAGTGGTGGTCTGACGACATGGAACTCCAACTCGTCCCGGGCAACCGGAGCAAGCTCATCGACCGGCAGCTCAGGTCTCTCTACACCGCCACCGCCGCCGGCGCCGCCCTCCCACAAAGGCTCCCCTAGATGACTGGCGGCGCCGCCTGTAAATCTTTCCTCCTTCCACACTGATTTGTTCGTTCGTTCGGACAAGGAGAACAGCTGAGCTGCTCGTAGTAATAATAATAATAATAATAATAACAATAATAATAAAACCTTCTCCGTTGAGTTCTACAAGTATATGACATCGACTCGTGGATCTCTCTCTCTCCCTCTTCTCTCTCTCTCGTTCTCTCTCTCTCTCTCTCTCTCTCTCTCTCTCTCTCTCTCGCTCTCTCTCTCTCTCTCCCTCTCTCCCTCTCTCGCTCTCTCTTTCTTCCTCTCTCTCTCTCACTCTCTCTCTCTCCCTCGCTCTCTAGAGCGAGCAGAGTTGAGGATGGAGGTGCTCTTCTCCGGTGGTGTCCACGGCGGTGCTGAGCTCCTCCACGAAGGACATCAGTTCCTTGGCGGTGACCTCCTGGCCGTCCTCCCCGAAGATCTCTTCGCTCATTCCGGCGAGCCGCCGCCGCAGACCGTCGCCGGCGGGGCCCATCACCTCTGACAGGCCCTCCTCCAACGCCCCTCGCCGCATACTCTCCAGCCTCACCCCGATCTTCCAGGCCTCCACGATGTACCGGCTGTTGACGAACTGGTCGCCGGCGAGGGGGTAGCAGAGCAGCGGCGTCCGGCAGCGGATGGCCTCCATGGTGGAGTTCCATCCGCAGTGGCTGAGGAAGCACCCCACGGCGCCGTGCCGGAGCACCGCCAACTGCGGCGCCCACTTCACCACCTTCCCCAACGAGGAAGTAGACGACGACCACCGCTCGAGAAACCCTAGCGGGAGTCCGCTCCTCCAGGCATCGGGCATGACCCATAGGAACGGCCGGCCGGCAGACTCCAGGCCCTGCGCGAGCTCGGCGATGAGGTCGCCGCCGATGGGCGGTACCCAGCTGCCGAAGGAGACGTAGACGACGGAGGCGGGGGGATGAGCGTCGAGCCAGCGCAGGCAGCTGGAGTCTTCCTCCCAGAAGCTCGAGGCGCCGCCACCGGCCGCCGCGGGCTCCAGCGGCGCCACCCGGAACACGCGCAGCGTAGCGGCGGCAGCGCCGGCGTCGCCGGAGAAGGTGTTGGCGATGAGCCAGCGGAGAGGCGCCCACCGGTTGATGGCCCGCTGCCAGAAGGCGAAGCGGGCCATCTGGGAATTCAGGTCGCCGACGAGCCACGGCAGGTCCTCCGTCGTCAGCCTCGGCAGGACCTCCGATATGCTGCTGGTACTGCTTCCGACCCCTCCTACGGCGAGGGGAATCCCTGCCATGGTTCTTCTTAGCTCCGCCAGCGAGAAGGGAGAATGTTACGGAGGAAGGTTTCAAGTTTCAGGTTTGAGGGGCTTACCGGAGGAGGAGATGAGGCGGCGGCGGATCAGCTCCGGCGCGGAGCAGATGAGGTCGTAAGTGGCGAGCATGCCCGTCCAGAAGCCTGCCACCGGCACGGAGCAGCGATCGGCGGCGGCTATAGCCCACGAGGCCAGCATATCGGAGACGACGAAAGCGACGTTGTGGGTCCTCAGGAGGGCCTCGAAGGATGGCGGCATGGTCTCCTCCATGGCGCGGTCGATCGCGGAGAAGTTCGCCGCGCCGCCCTCGTTGAGACCATCGGGGAGGCACCGGAAGACGACCTCGCCGGCGCCGGCGCCGCCGCCGGGGAGGCTGCGGTGGACGGACTCCGGCAGTGCGACCACCGCGCGGAACCCGTGGCGGCACAGCGCCACCGCCAGTTGCACCATCGGCGTGACGTGGCCTTGCGCCGGGAACGGCACCAACACGACTACCGCCGCCCTACTACCGTGGTTTCCCACATCCTCGCCCATCTCTCTCTCTCTCTCTCTCTATTTGTTTGGCCGCTCTCGGGGCGTTTACATCCCAACTGTTGTATGTATAAAGCAGTGCACGCTTTCCTCATTTATCTCTCTCTCGCCGAATTCGTTGAGCACCGGTCAGCGGTTGGCCGCAAGAGCGGAAGTCAACGTCGCTAGCGCCTCTTGCAGACAGATCGCTCTGGCGGCGGCGGGCTGCTTCCCCTTGCGTCGGCACTACGTTCGGTGCGTGTTCCGCAGCGATATGTTATATTCCAGTGAACGCGTCACGATAGCACACGTATCGCCTGCGTGCGTCGCAATACGAAGAATCAGGGAGCGGATGATGTATCAAGAAGCTCGGCGCCGCGTTTCGAATTGCGGCTTGTGGGGATCCACTCTTCGATTGGCCACGTTTATGTCCTGAAAGCACCACCCCACCAAAAGGAGGGGACAGTTTTTCCTCCTAATTAATGCCATCTTAGAGCTCTGACTAATGGATGTTGACTAGTTACATTATTTAGAATAAAATAATATTATTACCCACAAAGACTTGCCACCATCCCATTTGTCAAAAAGTCCGCCATACTTGGGAGCTGCAGGAATGCAAGCAAGTCAAAAATTTGTGCCGAGATACTAGTCAAAGAAACAAGTGATGCCGAACAATGCCTAAATTAGCATTAGTTGCCCATTTTGTTATTATGAATCTATGAACAGTAAACTTTGCTAGGTCTTTACCTACCTAGGTAAACAATAAAGGAATTAAGACTGAATAAGTAAACTGTATTTAAGAAGGTCAAGTTGATAGGGTTATGATGTGACTTAGTTGTTGTATAATAAATCACATAAATTTAAATTTTATAAAACTAAAAAGTACTAATTTTTAATATTTAGAAGTATTTTTCAACAAATATATCAATTATAATTTAATAAAATTTCGAAAAAAAAAATCAAATCAATCATAGGGATATAATATAATATCAAGAATTTTTTTAGAATTTTATTTAAATAATATGTTTTTTATAAATTTTAGACTAAAAAATAAAAATAAAATATATTTAATATTTATAAATAAAGGAAATAAATGATGCAGACATCAAGATGATGTCAGCACCCAATGAATGTGAATGAGCGGAAATATAATTCTGTTCAGTGATTTTTCTGTAAGTGATTACATATGATTTAATTAGTCAAAAGATTTATAAAAGTCAAAAGAATCGTAATTGAATGAAGAGTAGTTTGGAAATTTTAATCACACAAGTTATCTTTAATAAAGTGAAAATTAAGCTGAAGAGAAGAACATAAGAGTTTTGACCTCAAAATAGTGATCACTACAATTCTGTGTTCGAGAGGGTCATAGAACAACATCTATGGCCTCAAAGGCTCTCTTTAGACATAAATGACTTAGGTATTTATTAAATCTCCTTTCAAAATCTAGAAAATGATAGTCAAAGTTAAACTAATTAAAAAATAGTAAAATAGAATTCCAACATCGTAGTGGCAATGCATTAGCGATACACCAAAATTTTGAACATTCAGGAGTATTGTCATACAATGTTCATAGCCTCAAAAGCTCTCCTTAGATAAGGATGATGTGGACAATCTCTAAATCTTTTTGCGAAGCCTAAAGATTAATGAAATAGGTCGTTAATTTTCCAACGACTATCACATGACGGAGTGAAGTTGGATGAAGGTGGGGTGCATGTTAGAGAGCTTCATCTTTAGGTTCGCATAGCAAGAAGAGGCTCTTCATCGTATCTGATATGGTCTCAAAAGGTGGCGACTTGTCTCCTAGTAGATCGTTTTTTTTCCGACGATGATTTATTTATCAATCAATTAGACATACTTTACTTGATAGATTAGTGATCTTTTTGTCACGAATCATTTAACAATTTTAGTAATAATACTTTGTGAATTGTGTTGACGAGATTTTCACCGATGATTGAGTAATTCTGACAACTTAATCCTTCATCAATAATTTATAAGAAAGTCATAATTTAATCATATAAAAATATAAGTTTTGGCTTTAATAAGATTCGAACCTACACTAGTCGTCTGCTTATATGAGAAAGAGTGAAATAAATAATCTAATATCCTTATAAAGTGACATCATCATAGTATATTACTATTATAACTAAGAGGTATTTTAGACATTGAAATAAATAAAACTATTTAGGTGTGACATGGGTTTGATCCCACATCGGTTGTATGCTAAAGTTTTGGATGAATATATAATAATATCAGCTTTTCACATGTGCAACCACTTCTTACCTCATAGCTAACTAACCACTAGTGACATAGAAGAAGAGTGGCACACATGTGTCCCTATTGGTCTATAGTTACTTGAGCCCTTGCTTGTGGCTCCGCATCAACAGTGCTTCCGACTCACTTGTAGGCTTGATTGGCTAGTAGGTCCCCCTCTTTTTCTATTTTTTATTATATTTTATTTTATTTTATTTATCTCAAAAATAAAATTATAAAAATCATCTAAATTTATATAAAATCACATAATTAATAAAAAAAATCACATTAATCAATTGAAAATCACTTTTCACTATTTAACATAAATATAAGTCTATTTATCATGAGTTAAGGCTAAAAATATATTATTTATTAATTATTAACTCATGATAATGAATACTTATTAGGTTATTATTTGCCTATTCAGTTCATGAAAGATGAATTTATTATAAACAAAAAATTAAGATATTTTTTACAAAAAGTGAATAATAATCTAAATAATAATTAAGACTATGCTTTATTTTAAACCCTAAAAATAAATATTCAACTACAAAACTAAATTAGAAAAGTCTAACATCCTAAGAATTTGTCTAACATCTATCAACTACTAATATGGTTTATAAGATTATTATCTTTATTTACTCTTGATATTTAGTAAATCATCTCCGATTGATTGATAAACAAGTTGTCATCGAGAAGAGGATGATCTACTAGGAGACGAGTTGCTACCTTTTGAGAGTGTACCAAATGCGATAAAGAGCCTCTTCTTGCTATGCGGACTTGAGGATAAATCTCCCTAACACATGCCCCACCTCCATCTAGCTCCTCTCCATCAAGTGATAGTCTTTAGAGAGCTACAAGGTCATCATTTTTCCGCTCCATCGAGTGACAACCGTTAAAGACCTACAAAGTTGTCATTTTTTCACTTTGCTAAGTGACAACCACCAGAGACGATTTGAGAACCCATTTCATTGATCTCTAGACTTTGCAAAAAGATCTAGAGATTGTCTATGTCATCTTTGTCCAAAGAAAGTTTTCAAGGCCATGAACACTATAGGATAATTATTTTGAACACTTAGAATTCTAGTGTATCATCGACGCATTGCTGTTGCAACATCAGAACTCTATTTTCTTGATTTCAACTTAATTTTCGATTCATTTAGAGATAATTGAACTTGATTCTATATGTGAATGAGCTTATATGGAGAAAATTTCTAATTAGATTTACAACCTTTATAAGAATTGAAGTAAAACTTCTAGAGATCAAGCCTCCTTAAGTTATATAATAAGGATAAGAAGAGAAGAATTTATAAATTACATCATCAAAATAATTTTGATTTGAGAAATAAAATTAATCAGATTAATTAAATATTAGAAAAACTTGATTTACTTATTGACAATATTAGAAAGTTTCCTGACCCTCAATTTAATTTATATAGTACTTGTATTATGTATGATGAAAATGATCATCGAATTTCAATGCTATAATTTAGATCAATCATTTCATCTTATACAACAAGTGCAAGTATCTCACAATTTTAATAGAAATAGGGAGCCTTTTTCTCATTCTTATAATCCTAATTAGAGGAATAATTTTTTCTGGAGAGACTTAAATAATATTTAAAATTCAAAAACATTTAGATCTAATTTAAACTTTAAATTTTGTTCAAAATAGAAAAATAGATTTTATAAAAATTAGCCCTCTCAAACCTAACCTAATGCTATGTAAATGATGTAGTAAATTATGAATCAAATAATATTGTAGTAAAAATAATTTATAGAGGCTCTTGGGAAAAGAAAGAAGATGAACAATTACCTAGTCAGCCCATAAAAAATTTAGGGAACTACCCAACAATTGGATTTCAGCAAGGGGAGTCTAGTAGTAAGAATCTAAGAAAAAACTCACAAAATGAAAATGTTAGGACAGTGAATGCATTAAGGAGTGGTAAGATTTTACTTGATCCTTATCCCCAAATATTAGAAGAAAAGAAAAATGTGGACAACCAAAACAAAATTAAATAGGAGTAGAAGAGAATTTTATAAATTCTACCAAGAATCTTCCAAAAGAGAAGACAAATATTTCATTTCCTAAAACTCTAGAGCCTAGACAACGAAAGAAAAATGAACACAATGAAGAAATTAAAAAAAATCTACAAATGTGTAAATTAATCTTCCTTTACTTACTATCATTAAACATATTCCTAAATATGCTGAAGTTTTGAAAGAAATGTGTACATCAAAAAGGGCACCTAGAGTAGAAAAATTATCTATGTATACTAGTGCTTTAGTATTAAATCAATTATCATACAAATTGAGAGATACTAGTGCCCCTTTAATTTCATGATATTGGTAAGCTCATTTTTCAAAATATATTACTTAACACTAGTGCTAGTATTAATTTATTACCTGCAATTATTTGTCATAAATTTAATATTTTTGATCTTAAACTTTTTACTATTACCTTATAATTTGTTGATAGATTCATAAAACAGTCTAAAGGTATTTTAGAAAATGTAATAGTGATAGTTAAATAGTGTAAATGTTTAACTGATTTTGTAGTATTAAAAATAAATTTTAATGGATAATTTTAAGATACACCAATTATCTTAGGGAAACCATTTTTACATACAGCAAAGAAGAATATTGATTTTCCCACAAGTATTGTGAAACTTTTATGTGGAAATCAATTAGTAGAAATTAAAAATTTTGAGGTATCAAATGATCTTAAAAAATCCCAAGTATATGATTGTCATACTATAGATCTTTTAGATGATTTTGATGATCCAGATGTTATTGATGGCTATGTGCTAAACAAATTAGACGAAATATAGAATATAAATTTGAGATAAAAGAAAGAGAAAGATCATTTGAATTTAGAGTTGAAACCTATCTCCTCTAGTTTAAAATATATATTTTTAGAAAAAAATAATTTATTTCTTGTTATTATTGCAGCTGATTTGAGTGATGAATAAGAAGAAGAATTATTAAATATACTTTGAAAAAATAAGAAAGCTATTGACTGAAAAATAAATGATCTTAAGAGCATTGATATGAATGTATGTATATATAGTATATACCTAAAGGAGCGGGCTAGAACTAGTAGGGAACCACAACAAAGATTAAATCTTAACATAATGAAAATTGTAAAAAAAGAAAATTTAAAGTAAATAGTTGCTGATATTATTTATCCTATTTCAAATAGCAAATGGATTAGTCCTATACAAGTGGTGCCAAAAAAATCAAGAATCATAATTATAAAAAATAAAAATAGGGATGAAATACAAACAAGATTAACTATTGATTAGAGGGTTTACATTGATTATAGAAAATTAAATTCAGTTACTAGAAAAGATAATTTTCTCCTACGATTTACTAATTAAATTTTAGAAAAAATAGCTGAATGTTATTTTTTTTATTTTCTAAATAGATAATCTAGTTATAATCAAATTTATATAAATCTTTTAGATTAAGAAAAAATAACTTTCACTTATCTATTTGATACTTTTGCTTTTAAATGCATGCCTTTTGGTCTGTGTAATGCTCTAGCCACATTTCAAAGATGTATGTTGTCTATTTTTTCTGATATAATTAGAAACTATATAAAAAAATTTATGGATGATTTTTATTTTTTTGGTAAATCATTTGATGAATGCTTAAATTATTTACAACATGTACTTGAGAAATGTATAAAGAAAAAATTAGTTTTGAGTTAGGAGAAATCACATTTTATGATTATAGAAGTTGTGTTGGGTCATATTGTGAGTCATACAAGTTATATAAATTTAGAGGTGAAAGTGATTTAGAGGTGGATAGAGAAAATATTGATATTATATCTAAAATAAAACCTCCAAATTTAGTAAAACAAATGAGATCTTTCTTGAGTCATACAAGTTATTATAGAAAATTCACTCAAGATTTTTCGAACACTTCTAAATCTCTCACCATACAAGTTTTGAGTCTTTTTCTAAAATAAAAAGATTACTTCTTAAGATACCCATTTTACAAGTTTTTGATTAGTCTCTTCCTTTTGAATAATGTGTGATGCATTGAATTATGCAGTGGGAACTGTTCTAGAATAAAAAAAGAGTTAAAACTCATAGCAATTTTATATGCTAGCAAAACTATATCTGTTGTTCAATTAAATTATATCACAACTGAAAAAGAGTTTTTAGTTGTAGTATTTTCATTAGAAAGGCTTAGATCATATCTTTTGAGAGTTAAAATTATATTTATATTAATCATGCAGAATTAAAATATGTTTTAAATAAGAAAGATGTAAAGCCACATTTATTAAGATAGATTTTATTGTTGCAAGAATTTGACTTAGAAATAAAAGATAAAAAAGGTTTCAAGAATATTTTTGTTGACCATTTTGTTAGATTAAGTGATATAGGAATAAATACAACACATTTACAAAATGTATTTTCAAATGAACGAATGATGGCAGCTCGACATCAACCATCACCATGGTATGCACATATTGTCAATTTTCTAGTTTTTGAAAAAATTCTAGAACACTAGAATAAGAATTGAAATAATCATTTATTTTCTAAGATTAGAAATTATTTTTGACATGATCATGATTTATATTAGTTGGACCATGATCAAATTTTAAGGAGATGTGTTCTTAAAGAAGAATATCATAACATTTTTAATATGTGCCATTCATCTAACTATGAAAGATATTTCTCTAGGCGAAAAGTAGTGATATTTTTTTTTTAGTGTGGTTCTTATTGGCCTACAATCATTAGAGATTCTATAGAATTTAGTAGAATATGTATTTAATGTCAACATATAGGTAACATGAATAAGAAAGATGAAATGTCCATAAATAACATATTAGTAATTGAAATTTTTGATGTATGGGGTATAGACTTCATGGGTCCCTTCTCATCAATTGAAAATATGAATATATTTTGCTTGCATAAAAAAATATTTTTTTGATGAAATTAATAATCATAAAATCGTGATGAAATTTGTATAGAAAAATATTTTTTTGAGATTTTGATGTCTTAGAGTGATTATTAGTGATAGAAGAACCCATTTTACAAATAAACATTTGAGAGAAGTGTTGAAAAAGAATGAAATACATCATAGAGTAGCCACTCTATTTCATCCCCAAACAAATGGACAAATTGAAATAGTAAATAAGAAATTTTTGAGAATTTTGAAAAAAATAATTAGACCAGATAGGAAAGATTGACCCACGAAATTACAAGATGCATTATGGGCTTATAAAACAACTTATAAAAATCCCACAATTATGTTCTAATTTCGTCTCATTTTTGAAAAACATGCCATCTTGTGGAAATAAAACATCTTTAAAGTATTATGGACTATAAAAAAATTATGTATGAATGAAAAATCAACAAGTAAGCATAGAACTTTTCAAATACATGAATTAGAGGAGTTGAGAAATGAAACTTATGAAAATTATAAAATATATAAAAAAACTAAAACCTTTCATAATAAAGATATTAGTAAAAAAAATTGATGTTAGACAAAAAGTGGGGTTATATGATTCTAGGATGAAATTATTCTTAGGAAAATTAAAATCAAAGTAGACAAAGCCTTATATAGTGGAAGAGACATATGATAATGGGGCTGTATTGATTAAAGATCCTAAAAATGATCATAACTTTAAGGTAAATGAACAGCGGCTTAAACACTACATAGAACATGAACACCTTGCAAAAAAATAAAATTTTATTCTTAAAACACATTCAAAAGTAAGATTAATATGTCTACCTGAAGACATTAAATTCAGCACTACATGGGAGGCAACTCATGGTTTTTTTTATTTCATTCTATTTTTCTTAGAATTTTGCAATATTTATTTGTGTATTTATTTTTTTTATTTTTTTCAAAAAAATTATAAGAGGAGGAGTGTAAGATGAACTGAAAAATTAAAAATGAGGTTGAGGTGATGTCTTTCTAAACTTTATCTTTTATGATAAAATTTCTAGTGATTAACTTTGCATATATGCATGCTTCACTTGAAAATATATTTTTTGCATATTCGGTTCTGATTTTTCCATGTCATTGAAGAGAATGTCATTTTTAAGTTGAAGGGTGAAGTATTAAGTCTTACTTTATGATGTAAAACGATTAAGAACATGTGTTTGCATTTATTTTCATGCTCACTTAGAAAAGCAACTAATTTTTTTTTTTAGAAAAACTATAACATCTATTTTTTGGTTTTCTGTTTGGAACAATAGAAAATAATTTACAGACTCTTAAAAATAATAGAGAAAAAGTTATCTGAAATTTGAAATTCTAAAGACCTTTTTCTTACATTTCAATCCCTTAGATACGTATTGCTGAAATTTGAAATTATAGTTATAAAGAGGATAGTTTTGATTTATTTTTGATAAATTTATTATTGTTGACAAGAGAAAGTAAAGTTTGTAGAACTATCTAATTTACACATTTCTTACATCATATTGTATGCACGAAAAATTAAATCAATTAGATTGGTTGATAGCAAAAGATACTAAGAATATTATTATTGAGTTAAAAGAATGATTTAGTAGCATGAAATGTTAGAATACTACTTGGATATATGATATATAACATAGATTTGATCTGATAGATTTTCAACTCATGATCTTGATAGATAATATTTACTTGATGTGAAAATTTGATTGATCATTTGAGTTTAATGAAGATTTTTACATCTTGATCTATAAGACTTGTGAGGAGAAATTACTTATTTTGAAATTTAAAAAAAAAGAATATTGTGAAAAATCTAAAAATGAAGAGTATATATAGAGGGTGTGAAACATCATTCTCATTATTAAAAGTAATGCATAGAAAAACACTTGCTGCAAAATAAGTAGATAAAGTGATAGCCCTGAAAATGAAAAGTACACATAGAAGGTGTAAGACATCATTCTTATTTTCAAAACCAAAGAGAAGTGATGTATTTACTAATTGTCCAAATTGAAGAATGTCTTAGTTCTAAGGTCCATCACTGGCAACATTGTCAAAATATATATCTATCAATAAACTAAAAATATTCTTCAACTAAATAACTATTATGAATACAACTAATTATATCAACAATGAACTCACTCAAAAGTAATAACGTAATGTCATGAGTGTATAATAGATTGAGTAAGTTTCTATACATTATGATGCCTCATTGAATCTGATGTGCTTATTGTTATTGTCTCATAGTGGCATGTTCAATAATTTTCACAATAACATGCAAGATAATCATTTATTATCATGAGATCAATCAATCCTATAAACTCAACCTACTGACATGACATACATCTAATGAGTTATCATTTGAACAATTAATAGACTTATATTGAGCTATCTATAAATGCTTACATCTATTCTCATATCATGCATATTTAGAGTAAGGTATGATTTGATTCTTTTAATTTATCTTGTATTAGTTTTCCATCATCAAAACATCATGGAGATAATGCTCCAACATATTCATTTTGTATGATATCCTTAAATTTTCATCCAAAGATCTAAAAATAAGATGATTAACATATACTTGACCAATAGGTATATGTTGATCTTGCTTCTTCATAAAAACTATAATATCAATATTTTCTATTTTTTTAATATAAATAATTTTAATATTTCATACAACGCTCTTAGAGCTTATTGGAGATCATACAAGGCTTTAAATAATTTTTCAACATGATAATGATGTTTTGAACTTACAAAATAAGGGAATTGATTGACATATACCTATTCTTTGATTTTTCTATTTCATAATGCACTCTTTGATTCAAAATTATGTTCTTATAATATGTATCCTAATAAATCATAATTGCATATAATCTAGCAATTAGTGTATAGAAATCATCACGATCAACCCCATTCTTTTGAGCATATCCTTGTGCTACCAGTATAATCTTAGTTCGAAATTCCTTTCATCAAACCCATTTTGTTTATATGATGGACATTTATCTTCTCCTAGGTACTAATGCATAAAATTTATTTTTTAAAAATAAGTTTAATTATCATTGTATAGATCCTTGATCTTCTAAAGATTCTACATTTTTTCGCAAACTTTCAAAAATCATCACACTCAAGATTTTTGTACTTTTTTTGATATAGATCTAGTTTGGACCCTTTTATTAGCATCCCTTATTTTTTTATTTATTAGATGACTCTCAACAAATTTCCATTATCTTTACAAAGTCTTCTTTTAGGATTTGCCTCTAATTCTCAGAGCACAATAGCATAATTGATTGTTTCTATGTGTTTTAATAGTTTTTGTCAATTTTAGGTATTGTGGATCAGCATAATAAGTTGGCACTCATGTGTACATTCTGATTAACAAAAAAAAATCTATCATACAAACATTAATTTTCCATATCTTTGATAGTGACATGTCAAGATATGCTGTCCTTGTAAGAGATATTGTGCCATGTGTCATATGATATTGCATGGAACATGTCAATTTTTCTAGAGAACATCTTCTTTTTCTCTCTCCTAAGATTTGCTATGATTTTTTGGGTCGACCCACTTTCTCTCTTTAGACAAGGAAGGGTTGACATACTTTTTCTTTCTTTAAGTGGGCTGACACATTATTGTAGGTTTGACATTTCTCTCTCTCTCTCTCTCTCTCCCCTCCTTATTTTCCTTTTAAGCCTTTCTTTTACTTTGATATAATTTATATTCATTCAAAGGTTTGTTGACATTGAAAAACCGATTAGCCAATGAAAGACACATTAGCTATGGAAAAAGAGTTGTATATATGAGGAAATCTATTTCCATAATACCTCCTATTTTTTTCCATCCCCTAATGACTATATTTCCAAAAATGACTAGAGATTCGAATGGCTGAAAAGTTAATATGATGTCATTCAAGCATTTGAGTATCCTCATGGGAAACCAATATGTGATTAGTAAAGTGTAATGTCTATATCTGAAATGTATTGATTTGGTTAGGTTTGCTAGTGATCCAATATCATTAAAGCACAACTGATGATACATGTTTAAATGAAATGTTATTTTAGCAATCAAAACTTATCAAAATCCCATGAGAAAAATATGATTACCAAGTAGACATATTAAATCAAAATATTAATATATATACTCATAAATTTCGTTATTTAAAATATTAAAATCATTTTCTAAATTATATTTACTAATATTTAAAAATAATTTGTGGCATAATGAGCTGTCAAAATCCAATCAATTAATTCAGTATACAAAACATTCAAAAGTAGTACTACAATATGATAGATATGCAATAATCTGCGTAAGATCACATATCCATATTTTACCTTACAAATTCTTGTTGATTTGAATCCCCTAACCATTACTTTCTTAATGGGGTAAATATTGACAATTTGTCTAGGAATATATCAAAAAATAATTGCACATGGTGAAATCAACAATTAAATAAATTAATATAATGGGTCATGAATACACCTAGTGAATTCACATTTGGATATATGACATTATTATTTTTAGTTATCTCTTAAGAGTATTAAATTTAATCATATCTTAAGCATATTAAAACTCAAGCATAATTTGATCCTTTAATTGATCTTATTGGTGTTTGTCATACCAACAATCTCCTATTTTTGGGTAGTGACAAAATCATACATACAAGCACAAAGATCAATGAAATGTATTTTTAAAATGTATAATTATTTGATGTGCATACAATATTTATGAGAGTATGCACGTTGAGAATTTAATTTTAGTCAGTATAACAGTATTAATGTTAGAAATTCAGATAGTTTATTATAAATTTGAAAAATTAAATTTAAGTCAAATCATAAAATTTAGGTAATTAAAAAAGTTTGAAACATTAAATTTAAACATAACAAAAAGTATTTGTCAAGTTTCTCTCCCACTTTCTTGTTGCTACCCCTTTTTCCTATACTCTCGCTCATTTTACTCTCACCATTCTGCCAAAAGTTTCAAATTTCGCACCCTAAATGGTACAAGTTTTTCATCGCAAGGCTTATGTATTTTCTCCTTCTTTCTATCATTGCCAAAAGGATGAGGTATCCAAGTAGCCCAGATGTAAATGCTCCAAAAGATTAGATTCTAGAGGGCTCGGAATAGCTATGCCAATGGATATTCTAGAGTATAAGATCATCTGTAGACCTTTGGAATTTCATCATTCCAAGCAAAGGAGACTGGTCCAAGTAAATTTTATCTTTCAGAGACAAGTGATAGCCATATTTTGAGAGACCAAAGGCTCTAGGTTTTATGTCTTATTTCATTCAAAGACGAACAAGGTCAACAAGATTTATTAATTGACCACAAGAAAAGTGATAAGCTATAAGTTGATCTGTAGTGGCCAATAGTTCTTTGACATCTATCAATGAAGAAGAATTTCAAAATAAAATGTAGAAAATATCTTTCTGAATTCTCAACTGAATATGGCAGGTTCAAGCTCATTGATTTTTAGGGATTGAATTTATGATTTCTGCACCTTGTTTAGGAGTATATGACAATCCTTCATGGGCAATTAGTAAAGTGTCAGCAATAATCTCAATAGTAAGTATTGGTAGGGTTGTTGAAAAACAACCCTACCAACTCGACCTTGTTAAATGCAGTTACTTTTTTAGGCTTCATTCCTTTTTTGTTGACCTCGGTGTGCATAGATGCACAATAACAAAATGGGCAAATAAGGCTAATTAAGGTGGTGTTTGGCATCACTTGTCCCTTTTACTAGTCTCTAAGCACAAAAATTTGATTTGTGCTCGTGCAGTACCCAAGTATGGTGAAGACTTTTTCACAAACGGGATGTTGGCAAGTAGGGTAATAACTATTATTTATTCTACTTAATGTAACTAGTCAACATCTATTAGTCAGAGTTCTAAGATGGCATTAATTAGGAGGAAAAACTTGGCCCCCTCCTTTTGTTAGGGTGGTGCTTTCAGGGCGTAAACGTGGCCAGTCGGAGAGTGGATCCCCACACTCCGCAATTCCAAAGGCGGCGTCGAACTTCTGGATAAATCATCTGCTTCCTGATTCTTCCTTCGTATAGAAACTCACGCATCGTGACGCCTTCACTGGAATGTAATGTATCGCTGCGAAGCACGGCACCGAACGTAGTGCCGGTCCAAGGGGAAGCAGCCCGCCGCCGCCAGAGCGATCTGTCGGCAGGAGGTGCTGGCGACGTTGACTTCCGCTCTTGCCGATTTAAATGAGGAAAACGTGCACTCCCCATTTTTGCACGTACAACAGTTGGGACATAACGCCCCTAGATCGGCCCAAAAATATGGAGAGAGAGGGAAAGAAATCTAGAGAGAGAGAGATGGGCGAGAATGTGGGAAGCGAGCGTAGTAGGGCGGCGGTAGTCGTGTTGGTGCCGTTCCCGGCACAGGGCCACGTCACACCGATGGTGCACCTGGCGGCGGCGCTGTGCTGCCACGGGTTCCGCGCGGTGGTCGCACTGCCGGAGTCCGTCCACCGCTGCCATGGAGGTCGTCGAGGTCGTCTTCCGGTGCCTCCCCGATGGTCTCCACGAGGGCGGCGCGGCGAACTTCTCCGCGATCGACCGCGCCATGGAGGAGACCATGCTGCCGTCCTTCGAGGCCCTCCTGAGGACCCACAACGTCGCTTTCGTCGTCTCCGATATGCTGGCCTCGTGGGCTATAGCCGCCGCCGATCGCTGCTCCGTGCCGGTGGCAGGCTTCTGGACGGGCATGCTTGCCACTTACGACTTCATCTGCTCCGCGCCGGAGCTGATCCGCCGCCGCCTCATCTCCTCCTCCGGTAAGCCCCTCAAACCTGAAACTTGAAACCTTCCTCCGTAACATTCTCCCTTCTCGCCGGCGGAGCTAAGAAGAGCCATGGCAGGGATTCCCCTCGCCGTAGGAGGGGTAGGAAGCAGCACCAGCAGCATATCGGAGGCCCTGCCGAGGCTGACGACGGAGGACCTGCCGTGGCTCGTCGGCGACCTGAATTCCCAGATGGCCCGCTTCGCCTTCTGGCAGCGGGCCATCAACCGGTGGGCGCCTCTCCGCTGGCTCATCGCCAACACCTTCTCCGGCGACGCCGGCGCTGCCGCCGCTACGCTGCGCGTGTTCCGGGTGGCGCCGCTGGAGCCCGCGGCGGCCGGTGGCGGCGCCTCGAGCTTCTGGGAGGAAGACTCCAGCTGCCTGCGCTGGCTCGACGCTCATCCCCCCGCCTCCGTCGTCTACGTCTCCTTCGGCAGCTGGGTACCGCCCATCGGCGGCGACCTCATCGCCGAGCTCGCGCAGGGTCTTGAGACCGCCGGCCGGCCGTTCCTGTGGGTCATGGCCGACGACTGGAGGAGCGGACTCCCGCTAAGGTTTCTCGAGCGGTGGTCGTCGTCTACTTCCTCGTTGGGGAAGGTGGTGAAGTGGGCGCCGCAGATGGCGGTGCTCCGACACGGCGCCGTGGGGTGCTTCCTCAGCCACTGCGGATGGAACTGCACCATGGAGGCCATCCGTTGCCGGACGCCGCTGCTCTGCTACCCCGTCGCCGGCGACCAGCTCATCAACTGCCGGTACATCGCGGAGGCCTGGAAAATCGGGGTGAGGCTGGAGAGTATGCGGCGAGGGGCGTTGGAGGAGGGTCTGTCAGAGGTGATAGGCCCCGCCGGCGACGGTCTGCGGCGGCAGCTCGCCGGAATGAGCGAAGAGATCTTCGGGGAGGACGGCAAGGAGACCGCCGCCAAGGAACTGATGGCCTTCGTGGAGGACGTCCGCACCGCCGTGGACGCCACCGAAGAAGAGCACCTCCATCTTCAACTCTGCTCGCTCTAGAGAGAGAGAGAGAGAGAGAGAGAGAGAGAGAGAGGAGAGAGAGAGAGTGAGAGAGAGAAATGGGGGAGAGAGAGAGAGAGAGAGAGATCCACGTGTCGATGTCATATACTCCATGTAATTCTCAATCTCCCCCTAGAATCTTTTATTATTATTATTAATACGAGCAGCTAGTAATCTGTTCTGCTTATCGGAACGAACATCATTGTGTGGAAGTAGGAAAGATTTACGCGCGCCGCCGCCAGAGATATAGGATGATTTCTGGCGAGAACTGATAGATTTTCGGCGGCAAGTGAGGAGAGAAGAAAGAAGAGGGATTTCACACAAAGAAAAACCCCTGAATTATGATCCGAGCACACACGTCGGAAGAGAGAGAGAGAGAGAGTATTTATTTTCTACATAAATACCTAAAGTGGGGCGCCTCACCTATTAAACAGAAAAATGCTGTCAATAACTTGATCGTAATGTTGAGCAAAACTTCATTTTAATAGAGTCATATCTCAAAAAGAGAAAAAAAAAGAAAGAAATCAACTCACAATAAGAGCACTGACACAAAACTTGACGTGGTTTGGAGAGCCTGCTATGTCCATGGATGACAATGAAGCTCCACTGGATGCGACGAGAACACAGAGGAAGACTCACCAAGAACTAAGGAAGAAATCCCTAATCTTGGCCCTCCAAGCACTCACCACCCAACAAGACATTTCCGCTTAGAATCTTTCTCAAGCCTCCTTGGAACCTCTCCCAAGCTCTTTGTAATGGGAAGAACAAATGAGGAGGGGGGGGCTCTATTTATAGGCTAGGGTTGACCTCAAGAAATGTGCAACATGTGGGCCACTTCTTTGAGAAGTGGTCAGTTGGGATGTTTCCTCTTCCATCGGCTCAAAATAATCTGGTTGATATCGAGCATTTCTATTTCACCTGATTCACTTTAAATGGGATATTATGTCTATGAGAATCAATTTGGGAACAAACTACTTCTCCCTCATGAAATGAAGCTCTCTTGCCTCCTACATTAAACATAAGCATTTAATGTGCTGCCCAAAGGCAAGCCACATTAAATAATAGTTCTTTATCTGACTTCTCATTTTAGGTCCTATACATCATCTCGATTGTCATCATTGTCACTATCCTAGTTGAGGTAGTCCTCACATGCTCTATAAGCTGACCAAGTTTAGGCAATACTTGAACCTCTTTGAATGAAGTGTTTTTGTGAGCACATATGCAAGAGTTCTCCATTGTATGAACCTTCATCACAGCAGCTGCACTCCATAGGATAAATCATTAACAAAATATATAACATCAATGTGTTTGGTCCTCTCATAGTAAATCTGATTTTTAATTAGATATATGGCACTCTAACTATCATAGCTCATTAGAGTCCTCTTGTACTATATCAAAATCAGCAACAAAACCTTTAAGCCATAAAAATTCTTTCATTCCCTATGCTACCACCATATTCTATCTTTGTCATTGACAAAGTTACAATAGATTATAAAACAACATTTTAACTAATAGCACAACTTGAGAGAATAAAGATAGAACATGTCAAGGATCTCTTTTATGTAGGTCACCAACATAATCTGAATTAATCTAATCAATTAATTCACCAACATCACTAGCTTCCTTCTAGAATATTAGGCTTACATCTAAAGCACCTCTAATGTAATAAAGAATCTACTTAATAACTTCTTAGTGAACCTTCCTTGGATTTCTCATATACTACACTAACAACATAAGAAATGTTAGGCCAAGTGCAACATATGAAACTCTACTCATCAGTTCTATCTCCTCCATCTTTGATGCATTTTTAATGGACAACATAAAATGAGGTTATAGTGGAGTACTTATAGGCTTATACTCTTTCATGTAATTTGGTTGTGCCCTTTAAAGGTAAGGTCTTTGAGGAGACAAAACTTGTGTGATTTGATGGCTGATTTAGTAAGAATTAGTGTGTATTTATGAGGAAAATAGTAAACTTCAACAAAAATGATCCTCTACAATCAAAAATAACTAAGTGAGGTGTGAACTAGTATAAACAGTTTTTGTGTCCTTAATGGTAAAGAAAAAACTTCAAGTGAACTTGCATAGAAAGAGAAAGAGCCTTTAGAGAACCCACATTCAGAAAAGAAAGCTATCAAAGAATTCATGTCAACACATCTACTGATAGGCCAAAACAAAAAGTGAAAAAAATCAATAGAAACCCAATTCACCCCTCCCTCTATATGTTTCACCTTGCCCCCTATGAAGTTCAAAATTGTAAGCTTTTCCCTTTTCTTTTATTGATGGTACATTTTGAGTTGCGAATAAGAGGTTTATTTTATTTTCACTTCCACATAATTGGATAAAAAAGGAGTTCAAACTAGAAATCACAATTTTATTTATTTTTGTAATTTTCATATATGATTTTTACTTCAAAACCTTTTCATTTAAGCTTAATTTTAGGTTTCTCATCTGTTTAGTTTGTTGAGGTTTTGTTTTTTTATTAAGTACACTTTTCAAGTTTTTATATGTAATCATTAATTCATTAATTCATTTATATATGTAATCATTCTTAGTTACATACATACATTTTTCACCCCTTATGTGAAAAAAATATGTATCAAGAAACTAAATAAACATCAAGATAATTATGATTTAGGAGTTTTAAGTATTTTGATGGTCTATAATATTTGAAGGGTAGTTACTCACTTTTATGAGTGTGGAATTACATAACTTGATAGAATGAGCCTAAATATTTTTATTTGAGCTTACAAGAATGTGGAAATTTAGACATTGATTTGATTATTATCTACTAAATAACAGTTTGCAATACTCGTGGATTATATCTTTATTTATATGTGGTTCAATAGGTGATAACATACATTCTTATCATGCATTTACACTAGATTTATTGTCCTTTAGTGATAAAATTAATAGAAATAATGCATGTTACCAATTAATTCCTACATATTCAGATCATTCATGCATAAACAAATGCTCCTTGTGGATAAAAAATTCCTACATTTTCTATTTATTCAAAAATAGACTTGGGAAATCTCGACTAAATACAACTTCTATTTTGTGCCACCATGCAATATTTTGATACAATTGGAAAACTCTTGAGGAGATGATTTGATTGTTATCAACTATTTATGGTTTGGTTGTGTATTAAGAGCGCAATCTCAACTTGAATCAAGGGTTCTATTATTGTGGAAACGCATATAAAGCCTTTAATTTGGTGCACATTGGATCATTCCAACAGTAGTCTAAATTAGTACGAGGCATGCGTATTGATTATGTCGAATATAGATAGATTTATTTGTATTTTACTTGCTTCAATCATTAAATTAGAGAATTTCACCATTCACGATATATTTTCCTATTTTCTCTCTTTCCAACGATCGATTTTTAATTGATTTGTGGTTCTAACTATCTCCCCTGATCCCATCTTATAATCCTCATAGTTTTCTCCTTATTTTATTTACCCATTCCATGTCAATGGCATGAATCACATGCTCCTTGTGGATCAATCCTGAATTTGCTGTTGTACATAATTTTTTACATTCTAATTGGTGAAATTCAGGTTTATAAATGTTTTGATCAACTGATTTTGAGGTATTTCAACGACCCTCAATCATGTCATATCAATAGGCTTAACATATTTATTATTGGTCCTGAATCTAAGTTTTGAATTTATTTATTGGGCTTAAATCAAGTGAGAATTAGATATGAATATTGAGCCTAAATAAAATATCATAATGTATTGAGTCACTGGGCCTTAAATCTAAGGCATATTGGATCAATCATTTTGTAAATTGAATCTAGTTTTAGATCGAGAAAAGAGAAGTTTGAATCACTTGAAAATTGGTTAAATGGATTTATTCATTATACCACATGGATTTGAAATCAACAAAAGCAACTATAGTAAATGGATTCATCTATTGTACAGCACCAAATTTGTAATTGTAATTGAAAAAGATGGGCATGTATTCAATTAAGTAGAACTAATCATTGTATCACAAGATACACAATTAAAATCAAAATGAACTATTTTAAATACGGCACATTCCCTAGGCAAATATATTAAGAGTAGTTATGTGAAACAAATTTTGTTAAAAAAGGTAAGAAAAAGGCTTAGGATCTAGGGTGAGAAAAGGTGGATGAAGTGTTTCAAAAGTCTATCATGCTACTACCTCTTCCTTTATTAATATAATGGATACATCTTTATCTTTTTAGTGTTGTAACAACAATACATCCACACCTTCATTTCCTTAGTGTTGGGTTTGATGTGGCTAAGTGAAGTACCAAAAAGGGGGGTGAATTGGTTATCTACGTTTTTTTGTTCTATTATATTATTCTATCTATGTGTATACATGTCGACACATGTTCTAACATGTTCTCTCAAATCTATATACTAATTTATCTAAGTCTCTTCTCTTTTCGTCACTAGGTCACTTGGGTCTCTCTCTTTCACATGCTCGTAATTATGAGGGGCATAAAAAAATTTATATTAGTTCAGCATTTACTAGGCTACGTCAAGTCCTATAAGTTCACCATTACTAGGGTCATATCACTTTGAAAATCTTCTTGTTACTTTGTTTGTGTACTAGTGACTTTCAACTTTTTACTCTTACGTTTGTTGTTCACGTTATCTTTTTTGAAGATTTATAATTGATGAACAAACATTTTCACTTTCAAGATCGTATTGAGAGGTGATCATTTGGCTTATCTTTAGTCCACATATCTTACTAATGAGTTATCATCCAAAATCTATACTTTTGACCTTTAATCATACTTAAGCTCAAATCTTTTCACTCTCATATAAGTTGTCATTAATAATGTGTCTAGAGATTTTCAAGTAATCAACATATATCTTTTTCTTCAAGATAAAGCTTAGTTATTATCATTGAGCTTGTCGTTTTACTTACAAACTTTAGTGACATGTTATAATCTAAGATAAGTGTGACTAATCTTGAGTTCTTTCTTGCTTTAAAACTATGTCTCTTATAGATGATTGATAAGTCTTTATTATCATGAGTTAATAATTAATAAATAATATATTTTTAGTATCAACTCATGATAAATAGAC
This sequence comes from Spirodela intermedia, assembly GCA_902729315.2. Classification (NCBI taxonomy): domain Eukaryota; kingdom Viridiplantae; phylum Streptophyta; class Magnoliopsida; order Alismatales; family Araceae; genus Spirodela; species Spirodela intermedia. The sequence goes on from LR746272.1 coordinate 6,131,291, forward strand.
TTATATTTATATTAATTTATAAAAAGTAATTTTTAATTAGTTAATATGATTTTTTAGCTAATTATGTGATTTTATATTAATTTATATAATTTTTATAATCTTCTTTTTTAGATAAATAAAGAAAAAGAAAATAAAAAATAGAAAAGGGAGGACCCATCAACCAGCTAAGTCTACAAGTGAGTCAAAAGCATAGTTGGGGTAGAGCTGCGAGTAAGGGCTCAAGCTACTATAGATCGATGGGGGCATGTGTGTGCCACTCCCCTTGTACATCATTGATGGCTAACCAATTTTAGGGCAAGGAGTAATCATACACATGTGAAAAAAGGACTCATTGATTTCCAATCTTGCATTACCATATATGCATCTCAACAATCAGCCTATAATTGATGTGGGACTAAATCAACAACCACACCTTCCCCGGAATAATTTCAAAGATTTTAATTCTTAAAATACCTTTTTTTTTCAAAAGGAGGTAGTTTGATGATGTCACTTTATAAGGGTATTTGCGTATTTATTTCCTCTATTTTATGTAGGTGAACGACCAACATGAGTTTAGATCTTACTAGAGTTAAAACTCATATTTTTATTTGATTAAATCACCACTTGCCTGTAGATCGTCAATGAAGTATTAAGTCATCATAATTTTTTGATCATTAATGAAAATTTCATCAACGTGATTCATAAAATATTATTACTAAAATTGTTGAATGATTTGCAATAAAAGATAGCGAATCTATAAAATAAATCACCTCCGATTGATCAATGAATAAACTATTATTAGGAAGAGGAAGAGGATGATTTATTAAGAGATGAGTTGTCACCTCTTGAGAGTGTATTGGATGTGATAAAAAACTTCTTTTTGCTATATGGACCTAAAGATGAAGCTTCTTGACATGTTTCTCACTTCTATCCAGCTTCTTGACATGTTTCTCACTTCTATCTAGCTTTTCTTTGTTGGGTGATAGGCACCGAAAAACTACAAAGTCACTATTTTTCTACTCCGCTGAGTGACAATTATTAGAGAAGATTTAACAATCCATTTTATTAATCTCTAGACTTTACAAAAAAATCTAGAGATTACTCACGTCATCTTTGTCTAAGGAGAGCCTTTGAAGGCTATAGATATTTCATGACAATCCTCTCGAATACTTAAAATTTTGGTACATAGTTAATGCATCGTCGCCGTGACATTAGAACTTTATTTTTTCTACTTTCAACTTAATTCTTACTTTATTTAATGTTAATTTATACAATTTCTACTTTTTAAACTATTCTTCATTCAATTATAATTCTTGTAGCTTTTACACATCTTAATTTGACCAATTAAATCATCTATAATCACTTATGTAAGAATTATCAAGTAAACTCTATTTTTGTATAATTTGCATTCGTCGAGTGCTAATGTCATCTTGACGTCTGTACCCCTTATTTCTTTTTTCTCATGAATTTTAAATATATTTTATTTTTATTTCTTAGTATACAATTTATAACAAATTGTATCTTTTACAAAAAAATATAAAATATTATCAGATATTATCTTACATCTCTGTGATCGACTTAAAAAATTATCACTATTTTTTAGAACTTTTATAAAATTTTAATTGATATATTTATTTAGAAATATTTTTAAATATCTAAAAATTAGTATTTTCTAGTTTTATAAATTTTAATTTTTTGTGATTTACTATACAACGGCTAAGACACATCAATAATTTTTGAGGCTTTCTTCTAGAGATTGGTGATACATTAATGGCTAATTTTTTTTTTAAGATTGAGTTGAAATTTGTAATTTTACTCTATTGTTCTATCCATGTAAGACGTTAGTGTGTTATTGTACAAGTTAAGAGGTGAAGATTTTCTATTTTCTTGATGATGTCATGCAAATGGTTCAACTCAGATACCAAAAAGGATTAAAGATTGAATTTTACTTTAGTCACTCATCCTGTGATTTTATTTTGAATATTTGATCAACTTTCTGCAATGTTGTTACAATGATCTCGATTTCAAATTATGTTCATACTTTATTCTATATGATCTTCAAATATTTCAATCATCATTTTTTTTATTTTTGTGTAACTTGCTTCTTGAGTTTGAATCTTGTATCTAATAAGATGTTCAGTTGATTTTTAAGATGTTCTCTACACTAATGCTTCTATCTTCACAATGCTTGTGCCGCGTTTAAATCTCACATGTAACTTTACTTTTAAAGAAATATATGTGAAACTTTATCATACGTGTTGACACATGCTATTATGCATTTATATTTTGAGAATATTACACTATATTATTTCAACATGAAAAAATATCTCAAAGATGTAACTCATTAGATTTGTTATTAGTCATATGATTGTATTGAGCATCATTAATATATATATAATTTGAATATTTCTCAAAGATATTTAGCTTATATGTAAACAATCGTGGTGTATGTTGATGATTCAATGAATATTTAATAACTTATTCAAGCATGATTGATAAATAATATTTATAGTGTTGAAACCAAGGGTATCTACACTCTACCCTACAACAACAACACAACTACACCATCATCTCCTCAAATGTATACCAATATCACAATCATGTCCAATCTCTTCCTTGCACTAGCAATGAGAAAGTAACATGAATATATCAAAAATATTCTTATTGAGCATGTAATGATGAAGAAACAAGAAGTTATCAAACATTTCATAGTCATACTTGTAATGAAAAAGAGTTAAAGATATATTGATTGACAAACATCATCATCTCAAGCTCAACTAAAAGGAAATTGAATAGATCCATGGTGCTACTATAAAATTGATCTAGAAAATAGATTAACACATCTATATAAGAATTACATCATTTAGAAAACATACTTTATTATTTACTATAAAATGTAAGAAGTTTGGCATCCTTAAAACATATAATCTAAAAAGATCACATAGAGTCTTATAATCTAGAAGGAGATCTACAAAATCTTAAGTTAACTAGAGTTGTCAAATATAATAGATAGTGGAGTCTAAAATTTTATATTTAAGTTGTTAAGGAAATAGTAAAATCAAAGGACCTAGCCTTTGGAGAGTAGATATGAGGATACAACACAACTATTATAGAACTAATATGTAAGTTTGTTTGTGGTCATCCTTCATCCTTTGAAGAAGAATTGTGTAGAAAAAAATAATAAGAAAAGAAAAATGATGAATGTCCCCCCCCCCTCCCTCTTGATATCCAACATGCCCTCATATGTGAAGGAAAGATGAAGATACACAGTGGCCAACTAATTGGAGATTTTATTTGGCTTCCTATGGAAGGAATTTGGAAACAAGAAAAAGTGTATGGGTTCATGAAATTGGAGATTTCATAAGTTGCAGTGATCATTGGGAGAATCATTTCATAAACATTTGACTAACTAATCAAGGCCATGCTAAAGTTGTTCACTCATTTTCACACCATTGCTCATTTTACAAAGACAATAAAAAAATACTAAAAAGCTCTCATTTTGTCGTTAACTTTGCGTTGTTGCATGTTAAAAAGCTCCTTAATGAAGGGGGGGGGGGGTTAACGGCCTGGGGAAAATATCAACTGTTTTATTCAAGTTGTAACTGAATTTTAGTTTTATATCATTTATAAAATGATTGGTGCTTTAATGAAATGATTGGTGTTTTAATGGGCCCCCTCACTCTCTCTCTAGAGAATGATCGGTGTTATACCATTGAATTTGGACCATTAGCACAGGTTATCAGGGGCTTGCTTCACGGAACTTTGTTTTTTCTGCGGTAACTTGATAATGCAGGGTGCACCCGGGGAACATCTTATTCCTCCCGGGGTCGGGAGGTAGTGGAGGAAAAAGGGAAATACGAGGGGGAAAGTTCGAATTTCTCATCGAAAGAAAAACCCTAAATAGATCCGTTCCTCCGTTGGGTCTTTTGCCTCATTTTCCACCGTCTCGTGCCCACTCTCTCTCTCTCTCGCTCTCTCGCTTGCTCTTTTGTCTCGTTGGATTCGTTCGCTGAATTGGGGCGTTTGATCCGTCGATGAATTGCTACGGAAAAGTACGGACTCGAATGAAATCTTTCGCCGAGTAGTCTCATCGTTGTTCTTCGTGTTTTATAAAGTTTTACGGTCGTGGAATCTGTCCCTCTGAGTTCTGTCTGCCCGTTGAGATTCGCGGAGCACTCTCTCAGCCTTGATATATTTATTAGGTATGTTTTAAATAATTTTTGATTCGAAGAGAAATGGGGGATCCGAGTTCTTCCCTGCCGGAAGCTGCCGATGGGTTATTGAACGGTGCATTTTTTCTTTTTAACTTTTTAATCAGCACTCGGATCCGGTCCCCACGCGATGGCGAACAACGGTGGACGGGTGGATGCTAACCTTGGTGTAGCGACCACTTTGCATCTCGCCTCTGGTAGAAATGTAGTGGTCGAGGAATGCGCGGTGAGCCTCAAGGGCGCTGCTGGTGCCGAGGAGGATGGTGATTATGAAGCCTGCGGTACGGCACCCCGTCAGAGAGTTTCTAGGCACACTGTTGGGAGCACCCTTCAAGACCTTTCTAATATGGAAGAGCAATACGACGACGAAGATGATGACGACAGCGACTGGGAGCCTGTTATGCGCTTGATCAGCAAGAAGTGGTTCTGCGTCAATTGCACCATGCCAAACTTTGACGACGTCTCCTACTGTGATGTATGAATGATTTCATTGTTGCTTGATACACATGGAATGAATCATTAAATGCTTCGTTGGAAACGTGCTCTGATGCATATTTTTCTTTTGATATTGAAGATATGTGGAGAGTACAAGGAGTCAAAGATCCTTACTCAAGGGTTTTTTGCTTCTCATTCGGCAGAGGATCAAACATCTACTAAGCTAGATCTCAAAGAGAGATGCCAAGGTTAGACTTTGCATTTGTTCTTGTATTTATTGCATATGAAACGAGTTTTTCTTTATTCTGGTTACTCTTCCCCCCATTTTTTGGTATTTCTTTTTCATCAATTGATCGCAAGAACTGGCAGCTCATAACGGTTAGGAATTTGAATTCTTAACATCAAAGGCAAACCTCCATAGCCCAGTAGTGTTCCCAATTTTTTGTTTCTTCCTGATAAGTCAGCATAAATCAGTGTCAGTACTTGCAGACTTTGCTCCTTTCTTTTGCAGATAGGCAGGATAAGATTTCTGGTAAACGCTACCATAATTATGTTTGAATTGATGTAAAAGCGCATCAGAAAGTCGTGAATGTTTCCTTTATAAATTATCTTCAGCAATGTTGAATGCATAGCTATTATTGGATAGTAGTGTCTTGATAGTTTCTTATGTCTTGATTCTTGGGTGTTCATCTGACTGCACTAAGTCATGAATGGATTGTTACGATAGGTAGTTTGACCCTTCCAAGATTTAGTTTACGGTGTGGTTGCCTCAAGGCAGCATTGAAAATAAAATTATCTGGATTTGGGTTTAATCAGGGGCCCCATACAGTACATGATCGCGTATGTGAAGAAAACCCTCATAAATGCGAAGGGAGAAGTGGCAATTGTAATATGATTCTCCCGCAACAAACTATGATTACTTGATGCTACAGGGTCTTCAAGAAGAAGCTTTAATTCGTGGTTCTGAGCACCAATATATAAACGACTATTGTGCTCTCATGACAATTTTCGTGACCCAATCTATTCTGGCATTCGATTGACCATTGGGGTAATCTTGGATTGGTCGCCTATACTTAATGAAGAATATGAAATAACAAATATTCAGTCGTTTTCTTCATTCTCTCACGACATTCATTAAAGTGCATCCGTTGCTCTTATGATCAACACAGCAGATAGAAGTAAGATCTTTGTTTAAAACTTGTACAGGTATCCATCAAGACGGTACTGCCATTGGCTTTGATGAGAGAATGTTATTGCATTTTGAGGTAAGTTTTTTTTGTTATGGTAGCCTGGGTATCATATATGCATTCCTTTGTGATAAATAGATTCCCAGTTGTTAAATATAAATTATGAGCACGACCTTGACCATTAGAGTAAGACTGAAATTTTGAGTGGTCCCATATATTTAGGAAGGAGATATATCACCTGAAATATAGATATTGGTCAATTAAGCGGGGTTATGCTTAATTATCTACTTATGGTACTATCAATTATGTATAATGTGTGACATGGATGTTGGTCAACCAGGTTTGTTGCTTTGGTTGAGGTGGACGTCCATATTGAAGGGTTTGCAAGTCTTAATCCTTCTTTCCTTGTGAACTATAATGATGTTTTTGTCGATGGACGGACACGACTTGCCAAGGCCTGGTAACATGATTTAAAATGAGGTCAGCTAAGGTGATGGGAGTCATTCTGATTGATGTGCATACATTGCTGAATTTCTTGCTCAATCTTTACTGAGTGGCTTTGTTCTCTCTTGTTGGAGTTTGCCCCTATTTGTGGGGCATCTATCCCTACTTCCATCAATAGTCCTTTGGATGCTGTAGCTCCTGCGACTGATGACCACAATACAGTGATGTCATTTCGACTGTCTATCCTGATGATGAATTTTTGTTGCCATTGCCAGTTAAAAGAATACGAAGTAAGATGAGACTTTTTATGTGCAGTTGTGTGGCCTCTTTTCAGAGAGAATAAATAAATGTTTGAGGGCGATTCAAGAATATCTGAGGTTCACAGTAGAGTTCATTTCAAATGCTCCCATTTTATCGTCCTGGTTTTCCTTGCCAGTCCAAAATTTCGTCCTGTGCAAGACATCCAATGTGGTTAGTTTTACTGTTCTTAATTTCATTCTGGTGAGAAACTTTAACCTTGTAGGAAATACAATATCAGAGTACTTTAGAATCTGCTACGTGATTTTTGAAGACGTAGTGTCCTTTTGTGCTTTTTGGGAGGGACGGGAAAGGAGAGGATGAAACTTTACTGCTTGGTACTGGGAGGGCATAACATACCTATCATATTTTATTTCAGTTCCAATGCAGTCTCAATGTGGTGAGGATCGTGGCCAGTTGTGCAATAGAATGTAGGCTCACATTTACTTATTAGTAGTTCTTATTGTTTTGTTACAGGTGGAAATGAAGTCACATCCACATCCTGAACGACCTGATCGCCTTCGAGCAATTGTGGCTAGTCTCTCGACTGCTGGTATTTATTCTATACATTCATCTATTGCTAGCCTTGAACCTTTTTTGTCATTTCCATGTGAGCTGCTATTTCCTTTGTCTACAGGCCTATTTCCTGGAAAATGTTTTAGTCTTCCTGCTAGGGAAATTACTGTGGAGGAGCTTCAGAGGGTAAGCTGAAATTTCTTGAAAATGTATGATTTAATGGTTTTTTACTCATTTTATGTCATAGATTGTCTTCTACAGACTTTTGTTTGACGCTCTTTAGTATTGGTAACAGATGCCTTTTATTCTTACAAAACTACCATGTCAGGAAATATGTGGTGTATTTGGTTCTGCCACGGCTATGATAATCATTGTAATAGTGTTCCTAGGGTCCCTTAGTGCACCATCAGATGGCAGCTAACATTTTTTTTTTGAAATAAAATAGATCAAATTGGCTTGCCATTAAAAGAATGACTATAATTGACTTCTCTATGCTTTCATTGGCATGCAGGTTCATTCTTTAGACCATGTGGAATCAGTCGAGAGTACACGAAATTTGCTACTGAGGTGCACAACATTATTTCTTGAATGGTTCACTCTTCTAAATGAACTGTTGGATTAGTTTGCTTTTCTCTCTTCTTTTCTTTTCTAAATATTTATATGATTTTTTTTGATTTCCATGAAGATCCATTGGCATTTCTTTGTTTTAATGAAATGTGCAGTGTCTCATCATAAACATGAAATGTGAATAGGCAATTCCTTTTTCCTTTATGAGATTTTTGTTCATATTTCTGAGAAAAGAAAAGAAACTATAGTTGATTGTTGTTAGCCATTCAGATAAACAACTTTTTTTGATGGTCTTTCTGGTCGCATATGGATAAAGTTGAAGTTCTGCTTGACCCTCTACATTGCCAAGAATCTTTTCGTTTTTCTTAAAGATTTTTGAGGGTTTGCCCAAAGAATTTATAGACGAAAGTATTCGTGGAGCCTGAATATTTTGTGCACCTGATTCTTTACAGATTTGTGTACTTTTATATTTTGAAGGGAACTTCAGTGGATGCTCGTATTTTATTGGAAATTTATCACCCACTGAGCTAACTTTGTAGATATGGTTAGGATGCTCAGAATGTTCGTTGAACTAGTTTCTTTGCTGTACACGTTTACCTGAATAGCTTCTCATGGTTTTCTACTTCCATATCTTGAGTGGTTGTTAATTTCTATCATTTTATTGTTGTGGTATCAAAATCATGGAAGGATATGCTTCTTTGGTTAAATGCTTCCACTCAAATCTAATTATACTTATTGTAATGTTCATCCCTTTGGTTCATGTTTCGAAACAATGTTTCTATGTAATCTCAGATGCCTTATTGGAGTAGGATGAGATGTGCTGTGGATGATATGCTAATCTTGTTGCATATTTTAACCTGCATGCTAAATTAACAGCTATTTTACCCCGGACACATATGCCAATGAACACTCAGCATGTGCTGCAAGACTTGCAGCAGGTGTGTGTTCAGATCTCGCTTCAGCAATCATGTCTGGGCGTGCTAGGAATGGTTTTGCACTGGTAGGTTATCACATTACTATCATTGTTGTTACTTCACAGTTGAATTCATAATTTTCACATTGTGCTTGGCGCATGACTCAGTTCTTTTGGAAGTTAGGTTAGGCCTCCTGGGCATCATGCTGGTGTAAAGCAAGCAATGGGTTTCTGCCTACACAATAATGCAGCTGTTGCAGCATTGGCAGCCATGGCCGCTGGTGCCCAGAAAGTATTAATTGTTGACTGGGTAATGATGTTCCTTGCTTCATAAGTTTATTTTTCATTTATTTATTCTATTAACTGGTTTTATTTTAATTTTTCTGTTATCTCATGTTAATTTCTTGTGCTTAGATAATGATTTATACTGTCTGCAGGATGTACATCATGGAAATGGTACACAAGAAATATTTGAGGCAAACAAGTCGGTGAGTCTTGATGCAAATTTCTCCTGGATTGTATCGTAAACCATTTCTAATCTTAAATTGTAGTGCTGGATGTCATGGAGATAAGCTTGAAAGCATGAAACACTTGTATATTATCCACAGGATTAAGAGTCCACTTATCTGTCCTCTGAATCATGATACCAAAAATGTGTTTCCTCATGTCTGTCATTCTTTCTTTTAGGTACATGTTCCCTTACGTTTTATCTTTTCTCTACTTTTAAGTTTAAAGCCCGTATGAATTATTTTGTTCAACGGTTGATTCATTTTGTTTTTTTTTTGTTTCTTCTAGAATGCAAATTGTTATTTTTTAAAGTTATAATTGCATTCTCGAAGCAGGTGCATTTATTGTTCGTATCTATTGCTTTCGCTTGTAGATTTCATTTTAGCAGATTGTATAATATTTTTTGGCTCTTGTTTATCTAGGTACTCTATGTGTCCCTGCATAGACACGAAAATGGAAGGTTCTACCCAGGAACAGGAGCGGCTCAAGATGTATCTATTTTTCATTTTAATTATGTCTAAGATTTTTTTTCCTTGTTCACTAAATAAAATAATAGACCCTTCCTTAACATATATAGCCAACTTGTCCACTATATCTCATAGATTGCATAGTCGAACAACTTGATTGAATCTGTATGGGAATCCATCACATCATTGTTCTTTGAGTTACTAAATCACGTTGTCTTGGTTTACCCGCATCCTGTTATTTTCCGTTTCAAAATAGGCATGCCATCCTGGCATCTTGGCTCATTCTCGTCCTTAACAACTATTTAGTCAGTGACCGTGAAGTATAACAACAAATTAATAAGTATCACAATTTTTTGGTGCAGCAATTTAGATTTCAAAATGCTTACGTTAAGCTAACTTGTCATGTATTATTATATTTTCATTGGTTTTCTTTTGATTGTCTTTATTGAAAGAATATGCGTGGTTATTTGAATTTAGCCTAGCATCACTCATGGCTGGTTGCTGAGTGGCCTCTTTTGCATACATTGATTACTATTTTTCGTAAGTGCAGAGAAAGGTCACACAAAGGCATAATGATCTCTGGCATACTAATATCAGACATATCTTTAGAGATGTATTTTGTGTTAATAGACTGGTTTCCTTCTTTCATTTGCATCATATTGAATTATCATTGAATGATTTTCCCGATATGGGATTGATATTTTTCATCTTATCAAGGTTACTAAGGTGGTGACTTATTACCATCTTGGTTAGGTAACATGTCCTGATAATCAAGAAAAGTTAAATCTACTACTTAAAATTCAAATTGAAGGATATCTAGGGAAGGGTAATTGATGATTTTATCTTATTCCAATGTTTTTGTGGCATCTATGAAGATATATATGTTTATAGGAATTAGAAATAAACTCTGCTCGATAAGGCGTTATAAAAGTGCAACTCATTGACAGAATAGCTGCTTGGACTAATTTTGGATCATTGTTCGGGCAGGGGGGGGGGTTCCGCAAAAATATTAGTAGAAAATGAATTTTTTAGTTTACCCTTTCAAAAGATTGCACGTTACTAGTTGTAAGCTGTAAATTTTTTAATTATTAAGTAACAATACATATAGATTGCAGTAACATTTATGGTTCAAGGACTTCACTACAGTTTGCCACTGCTTTTAAAGACGAAACTCAGTTTACTCCAATAATTATTAGGTTATCGTCTTTTTGTTCCCAGATGTGAAACTTTGTCAAGGCTTAACAGCCACCTGAAACCTAAAAATCATTGTGGTAAAAATGTATTAATCAGGTAACAGATATGTAATGTTTTTCGCTGGACTTTCTTCTTGGACTTCTAAGAGTTGGGTAGCCTAAGATTCTTGTGTCAAATGGCCATCTTCACTTTGAGCTGCTAAAGTCGGTGGGTTTCCACTTTTTACTATGCCACCAGCTTGTTCACCATGTGTCACTACGTCATCAACTTATCTGTGCCTTTTATAAAAAAATATTTACTTTTGATATTACTTTTACTTTTGCAGGTTGGCATTATGGATGCTAAAGGCTACTGTGTAAACATTCCTTGGAAGAATGGGGGTGTTGGGGACAATGACTACATTTTTTCATTCCAGCATGCTGTACTTCCTATTGGTATTTTTCTAGCCTAATGACTGTATATTGTTAGGGATATGAAGTTTGTACCGGTATTCTGTGCTGAAAGGTTATTATAACTGTGGCGTTTTTGATGGGTAGTTTAAGATTGAACCTCATAAGATCATGTTTTTCAAGGTGAGAAACAGGTAGGTAGTGTTATATGTTGTGCTAAGAAACAGTTGGGCATTGAAGCAATTGAGCATTCTCCCCTGTAAGATGAAGTTGTAGTCTAGTCTGTTGGGTCAGTCAATGTGTAAGGCTAAAGCAGAACTTTAGTGAGCGTTTTGGTGGGACATTGTCTGGTCATAGAGGTTCCACATGAACTGAATGCGATATAGTGTTGCTGTTTGACCCTGACCGCTTCCGTCTTTATTTTAGTGGCGCAAGAAGCTACTAACATTGATGACAGAATGTACATTTTGGGACGAGCTCTGTGAACTCCCTCTGCATCATCAAAGTAAGATAAGATTATAAATCACTACCATTTAATTGGCCAGATTCTCATAAATGGACCTCTTCACCAATTCAAAGATTAGTCCTATGAGAAATCTCAAGTAGAAAAGGTTCAGCCATATAATGCCTACCGCGTGGTTGCTTCTTTACCCCCATTATTTGTCCTATTATATGCAGTTAATCAACCAACTCCTTAGAACGTGAATGCTCGTGGAATGCTACTAACTCTTATGAGCTTCCTTCAATTATCGTTAATGATCCACTCTCTGAATGTTGCTGATCGAGCAGAAAATAGTTTCTCCGAGTCTGATCTGATTTTATGACCTTTTCATGAACGAGTTATTTGATTTTATGATCTAATGCGTCATGCTGACGATGGCTAGTACACTTGAGAGTGGGCTGTTCATTTGTTGCCGATTGAATTATTATGGTCGAATTTTATTTTCTGCGACTGTTTTGGTTTATTTTCAAGCTTTCATCGTATTTTGATAACGTCTTTCTTTGGACTGCCAGATTAATACATCTGGTGTTTTGACTTGCTTTTTCATCATCCACGCTTCTACAATATCTGATAAACTTAAATTACCTTGTGCAGCTTCAGCATTTGCTCCAGATTTGACTATTATATCTGCGGGATTTGATGCTGCGCGAGGCGATCCTCTTGGCTCCTGTGATGTAGGCCCTTTGCCTTTATTAGTGAATAAAGATTCCTATTTCCCTGCCACGATAGAATTCGATAACATTGTCATTCTATGTGATTGTATATTTCGATGACCCGTTTAATCTTTTTATTATTGCAGTCTAAACCATAAATTGGCCCATTTTGCCTCTTGTCTTTAGAAAAAGGGCTTGCCTGTAGATTCCTATCTTGAACTCATTCAAGATAATCATTTGGGCCGAGGTAGTGAGCGTCATCCAATCACAGGACCAGTTTAAACTATCAAATTTTCCTGGGGCCTACTTGTGGAATGCATTTACCCATGAGTAAACTACCAAACACATGGATGGAGTTTTGTTACTTGCCACAAAGGATTGCTTGCGTCCAGTCTCTTGGCCAGAAAAATTCATGCCTCCAGCATACTTCTCAGGCTAATACTGTATCACAAATACTATTGATTCGCACTCTATTGGCCAGACATGCCTCCTGAATTTCTATTTTTTATTATTTCATTATGTTTTTGTTACAAGGAATGTAGTGACCATCAATGTCAACACGTCCATATTTCTTCTGCTACCACTGTAACATGGCATCAAATATTTCTTTTCGAACTTGGTCTTTTGAGATTGTACTGTCATGTGAAATCCTCTGCACAGGATTTTTGGCCTTCATTTGTCTGTGACGGCCTCAAATTCAAGAAGTCATCTAATGGCCTCTACCTATTACTTCTGCGTTGATAGCACTGCTTCAAATTCCTAATCTTCATGCTTGAATAGTTGGTGGCGCCATACTCTTCTCGCTTTACAATGAGACATTTTCTTTTGAATTTTGTACGAATTAACTAAACTCATGGACACTTTATTTTCAGGTAACCCCTGATGGTTATGCTCAAATGACACATATGTTGAAGGATGTCTCACAGGGGCGGTTATTGGTTGTTCTCGAAGGGGGGTGAGTGCTCTTCATGTGTTTTGCTGTGTGGTGTGTTCCCAAGCTTGTATCAGTATGGAGTTAATATTACTTTCGTCTTCTGCAGGTATAACCTCCGTTCTATATCTTCCTCGGCTACTGCGGTTGTAAAGGTAGAATATGTTTGGGGGAATTCTCACATTCACATACGTTAATTAGCCCTTGTTTTATCCAAGCATAAAAAAATACCTCTTGAGAATATTATACAAACCTTTGGTGAAGTTTACTCGTTGCTCTTACTGGAGTGTTTTCAATCGAAGCCCATTGAAGGCAGAACAGATGAAGAAATAAACGAAATATGTCAATTTTACTACATATTTTTTCATAGTCTTTTTGCCTTTTGATTTGTCTTCGATTATCTTGAAGGTACTCCTTGGAGATGAGCCCGCGTGTGAGATGCAGGATGTCCTGCCTTCAAGAACAGGATTGCAAACCATTCTGGAAGTGTTGACCATACAGCTCGAGTACTGGCCCATGCTGAAGTCAACCTACGAGAAAATACAGCGCCAGTGGGATTCGTTGCCCTCCATGAAGATAAGTGAGTATACGTGAGGGCCATCTATTTATTACCCCGTTTCCTTGAAAGTCAGCCTTTCGATTTTCTTCCTATCATATATATTTTATTGAAATGCCTGGGTATTAATTACCATGGATTATCGTACGAAAACCGAAGGAAAATATGAAGGTGGATTGAAGGTGTGATCCCCTGGGTATTATCAGCTCCCTTCCACCATAGTCACTAAGAAGAAGAAAAAGAAGCAGAGAGATATATTAGTCATCACTGCGACTGGCATGTGGCGAATGTGATGTTCTAATTTTCTTGATTGAACTCGAAAACGGTGTCTTTATGCACATCACGTGATAGAGTTTGGAGAACGACTTTGCCTTGGCCGTTTCTGATTCTTAGTTGATGAGGACATTGGAGTCAACCCTGCACCGGTCGTGGTCTATACACCTGAATGAACCGCATGGCTGGACTTGGTGAATAAAGTAATTGGGTTTTCTTTGCTGACTTTTCTAGTTCATTTAAGTTCAGTTTATCTTTTACTATTTTGGCCGTTTCTAGGAGTATCTAATATCTATTAGTGTATCCCTACTCTTTTCACTACATTCCAGCCCATTTGCTATAGGAGACGTTGAGAATTGTAGGCCAGATTTTTAAGAGCGCTGCGACCCTTCAAAGGTCTTATCTTACGCCCATAAGAGTAGATGGTCCTAGATCCATCTAGGAGGGGGGTCGCCGCTGTTTGATCTGGTGTGAGATGGGGACCCCCAAAGTGTGAAGTGTTTGATCCCTAGCATCCTTCAATCTATGTGGGATCTGTCTCCATAGGAAGTGACTGTTTCTTCCCCGTTACTGGTTCTTTGAGTAGTAGATCATACGACTGCTGTAGGATGAACAAGCTCATGAACTGGTGAGAGCAGAGCAGAAGTGGATGGGAGGGGGTGTGTTGAGTTGTTCCATTTTGTTTGTGCCCACGGCATCTTGTATCAGCATCTCGACCTTGACAATGTCGGTCTTGTGCAGGTCAAGTGTCGGGGATGCGAGGATCTCTTGAGTTTGGAGCATCATCTCCCCCTGGGGAAACTGGTGCAGTGGGGGAGTGAAGATGAGAGAAGGGATCTCGGATGTTGCAGAGATCTTGTTCATTCCGAAGCTGGTATGGTAAGATGCCACCCATGCTAAGGCCGGAATGGGAGGGGGAGATATATATATAGTTAGCGTCTATCTCTAGGAGGTTCCATTGAACTTTCTCTCTCTCTCTCTCTCTCTCGCCTCTGTCTATCTCTAGGAGGTTCCAATGAACTTCCTCTCTTTTGGGAAAGGCTGACAGATATCCTTCGAGAGGTTTCTGAAGATAGGAATTTATCATTACAAGCATACATATTTTAAAGAGATGTATAGAATGTGCCACCATTGCGAATGGATGTATGAATGAAACACTGCATGGAGTTGACCTCTATCTCTGGATTTGCTTCTTTTAATTATTGTGTTGACTAAATCTCGCTTCGTGCTGACCCAGAGGAGACCAGGAGGAAGAGGCGGACCACCCCGCTCGGGCCCATCTGGTGGAAGTGGGGGAGCAAGCGGCTGGCCTACAATCGGCTCTACAGGAGAGCCCCCTGACGAGGTACGTAGCCTCTTCCTGGAGTTCTTCCCAGCTTGACTGTCGTGGGAGGGAAGGGAAGGAGGCTCTGAATTGGTCCGTCATCATTTGGTTTTCCCCTTTTAACAAGCGACAACGACAACTGAGTATTTTGTTCCATGAAAGTCTCTTTTTCTGACGGGGGAAATGGGTATTTTGCACCTCTCATTGATTCCGCCTGTAGATATATATTCCCTTTTTTGGTGGTCGTTGAATCATGCTGCCTTAGCTCTTTATTCTGTATATTTCCAACTACTTATATATGCGTAAATCATATATGAATCCTGTGTCTGGGTTGCCTTATTTATGAAGGTATATTAAGGTGGCCAAGACTTGAGCCCACCATTTCGGGCCTTGGATTATATAAAATAATGCGATTATGATTAAAGGGTCGATTTTATTTTAAGGCACTATCAATTATGTTTTCTATTTCACACCCTCAAAATCTTTGAAAATTATGCATCACCGAACCAATGCTTTGTAATTAAAGATTAGTAAATTGCTAATTCACAAATCTTCGAAAGATAAATATCTTCAAGAAAAAAAGTGAGTGATTTTGCCGTCCTCTATAGAATTCTTCTCTATGAACGTTTTCCACGAAACACATTCCTACTTAAAAGGAGAGCGAGGGGAAGTGGGGGGCAAGGAGAGAGAGAGAGAGACAAGTCAATTTTATTCAATATTTTTATGTATAAAGTATATATATGGGGATCAACTTTCGTGTGTTTTAAGAAAATATGCATTAGTCTTTTTATTAATTTAAATGATGCAAGAGAAATTTTCGTGCGTGTTTTTTCACAACACCCGTTACTTCTTAAAAGAGGAAAGTAGGGGGGCAGGAGAGAGACACTTTACTCGTCAATGACTTCAATTGAATGTTTCTGTATATATTTATATATATAATTTCGTGTGTATGTGTATTTAAAAAAGTGCTTTGATATTTTAATTAACTAACATAATTCAAGAGAAATTTAGATGAGACCCGAGCTTTGTCTAGGCTGGTCTGGTGGAGGTCGGGGCGGTGAGCTTTGTCTGACTTGTTTGACTAATCTCAAGACGGTACAGTGATTCTAGAATCCTCTAATTGTCAAGGAGCCTACTCGGCAATTGACCCGACGGTGCATTCCCAGAAGGATCGCGAGCCGAAGAAAATTTATTTTCTTCAAAGCGCGTCTACATATATATATATTTATATTTATATATATGTTTCACTTAGAAGCGGGGATCTGCGAGTGAGATGACAGGGGAGAGCACGGCGGAGCCGCTGCTGGGGCTGTTGAGCGTGAAGGTCCTCCGCGGCTATAACCTCGCGGTACGCGATCTCTTCAGCAGCGATCCCTACGTCCTCCTCAGCATGGCCAGCCAGGTTTCAGCCATCTCCTCGTTCCTTTTTGTCTCTCTCTCCTACCAGCTATCTGCTTTCCTGTTTCGCTGAAGGAGGCGGACGAGGAGGAGGCCACTGCGTTTCACTCTCACTCTCTATCTCTTGCCGTCTATCTCTCACTCTCACCCTGACAGTCGTGGTGAACGAGACCGCCGGGATTTTGGAGGAGAATTCCTTTTGCATCTCTCTTTCTTCCACCAAACACACGCACACGCAATGACAGAGAGAGAGAGAGAGAATGATAGAGAGTCTCTCTCTCTCTCTCTCTCTCTCTCTCTCTCTTGCCGTCCATTTGATGGAGATGTGTTCGTCTCCCTGACAGTCGTAGAGGACGACCGCCACTGGGATTTTGGAGGAGGAGAATTCCTTTCGCATCTCTCTTTCGTCCACTAAACAGACACCCGTAGACTCTCTCTCATTCTCTCTCTCTCTCGCTGTAGCTATCCACGGTGCAGTCATTGTCAGTATTCCTGAACTGCAGAGGAGCACGGCCGTGAAGCTGATCGGGAGGTCTATTCCCTCTCCCCGTCCCGTCCCGTCCCCTCCCCCCCCCAGCCTTCTCTCTCTCTAGCTTCTCTCCGGCGGATATGACCAGCAGAGGAGGGGAGGTTTGAAGGATTGAAATTGGGCCGATGCTATCTGAAAGTCATCTCTTTACCATTATTGGGCTTGGGAACGTGTACAATGCGGGCTAATGCTATTGGGCCTATTTTGTTCCCCTCCCCTCCAATCCCTTCGCAAGAGGCTCATCGGACGTCTTTACCGGGCCCATTCCTACCGTAGCTTCACCGCGCCGACCCTAAGCTGCCTAGGGGGAATCAGGTCCCACAAATTTGTAATGGTAACTTTACTGAGATTACATCGGAATCTATTAGGCGGCGGCGGGGAAATGGGTCCCATGGATTTTTCAATACCTCCCCAGTTCCTTGAGTTTGGACTGATCATTCCCTAGAGGCATTCCCATCCAAATAAAGGGACGTGGAGGCAACTCCCGTACATGATATAACTTCGGAAGCTCCTCCACCCCAAGACACCGGCGGCCGAAGAGAAGGAGAAAGACGAGGACGATGAGAGACGGGCGGACGTGGGAAGGGTTGTTGAAAGTACGGGAGATCAAGGCAAGGAACCTCTCCACCCGTGACCTCCGCAGCAGCGATCCCTACGTTGTCCTCAGCTGGAGGAACAAGGTTCTTCCCCCAATCCTCTCTCTCTCTCTCTCTCGATCTTTCCCTTCCTCGGCTAGAAGAACAAGGTTTTACCCGAATTCTCTACGTCCATCTTTCTCTCTCTTTACCGTCCGCTGCTGCTGCTGCCCCTGCGGCTCTTCCTGAGCCACGGGAGGGGAGGGTGGGCGGGAGGAAGAAGACGAGGATCCTCCCACCCCCAAGGGGGGCCTCCGAGGATTGGCGGTTTCCATCCGATTTCGGGTCGATCCCGTCCCCCCACCCCCACTTTTGGGCGCCTCCGAGGATCCTCCGAGTGCGTAGTCTGCCTCAAGGCTCTGGATCGGTGAACGCGTCCCGCAGGAGAGGGAGGGAGGGAGAGAGGGAGAGAGAGAGAGAATACGCCTAATTTGGTATTCTAATAAATAATAAGAGCAATATATATGTACATGAATATTTTTGAAACCTTTGGTTGGTATTGAAAAGTTTGTGACTATTGGTTACCAATGCTTGACTTGAGATCTTTCTCATTCTTTATCAGTAGTTTATTTACCAAGTTGAGGGGTAGACTTACTGCTAACAAAAGAAATTCTCTTTTTGACAGGTGTGAAGCTTACAATTATTCATCACTAATGTTCTTCATTTGTCCTTGCTTTTTTCCTTTTATGATTTACCACAGCGAGTAAAGACAAAAGTGATAAAAAAGAATCTCAACCCAGAGTGGAATGAGGACCTGACCTTAATCGTACTAGATCCAAGTATCAATATCAAGCTGGTGAGTTCCCTGAAGTACTCTTTGTGAGTTCTAGTAGTGTCCATGAGTGTCTTTCAATACATGGTTAATTGACTTTTAAACTTCTCATCATTGTAGAAAAAGAGTTTATAAAGTGGGCTTGGATTGACCAACATGTTATCTAGTCCCTAGTTGGCATTGACCAATTTAGCCACGTAATGCCCATCATTAGCTGCTATGCTCATATCATATATAGACCATTTAATTTGACAATTAAACCAACTTTATTACCATTTGAGTAGATGCCAGAAAAAATATATTATTAGATCATCCCACACATCATTTAAATTCATTATGATCATCTCATTCATCATTAGATTAAAGGAAACTAATACTGTAAACTATGATATTATATTATAGACCACTTAAGTCAATAATATTGCATATGATTCTATTGTTTCATTCAAATTCCTTTTGGACAACATTACTTGCTAGTGGGATGTTTTGAATGTCATTTGGGTGTGTTGGTTTAACATTAAAAATTACTGAATGGTATTGTCTACTCACTCTAGCTATCATTACGAATTAATAGGTCATCTAATATATTACTTGATTAATTAAAATTGACACTATGCATCACTACCTGATTTATTATATCCATTGAATCCACTCAAGCCAATACTATGTCATATACTACTTGAAGTTAACAAGTCATTGGTTCGTAGATCATTGCATGAAGTATCTCACACATGGAGTATTAATATTGTAAATCATTAGATCATCTACTGAACTAATTTGAATTCCTTGACATTTAATACATCATCTTCCATAATATCTAAATTTCAAAGTGCTAGCATGACAAACTATTATGTTATCTCCTAAACCATTTAAATTCATAGAAAGAATATCAATTATTATATTTTTTGTATGATATTACCCCTCAATCAAGATAATGACAAATTATGAATCATACCATAGTCAATTGGAATGTATAGTTGTAAGTACACTAATTAAGTTCATCTTGTTATAATAATTCATAATGACTAATACATTTACTTTTTTTGGGTCATTTAGGAAGTCTTTGATAAAGATACCTTCACCCCTGATGACCCCATGGGTAAAGCAGAGATTGACATACAACCACTTGTGGAAGTTGGAAGGACAGAATTAGGAACTCTCTTGAATAATGACATCATCAGTAGAGTGAGTCCTAACTCAACCAATTGCTTGGTGGATGAAAGCAAGATCTATGTCTACAATGGGAAAGTGGTCCAAGACATGATCTTAAGGCTTAGGGATGTAGAATGCGGAGAAGTGGAGTTGAGGTTGGAGTGGGTCAAGGCTAGAAGAGATTAGTGATAACTAAGGTCATTGAGGATTTTAAAAATATATTTGTATGGTCTCATATTAGAATGTGTATGATTAGGCAACTCTAGTTCTCTCTCTCTCTCTCATCTCCTCTCTACCCCTATTATGACTTAATAAATCTCTATTTAATGAGTTAATGGTTAGCTTAATGATATGTTTTATATATTAGCCTATGATAAATAGTCTTATATTTATCATAAATTGGGAAAAATAGTTTTTGCATAATTTTTATATTTATGTTTTAAAGTTAAAATGAATAAAAAAGAAAAAAAGGGGGGGAGTTACTAGCTAGCTGACACTTGGTAGTCAAACCTTTGGCTAGGGGAACTACTTGAGTGAGTAACTCAATTAGGGAGGAACTATGAGCTGGAAACTCAAGTGGCTCAAGTGCCCATCACAAGCATATGTGCATCACTCCCCTTCCATATCACTAGTAGGAGCTTGCACATGGGCTAGGGTATGATCTTGTCACATGTGTTGCATGGGGTTAGACCATTTGTGTCTCTCCCCCTTAGATGGTCTTGACCATTTTGTTTTAAGGAGGAATTCATATGATTAAGAACACCTAAGCTTATATAAATATAATGTTTTCCAAAAAATCGATGTGGGATTAAACCTTGGAGTCTATTTAACTAAAATAATCTTGAACATACCCCTGCACATAAAGAATATAAAGCTTTTGTATTTTCATTATTTTAAGGGTATACTTAAAAATTATATAATCTTTTTATCCAACAAACTATATGTTGCCATGTGGCTGCCAATTATCTAAATATTTTGTGGAAAATCACTACTAGTGAAGGTTTCCTTTATTTGACTTTGCATTTCTTTTGAAGAGAAATAATTGATGACAAGAGTGAGGGAGACAATTGATCATTGATTGAATCTTCATCAATGACCAATAAGGATCTTTGATGGCATCTAACAATAGATTTCGAGTAGAAAACTACAAGCTTTCAAAGGAAAATTCATCTTCTACTGATTGACAAGTGAACCATTAACGTAACTTAGTTGTTGTATAGTAAATTACACAAATTAAAATTTTATAAAATTAGAAAATACTAATTTTAAGATATTTAGAAGTATTTTTGAATAAATATATTAATTAAAATTCAGTAAAAGTTCTAACAAATAGTGATAATTTTCCAAGTCAATCATGGGGGTGTAATATAATATCTAGTATTTTCGAATTTTCTATAAAGAATATAATTTTGAAGAATTTTATACTAAGAAATGAAAATAAAGTATATTTAAACTTCACAAAAAAAGA
The DNA here is from genome assembly GCA_902729315.2 of Spirodela intermedia. Taxonomy (NCBI): domain Eukaryota; kingdom Viridiplantae; phylum Streptophyta; class Magnoliopsida; order Alismatales; family Araceae; genus Spirodela; species Spirodela intermedia. Next base: position 6,152,590 of record LR746272.1, read on the forward strand.
AAAATAAGGGGTATGATGTCAAGATGATGTCAGCACTTGATGCATGTGAATTGAGCGAAAATAGAGTTTCATCTAGTGATTCTTATATAAGTGATTACAAACGATTTAATTGGTCAAATTAAGATCTATAAAAGCTAGAAGAATCGTAATTGAACAAAGAATAATTTAAAAAGTAAAAGTTATATAAATTATCACTAAATGAAGTGATAATTAAGTTGAAAGTAAGAAAGACAAAGTTTCGACCTTGAGACAATATTTGTTGAAATTCTATATGTTTGAGAGGGTCATTAAACAACGTCCATAACCTCAAAGGCTCTCTTTAGACATGGATAACTTGGACATTCACTAATTTTTTTTAAAATTTTAAAAAATGAGAGAGGAAGTTAAACTAATAAAAAAAATGATAAAATAAAGTTCTGACATTGTGATAGCGATACATCGGTGATGCACCAGAATCCTAAGCATTTAGGAGGATTGTCATGTAGTGTCTATAGCCTCAAAAGTTCTTCTTTAAGAAGGATGATGTGAGCAATCTCTAGATCTTCTTGTGAAGTCTAAAGGTCGATGAAATGGGTCGTTGAATTGTCTTCGGTGGCTGTTGACATGACTCAGTCGTTGTATATTAAATCACGTAAATATAAAATTTATAAAACTAGAAAATACGAATTTTTGGATATTTAGAAGTATTTCTAAATACATATATCAATTATAATTCAATAAAAATTCCAAAACTAGTGGTAATTTTCCAGGTCAATCACAGGGATGTAATATAATATATGGTAATTATTCAGAATTTTTCTCAATGAATACGATTTTCTTACGAATTTTATACTAGAAAATAAAAAGGAAATATATTTAAAATTCACAAAAAAAGGAAATAAGGGTGCGGATGTCAGGATGACGTCAACGCCAGGCGAACGTGAATCAGGCGAAAACAAAGTTCCGCCCGGCGATTCTTATAGAGGCAATTATAGACGACTTAATTAATCAAATTAAGATCTGTAAAACCCGGAAGAATCGTAATTGAACAAAGTATAGTTTGGTAAATTAAAATCAACAAAGTATCACTAAATAAAGCGTAAATTAAATTGAAAGCAGGAAAACAGAGTTCTGGCGTCGCGACGGCGATGCGTCGGCGATGTACTGGAGTCTTGAGCGTTCGGGAGGATCGTCGTGCAGTGTCCATGGCCTCGAAGGCTCTCCTTGGACAAAGACGACGTGGGCAATCTCTAGATCTTCTCGCGAAGTCTAGAGATCAATGAAGTGGGTCGTTGAATCATCTCCGACAGCTGTCACCCGGCAGAGCGGAAAAACGGTGACTTTGCGGCTCTCCGGTGGCTGTCACCCGACGAAGAGGAGTTGGATGGAGGTGGGGCGCGTGTCAGGGAGCTTCATCCTCAGGTCCGCACAGCAAGAGGAGGCTCTTCATTGCATCTGGTACGCTCTCAAGAGGTGGTGACTAGTCTCCTAGCAGATCGTCCTCTTCCCGACGACAGCTTGTTCGTCGATCAATCGGAGATGATTTACTCAATAGATTCGCGATCCTTTTATCGCGAATCGTTTAGCAATTTTAGTAGCAATGCTCCGCGAATTATGTTGATGAGATTTTTGCCGATGATCCAGCGATTCTCGTTGCTTAATCCTTCACCGGCGATATGCAGGAAAGTCGCGATAATCAGATAAAAATATATGAATTTTGACTCTAGGAGGATTCAAACCTGCGCTGGTCGCCCGCCTCTTCTGAGGAAGGTGTGACGGGGGTTTAGTCCCACATCGGTTGTACGCCGATTTTTCGGGCGAATATATAGTAATATTAGCTTTGTGAGCAAAGTCCCTTCTCTCGCGTGTATGACCACTCCTTGCCCCAAAGCCGGCTGGCCACCGGTGACGTGGGAGGGAAGTGGCGTACGCATGCCCTATCGGTCCCCAAGCCAACCCGCTCGAGCCCCTGCTCGTGGCTTACTCTCAGACTGCGCATCCGACCTGCTTACTGGCCCAGCTGGCCGGCGGGTCCCCCCATTTTTGTAATATTTTTTATTTTTATTTCTTGTTCTTCATTTATCTCAAAAGTAAGACTATAAAAATCGTATAAAATCACATAATTACCCAAAAATTCACGTTAATCAATTGAAAACCAAAAATCATTCTTTAACACAAATATAAGTCTATTTATCATGAGTTAAGGCTAAAACTATATTATTTACTAATTATTAACTCATGATAATGAAGACTTATCAGCTGTCACTCAGTAGAGTGAAAAAACAACGACTTTATGGCTCTTCAGTGGCTATCACTTAGTGGAGCAGGAAAACGGCGACTATTAACCTATGGAGCAGAAAAATGGTGACTTTCTAGCTCTTCAGTGGTTGTCACTTGATGGAGAAGAGTTGGATTGAGGTAGGGTGCATGTTAGGGAGCTCCATTCTTAAGTCCGCACAACAAGAGAAGGCTCTTCATCGCATCTAGTATGCTCTCAAGAGGTGGCGACTAGTCTCTCGATAGATCATCCTCTTCTTGACGGCAACTTGTTTATTGATCAATCAAAGATCATTTACTTGATAGATTTGTAATCTTTTTATCACAAATCATTCAATAATTTTAGTAAGAATGCTCCATGAATCGCATTCACGATATTTTCACCGTGATTCTAGTGGCTTAATCCTTCATTGGTGATTTACAAGAAAGCTGTGATTTAATCAGATAAAAATACGAGTTTTGACTCTAGTAAGATTTGAACCCTCATCATTCACTTGCTTGTATGAGAGAGAATGAAATAAATACTCTAATACCCTTATAAAGTGACATCATCATAATATATCGTTGTTATAATTAAGAGATATTTTATGTATTGAAATAATCAACACTATTTCGAGGAAGGTGTGATGCGGGTTTAATCCCATATCGGTTGTATGTTGAAGTTTTGGGTGAATATATAGTAATACTAGATCTAGAAGTAATGAGTCTATTTCTCTCATGTGTACGACCACTCCTTGCCTCATAGTAGGTTGGCCACTAGTGACTTGGAAGGGGAGTGGTGCACACATGCCTCCATCGGTCTATAGTCGCTCGAGCCCCTACTTGTGACTTTATTTTGATTGCACTTCTAACCCGCTTGTAGGCCCGGCTGGCTGACAGGTCCCCCCTTTTTATCTTTTTATTTTATTTTTTTCTTTATTTATTTCAAAAATAAGATTATAAAAATTATATAAAATCACATATAATTAGATAATTAGCCAAAAATTCACACTAATCAAATAAAAATTACTTTCACAATTTAATATAAATATAAGTCTATTTATCATTAGTTAGGACTAAAACTATATTATTTATTAATTATTTTCTCATGATAATGAAGACTTATCAATCATCATTTAAAAGAGAGAGAACTACCAAAAGATTTGTCTCGGCTTCTTTAGAGTGCCCCATTTGGGATAAAATCTCCTCTTACAATGTATAATTGTAGAAGAAGCTCCTTTGTGACTCTCTTGGAAAATGACATCAAGGATAACAAGTCCCAACTTAAGAAACTACATGGTGGGTGAGAGCAAAATCTACATCTACAATGAGAAAGTGGTCCAATACATGATCTTAAGACTTATGGATGTAGAATGCAGAGAAGTGGAGTTGAGGTTCGAGTGGCTAAATGATATAAGGGATAGGTAATAACTAAGGTCATTAAGTGTCTTCAATTTCTCTTTGAATGGTCACATATTACAATGTGAATGATTAGGGAACTCTTGCTCTCTCTCTCTCCTCTCTAACCCCTTTACCACTACTTTAATGCTTTCGATAATTGGACATGTATAGGTTTGGGAGGAATTTAGTCAATTTTGTAATATTGTTGAAAGATTAGACATGTATTTTTGCATATAGGAGTGACAATATGTAGCCATAAAAGTTTTTCTATAGAAAGGGTGGTCAGAAGAGTTTGATCTTGATCTAAGTTCAGATAGCAATTCAAAATTTAAGCTTTTATCATAGTAGAATAAAAAATAATTTTTGTGCTCTTTATAATGATAACTAGCCAATGATGAATACTTTCCTAAATGTTTACAAACTATTTTATTTATGATGTAATTTCTTCTACTCTCTCTCTCTCTCTATATATATATATCTTGAAAATTATGTATAGAAGTTCATGCAAAGCTTAGCAAGCTCAAGTTTGTGCTTCATTTGATTTTGACATAAAATCCATCTTTCAACCTTCATGATTGGGATCAAGTTTTCTTGGAGTAATCAATTTTGGTCTATATATTAAGGTTTTCCTTTCTATAGATTAAGGTAATATGCATATATATCTCTCTCACTTCCTTTTTTGGAATAATACATTTTCCCTCAATCTAGAGAGAAAGAGAGAGAGAGAGAGAGAGAGAGAGAGAGAGAGAGAGAGAGAGAGAGAGATGCCAAAACATTTGCAAATATGAGTGGAGATATGTAGTAATGGGATTGTTGCAGCCCTTTAAATGACAAGAAACTTGTGAAATACTTGACTTTTCACAGACTTCATTAAAAGAAGTATTAAGGGTTATGAGTTGTTTTGGTTATGATTATGTATTAGTCATTGATTTTAATGTATGCAAATTTAAAAATATTTATAACTGAGCTATCTAAATAAATTCTAGTATTAGTACAAGTTTAGATCAACCCTCAAGGATGATGAGAAATAATTTTGATGAATTTATAATTTTTCAAATACAAATACTAACTAAAAATAAAAGAACATAATGAAATGTGACGAGATGAGTAAAAACATCTTCTCTTCAATACTTAATATCCTTATTTATAAATTAATTTATTATATTTAATTCTCTTGTTAGCTTTGGATAATAAGAAAAAAAGGTTTTTATGATGAGATGATATGTGACTTAGTCATTGTACAAGAAATCATGTAAATTTAAAATTTATCAAAACTAAAAAATATGAATTTTTTGATAATTAGACATATTTTTGAACAAATATATCAATTATAATTCAATAAAAAACTTTTAAAAATAGTAGTAATTTTCTAAGTCGATCACATGGATGTAATATAATATCAGGTAATTATTTAAAAGTTTTCTCAAAGAATAATATTTTCTATAGATTGTGCACTAGTAAATAAAACTAAAATATATTTAAAATTCACAAAAAAGTGAAATAAGGGTGCAGACGTCAAGATGACGTCAAGCCCGACAAACTCAAATTAGACGAAAATAGAGTTCTATCTCGTGATTCTTATGTAAGTGACTACATATGATTTAATTGATCAAATTAAGATCTATAAAAGCCAAAAGAATCGTAATTAAATGAAGTATATCCTAGCAAATTTAAATCACACAAATTATCACTAAATAAAGTGAAAATTAAGTTGAAAGTAAGAAAATAGAGTTCCGACATCACGTAGTGATGTGTTGGCAATGCACTAGAATCTTGAGTGTTTAGGAGGATTGTTGTGCAGTGTTCACAACCTCAAAGGCTCTCTTGGGATATGGACAACGTGGGCAATCTCTAGATCATTTTTGCGAAGTCTAGAGATCAATGAAATGAGTCGTCGAATCATCTCCAATGGTTGTCACTCGATGGAGCGGAAAAATGACGACTTTGCAGCTCTCTGGTAGTTGTCACCTAATGGAGAAGAGCTAGATGGAGGTGGGGCACGTGTTAGGAAGCTTCATCCTTAGGTCTGCACAGTAAGATGAGGCTCTTCATCTAATCCAGTGCACTCTCAGGAGGTGGCGACTCGTCTCCTAGTGGATCATCCTCTTCTTGACAATGGCTTATTCGTCGATCAATCAGAGATGCTTTACTCGATAGATTTGTGATTTTTTTATCACAAATCATTCAAAAATTTTAGTAACAATGTTTTGCGAATCATGTTGACGAGATTTTCACCAATGATCTAGTGATTTTGGTGGCTTAATCCTTCACTAGTAATATGCAGGAAAGTTGTGATAATCAGATAAAAAATGAGTTTTAACTCTAGGAGGATTTGAACCCGTGCTAGTTGACTGTCTACATAAAAGAGATTGAAATAAGTACTCTAATGTCCTTATCAAATGATGTCATTATGATATCTCTCTCTTATAAATAAGGAGTATTGTAGGTATTAAATCATCGAAGCCTTTTGGAAAAGGTGTGATGTGAGTTTAGTCCCACATCGCTTGTACGCCAAAGTTTTGGGCAAATATCTAGTAATATTATATTTGCAAGTAAGTCTCTTTTTACCGCATGTACGACCATTCTTTGCTTCACAGCCAACTAGCTACTAGTGACGTGGAAGGGGAGTGGCACACAGGTGCCCCCATCAATCGTAGCTGCTCAAGCCCTTACTCACAGCTTCTCTTTGACTGCACTTCCAACCCACTTTCAGGCTCAACTGGTCGGCGGGTATCCCCCATTTTGCTATATTTCAATTTTAATTTCTTTTTCTTTATTTATCTCAAAAGTAAGACTATAAAAATCATAGAAATTTATAGAAAATCACATAATTAGCCAAAAATTCATGTTAATCAATTGAAAATCACTTTTCACACTTTAACACAAATATAAGTCTATTTACCATGAGTTAAGGCTAAAACTATATTATTTACTAATTATTAAGTCATGATAATGAAGACTTATCAAATGACTAAATTAAAAATAGGGAAATATAGATTTAAAATTGTGAAATGAAAGATGAGAATAGTGATTGTCAATAAAATGACTTCTATTGACATGGAGAATTCTTTCAAATAATTAAAACTACGACATAAATTAAAATTTAAATAAATAGACTATGAAATTACCTTAGTTATTGATGTGACTTAATCATTGTATAATAAATCATGTAAATTCAAAATTTATAAAATTAAAAAATACCAATAGATTTTAAGTAGTATTTCAATACAAATATATCAAATATAATTTGGTAAAGGACTAAAAAATATTCAAACTTTTCAAGTTGATCACAAGGATGTTAAACAATATTAGATAAAATTTTTGAATTTTCTTAAAAGAATTTAAGTTTTAAAGATTTTTTGACAAAATAATAAAGATATAATATATTTAAAAATTTATAAAAAAAAGAACTTTGGATGTGGACATCAACGTGACAAATGAGTTTCAGGTGACAATAGAGTTCTATCTAGTGATTCTTGTGTAAATAATTACTGACTATTTAATTGGGCCCCCATTTCCTATCTTATAGTAAGTGACTTATGAGGCACAACACTATATCACAATGAATTCTTGGAGCTGTTCACGAAATGTGGCATGTATAATTTGTTGCTTTGAATTTGACTTAGAGATCAAACTAAAATCTATAAAAGTCAAAATAATTGTAATTTACTAGAGAAGAGTTTTGAAATTTTAATGACATAAAATCTTACTAATTTAAGTAAGAGTTAAGTTTAAAATAGGAAAGACAAAGTTTCAGCTTTACATTGACGATCACCAAAATTTTGAATATTATGTGATGTCCATGGTCTCCAAAGCATTCTTTGGGCATTCAAAACATAAGCAAGCTTTCAATCTTCTATGAAGCCCAATTATTGATGAAATGGGTTGACAAATCATCTATGACAGCTGTAACTTGATGGAGTAGAAAAGTCTCTACAATGAGAGGAGGCTCATATCATATTTGGTTCAGTATGAAGAGATAGCGACTTGTCATTAAGTATTTTACTATCATCCTATTCTCGATGACAATTTGTTCATTGATTAATCGGAGATGATTTTCTTAATAAATTCATAATCTTTTTATCTAAGAATCTATTGTTAGTACTAATGATGATCTAGAAATAGCATTAGAGAAATTCCATTGATCAGGGAATGATTCTAGTGGTTTGATCTTTGACCAATGCTCTATAGTAAAATCAAAAGTTAAATAAGTAAAGAATATAAAATTTGGCTCTAATAAGATTCAAACCTTCATTAGTCACTTGCCTACATGAGAGAGAGCTAAGTAATTACCCAAATTGTTTTTCCCATGATTTCATAAGGGTATTTTCTTCTTATAATATAAGGGTATTTTGGGTATAAAAATATTAAAAACTTGTTGACAAGTACTAACATGGGTTTAATCCCACATTAATTATTTTCCAAGGTATAAGACAAATATATATCAATGTGTCTTTTTATATTTGAGTTCCCTCATATTGTGACAAAATGGCTAGGATCACTTAAGGACAGAGCTAAGCTAGGTGGTTCACCATCACATACACATGTGTATGACAACTCCTTTCCCCATGCCTAGCTTATCCCTCATGACATGAAAAGGGAGTGACACACACATGCTTTGCATGTGTCCTTTAGTTACTTGAGCCCCTAGACTTGTGCCTTTGACTAGTTTGATGTGCCCTCTAGGTCAGCTACTAGGTCCCAACTAGTGGGTTCTCTTTTTTTTATTTTTTCTTTCTTTATTTTATTTTTTCATTTATTTCAAAACCATGAATATAAAAATTATATAAATTCACATAAAATTACATAATTAATGAAAAAAATCACATTAATCAGCTAAAATATTTTTCTCAAATTAAAATAAATATAAGCCTATTTATCATGAGTTAAGGCTTAAATATATATTATTAATTAACTATTAACTCATGATAATGAAGATTTATTAGATATAAGTCAAAGGTGAAGTAAAATAATTAAATTTGTGACTAAAAATAAATTATAAAACTAAAATTTGAACTTTGTTGTTCGTCACTTAGCAAAAAATTTTAGAAACTAAGAAATGTTTTAATTATTAGATAAAATATTTCCTTTCCTTATCTGTCACTTGAGGATGAGAAAAGAGATTACAAGTAATTTAAATAAAAAATTTAATTAAATTCATAATAATGAGGATTAAGAACAAAAATGAAAATTTTCTTTTTTCTTTGTCTATCAGCCAAGAAAATAAGAAGAATGAAGTATTTAAACTAAAAGAATTTGAAATTTTCTTATCAATGTTTGTCACTCAAAGGACATAAAGAGAAATGAAGTGAGAAAATAATTAAAGTTCAAATCACAAAGAATTTTATTGATTGTAGCCCTCTTGATTCCAAAATCCTCCTTCCTTATACTTCAACCTTATTCCCTTGTCCTTTGTGACTGACGTGAACTAATCACTGTATAATAAATCACATCAATTTAAAGTTTATAAAACTAAGAAATATTTTTTTTTCTATTTTTTGAAATATTTCTATAAATATAAATAAATTTATATTCAATAATAGGTTTCAAAAATAGTGAAAAATTTCTAGATCAATTATAAGAATATAAGATAATCTCAAATAATATTTAAAAATTCATGAAAAAGAAAAAAAATGAGTGTTGATGTCAAGATAACGTCAACACCCTAATAAATAGAATTTGGTAGGAAATAGAGTTCTATTTGATTATTCTTTGATTATAGATGATTTAACTAATCAAATTAAGATCTATAAAAGCTAGAAGAATTATAATTTAATAAAGAACATTTTTGAAACTTCAAATGACATAAAATATTATTAATTTAAGTAAAAAATCTATTTCAAGTAGAAAAGACAAAGTTTTGACTTTGAGGTGACAATCATTAGAATTTTATACATTTGGGAGGATAATATGTGATACCTAAAACCTCAAAGACTCTCTTTGGACTTAGACAATGTGGGTAATCTCTAAATCTTATTTCAAAGTCTCTAAATTAATAAGATGGGTCAAAGAATCTTCTCTAATGACTATCACCCGATAGAAATGAGTTATATGTAGAGGGGGCACCTCTTAAGGAGCTTCATCCTTAGGTCCATATAGTAAGGTGAGACTATTCATCATTTCTAGTACACTTTCAAAAGGTGATGACTTATCTCCTAGTAGATTGTCTTCTTCTTAATGATGATTTCTTTGTCGATCAATTAGAGATGATTTTCTTAATAGATTTATGATCATTTTATCTTGAATCATTTGTCAATTGATAATGATACTCTATGAATCACATTGACGACAATTTTTTTGATGATTGAGTGATTCTAACAACTTAATTGTTGATTGACACTCTACAAAAAATCATGATTTAATTAGATAAACAATATAAATTTTGGCTCTAGTGGGATTCGAACCTTCATCAGTCACTTAGCTAGGTGTGAGAGAGAATGTAAATTACTTGCACAGTATTACCCAATGACATCATGGAGGCATTTTCTTCTTATAAATTAGTCATGTTTTTGTGATAAAAAAAGTAAAAACCTACCAATGACTATGACGTGAGCTAAGTATCACATTGATTGTTTTTCAATGTCTCAAAACATTATTAGAAAATTTATATAATTTTATATAAAATCAAAAAATTAACCAAAAATCACATTAATCAATTAAAAACTACTTTTCTGAATTTAACATAAATATAAGTCTATTTATTATGATTTAAGGCCTTAACTCTATTATTAATAAATTATTTACTCATGATAATGATGACTTATTATTGCCTCTTGGCCTTTTAGCTTTTAATCCACCATCTGTCCACCTTTAGAGGAGTGAGGAACCTCCTTTTCTATTCCATCATTTTGAAAATCTCACATTTCATTTTGATTTAACTATTTTTTCTTTTTTTCCATCTTCATTTTTTGACTCTCATTTTCTACTTCGATTCCTACCAAAAATTATATGTTTAGTATATAAAATTATTCATTATAAGTAACAAATCTTTATTTTAAATTTAAGATCAATTAGATAAGTATTTGCAAAGTAATCACAATTTTCATATTATTATTTGTTTAGTTCTTATTTTTTCTGATTTTTCCTAGCATTTTCCTGATTTTTGTAAAGTTGGTTCCCACATTGTTTATAATTTTTCAATCGTTTCTAATGTTTTTCAGGCATTTTTTTGCCATATTCTGCAGTCTTCCACTCATAAATCTACTGCATTAACCTATGGAAGGCACATGATTCAAACTTGGGTCACCCATGCAATAAGTGGGTCAACTATCAAACTAAGGCTCACTAAATCAACACTCACTGAATCAGGACTTGCTAAATCAACACTCACTAAACCATGGCTCGTCGAACTAGAGCTCTTCAAAGTTTAGTCCCATAATTGATTCCTCCCAAAATAAAATGACTAGGACTACCTTGGGAGAAGAGTAGATAGGTGGTTTGAAGGTGTGGAAAAGAAGTGGTGCACAAGTGCATTACATGAGTTCCTTAAGCCACTTGACCCTAGTTCTTAGTAACCCAAACAAAGCTCTCTAATGCGCAGCACTCTCTAGGTCAGCTGTTGAGTGCCAGTTGGCTAGTAAGTCCCTTCATTTTTATTATTTTATTATTTTAATATAATAAATTCATGAAAATTCATAAAACATCTTAAATTTTCAAAAAAACTCCTTAAAATTCAGAATAAAATCTCAAAAATTAAAAACGTTTAGAAAACATCTAAGATCATCTTGGAATTCTAAATATTAAACTTATTGCTTACTCATCATAATTCATGATCACATTTAACCTTTTATTGTCAAAGAAATATCAATAAATTCAAATTTCCTTTTTATGAGAATTGTATCAATGTGCGTTTTTTTAAAAAATAAAGTATAAACACGTAGAAATTGATATCTTAATCATTAGAGAATTATTAGGTTCTAAACTTATAAATATAATATTATATTATTAAATATATTTAAAAACCATAGATATGTATTAAATCAATAAAAATCGTCTCTTTATAGTTAATCCCTATGATTCCTTATTAAATGTTTAATAATAATAATTTTTAAAATAAACCTATAATTGATGATTTATTTGAGATAGCTCCTTGTAAATTGCCCTATTTAGTGATTTTATTGTATTTTATGTTCATATAAATTGGACACGAACACCATCTTATTGGTATTAGATAATGTAGTTGAAAGGAATAATTTAAAAGATAATGCATTGGTAAGTGGGAACATGTGCAGTAGATCTCCAATAATTTAGTTACTAATGTCATTAAATATTATGTGTTCTAAGATATTTTTTATCGACTGTTACATTATAATTCCATGAGATATATGTAAACTTAAAAATAACCCTATTTTAAACACATTTGGGTGAATTAATGGAGAACCAACTCTCTAAGGGAGAGAGAGAGAGGACAATTAACACCATAGTAATGATATGGGTTTAGCTTTCTTATTTCATGTTTTTCGTTGGCTTTATATTGGAAAACAGTTCACAATTGTCATGTAAGAGTGGATGAGAGGTGGGTAGGGAGATAGTGATGGAGTGGATAGCCTACATGAAGAAAAATGTAACTTGGATCCTTTGGCAATGTAAGTAAATTTTTTATTCTAATGGAAGAAGTAATAAAAAAAGTCTTCTTAAATCCCCTAATTAATGGAATTTTTTAGTAGACTTGGCTTTCTTCATAAAAAGAAAAAATTACCAAACATAGTAGAAAGAAAATACACTTTTAGCAATACCTTTGATCCTATTGAAAGAAGGTGCACTTGCCTTATGAGCTACTTAAATTTCTCATGTTTGATTGCTAAAATTTTACCTTTTAAGGTCTTCTAGGGCATAGTTTATAGGCCATCCAAGATTGTTGTCACTTGTATTGACTAGGAGATACTGAAACCTTGGGATGAAGCCTTTAAAAAGGGATAAGCTTAGAGTGCCAATGAATAAAAAAATGCAATTTATATTTTACCATCATAAGCCAACTTTTGTGTCAAGTTACTTAAATAGACCTCTACAAATCAAAAATTTGGTAGTTGTCTAGAAAACCCCACTTGACATCTCTCCTTAATCTTCTTATATAGCCTTCCCAAACAAACATAGCTATGCTTAATTTCATATATGAATCAAATCCCCTCCATAGAGTTGACATAAGTTCAACTATAGCTTTTATTGAGATGAGAAATAACAAATTTCCTTTATTATCTCTTTCTATTTTTATATCTCATTTCTATTCTTAGCTCTTTCTATCTTTTGTCCCCTTCCTATTTTTAGCTCTTTATACTTTTATCCCTTATTTTATTCTTAGCTCTTTCTATAATTTCCCTTTTTAAGAAAACAATGGTAATGCTTGCTCAAGAATTAGATGATTAGTTTCGACATCAAAAAAATTTGAAATGAGATTTACTATTTTGTTTATTTTATTGTTAACAATAGCAGTAGTGCCAATTATGTTTCTTCATATATGGTTCTAAAAATGGGGTTGAAGACTAAGAAACTCCCTCATCCATATGAATTTCGTTAGATTAAAGATTCTTTCGAATTAAATGTCACATAAACTTGTTTCTTGAATGTTTTAGTAGGTGCATATTTTGATTAATTTTTGCCATATGTTTTATCAAAATAGATGAAATTTTTATCATTGCAAGATTCCTTTAGATGGATATGCCTTTTATCAAAATAGAATTAAATTTATTTTTTGCTCTCCCAAAAGTAGTAACTTTTCGAAAATAAAGATAGAAAGGAAAGAAGGCACATCTACTTGTTTCTTTTCTTCTTAGATCTATGTTTATTCTTTTCATAATACTCAATGTAATCTGCTGTATCATTTATTGGAATACTTCTTCTCACTGAGCTTGGCAATTGAAATAGATCTAAAGGAATTTTTGGAGGAAATTGTAAGCTATAAGAGAGAAGACTGGTTAGTTGGGCAAATCAGGATCTACTCCTCTTTGTGTTTGTGAGAGGCCCAAAACAAAGCCCAATGAAATGTCAGCCCATGAGAATTTTTGAATTAGTAGTAGTGTGTAAAAACTGATATTTTGGCATTGTCTTTTATTGGCCTAGCAAATCTGACACTTTTTTCAGACTTTTTTTCAACATCCTTGTTTATCTAAGGCCAATGATATCATCCTTTGACCAAAAATAAGGTCTTATCATAACAAAGATGTCCTCCTAATCCTCCAAAGTGTAATTTTCGAAATTAGTTGTTCTCATAAAGAACTTTAGGGAATGCATAATTGTGTTTCTTGAAATTAAAAATCATATAATAGATGAAAACCCTTAGTTGAAATAATTAAATTTCTTGGTACAGCACCTTGAAATAATTAAATCTAATAACTTTAGTATGAAGGTTAATCAAACATGTTATTTTCCTACTAAGAACCTCTACAGCATGATTCAATTTTCAATATTTATGCTTGATAACAAAAGTCTTGGATGAAAGGAAACTAACTGGACATACATTCGATTAACAGAACTCTAACTTCTATTTTTGTTGACATCATAATGTTTTTCTCTATAAAAGGCTATAAGACAACCTCTAGCCTAAGTATTAATGTAGCCAATGAATCTTATCAAGAGAAAGACACATTTTGACCCAAGTACAGAAAACTAGTAGGATATGCATCTAGGGAGCTGAAAGGTATTAATTTCACGCTCAAATAGAGTACAAGCTTAGTTTCAACCTAATTCAAGTGTACTAGAGGCCCAAAGATGAGTGAGGACACATTTTGCCCAAATTTAGTTCTAAATGGCCAAATGAGAGATTTTGACATATGTTAAATTTGTCAAAATTCAATTCCATATTTATTATTTATCACATTTGTTTTATTTCAAATGATCTCCATATTCTAGTTAGGATGCTCCTACTCTTTAATGCATTCTAACATAATTGTCCTTTTCCTAGGGGCATTCTTATTGCTGGCATGCCTTTCTAGTTTTATCCAATTGGGTCAAAAAAATTTCATCATTCTCTTGACAGGATTTCATGGGCTAAATTAGTCTATTTTACTTGAAGAAAACTCATCTTGAGTGTATACTTGTCAATTCATATATATGACCAAAATTTAATGCATGCAATTGTTAAGATATAGTAAGTGGCAAAGTCAATACTTCTAAATGTGTTATTTCTGTGAACAATTTTTTTATATTTAGGTCAATACTATTGGAGTATACTTAAGTTTATTTTTGTGAATCAGACTTATTCAGTTCAATATGGGTATAGTCTAGTTGTATCATTGGGGATTGGTATAAATAATCTAATCCTACATCATTTGAACCTAAGAACAAAATATTAGGATTTAGCCTGATTTTGTATTTCCTCTTCTCCATTTATTGTTGTAGTGACTGTGGAGTTTTGAGGAGATCAAGTAGAGTTTGTGACATTGTCAACATCGATAGGTTTCAAATCCTTGGATTTTTTATTTGCCACTTAGTACACCATTCATTAGTTAATGATCTAATATTTTTGATTTAACTAATTATTAGTACAAATTTTGTTTTTTCTCATGCCATTTACAATTTCATCAAATCTGTGAACAAGACTTTGAATTGATTCAACATCTTCCATTCAAAATAATTCATACCTATTCACCAAAATGTCAAGTTTGATGTTCTTCACTTGAGAGGCTATTTTATATGTTACCTTCATCTTATCTCATATTTCATTTTTTATCTCACAACTTGAAACACAATTAAATTCAAATTCATTCATCACACTAATCAAGATAATCATCACACTAAAAAGGTTAAACTCATACTTTGCTCATCTATAGACTCTTTTGATCTTCCTTACAGTCCATCTTAAAACATGGGTTGGATGATTTGGCTGTTTCATTAGCTCAATGATCTACTCCTTGAGATGTGTTAATCTCCCTTTATCAAAATTTACTCTAATATCAGATATTATAACTATATGGCTACAGGAAATTGTTGGGAGGATGAATTGGATTTCTAACCTTTTTAGCTATTTGTAGCTAATTATCTATATGAGATATTGCTAGATGTGTTGACACGTGTGTAACTCTCTCTCTCTCTCTCTCTCTCTCTCTCTCTCTCTCTCTCTCTCTCTCTCTCTCTCTCTCTCTCTCATCAAGATTTTTATATTGGTTCACCCTTCACCCAACTATATTCAGCTCTGAAATAGTTCTACTAGTGTTTCACTATTTCGCTCAAGAAATACACATTGACATTCATAGGCTCAGCCACCCAATTACTCAAGTTCATCTCTATATAGACTCCACCCTTTTAGGGCCAAAATAGGCGAAAAGCACCTCATGCTTTCACCCAGCAATCTCTCCCCTCACCATTCAGTTATCTTAGGCCATGATGGAAAGCATTTCCCTTCAAATTGGATGTCATTAGGGTTGACAAAATTTAATGTAGATAAAGATGCAGGTTTATGTTCATTGTTGATACACACAACATGAAGAGCTTTGGATTCTCATTTGGATATTCTTCTAAAGAGTTGTTTTTCATTTCTCAATACCCTCCTTATATATTGGCAGTTGTCCTTTAATAGTTTCTTGCTTTGATATGGTCCCAAACATTTGGGAAACTCATTCAAAAGCTTATCATTTTTTGAAACATGTGGTAACAACCTTTGATCCTTCTACACTTAAAACCTTTCAATTTCTCATCTACTTGATTTTCAATTTGAACTAGACCTTCTTAAATGATGACAAACAACTTTTCTTGTTAGAAGCAAAGCCAAATAATAGTGTTACTATAGAGTTTTCTTCCATACAAATTGATGATGCATCATTGTCTAGTTGCTAAGTTCAAGACTTGTTTGTCTAGTTGCTAAGTTATACACGTGAGAGTGTAAGTTATCCACATGAGTGCATATAAAAAACTGTCTAAGTCCATTTAGGAAGACTAGATGCTGCATTTCAAGGTTAATTTAAATATATAAATAAAAATAATGTAATGATCATGAATTACTGATATCAATTTAACCATGTATATCTCCTTTTATTAAAAGGTGATTGTTGGACATATATTGATCAATGATCAAATGTTGTTATCATAAAGAATATTTAGAGATCAAATATTAACACTTTGGATTCAATTATTAGTTATAGAATCACAAAATTTGTAAATATAATTCATATGATATCATATTGAACATTGATAAATCTTCATTATCATGAGTTAATAATTATTAAATAATATAGTTTTAGCCTTAACTCATGATAAATAGACTTATATTTGTGTTAAAGTGTGAAAAGTGGTTTTTAGTTGATTAACATGAATTTTTGGATAATTATGTGATTTTATATGATTTTTACAATCTTACTTTTGAGATAAATAAAAAATAAGAAATACAAATAAAATATTGCAAAATGGGGGAACCCGCCGGCCAGCCAAGCCCGCAAGTAGGTTGGAAGCAGGTTAGAAGCACAGTCGGAGAGTAGCCATGAGCAGGGGCTTGAGCAGCTTGGCTTGGACCGATAGGGGCACGTGTGCGTCACTCTCCTTCAATGTCACCAGTGGCCAGCTAGCTATGGGGCAAGGAATGGTCGTACACGTGAGAGAAGAGACTTGCTTAGAAAGCTAACATTACTATATATTTGCCCGAAAAATTGGCGCACAACCGTTGTGAGACTAAACCCCCGTCACACTTTCCTCAAAAGAGGCGAATGACCGACGTAGGTCCGAATCCTCTTAGAGTCAAAATTCATATATTTTTATCTAATTATCGCGACTTTCTTGTATATCGCCGGTGAAGGATTAAGCAATGAAAATCGCTCAATCATCGGTGAAAATCTTGTCAATGTGATTCACAGAGCATTGCTACTAAAATTGCTGAACGATTCGCGATAAAAGGATCGCGAATCCATCGAGTAAATCATCTCTGATTGATCGACGAACAAGCCGTTGTCAGGAAGAGGACGATCCACCAGGAGACCAATCGCCACCTCCTAAAAGCGTACCAGATGCGATGAAGAGCCACCTCTTGCTGCGCAGACCTGAGGATGAAGCTCCCTGACATGCGCCCCACCTCCATCCAGCTCCTCTCCGTCAGGTGACAGTCGCCGGAGAGCCGCAAACTTGCCATTTTTCCGCTCTGCCGGGTGACAGCCACTAGAGACGATTCAACGACCCACTTCATTGATCTCTAGACTTCGCGAGAAGATCTAGAGATTGCCCACATCGTCTTTGTTTAAGGAGAGCCTTTGAGGCCGTGGACACTACATGACGATCCTCTTGAATGCTCAGGATTCCGATGCATTGCCGATGCATCGCCGTCGTGACGCCGGAACTCTGTTTTCCTGCTTTCAATTTAATTTACGCTTCATTTAGTGATACTTTGTTGATTTTAATTTACCAAACTATACTTCATTCAATTACGATTCTTGTGGCTTTTACAGATCTTAATTTGATTAATTGAGTCGTCTGTAATCGCCTACGTAAGGACTGACGGGCGGAACTCTATTTCCGCCTGATTCGCGTTCACCAGGCGCTGACATCATCCTGACGTCCGCACCCTTATTTCCTTTTTTTTCGTGAATTTTAAATATATTTCCTTTTTATTTCCTAGTATAAAATTTGTAAGAAAATTGTATTCATTGAGAAAAATTCTGAATAATTACCAGATATTACCGCTATTTTTAGAATTTTTATTGAATTATAATTGATATATTTATTTAGAAATACTTCTAAATATCTGAAAATTTATATTTTCTAGTTTTATAAATTTTATATTTGCGTGATTTAATATACAACGACTGAGTCACGTCACTCCTTGACACGTGCCCCACCTCCATCCAACTCCTCTCCGTTAGGTGACAACCACCGAAGAGCCGCAAAGTCACTGTTTTTTCGCTCCACCGGGTGACAACTGTCGAAGATGACTCGACGACCCATTTCATTAATCTCTAGACTTCGCGAGAAGATCTAAAGGTTGCCCACGTCATCTTTGTCCAAGAGAGCCTTCGAGGCCATAGACACTGCACAACGATCCTCTCGAATGCTCAAGATTCCGGTGCATCACCGACGCATACTGTCGTGACGCCAAAACTCTGTTTTCCTACTTTCAACTTACTTTATGCTTCATTTAGTGATAGTTTTTGTGATTTTAATTTACCAAAATATACTTTTTTCTATTACGATTCTTTTGGCTTTTACAGATCTTACTTTGATCAATTAAATTGTTTGTAATTGCTTATGTAAGAATCGTCAGGTGGAACTCTATTTTTGCCCGATTTGTGTTCACCGGGCACTGACGTCATCCTGACGTCCGCACGCTTGTTTCCTTTTTTCTGAATTTTAAATATATTTCCTTTTCATTTGTTTGTATAAAATTCATAGAAAATCTTATTAATTGAGAAAAATTCTGAATAATTACCAAATATTATATTACATCCCTATGATTGACTTGAAAAATTACTGCTATTTTTAGAAGTTTTATTGAATTATAATTGATATATTTATTTAGAAATACTTCTAAATATCTAAAAATTTGTATTTTCTAGTTTTATAAATTTTTGATTTACGTGATTTAATATACAACGACTAAGTCATGTCAAATTTTGGTGCTGTTGCCGGGGATATATTGCATAATATTTAGTATTTTTTTGTTTTTCTCTTAGAGTATACAAAAAAAAATTAACTCTTGTTTTATTTTCTTTTGGCTGATTTTTTTTAGAAAAAGGGAATGAAAAGAAGCAAGGCAAGGACTGGAGAATCTTGAAGGAGGTAACAGTTACTAACTTTTTCCCTCGAATTTATTGATTTTTGTGTATGGTAGAAGATCCTTGTATCCAAGGCTAGAAAATCCTTTCATTATTTCATTCAAAAATAAAAATCCAAAAGAAAAATTAATTTTGATAGATTTTGAAGGAAGTACAGGTCAAACTGAGAACAATCCTATGGTCATGAAAAATCATTATATCCTTGATTCATTTTAAAGAGCATCCAATATTAGAGTCCCATTAGCACCCACTGTTAAATTCAAAATAAATCTAGAAAATTTTCAAATGTTTTCTAATTTTCATGGATTGCCTTTAAAGGAATCTCATCAGCACTTAGAAAAATTTCATATGGTCTGTGATTTAGTTAATCTCCCTCAAGTTACACCAAAAATTATTAAGATGAAATTATTCCCTCATACACTTAGGGACAAAGCTAGTCATTGGCTATCCACATGAAATAGAGAATTAACTAGTTGGAAAGATATAGAATAGGCTTTTCTTCAAAAAATTTATCTCTTAGGAAAAACTCAAAATATGAGAAAACATATATGGAGTTTTTCTCAAAGACTAGGAGAAACTTTGCATGAGACATGAAAAAAATTCAAAGATTTACTTAGAAAGTGTCCTCATCATGCTTTACCCAAGTGGCAACTCAATACAATTTTTTATGATGGATTATTAGAATAACATAGAAATATGGTTGATTCTATATGTGGAGGAGCTTTTATAGAGAAAACTCTTAATGAGATTTATAATTTTTATGAGAATTTAAGTGAAAATTCTAGAGATCAAACCTCTTTTGAATTATATGACAAGGATAAGAAGAGAGGAATTTATGAATTGCATCATGATGATGATTCTAAACTTAAAAATGAGATTAATCAGATTAATCAAAGATTAAAAAAAATTGATTTACTTATTGACAATATTAGAAAGCATTTTAACCCTCAACTTAATTTGAATAGTACATGTCCTATGTATGGTGAAAATGATTATTCTGAATTTCAATGTTATAATTTAGATCAATCATTTAATCCTATGCAAGAACAACCGCAAGTAGCTCACAATTTTAATAGAAACAGAAAACCTTTTTCAAATTCTTATAATCTTAATTGGAGGAATAATTTTTCATGGAGAGACCCAAATAATATTCAAAATCTAGAAACACTTAGAACCAATTCAAACTCTGAATTTCGTCGAAAACAAGAAAACAAATTTCAAAAAAATCAGTCCTCTCAAATCCAACCTAATGCTATGAAAATGATGCAGCAAATGAGCCAAATGATGCAACAAACTATGAATCAAATGATGCTGCACTTGAAATAAATTATAGAGGCTCTTGGGAATAAGAGAGAAGAGAGACAGTTACCTAGTCAGCCCATAGAAAATCTAGGGAATCGCCCAACAATAGGATTTCAACAAGGGGAGTCTAGTAGCATGAATCTAGGAAAAAACCCACAAAATGAAAATGTTAGGACAGTGAATGCATTAAGGAGTGGTAAGATCTTACCTGATCCTTATCCCCAAACATTAGAAGAAAAAGAAAACGTGGACAAACCAAAATAAAATCAAATAGAAGTAGAAGAGGATTTTATAGATTCTACCAAGGAAATTTTGAAAGAGAGGACGACCATTCTATTTCCTAAAGCTCTAGAATCTAGACAAAGAAAGAAAAAGAAACACAATAAAGAAATAAATTTTTTTTTACAAGATATATAAATTAGTCTTTCTTTACTCACTACCATTGAACATATTTCTAAATATGCTAGAGTTTTGAAAGAAATGTGTACACCAAAAAGGGCAACTAGAGTAGAAAAATTATCTATGCATGCTAGTGCATTATTATTAAATCAATTACCATATAAATTGAGAGATACAAGTACCCCTTTACTTTCGTGTGATATTGGTAGATTCATTTTTCAGAATGCATTACTTGACACTAGTGATAGTATTAATTTATTATCTATAAGTATTTGTGATAAATTTAATATTTCTGATCTTAAACCTTCTACTGTTACCTTACAATTTGCTAATAGATCCACAAAACATCCTAAAGATACTTTAGAAAATGTGATAGTGATAGTTAAAGGGTGTAAATTTCCAACTAATTTTGTAGTGCTAGAAATAGATTTTAATGGACAGTTTTATGATATGCCAATCATCCTAGGAGACCATTTTTGCATATAGCAAAGATGAATATTGATTTTCCCACAGGTATTGTGAAAATTTTATATAGAGATCAATCAATAGAAATTAAAAATTTTGAGGTATCAAATGATCTTAAGAAATCCTAAGTATATGATTGTCATATCATAGATCTTCTAGATGATTTTGATGATCTAGATGTTATTGATGACTGTGTGTTAGAAGAATTAGAAGAAATAGAGAATATAAATTTAGAAGAAAAGAAAGAGGAAGATCATCTGAATTTAGAGTTGAAACCTCTTTCTTCTAGTTTAAAATATATGTTTTTGGAGGAAAATAATTTATTTCCTATTATTATTGCAGCTGATTTGAGTGATAAACAAGAAGAAGAATTATTAAATGTACTTCAAAAGAATAAGAAGGCTATGGGCTAGAAAATGAATGATCTAAGGGGCATTGATATGAGTATATGCATCCATAGTATATATCTAGAGGAGGGGCTAAAACTAGTAAGGAATCACAACGAAGATTAAATTCTAACATGATGGAAATTGTAAAAAAAGAAATTTTAAAGTGGCTGACTACTGATATTATTTATCCTATTTCAGATAATAAATTGGTTAGTCCTACACAAGTGGTGCCAAAAAAATCAGGGATCACAGTTATAAAAAACAAAAATGGGGATGAAATACAACTAAGATTAACTACTGGTAGGAGGGTTTGCATTGATTATAAAAAATTAACTTCAGTTACTAGAAAAAATCATTTTCCTTTACCATTTACTAATCAAATTCTAGAAAAATTAGCTAGAAAAAACTTTTTTTATTTTCTAGATGGATACTCTAGTTATAATCAAATTTATATAAACCCTTTAGATCAAGAAAAACCAACTTTCACTTGTCCATTTGGTACTTTTGCTTTTAAACACATGCCTTTTAGTCTGTGTAATGCTCTAGCCACATTTCAAAGATATATGCTATTTATTTTTTCTAATATAATTGAAAAATGCATGGAGATTTTTATGGACGATTTTTCTATTTTGGTGAATCATTTGATGAATGCTTAAATCATTTACAGCATGTACTTGAAAAATACATCAAGAAAAAATTAGTTTTGAGTTAGGAGAAATCACATTTTATGGTTAAAGAGGGAGTTATGTTGAGTCGTATTGTGAGTGAAAGGGGTTTAGAGGTAGATAGAGCAAAAATTGATATTATATCTAAAATGAAACCTCCAAATTCAGTAAAACATATTAGATCTTTCTTGGGTCATGCAAGTTATTATAGAAAATTTATTTAGGATTTTTCAAAAATTTCTAAACCTCTCACCATGCTATTATCTAAAGATATGCCTTTTAATTTTGATGAGAAATGTTTTGAGTCTTCTTCCGAAATAAAAAGATTACTTACTAAGGCACCCATTTTACAAGCTTCTGATTGGTCCCTTCCCTTTGAAATAATGTGTGATGCATCAAATTATTTAGTGGGGGCTATTTTAGGACAAACAAAAGAGTCAAAATCTATCGTAATTTTATATGCTAGTAAAACTATATCCGATACTCAATTAAATTATACCACGACTAAAAAAGAGTTGTTAGCTGTAGTATTTTCATTAGAAAGGTTTATATCATATATTTTGAGAGCTAAAATTATTATTTATACTGATTATGCAGCATTAAAATATTTGTTAAATAAGAAAGATGCAAAGCCACGTTTATTAAGATGGATTCTATTGTTGCAGGAATTTGACTTAGAAATAAAAGATAAAAAAGATTTTGAGAATGTTGTTGCTAACCATCTTTTTACAAGATGTATTTCTAGATGAACAATTGACGATAGATTAACATCAACCATCACCATGGTATGCACATATTATTAATTTTCTAGTTTTTGGAAAAACTCTAGAACAGTGAGATAAGAACAGAAAACATCATTTCTTTTCTAAAATTAGAAATTATTTTTGGCATGATCCTGATTTATATTACTTAGACAATGATCAAATTTTAAGGAGATGTGTTCCTAAAGAAGAATATCATAGCATTATTAACATGTGCTATTTATCTAACTGTGGAGTATATTTTTCTAGACGAAAAATAGCTGTAAAAATTTTTCAGTGTAGTTTTTATTGGCCTACAATCATTAGAGATTCTATAGAATTTAGTAGAACATGTATTTCATGCCAATCTATAGGTAACATGAGTAAAAAAGGTGAAATGCCCATGAGTAACATGTTAGTAGTCAAAATTTTTGATGTATGGGGAATAGATTTCATAGGTCCCTTCTCATCAGCTGAAAAATATGAATATATTTTACTTGCTAATGTCAAAGTGGGTGGAAGCTATTTCTACTAGAACTAATGATCATAAAATCGTGATGAAATTTGTGTAGGAAAATATTTTTTCGAAATTTGGATGTCCTAGAGTAATTATTAGTGATGGAGGAACACATTTTACAAATAAATATTTCAGGGAACTATTGAAAAGGAATGGAGTACACCATAGAGTAGTCACTCCATATCATCCTCAAACAAATGGACAAATTGAAGTAGCAAATAGGGAAATTCAGATAATTTTGAGAAAAATAATTAGACCAGATAGAAAAGATTGGCCCACAAAATTACAAGATGCATTATGGGCTTATAGAACAGCTTATAAAAATTCTATAGTTATGTCCCCATTTTGTTTAATTTTGTGAAAGCTATGTCATCTTCTTGTGGAAATAGAGCATAAAGCATTATGGGCTATAAAAAATTTATGTATGGATGAGAAATCAGCTGGTGGGCATAGAATTTTTCAGCTACATGAACTAGAGTAGTTAAGGAATGAAGCTTATGAAAATCATAGAATATATAAAGAAAAAACTAAAACTTTTCATGATAAATATATTAGCAAAAAAATTAATGTTGGACAAAAAGTGTGGTTATATGATTCTAGGCTGAAATTATTCACAAAAAAATTAAAATCAAAATGGAAAGGGCCTTATGTGGTGGAAGAGACATATGATCATGAGGCTGTAATGATTAAAGATCCTAAAAGTGATCATAACTTTAAGGTAAATAGATAGTGGCTTAAACATTACATAGAACATGAACGTCTTGCAAAAAAAGAAATTTTATTATTAAAAGAAATTCAAGAGTAAGATTAAGGAGTTCAACTAGAGACATTAAGTTCAGCACTGCATGAGAGGTAACCCATGGTTTTTATTTTATTCTGTTTGATTTTTTTAAGCTCTGTTTTTCTTAGAATTTTGTAGTACTTGTTTCTATATTTATTTTTTTGGAAAAAGTGTAGGAGGAGGAGTGTAAGATGAAGTGAAAAATTAAAAACGAGGTTGAGGTGATGTCTTTCTTAGCTTCATCATTTATGAAAATATTTTTAATGCTTAACTTTGTAGATATGCATTCTTCATTTGAAATTTATATTTTTTGTATATTCTGTTTCGATTTTTCTGTGTCATTGAGGACAATGTCATTTTTAAGTTGGGGGGTGAAGTATTCATTATTAATTTATACTATAGGACGATTAAGAATATTTGTTTGCATTTTATTCAACTTAGAACAGCAACTAAAAAACTAAAAATAAAATAAAATTTAGAAAAACTTTAATATTTTCTGGTTTTCTATCAAGAATAATAGACTATCAAAAACAATAGACAAAAAAATAGCCCAAAATTTGAAATTCTAGAAACCCTTTTCTCACATTTCAATCCCCTAGATATATATTACTGAAATTCGAAATTACAGCTATAAAGAGGATAGTTTTGATTTATTTTTGACAAATTTATTGTGCTGAAAATAGAACTGAAAATAGAAAACAGAATTGTCATAACTATCTAATTTATAAATTTCTTACATCATATTGCATGCATGAAAAATTAAATCAATTAGATTAATTGATACCAAATAGATACTAGGAAGATTATTATTGAGTCCAAAGAATGATCTAGTAGCATGAAATGTTGAAATACTCCTTGGATATATGATAGATAACATGGATTTGATTTTACTAATTTTCACTTCAGGATCTTGATGGATAGTATTTACTTGATGTGAAAATTTGATTGATCATTTGAGTTTAATGGAGATTTTTACACCTTGATCTATAGGACTTGTGAAGAGAAATCACTTATTTCGAAAAAAAAAAAAAGAGAGAGCAATGTGAAAAATCTAAAAATGAAAAGTACACATGAAGGGTGTGAGACATCATTCTCATTGTCAAAAATCGTATATAGAAAAACACTTGCTGAAAAATAAGTGGATAAAGTGAAAGCCCTGAAAATAAAGAGTACACATGGAGGGTGTGAGACATCATTCTCATTGTCAAAATTTGTCTACAGGAAAAAGTACTTATTCACTATATAAAATAAAAAATAAATAAATAAAAAAGAAGGAAGAAATATAGTGCAAACTTCAAAAATCAAGCCATAGAAAAAGGGAAATGTAAGATCAATATTATTCTTAGATGAGTATTGATAATTGAAACATCTTGTAAATACATCTATGAGTGAAGAAGTGATAAAGATGTGAATAGAAGAAGTGAAGTCTAGATTGTTATTCTAAGGAGTGTTTAAATATTTAAGTGCTTGACATCATTCTTAAATACTTGATATAAGAATCTAAAGTATTTAAAGGTGCATCATTTCTAATTATATTTTTTTTCTGTATTGAAATATGATGTTCGAGATTTGTAAAATTTTATTTTCGTAATTCCATTGCTAAGGGACTAGCAATGATTTAAGTTGGGGGGTGTGACAAGTCTTCATTATCATGAGTTAATAATTATTAAATAATATAGTTTTAGCCTTAACTCATGATAAATAGACTTATATTTGTGTTAAAGTGTGAAAAGTGGTTTTCAGTTGATTAAGATGAATTTTTGGGTAATTATGTGATTTTATACGATTTTTACAGTTTTACTTTTGAGATAAATAAAAAACAAGAAATAAAAATAAAAATATTACAAAATGGGAGGATGATAACATGCTATTTATGCATGTAATTATATAATTATTAATGCAAATTAATGCATTAATCATTACAAATATATGCATGTTATCATATTTTAAGTATATTTCTATCATTTTGTGTAAATTCATGTTATGATCTTAAAATACACCAAATTATAGATTATTATAAATAATTACACATTACAATCTTTAATCCTAATTATATTTATGATCATAATCATGTTTTAAGAGTGAAAATATGAGAGAAAAGATATTTATTAACATTTATGTATTTATATAAATTTATTTTATATAATACATAAATGTATAAAATTAATTAAAATTTATTCTCTTCTTATTTTAATAATTTGACCTTTTATAATAATAGATTATTCAATTTTGAATCAAAAAAGACAAATTTGAAATAATTTGGAGTTGTATTTTGAAAGTTCTGATTTTTACAATTTTATAGAATTTCTGGATTTTTTTTAATTTATTTATTTTAATTTTTATTTTCGATTTTTAAATGTTTTAAATTAATTAAAAAATCGCAAAAAGGGGTTATATGTCGCGCGTGTACACGTGGATCTAAAGTCCTTTGTTTTTCCCGTGTGGGACTAAAGTCCCTTAGTTTTTTTTTATGTGCAGGACGCGTGGCGTGATCTCGTGCGTCCGATCGACATCGCGACAAATAGCGTGCGTAGATCACGTGGAATCGAGGTCCACGCGATCAGAGATCAACCACGTGCCTAAATACTCAATTAAGTGAATAAATCGCGACCGTCTGATCGAGAGTTATAACGGTCCAGATTATTCACATCAGATGGACATCCAATCACATCTTAACCGCACGATCACGATCGGACGATCGTCGAATCGTCGCGACGATTCGAGAAGAGGCGTCTCATCGCGATCGTCCATCGCGATCAACTCCATCAGATCGGACAGCCACGATCATTTACGAATTTTATAAAATCCGTTCTTCGCGACGGAAGAACAGCCGCGATCAATCTTCAATTTCTCCTTGTTTAGAGCTCCAATTCGCGCGCCATCTTTTTCATTGTGTTTGCAACTCATTTCAGCTTCTGTTGGATTTTTAATTTCAATGTTTGATTGAAAGAATTGGAAGAAATCAAGTCTTGAACTCCTCTTTCGTCTTCGAAAATTCGGAATGAAAAGCCTTGCATCCGGCGATTAATTGGATCATTTCGAAGGCTAATTTGGGTTAGAATTTTTTTTTCATCTTAATCTTTCATCATTTACTGTTAATTTTACTTTAAGTATTGTAGATTAAGTTTAATTTAGTTTTAATTTCTGTTTTTAATCATTTCGCGATACGAAAATTTCTCTTAACTTCAAACTTCGATTACTCTTCGAATTCTCATCCAAATCACCTGATTTTTGATTCCATGGATTCAAA
Organism: Spirodela intermedia; assembly: GCA_902729315.2. Classification (NCBI taxonomy): domain Eukaryota; kingdom Viridiplantae; phylum Streptophyta; class Magnoliopsida; order Alismatales; family Araceae; genus Spirodela; species Spirodela intermedia. The sequence goes on from LR746272.1 coordinate 6,180,420, forward strand.
ATTGAGTTATCTTTCTTAATGTACTAAATTTTCCAATTTCTAACCTAATTTCATCGTCTGATTTGACCGAATTTCAAAGATATCTCTCAAATTTCCCTAATTCTCCGTGGATTCGACCCTTAATTATCATTATACTAATTAATTACTTTGATTAATCATAAATTGGTAAGATTAGGACTTTGTTTTGACATTGAACCGTGTGCATTCAACGACCATACGATTTAGTCTCGTCAGAGGACCTGCTAGCCAGCCGGACCCGCTAGCAGGTTGGAAGCAGGTTAGAAGTGCAGTCAGAGAGTAGCCACGAGCAGGGGCTTGAGCGGCTTGGCTTAGACTGATAGGGGCACATGTGCGCCACTCCCCTTCTACGTCACTAGTGGCCAGCCAGTTGTGGGGCAAGGAGTGGTCATATACATGAGAAAATGGACTTGCTTAGAAAGCTAACATTATTATATATTTGCCCAAAAAATCTGCACACAACTAATGTGGGACTAAACTTGTGTCACACCTTCCTCAAAAGAGGTAGGCGACTGGCACAAGTTTGAATCCTCCTAGAGTTAAAATTCATATATTTTTATCTAATTATTGTGACTTTCTTGCAGATCACCAGTGAAGGATTAAGCAACGAGAATTGCTGAATCATCGGCAAAAATCTCGTCAACACAATTCGCAAAACATTGCTACTAAAATTGTTGAACGATTCGCAATAAAACGATCGCGAATCCATCGAGTAAATTATTTCTGATTGATCGACGAATAAGTCGTCATAGGGAAGAGGATGACCTGCCAAGAGACAAGTCGTCACCTACTGAGAGCATACTAAATACGATGAAGAGCCTCCTCTTGCTACACGGACTTGAGGATGAAGCTCCTTGACACATGCCCCACCTCCATCTAGTTCCTCTCCGTCGGGTAACAGCCACCAGAGAGCCGCAAAGTCGTTTTTTTTCTACTTTGCCAGGTGACAGCCATCGAAGATGACTCGACGACCCATTTTATTAATCTCTAGACTTCGCAAGAAGATTTAGAGATTGCCCATGTCATCTTTATCCAAGAGAGCCTTCAAGGCCATAGACACTACACAATGATCTTCCCGAACACTTAAGATTCTAGTGCATTACTGACGCATCATCGTCGCGACGTTGGAACTCTGTTTTCCTACTTTCAACTTACTTTACGCTTCATTTAGTGATAGTTTTTGTGATTTTAATTTACCAAAATATACTTTGTTCTATTACGATTCTTCTAGTTTTTACAGATTTTAATTTGATCAATTAAATCATCTATAATCACTTATGTAAGAATCACTAGGCAGAACTCTGTTTTTGCCCGATTCCTATTTCCTTTTTTTGTGAATTTTAAATATATTTTCTTTTTATTTCCTAGTATAAAATTCATAGAAAATCGTATTAATTGAGAAAATTTCTGAATAATTACTAGATATTATATTACATCCCTGTGATTGACCTGAAAATTTTCCGCTATTTTTGGAAGTTTTATTACATTATAATTGATATATTTATTTAGAAATACTTCTAAATATCCAAAAATTTGTATTTTCTAGTTTTATAAATTTTAGATTTGCGTGATTTAATATACAACGACTAAATCATGTCAAACATATTGAACATTTAATGTAACTGGTGACATATATAATTGTCTCTTAATATTCAATAAATAAATTTTCAATTATAATATCAAAACCAAGGGCACCAATAGTTCTTTCTAAAAAAAAAATTTCTAATAAAAGTTAACTTGATTATGAGTTTATAATTCATTTAATTTTATATATTACTCAATTTTTATAAACATTTGAATCAACATCATTTTCCCATTTTACCAAAGATGAAGCAACTATGTTGGTAGATACTATGTTTTAATTTTATTTTCAGTAGTTATTTTCATGATTTTAATTTTTCTGCTGAAATTTAACTTTGTTATGATCATGAGAATCATTTTATTTTGAAAGATTACTCATGTTTTATCAGAATTAAACTCTAGTCATTTCCTATTTTACCATTGTCATAGCAACCTTACTAGTGGTCATTTTCTCTCTCCTCTCCTATTTGTTATAATTTTAGCTTTATTTATCCTCCTTTATTTTTTATTTTTACAATTTATTATGATGTTTTTGTAGTAAAATTTTGTAGGTATAGAATCATCAATTAAATATGAATCTGCTCATGTCAAAGCTAAAAGATTCGAAGCTCAAAATTTGGTGACAACATGATTGGGCATTGAAAGAGATTGAATAGAGAAATTTATTTTCTTTTATTTTCTTTGAGTCAATAAAATATTTGAAATGAAAAAGTTATTATTAAGATTGACCATCATCCATATGGATGACCTGAATTCGCCAAAATTTTGATTTTTATTCTTTAGAATTTGGTTTATAAATATTTGAAATTTAATCATTTTGATAACAACATCAAAAGCGATATTAGCTATAGTGACTAAACATAACATAGCTAACAATATAGGAGCCTATTCATCAGAAACTTTGTGCTGCATTGAAGTAATCCAATATGTGGTTCCTCATGTTCTACCACTTCTCTATTTAATTCCAATATTGATCATGAAACACCATTAACACTACTCAGCAAGTCAAATACTAAAGGTCAAGTGAATTGGGGTTGGTTAGTAACCATCCCTTAGTCGTATTAAGAGATATGAAAGTTAAATTTATTTAAAACTAGATTCACTTTAAGATAAATCAAGTAATTCCAATGAGTTTGGGTTGAATCCACAAGAAAGATAATTTATTTTTTTCTCTAAATAAATATAAATAAATAAGGGAGAGTAGGAGAGATATTATGAGCTCAAATAGCCACAACCATCTCCATTCTTCCCTTGTACCATCAAATTATTAATATGCAAGAAAATAATAATCATATATTAACCTAATTTACTGATGATTAAAAAATAAGGGAGGAGATAGAGAGCAAGAGAGAGACAAGAGGATGTGAAGAGAGAGAAAAGGCTTTGTTAGTGGGTTCTATTATGGGCAAAAGGAAGAAGCAATTTACTTCAAAAAAGTAATACAAAACTAGAGTAAAAAATGGAAGGAATAGGCATCATAAGCAAGTTTAGAATTGATTAAGCACAAGCAAAAATTAAGTAATGAAATTAAAGCATATTAAAAAAAAATCCCCCTTTGATACTAAGGATGAGATGGCCAAAAGAATTCTAAATCTAAAACGAATGAATCAATTTTTACTTCAGAATATAATTTTTAGATGAAATTAAAGCTAATAAAAACTCAAAAACATCAAGAAATCAGATAGAAAACAGATAGAAAATAGATTCAAATCAAGATTTTCCCTCTTTGACACTAAGGATAGGCAGATGAATGAGTTTGAGTACAATACTAAATATAATCCTTAAAAATTGATTGCTTCTTCGATTTATTCACCTATCACCTAAATAACTTTAAGAAAAAAATTTAGAACAATGTGAAGATCAGATTTTTTATAAAAACTAACACAAGAAATCAATGAAAACCTCAAAGAACGCCCATGTTTGTCATATGGTGGAAAGAGGAAGAAAAGAGAGATCATTTTGACCTAAATCAAAAGTTTTTATACTCCCACTAGATCTAGAATCCATTACATATAATGAGGGATCAACCTGCTAAAAAAACATTTGATTTTAATTGAGAATCAGCTTCCATTTCTTTGTTCATTTTTTGCCAATTTTTCTCCCATATCTGGTCATTTACAATTGTTTCTAGATGTTTTCGCTCATTTTTGTCCATTTTTTTAATCATTTTAATTTAATTAAACAAATTGACGAAATAGGCCTTAATGACCTTCTAAAATGCTCATACTTCTCTATAACTCAATACATATTCTGAAGATAGTCTTAAAAATCACCAATAATTAAAAAATAAAAAAATGAATTATTACAATTAAATTCTGATTTTGGCTCAAATAATGACAGATTTAACTATAAATATGTCAATATGATCAAGGAATATTCAAAATATAAACATATATAAGACTATGTGAAAACCATACGTTAAGTATGCATTACATGTAATTAATCTAAAATATCATTACATAAGTAAGAGTTTATTGATATAAGAATGGAAATAAGACGTGAAGATGGTCATTCGAAAAACCATACTATTTATTGTCATCCTAGACCTAGTTCGAAGGACAAGGGACTCATTAGCAAGAGAATATGGAGCAATGGAAGAACATTTGGCACCACATACTAAAGTGTCATCATGCAAAAAACTCGTAATTTTATATCAAATGAATTGTGTGTCAAATAACATATCAATAAAGATAATATTATTTCTTCTTATGATTGATTATTCTGTCAATATTCTTTGGAGAGACTTATGTTGTAATATTCTACCCATAATAATGGCCTAATTTGGTGAAGGGATAAGGAAAGTTCTCTTTATGTTAGAATTAACATAAATAAGGGATTTTTTAGGGTAATTTATTTCCCTACCTACTCCACTCTTTTAAAGGCAACCCTCATAAAATTTTACAACTCTTTTTCTGGAGTATACCCATTAAATATATGCTTCAACTACCTCTCACACACTATATTCATAGCTATAGTTAGAAAACCATTAGATATTCTCTACCTTAATTTGCTAGTCTAGATTCAGAATCTCAAATTTGACCCCCAACTATGTGAAATGAATCACACACTCTTGAATATGTATGTTCACCAGATACAACTTAGATCAATTAAAAAATTTGAAGTCCACCATGCAGAGTTTGTGGAAGCTAGGAGCTTTGATATTTTAGTGAGCTCTTTTGCATTCAAATGAAATCATAACCTGCATCTATAAGTCAATTAAAGTTTTTTTATGCTAGATAAAGTCGTGAAATACTTTTCTATAACTCATGTGATGATTTCTTGGAAACAGTTAATAGCTAGGTTGTAGTGTTGTAAGATTGTCTTAGTTCTTACATCATCATTTAGTCGTAGATTAACACGTACTCTAGCTAGTTCTTCAAGTTATGAATCAAAGTAATTGGCACAACTCTCAACAGCAAATTAATGATAAAAAGTGCCCTGCAACATGCTGTGGTGAAGAAGAGGAACCAAGAAAAAACACATATTTTTCTGACATTGTTTTTGAAAATTTTTGACTCAATATACATATTTATCATTGAATTGATGGAGGCGCAAGGTGCATTTTTGTTTATTTATTTTGGCTCATGGACACCGCATTAATCTCCCTTGCTTTTTGCAGATTGGGCTGAAGATTAATCTAGACAGCTCCGACTCTGGTAGGAGGGATTTGTTCATCCTGGCAGGTGTTGATTTCATTCTTTCTCCCGCTGCATGCGTTTGCTCGTCATTTTTCTTGTTCACAGTCTGATAGAGTCATAAGAACGAACCTGAGAAGATCAGCGACCGAGGCCAGTCTAATCGAGCGAAGGAGAGAGAAGTTGGGCGGGAAGACATGTTGGGGCGATTCCACGGTGGCAGAGCGGCTTGTTGTCGTTATTTACGGTCTATCCATAACGAATCATCCAGGATCGGCCACGTCTCCACCTCGTCTACCATCCGTCTCCCGGGAAGGCCCGAGTGGCGGTGCGGATTGGAGCCTCCTCCGCCCGTGACCTCCCTCCAACACTTCCCGTCGGACCCCTCCTCGCCGGCGGGCCGTCCCCTCCGTCCCCTCCGTAGCGGCGAGGCGGTGAAGTCCGTGAGGGACGCCCATAAGCCGTTCGCGTCTCCCGGCGGTTTCGGCTAGGCTCTGTCCTCGTTCTGCCCGGTTCCCTTCCCCCGTAAGCCGTGGCCGGAGGGGTAGACCTTGGCGACGGCGGTGGCTTCTGCTGAGACTGTAGTTATGGGAGCGTGGAGCAGGGAGGACGATAAGGCCTTCGAAATCGCCCTGGCGACGGTGATGCCTTTCAAGGAGGAAGTCGGGGAGGAGGGTGATGAGAAGAGATGGGAGGAGATCGCGGCTAAAGTGCCAGGAAAGACGGCGGGAGAGGTGAAGGTACACTACGAGGTGCTGGTGGAGGACTTGCGCGCCATTGAGACCGGGAAGGTGCTCCTGCCCTCTTACGTCGCGGGGGAAAAGGAGAAGGACAGGGATCCGCAGCAGCAGCAGCAACCCAGCGGCGCCGGAGATAAGAAGGGGAGCGCCTTGGGGAGCCTTGGAGGATTCGATTCCGGCGGTGGCCACGCGAAGGCTGGATCGAAGTCGGAGCAAGAGCGGCGGAAGGGTATCCCCTGGACAGAGGAGGAGCATAAGTGAGTCCTCAGCAATCCTTATCGCACATTCGTTTTCTCCAAATTAATTGCCCAATTTTTCAGAAATTACCGAGAAAACACAATCTCGATGACGCATTTATTCTGTGTGAATTAACGAGGATAGATATCCATTTTCTGAGTTGGGGGGTTGACTTTAGGCTCCGATAAAATTCTGAGAGGGGAGGGTATTTCTGTTCTGTTCTGTAATTGTGCCTTGGCGGTGGTGATATTTCGCTTTGCCGACGACGATGGATGTCTCCTCTCAGGCTGTTCTTGCTGGGCCTCGACAAATTCGGCAAGGGTGACTGGAGGAGCATATCGAGGAACTTCGTCATCTCAAGAACTCCGACGCAGGTCGCCAGCCATGCCCAGAAGTATTTCATCCGCCTGAACTCCATGAACAGGGACAGGAGACGGGCGAGCATCCATGACATCACGAGCGTGAACAATGGTGATGTAGCTTCTCCCCATGTCCCCATTACGGGCCAGATGAACCCTGCTATGGTCGCTGCCGTAGGCCAAGCGATGAAGCACCCTGGCCATCCCCACCCTACAATGCCAGCGATGGGGATATATGGCCCTGCTGTAGGTCAGCCGACTACTGGGCACATGATGTCGGCAGTCGGGACTCCAGTGATGCGCCCGTCTGGGCACCCCAGTTATGTAATTCCAGTAGCTTACCCCGTCCCTCCGCCGACCATGCATCCATAGCCTGACATAATTGAATCAGTGCAGAGAAGTTTTGCACCATCTCATCACCCCTCGTTTCATCTCATTTGAAATCTAAGAGCAAGGAAATGAGAGCACATTGATGAACAGGGGGGGAGGCTGTCAAGTGGGGACTTCTATATTACCTTTGAATTGTACAGAGGCATGAGAATTTCAGCTGCCAGAGGGGTTGCGCCTCACCTTGTTGATAAACACGGAGTGGGTTTAAAATCTGGGCGGCGTCACCTGGGCTGTCCTTTTTCTACAATTTTATGGGGTTCTTCATCAGAAATCACTAGTCGTCTATTCACGTGTGTAAATGAAGATTACAACAACACAAAAGTCTACTTTCTGCCCAGTTTTTAGGGGAAAAAACATTCCAATCGCAATTTCCCGGCATCAACAAGGTTTCCACTTTTTGCATACACTAGGACGATTTTTGTTCATAGTAGAATCCTGACACCTGACTGCTTTCCTATTCAGTTTTTATTGCCGATCCCCGGTCTTTCAGTTATTTAGATACGAAATGTGGCGCTTTGGTGTTTATCCCTTCTTTGACAGGTAACTCGTCATGAGTCGAAATGAGTCGGTAACTCGTCATGAAATCTAGTAGATTTCAGTTTGTGTTCTTGGCAAACAAGATCAGATCCCCTTTTACTGTGCCTTTCTTCATGTTCCTTTTGTATAGGTAGTGGTGGGAGCTGCTTCACACTTGTTGTGGGGAGTAGAGCTTATCTGCATACTAGTCAAGCCTACGGAAATAAATAACTATGGCACTGACGGAATTCTCGTTCAAGCCCAAGGAATACCTGTACAATTTCTTGCTTCCAATAATCGTGATAATCTAATCATCATATCTTAATTTCCCCTCTCAGTTCTGGTCGTATATAGATTTGACTTATCTCGGTCTGACAAGTGAATCTTACACGACAACGGCTATTGTTGACTGAGTTGACCCAAGTAATTATCCAGGGTATTACTATAATTTAAACATGAAGCAACATCAACAGCCAATACACCTGTTTTTATGAATCGGAAATATTATATTATAATCATCTACTCTTCTTACAGGGATTAATCTCGTGCTTGCTGGCATGCATGAATTAAATATTGTGATGTAAGATCCGGACTGTATGAATTATAGTGCAAAGGCACCATACTTCATACAAGGCGCATTTATTAAGGATCAACTCTTTTAAATATCATATTACAATCTTTCGAACTGCGTAGATGCCAATCAAGGAGGCATTAAAGGATTACAATCAGAGAAGGGGATGTGTTTGACCAGGCCACCAAGGCGTTTTCTCTCATCTCTGCTACCTTTTCTCTAGTTCCACTGCACTGTAACTGAAGTAGATCACCCACAAATATCAGTGAACCGGCGACCCTCCATACAGGTTATGGCCATTCAGATGTCATGACAGATGCTATAGTATGCCAAAAATAACAAACGTACCAACGTCATACGTCATCGCTCGTTCAACCTGATGGATTATTGATGAATGCAAAACTTTTGACTGTCACGTTGTATAGAGAAAGTAGAGCAACGACCCAGCGAGCGAGAAGCAAGTGGGCAGGAAGGGGCAGAGGACGAGGTCCTCGACAAGAGGAGAGTGAGGCTGCTCCTGTCCGCAGGTCATCGCTTGACCCATTGAAAACTCTTCCTTGCCTTAGCTTTGCCTGGCTTTTTCCTCTCGACAGCGCGGGGATCCCTCGTCAAGAACCCAGCTGAAACGGCCAATTGAGGGGAGACACGTAAGGTAGGAGCAATTGTAAGGCACAAAGAACATATAGGCACATGTCTTGCCTCATGTGCCTCATGTGTTTCGTCACTTGAGATGGGCAGGATTTCATGCATGCACAGGAGAGAAATTTTATGAATAAATAGAGCTTTTTTGGCTAACCCAAAAGCTTACCTGATCTAAGATTTTCACGAAGCCCTGGTTCAAAGTTCTGCAGCGCCCGGCTGATTCCTAGACGAATGGCTCCAACTTGACCTACATTGGGTGATGATAACACTGTAAAACACCCATCACAAATGAACTACAGCTAAAAAAATGAGATAAGAGATGACTGCTTCTTCGACGTTCAAGAAACAATGAATGCAATAAGAGCAATTGATAAACAAAAAAAACATGCATGTGAACACATAACGAATGCACGACGATTTGCAGATGATTTCAGTCACAGGGAAAATAGGTACCCCTTTGAAAGAAAAAAGAAAATCAATAAAGATGAGCTAGAAGCTCAATGCTGAATGCAAGCACGGAGGTGGATGCAACCGCATTGCCTTCACAGCGAATAAGGGCTGTTGAAAGACGGATAGAACAGGAACAACAGGTACACTAGGCTACCATTTTCAAGAATTAGGGCGACAAGCGATCATAATTTTCAATTGCATGTAAGCAGGCCGCAGTTGGTGAGTAGAAAATGGCTGAAAGGATCAGTATAGTGCTTAATGTTCATCTAAGCCAGCGAGCACCGTGAGCTGCCCATCCAACACAGGGCACAAGAAATGCCATGATAACCAACGAAAACAAAAAGAGTACTACATAGATGACGCACCTGAGATGCCCCCTCCCTTCACAGTGCAGTTTACATCAAAAAGACCCAATGTCTTCGTAGAAGTGAATGGACGAAGGAGGTCAGCACGGTGATCAATAATAGGGAAATAAATGTCAAATTGCTTGTCATTGACGATGAACTTTCCTTCTCCAGGTTCAATCCAAACGCGAGCACTACTGCATTTCCTTCTGCCAGTTCCATATGCCCTTCCCTTTTCATCAACCTGTCTAACTCGCGCTTTAGCAACTTCCTCTTGTTTCTTGCGCTCCATTTCAAATCTAGCTGAAGGAGCATCATCCTTTGCCAATTTCATATCTTCTATTTCTCTGAGAGAAGGCAACCCTTGAACACCTCTAAGATCCTTCAATAGAATCAAACTATCAATCATCTCCTCTGTAACTCCTGATGCGGAAATGAGGTCACCAAACGCCCTATTTGGACCTGCAACGTAAGAGTATTAAATACCAGATATTATCAGACTTGCCTTGCCACGAGTCATAGTATGTGTAAACTTCAGTCCTCACATAAAAGATATTATCAGATATTTAAGCATTTGTGACACTCAAAATTCATAGTTAGTGGAGAAAGAAGAGCATACACGGACGAAAAAATAACCTCAATAAAGAAAAGGAAATAATCCTGAATAACATTAAAGAGATGATATTGTATGCTGACATTAATTTAATCTTCAACATCATCTATTGTGCTTCCACATATCCTCCTGTCTTATGCTAAGATAAAATATCTCACTCCATGGGAATGCAAAAGGGTGAAAGCAAGTTGTTGCAACATACAGGTAACCGTGAAAGTCACCAGAAAATACGAAAGGAGAGAATGCATAAGCCATGGGTCTTTCACAAATCTCTATTAAAGTCTTTTCTAACACGTCTGAAACACAAGCACTGACCCGAAGATGATTTTGTACTGGATCATTAATTACATAAAATGTGTTACAGCAATGAAATCAAATGCAGAGAAGCATAAACACAATTTTCGATGTTGTATGAATCCTCTGGCAGCCAATAAATTTTATTCCCCAAAAACAGTAGAACCGAAGCAAACTACCCAGTGAGATATCTTCAAAAGCCATAGTCTATAAAATGCCCAATACTTTCCACAAGCCTAGATGACCCACAGTGTTGTCTAAAGCACCATCCACTATACTTCTCCAGGCGCAGGGTCAATGCCTCAGCCCTTGTGCCAAAAAGATTACAAGTGGGACCATAAACACAGGATGAGGCCTAAAATCATGTTCCATATAGGTAATCCAAGTCACATTCTCAAAACTTGATTTGTGCGGCCCTTTACAAACTACAGAGCATACGTATTGACAGCGACCATCAGGTATTGATAGAAAAATATCTGACTGAAAGATGCCCCACAAATATTTTGCATGGCAGGCAGGTTATCAGTCTCTCGACCTGAATAGCCCTTAGGTAATTAGGGGTCTTCGAAGCAGACTGTATAATAGTTAATCACCGCCACTGCCTGCTCACATGTAAGTACAGACTAAATGAGGGATGGACTACACAAAAAACTAACCAGACTCTACTATTCCCGTCGCTCTAACCTCAAGAGAGATGGTTACTCAAACAACATCAGATAACCCACCGCTGTAACTTTCTTGCTTTTTGTCACATTATTTACTAAAAGGGCTCTAATGGTTTTCCAAGTCCGACATACTTCAGACAGATGGACGTAACTGAACTTGGGATCCACTTTAATGCTCAACGAATGGTGGCCAAACCACTACTAATTAGATGATACAAAGCTTCAAATTTCCTGATGAAAACTTCAGCATTACTCACACATTTCTTCCGAACTTGAAAGGTTTAGATAAGTCCTCTTAGTATCATGAATATAAGAAGTTTTAAGCTAATCAGTATCCAACATAAATTCAAGAAAAAAATGAATTTGTACTTTACACGTTGCCATCTTCTTGGCGAAAAGTTGAAAGAAAAATACTCTTTACTGCCCTAGTTTAAACATAACCTTGCAAAATAAAATATTAGATGTCAACCTCCATTTAACCAGATAAAATTCCCCTTTAATGTACATCATGTAGATACCTATATTCACAAGGTAAACTACCATACTGTCTCCATAACCTCTTATATTCATCACGCTGATTAAAACAAATCACCGTACACAAAGTTGAAGCTTAATCGACTGCTCAATTTTCGATTATGTGGAGCATTCAAATTAAATTACCAACCTTTTCTTTGTGTTGGCTGGTGCATTGTTAGGGTCTTATACTTCAATACAAGTGCGAAATTTCTTCAAAGACTTCCTCGAGGCGATTGAAGAACTCAATTGTTTAGAGACAGGTCACAATCGCATCACATAGGATCAACCTTGCTAATGATGTTTTTCAAAAAAAGAAAATTGAAGATTGATTAGATTTGGATCACCAAAAGTTTCAATGGCTCAGGTAAGGAGGTATTAAGAATTACTACCCATGAAAAGCATTCAATTTCAAGTCTTCACATCTATTAGTTATGACGGATCTGTAGAACAGCTAGGGAGCCTCGTACTTAATATCAATAATTTGAATTCACTTAACTCCGATACTATATCATGGTAGCACTCAGATTTTATGCCTTGCCAACCCAAACTACATGAATGGTTTTTACAAAAGACATCTGTCTCAAACAGTAAGAAGCCGAGCCATTAGCCATCCTAAATTTAATCATTTTTTGATAATAATGTTTAGTCTGATTATATACATCTATAACATGGTTATGTCAAGCAAATGTAGAACCAAAGACTTGATCATACAACTACAATAATAAGTTGCGTCCCATTCTATTTGAGTGAACATATTTTCAAATTATAAAATTTTATGAAATAAGACTAAATATGAAACAACTTCTACAGATGATCATGCACGTTCTGAAAATAAATGGAAACAATCATCCAAATAAAATTTAAAAAAATCATCTAAATAACATTTCAAAAGAGTGTAGAGATGTGTTTCATGTCTAATACTGGAATAATCAGATACTTAAAAAACTGAAATAAAATTGCAAGCAGAAACCAATAACAGATCATATGCCTGGCAAAATAATAGAGTAGATAGCGAATTAGCCTCTATAAGAAAGTCAAAAAGAAGTAGGGAAAAATTGTGAAAAAAATATCGACTCATTTCTCTGGTTACAGGTCAGCTAAAAAACTACAGCAGTATGCCTTTTGATGTTGATTTTGGCGGATTATTTGAAATTATGGCAAAGCGATACTAGAATGGCTGACCTTTCAATGTGCTAAGAAGCTCCTGTTCTTCCTTCTCCAGTTGTCTAAGCTGCTCCGCCTTTACCTTCTCTGTTTCCGTTTCATCGCCACCCCCGATTCCGTCAATCTCTCCATGCTCTTCCCCAAACGCAAAAGCTTCTCCTTTACCCTCATCCTCGTCGAACCCCCACGGCTTGTATCCTTCTGCAGTCTTCCACTCGTCATCATGATCACTTAAAGCTCCTCGGCTTTTCGACTGGCGTTCCCCGTCGATCGCCTGAAATATATCCCCCTTGACATTTGGGGCCTCCCCGAGCCACGAGTCACCCATACCTTTAACGGCCCCTGGACGGGGGCCACCGACGTCGCCGTCAATGCCGGAGAGGCTACCCGCGGCATCCTCACCTGGCTTCCCAAACAGACCAGCGACGTCACGATCATCGTCACTGCTGAACCTCCAGGAGCCATTACCATCCCCGTCGTCCCGGCTTCCACCACCCTTCCCCTCGTCACTCGTGAAAGCCCTGGAGGGTTGCCATAGGCGTGGATTCCAGAGTAAGCCCGAGAAACAAGTCCTATGAAGGAGGGAAGAGTCGGGTATGGTCGTCCCAAGAGGCGGCAAGGATGGGATGAAGGCGGATGATCCTAGGGGTTGAGAGAGAGGGCGAAGGAACAGAAGCGAGGTGGAAACGAAACGGGAGCGCATTTATCTAGGGAGGGAAACGACCATGGGAGGATGAGAAAAAAGGAGGAGAAGCGAACGGAAGGAGGCGGAGGTGGGCGCCGGCGGCGCCCGAGAGACGAAAGGCGCAGGAGGCGGAAACGTACGCGTGGTGTTCAGGAGAGTGAGATGAGGAGGGTGTAGGGTTTTCGATGCAGACTACAAGCTGATGACTGCAGAGTGAGTCTAAAGTGGCAATTCTTCGCATGAATGAGAGGAACATAAGAAACTTTCAGAAAATCACACGCCGAGGAAAAATCAAAATTTAATTCATGTCGCATGTTTTGCCAAATGTCACCCTGGATACTACCCTGAGGGGTAGTAGTAACCTTAGCCCTCCTTTGTCAACGTTTTCTATCGATTGTACCCACCCTTGATACAACTACTTCTTGGTGGCTCTGAAAGTGTGTTATATGGCAAATTTTCCCTTCTATTATATTTTTATATTACAACTATTCAAATATTATTGATAACTTAGATGTTGTATTATGTAACATTTTCTCCATCACACAAAACCTGACAAAATTTTCATCATTCCTTTCATTAATGAAAGAGTTTGGGGCCATAATTTGTGGGAACTTTACCTTATAGGCTAGGATAGAAATCCCCAATCCCTACTTGATACCCCTTGCTTGACCCACTTCCTGAAAATATGTAAGAAAATAGTATTTGGACATAATGGTAGATAACATCATGAATATAACAATAATGTTGAATAAATTTAATATAAATTTTTTTTTTTGAAGGGAAATGAAGATACGTTTTCTTTGTATGGTCCTTTAGTGTGATATCGAGTACTCCCAAGATAAGATGCTAGTCGAAATAATAAATACAAAGAATACATGCATTGCGACTCATGCTAGGTGTCATTCAATTGAAACATCAACAATCATCATTGACAATGAGCATTGAAGTTATTATGCGAATGAGGTAAAACCAGAAAAAGAGTGACACGGATGAGGGTCCAACATTCCATGCCAACACCTAAAACCATCTAAATTGATGTGAAATATTTTATAGAAGATTGATAAATCATAAGGCTAGGTGCAAGCAATTTCCTGAAGAGTTCTAACAAAAAGCTTTACATCGATTAAACCTTCCGTATTAGGAACATTATTAGAAGAAACATTTAATTTAAATAAAAATATATATTCTAGAACAAATATTACAACATACATTTCTTGGGATCCATCTTCCCCCAACTTTCTTTCACAGTCATATGTCAAATTGATACCAAATTTCGAAAGTTTTTTGCACGAGTTTCTTTTTGTTCTTAATAATACACACAAATTTGTGAACAAATGTAAATAGAAACTTTATGAGCGTCATTGTGGCGCAAAAATTACAAATGAAGTATTTTCATGCACCATAAAATCGTTTTGAGACTCAAAATGTTTTAATATCCTTAATCAACCCATTTTGGTGTTGTCTCATAACTCACAAAATCCATTGCAATGGCAATCTTAGATCATTTATGGGTGAGGGGAGCCTGATCATCTTAGATAAGTCCATAAAGTACATACAACTACTTCATCTTGAATAACACACATAGAGACAATGTAATCCCACTATATGAGTCAACTTGTTATGATAAAGAGTTGAGTTTTTGCATAGTTGGTCAACTCGTCACCTAGTTAGGATGATCTATTTACTCTATTTTATTGAATTGATCAACCAATTTCATAACTTAAACTGTTTCACGTTTTAGAATAAATTCACTCATCCAAGTGTAGAGTTCAACCTTAAGTCACATGATCTGCACTTTTTGTTAAATCATATGACCAAAGTAATAATTTTGCTTGATTCATCATTTGTTTTTTGTTATATGAAATTTGAAGAGGTTTGCATTACATAACTTAATGATAACTTGTATATTGTACAACCTAAACAAGTCAACAAAGGATAATTCACTCCCAAGGCTAACCATTGTTTGATCATTGGATGCTTCACTTGCATTTTAACTATTGTGGATCTAATAGATGATACTCATATATACAACTAAATAAGGAGGGGACAAGGAAACCTAATTTACAAGATTTTTTTGATAATATCACCTTATAATAAGTTAAAATAATTGATTACTATGATGGGAGCAGGGCTTTTAGAGCTATATTCTAAGATGCACTAACACTTCACACCATCCCTCAATAAATAACTAGTTGGGCAAGGAAGAGAAGAAATAGTAGACATTAGACTAAATTAAATAGCATAAAAGACCAACAAATAGTCTTGGGCTATGTTAAGTCTCCTATTGGAGAAGAGAAGGGAATTATATATTGGATTTCCCATCATCAGTAGTAACTTATTTGATAGACAATATTATTTTTCAAAATTCCCTTCTGATTCTTTTCACAAAATTGCATCTAGAATAAAGATTCTCTTGATTTTCTCAACAACACTAAGTAGAGCTTTCTCTTTCTTGTCCTTCACTCTTTGGAATTCATTGCCCTCTCTACCAACTTTTAAATATAAGTACATGGTAAACATTTGAGACTCATAATTACAACAAGTAAAAAGTTTAAAAAATAAGTTCACACAAACATACTATATATAGTTTTTTATAATATTCTAATACATCTTTTTTAGAAAATTATAATTCATCACTCTTGGGCTTAATATTATTTTATACCATAAAAAATGTTCAATAATGCCTTGAAACTTTATGAAGACACGTTTGCTTAGTCTGAATTGATGTTTGCTTGAAATAATTCACAACTTTTATAAAAAAACACACTAGTTACATTAGTTTGTCTTAGTGGTTGATGAACCTGATATAATCCAATTTTACTGATTGATTACAAGTAACATCTAATAAAGTTTCCAAAAACACCTAGAATTTAGAAAATTCAAAATCAGTTGGTTGTGAAACAAATAGACTGAGTTCAAAATGTCAATAATCCATCATTGCATGCAATCACTAATTACCAAAAAAATCAAAATATAAATAAAATTTAAGGTATATATGAGTATAAAAAAACTGATACAATCTGTCATGTCAACTTTACAAATAAGTTAACGGGCTACAAGAAACTTGGCAAAACTAAAGCCTTTGATACAATCAAGAATTTGTATACATCTCTCTCAAATGCAAAGCATAAATTGATACCTAAACTATGTTTCAACTCAACTAAAAGATTAGATAAATTTCAATTCATTTGAATCAATTTTTAGTATTTATTAAAAACTGAAATTATCACCTCTAAAAGACAACCTATTGGCGTAGAGAAATCTGTAGAAGAATAGAAATCAGGCCTTGAATTCTTGAGGCATAAAAGTTTGCAATCATTGAGGATTTATTTTCACGATCCTTGAATCCACAATAATCAACATAGTGTCTCTTAAATCAACATGGACTGTTTGATTAACACAAGAAAATAGAAAGATCTCAAAGAGAAAGAAAATATTATTATTTACCATCTCTTGACTTGACATTGTGCTACCTTTTAAATGGACCAAAACCTATCATAACTATCCCAAGAAACTAGATCAATTTTAAAACTTAATATTAAAGCTATTAAAAATAAGAACATTTACTATTCTATAATTTTCAGACATTTTGGGCCTAATTACTTTGATATTGGACTTAAAAGTCATTTTAGGTTTTCTAGATGCTTGTAGTTGCATTTTTTACACTTTCAAGCGACCCATGTCACTACTTTTTGGTACAAATATTTGCACAATTTTGTGCTCCATCACATGGATGCTAGGCTTGAAGTCATTATGGGCCTTGAAATGTTTGTAGTCAACATTTTTACCCTTCTAGGCCACGGGCCACAAATTTGAGGTATTTATCATTTTTTGAAGTTTGTCACACATCACTTATATTGTGTTGAAATGTAATAGAATTTCCTCATTGTAATTTTGTGATTGATTGAACCAATTTTAAGTCTTTGTTTGGTTATAGAATTTCTTCTTCTCTAGGTATAGGTTTATTTACTCACATAATTCGCCTTGAATCTTCTAACCCCACCCTCACTTGTTTCATTTGTACGGTTCAATAGCAAGGTTTCCGTTTCAAAGTCCTTTCCATAATAAAATTTCCTAATGGACCAATCGTGTATATAGTGCGGTCCATTACAAGGAGACCATATCGGAGGATGAAGCTAGAAGAAGGCATCGTTGAGGATGAGGCAACCATACAGAAGAAACATGGAATATGTTCCCACCATGCTATATGAGTGATAGCTGTGGCAAATAGCGGCAACATGACCAACCATAGAGGAAAAACCAATCAATAAGTTAGCAGAGGTACCAAGTGTTGGGTATCATGGGTAGTAGACCCCATCACGATTCGACAGTGATGAATGACAGAGTGCAAGGATGACCAAAACCTCTGAGATTTATGATCGACTGTCACTAGCAAGAGACGACCAATCACTGAAATAAAATTCCAATAACTTTGATTACATGGCGTGACACAATGTTCTTTTACAAGCAAGAAATAAGGAGTCAAAAGGGAAAAGCAGAGACAAGGAGAAAAACTCTAACGAACTGTGCAGCTCTAATGAGAGTTTTCTTAAGAAAGCACACAACTATAGTAGGAGGTTTCTGCAGATTCCCTAGTTCGAAGTACCATAACATTCACGCTCTAATACCACGAGATTGGGTGTACACTGCTGGGCAACGAGCAAGATAGATGAACTTGAGTTATTGGGCACTAGATGTAATAGCCCATTTATTATTGCATTGAGGATAGTGCTGATTGCGCTCAATACAGAAAAATAATTCTAACACAGAAACTCTTCGACTCAGACAAAGGTTGAGCAGATTTTCAAATATACAGGAATTTAATAGTGCTGGAACATTCCTTCATAACGAATAATTAACCAAGTGAAGATTAAAAGGTGCAAAAATATATTGTAAGTAGGCTTAGAGCGGCTCATGGTGGAGTGCCAGACCACACTATTAAAAGAGAGAGAAAGTGTGCGGTGAAATTATAGGACTCCACATTAACCTTCAGCTGTCAAGTTAGGAAGCAATAATAAACCAAATAGGAAAATAGGACAAACACATATATTGTTGCATCTACTATTTCGACATATAAACACAGTATCTGTGGTGTAGTCAATGAAAGATGATAACCTCAGTACAGTGTGTTATGATATGCTATTTGCCCTTGCTGGCAAGATTAAATGAACACCAGCAGGGGATCCCTATTTACGGAACACAGCTAACTATTTTTCTCGTAAGATTTCAATATTACTGGTGTGATCTATGTGCATGTCAAATAGATGGAAGCATTTTCAAAAGATAAGAGCTCACAGTACGGTAAATAATGCGAAATAGTTTATACTAAACTTCGTTCAATGGCTACAGGCGGTGACTTCTTTAGGCCACACAGGTGTACCTAAACTTCCCATAAAGACAACTAGTGATTTCCAAGTGAAGCTGACGAAAGTGTACCAAGGCTTAACGGGAGTTGCTCCATCTAACAAATGAAAACAGAAATTGGAGAAACAAGAATAAAGTGATGCATACAATCACTCTTCAAAAGGGCATATTATAAAGCTAGAAGCAGGAATTAACTTAAATTCCATGGCTTTTTCTTATCTCTGTCGATGATATATCCGATCGGAACCTGTCCTCGGGTATCGAGATGAACATGTCCATCAGTTCCTCTGGAATAGCTAAATCGTCAAGAACCTGATAATTTTATACACATTTTGTTAAGGTTTTCCCTGTGATGTCAAAGAACAATATTTGAGGTCACTTCATCATGGCACACCTTAAAATCGCCATCAATTTTTCGACCACCAACGAGGAATGTACAAGATAATCTTTTGCAGCCATTCAGGATTTCAATCATCTGGTGATAGCTTTCTCCATAATATTTTGGCTGAAAAAGACAGGTTTGAGTTCATTAAAGATTTCACCCCAGAATCTAAAAGGGAGAATTTTTCACAAATAATGCGAATAGGGACGGAAATTTACATGACGGACAGAACTACAGAAAATTATTTCATTATGCTGCACACGACTCTCAACCTCAACTAGTTAAGGAATAAACAGCGACTTACCTAGTATCCACATTCATAATTAATGCAAAAACCGACTAAATATTAAAGGACCTGATTCGAGCAGTTAAAATAACCAGACAAGACCCTTAATAGAACCTAGGGGAAATTAAACTAGACGTCTGACTGGTTTCATTAAAGAGGACATAGCATGATTTGGGAGGCAAAAATATCCGTACATATGTTGCATTGATGTCCACCTATGCCTGTCTCTGTTTTCTGTTGTCTTCTCCTCTGCTGGCCATGGCATCATCCATGGCCTCTACCATCAGGGAATGGTAAAATTTCTCCGAGAATATGTATTCTAACAAACAAATTGAGTCCCGTCTCAACCAAGGTGTGGTATTGGGACCGAAGATAGAAAACAATGACCATGGCATCAGAAAGCCAGACTGCATCAGACGTAATTAACCATCTCAGATTAGGACAGCGAACGGAATCTGCATCAGCCTATAGAGCAATCCATGATGAGAAGTGCCTTTCAGGTAGTGAATAATCTTATGAGTCGCGGCAAAGTGTCAATGACAAAGAATCATTCATGAAGTGGCACGCTGTATTTATAGCATAGGATATACCAGGCCAAGTAAAGTTAAAACATAAGAAGCTTACAAAACGTTGACAGTGATCATAAATTTTTAACAAAAGATTAGCGTCCATATGTGAATTAAATTGTGTTGTTATCTGATCAAGAGAAAGAAATCAAGCTTCACAAGGATGCGCTGATTCAAAAAGAATACAACTGGGGATCTATGTGCCTCATCCAAGAAGTGAATGAATAACCCACATCTTTTATCCGAAATGACTATTGAAAAATGTTTTTAACATGCCCCGTTCGTGGAATCATCCACAGAACTCAACAACACATTAACTTATGTAATAAGAGAGCAAGACCACTAGAACGCCATTCTCAAAAGAGAGACGGATCTTGTCAGCTGTATTAAAATTATGCATGTAGAATGGTAGTCCTCAACTCAATGAATCAGTCCGAACATATCAGTAAAGATTTTTTCATGCTTCAAATAAAGTACGGTGAGTTCAATGTATTTCCCTATTGCCACGTCATCAATGCTTCTCCATCCACGTCACCATTAAAAAATGTATTTTTTGCGCCCATTTGAAAGCTGGGATATGATTTAGAGACAACAAGTGCAAAAAGAGTTTTAACCATTTTCATATCAGCAACAAGAGTAAATGTATGACGATAGTTAACATCATACTGTTGTTTATTCCCAAACTCACATGCATGGTAGTGATACATTTTTACTGATGATGTATATCTCTCAAACAATGCTCATCATATAGTGTAAACCATTTTTATATATAATGGGTCTAACAAAGAAAGAACAAACATGAAGGGTTGACAATCATTATATAGCCAACTTATAACTATCAATCTCATGAAGTATAGACACAAACGGGCATATATGTCTCCAGTGGTATTATCTGAACATCAATACACAACAAGTTCAGATTTCTTACATGAATAAGCCTTGCGGCAGTGTCTGCACCAATAACAAATGCACTACCGGGAAACAACTCAGCTTTCTTGTAGAAATATGGCTGATTTGATAGAATGACTGTCTTCCCTGTGTAGAGAAACAATCACCATGGCATTACGAAAACTGCAAAATTATTGCATAGTTTACACATATAAAAATCAAACTTTTGAATTCTCCAGACAGAGAAAACTTATGTAGCCAAGAAGGCAAGAACATCTAATTTATATTGTTAAACTGTAGAATAAAAGTTAGTGAACCAGGTATTACCCGAGGTATGACACTACATTAGGTGCCAAAGACCATCAATCTCATACAAAAACGTCTAAAATAAATCATTTGGATTAGTGACATTCATTATTCTCTTTAGCTATATGAAAAAATTCTGTTTGCAAAAAAATAAAAATCTTTTAAGTGTGGAAGATCAAAATATTAAAATATATATATTTTAAAAAGAATTAATAAGAACCAACACTAAGTAAACACTTTTTTTGAAAACAATTAACTCTATTTAATAAATAACTCTTTATAGTAAATACTAATATATATGCAATAAATATCATCTTAACCGTTTAAATCACCACTAGATTGTCCTTACATGAAGTCCACTATTCAACTGCAGATAAATAGCAATAGATCAGAAGGCAAACATTTTTTTCGCAGCTAGAATCACAACAATATGAGTTGGAGAGCAGAGGTAAGGCAACCTTGGTGAGCACCCAAGCAGTTTCTCACCTGGGGGATCTAGAAGCCTAGGGAAATGCATCATTTAGGCAATGCCTTGAAAATCTTTGTGAAAAAATAGAGATATAAATGTCATAGAATGAGTAATCTAAAACTTATACATAGCATGCAATTTATATAATATTATCAATGTGAAACATGACAAGTCAGTAATCCTAACATAGAGCATCTTAAAAATTGCAGTATGTGAAAACAGAAATAGTTCATAAATAAAGTTTATAACCTGACGGGTGACTTTTATACATGTTATTTGATCAAGGTTGTTTGTTGATGCTTTACCGATACTATTTTGATAATTGTCTTCTTTTACATTTTTCAGGTTTATGAGTTATAAAAGAACAATCTTTGATTGACATAAATTTTAAACTTTTATTGGATTCTGGTAACACAGTATTAATTATTCCATAATATTTAATATTTAATACTTCTAAATCTTCATATCGGTTTGTTTTTATCCCTTTATTATGTTAGTCTCAGTACCAGAGATTCATGCCTGGGTCAACATTTCGTATGAAGGATATTGGATCTGGTTTTTCATATAGAAGTGAAAACACTAGACATGAATCTAAAAAAAAACTCAAAGAATATAAAAATCTCGTAAAATATTAATCATTGTCAACGAGTCTAATTAAAACTAAATATGTCGCACTAAAAAGGAATTTGAGACAGAAAAGCACACACCAGCTTTCTTAAATTGAATCACTCGCTCTTTGATCTGAGCTATTGATAATGGTGGTTTATCCGCATTTACAACTGAAATCTCAAAGCAAGGAACCCTATTGCAAAGCATACTACAGAAGACATAAATTAGTCAGAATGTTAAAAAGCTGATATTAAAGCATAACCAGTTAAAACATTTTTTCGTAATC
The DNA here is from genome assembly GCA_902729315.2 of Spirodela intermedia. Lineage (NCBI taxonomy): Eukaryota > Viridiplantae > Streptophyta > Magnoliopsida > Alismatales > Araceae > Spirodela > Spirodela intermedia. The sequence continues at coordinate 6,202,996 of LR746272.1, forward strand.
ATGAATGTTTTCACACTGCTATTTAGGTAAGAAGAGATAATTTCATGATAGAACCATAAGCAATTGTCGACATGCAGCTAAATTATTTAGAGTCACAAAAATAATTGGTCATCAAGTACTTAATTTGTCATAAAGATAGTCTTGTCTATATGGAGATGAATTTTCTCTTCATAGAAAATCCTAAAAATGATCCAGTTTTTTTCTTTACAACTGAAATGATCCAGACAAATACTAAGGATCTGCAATCAACTTGCATACATCAGTATGTGGAAGTAAAAAATTAGTTGTTAACCTTGATGCCACTTCCAAAAGCTTTAGGTGTCCATCATGTAAGGGATTAAATGATCCCGAAAGTATAATCTTTTGATCTGAACTGTACGTACAAGTATCTGAAAGTACATGCACCTGAATAAGATTTATCTCCAAAACGGATAACTTAATTATTCTCATGTAGTCGTAAGTGACTGGAATATTTCAATAATTACCAAATGGATATACTTTCATGCATATTTCCCCATTAATAAGTTGCTGTAACTCTTGATCCTCGTCAAACAGCTTTTCCAATTCATGTGAATCTTCCACTTCAGTTAGTTCCGAGTCAGACGTACCACATACTTGGCATGCATCTCCAATAGCCTTAGACATAATATGCATAAAAGGAAATATTATGATAAGAACACGAGGAAGAAAGTTCGAACCAATATTATGTAAAACATCCGAAATGCCATGGAATAATCAAAAGAAAAAAAGCACACCCAACTTTTTGCAAACAAGAAAAGAGAACGATTATATAAAAGGCCACGTTGAACATGCAACTTTGGGCATGATTTAGAACTTTCCAATGTATGATTTGAGCATGAAATGTCTGGTTACCGAATATGAAAATGATCCTTAGTGTTCGTTATCATGCCTCCAAGGCTTCCCATAGCAATCAACACTAACCCAAGCCATCAGTTGAACTGTCGATTGAACAGTGGTTAACCTTTAAACCATGACATGGACTTTCACAGAGAAGAAAAATTGGCAAACACACAGTAGATTCACCTCAGACTGACAGGGCAAGAGTGAGTAGGAAGTAGAAGCATAGAGTATTGGTATTCTGTGCACAAAATATCTTCCGTCTAATTGGAATGGTTGACCTTCATTTGGCAAATATGACAACCAAACTATCGTGATCAAATAAATCTAAAGAATTCTGTAGGGAATTGAGAATATAGCGTAAGAAATGCTGCATATGCCTATAACATTTGAGTTCGGACATATCACAAGTCTACCTTTATTTCTTCTTTTTTTTTTTATAGTTAATGGTGGGACTTTCGGTATGAATCATGTTGGTTTGAGGTCCAGCTATAAAATCACCCTAAGCATCCCCATTTCGCATTCAAAAAAAACAAAGTTAATAGTTGTGAAATGAAGAATTCAAAAAGCAAGAGAAACTAGCAGAGGAGCTACAGTTGTATGCACCAGCTCAGGAACATTTTCCAGGTACTATATCAATTTGGTAAAAAGACTAAAATACCCTCCTTAGATTATACAAACAACAAACCACCCGTTGGCTAACGAGTTTATTACCCAGATCCAAAATCATGAACAATTAGAAAAGAAATAAATGCGAAAACTGGGTAAATTTTGGAATATTTTTTGCGATTACAAATTCTTGCAAAAATAATAAGAAAAAGGCAGGTAGGAAATTTATTTAGATAAATATTTATAAAAACCAAAAAAATGATAGCTACGTTTAACAAGCCATACCTTCAGTAAAAATTTGCTAGAGATCGTGTCTTCTTCTTCACGACTTCGCAGACCCTATATGAATTAATCAATACCAAAACCTTTACAAGCTTTTCAGGTAAAAAAAGTGAAAGACTGAGATAAGATGACGAGTTAAGTACCTTAAATAATGTTACATTTGATGCCCACAGACGACTGGATGTCCTTGTGGATACGATAAACCTGCAAACATAATTTAATAACTCGAATTCATGAATGAAAGACATGTAGACGATTGTGTTTGACCGGATATTTTTTGGTCCTGACATGGAAGTGGAGAGTAAAATCATGTAATCCTATTTTTTAAGCAGCAGATAGTAAAACACTAACGATGGCATGCAATGTAATCACATAGACGAGACGGAATGGAAAAAATAGAAAAGAATACAAAAACAAAGATAGAAACATGAATTCGGAAATCTATTGCATGATGAAGCAGAAACGAGAATTTAGGTACCTAAGAAAAGAATAGGATTGAGAAAAATCCTAAGAAACGAATCAAATAGACATCACCATCAAATGTTGTGCTCTCAATCCTAAGAAAAGAATAGGATTGAGAAACGAGAATTCAGGTACCTAAGAAAAGAATAGGATTGAAAACACAGCATCAAATAGACATCGCCATTAAATTAATCACAAGGGCACATTCCACAAAATTGAGTAATTTAGAAAGATAGAAGTTGACTCTGATAGATCCACACTTCATCCGTCAAAAAACTTTTATAGTCCAATAAGCAATCACATATCCATGGAAATATCACTATTTCTTGATAGATATTACTATGATGTACGGAAAAATCCACAAATCTATTTCAGTCGCTGCCATCTCTGACAAAGAGTAGACATCCTAAATGAGAACAAATCATTCACCTACACAGGTCCCTAATTTTTTTCAAGAAGCAAGATGCACAGAATGTAGAAGGCTGGCAGTTTCTTGTAGATTACATTAGAGCTACTTAATGATAAATGGTCACAAATTCAAGAAACAAGATGCCACTCATCCTAACCGCATATGAAAAATGTTGGCATATTTCATAAAATAAACTTAATGTAAGGTAAGTGACAATCAGCTAAAAGCATCTAGGAAACAAAAATAAAATTCATACCAGGCATTGTCAAGGCATAAAGTCAATGCCTTTCCGTCGTTAATTGAAAAACATTTTTCTCTACAATTGGCACTTTAGAAAGTTTCGAAACCACCTTATGTCATATGCATATTAGTTTTTACAATTTTCCACTTCCAATACGAATAGTTTTGTAGATGCGAGTTACTTATCTACCCCAAGTGGGCAGTAAGATCCCTGTTTCTTATTAAAATGACAAAATAATAACATCGATACACTTTATAAGCTCATCATTGAAAAAAGAGTTTGGTAATCAAGTACTAAAGGAAATGCAGAATTACTAGATAATAGATCATTATGTTCATGATGCTTCTAGATGAATTATTAAAAATTAGTTCGTAAAATGTGTTATTTGAAACTGTATGTGAAGATGTGTGCACAAAAGGACTATTACATGTAAAACAGTGGATCTGGAGTTTCTCTATTATGTTAATAAATAAACAGACAGGAAATGCATACCTATGCCCTCCACGTTTTGGACCTACACTAGCTAAAGAGCCTGAAAAGCCCACACCTAGAACTGGACAGCCTGTCAACAAGAGTTGAACTATGACATGAATTGAACTAAAACATTTCAAACTTTATAATTCACAGCATAACAGTTAATAAACATAAAAGGAAAGTAGAAGCCAGAATCAACAGAAAGATGCTAGGAAATGCTGCGCTGAAATTTGGTCTCAGGACATCGAACCCAATAAATCTATCTGAGTCACTAATACAAGAATTCGCACCTAGGGAACTCGTGAGAAACCAAAATCCGTAGAAAAGCATACAGCAATCTTTAAAATGGCTCAGCAACCAAAAATATAATCCACACACAAAAACGTCATGGAAATCTTTATAAAATCAATACCTTTATTAATACAAACACAAATATGAAAAACACCACAATACAACAATGCAAATTATTACTACTATCAGATGCCTTAGGCCAATGAACCCTACTTCAAGTAATATCTAATTTTCTGCTCTAAACAATGCCATCTTTATTCCTGGTAATCATGCACATCATGTCAGCCATACGCCAGACATGTTTTTTCCATTGCTTTTCAGTTCATCTTTGTTCTTCATTTTCAACTTTGAGTTGGTAACAATTCGTCTTAAGAATTTAGTGGACTCCTATTTCCAGTAGCATCCCCAGAGCACAGTTGCGAAACCTGAGAAAAGTTGGATAAATCTAAAGTATGAGCGTGAATGATTCATCTATTGGATGATGATTCCTACTGCTATTGGCTGAGAAAAGTTGGCTAAATGATTCCTACTGTACACATCTCTCTGATTAATTTCTCAATTTCACATTTCTTGAAACTGGGGTACCCATAGGATCAGACGTTGATTGGAGTAGTCCCCAGAAGTAATGTAATTGTGTAGTCAATGTCCCTTTCTAGTGGTAGGCCCACAGGGGCAAGAAATATCTCCGGAAATTTCAATTGAAGTTGCGTCAGATCAACAGAATACTGGTTCAATTTGATCATTACTTGCTTTGCAGCCACTTTGTCTTCTGAAGTGATTTGATACAGCTCTACTAGGAAGCTGTCCCCAAGTTGCAGCTCTTTTGCTAAGGATTTCAAGGTAATATTTGACATGCATAGACTTTGGTCCCCTTTGAGTGTGATCTTGGATCCACTTTTGCTGAAGCTCAAAATGTATTTATTCCAAATGATCTCCATAGGCCCCAACGATTTCAGCCATTGCATTCCTATAATCAAATTAGTATTATTCAGATCTCCTTCACTTTACTCAGACAACTCTAACAACAAATCCTTCCAAATACCCATGCTCTTCACCTTCACACGTGCCTAAGATGACTCCATAATTCGCTGTGAGGGTCAGTGGCAGGCACAATTTTTGAACTTATTCCATAGAAATGAAATTATGTGTTGCGCCGTTGTCCATTAAGACTGATACCTCATTACATTCGCCTTTCTCCAAAGGTTTAGCATCCCCGAATCTGTCAGTTCTACCATTGAATTGCGTGACAATTTGATATACCCCATTGACTGCAATTCTATCCTAATGTCAGCCTCCAGTTTGTGGACTTTTGTGTCTACCCATTATGTTGGAATTTCTTGTTCTAGATCTTCCTCAAGGACGATAAGGACCTGAAGCTCCCGTTCGCACACATGCCCTTGGTGTGAACTTCTCGTCACATGAGAAGCATAGACCCTTGGGATGCCGGAACTGCAACTCTTCTTCCATTAGGTCGAGAGGCCTCTTTGTTCCTTCTCTAAAAGGTGTAGTTGGGCCTCCTCTTGCTGATGGGCCTCTTGACCCTCAATTGTTGAGTCTATCCACTTGTGTTTCTTATTGGAGACCAGATTCAGTCGGTCTCCTCTTGGCATAGTCTCCATTCCTTATGGGAAACCTGTGCAGACCAGAGGCCATTCCATTATAGAGGTTAGGCTTTGTGATTCTGGTCCCTGCATTCTCTCTTGCAGGTCATAGTGCATTCTTCCTCTCCTTCACGAGCTGTGCTATCCGCATGATTGCCTTTAGGTCCTTGGGATTATGTAGTTTGACTTTTGTTCGAACCTCATGCTTCAGCCTTTTAATGAAGGTGCTCTTGAGGACCCACCCTCTCTTGTAACTCGTCCATTGAAGAGGACATTAACTTGAAATCCCTTTTTTACTCACTAAGAGTCCCAGCTTGGGTAGACTTGAAGCATTCCATCAAATGCTGTTTAAGGTCCCACAAAGTCACGGGCACCTGGCATCAATCCAGTGAGTGATACCAGGCAATATTCTCCTCCTAAAAGCTCAACTTAGCCGCCATCATCTTCTCTGCTTATGACATAGAATGTATTGCAAAGAAGATCTCCGCTCAGTAGATCCACTCTTCTGGGTTGTGATAGATGAGTGATCTTTATGTATCCAATCAGCTATTGGATGACCTATATGGGCCCACAATCTTCTCCAAACTCAATTTGAAATCAAGTTACCACCAAATCAAGATGAAAAAGTTTAATATTCCCAAAAAAAAACTTCAACACACATGAGGGGCACTACAAGTTTCGGGTGATATCTTTCGGACTATCTAATGCACTATCTACATTCCAATCTCAAATTAATTAAGTTTTCTGAGAATTTCTCCACAAATTGCTATTAGTGTTCTTTGATGATAATTTAATTTACAACAAGGACCACCCAACACATGAGAAGCGCTTAAGACATGTCCAAGACATATGTTGGAATGGGATGAAGAAGATTGTTCATGAGTATGTAGCCAAGTGTTCAATCTATCAAGAAAATAAGTATCAAACCTTATCTCCAGCATATTACTCCAGCCTTTAGCAATCCTAAATCAGGTATGGGATGACTTATTGATGGATTTTATTGATGGGTTACAAAGTCCTCTGGTTGTAACAGTGTTATGGCCGTGGTTGATTGTTTCAACAAATACACTCATTTCTCGTTGTTGAAACACCTATACACAGCCCAGAGAGTAGTTGGTGTTCCTGACATTATTCGATTACATGAGACACCTCTCTTCAAAGTTTTGGACAGAGACAGAATCTTCATGGGTCATTTTTAGATAGAGATCTTCATACTACATAGAATCAAGCTTCAGCACAGCACTGCCTATAACCCACAGACTGATTGCCAAACAGAGGTGGTAAATCCTTGTTTGGAGACTTATCTTCACTATTTTCAGGCAATCAATCATGAAAATAGAGTAAATGGCTTGCATAGGCAGAACATTGATATAATACAGCCTTTCATTTCACAACTAGTTTCACCCCGTTCAAAATTCTTTATGGCAAGAACCCTCCTTCGTTGATTAGAGTAGACACATGAGAGGAGGTATCCACAAATATTATTTAGCAATAAAAAGATCGTGATGAGATCCTCATACATCTTATGTAGCACCTGCCACGAGCACAGGCTCAAATGAAGGCGCAAGCAGATGGTAAGCATCAGGAAGTGCAGCATATTAGTCAGCAATTGGGTTTATTTGAAGCTCCGCCCCGATTGCCTACAGTCCATTGTGTGCCAACCAAATGAGAAGCTCACTCCACGATTTTTCAGATCATATCAAATCACAGAGCGCGTCAGTCTGCTAGCTTATTGTTTACAACTCCCACCAACAGCCCAACTTCACCCTATTTTCCATGTATCACAGATCAAGAAGGCGATTGGAGAAGCACATCATAGCATTCTACTACCACCACAACTGGACGCTGACCTCAATTGGAACATCAGCCCTCAACAGGTCCTGAACATATGCTCCACTACAGAAGAGACCAAAGCCGTGGTCCAGTTGGACCACTTTCCTAAAGAAGAAGCCACATGGGAGTCGGTTCCTACCTTACAGCGACAGTTCCCAGAGTTTATTCTTGGGGACAAGGTGACTTTGGCAGTAGGGTGTAATGTTAGGTTCCAAGGGAGTCAAACATACTCGAGACATAGAAAAGAGCCCAAGACAAGTCCCCAAAGAGACTGAGGAGATGAATTGAAACCTTAAAAGGGGTTCTGGGTCAAGCCCATTAAAGGGTACTATAGTCTTTCTCCTTGGCTGAGGAGGCTCTTTTTCATAGAAGAGGGTTGGGAGAGAAGAAGGGGGTATTCTGACTAGAGTTAGGGCTGCAGCCGCAGGAGGGTTAGGGGATCCTCTCAAAAGACCTCTTTGTTCTAGGGTGGGTTTGCTACTTCTTCATTACTACTTTAGTGTTCTTTAGCTCTTACCCTAATCCTTACTCTTGTTGTTGTCTCTGCTGGGTGCTATGGTTAAGACCCCCAATCGGGGATCCTAACAGTTTTCCAATGGCCTACCACAGTTTGTATTGCCCTCTTCTTTCATCAACTAGGTTGGACTGTTCTTGAGGACAGAGTTTCACGTAAAATAGCGTGATGGGAACCTTGATATGTAGCAACTCAAGTATTTGTTAATAGCACATCATCTATTGGCACTAGTTTATTGCAGACTATCATTTCAGCAATAAAGATGGTAAATAAGGATACATAAAGAGGAAGTTCTATAGCCAGAAGTAAGAAGCATTTAAAGATCAAGAGTGGCTTCTCAAATACAGCATTATGATCTCTGGGTTATTTATCTCTGTTAGCATGATTCTATGAAGACAGATGTGAGACGTGGATGCTTCAAAAAAAGGTTTTTGGCAGAACTGGAAATACATGATATATGGTAACACAATATCAGACAAAGGGTTCTTTAACTAAAAATGAATGTCTTGCGATTGTTAGCAGAACTTCAAAGGGGGAAAGGGAAAAAAATAAAGCCAAGGAAGTTAACTATAAGGTTGGTTTATTGGCAGGTAGTGCACACACTGAAAAAGAGAATAAAAATTTGAAGCCCATGAAGTTCAAAAAGGTTATAGTATTATAAACAATAATCCAAGAGCCCTTCTTTTAAAGATCTAGCATCTAGTTCCCAAGTTATGGTTTTTCATTATTGAAATAAACTAGGACTGGGTAAAATAAATCAAGCCAAGGCATGGTGATGTAAAAATTGGAAATATAACTTGAAAAAGCTAGGAGTCAATCTGTCAGACTACAAGCTATAATTGTGTGACAATCCTGCCTTATCACAGGTTGACCTTTGAGACTTATTTTTCTTCTTTATATAGGTGCTAAAAATTCTGAGGTTTAGTTCAAACACATATCCAAGTGTCAACACCTAAGGTATAGGGGTCGCTTCTCCCTACGTTTTTCTAGTTTCTATTTTGCTCTCAAATGTCCAAACTTAGGCTTCATCAGTCGACACTTTACACAAGTGTTCACACTTCACTTTCAGGGATCAACACTCAAGTTCTACCTCGAATTTTGCAAACGCTATAACTTATTTTTTGTATACATTGGCAGATGAATACTAACTCATCACTTTCATTCATTAAACGTTCTGACCAAGCTTCATACAGAAGATTAACCCAAAGTTGAATAAAATTTTATAAAGGCGCCACTAAACCTTCACTTCAAACTAATCATAAACAAATCTGCCGTCAATGCTACCATGCTTCTTACCATTACTTGAGGTTATCAACTTTAAAACAAACCCAATGATAAGTACCTCCTCTGCCTTGTTTTCTACATATTCCTTCAATTTAAGTTCAAAAAGGCAATTACTATGAACAGAATAAAGGATATTATCACTGAAGCAGGAGCCATCAGCTTGACGATCATCTACCTAATGTTGGTCCCAAGTCATTGTAAGAATCAAAATGAGGATGAATTAGTCTTCTACACTGAGGTCAGAAAATAAACTTAATTCATATTCGTGCAAAAAAAAGGGATTGACTACTTTTAAATCGTATACAAGCTCTTGATAGGCAAGGTATAAGACGAATGTTAAGATATACTAAATCAGTTGGTTCTAAGTAAGGATTGTGGTACTCTAGAAAATGCCATCTCTTGAAGGATAGACATCAGGTTAGCAAGTGGGTTTGGATGATCATAGGAGATATACTCTTTGTTGGTGGAAACCTTGTTACTAGAGAAGAGATGCAATTTTATGAGCCACATCAAGTGCAAAAAAAATATTAGGTAACAGCTCATAAAATTGATGGGAACCTATGGCTTAAGATTTTATTCAAGATGTCTAAATGAAGTTGCATATGAAGTTATATCGCAATAGCAAGGTAGTCACCGATATGAAAAAAAATATATATGATACAACAAAACATATTGAAATTGATCACCACTACATTTGAGCGAAGCTCAAATCCATAGAGAGTCGTATGTCAATTCAAATGGCCAATGTTTAGCTATTTAGATTGACAGATTTACACAAGGCGACTTCAGCACAACATTATGCAAGGTCAACATGACAAGTATCTGTAATTTTATTGAGTGAGAATGCCAAGAACATGAATGCGTTGATGTCTTTCTATTTTATCTTCAATTATGTATCCTCAGCACACTTGTACTAGATCTTTCTATGTGATATGTTTAAGGTACAAAACACCCGCCATCTCCATATCTGAGGTGTCTTCTCGTCCTCTTTTCTATCAACATGATGAAATTGAGACTAATGAATTAACAACTTATTGAATATTCTAACATAACTTCAACAAAATCTGAACACCAAGGTCTTCTAGGAGGAATTCCCTTGAACCAAAATTTAGCCAACTCCGTTTGATATCAGATAAACAAAAGGTACGGAAGGATGAATGAAGCAGATAAACAAAGTAGAAAAACATTGTTATGATTTAGCCTTCTAAAAAACCATTGAAGAACGAGAACCTGGTCTAGACAGCTTCAATGCACGATTGTAGGCCAACACTGCCATTTCTTCCACAACTTCTTGGCTAGTGAAATGCGAAGGAACCTAGAATTCAATAGGTAAGGAAACAGAGTGATAAATCCAACATACAATATGTAGCATTGAAATGCCTTTATTTAAGACAACAAGACCACTTTCTATTACCAGGATTCGTTAATCAAAGTTACTGATTAGCATCATAATTTACACATACCCAAGTCAAGGTCTATCAGATGTAGTAGCCAACTGAATAAAGTAAACTCTATTGATGATACACGATTTTAATGATATGCGACCTTAGATTTCTTCTACTTTCTATGTTGTCTAGTATGTCTGTGCTTGCTTGTGAATTAGAACGTATGAAAAGTCCACAAAAAGACAATAACCTTTGCCCACAGACTTACTATAAATTTGCAAATTAGACTGGATTGAAGAGATAAAACTAGGAGCAGGCTGTGGCACAGCCAAACTGACGGGGAGAAAAATCAAAAGATACTTAAAAAACCATGGGGCAGTCATTTTGAAGAAGGAAAGCAAGTGTGAAGATAAGGGCATACCTCAACAAAAAGAGATGCGAGATTAGAAAACTAAAGTTAAAAAACTTGGGAAAATCCAAGGATGTGAAGGTAAAAAGAAAAAACATGATGGAAATAGGTAATAAATCAAAAGATTATGTTGAAGATCATCTTATCTAGTAACTCTGACAAATTCTATGCACTTGTTAATGATATATCGAACAAACTTAGATAAGCGACAATCTAATGGCTTGCACTTTTTGTGACTTATTATTTCAAGGCGGTCTATAACACAATTATGTTGAAAGCAGCAACCAAGCCCAACGTTACCATACAGAAAAAAAGCACAGAAGAAAAAAACAACAGCAAATAGTACAACTAGATGAAAACGCCACCACCGTCCTCTCCTCTTAGATGATCATTGACGAAAGAGAGAAATAAATTGCAAGATATTTTACTTGCAAGTTTTTTGTTGATGCCAAAAGAGACTGACCGTTTTTCAGAACACCATACCAATAGAAAGATTAACACAGAAAAAAACTTATAATGTTATCTTCTTAGGGCTGTTTTTCTAAGTACTGTATATTGAGCTCCTTGCTTCTGTTGAAAGAACGACAGCTGATGGTAAATGCATATAACCAACGCACAAACTGAAGAATTGGTGAAAGGTATAGGGCTTAATTGCAGAACTCCGTATTTCGTACAATCTGTATGCAGAGTTAGAGATTTGGCAGTGAGTTAACGACCCCTAGTCATTAAGCAGCTTATTTTTTATGATACATTGCAACTTCAGCGATTTTAACAGTTTGTCTGCTGAAATAATACGATAATTTGTACAATAAGCTTTGCCAATGGGCATGTAACATAGAGACATGGGATGTTACAGAGGGATTCACATGTGAACAAAAATCTAAAAGCATTATAGAGGGGATTAATTGATAATTCGCATGGGAACAATACACTGAATTAAGACATATGGTCCAATCAAGACAGTCCATCTTCATCTGACCCAGACCACTGAATTAAATAGGTAAAGTTTGCTGGCAGGTTACAACACTAGACCGAGACCTTGAACAGCAAGTGAACTAAATGTATGGTCCCATTGTCATAGAACTTAGTAATAGTTTAAATGAAACTATAGGACATACACTACAGAAAAGATACTGAAATAGATCGCCTCAGTGTCAATGATACTATTTCATCTATTGCCAGGACCATATCGAGTCTTCCACCAGAATCTGGTGTTTTCCTGTCTGTAATAGATGGCCCCATGACTATGGATAAGCTTTCCTTTTGTCATGATGCTTGACATTAATCCCCATAGAAAGTGTTCCAAAGTTTCAGTCAACATAGTTTTGGACCAGCAAGGAGCTTTTTAAAGATATGCACTATTCGCACGATGAGTACACTACCTTGTTGGTAGCATAGTTGTGCAATTTAACCTCGTGAATAGATGAGGGTATCCCTGGGATCCAATCATTAGAACATATTGCCTATTATCTAAAATCCAATGGTCCTATGTAGTACTCTGGTACATGAGCTGATAGTCACTCCTATGAAGTTCTGTAACAGTGAGCTCCTAAAGAAGAAAATTCATTTCAGGTTACAATTAACTGAACTAATTTCCCAGAAGACAAAAGGCATTGACATCAAAGACCTGAATGAGAAAAACACGCTATCTTTGATTGGAAAGCATTAGTACCATGCCTAACCTCTGTCGTCTTATATTAGCTAATAAGATTATGCAAAGAAACCAGACCTTTCTGGTTGTGGTTTCTCCATAAATCTAAGATCTTATCATTACCATTAATTGACCCTAATCCTACGAGATACTGTTGTCTGAACTCTTAACCTACAAGACACTTTGTACATGAATAGATCGTACATTTTTTATAATTATCTCTGTAGCAGTTCTCTCAGGATTTGATAGGCTTTCATTGCTCAGCAGTAACACACGGGAATAGAAACACCTTGCGCAATAATATATGTGTTTCCAGCATCCTATGAAGGACAGAAACTAGATCTAGTTTAGCATTAAATCATCATGTCCTAAAGAACCTGGGCACTTCCCACAAAGGTGATTAAGCTGGACTAAGAAACTAAACTGATCACAATAATGTTAGAATTTTTAAGGCTTATGTTAAATCAAGACAAGAATGCAGTTCCTTTTAACATCAAAAATCTGTTCTTAGCTCAAGATACGTTAAACCACACAAAGAAGTGTGATTTCAAATATGCAATAACATGAATTCTTCATATTTACTCCATTTTCGAAATATGCTCTCTGATGTTTCTTGGGTTTGAGAGAAGAAAACAATCTTCTGTAATAAAAAAATGTCGCAGTCATGTGACAAAGTAGAATTCAAAACAAAAAAGTGGTAGATATCTTTCATGTGACTTTTGAATAACCCTTTTGCTGAGCTCTAAGATTGCCTTGATGATAACATAGTCCAGTTATGAGTATTCGTATTTTTAAACTATATGGATAGGCCTGGTGAAGACATCAAAACTTGTGAAGAAGCAGATATGGATTGGAAGCACCTATGTTTAGGCCTTGTGAAGACATCAAAACTTTCATGAGTCAAGAAGTACCTCAGTGCGGTAAATCCAACCCATATGAATAAAGTGGACCAGCAAATATTAAAAGGCAGCACACGGCTAGACTGTAAACCTTAAAAGCAGTTTTCAGAGGTACGATCCACCTGAGGTACTCAATAATAGATTAAAAGTATAGTACAAAAGCAATTTTTGAAAATTCTTCCTTTTAAAAAAAGAATTAGAATATGATGTAGTACGGTTTTCCATGACATAATTTTTCTTCATCCTCCTTGTTTATACTGCGGTTTACGGTAAGGTTCTCATTCTTTGAAATTTATTGTTGCTCAGATATTCGTCCATTATTATTACTAACACTGCATCAATAAGCCACAGCCTGAATTGTATTTCCTAATTGAGTGAATTATCAATGGCGATTTAGGGGGAAAACCTAGGTCTGATGTCGAACTAAATGCTCATAAAGTTCCTCACGCACCGGATGGCTACCTCTTTGGAATGGATCAAAGCGACTAATAGAAAATAAGAATGAGAAGATGATGGACAAACCATCCTCCTACAAACGAGAGATTGCATCTAATGACTCCTAGGGAAACAAATATGTTTTATGTGTATTCAAACTTGGCAGGGTTGCACAAACTTTCCCGGCCTATCAGGCTATAATTGAATTCGATCCCAAGACCTTCAATCAATAAATAATGCACAAACTTTCCCCGCATCAAGACGTACCCAGACAAACGATTCTTTTCATCTTTCCATCAAAGGCACCACACTCCAGAGCTTGAATGCTCTTCTGGTAAGAGGCAGACAAATATGGAACAAGAGGCCGCACATATCGAAAGGACAAAACTAAAACAGACACACAAACAAGTTGTCGGGGTTCGAGATGAAAAGAGATGTCGAATAGGGAAAATTATTCGTAGGGAAGAAGAGGGCGTGTTACCTTGCCGAGTAGTTGGGACAGGGAGGTCTTGGAGTAGGGAACCAAAGCCTCGAGAACAGTGTTAGAAGCTCCTGGAACAGACAGCAGCCACCCGAGCGCCTGGAGGCAGCAATCGAAAAAAGAAAACCAATTTTCAGAATTCTACCGCCGGAATCCTCTAGATACCTGCCGTTGACGGGAGTCGGCAATAGCGAGGGAAACTAAGAAACAGATGACGAGAGACCGAAACACCTGAGAGGCACCTCCGGCGAGGTAGATGACAGCCTGCGTGGGGCTGGCATGGATGGCGTCGACGATGGCGCGGATGCGTGCGTCCATCACGATTCTAACCCTTCTTTCTTCCTGTGCCGCAGCTATCGAATGAAAAGCAATTATTAGCGACATTAAATAAATTTAGCCATCATCGACGGTACAAGTTTCAGAAGCATTACCATTCCGAGTTTATCGCCTCCTTAATTTATTTAAGCGCAATGAAAGTTGCGTTCACAAATCTTGAAATTTATTTATTTCAAATGAAACCTTCCGCGACGTGTCCCCACCCCCCCTCCCCCTCTTCCCCCCCTGGAAGACCCATACATGCAGGCAGATTATCAGCTGCCGATGTTGGTGACGCGAGGAGACAACGCGGGTTTCGCGGCAGAGGCGGGGGATCTCCGCTTCGGCAACAGAGCACGTTCCAAAGTCGGGGCAAGCGGAGGTAGGCTGATGCCCCCCACCCCCCCCAAAAGTTTCTCTTATTCTGGAACCTGATTTTTAGACCCTAGCGAACGAAGAAACACCCTAGTCCAGTCCGTTGACAAGGGTAAGGGTACTCTCTCCGTCCGAAACTACCTGCCGTATTCGAACCGTCTTAGCAGGGCCAAGTCAGCTGCGAATTTGGAGTAGGGTAGACGGACAGGAAGCCTGCAGTACAGCAGAAGGGAGACAGTTGGTATCTTTCCTAAAATTCTGAAGTTTCAGGCTTTTACTCTCTATAGTCAACGATATCCGGGTTTGAGGTGGGCTTAGGGGGTTAACACAGTCCACCTACACACTTCAGTGCGAGTCAACTGTAATCCTATTTTAGGGAACTCTTCGTCAACTGGGCTTATACTACCGCCTACGGAAAGGGCATACACAGAGAGAGAGAGGTGACGACCATTATGATTGAGGCAATGTTTAGAAGAATGAAGACGAAGAAAAATCGAAGAAACGGCCGCGCCAGTTGTCAGCAACATGAAGAAGAGCAGTGAGTGTGCTCCGCTCTTCCATGGTGCAATTACTACACCGCTTTGGCATTTACTGAGGTCGCTATCTCCAGTATTTAGAGGCGGCCAGGAGAAGCACGAAGCGTTCTGAACTCTGTAGCGTTCATTAAGATCATCTCCCAATGGGCGAGCAAAAGACAAGCCGGCGTCGGCACGTTGGCCTATACAGATAGATAAAAGGGATAGGAAGAGAAAGAGAGAGATGTGTGTGGTCTCCCTTGACGAGGCTCAGACAGAGGTGAGATGTAGGGATAAAGATATACCGAACGAGCGAGCGAGAGAGAGAGAGAGAGAGAGAGATCGAGTGGGGGAGAGAGTTTCATGATGCACGTTCGTGCCCTTATCTCCCTTGTCGGCAGTGTGGGAAAGGGAAGGGTCCAAAGACCGACTGATCTTGTGCGGGGGGGTTTGCGGGAGTGACGGATCATGTGATGACATTTAAAATGAAGACCGTTGTGGCTGTCCGCTCACTCAACAAGGTCCCCCCCCCCGGGCCGGCCCCCCCTTTAAACGTTTGCCTCGTTGTCGTTGGTAAGCCACTCTGTCTCTTCAGTAGACCTTTAAGGCTTTCTGGTTCTCGGTTCACGGAGGCACTTCGCTTACGCCGTTAAGTTTTCCGGCTTGGAAGGCTGAAACAGCGGCTCCTTTCCGCTACGGTGAGGGCTACAATTCACACCCAGGCATGGTACAGAACAATACGCGTCTCAGCTTCTTTGCTCGGCGACCGACTGGTCTAAGTCCTTGACGGCGGCCTGCGGTCAGGTCATATACGACGGCAATGGCAGCGTCAGCGCTTAAATGCCCACATGATGAGGATCCATGCAGACGAGTAACTCCTCTCGTCAGTGCACTACTACTGTGAGTAGCTCACACAACAGCGTTCTTCCAAACGTTTTATCCCCCACATGGGGCATTAGCAAGCAATGCTCTGAGAACTCTCTGTTCGCATTTATCGTCGCTGTCGCGATTCTGAAAGCCGTCTGGCGGAGATGAGAGTAAGCTGACATCGAGGAAGAAGATGAGCCTTCCGCGAGAATTGCGGAGAGTGATTCAACCAAAGATGATTGACTGATTTGTCCAACCAATAGGCCCACGAGCTATTGTCATATGTCACAAGTTTCATAGACGTTGGTGGGGAGAGAGATAGACATAAATATCACGCGGACAAGGGAACTGACATCCGCGGCATTTTTAGTTAATGCTATGAGCTAATTAATACCCATGCATGTTGGGGCTATCCTCAATAATAGGGTATATTATCCTCATTAAGAGGGCATATTTAATAGCCACTTTGGGGTTCATGTCCTAACAGAGCTTATTTTCCAGCTCGCATCGTTGTCTTTCATTTTCCGGTTTTACCTTTTTATTGACTTGGAGTACAAATCGAGAAATAGTTGAGACTCTGGACAGAAGTAGCAAAACTTTTGTGACGTCTACACTTATCTGGGACCCATTATAGCAAACCTTTTCTAATTTTTCCTTAATCGTATTTGACAATGTCGATATGTTCGCACATTCATATTTTTTTGCAAAAAGCACTGTTCTAAGACTTATTTTAGAACAGTTTAACCCACTCAAATCATCATCTAGGAGCGATTCCCTCCCAACCAGAACTTGATAGATTTCTCAGTCATCGCCCATCTTAGAGCATCACTGTCAACCGCCGTTGGAGCAATGCCCTCAGAACTAGTAAAACAATAAAATCAGTCCGTTACTTCGACTCTGGGGTAGGATCTGTGCCTAAGAACAAATTAATCTGTTAGCAGCCTAGGCAACCGTGGAATATGGCCGTTAGCACATGGTACTACGCACCTAACAATAGTAAAGATCTTGCCCACGCGCACAAAAATAATCACCAGATCAGTCGAGCGTATTTAATTAAGATTCGAACTAGATTCAACTTCCGCAAGGAGGAGAAGATTTGAGCACGCAGGTGAATTGTCTACGATGGGTCGCATCGACCCATCTGCATAGATGAAGAATATAAAGTTAAATATTATGTGCAGGAGTCGGACCCAGTATGACCCTGGTTCGAGCGAGCCAACAAAGCTGAACTCCAGCAGCCTCGACTATAGGAGTAGCCCAGCCACGCCGCCACAGAATGGTCCTTTTCCACGGAGCTGGTCGCCCTGGTTTGTGTGGCCGGCGGCGCCCAGGCGTGCATCGCCAGCCGAGGAGAGGGGAAGAGGCAACGGAGGCCTCCTCAGGAAAGGCGGAGCGCGGCATAATGTAGTAGGAGTGAAAAGAGTCCGAGACCGTCAAGTCGATTCCAATAAATCCAACTCTGATATATTTTAAAGAGCGAGTTCGAAAAGCCTGTCGACGACGACCGGCCGGCCTCCCGCCGCCCCCTCTCCTCTTCCAAGCGACTTCCAATATTTGAATTCTTTCGGACATCCCCTTTTGGAACTTCCGGCGAGACCATCCTTGGGAGGGAACTGGGACTCCGTTCTGGTTTGGTTCCCCAATTCCTGCTGTAGTAGATTACATTGCACGTCGGGCGAGCCCGCGGGGGGCCGGTGTCGGCTCCAAAGATTCTCACCTGTTCTTGCGTGAACATCCGTGGAAGGCTCCTCCTGTTCTCCCCTGTTCACCCCTTCTCTAAGTGCGGAACCTAACCTGGGCAGCAGAAATCCTCGTGCCGCGTCTGCAAGCCGCCCGGGACTCGCACGGGGCAAATGAATCGAGGCGGGGCAAGCACGCAAGCCTTGTCTTTTCTCGGCCAGTTGGCCGTGTCGTCACGCTAAGAAGGGACGTGGAAACATGCAACGGCGTAGGACCATTCCGGGGTCCGTCCAACTTTCATCACGTGCCCTCTCGCCCCGCAGTACGACGACCGTAGTCTCAGCCCTCTAAGAGCCATCATTGCGCCGCGCTGCTACGCTAGTGAAGCAGCGGAGGATTAAGTCACGGGGGGAGCCGACCCACCCCTGCATCCCGCACCCTGCGCTCTGCCTGGGTGGGTTAACTTAAGCTGCCTCGCCTGGACATCATGATCGTCCAACGCACCTACACCTGCTGACGAGAATGCGCCTTTACAAAGCCTGCGACTGAGCACGGCTGCCCTGTGTTTTGGTCGACATTTCTCGCGCGCGCACATCTTTGCCGGCTTCCTGCGGGAGAGAATCCTCTCGCGGACCCCATCGCACTGCGGGCGACTTCACCCTCCCATGGCGAGTCTTCTCTCCCTCTTCCTCTCCTTGATCTTGGCCTCGCGAGGCCTCTGGTTCGCCATCGCGCAGCAGCAGCCGCAGGAGACTCTCTCTCTTCTGAGCCGCGAGGACGTTGATGTGCTCATAGACCTCAGACAGAGCCTCCGCGACCTCCCCGGCTCGGACTTCTTCTCCTCGTGGCGCTTAGATTCCCCTTCTGCCGCCTCCGACGCCTGCTCCTCCTTCGCCGGCGTCGTCTGCTCCCCTGCCGACGACGATGCGACCCTCCGGGTGACGTCTCTCACCCTCGGATCTGCCGGCTCCGCAGGATCTCCGGGCCTCGCCGGGACGCTTCCATCCTCCCTCGCCAATCTCACGCTCCTCACCCAGCTCGTCCTCTCCCCGGGCCGCGTCTCCGGCCCCATCCCCGAGGAGCTCGGCGGAGCCCGCCTGCCCTCGCTCCGCCTCCTTTCCTTGAGCGGAAACCTTCTATCCGGCCCCATCCCGGCCTCCTTAGGGGCTCTCCCCAGCCTCCACACCCTCGATCTCAGCCACAACCACCTCTCCGGTGACATTCCCCCGGCCCTCCTCGCACTGCCCAGCCTCCGGGTCGTAATCCTCGCCGCCAACGGCGGTCTCTCCGGGGAGATCCCCCCTGTCGCCGTCCCCCTCCTCCATCTCGACCTCCGCGAGAATAACCTCACCGGTTCTCTTCCTCGTCCTATCCCGGCCACTCTCCGCTACATCTCCGTTTCCAACAACGCCATGTCGGGCTCTCTCGAAGCCCTCGATGCCTCATTTCCCGACCTCGCTTTCCTCGACCTTTCCATGAACGGCTTCTCCGGTCCCATACCCAGTGCCCTCTTCACTCCACGGCGCCCCCCGGAGGACGAGGTGCCACCGCCATTGGCGGTGCTCTTGCTGCAGCGGAACAGCTTGTCGGGCCCAATACCGGAGCCCGTCGAGCCGGGAGCCATCGCGAAGTGGACGGTGGATATGAGCCACAATCAGTTGACGGGTCCCCTTCCGGGGGGGCTGGCGGCGAGCGGCAGCCTCTTCGTGAACTACAACCGTCTGACCGGGACCCTGCCGTCGGAGTTCGTCCGCAGCCTCTACGCGGGCAGCATGACGACGCTCTACGCTCAGCACAACTACCTCTCCGGACTCGACTCTCCACTTCCGATACCCGGTGGCGGTGTGGCCGGCGCCGCCTTCACGCCGCCGCTTCCGGACGGGGTCACGGTCTGCCTGTCATACAACTGCATGGCACCACTGCCCGTGGGGCCCTCCGGATGCCCCACCAGCGCCGGCGGTGACGGATCTCGGCCGTCCTACCAGTGCCCCGCCTTCAACAACGGCACGGCCATCGTCGTCACCGGAGGCGGCGGGGACCTAAGCTGGGACGACGTGGAGCCGTGAACAAGTCCCCTTTTTTTTTTTTTTTTTGCCGTGGACAGATCCCCACTCTTCCATTTCTTCAAATTCTTCGAATATCACCACACAAGATCAGCCGGGGTGGGTGGTCCGAAGCAGACCCCCCCTCGACGACGAGAACCAACAACCAGGAGGAACAGGACGAGGAATACGAGAAAGGTCAGAAATGTCGACTTTCTTCTCTCTCCCTCTCCGTTTCCGACTGCGGGTTCTCCTTCCCAATTCCTGCATTCGAGTGCCAATCGTGTACATGGTGTTCGTCTTGGAGATTTGTTTTCAGCTCACATCCTCCTCGTCCTGGGGAAAACCAACGAGGGGAGACAGTTGAGTCTCTGTTTTCTTCGCAAAAGAAGAGGAAATTTAGCTTCTTCTGTATGTAGTACCAGAAAAGGATGGCATTTTACTTCTGTATGAGTGTGATCGGCCGTTCATGAGATGGAGATTTCTCGCCGAATGAATGGAAGGAAAGGATACCCTTCGTCATCTGTTTGTGTATCGCAGAGCGCATCTTTTGACGGGAAGTAGCGCTTCCAAATTAATCTGGTATTAAGAGGTGTCAAGGTTTTAGAAAATAACAACCCTAAAAAAATCAACGAAGGAAATAGCATTATAACGGCTCGGAAACCCACTCACGTGGTGTACTACATGGACCGCAGGAGCAGCCCTCCACATGGCAGTGCATTTATCCAACGTACTACTTCCTACCCACCCATTTACCTTCACTATTTGAGGTTCAACTGTCAACGTTTTACCTCCGAAGCCACACTACCGACACCCACTTTTGATGCAGGGTGGGAGACCTGCCAGTCATCACTATTTCCACTCCACTGGTTATTGTGGGCCCAGGTTCTATATAGATATATAGATATATAGATATATATATATATATATAGTATTCTTTGACCACCCATTTGTGACGACGTGAAGAAGAGTCTGAATAATTCTGGACTTTTTGAAGGACATGTGCAGCTTTTTTTGGTCAGCGGTCAGAAAGAGGTCATGATGCATGTGTCACTACTAAGAAGTCAACTAACCGTTTCGAAGAAGTCCAGAGTGAATAATCTCGCGAGAATCTCAAGCGAAGCTCTTGTTTTTCTATCGTCCGTTTAATGTGACATGAAAAGAGAGTAGAACACATCATTCTACTGTTTCTGGTTGATGTCGATCTCCAGACACAGATTAAGTGGATGCAACACTGCCATCGAGATGCAAGAATAGGAGGGGGGGCCTTTGGGCTCATGAACTGTGAGGGATGAAGTACACCTGACTGAAGTTTACAAGACCAAAATAAGTTAGTTAATTGTTGCCAAATCCCATTGTCTTGTTTTCTCAAACATGAAGCAGCGAAAGTCGAGTAATAATGAAAACCAGGCATTGTATCCACGATAAATAAATAAGGTCATCAATCTTTGAGTCCACCAGAAAATAATTTTGATGATCCAAGTGTTGCCCTCTGAACTGAAAATGGTTGCTTTAATCCAAAATAATATATAAATCCCTAAATAGAATTACAATTCTATTATTATCGTCATCCTTTTGACTTTTGAGTCCCTAGTAGGCCAAACAAGCAGATGAAGAGGAGGGTGCGGTTTTGTTGGATCATCATCACTTCCTCACACGCGATAGATCTTCATGTGGCTTATCTCCCCTTTCTAGATAGTAAAGCTCTTTCTATCTAGCCTCTAAATCTCTTGACAAGTTCTGCTTCAGCGCCTTTACAAATTACAGCTCAAGAGAATTGGGCGGTAGAAATACCAAATGATTTACCCATACTTTCAATTCAAGTAGGATGTTGAATCTTGCTGTTCAGGAACAAGTCTGTGAGGAAGCTTTTCAAGCATATGTAGCCGTAACTAACCATCAGGAGTTGCAGAAACTTGGAGACGTCGAATTTTCAGCTTGGGTTCTAGAAGATTTCTTGAAGGTTTCATGAAGGAGAAAGAGGGCAGAATGATACACTCTTGCGTTCGATTTTTTCATATTTCCTATTTCTGAGTGAAAGTCCTCTTCCTACGCTGGGCCTAATGGGCCGAGCAGCCATCTCAACAATTAGTTGAGTGGTCTGTATTAGACTGCGCATGTACGTGATAATTCAAAATAATTTTTTAAAAAAATTGTAAAATATTTTACATCAAATATTTTATGTGGGGTTCATTATTTGACCAGATTTCCTTCTTAACACAAGTTAACTATCATTTAAATCATATGAGCTAGAAATAGACTATTTTTCGCATTAGTGGGTATAAAATCATGACATTTTGAATTCCTTGAACTTTGATGTGGCATTTATTGCATTGAGTTCATTTAATACGTTTCTAATGAGTTCCTAGCATGTATATGACACAATTGTTCAATATAAAAATCTTTTGTCCAAGTCCACCCATACATATTCATAGCTAAACTAAGGCAATTCACATTTCACATCCTAAAACTATCATTCATGTATTTTTCAACATAACTTTGGCATCATAAAGATACTTGAAGCTTTTCAACATCAATAATCTCCCCCTTTTTATGGGGACAAAATTGGAACAGGCAGTAGAAAAGAAAATTAAGTAATCTCTATGCTTGTCTCAATGATAATTTTCATCCACTCATCTTGATCCTTGTTTCTCAACTCATGCATGCAAAATAAATCTCATTCCACAATTCAGTTCTTTATTCTAATTTTCATAAATGAGAACACTTTTATTTTCAGTATTTAATTTTTTTTATCCCCCTTTTTGATAAATCAAGAAGATTTTCAGCCAATATTTTCAGTCTTTTTTCCCTTGTATAGTTTTTCCTCTCCCTAGTTAGTCCATCTTTCATTCTTTTGGGTAGTGAATGATTTATCAGAATTCTATGAATTCTCAGCAACCAAACCAATTTTCTCACAAGAACTGGATTCTAGTTTTACTTGTTCCCATAAGTCTAGCACTTAGTATACCATAGGAATCACAAAAGAGGAAGATATATTAAAAAAATGAAGAATAAAATTTTACGTCAACGATTCAGAAGTTTAAAAGATTGGTCCATATCTGAAAGCATGAAATATTCATAAGGAAACACACAAATTTCTTGTTACATGCTTGATCCTCCTTAGGATGCATAACTTCATCATTTGCTATAAAAAGGAAGAAATTATAAAACTAATCAGCACTTAGTACAACTTGAGCATAGACATCTATCAGTCATTGGAAATACTTTTTCCCTAATCTTTGAGTTGATCATTGACATTTAACAGCTTTGTGAAGTTATCATTGAACATTGGTTGGGTAAAATAACAAATGTCCAATGAGAAAGTGTTTAAGTAGATTAGCTCAAGGAATACTTTTGAGAAATAAATAGAGCATTGTGATTGATCAAGTTTCAATCAAAAGAAAGCATTTGTCCATATTGTTGGTTCTCTATGTGGATCAAGGTAATAGTAATTTATAATGCAAGTTATGAGTGTGTAAATGGTTGAGAGTTTTCATCATGATAGTAATATGAACTTAGGAAGAATAAATTTTCCATGCTCCATAATACAATAAAAGAACTTGATTTGTAAATGGTTGCTCAAAAGAATTAGTCTTTAGGTGTCAATTGATCTGTATATTTCTTCATCAAAATAGAATATTCATAAGGACCATGAGAAGAACTTGGTAGATACATGGAGATTTTGTGATTTTGATAAGCACTGAATTGTCTTTCACCAAATCAGTAGTGTTAATTGTGCAATCAGATGCATGTTCTAAACTAGTACACAACTCTAGGAAATGAGAAGGGCCAAAAAATTGTGACTCAAGTTACCTAAATATGAAAAAATACGAACTACATAAGCTGAAAGGTTTTTAAGAGTTTAAGCTCAAATTCAAATAAGTCAATGACAATCTGCATACATAACATTTCATATTTGTAGTAGTAGAAATTACTTTTCTACTATTTTGCTTTATGTAAGTTTGTTCATCAATCATATTTTTTAAAAGAATAAAAATTGACTTAAGACTATTGAAAGGCCAACATGTTATAATGTTCAATTCAAGCAACCATTGTAAACTTGAAGGACAGTCAATGCTCTGTGAATAAGTGTGATTGCAATTGAGTTATATGACATGCTAGTCTACTAAAAAAATTTAAATCTAAATTAAGGAAATCTGAAAACCAAAATATAATTCTAAAAAAAAATCTGAAATCAATTTCTAAAATTTTTGAAGTGAGACAAAAGAAAAAACATAAATCAAGAATTAAAATTTTGTCTCCAAAAAAAATGAAATTGAAATTTAGATGGATAAACTTAGTGACAAGAATCCAACTGTAGAAAATCTGTAAAATAGGAAATCATTTTTGGAAGAAAATAATAAAATGCAAACCTTTTACGAAAACATAATGACATTCAAGCTAACTTAGATAAATTAATTGAGACAAATTATCAAGACATAGACAAATAAGGAGTTAGATATACTAAATAGCTATGGAAAGGTAAATATTTTTTTAAAAAATAAATTTAATCATACTTAAGTGCGGAAGTAGAAAAAAAATTAGATCATGAGTAATTATTGTTAGCATTTAGGCCCACAAGAAATTAGAGATGTCCAAAAATAAATCTGAAAGCCAATAGTATGTTGATGTCCCAAGGGAAATCAACTATTAAAAAAATATGAATTCTTAAGATGCTTTTAGATATACCTAGGAAATAAATGTAGATTGTGTCTAGATTCTCTCTCAGGTGGATGGAGATCCCTAGTATGTTGATAGTGGCTACTTGAAATATATGACTAAAACGGATTTAAAAAGTGACCATTAAGATAAAGGAGGTGAAGTAACCTTTGAGTATAATAGTTGCTTAATACATACAACTAAAAAGAGGAAGTGGCTAACATCATTTGTTGAGAAGGAGGTGAAGTAACCTTTGGGTATTATAAACCTAAAAAAAAATTAGAATATTGAAAAATATATCTTAGTAAACATGTTCTGACTGAAAATTTTATTTTAATACAATGTTTAATACAGAATTTGATTAGTATTAGTCGATATGTACTAATAAAATGAAAGTAGAATTAAGTTCTGGACTAGGGAAAGATAATATTCATATTACTTACTTACTTGAATTGATGAATTTAAATTTATGTTTCATTTCAAGTGGTTCTAAAGATTTAATGAAATAGTCATATAGATCATTAGGATGTGTGTCCATCTTAATGATCCATGAATTTAAATAAATAAATTTATTAATAGGAATGCTTAGTCTAAAAGTTATTGAGGAATTTTATTGTGATACAAAATGGATGAAAATAGACTAGAAAAACTCACAAATCTAAAGACATGGTTGCAACAAGTCAAACTAAAGTAAAATGTTTGGTTGGAAGGAGGTATGAATTCACAATGGTTAATCACTTTTAATATTTAAATTAGTCTTCTTATTACACAACAAAATTATATGGTTGAGGTATTTCAAACAATTAATAAGAAGATTGAAGACCAAATAATATTGAGGATTAAGAGAATTAGTGGAGATCATGATGGAAAAATTCAAAACTTAGTTTTATGACACTTCAATAATATGGCTTTCTTGAAAAAAAGAATATGACTCTACTACATATTCAAGAAATGTTATCTAAAATTGACCCACGTAAATATGTTTTGTTGAGGCTATGAACACCACATTTTATATTATGAACAAAATATTTATTATACCTATAGTTAAGAAAACGTTTCATGATCTACTCAAACAAATGAAACCAAAAGGTAATTACTCTAAACTTTTTAAATGTAAATATTTTATTATTATCAATGATAAGCAATATAGACATCACATGTTATAACCAAAAGTTAATTACTCTCAACCCAAGAAGCGATACTTTCAGTTATTGTGAAAATTAAAGAGCTTTTATATTTCATACCAAAAAACCTTGGAGATAGAAGAATTGGTATGAAATTTTCTAAGAAAAACAAATAGTAACCTTCTGTTCAGAATGATGAGGAATTATTAGAAAATGAATTTCAATAAATGTCAAAGAATGATTAAACAGTTCTCAAATTAAAAGAAATCTTGAAAACAGACTTTCATAAAGGAACATAAATATATTAGGGTCATACATATATAAAATGTTTAGAGATGGCATGATTTCCCTCATATATTTATATAGATAAACTCAATACAATTATTGAGGTTGGGGAGGGGTGGAAGATAAATTTTCAGCTCTAATTAGTGGTTGGAAAGTTGTTGCACTTTAGAAAAATCTAATTCAAATTCTCTTCCTATGTTTCATTATCTCACAATGATAATATTTTTAAAAATGATTACGAATTCAAGCACTTGGAAAACAACAGAATATACATGTTATAAGTTTTAATATCCTTAGGAGAAACTAATACCTATTTTTTAAAAAAAACACAATATTAATATCTAACTCATATCAATTTAATCAAAGACCAGTAAGAATCAAATATCAATAAAAAAAAGGCTGATAATAGATATCCTCATAAGATAATGATTTAGCACTTACATCTTATTCGAATCACCATAAATAAAATATGATCATCAAGTTAACATCTTGAATTGTGATCTTCATATTTATAATCATGATTTTAGTTATTCAAGATATATAAAATGATTTTATAATATATATATGTTAATAACTAAAAAATCATATTTGATTGAATAAGAAAATTTTAAATTCAATTGATTAAAACACTACCAAAATCACTCAAAAGTAATAGTGTAATGCCACAAGCACACAATAGATTGAGTAAGCTTTAATAATCATATTTTATTTATTATTGTCTCGTTGATTCTAATGTGCCTATCATTTCTTTCTTACTTTGTGACATATTATGTAAATATTGACACTCTCCATAATAATATGTAAAATGATCATTTCATATGATGAAATAAATCAAATATATAAATCTAGAATTACTAATAAGAAGTATATTCAATTGATTCTCATATGAATATTTAAAAATATTATATTGAATTATATATGAGCACACTAATGTTATCCTCATGTGAAACATATTTGAGATTAGACATAATTTGGTCTTTTATTTGATCTTATGAATATTTTTCATCATCAAAACATAATCCATTTGATGCTCCAATAATTATAATTCAATTATACACATAAAAAAAAATCATGCTGCCATTACGTAAATATTACCTAGTTTATCAGAAGATTAGAGTGTTACCAAAACTCAAGAATCTTTCCTTAAAAAAAGAATTGAAAGCTAGATTCTAATTGAGAAAGAAAACATCTCCAATAAACATCTAGTGTGAAGTCTCCAATATTCAACATAGTTGAAACATGAAGGAGATCAATAATTCAAGACCAACAAACTGATATCTTCACAAAACTGCTATGAAATACATAAAATCTATTATGTTCATACTTTATGGATTACATCAGAGCTCTATCATTAGTAATTCGAATACAATTTTATAATTATTTTAAATTATTAAAATTCAATGAAGTTATTAATGTTGAATGCTAATATGATTTAGTGAGAATACTTTGCATCTAAATTTCTCTTAAAGAATGTGCCATATTGGTCTTGAACCATTCAAATTTTCAACTGTTTTTAAGATGTTAATGCTACATAACCCTATGATTGATATCCATGCTATGTAATTTATGTTAATGCTATGCAGATTTATAGAAGTAGAAAATAAATTGATAGGGGAAGAGCATGATTGAAGTTCATTTGTATATTCAATCTTTCTCAAACAACTAATTACTCGACCATGACTGAAGTTCACAAGTATATTCAGCCTTTCTCTAACAACTAATTACTCTGGCATGATCATCCTTCACTTCTTTATGCTCTTAAATTTGTTCTAATGATTTTTCAAAAAAATTACATGAAAATTGATCAGAATTTTAAACTTGATCAAAGATAAGAAGACAGAGTTGAGGAGTGATTCTTGATCCATAAATAATTCTCTCACCTTGATTTTAGTAAGAATGTGTTTTGTGTTTGAATAATCACTAAACATGAAGAGGGAGTGGAAAATCAATTGTAATTCAATTTCTACTTTCATTGGATTTGGGGAATGTCTTAATTCTTTGACAACATCAAGAAATGATGTTAGTGAATTATTTCCTTATTTCATGTGGAAAAAACTCATGATTAACCTTTGCTTACTACATAGAGATATGATCCCCATAATCAAGTTTGGCCCACCAAGAGTCATAAATCTATGAAGAATTTTTTTTGTGAGATTTTATGGGAGCTGAGCCTTGAAAGCAATGAGTGAACAATAAGAATTTAGTGGAAGGTAATGGTTTAATTTATTGGTAATGTGGAGTAAGTAGGGGGCCATACCACTAAAACATTCTCAATGACATCAAGTTTTAAATATAAGAGATCAAAGGGAATTTAGGATTCCAAGAGAAAATCCCAAAGGATTGATCAATTGACCAAGAGTCAAAATTAGAATATAATTAATTAGGCTCTACTTCTTGATATTAATGCAGATAAATCCAATAGTTGAGATACTAGGCTGATAAATTATGTGTTAGAATGTTGAAAACATAGAGATTTATAATGATTCAAACTTTCCCAAGCATAATCCCACTTTCTAGTGATTTCTGCCCTTGGTTTCCACTATTCATTTCTAAAATTGAAATTTAAAAGATTAGCAAGATATTAACCCATGCTAGACACTAGCACACTAGTTTCCTTATTTACCTTGGTCAAAAGCACTTCCAAAAGTGCTTCTAATAGAAAATTATGTTCAAATAACTTATCTTTCAATACAAATGCTAGGCAAATGAGCCTCCTTGATGTTCCTAGTGAATGAACACTTAAGAAATCCTTGACAAGGATGAACTTCTTACAAAATGTTTAAGAATGATTTCTGAATATGTTGACAAAATTGATTAATCTTTGAGGTAGACTTTAAAGCTCTTGTGAAGGTTTATTTATAGAGTCCAGGATCTTTTCTATTATAATTCAAATCTCTATGATTTCAATGATAAAAAATTACCTAGGTCAACAGTTGCATTGACTCACTATTAAGACTCCACAATAAAGTTGTTAGACCAAATTTTTTACACAACTGCACAATAGATATATTGGAGAGACTATTTGAACTTTTTTTGATTTTTTCATACATTGAAATGCTTTTGATGTGAGATAAACTTTTAGACATATCTAAATATCAAATTTACCTAAGAATATCTTCTTTTTTTCTTGGTTGAATATTTTGATGGTTTGCCAACTCAAGACATGGTTTAGACACATTCTCTCTTCTCAATTTTGGATGGATTGGCACATGCATTTATAACATGACACTATTTCTCTTCCTCAATTTTCTATGAGTCACTTAATGCTTTTGTACATCAAAACACTTTCATTTTCTTCATCAATTTTGAATATGTTGACACTTCTTTTGTGGGTCAAAAAATTTCCTTTCTTCCTCAATTATACATGAGTTGATGCATGCTTTTTTGGGTCAGCTTTGTGTCTATTTCTTTTACACTACTTGATTGGTTGACACATATATTTGTGAATAGATGCATTTTCTCCTTCATCTCTTTCACTTTCTAAATATTGTTCTTCTCAAGTATGTGCTAGTTATTTGATTTATTTTTCTTCTTAGGTATGTTCTAGTTGATGTTTATTTTTATTTATTTACTTGATTACTTGTGAACATCAAAATTATTAGCCCAATAATTACCTCGATATTGTGTAGACCCAAGTTAGTTTATGTTGACTCAACTTGAGTATGTGTCAGCTCACTTAATATAGAACCAAAAGAAGTAATTTGAAAACACCTAAAAGTTGAAAATATTTTAAAGATTTACTTCTACCTAGCCTTTATTAGGGACATTAGAGGGCTTCTGATTATTTATGTAACCTAGAAAAAAGTGAATTTCTATTTCATTGAAAATAAGTAGGAGAAAGACAACTTATTTAACAAATAAATTTTAAAGTACAGTCATCAAATAATTAATTAAAATGAATATATAACAAATAATTGATAAGGTTTCAATTTTCTTTGAAAAAGTTTTATTGATATATGGGATAATGACATTAAATTAAGTACTAATAATGTTTGAAGGTTCTTCCTTTGCTTAGCTATCTTGAGATGTCTAGTCACTAATTTTTTTGTCTGCATTCATTTCTTATGTTGTAGAATCAAGTTAAGCTTTTGTTTTGAGTCCCTTTGTTATGTGTGTTTCAATGATTTCCAACACAATGCTATTTTAAGAAAGGCAATCAAGTGCTGATATGGACATAATTTTTTTATACAAAGTGTTTAGTTTTAAAATCATTTTTCCTTAATTTCTGGAAAAATAGTTTGATTTGAGATTATGATTATTTTACAAGTATGTTTACATTGTTTTATAATAGATAGTAACTTCAAAACATAACGTATATGTTCATGAAGTTTGCAGCATGACATTATTGAGGTTTTGAAACTCAAATAAATTTTGATGATGACAAAATTTTTGACATAAAAGGTTTTTTTTTTTCAGTTAGGATAGTGTATTAACGTTGATGTTTTAACATATGAGAGATATATTATTTCTATTTTATTATATGAGAATTAGAAAAAATGCTCCATCAAGATCAATAATTAATGTGTAAGATGACATTATATAGTAGAGTATAGTATTAATGTGCTAAAATATTGGGCCACATTTTAGATGATGTTAATGTGTATGCCTATGATTTAAAATCATACAATAGAATGTGATCAATATTAGAAGGTATCAATAGAATAGTTGTATTATGATAATTGATGAGTCTTCATTATCATGAGTTAAAAATTAGTAAATATTATAGTTTTAGTCTTAACTCATGATAAATAGACTTATATTTGTGTTAAAGTGTGAAAAGTGGTTTTCAGTTGAGTAATGTGAATTTTTGGGTAATTATGTGATTTTACACGAATTTATATAATTTTTATAGTCTTATTTTGAGATAAATAAAGAATAAAAAAATAAAAAATAAAAATAAGATAAAATGAGGGGAACCCATTGGCCAGCTGGGCCCACAAGCGGGTCAAAGGCTTAGTCGGGGAGTAACCACGAGGAAGGGCTCGAGTGGCTTGGACCGATAGGGGCACGTGTGCGCCACTCCTCTTCCACGTCACTAATGGCCAGCCGACTATAGGGCAAGGAGTGGTCGTACATGCACAAGAAAGGGACTTGCCTTCAAATATAACATTACTATAAATTCGCCTGAACATTCGGCACATAAATAATGTGGGACTAAACCTACATCACCTTCCTAGAAAAGGCGGGCAACTGACATGGATTCGAATCCTCCTAGAGTAAAAAGTCACATATTTTTATCTGATTATCGTGACTTTTCTATAGATTGTCGATGAAAGATTAAACAACAAGAATCGTTGGATCATCGGCAAAAATCTCGTCAACACAATTCGTAGAATATTGCTACTAAAATTAATGAATGATTCACGATAAAAGGATCACAAATCCATCAAGTAAATCATCTTTGATTGATCAACGAATAAGTTGTCATCGAGAAGAGGACGATCCACCAAGAGACGAGTCGCCACCTCCTGAGAGCATACAAGATACGATGAAGAGCCTCCTCTTGCTGTGCAGACTTGAGGATGAAGCTCCTTGACATACGCCCTACCTCCATCTAGCTCTTCTCTGTCGGGTGACAATTATTGGAGAGCCACAAAGTCGCTATTTTTCTGTTCCGCTAGGTGACAGTTGTCGAAAATGATTTGACGACCCATTTCATTAATCTCTAGACTTCGCAAGGAGATCTAGAGATTGCCCACATCATCTTTGTCCAAGGAGAGCCTTCGAGGACATAGATATTGTACAATGATCCTCTCAAACATCAAGATTCTAGTACATCGTCGACATATCACCATCTCAACGTCGGAACTCTGTTTTCTTGCTTTTAACTTATTTTACACTTTATTTAGTGATATTTTTTGTGATTTTAATTTACTAAAATATACTTTATTCAACTATGATTCTTTCGACTTTTACAAATCTTAATTTAATTAATTAAATTGTCTACAATCATTTACGTAAGAATTACCAAGTAGAACTCTATTTCTACCTGATTCATGTTCGCTAGGTGCAGACGTCATCTTGATGTCTGCACCCTTATTTCCCTTTTTCATAAATTTTAAATATATTTCCTTTTTATTTCTTAATATAAAATTCCTAGAAAATTATATTCATTGAGGAAAATTCTAAATAATTACCAGATATTATATTACATCCTTGTGATTGACCTAGAAAATTAACATTATTTTTTGAAAGTTTTATTAAGTTATAATTAATATATTTGTTTAGAAATACTTTTAAATATTTGAAAATTCATATTTTCTAATTTTATAAATTTTCGATTTGCGTGATTTAATACACAAAGACTAAGTCATGTCAATAATACAATGAGAATCATTTATTTGATGTTTGTAAGTCATTAATGAAAATTAATCCATAGCAACTATTCAAAGGAAATGAAGGAGAGTGTTATTTTCATAAGAGGAAATTTAAAATTCAAATTATAGGAGAGAAGAAAGAGTCAACAGGTGATTATGCAAAGCTCAAGATAGAAGCCTATGTGAGCATATCTTTGAGAAGAATTATGTACCTTAGCAATGACAAGTAAATCATTCCAAATCAGGTCACATTGAAATAATGCTTTGAAGTGCTGAAGTTAGGGCAATAAATTATAATTCTAAGTTAATACATCAACACTAAAATGGAGGTCTGGAACTAATGATTCTGAGGTTCAACTTAGCCTTTTCCAATAGACTATCTGCTCTATATAGGTAGAAGGCTCTTATTTGCAATTAGTGGTTTTAAGTAGCTATTAATTTATTAGAGAAAAGCTAACACTTGATGTTCATATTGTTTGACTCTCTAAAGATGTTGAACTAAGATGATGCATTTTTAAAGAATTGAGTGGGGGAATAAAGGAGTAACCAATATAGACTATGAGCTACTCTAATGTTATCACCTTCATTGTCCATAAGCAGTCAAATCACCTAAATTCTAATGTCCCTTATTCATTGAATCTAATTTGTTTCCACCCTTACCCACCTGAAAACAAAGAATTAAATAACCCCACCCCTCTTTCTTTGTGGTCTCATCAAACCCAACTTGTATTCAGTGAAAAGTCAATGAAACTAATTTAATTGATTTCTTGGTTTCGTATAATCAATATAGAAGATTAATTCAGTCATTTTCTTTGTAAATAAAATATTAAATTTTCAACATGGGATTGAAAAAAGTATAAAGTTAGACTACTCATAATTCAAGACAAAATATATATTGAAAATATCAATCATATCAAAATTGGCAAGATGGTTTTGACTTGTTCAACCTTTTAGGCTGAGAAAGGTGTAACTTTTTCCTTCTTCTTGAAACTACAAGAAAGATACAAGAATTCTGAGTGACAGGGAGCTCTATGGCTCAGGGACATCCTTCCACCACTTTGAGGATTCTAACCGTTATTGAGTAGCTACCTTTAGTGGATGACTGTAAGGATCGCAGCCTACTCAACTTCTAAGCGACATCACCATCTCTCTCATGGGTCAACTTACCCATACGCATACGTGGAAGGGACAGGTGGAGGGACGTTATCTAGTTTGGACCCATTTTGTGGTTTCATCCATACATGCGCCTAACCTTGACTGCTGTCCATGCGAAGTTGGAGCTTCGCAAGCACCAGCCACCAGCACTTATGAAGTGATACAATCAAAGAAAGTATGAAAAGTGTGTGCTTTTCTTATAGAATAAAAAAAACCTTAGATTTCAGTAGAGAAATCTAGCTTTGGAGGTTTTAATATCAGAAAAAAACTAATATTCATTTAATTAGTTGAAACATAGCCACCAGCAACCGACGGAAGTCGCCTTCTGCTGCTGCTCTAATATTCCGCGACGAGTACGTCGAAAGAAGAAGAAGAAGAAGAAAATACCTGAGTACCGGCTGTCGCCGACAAGGCCCTCTCCTTTCTCCAGGCGAGTGGTCTGTTCTGCATCAAGATAACTTCCGCAAGGCGAGAGCGGCGGAGAAGGCGACCCTAATTTTCCTCCGTCACAGCCCGTCGTCTGGAAGCAGAGGGGTGTCTGCTTCGTCTGCTAAAATGGGTGGTTTCATGGATCACTCACTGAATGGGGATGAGCGATGGGAGCTGCAGAGACTGCAGCAGATCTGCATTGGGGAAGCTCAGCGGGGGAAGGGAGAAGTGGCCGTAAGTGGAGCTCCCTCGCCGCAGCTCCTGCATCGTCACGAGGGCCGCCACCGTGTTCTTGAGGATACTCCAGCGGGCCACGGATTCAGGGGGCGCTCTGCTCTGGCTCTGCGCTCCCTCCCCTCCAGGCTCTGCTGCGGCGGGGCGGGGGAGCACCGAGTCCATGGTGTTCTCGCATTCCTTCACCAGCTGCGAAATGAGGTCCGTGGTGAAGAAGGGCTGCGTCAGCACCTTCTCGATGAACGGAAGCCGCAGCAGATCCCCGGTCCGCTTGTCGTACTTCTTCAGGATCTTTGCCAGCCCTGTCGCGGCCAGGGCAGATTCGATTGATTCCTCATCATCGTCAGCGATCATCCAATCCAGCTAGGAAAACTTGAAGGACGAGCGAGGAAAGAATCTAAAGGATATGGGATGTGGTGATGATGATAAGGGAGGAAGAGGACCCGTGTAGTTGACGTTGCTGTAGTTCACGAGCAGAACCATCTCCCCGTGGAGGTCGACGAGGCACCTCCTGATCTTCCCCATCTCCGCCACGTACTCCGCCGCCGACGGCCGTGCGCCACCAGGCCCCACCGTCTCCTCCGCGGCGCGTATCCTGTCTCTCATCTCCTGCGGGGAGAGATCGCCGATCCGGATCAGGAGAAGGAAGCACCACTGCCGCTGTCCAGCAATCTATTCTCCTCCCCTACCTTGTGGCGGATGACGAAGTCCTCCTCCTGCTCGATGAAGAAAGCGTTGAGCTTGTCCACCTCGGCATTAAGCATGCGGACAAACTCCACCACCCCGGCTGCCCTCCCCGATGCGTCGGAGGAGATGAGGCGAACCTGCCTCTTCAGATCCTTGTATGAGAGGAACTTGTCCCGCCACCCCGGCAGCGTCTCCTCTACCTGCCGCTTCAGCCGCTTCCCGAACTTCATCCTCCGCCGCCGCCCCGACCAGGCAGCAAGAAGAACCCCACACCCTAGGCCAGTTTCCACCACCACCACGGGAGGAAGAGAGCGTAGTCGTCTTCAGAAAGGAGAAGAAGATGGATCCTAAATGCCCCTCCCCTTCCCGCATCTGCCCCTTCCCGCATCTGCTCCTCCCACGGCACGGCGTCGTCTTCAAAGAGCGAGGAGGGGGAGGACCAGCAGCAGGACCGGCTGGGGCTGCCGAAGGAATATGTCTGGGGATATGCCACGGGCGTTCAATGAGCAACCGGCCGGAGAAGGACGGGGCCGTAGACTGGTCGACGCAGTACGTAAGAGTGAGAAAGAGAGAGAGCGAGAGAGAGAGAGAGAGAGCGAGAGAGAGAGAGAGAGAGCGACGGAGACACATTCCTCGGAATATTCGGATCTGACGACTGGGGCTGTATGGTGACGTGACCACCCTTGCTCCCTCCTCTTCAACCGGACCGCACCGATCTTGGGAGGGAGAGAATCTGCTGCAGGATTCCGCCGGGGGGTGCCGTTCCTCGGACTTGGGTGTGTGGATAGTCAAAGGGGGTTCGGGGGGGCCCACGGATACAGATCTTTGGGCTCTGAGAGCATTGACTATTCCCATCCGGGTCGCTCTTGGGGTCTTTCTTGCGGGAAAGACCCTCCTATCGAAGATCATTGCGTTTCCTTCCCCAAGAGGGGTATCCGTCCAACAATTTTAGGGGATTTGAGAGCGGCGGCAACCATCTTACTCGTCCGAATAAAAGAAAGAGAACTCGTCAGGACCTCTGCTAGAAGATGAAGCCCGATGATCCCCCTTTCTCGGAGAAGCTCGGCTACTCTTCCTCGGCGCGTCCTTGGAGATGGCTTCACCGACCATCAGTGCCGTCGCCACTTCTGCCAGATTCAGAACGGCCTTCAAATGGCGAGTTATCTACTGGATGACGGACGGTCCGGTCCGCGGATTCACAGGTCTGAGCTTGCGCAACCAAGGCCGGATGCAGATGTGCCTGCGACAAATGAAGCCGACGCAAAGCTGCTCTCCTTCCTGCGCATCATTGGATCGGGGCACTCGGCGGCTGGGGTATTGGATGAACAGCGCCGTCTTCTTCAGCAACTCGAGTAGGTGCTAGAATCTGACGAGCGACATGGCCCAATTAGTTAGTACCCATGCGCGGGTGATGTAAATATTTTCTGGATTCACAGAAGCATACAGCTGATTCTCCATCGAAGAACCTAAGACATTATGTTACTATATATCAGGAGAATCGAGGATTCAGGATTCGCAAGAGCAGAATATCCTCAAAAGATTTTTACGTCAGTAATTAGGTCGAAATTTTCAAAACTGATTCCAAGACTCGGCTGCAATATAGACGAAGACAAGCCCGGTGATAGATACCTGTAAATCGTAATTGTCTCTTGAAGTCTTAGCGTCAAGCAAGGTTCCGGTCTCCTGCTTCTGTTGTTGTTGTTGCTGCTGCTGCTGTTGAAGAAGCAGCAGCTGCTGCTGTTGCAGAAGCACTTGCTGCTGTTGCAAGTACATCTGCTGTTGATGTTCCTGGTGGCTCAAGATCAGCTGATTCTTCTGCTGAATGGATTGGTGCTGAACATACTGCTGTACCTGGTCTTGTCGTGGTTTTGGAGAATCCTGCGTGGGTGAAGTCTCACGTGAGTCGTCTGGTTGACATTGTGGCTGTGGATGATGCTGCAAATGCGAATCCTGGGCTTGGCAAAGCTCCTGTTGCTGCCACTGCCGCTGCAAATGATCCATTTCCATTTTGTTTTGTAGATGCCGCAGCTGAAGGATGTTCAGCTGAAGATGCTGCTGCTGATGTTGCTCATCTTGTTGTTGCTGTCGCAGAGGATCATGCTGTAACTGGGCATTTTTCTGCTGCGGCCCAGGTTCTTGCTTTTGCTGTACCTGGATGCTACCTTGCTGCAGCTGCTGCATATAGTACAATTGCTGCTGGTAGTAATGCCACAACTCAGGGGAGACACCATGGGCATCGTGCAAATGATTTTGATATAGTTGATGTTGACTTTCATCCACACCACTCTGTGGTAGACTCTGTGGTTGCCAGAACATGGACCAGGGAGTTAACCCCGGGGCCGCAGTCATCTGATACTGGCCCTGCATCTGGCCGCCCATTTGGATATTTGGTTGCCAAAACTGTGGCTGATATGCGTATGCCTGAGATGGGAGAGCTTGTGGATTAAATCCAGCGTAAGGAGGATATTGAAATTGCATAGGAACCTGCCATTGTTGATGCTGTGGTGTTCGGGCATATCCTGGTAACCTGGGTTGAAGCTCAGATGGCTGCCCGCCATAATGCCATTCAGACGTCTGAGGATATTTGGGATCAGCGGCCTCTTCTGCAGGCAGTTGACTTATCTCAAAGGTGTTTACTTTTTCTTGAGGAAGATTTCGCTCAGGCGTGCAATTGTTGCCTGTGGGACTCTGCGGTGTTGCTGGCATTGTAGATGCTCTGTGTTGGGCTGTTTTAACCTCACGCTTGTTTTCCTCATAAGGGCCCTGAGGAGCTCTATTGCCTCTGTGAGGAGAGATTGGGTTGGACTCAGCTTCATCGGCCAAACATATGGAAAGGCTCTCAAGAGATGGTCTTAAATCATCATGAGACTCACAACCCAGCAGTAGGGGAGTTTGATCCTCTTCACCGCGTGCTGAGGAAGCAGGAGGACCAAGAGAAGAGAATGAATGATCTTCTTGTTGCAGCATACTGGCGCTTGTTGGTGGCTGAATAGCTTGCAAATGCTTAGACTGCTCTTTTTCTTCATTGGGTAGTCGAGAACGGTCTGGCTTTTCATCAGTGCTGTCACTAGCTACGGCTGGATGAGACTTGGTGACCAGTGCAGTGGCCCCCTCCAGGAGGGCAGGAGTTTTCTTTGAAGAGTGGGCATCGTCTTCTTCAGTTTCTTCTCTATCTATATGACGTGTCCCAGGCTTATGATCATGATCTCCTGCACCAGTTATCTCCTTAGTCTTCTCCAAGAGCTCAGGGCCGTTGGTAGTAGCTTTTTCTGCAGGTGGAAACAATTTCAGGTGACGAGCCCAAGCCTTTCTGACTTCATGTGCCGTCCCACAAAGGTCCACAAACTGTTTCGAAGATAATGTTGAATGAGAAGATTAAACTTAAATATCCAACTTTTTAGAATGATGCCCTCATAAAAAGTAAAATGATTCCAAGATGCACAGAAATAGAATGTTAGCCCCACTAACACAACTTTGTAGTGACACTAATTATTCGGGATTTATACATTAAGATGAATTCTGTGAAACGATCTAACAGTGGATCATTCCATTTATCAACTAGGACAGATTCAAGGCAAATCCAGCATCAACTTTGACACTTCAAATCCTCAGCACAGAACCCTAAATTATTTCATGCAAGTTTTAATGGCTGCTGCATCCTTTGATAATTCATGTTTAGTAATACTACGATACAAAGATTCTATGAAACCTTAATTAGTTAAATCCAAATTCGAGTGAAGAATATTGCAGAGATATCATGAATTATCAAAGAGAAGAATGATATAAATGGCATTGGATGGCATACCTGCAAAAATAAATCAGACACGTCCTTTCTGTCGGTAAGGCTTAATGCAAGGGGCACACCTGATTCTGGAACTATGGCACGTTCCACAATCGAATCTACACAACCAATTTCTCCTGTCCCTCCATGGATAGACATAAATGTAATTAATCCCTGTAAAAGTAAAAAAACAACAAAGAAATTGATGGTCCGATGACGAGCAGATAGCACCCAAAAATTCATGTAAAAGCTATGATTATAAGGACAATAAACCTGTAGATTTCCTAATCTAGTAGACAATCAAAGTATTTCAGAGGAAAATTAAATACTGGAGAAAGATCATAACAGAAAAATCAAGAAAATGACAAGAACAGAAACGTAGAAAGCTGAACCGCCCTTGAAAGGGCAAAAATATAATCCGTAAAGGTGCCCTTTTGCTGCTTTGGCGTGCTCTGCTTTGCTTCCTCTTTCTTCGTACTTGCCCCTCTAGCAATCAGCACAGCTCTTCCGTCTTTAACAGGCACACACACATGTAAGTGCTTAGAATACTTTAAAGTAGCCTTCTATTAAGCAGCAAGCATTTTACAACACCCCTGCTTTATATACCAGACTCCTAAATCTTTTGGAGAAAAAAGTTCGTTGACAAGAGAAACGGGGGGCAGGAATTGAATTTAATTGACACCAAAAGAGAAAAATGATTTATAACCTCAAAAAGTGATTTGCAGTGAGGCGCCCTTGATATCCCTTTGATAAAAACTTCTCTGGCAGCACCTAAATCACCAGTTACCTGAAAGATAATAGGCATGAGATAAAATCGAAAAATAATTCTACTGAATATACCCAGTAGGTACACAAAAAAAATGCCCCATCTGTGGATATAATTTTACTATCATATTTTTCCTCAGCAAGCTTTAATATTTATCACTTTCAATTGATCAACGTGAATCTACACGGTAATTGACGACGTGAATGGCCTTCACATAAATATTTTGAACTGATTTCTGTTTTTATTACGTTTTCTTTCTAGGCAGGAAAAATCAAGCAGAATAATTATGCGGAACCCCAGGTCAGGAAAACAATAGAGATACATCCAGAATTCAGTTCAAAGATGAGCAGGATAATGAGTATGACAACTGTCTCCCAATTGTCAACTGTCTCCTCGTACATTATTGTCATGGAATTCCGAAGCTGGAACGAAGCAATTCATGATTGCATGCATAATGAGAACTCAAACTAAATTTTTTGCGCCAAATACAACAGATTACTCTTTTGGATCAATTGCGATCACGGTTATTCACAGAGCATTGACTGATCTCTTAACTGAATCATCTTTCAAATTGTTTATGTTCCCTGAAGGTTTACACAATTTGATTCATTTTCCTATAAATATCCAGCGGTGTTAAAATAAGCCAGGATCAATTCCAGAAACGTTCATGAACTAAAGGTTAATGTAAATATATTTTTAAGATGATGGATAATCTTGATGAAATAGAATCAGGTTATCCCTCAAGAAAAATCTTAATAAGAGTATCCTTCATTGTAGAAGTGTTGTTACTGAATCTACTAGAGCATAAACTCACACTGTCTCCGATTAGTATCCCAGTTAATCATTGAGGATATAGGCCCATAAGCCCAGATTATGCTTGTTTTTTATAGAGTGCCCTAACAAGTTCATTCATCCTTGGATACTACTAGGCAGGGATTATCATTCGTAGTGAATCATTAACTCAAGTTGAAATAAAATATTTAGTGTTTGACATTACCACTTCCTCGGTCTACATGAATATTGTGTTTGACATTAACTTGATGTCTTCTTCTAATCTAACGAAATCCACGTCATATTGATAAAGGTGGGCTAAGATCAATTCCACATCAAAGGCAGGCCGCACATGACATTGACGGTATGAATGGTTGTGTTCAACTTGCCAAAGGCAGGGTTCTGGTGCACAAAAGAGTCAGAAAACTGCAATCCGGGGCACCAACAATTAGGGTATACTGGAGATTCAATAATTTATGCAAAAGTGTTCACAATGAAGACCAGGCTTCCTTTTTGTTATTACTATCAAATTTAGATTATCAGGACATCAGGTTCAGTTGCACTCATTTTCATGCGAGCATGATGTTCACATAGAAAGTACATAGAAACAACCAATGTACATAGAAATCAGTTTTAATTCTTCAAGAAAGAAGGCGGCAAATGTGCAACAGCATTTTATGAGCCCCAGTTTAAAATAACTATCCATCTCAAGCATAGTAAGTCCATTCTTCAGTCCTGTAACGTGGTTATGTCACAGACATTTTAGTAGTGTGCAAAGATAGAGAATAAAATTTCTTTCAAACTGTACTAAAGTCCCTACCACGTATGCAAATCTGGCAAAGTGCATATGGAGAAGACAAAAAACGCGCAGATCCTGCTTATCTTTAAGCATTTCAATTGCTTTCTCGTAGATTGAATAAGCTGCTCCAACATTTCCCTGAAAAAACGAACTTCTCAGTGATCATCTAAATTTTACTTGGATAATGTTTCACTTTAATACAAGACATTTTCTTACAAGACGTTTTTCCATGTTTGCCTGTTGATTGATATTGTCAACAAAATTGGGCAGAAACTCTGTTTTGCTGTAATCCAAGGAACTACGTGCACCAGCTGCATCCCCTATGCGCTCCTTGACCTTTGCACAATATTCATGAAACTGTGGAACCCTCTGCTCTCCATTAAGAACCATTGTGATTGCCATTGCATAAAAGCTATCTAGTATATCAACTAATTTTAAGATTGTCAATGACCTTTGCAATAAAAGGAAAGAAACGTGAGCACTGCGATTGAAATGGAAAACTATTTTTACCCATCCTTCCATACTACATGCAAGCATGTTACATTTATCTGGTTACCTCATTTTAGATAATTTGACTGACTCCATACTGGATTATAATTTCAAATGAGCTCTTTCCCCTGAGTGAATAACCCCAGTTTCTCCTCCATTATCTCAGTGTCTTACAAGAGGGGACTCAGTCTTCTCTTCTATCTTCCAATTTCTACATCTCTGTACGACATTTCTTTTAACAGCTGCCCCTTTATATACTTCATGTAGTAAATATCTAATTCAAGGCAACTAGGATTAAAGAAAAATATCTACTGCAAGCAGAGTTCATGGCGGTAAAGTTTAGATAACTCAAATACTAGAAACCTGACCAACCCAATCTAGATTGAGAGTGAGAGAGGCTGATTTAATCCTCGATATCATTCTCCATCCCTGCATCACAATGCCTTCCATTCCCACAGCCCAGAAGCAGCACAACTGCTTCACTAGGCACACCAACCCTTCTACCTTGCAACATACCCTGCTACGATACATTTATTAGAGATGATATTAAACGTCATTGACATGGAAATGCAGTAAAATGATATCCGTTCACTAGTATCACGTATGGATACAGAGATTAAAGGAAGAGCAATAAAGAAGGAAATCACATTTCCCAAGAAATCTGAAAGGTATTAAGAGATCGTGGCTTTGCTTCATAGTGATAAAAAATTTAACCAAATCGGACCAGCATCACAATCTCCTACAGTATCCACCTACACTCTTATTTACAATCTAGCATAGTGCATACTTCTATCATTTATTTTCTTGTACCACATTGCTCATCTATGATCATGCAATTTGATCCTTTTAATTGATAGTATACTTATTCATTTTAGATATAAATTGTAAGTAATTCACAATTACATTTAATAATCTCAGGATTTAAATATTTTCTAAATTTTCAAAAAAATTATGTTTCCTCGGACAGCAGATTGGTCACTCCATTCCAACCTGGGATTGGATTAGGACCCCGCAGATCAAAAAAAAAAATTCCCAACTATCCAGACCTTGACCTAAGAGGGCATCCACAAACTGTGTAATTAGAGATTAACATTCAGGGATATCCAAATCGAAAAGTTATGATAAAAGAAGGCTTGCTTTCTAGACCCACTTTCACTCAGTCTCTCCATACTGTATTGCTAAGCATCATGGTTGATATATCTCCTCAGTTACATATAACCCAGCACAAATTCACCATCAACAAATAAATCATGAGGAAATTATTAGGACACAATCATTGCACTAGAAATGGTTGAACTTAACTTGACCTAATATATACAAAATTGAGAACTTATATTAGGAATGAAACAGGGCCATTTAGTTTTTTAAAACTTCTTACCTTGAGAAAAGTTGTCACTGCCCGTTCAATTGCATGAGTTGCAATCTCCCTACCTCCACTTGCTTCCATAAGTTCAATGTAGCGGACCCAGAACTCTGGGTAATTAGCACAAGGAATTAAACATCTCTCGTAGAGTTTTACAGTCTGTAAATAAAAGCAAATAGAAATTACAGATGTTCACCAGAAAGGAAACAGTAACTAAAACAGAGATGAAAAATAGAGCAATTATACCCAATCAAAATCCTCTTGTGTCTCAACAAAGTCAAGATAGTGATTCCAGGTTTGAAGCTGACAGCTATCAAGCGGCTTTACATGGAAATAAGGCCTTCGAATCCGAGATTCAAACAAACTAATCTTTTCATCAATCTCAGATGATCTCCGATAGAAATATTCCCCAATTGTCAAAATTGTCTTGAGCGTTTGACCTCTATAGAGGGCAGCTGGCTGATCAAGAAGAAAACTGATAATACTTCTAATTCTTGAATCATTAACACTGTGCAAGTCTCCCAGCTCACTTGCTACTGAACCTTCTGTTAAATCCATCCAAATATTTTGATATTTAATTTCTTCTTCCAAGCTGATAACAAGCTTCTTGAAGCTGACCGGTCAGATAATAAACATCCTACTCAAAATATGAGGTATGCCTATTAAAATTAGAAATAATTATAAAAACATAGCAATCATACCTCTGGTAATAACTATGCAATTTTTTGGTTGGAAATCTCAAACTTCTAATGTACACATCAACAAGGCGACTCCATTGTTTATGAGAATGTTCAAATGCAAGATATTGGTCCCATAAATTGTTGCAAAGGTAATCTTTTCCAACAAATGTCAAACCTCTTTCATACAACCTGCCCACACAACAAAATTAACAAAAGGAATGGAAATCTCCGTTTTTTTCTTGGTTTAACAACAGTTAGTGTAGGCTGGCACAATAGGACTCATGAGCTCACCCCGGTCAACAGCGATTTTGCAGATGATGATGACAACATTGATGAATAAAAAAGTGCAACAAGTAAAAGGGGAGTAATATATAAGAAGAAATATTTTTAACTCTATATAGCCAACAATGACCTTTCCACCTTGATTCTTTTCTTATGAAGAAAATAAAATAAATTACCATTCATTTACCAAATGAATGTTAACGAGATCAGTGGGAACGTAATTTAATGACTGGCTGAATATACTGATCCGAAATGACTGTTAGTCCAAAAAAGACAAAAAATAAGGCAAAATATAAACCATTCATAAAGATAATTTAGCAACAAGAAATATGAAAATTAAACCACAGCAGAAAAAAAATAAAGAACAACATTCATACTGATCCAAAAACCTGTTCAGAAAACTAAATGACATCATTAACGGAATTTGTTAAGATGAGGTTACTTGTGAATTTTATTTGAT
The DNA here is from genome assembly GCA_902729315.2 of Spirodela intermedia. Lineage (NCBI taxonomy): Eukaryota > Viridiplantae > Streptophyta > Magnoliopsida > Alismatales > Araceae > Spirodela > Spirodela intermedia. The sequence continues at coordinate 6,247,189 of LR746272.1, forward strand.
CTTTAATTACAGACTATGTTTTGTCAATAGGCCCCCTTCAAAGAAGACTATTTCAGCATGTAATCTCTTCAGAACACCTCAAATACCCTGGCAAGGAGGATCACTAAATCAAACGAGTTGCAGCTACTTCTCAATCTTGTCGTAGTATTACGTCATCAGCTAATATTCGTCTTCAAGAAGATTCTTTCACAATTTAGGTGAGACCTGCCCCACTCCTTCACCAGAAATAGGTACGAAAAATCTCACTCTCGGTATTATTACATATCTTATTCGTGACTTAAATTGTTGATCACCCAGGATCGTCCAGTGTTCTTCATTTCCTCTCACTTATGACTAACCTTCCTTCAATCGTAGGGTTATTAAGATTTTATATCGTCTACTCTCTTCTTCCATAGCTAGTGAATTTTTGACATTTGATGACAAAGGAAACAAGTGAAAATAGTCATCAAAAAAGATGCCTCTGTCATCTATAACCTTGTGAAATTTTGGCTTTCTTGTCTTTTACAAGGTAAAATAGTACTTAGAGACAAAGAGATGCATCAATGGCACAAACATCTTGGCTGCATTGTAATGTTGTTAAGATTTCCTTTGCACAAAACTCTTTTAGAAGATTACTGTCCTGTTCTTCGATATCAAACATGTCAAATTACTAAGCCTTGAACAACTTAATTTTTCAGTGCGCAATCCTAATTCTTTTCTTGTTAATTGTCAATATTACAACACGTTCATTGACCAACTTTATCATTGACCTAGATTAATTGCTAGTTCTATGTACTATGATTTTAATTCGTAACGAGATGTGCTCAGACAAGTAAACATGCTCTCAACACTTTCTTTATTTCTGATAATGTTTTCAACACCTATGCCAACTAAGAGAGCATTATGCTCTCTATCTGAACTCGTGAAAAGTGCCAGTGGACAGCAAAACTTCAATCCAGTTGGCATAAACTGTGATTTTGTAATCATCAAAAGCAAGCATGAAATTAAAATATTCCAAAAAAGATTATGCTCATCATGTGCTTGTCAATTCACTAACAACCTTACTTATACACCTTTATTAGTGACAAATGTTGAAATTTATAGAATATCACTGATGTCGCTAAAATGTTCTGCTTTCACATCATCAATCGAATAAATAAGCATCACAATTAATGTTTCTAATAACATAACCATGATTATTTAGGCATGAAATACCTTCGAACATCATCAAGGTCTTCATAAAATTGCATACCGAAGCTGCAATAATTGGCCCACAAATTAACAGAATACGTAGCTACTTTCACAGCTTCTTCATAAACTTCTACTGCTTGGTCAACCGAAAAACGTGCCTTATGATTTGCGTACTTCTCCCAATAACCATAACATAAAGGATACTCCGATAAAAAGGATTCATAAACTCTTGATATGGCACTATTGTCATCCTGTAGTTGTAATAGAAAACATAAAACTAATGTCACTATGTTGTGTCATGATCACCATTCGATCCAAACAACATCAGTAATCTAAACCACAAACAAGAAAATTAGTTCACTTGGATTCAACCGAAAAGGCAAGGTAGTTTTAGAGAGAAATTTCTAGAGGAATAAAGAGTTGATAAAAAATAAGACAACAAATAAAAATCTTTCAGCCTGTAAGCCGTTGACTTTTGAAGCCTAATGTTCTTAATGCCTGGTATGCAGTGTTGCACCATAAAATTGCTCTTAATTTGCATTCAGTCTGATTTTTGATTTCGTACATAAAAATTTATGCATCATTCTGCAGAAAGTTGAGTTGAGCGTTCACATCAGAGACTATTTAAGGACTAACTCTTATAATTTCAGGCTCTGAATCTAGTCGGTTTTTCAAGTGAAAAAGAAGGTAATAAGAGATCCACCCTTCAAATATATCATTAGCATTACTTCTCTAGCCACAGTGATTAATCACTAACAACTCATGGATGACAACACCCTATCCTTCCCAACGTTGGCCTGAATAATTTTTCATTCCTCTGTCAGCTAGAGTTTATATCTCCATCAAAATGTACTAAAATGCACGCAGCTAATCCATGTTGATTAATTTCCTAAGCAATGATTTCATCCTAGATGAGCAAAACTTGGAGCTGATCAACAGGGATTACACGATACGAAACAAATCCTGAAGAACTGACGTCCACATCAAGCAGCTTCCTTGATAACAAAGATCTCAGTGAATACTTTGACACCATCTACCTCCGAATCATATATACTTGTTTCCTGTCTTTCAGAGTTAATAGTGCGATGTGTAAATTGAATATTCCTTGATATTCCACAATTTTTGAGTAGTTTACAACCTCCAGGAGATACATTGTGCACCATCTTTGTGAAGTTGCAGCTTCATTTCGACAGTAATAATTGCCATCCAAAAAATAAGAGATCAGCTTGACTATTTTCCCAACTTGAGCAGCCAAAAGTATCTCATCATGCATGAACAGCCCAACATATGAAGGTAATCTGCTAGTTGGACATAGGGAGAAGCGAAAAGAACCAGGAGATCCTGACCGCATGGTGCCCCACGAGAGTGGGCCATTGCAACAACAGCTGTGTCTCCACTGTGGGGATAGCTTATGGGGAATATATCCTAGTCCATGTACCAGATAAAATGGGGGACCCGATCAAGAAAGCTAGAGACGAGTAATTTAAATTTATGAGAAACCTTAATTTATGAAGACTCCCTCAGGGGATTTAATGGTTATGGCAGGTAGACTACCTCAGCAAGTAGTGAGACTAGATGTTTGGCTAGCTCATCAAGCTACCTATACCTGTCTGGTCCAATCGTTTAGCAGCCCAGGATGCACGCCAGTTTCGCACGACCTGGAGGAGTGACAGAGTGGTCAAGACAGTGGCAACAAAACCAAAAAGCTTGTTAACTCTACGAACGTGGGAAGTTGGCTTTCCCATTTGTTCCACCAGCTCTCTAAGCACACGTTCCAAGGTTTTCTGTCTTCGTAGAATTTCAGCCTCAATGTTTTTGAAGCATCCCCTTCTCAGTGGTTGTCCGGCTTCATCCAACTCAGCCAAAGGTGTACAATTCTTCCTGAATCCATTAAAGGCTCCCGCTTTAAAGCCAACTACAGCTGCAAAATGGATGGCTATAAAGCTGTAGTTTTAGGGTATTTGACTAGTCAACTGATGGACTAAAACCAATTCTTCTTAGAAGAAGTCAATCGATGATTTGTTTCTTCTCCAAGGTTCTAATACATTACTCAACAGTCCGCCACTGGAAACACCACTTTCTGCCCAAGTTGAATGTGCTAAGCATGATAGGCTTTATTTATTAATCATGCTGCATAGATAAAGGCTGGGGAGGGTCTAAAGTGGATCTAACTATACATATTCCGCCATACCCAATCACCAACATTAACAATAAAGAGTATGAATTGCTCATGCTAAGTACGGAGTACAAAAATAAATGGATTGCCAATAATAATCACACCCAATTAGGGGACCTACTTTACAGTGATTCGCATCCAATGACGAGCTCAAGGAGTGATATTTTCAGCAGTATTCATGCCAATTTAACAACTATAAATAAATAGATCTACCCTATTGTGCTATGCAATTTTATATAATTAAGCAAAGCCTTATTTACTACAAAGCTCACACAACTAGAATAGACTTACACATTCCAGAAAGCGTGGACAAAATAATTGGACTTTAAATTGATTCATGTGAGAGATTTTTTCTTTGTTTCTTTAAACCAAGAACCATGGTATCTTCAAGCCCCATTCGAAAGCTTTATAAACTAGATCCCTCCCGCCAAGTATAACAGTTATTCTTGAAAATCCGTGGGAACCCAACTAGGTACTGTAAAGAAATTCAACAGATTGTTCATGAGCTTAAACTTGGCTTCGTGCACCTATGGTTTTTATTCCAAAGAATATCGTATCACAAAACCAATAGGCCAAAAAAACAAGGATCCAGTCAGTCCATGGGAGTTTCTTCTTTCCATTGGAAAAGGTAAATTGGCATTAGTTGACGGTCTGCTTTGTCAGACCCTCCCTGTAAGGGCTTTCTTGGTATTGAATGTTCTTACGACGGCCTAAGAGTCTATTAAATAGAGAAGGTGATACCAGGATAGTGCAAAATTAGGCCTAGATGACTAAACTACGTAAAGCTCGCCAATGTTGTACTGGTTTCCTGCATCACAATAGTTAAATAGCATTAATTGTGAACAATGAGCCATATGTTGGGTACTTCATCTTTCACTTCCTCACCGCAGTTCTGATTTCTCAGTAACTGTTCTTACAGATTTGAATGTATGGTCTGTATGCAACTTTGTAACAATGAAGCCAAAGGAAGAATAAAACATACAGCGGATGTTTCCTCAATCTCCCATATGAGCGATGTCCAGGAAGAAAAGTCCATCTGGTTGCTAGCAATTAATGTCCGAGCATTGTCTTTCATGGAAAAAAATGCTGCACAGCCATGACTGAGAATCGTCAACGAGTTGTATTCCGACCATAGCAGTCCATTTTATAGAACATGAGATCAAAAAAATTCCTTCAAAGAAACAACAGAAAAAGCGGTTTTCAAGACAGATAACATGAAGTAGCAACATGTCTGCTAAATATGTATATTCGTCCTAAAGAAGTTATTTTTGTCATTTGAATAACTGATATAAAGTTCTTTATCTCCCATTTTGCCAAAAGATCACTCCAAACAATGCCATGGAAAGCGCTTATGAGCAAAGATGGATGGAGTCGTTTTTTGAATCCTTTTTAGGCTGTTCCGTTTTTGGTATTTATGCAGCACTTGTTATAAGATACAATTAGCAGATTTTAGAATGTGAGACAATGAACTGGACAGGAACCTGCATTGGTTATCCGAACTGCGAAGGAACTGTAAGAAAATTGCATACGTCTTGCAAAAGGTCGGTCTGAAAGACAAAAAACTAACCACTTTTAGGAATGACTGCATTCGCAAAATGGTTGAAAAGTGAAACCTGGGGGATCTCTCTATTTCCAAGGCCACTGTAAAGTGAAACTTGAGACACACCACGGCTATGACCGGGTACCGAACGTACCCCAGAAATAACTCCAGCTTAACATCATTGGGGTTCCCATGCAGAACGGATGAGTGACGATGACACCTTGGAGGATGATCCTAAACCTCAGAGAGCGGAAGATTATTGACCGCTCGACTCGGGATGAGCCCTGGCAAGAAATTATGATGCACGAGACCGAAGAGAATAAGACGTTAAGATGTCGGCAACAGAGTGAGGCCTCTGAGAGGGTGAGAGAAGAGGGGTTGAGGGGGCAGGAGGAGAGCTGGGCAGAGAGAACCAATTTCTCGCAGGGCAAGAAGGTCGCGGGAGGAGCGTTTCCGGCCTAAACCAGACAATTTGTGCCGAAGCAATAAACTTTCACAAGCGTACTGTAAACCCCCCAGCACTTCTTTAGTCTTTCCCCATAACCGGCCCCGCGAACGCACGTCATCCGGAACTTCAATTCTCATAAAAGACCCAATTTTTAGGATTGCGCCAGGAGACCCGCGGTGGATCTAGACCTCGTTGCCCTCGACAACTGCGTGAAGTGCACGACACCTGACTAAACTACACTGGCGACTGGGCTAGCGGTACTTTCTTCCAACTCTCAAGCCCTTCACCTAACACTGCCCCTTGCCCCCCCTACAGAAAGGTTTAAGCTTTCATAAGGGACATTATAGAACCGTCTTCAATTGTGGAAGTCATATACTTAATCAGACACCTTACGTAGCATGTGACATGGAGATGCATCTGTGACTTACCAACATACACCAGAGAATGATACCTTGTTATATAGCCCTGAAAGTTACTAAAATTGAATTCTATTGAATTAATATGGAAGCAACATAGACCATGCTCATATTGTGATGAAAATTGAATTTATTTGTTCAAATCTAGTTGATGGTATTCGAAATTACTGTGTTAACATTTTTCTTAGATATTATTGTGTGCATAAAAATAAAATAATCACATATATAGAATTTAGTCCACTTTTGACGCAGCTTGAGTTGAGTAGGGATGAAATCTCATCTATGGATTTACTAGAAATATTTTTTTTGTGAAGATTCCTTAGTCCAAATCAACAGAACTTAGAAGATTAAACAATTTAATCCACAAGGGGTGATCTTCAGTCTACAAGATTTAACATTTTACTTAATCTGCAAGGGAGTCATCATACAAAAGTTTTTAAGTTCTAGTTTATAGAAAAGTTTAATTTTATATTATTTTTATTTACATAATCAATAAAGAAATGATGTTATACATCATATGGATCTGCTCTATAATATATGATATGATTTTTAACAAGATTTCAATACTAAATTTAAATATGATTCAAGTTTTCTATTTCAAAGTCAATCTTTGAGTTTGGGATTTTTGGAACTATAGGTCTAAGTGAAATATTAAGAAGAGGGGTCGTGAATTAGAGCTTCTAAAATTTCCACATAGTTTTCTATTTAGGCCAAACCTGTGTATATGTGTCACAACACATTGGCACACTTATATTATTATATTTTTTGTTAATTATTTTAATGATTTTTACACTATTAAAAAAATATTGAAAAATAACTTCATAAATTCACCCAAAAATCCAAGAGAAATATATTTTCTAAATTCTAACTTCATGTTTGATTTTTTGTCAATTGTAAAATATTTCTCGATGTTATAAATCTTGGATAATCATCTTAGTAAATAGATTAAAAATCAGAAATATATTCGTATGACACAATTATAAAAATTATCAAATTAAACATAATTCTCAAACCAGCACTAATGCATTTTAATTTTCACAATTAGTATTTTGCATTGATTCATGTAAAAATTACTTCAATTCTACCAAAGTTATTATTTAAAATGATGTATTATCATTCTCCTACTTGAAATTATTAATATTTTTATTAAGATTTATATTCAAGAAATAAAAAAGATCTACAATAACCACTTTATAACCCATATATTATCAACATTGATAACCTGAAACATACATTATGATTGAGGATCAAATTATAAACTAAGGTCCCTTTGTCAACAACATTGTAATTCTTTTTATTTGTCTTTTGTCCCCCCTCATCATGATATTTTCAAAAGAGGAGGGGTGATGCAAGACAATGTAATGGAACTAGAGATCTGAATTCAATGATCACAATGTTTAGAGATATAAATAGAGAAACCTACTTGTTTAAGCCAACAAAACGAGATAACTTAGAATTAATTACTCCCACAACTTTGAATCAATATGATCTTTATTTTTCCTAAAATTGTGATGTTGAATTTTAATTGAGTGAATTAAATCTTAGTAAGAGATGAATTATCCAAAAGTACTTTGCTGACTATTCTATTGCCTCCCATGGATCAAGAGGAAGGCTAATAGAATGAGAATCAAATTTGGTTTAGAAGATGGGAGAGTTGTGATACCTTGAGTGATACTAGATATGCCCATGATCTACTGAAGCTTGAAGACTCTTCTTAAGGTATTTGATCCACTCAATATTGTAGAAGTGATGACAAATTAGAAGGAGGATTGAGTAGAGAAAGAAGTAGGAGAAGAAGAAGAGAAAAGAAATTTTTATCAAAAGTGATCAAATCAATAGAGAGAGATAGAAAAGGATCAAGAGAAGTAGAGAGGGAATGACAACACGTCAACTTTTCACCAAAATCAATTTATTTTTTTTTCAGATTTCCTGGCCCCCTTTCTATAGGTTACCCCAAGGGAAAGGTAGTTACAAAGTGGTTACACAAAGGTGTGGGCTTGAAAGGATGCTTCAAGTCTCAACCCATAACTATCCTCTACTCCTTGGGCTTGGGTTTTACATATATGCTCTTGGACCAAGCTTTGACCTGCTCATTGCTACATGTTGACCTCCCATTGGGTTGACTTCTACATTCGGTTTTCATCACAATGTTAGAGTTGATGTCCCCATCATAGGGCCACCTGACAAAATGTCATGTCCATTAAAAAGCAACATTCTCCACTATGCCTTCTAAGATTTTTCCTTTCTTTTGATGATCAATTGTATCATGGTTCATTTTGAACATTAATTCTAGTGACAACTAGAGGGATTGTTCTCAACTAGGTCTATCCATCTTGTCTCTTTTAGTCATTTGTCAAAATTTACATTCAAGTTATCTAATCTTTCAAAGGATTTGGGAAAATAAAGTTCTTAGATATGAACATGTATTGAAATTGAGTAAACTGAAAAAACTAAAATGTGAACCATTAAAGTTTTTTTTTTTTAACCATTAAAGGTTAGATTCTAATAATATCAGAGTTTCATTCAAGCATTTTATTTCTCATTGACTTCAAAGTCAATAACTTATGATGTCAAGAAAAGACCATATTCCTATGTGTAGAAAATAGCATATTCCCTTATGTCAATAACATAAGGGTACAATAGTTATTTTACTTAAGTATTTTAATATAGTATCAATGTTTGGAAAAACCACAGAAAAATTAAAAGTCAAAGGTATCTACTTTTCCTTATTTCCTATGCTTAGAAAAGTGAGTTGACCCAATAGGTCAATAAACTTGGTAGTATGTAAAGAAGTATATTATCTAAAAGTGTCATGGACTACTGACAAAAATGAATAAAACGAGCTCTCTGAAAATACTCATGAACCAACTTTTGACTTTAATATGTAGTTGTCAAAGAGATATCTAATGCTTATTTTTCAACTATTTAAGTTCTTAAAATTGTGAAAATCATCCTTATATGAACAATATTACTAATATTTTTAGGTAACTGTTGGAGCATCAAATGAATGATGTTTCTATGATCATAAATGTTCATAAGATCAATTCAAAGATCAAATTATCTATAATCTCAAATATACTTGACATAATCATAACATTAAAGTGTTTAGTAGTAATTTATTATAGTTATGTTAAATGTTCATATAAGAATTCATGAAAACACTTATGATCAATAATTTTGAATTTATATATTTTATGAATTTCATTGTATAAAATTATAATATTGTATATTTCTATTGAAAGGGTCAATATTTATAGAATATGTCAAGTGAGAAAGTAATGGTAAACACATCAAAATCAATGAGACAACAAAATGTCAAATATGAGTATGAAAACTTACTTAGTTTATTAATATACTTGTGACATTAGATCATTACTTTTGAATGATTTTTATATTGTTCTACTCAATAAAATTCAAATTATTTATTCAATTAAATATGATTTTTTAGATATTAATAAATACACATTACAAATTATTTTAGATATTCTAAATCTCTAAAATCATGATTAAAGATGTTTACTTGATGATCTTATTTTATTTGAGGTGATTTGAATAATATTTGCCTGCTAAATCATCATCTTATTAAGATATATATTGCCAGCCATGTTTTAATGATATTAGATCATTACCAATCTTAATTGAATTGATATGATTCGAACAAAGACCTTGTAGGTGGAGGAACCAATAATTAATTTATGCTACATTAATAATTAAGCTAATGGAAATTAATTCAAGAAAAATTGTTGAATAGTACACAAGTTTCATCAATAATTAAGTTAATACTACAATTTAGATCATCTACTTAAGTTGGAAAGGTACCTAGTTATCCTCTTGGGAGATTAGATAAGCAAAGATGATCACAATTGGATAAGCAAAAAAGAATATTTTCCATCATTCATTAAATAAGCTTGAGGGGTACTATAAAAAAAAGTTGATTATGAAGAGTATTGTCTTGTATAAACATGGTATTTGCCATGATGAGAACTGCATTTCACTTATTTCAAGAAAAAATGAAAAATTCCTCGCAAGAGTGACTATTATCAGTAATAAATATAGATCTCTTCTAAAGGTGAAATATGGGAAAATATCTGTTTTGGACGACAAACTAGACATTCTTCTAACGTTTGATTGTAGAAACTTACTTTGGCCTATGTTGGAGGAAAAGATAAAAGGGAAATGAAATGTTCTCACGTGCAGCAATGAGAAAGGTCCATCTTCTCATCTACACTAAGGGTAAGAAAGGGAAGAAGAAAGGATAAAAAGAATTTCAAAATCGATCCCATTGACTTTCTGTGAATTACCTATAAAAAACTTAATTTTCAGAATATCAACAAAAAGAACTTCTTGGAATGGAAAGAGTAGTGAAAGATAATTCCGTAAAAAGGGAACTTGAGAATGAAAGCCGAAAGAGAAAATTAGGAAGTTTAACAAAAAGTTTCTCAAAAAACAGATGCCAAAATGAATAACCATCAAGACTTGTTAATGAAAGAAACAAGTAAGCAGAGCTCTTGGGAAGACAAAGGATTATTGAAACATATGGATTGGGCTATGTTCTACCATCAGTACTCTCTCTCTCTCTCTCTCTCTCTCTCTCTCTCTCTCTCTCTCTCTCTCTCTCTCACACACACACACACACACACACACACACACACACATACACGCACACCCACCCACCCCCCACTGTTGGGTTTGGACCCTACAACCCACTTTGTAGCTGACTCACTGATGCAACAGCAGCTCTCAGCCTCGTTCTGGCCATTGAGACTCAGCCTTCGTCGGAACTTTACTTCCACAAGGTGCTCCCCATCTACCCGTCCTAATGCTCCCGCAGTCTTCACCCTCTACAGCATCTCCTTCACCCTCATCGCCAACATAAAGAGTGTTCCAGACGACCCCCTACTGAAACAAATAAAAACTCAAATACCCGTGTGTGACTCTCCTCTGCAATTCTAATTCTCTCCAAAAGACTTGGAGGATCTGGGGGTAAGCGAGAGCTCAGAACCATGGAGCGAGAGCATTCATGCATATGGGAGATGTTTTTGCCCGCATGGGACTGAGCGGTGGGAGCTATCCACAACTTTTCAACAAAAGTAAAAGGGAGAAGAATGTATCCCAATGGCTAATTAGGTATATTTACAGTGATGAGGGGGGCTAATGAAGGCCCTTCTGGAGACCACAAGCGATGGCACAAATCTGCGGCTCAGAGGCTCAACAGGCGAAGTGAAGAAGAAGAAGAAGCAATCTACCTTCCTGGGCTGGCTGCCATTGTCAGCCCCGATCCATGCCTCAACCTTTCACGCGGCCATTAGCAGACTCAGAGGCTCAAGCCAGACAGACAGGCGGGCAGCGCACAGCTTGATCCTCCGAAATGAAGGAAAATCGAGGGAAAGAAGCTGCACACGTCATATGGGGCTTGCTCTGGAGGCCTGCAGAGGACAAGTTCACAAACATGCGAGGATTGATACGCTCAGCCAGAATCCTTTCAGCGACTCCCAAATGGATCTTCAGTGTTCTAGTGGCGATGGACCGGACCTGGTTTGTGGACGTCGTGGCACTAGTCCAGGGTTGTGGGTGATGCTTTGAAGACGACCTCTCCCTGACAAAAGTCACCACTCTTGACCTGGTCTCTCTATCAATTACCTGCCGAGGCATCTCTCGCATTATCCAGAGCACGAACACTGAGGGCAGCGTTGACCCTGGGAGAGAGAGGAAGAGGTCAACAAGGATCAGGGAGGTCAACAAGGAATACCATTTTCAGAGGAGACGAGGGAAAGCAGATCATGGGGAGTTGCTTTTTAGTATTTTTTTGGTCCACATAATAAAGAGCAAAGGCAAGCAGAATGCTACTTGTGAATGACAACCAGAGACCGTCCAACAGAAGCCAGTAGAAGAAAAGGCAGACAGCAGTACAAACTCTACAGGATGATGTACAAGGATATGTGCAACTAAAGCTTTAGCAGGGGTGCGTACATATCTAAGAAGCCCATACTTCTAAAAGACTTACGACGAGGTAGAGCAATGACAGAGATGGTGGAAAATAAAAGCTGGGAAGCAACAAAAGGCGACAAGAGGAAATAATGCGTGCAAGTTTAGGAAGGACCAAGATGATCACCAAAACCTATGTTAACAGAAAATGGAGGTCATTGGCAGATCGAGATAAAAGGAGTATGCAGGATGAAGAGTACGAGAGAGTAATGATAGGATTTTATTTTAACTGTCCAATCCTGGAAGAAACCACGGTGACCCAAAAATACATAGAATTTATCATGTTCAATGGAGATTATATGTTATTCCAGCTAGAAACCTGCTTGAGTGCTCAACGGCTGCTGTGACTCTTGTAGATACCCAAGTATAGCAGTGCCGTCAAGCCTTCTTGGGACTCTCAACGTCAGAGCATCCGTAGCACAGAGGATAGCAGGAACGTTTAACCATAACAATCTACAAAAAAGGGCCAGCGAAGTCCAAAGCTCTTCCTATCACGTAACTCTTTGGAGCAATATCATGAACCTGATCAAAGAATAGAATTATAACACGCCATATTCTGTCAAAAGACAGAAGAGACCCAAGCTCCAATACAATTTCAAATTCCCTTGGGACGGTTATGGGGAAGAAGATATAATCAGGAGTTCAGATCTTAGTTGGACCATTTCCTAGTTTGTTGGTTCGTTCGCTAGTTTGCTGATTTCCCATGTGTAAGGCATTTTCCTTGTTTTCTGGCCCTGATACTTGTATATGACAGTCATCTATGATGTGAATACGAGTTTGAGCTTTTTATCTGCATATCCTCCTAAGGTTCGTGCCACTGTTCACAACAAAGATAAATTTGTGTGCGAATGCATTCATGTAATATGCAATGGAACATAGAGCAAAGAGTAAATATTGACCACGTATAGTGGTAATACAGCTGAAGCATTATACACACTGAACATTCTCATATTTAGGCACAACCCGACAGCAAGATGCTAACATAGCGTCAATGAAAGTATGTAAACTTACCAAAAAAATAATATAGAAATAATGGAATCGGGGTGCTTCTTTTATATGCATCTGGTTTGTAGTCATAGAGAACCTACAGCAAGAAATGAAGAGTTAAACCAAATCAGAAATGTTACGTTTAACTGAAATTAAATAACAAAATGCAGAAGAGAAACTTACAGGAACATTAGAAATGAGAGCTATTAGCGCACTTGACGTAAAACATACGAGAGTCACAGCAGCCAAACTGGCAACCTGTTGATGGAAAAGATATTACACAAACCACAATAAATGACCTAAGCCAAGCTAAGAAACGAGTGAAACGGGTGGTGACTAAGATGCACATAGTGTCAAATTAAAGAAAACATACTGAGAAATATTTACAAACCTGTAATTCCCATAAGCTTTCAATTGGAAATACCTTTACATGGAAATATTTAATTTTTAACTGGAAAATATCATTATCAAGGATAATAAAAAGATACCTTCCACATTTCTGTTGAAGCCATTTCAGACCGTACTTTGCTCATTTTTGAGAAAAGTAGTCCTCCTATGTGGGATATAAACAAAATTTAAATACAGATTACCACACAATTCAAGAAGAAGAATGCTTTACATCTAAGGGAAAAACAAAAACCGCATAGATTCATTGTGTATATCATTCACTATCAAAGGTAGTCTTTGATAGAGTAAATTTATAGAACTAGAAAATAAATGGATAGCAATTCATGGGAACAAGCTGTTGATTTGGAAATTTAAAAACATCACAAGCTAAGGTAATGAATTGTTACATTAGGGCTTCCAAGAACAAAAAATCGCCCTATTTATGTGTTTCTAAATTTATGTTGCTTAAGAACATACACCCTGGTAGAAGAGTCATCCATGGTGGGGAAATCAGCCTAGATGACTGCCATCAGGGCTTCTAAAGGAGAGTTCTCATTAAGCCAGGACACTCTTTCCATAGAACCCGAGCCTATTCTAGTTATAATCTTAAGCTTAACACTAAAATATTAAAAAATCTGTATTAAAAATATATTTCTCAAATTAGGCTAGGAAACTCTTTTCTTAAAAAATAACAATCTGATTATAAGTCTTCTGTTGCAGGTATACTCTGATCCAAAACATATGCAATAAAATCCTTCTAATACACTTAAAAAGTAGTTATCTCCCTGAATTTGATAGGGATTGAACTCAACCAAATGACCAGAGGTATTGCACTAAGACCAAGGTCCTGGGTTAGAAGACTCTACGAGTTTTGCAATTTTATGCGATGGATTTAATGGTTGCATATTACCCTTGGCCATTGAACTAAATTCTTGACGTAACTGTGAATTTTGTTGTACTAGTGGATTTTCTACCTTCAGAAGAAACCTCTAAGAAGCCCTCTCAAGCAAGGCGTCTCCTACTGTCAGCTGGATATTAGTTTCGGTCGTCTACAATTTTCCCCCAAAAGTAGCAAAGATCAGACGATTTTAGGCTAGAACCCGTCAGGCTTTAGACAATTTCAGGAGTGTTGCAATAATGATGCATGAAAACAAAAGTACAGAAAAGAGATATTGAGGTAAATGCAGTTTTTTTTTTCTACAGAAAGTTTCATTTATTGAAGGATATTTAGGTGCTTTTTACACCCTTGTGAGTATATCTTTCCTTACCATAGCAAGCCAAAGCCCCGCCTAGTGTAAAAATTGCTACGGAAAAGATATCTAGATAGACCTGTATAAGAAAGTTACAAAGCAACCAAACTCAGAAATGATACATCAAATAGATAAGATTGAAATGTCAAAGCAAATACATATGACAAACGCTAAATAACTCATAACGCAATATTGCAGATGAATGTTTGAGGATTCAAGGACATCATTTAACAACTCAAAAATCACCTAAACCTAGTTCCTACCGAACCAACATATTTTGACACGGATTAAAGAGCCCTTGATCAACTATGGAATTCAGTACACTCAGGGTCACTGATATAACCTGGAAGAAATCTGGTCTAATAGATAGTATGAGCTTGGAATAATTAAAAGATAGTTTAAAACCATTTGAACAGAAACCATCTACAAGAAAAGGTTTCATACGAATATTAGGTAATGATTTTCTACTCAAAAATTTTATGATGCATGACACATTCAGCAAAACTGGCGTAACATAAAGGTGCATTTGGCATTCATTATTAGATTCTTGTATTCATATTCATACAGCAGCCATGGTTGCATCATAAAATATCTAGACAAAAACTTATAACAGAAACAGAAATAAGATAGATGATGCACAAATAAGAAGAAAGTGTATGCGAATTAAACAAACTTTATAGAACGGAAAATATCAAAAATGGACATATGCTTGAATGATAAATAGACGTACGTGAGGGAACAGTTCAGATGGGAAGAAAGACCATCACCTATTTCACAAATTAACACAGAAACATATGGCCTTTTATTATGATCTGTACCAAAAGTTTCCAGCAAAGCCAGAACCTGAGTTCCATATTGATTGCTTCCTAGGATTTATAAAACCGTATATGTTCACAGGAAAATATGTTACGAAATGTAATACAATTGGATCATAGAAAACTGACAAAATTATTGGGTACACGAAACTCAAAGGTTCAAAGAAAAACTGACATTACGTCTTTCTTCATCCTTCAATTTGCAGTATAAAAAGGTGTTAACCACATGTTGGAAAATAACTTCTTACCCTAGCCATAAGTGAGGAGTCAATAGGGTTTTTGCCTTTCCCAAACCAGATAAGCATTGCAAATGCAATCATGAAAAGAAATGTCAGCACAATTACCTACAACAACAGTACAACTAACGTTAAGTAGAACACCAATTATGCTCTCCAATGAAGATGCTCAGCACAAATTTCAACGAATAAACACTTCTGTCGTATACCAGGATTACGAACTTTTGACGGTTTCCAATATGACTTGAACAGAATGAACAAAATCTGCGTCGTGTATCCACATGTGAAGAACCTGCTTCGTTTTCTGTCTTTTCCAACAAAGCTTCAGTGGAGCTATCATATTCTTCATCATCTTCATCACTAGCCTGATGACAGAGGTCCACCCTGCAAAAAATTGCTAAAAAACTGAAAAGGGGAAGCATGAACTTTATTTAACTGCAAACCAAAGTTTTTCAGCATTGTTGCATGTAATGCTTAAATCTAAGAAAGTTTATGTAGAATAATTAGTTTGGACCGATTTCTCTCAAAAAAGGCCTAAGCTACTCCAGCCCAAAAACGAAACAAAAACAAAAAGACCTGGAACATACTATCCTTCCAATTCCAAAAAGGTACACCCATCTTGCAATCAGAAAAGAAAAATCCTCATTTCCTTTACATACGCACCTTCAGGGTCTAGTAAGATCCTCGACCAGACAACTAAAATAGTTTCCTCTATCATCATATATGTATCTTCAGAGACCTTCAGACTGCTTGATCTCAAAGCATCTAACATACAAGCACAAGTAAGAATTAATTTGTTAGACCTGGTACTGCTGGGCCAAATACCAGGCTAATTATCTGGGCGACTTATGCCAAAAAGGGAAGGGTAGGATACAGGAGGGTCAAGGGTAGTTAGGCCAAGGGCCCACTAAGGGGATGGGTACAAGGATCCTGAGGGGTCGTTACTATGGGGGCACTTTTGGAAGAAATCAGTGGGAGAGCAGGGAGGGGGAAGTCTCGAACTCACCCTCGATCATGTTCTAGGGTTTCCTCTGGAAATCCTCCTCTATTTCCTTTCTTCTCTATTTCAGTTCTGATTTTCGCCTCTATTTCCTGAGTTATCTCTACTGATTCCTCTCTGTTTCGTGCCGCTGTCCTAGGATCCCATCATAATTCTACTTATGAAGGATAGGCAACCCGACATATATAGCTATCAACAAATCCGAAGATGCTACACTGAAAACAATAAGGATAACATCATATAATCTCTTCCCTGTCCTGGCAACAAGGCTCTAGTTTTTTCAAGGTATATAAGCGTTAATCAAGAAGGATAACATCATATAATCAAATTATGCTACAGACAAAATAAAGCATAAATCAAAATATAAAAACGCAACTAAACGCCATATCAGATACATTATCAAATGTGTCCAAGATTCCATCAGATAAAGTTACCCAACTAAAAGCCATCACACAAAAAGAAAAGGAGATAATCCATAAACTGTCACCATTTACTTTCACTGGACTGCTATGCAGGATTATTTCCCTAGCTCAGTACCGATTAATTTATGTTCCTGCACCTATTAAAACAAGTGTATATTCTTTCAGAATAAATGTTAATTTTTTACAGCTAAAACCATTATGGTTACTAACTATAGAAATAGAAAACTCTCTTCGCTTCCATCAGAATCACGATTCTTTATTTTAAAAAGATAGCTCCAATTAAGTCAGCCAAGATTCTGTCTTATTCCATCTCATCTGAAAAACATTTACAGACGAAATAGTAGGCAAACTAAATATACATGAAAATAAAGGCAATTGCCGAAGAAATCAGATAACAAGCTGACATAAATACATGAGAAATGCATGCAAAGTATTATAAAGTTTATGCCGGAACATGCATCATACTGAGTAGCAGATGAATTATTACCAGAATGAGAGTAGCAAAAGGAAGGATGCTAGAAACAAAATTTGTGGACAAGCTGCAAGACAAAAACGTATGGTAAGGATGCGTTTTAATATTATACTTTTGGCAAACATAACTGAAATAGAAGAGGATCACAGAACTCCAGGTACATACCTATAAGGATAAAACCACATCCATGAGACCAACACGGCCATCCATTGCATGTAGCTAAAAGAGTGGATGTGAAATATAGTAGGAAACCTGACAACAAAATAGCACATAATCATCATAATCCTCCTTCCAATTAAACACAAGTAACATGAAAGTTACAATGTGGAAATTTCTAGCAATAAGCACTGCTTATAGTCATCTTTTATCC
Source organism: Spirodela intermedia (assembly GCA_902729315.2). NCBI lineage: Eukaryota > Viridiplantae > Streptophyta > Magnoliopsida > Alismatales > Araceae > Spirodela > Spirodela intermedia. The sequence goes on from LR746272.1 coordinate 6,264,863, forward strand.
TTAGAGAAAATACTGACAAATACATACCAAAATTATACCAAAGAAAAAGATGAATAAAAATATGCAGCTCTAACATTACTTATTTTAGCGACTGTAGCTTGAATGTTGGAGCGATTCTCTAATGGAACCGCGTATGACCAGCAGGAAGTTATTCCTATATTAACTTGATCAGAAGACAATATATGAGAAACTGTTCCCGAGATTTTAGTGCCACCCTTTTCCTTCTTTTAACGAACTGGGTATTAGCACTTTTGTTAACCTTACAATAATCAAGATGAAGATATAAAAGGATCAGCAAAGAAGAACCAAACATAACTCATCAAATAATCAGATGCCTCTTTTCTGGTTTATCATTGTAAAGTGAATATGCTCTCCAACGAATTAAAAAAAAAGAAAAAGGAAACACTGTATACAAGGGAAGGGGCCTTATCTCCAGTAGAGACTGGATTAGCCAAATCAGCCTATCTAAGGACAGACTACTGAAAAATCTTGAAACATAGAAAAAGGTTTACGGGTACAATTTACATTATTTCCAATCAAAATTTACCAATCTGGTTTTTTTTAACGTAAGAATTTTCTCAAGACCTGTTGAGGGGGAGGAGGTGGGAAGGAATACTGAAATCTCAAAGCATGCCAGCCACGTCATGCAATCTAGAACATTTATTTTCCTTCTCTGCTACACTTCTCTTTTCTCTGTTCTTGATACAGCCCTCTAATACCTCCCTTTTCCTCTCATGCATCTACAGCCTGTAGTCGAGATAACACATGGTCTGGAGCTCTGATAGACGCCCAGCACTCGTGGAAGAAGTAACACGAAATGAACACGAAATGAAAGGTACAGGAGGACATATATGTAAACATGTAAGGTATACATGTTATTAACTACATCTCGACAACACTCCCTCAAGCTTATGAGTGGATGTCATCCATTCCCAGCTTAGGAATAATCTTCTGCAGTTGTGTACCCGAGATGCCTTTAGTATGTCTGCCAACTGATTATTTGTTGAAATGTACAATATAAAAATCACATTTGCCTCAAGTTTTTCTCTGATGAAATGGTGATCAATCTCCACATGTTTGGTACAGTCATGCTGTACTAGGTTGTGCACTAGATTGATTGCTGACTTATTGTCACAATAAATCTTCATAGGACTAGATAAAGGAATTTTTAGCACATCAAGTAAGTTCTTGACTGAAAGTAACTCACATATTCCTTGGGCAAGTGCCCTGAGTTCAGCCTCAGCACTTAATTGAGCAACTACATTCTGTTTTTTGCTCCTCCAGGTGACAAGGTTGCCACTAACAAAAGTAAGATGATCAGAGGTTGACCTTTGATCAATCGTTGAGCCTGCATAGTCAGCATCTGTAAACATCTCAACCTCTACCTTTCCACTTCGTTTAATAAGAACCCATTTTCCTGGTGTGCGTTTCAAATGATGTAGCACTCTGTAGGCAGCATGTAAATGAGACTCTTTAGGTTGATGTATAAATTGGCTCAATATACTCACTGCACATGAGATATCTCCTCGAGTGTTGTATTAGACAAAGTAGTCAGCCAATGAGACATTAATAAATCTCACGGGTCAATAGAAATTTCTTCACCTGCCATACACAATTTCAGGTTTGGGTCAATAGGTACTGGCTGGTCTACATGCAGATTTTCATGTTTCAGCTAACAAATCTGTTATGTACTTTCGTTGAGAAATAAAAATGCCTCTAGAAGAATGTGCCACTTCAATTCCTAAAAAATATTTGAGTCGTCCTAAAGTCTTAGTATCAAACTCTTGGGCCAAACAATCGCTCAAGTTATGGATCTCCCCTTCATCATTTCCTGTGATGATAATATCATCAACATAAATCAATAGAACCATAATTTCCCTTGAAGAAGAGTGTTTAAAAAATAGTGTGTGATCAGCATTGCTTTGGTTGTAATTTACTTTTTTCATGCCGGCTGTAATTCATGCATGTGGAGACTGTTTGAGGCCATAAAAAGATTTCTTTAACTTACAAACAAGATTACCCTCATATCCTGGTGGGAGAGTCATGTAGACCTCTTCAACCAAATCATCATGCAAGAATGCATTTTTAACATCAAATTGTTGAATATTCCAGCTGAAAATCGCTACCAAGGATAGTAAAAACCAGACTGTATTCATTTTGGCGACTGGCGCAAAAGTCTCCTGATAATCTATTCCATATAATTGTGTATAACCCTTAGTCCCCAGCCAGGCTTTATACCTCTCAATCAAACCATCTGATTTATATTTCATTGTGCACACTCATTTGCAACCAATAGTCTTCTTATCTCATGGTAATTCCACTCGATCCCATGTCTGATTTTTCGCAAAAGCTCTCATCTCAATATCCATGGCTTGTGTCCACTCATGATTGGATAGAACCTCATAGAGATTTTTGAAATGGTAGTCATGTCTAAGGATGCAAGGAATGATTGATAGGGTGGAGAAAGTTTGTGATAAGATAGGAAATTGACAGCTGGGTACAAGGGTTTTTTTGTACACTCTCTTATATGTTTGCATAGAGCGATGGGAAGTGAATCATGAGGTAGGACTGCAGGATCATTAGATGAGGTAGATGTTAATGGCTGTATATTTTTTAAGGCCAAATTAGAATCTTGGATTTTTGGTGAATCATGAATTTTCCTTCGCCTAGAATAAACCTTGCCAAACCTTAGGCTTTCAAGAAGCAGATTCAATATAAGACTGGGTATTTCAAGGACTGAAATGGGAATGAACAAGTTACCAGCTGAAGACGAGAGTGAAGAATCTACATGTTGATCCATATGAGCTGTAGAAAATAGATGTTGATAACTAGATGGAGATTCTTTAAAATAAGAATCAGATTCATGAAATGTAACATCCAATGAAATAAAAAAAATTCTAGAAGGGTGGTAACATTTGTACCCCTTGTGATTGGTAACATAACCAAGAAATACACATTTAAGCGATCTTGGTTCAAGTTTGCCTTTGGTTTAATTATGAACATGAACAAAAGAGACAACCAGATGTCTTAGGTTCTAGCCTAGTTTTAAGTTGATGGTCTAAGAAAAACGCAGCTAATGAATCTAACAGGCTGTGGAAACCTAAGTTTCTAAATAGTAATCAGTTGATGAGGTATATGATTGTTAGAGCAACCTCCCCCAAAAAACTTTAGGTATATGATGTTGAAATAAAACTGATCAAGTGACTTCTAAAAAATGACGATTTTTTCTTTCAGATGAACCATTATGCTGTAGAGTATAGACGTGGGAAGATTCATATATAATGCCCTCTATTTGGAAGTATATATCCATATTTTGGCTAAAATACTCTTTAGCATTATCAAATCTGAATTTTTTAATACCAGTGTCAAACTGATGTTTTATTATGGCACAAAAAAAATTCAGAACATCACACACATCGGATTTTTTTAGAAGGAAGACCCACATACATCTTGTACAATCATCAATGAAAGTGGTAAATCACTTACTACCATGAATGTTATTAATGGGACATGGTCCCCAAACGTCACTATGAATTAGGAAGAAAGAAACATCACTCATTTCTCCTTAAGATTAAAATGAAGTATGTGTGTTTAGAAAGTTCACACACATTATATTTAAGAGTGTCCAATGACACCTTTCGAAATAAAGTAGGAAAAACTATTTTCAAAGTGCTAAAAGATGGATGACCTATCTGTTGGTGAAGTAACCGTATCTTAATGACATCTCCTAGAAGTTCTAGAGATTGATCCACTTTAACTATATATGTTTGGCTCAATCTTTTTAGCAGATAGAAACCTTCACACTCGTTAGTAACTCCAATTCTCTGATAGTGTACCTTATCAAATATGACATAGACATCCTCATCAAAAATATACAATAAGGTGAGTCTCTCTCTAACAAGTTTTTTAACTAAAATGAGGTTTGTAAATAACTTAGGGACATGAAAAACATTAGTAAGAACCTAAGAGGTTCAAGTCTAATGTCTCATATACCTATGATGGTTAGAAAAGATTCATCTGCAGTAGTCACTTTTTGTCACTAGGTCAGGGGTTGTATTTGGTAAAAAGGCTATAGAAGTTAGTCATGTGGTCTGTTGCTCCTGAGTCCACTATCTAATTATTAGAAATATCTCTAGAAGAGACTCTTAACTCCAAGAGAGTGGTGAAACATACCAAGCTGAATTGATGAGAACCATGTCACTGTCGACTTCAGTTCTTCTAACTCAATTCAAAGTCGCTTTATATCCTCAATCTGAGGAGAAGAGGAATATTGATTGATTTGGGAATTGAGAGCTAACTAGTCAGTAATCTTATTACCAAATGTGCTTGACTGTCATATTTTTCAGTACCAAAATCGTGGTTTACCATGTAGTTTATCACTTATGTCTCTAGCGTGACAAACTTTCTTGCAATATGTATACCACAGTGTGACAGGCTTTCTTCATAATTTCTCCTTGTCTAATCATAAATGCAGTATTGTCAATTTCACGCACTGACAATATTAATTTCTGATGACTTTCATCATTCAAAATGATTGAAATAGCTTCATCCAAATCTCATTTCCTTTCATGACTCAAAATCTGTTGTCTGACTTGATCAAAATCAGAATTAAGTACCAGTCAAAAATTTAAAAACTCTTCTTCATTTTATAAACTGTCATCGGACAACAATTTCTGCAGGTTTTTTTATATCAATACTGATATAATAATCGATTTCCTGCCATAAATTTTTTAATTCTCCTGCATATTCCATTACAGATTTATTCCCTTGAATTGTGGACATAGATTTTGTCTCAAGTTCATATAAATGTACGTCATTGTTTCTTTGTGAGAATTTCGTGTGAACTGTTTCCCACAAATCTTTGACTGTAGATAGAAAGAAAGGAATCATTGTTCCTCAAAACCAGGTTCTGATTAATGCATCTTCTTCTCTCCATCTATGAAATGCTCAAGACAATGGATCCGGTTTCCCTTCAATCAGATGATGTAACATTCCTCTTCCAGTCAAGACCTCTAGAAAACATTCTAACCATTGAATTAAATTGTATCCAGTCAATTTGAACTCTACAGGCATTGCACAAAGTTCTACAAGTAATCTTGGGCCACTTGGACCAAGATTAACTTCCCTTGTGGAGGTTGGATCCTCGACAGATAATGAAGAATTGTCTCCCACATTCTCCATTTAAAGATGTCCAAATTCCCAAAAATATCAAATTTCGTGAACAGATCTCAATAGAGACAAGAAAAACAGTGCAAGAACTGTAACAGAACCGTAGATCAGTGCGAAAGAAAAAAATGGAGCAATCACACCTGGATTCGCTCTGGAAGAGACACAGTGAAGGAGAAGATCCCTTGCCGGAAGTGTACAGTGCCAGTAACTCCAGCAGACGATGGAGAGAATGTCGACAAAGCAACGTCAACTGTGACGGTGCTGAAAACCAGACTTTAAAACCCTAGAATGGCTCTGGTACCATGTAGTCAAGATATCACACGGTCTGGAGCTCTAATAGGCGCCCAACACTCGTGGAAGAAGTAAAAAATTTATTGATCAAGAAAAAAAAATTACGAGGAGAGAGGGATCCAGTATTTATACCAGATCCTTAGAAGGTTCTAGGCATACTAATGTAATACAAAATGAAAGGTATAGGAGGACATATATGTAAACATGTAAGGTATACATGTTATTAAGTACATCTCGTCAACACAGCCTAAAGCTATCATTCTGTCCTCATTTCTTCCTCTAATTCAAAGTCAGAAGATCAAAGTGATTCCGGAGTTCCCAAGGTGGAACCCACCAGTGAGGTCTCTAGGCCCATCCGTTACCTGCTGTGCACCATGTGCCTGTGTCTCACGCCTCTGTCCAGCAAAATTCTACTATTTTTAACTTTCAATGGATGACATCTACCTTCACCTGTGAATCTGATTGGAGATCAATGCGCTAACTTAAATCAGCTAAGTAGAATGATTATAAGACAGTTTTTATCTGCTGGCAGTCCAGTCCAACGAAATAAAGGATCCAAAATCAAATTGACATGAGTACTTGACCATCTAAAATTTAAGGAGGCTTGATAGTACCAAACACTATCAGATCTGTATCAGTATCTGTACCAAACTCTATCAAATTTAAGAAAATTTGAGATAGTACCAAACTCTCTGTATCTGTAAACTCTAGAGGAAGTCGTGCCACTTAAGAGACAAAACCCCACTAATAAACAAAGTTATCAAGATAATCCAGATTCAAACGCCCACTTCAAATCTTCCCTGCACATGAAATGTGTTGTAGGAAGATTTTACATAGTTGGAGATCGGATCCCAGCTCAGCCAACTTTGATTCCAATTCAGCCTGGGATAGGTCATCTCATCCAAGGCCAATCCAATGCGTGGAAAACAATCTAGAAGGAAACCTAAAACAAAAAATAATAAATTGGACTATGGAAGTATCATTAGTCATTTATTGTAGTCATTTAACTCTACCTTACATCTTTCTCGGTGAAAGATGAAATGCCACACAGAACACCTGGCAATGCTTGTTCATCATCCCAATATTTTTTGACTGACAACAACACCAGTATGTCAAGGTGATTGACAACAAATGCTCAAAAATAAAACCTTGTCCGAAATAACAGGACAAGGTGAGGCTAAATCAATCTTCTGAACCAAACACTGATCATTGAAGTTGAAACTGTCGCCCTTGGAATGAACAGCTAACTCAAAGTTGAGCTTGCAATCATTTTGCTCCTAGTCACACGTTTCTTATGCATCCTTGTTCTCCTGTAGCTCTTTTAGCCTCAAGTTAGTTACCCCACCAATTACTTGACCATGGAGGTTTATCACAACACTTCAGTAAGCACTTCCCTATCAATTAGCTTGACAAAATCTATAGGAATCAATTAGCTCGCCATTCATTTGATAAAATCACTTGTATTACACAGGTTAACAACATGCACAAGAACTCCGCCCATTATGATATTGATCAATAACTTTAAGACTTAACTGTCGTGAATTTGGGAGTCAATGTTATCAATCTCCATCATGAACCAGCTTAACTGAAGAAGCCAGTCATTTCAACAATAGAAAAACCTCTTACAAAGGGCTTGCTCTATTACAGGCTTCATTCTTTGCATTTTTCATCATCAACAGCCAGTGACGGTTTAGATGATCTTTTCATCTTATCCTTCTTGATAATCCAGGTTTGTATCTTAGGATACAAAGCAACAGGTGACCACCTCTACTAGAATACCCTGATTCAGAGCAGAAAGTCTCACGTTGGTCTGACTTCATTTCACAATGTCTCAAACTGTTTCTGTTTAAACAAAAGACATCGACTTTGTTCATCATTATCACATTCAATACAGAATATATTTTCAAAGAAAAACACCTTTGGAAGAAAACTCCTTTGTCTCATCAATCTCTTACAACTCGCCACCATCATCACATTCAATACAGAAGATATTTTCAAAGCAACAGAAACTATTTATTCAACATTGCCTCCGTATAAGTTAATTACCAGCTTCCAATCGATGTTTGTAGATCAATAAGAAGATCGCACTTTTCTCTAAGATTTTTTCCCTTCAAATGACAACCGCACACAATAAATGGGAAAATATAAGTGAAATTGGTCCCGACATTCAAACATAAATAAATCTTCAAATGAACCTGGTAATGGGCAGCCCATTCAGCATCTTAGAGTCAAGGTTCAATACACAAAAGAGTGCATGTTGATAATCGGCCATCTAGTAACCATAATGTAATGCTTCTATTATCCATAACTTCACTTCCCAAATAGCAAATAAGTATTCCCTTCCATGTTTAGGACTGCACAGTTTTTTTCATCAGAATATTAGTGTCCTATATTTTCTGAACCAACGTGTCCTGTCTGCAAAAAAAATCTCCAATACTAACTAATTCAATAAGATATTCATCAAGTATATCCTTCGTCCAGCTGTTAAACAAGCAGCTCCTCCCATCAACTTCAGAGTAGCGTTCATCAACATCAGCCTATAAAGCCAATGTTGATTATATCATTGTATCAGGTCCATTCCTCAACCCCACTTGATCCTTGGCATTAGAGCTTCACTATAATCTTTCATGACTTGCCCTCACACATAATCTGATGTGCCCCAAAATCTACTAAAGGAAAGAAAAAACGGAGGCAAAAAGATCCATGGGCTAAAGAATGGGGCAATATGCATGTAGCACATGTAAGGAGAGAGCATTAATCAGCTGAGAGGTGAAATACAAGCAATTCATTTTCTATTAGGGCCAATCATGACAAGTAACTAGTCTGATTCTTTGAGAAAAAATTAGTAGACAAACCAAAGATAGAAAGAAGTTTATTCGAGGCAAAGATGCCATTCATTAGCATGCTCGAAATCTCTTTTCACAGAGAAAGTGTTCAATACAGAAGGGTTCCAATAACGATTTTCTGTAATTTCAATGCAATTAACAAGTGATACTAAAGAATCGATTCATAATATTATTATTTCCTTTCTACTTTGGCACAGTGTATTTAAATTAATACAAGTTAAAAATACGAAAAAAAAGGAACTAGTTAACCCCAGGCTCTAAGTTAAAAAGCCAAGATCCACCTATTCCATCAAAAAAGCACCATACCTATGTTGGATGAGCCAATCATCAGATGAAATATCTGCAGTCAGGAAAATATGATGCTGGTTAAAGAACATACCATCCTAAAAGAGTTTATTATGAAGCTCAGGTGCAAGAAATGTATCACGCATATATTTTTCACTTCAAGCCTCCCATATTCCATGGTTTTAGGATGCAAACAAAAATTGAGGGCTTTTACTATTTTAAGATAGATGCATCTATATCTGGCTCTCTATCTTCTTTAACCAAAGACAGAAATGTTTCAAATTTCATATTGCTTCAATGCCTTTCAACATTATACCACTATACCGCATGAGCTTCATTACCACCTAATTCCAAAACCCTATTGATTGTATTCCACAAGCTTAACATTCTTTAATACCGACCAATATCATTTTAAGCAACAAGAGTAGCTGAAATTTTAATCACTGATTTGAGCTATAGCTGATAGAAGCATTACGTGTTTTTTGAAATCTGTATGCCTTCTTCCACATATGTTCAAGGATTACGTTTAGGACAATGCTAAACCGCGTTAGACACAAGAATCACTGCCTCACAAATGTCACTGGTCATGCAAACAACATGACGTTTTATGACTCTAACTGGCAGTTTGCTATGTTAACTTTCATATGCATAATAGATGGTAACATTCCAATGGTTACATCACCCTCACTTTGAAAGTAGTTCATAATTCAAATCTTCAATCTCATTTTCTCTTTCCCGTTTGAGAAGTACAGTGAACCATACCTCAGTTGATCACCAATGTTCATCATAAAAGATCATCTTTAAATGCCGTTGTGTTACACATAACAGTGGAAGATCAACAAGCAAGAGGATTTGTGCATGTCATGTTGTCCAAAGTTGATAGAAGCATAGTTTTCCTATTTTCCACCAAACATGGCTTCTTTTCCATCAAATCCATGGAGTTCATCACATAAAAAGTTGACATGATTCAAGTGTTTATTAGATGCACTTTTCATAATTATAATTAAGTTCACCATGAAATAGAACCTGAGTATTAAGTCCCTACGCTTCTCTTGTTTCAAATATCAATCAACCAAAAAGTACTCAGTATAAATAAAATACTTTTCAGTGATCACTGCATAACAGTCACTCATATCACCACATAGGATATCCACATTGGCATTAAAACGGAATATCTATATAGTTATCTATAGATATATCTATACATGTACAAATTTACAAATGTATATCGGAATGTTATCAAAGAACTATGGTTTTCTACTATCAAACAATCATTATATAATATTTTAGACACTGACGTTGCTGATGGTAATCAGAATTTGACTGTAGATACTGTAGATATAAACGTCAGCTAACTGTAAAAGTATAATAGAAATTGTCACAGAACTAAATGCTAGCAAGAAAAGTATCCAATATTATTATACTCCCATTTAAATACAACATACTCCAACATATTATCATCCTTACCTTTTGGCGAGTCCAGCCAAGTTGTCGATTGCATAAATGTATTCTCAATAACTGAAATGAATGGATATGTTAGTGATCTTCGAAGAAAAGAAACTAAACAAATTTCTCAGTGCATCTAAAATATAAGCACCCAAGGGCAAAAGAAAGGATTTACCCTATTCTGAAATAGAAACAGGAGATGATAAAGAACAAAACATAAAACTATCTAGAAATAAGATCCAATAAATCATACAAATGTGAAAGTAGCCCTCTAAAATTTCATGTACATCATAATGCAGGTTTTCTTTTCATGCAATGAAATGCCACTAGTGCTAGGAGCATCATTTTAAAAAGTAATGTGCGTACGACTAATTCCTAGAAACAGAAAAAGTGAACAAATCTCTAGTAACTACATGTGACATAAATTGGGCATGAATATTGATTCGAATTACACAAATCTCCAGCATCAAATTTGTGCTACCATAGCCATAATTTTCCACAAGAGCATCAAAAAAAATTAATTGAATCAAAATGCATTAACGACTTCCATTTCCCAAGACCTATAAACATAGTGATTACAGGCCAAGCATTGCTCCTTGACATCAAGAAGGTTTTCTAAAGAGAAACCATTTTAATTAACCAGTCAGTCTGTGTATTTTCCTAGTAATGAATAAACACCAGCTAGCACTTCCAAGTAAATTCCCTGTTTATTTGAAAATATATCGCAAAGATTCCTTTCAATCATAGCAAATTTTACATCCAAAATTTAGATTTCACAGAAAACGACTGATTCATCCATCCTGAGATTAAAATTTTCATCGCATTCTTCTCAATTACAACTTGCATTGCTGTCTGAAAGATCTAAAAGTGATGAACAAATAACCTTGCTTCTTTCCCTGGCGCAGCCTTTTAATAGTGATCCATTCTACATGCTATGGTCCTCTCTTTTTTTCTGTTTGCCAACTGAAAGACATTTAATGACACTTGGTTGAGGTTCAAAACTTGGGCTTTTCACATTACCCACCTAAATGGAAGAGAGAAACAGCTGAGAACTCATTTGCAAGGCATAATCGATACTAGACAAAGATATAGAACGATTCTGCTCAATATTTCACTGTTCATAAGTTTAAATGGAATGCAACCCTGAGGTGGCTTGGTAAATCTGCTGTGGATATTTCTCTGCTGAGAACTTGCAATGCACTTCAGGCCACCGAATCCATCACTACACCTGAAATAAATCTAAGCAAAATTTCGCACCAAATCCCGATGCTCGTTACCAGGACAAGTTGAAGAGCTCAAGGAAAACAAGATCATGCCATAAACACCCCTACATATATGATGTGCTCATTAGGCCGTCGGATTGTCTACATTACTCCCACGAAGAAGCCTCGTTGGACTCGTCTTCTTAGAAATACACAGAAATCAGAATTTGATTGATGAGAAGATGCATCTCCATTAGGGCGAATTTTCGGATACAGACACCCACAAACGAGTAACCTCAAGAAATAGCGTCATCGTCACGAGGGTCAATGAAATAGTTCCACGAAAAGTGATATCACGCGTGATGCATTCGATCAGATCCGACAGAGCGTGCGCCAGAAGATTTACTCGACGCCAAAATTTCGCAGCCCATTCAGCGATCAGAATAATAGGGCCGAACATGGGGATAACCACCTGGGAAAAGGCAACAATGGCGATGGACCCGTCGACGAACGCGAGGATAGAGTCGACGGCGAAGGTAGCAGGTGACGGGCAGGTCGTATGCCTGCTCTCCAGAGCCGCAGCTGAAGCTCCTGTCGTCCCCGCCCGCAGCATGTCCTCGCCGCCTTGCCGATGTCGTCCGTCGACAGCAACGGAGACAGCTTATGAGGTGATAGATGATAGTACGCGGACCCACCGCTCTCTCTCTCTCTCTCTCTATTTCCGTAGCATCGGTCTATGTATCCGGGAAGTGAGACAAACGGAAGATAAACCCAAATAGGCACCTGTACTAAGGATAACATATACCTAGAACCCTAAAACATCTAAAATACATTTCGCACCACCTCACTGTCTACCTTATATTTCGTCCTAGCAACCCCCGAGCACGTCGTAGAAGCTCTGAGACCACAGTGCCACGTGTTATATACCAAAAAAATGCGCCGGGACTATTAAAGAACCAATTAGAAATATATCTGAGTATTAAATCGTAACATAAATATTAAATTATCAAAAAATGGGTTTTTGGTGCACAGCATGGCTGTGGCGAGCAATAAACCAGGCGCCTGTTTTCGCTGTATCTGAATTGATATCTTTTTTGGTGTTGCAATAGAAAACTATACTCTCCAAGATAAATATACCACGGTTGATGGGTTCATCAAATGAAGAATACTGAAGAAAATAATCATATATATATATATATATATATAATTTTACTTTTCGTCAAAGGAGACCAGTACAATAACGTGATACCCATCTGATGATAAAACTCTGTTTAATGACCTCTTTATATCCTGACCTAGCACTGATTTTAGAGAAATATTAGAGTCGTCATTTCTAATCGGAGCCCCATTCATTGGATGGGTTGACATATTTCCAAGGCCAGGTTGAGGAGGTCTTGGTTGATGATGATGGTATCATCACATTCATTATTATCATTAGCGAGAGGATAACTTATCTTAAGAGAGGAACCATTTCTCCATGATAGAGCAATTGATGGACTTCCCGTCATTTTTGTTATTCCAGATAGTGTGATTTATTATCTTGATCTTTTTCTGCATTTATCTCGTTTAATACATTTATCTAATGATTTCATGGGATAAATACGTTGTTTGTTCTCAACAATATAATAACCACTAAAATAAATTGGAAAAGGCAAATACTCCTCACCAATATAATCATGTCACACATTTCAAGTGCAACTCCTACGAATTATACTCATGATATTCCATTTTTGCAATGAGGAATTTATTATCGTCCTTTTTTTATTTTATTTGATGGCTTATTGGAGCAATGAACGAGATACATAACAGTGTTGTTTCCGTGATGTGTCATGTTACATATTTAGTTTCGGCATCTCCAGTATTACATATTTAGCTCATAGATTAGAGAAAATCTTCTCCTAAACTTGGTCCATCTTTCCATCAATTTATTCCCTTTTTGAGTAATGTTTATGTATGTAACCGCATCTAGATTACGACTTATGTTTCTAGTGGCCGGTGTCTATACTATTCATCCTCCCCTGTTGCCCCAGAGCTGCTCATTCGTATTTTTATACAATCACTACATGGTTCGGAGACCCTCTACCACTATCCGTTCGTTACTAGTTGTAGATGTTGAAGCGGAAGAACGCTCCTCCTTACCTTATAATGTTTTTGGGAACAGAGCTGAGGAGCAACTGGTTAGGGGCTGGTGCTTTTTGTATGAAGCTCATACAACTGGTCAAGGGATTATTCGTCTGTAAGCTCATGCAAAGTTTTGGTGTTATTCCATCTCAGGAATCGAGAAAGAGCAAGGCAGACGAGACAACAACGGTTCAAGAGTGAATGGTAGCAAGTTTATTCTCTCCAGACAAAAGCAAGTGCAGCTCATAGAAGTGGAATCAGGACACTTCTCCATTCCATAAGATTATGGCTTCTTCCAAGGACTCCCTCATTCTCTCTCATAGCCCCTTCACTCTTAGCCGAGCTCTTCTGCCACTAACAATAGCAATGGCAAAAGTGATGGCCTCCTTCAGGCTTGCAGAACCCTCCCTTCGAGCAGTGTGGTCTGCACTGTCCATCGCAGGTTATGTTATCAGCCTTGGTTCTGCACCTGAGGTTTACCGGGTTGGATTTGCAGCAGAGCAGAGGCTTTCCTGGCCAGTCCATCGGGGAAATAACAAGACGGGCTCTCGTGAGATGACTGAAAATTGCGGAGGAAGTAATACAAAAGACCAGAATAATTTCATGGAACGTGGTGCAACATACCTGCTGCTTCAGCGGCAGCTATCAAGCAAAGCACAAGGAAGATGACTCCGGCCCTTGACATGTTCGCCTCCCGTTCCCTCTCTCTCTCGATGCCGTATGGTGTTCACAGACCATACTCGAGAATTTATAGGCTGGATAGACGCGCTAACTCAGTCATCGCACCCCTTCGCTCTCCTCCTTTTGCATTCATCCCCACATTTACTCTCGTACCTCGTCAAATCGTAGCAATGGGTAGCTGTTAATCTTCCAGCCGAGACCTTCCCGTTTTGGCTCCTCCCTTCCCTTTTGGGATGACCCATTCTCAAATCACGCGAAATATTCCATATTTAACTGTTTCCATCTTTAGCCAATCGTGTATCCTATGAAGGGGGGGAGTGTACATAAAGATCAAGAATAATCAATAACATGAACTGGGTCATTTACTTGCCAGCCAGCCGGCCAGCCCCTAGAAAATCCTCGCCATTTAAAGGTAGATCATCCAGCCGACAAATGCATGGCAGCTACCCCACACTGGGTCTCCCTTGCTCTTCGGAGCTCATCCAGTTTAGTATCCATCTCACACAATGTCCAAGCATATGGTCACCCACATCCGACGAAGAGATCTACCGTAGTGATTGCCGGATCTGGACTCGTAAATTATGTAGAGCATGAGAAGATTACCCCCTAGATTCCATGCTTTTAAGCACATTTCTTTCATGATTTCCTGCCATATCTGGCACCCGTTGTTTCTCTATAAAGTTGTTATGACGCATATTGCCTTACTATATATAGTGGGATATGCGGACATTTTCATATAGTCGGTTGCAATGCCTAATGTTCACCAATCATTGAAGCCATGGCAGATAGGGTCCAAGGAGGTATGGCTGATTCAAGAATGGAAACGGAAAATAACTGTCTGATCTTTGTCACTTACAGCAAACAAAATCGAACAAATGGGATGCCTAAGCGTTGGCTTCTCAACCAACAGATAGTATGGACGTCCCCAAATATAGCATCTTTATTCGCAGCTAGATATTCATGTTCCTTTGGCGCATGCATGCTTCAGGTCCACAAAACAAAACCAATGGATAGAGTCGATTAGGCTATTTTGGCTCTATAACACTAACTGTAGAAGAAATCTTTGGACTGCATTGAAATCATGCGAAAAAAATTAAATAAAAAAAATCCTAGTCGATGTGATCCCAATCGTATCTAAAAGGCCCGACGAGGGGAGGGCCCGAACACTCACGCTTGAACGGATCCGATAAGATGACGTCATCCTGACTCGGTCGGAACCGCCTGCGCGGAGGACGTGGTAATATCGTAGTTTTCAGGTGAAACTTAGTCTGTATATAAATGGCACACGGGTCATTAGTTTTCTGGAGACGTCCTCTTCCTCTCAGTTTCTCTTCCGGTCCGCCGTGGGGTGCCGACTTCCTCTCTGCCACGCTCTATTTTACGGCGGGAATCTGCCGGGTTCGCCGTCTCAAGAATTCCGTTGCCGCGCATTTGCAGATTTCGCTATCCTCTCTCGATCGGCTGCTTCTTGGATCATCGGCTTTCCTGATTCGCCAAACCAGCCAGAACAATGGTATGTCTCCTGGGTGATTTCCTTTATTTTCAGTGCGCGTCCAACGCGATCCGAAACCCTTATCTCTGATTGAATGCTAATTTTTTGTCTGCCGATCTCAGTCTTCGCTTGCGGCTGCCAGAGCGGACAATTTTTACTATCCACCGGAATGGAGCCCCAAAAAGGTGAGGCGCGCGGTCCAATTCGATTTCTGTAGTGGGAGCTACATAGTAATGTTTTCATGCGAATGGGGATTTACTTTCTTTATTAGGCATTTTTATTGTCGGATGTCGACGCTGATTGATTAAGCATCCTCTTTTAATTGTTCTAGGGCTCCTTGAACAAGTTCCATGGGCAGCATGCTTTAAGGGAAAGAGCGAGGAAGCTCGATCAGGGTATTCTGATTATACGGTAATAACATCCCTTTCCTCAATATTTCTTGAATGATTAGGGTTTGCCCTAATCGTTTGTTTGTTTCAGAACATTTCTCGGATTTTCAGAACAATAGGTGCTTATTTATACTCTAAAATTGATGCCTAAGTGACGGATCATTCCCACGAATGTGATTTAGCTTAATTTTAAGGCAGTTTTTTGAGGGAGGTGGGTGTGTATCCTAATGTTATTATGTTATGTTGGTGTATTGATGCGTTGAGAAGGGTTTTTTCTCGAGAAAATAGCCCTAGTTCGTTGGCTTATGTTTTTGTGCCCCTCCTCAAATTTTGATGCTTAATCATGCTATGGTGCTGAACTTCACTGGATGTCCTTTACCTGTCTGGGTTATTTCTACGATACCGCAGCCTGTTGGTCCTTGAAAATAGATGGGCCCTACTCACACGTATTGTCGAGCCAGCATGCTTGAGTTGATCATTGTCCATTATCCCATAGCTCATTAAAGAACTATGCGTTTTGAAAATTTTGGGTTGCTTTAATTATGATGGGTTGTAAGCTTGTAACTCACCTCTATTAAAAAAAAATAGGGGAAGGGAAGCTTTTATTAATCCGCTCTCCTCTTCTCTCAGGCTCACTCACCTGTCTCTTTGCATCGTTCTTCTCTTTCATTGCTTTTTTTTCTTTTCTTTTCTGCTCACGAACCTAACAGTTACCTAGGAAAAACTATGTCCGAACCTGGCCCATAAATCAGCAGCCAAACAGCAAGCCCTCAGAGAAATGAAACCCAAATAGGGGTTTGGGTGCTTGACTTTCATTTCTCTGAGGGCTTGCTGTCTGGCTGTCTGCTTTTTGGAATGATTGGAATATCATTCTTAAGTGTATTAGAAAGGCTCACTATATAGGATCTCAGTATATCCTTTTCCATCATCCTCAGATTTTTTTTGTTCTTTTCTATTTCTTACATGTCCTATTGCACACAGTTGCAGAACGGCTGGTTCTTCAGTGACTCTCCCCGTGGGGATGTCCTAATATTGTATGCTTGAGTGTTTTCCTCTTTTTGATGCCTATTATAAAGCTCAAAGTATACATTTAGTTTTTGCTGTCATATAAATTCTTGAATAAAGAAATTAAATATGGTTTCTTCTTCACTTGGAAAATTATTGCGCTGTATAATGTACAAAAATACATTCATGAACACTCAGAGTCCTGTTAAAAAGAGACAGGCAACAAGATATATCGGGAGGAAATCTACGTGGAACTGATTGTATCTTAATTGGCTGATCCACGTGCAGATTCGAGATGCCCTTCAACATCTGGTGTGGCGGATGCAATTCGATGATTGGCAAGGGTGTCAGGTTCAATGCCGAGAAAAAGCAAGTGGGAAATTACTATTCTACAAAAGTACGTTTCTATCTTCATTTAAAGCATTCATTTTTGCATTATTTTTTATAATACAATATTCAAGATAGATTGCAGAAAAAATAAGATGCATTATGCAATTTCTCTTTTCATATTTACTGGGCATATTTCATTTAATCTAGAGTAATGGACTAGGGATAAATTGAAGATGGGGTAAATCTCAGATGGGACATAACCAGAGCTTCCACAGTACGAGGATAAAATAAAATAGAAGCCCCTAGTTCCGTCTGTTAAATCATTGACTGGTTAAGCAAACACAGGGCACGGATCTTCTTCTTTCTTTGGGTGAAGAATTTACTAATGTGCATGCCTGTTTGGGACTGATAGTTGCTGTGATTATTTCCTTGTGTCAGATATGGAGCTTCACCATGAAATCTGCTTGCTGCAAACACGAAATCGTCATCCAGACGGATCCAAAGAACTGCGAATACGTGATAATCAGCGGCGCTCAGCGCAAAACAGAGGACTTTGACGTTGAGGATGCTGAAACGCTGGCTCTACCCGCAGACGAAGGTACTCCCATCAAGTTCAAGTTTAAATTCAAGTCCTGTGTCAGACTCACCGCCTCCGTTCCCCAGCTCGTGTGTCTAGCTATTGGTTGAAGGCCATTATTTCTCGCACATTTTCTCTTCTGAAACTGTGGTCACTTCTACATTGCAGACAAGGGCAAGCTTTCAGATCCATTCTACCGTCTTGAACACCAGGAAGAAGACCTGCAGAAGAAGAAGGAGGCCGAACCCGTCCTAGTCCGCCTTCAGAGAATCTCCGACAGCCGGCATGCGGACGACTACAGCCTCAACAGAGCCCTCAGGACTCATCTTAGGGTATGTAGGAAGGACAGCCGATGCTTTCTCAAAGTGGTGGTAATTGATCTCTCACCTCTTCCTCCTCTCTCAGGACCAGAAGAAGAGAGTCGCTCAAGAGGAGGATGCTTCGACGAGGTTGGGGCTCGGAATACGGCTGCTCCCCAGATCAGAGGAAGACTCCTCGGCCTCCGCCAGGGTGAAGTTCCCGCCCAAATTTGAAAGGAATCGGAAGGACAGACGGGCCGCGATCCGATCCTCGTCTATATTCGGGGCCCCCTCTAAGTCCTCCCCCGGCGGCGACCAGAGACCGGTGCTGGAGGCGAAGCGGCGGCGGATCCAGGCGGCGGCGGCCTCGGCGTTGTTGGCGGGCTCGGTCAGGCCATCCCCCTCTTCTTCCAGCTCTCGTCTGCAGAACGCGAGGCCTCTCAGCATCAGGAGAAGATGAATAAGAATAGCCCCTGGGCTGTGGTTGCAGAAAGGCTGGGCTTAGATGCTCCTACTGCTGCTGCTGTTCAGTGAGTGTGCAATGTTGTAATTCCTTGTTATTATGTTGATGAATGGGTGGGCCCGACCCACACTTGCCTCCCGGATCCTTGCAAGCTCCGGCTCGTTTCTGATACGAGCCGAGTCGGAACGAGTGAGATTCCTACTCTTTTGTTTTTTCGGGTACAGAATGGGCCGGGCCCGATTGGGTGGTATTAGGTCTTAAGCCCATTGGGCGCGAGCGGTCCAACATTCCTGGGGCGAGTGAAGTGACGGGACCGGATCGGGCCGGTCCGGGCCGGTTCGAAGGGGAGGATTTTTCCCGCCACATAGCACGTCTCGAGGCTGATTTCTCTCTCTCTCTCTCTCTCTCTCTCTCTCGCTCTTCCCGGGTTGTATAAGCGAGCGAGACGAGACCATCAGTCTCTCTCGTTCGCCATTTCTCTCCCTTCCCGGTCTCTGCGCGCGCGTTCGCTCCGCCGTTCCAACCTGTGCCAGTCGGTCATGATGGAGGAGGAAGACCGCCTGGCGGAGCAGAGCAAGCTGCCGGAGCTCAAACTAGGTAAACTCCCCTCACCGCGGTACCGACCCTCGTACTGGTTTTATCTTTGGTTTGACGGATGGTGTGTTACGTTGCAGACGCGAGGCAAGCTCAGGGATTCATCTCCTTCTTTAAGACCATGCCTCATGTATGCACCTTCTGTCGTCTACCATTTAAATCTTATTTGGTCAGTTTCGATCACATTGGACGCCCGGGGGGTGTGTTTTTTCTGCCGTGGGCGATTATGACGTTTTAATTTTTCCTGTTCTTTCCTCGTGATTGTTTCACCTTGCTGCCTGTAGGATCCAAGGGCTGTGCGCTTCTTCGACCGCCGGGTGAGTGCGGCGGTTCCTGCCTTTTTCGACCCTTGTGCATGCTTCTTCTCAGTAGGGATCGCCTTTTTGGTCTCTGTTTCTTGTTTCCGTTGCTCTGAGGATAGAGTGACGCCCTTATGAAAAAAAATCCGCGATAAAGTTCGACTGTCATTCTTACCATACATAATTTATTTGCTCTTTTCAGTTATTTTCATTTTGTGGGTATTTCCATACAAGATTGACTTTGTTTCACTGTGATTCCTTTGGTTTTAGGGAGCTTCCTTCTCAGTCTTTACAGTTCGGTTATGAGACGTGTAGTTGATTCATCCCTATGTAAGCGTTCCTCGCGGATAGGGATTATAAAGTTTTTTTCTGGACAAAAGATGTGCCTTCAATGCGAATTAATCGGCATTAAGAATCGTGAAGCGGATTATGAATTGGAGTATTCGATTGGCATGTGCATGTCACATGAATGTTGTTTACGTGCAGACATGTTATGGATCCGACAATGCAGTCCGTGGTGAAAAATCGTGTCAAACAATCAACTTTTCTTATCACCCTAAACATGAATAACGTGTAAGAAGAGAGGTGGTTAATTGAACCCCTGGAATTGTGACAGTTCAGAGGAAAGCATGAAAGAACCAAGTTTGGCATTTAGCTACGAAACTTGCTTTCCACGAAATAGTAGACCTGTAAAAGTATTTCAGAGAATACCATCCATTTGATTGTAAGAGGCCTTTTTGTTTTTACGAGAAAGGGCTTTGCTGCTCCAGCCCTGAGTGGGTGTCGCCCCCCTTGATACTGTTTACCACTGTGGTCGGTGGAAGAGGCCTGCCTCCTCGTGAGGCTATCTGTCACCAAGGCCTGAATGCCGCAAGTGGGCACCTCAATGTGCCCCTGCCGCCCTGCCTGGCTCTTAGTTTAGTGCTCATTCCTTGTTATTTCTATTCAACTTGTCACACTTGTGAAATCCATAATTTGATGATCTCTCTCAGCTATTTTTGTTATTTCCTTTTGATTGGCATCAGTATTGTCATGTCGTTCCCATGTTCTGTCCTTCAAGATGATGTCATTACCATTCATGGCATAAATCGTTTTCTTTCGGATTCTTAACAACTGATTGAAAGTGTTATGTTCTCTTTTTACCTTTTGAGCAACATTATGAGCTCTACACTGTATCATTGGAATTACTTCATGAACTTTATCGTTTATTTCCCTTATTAGCACATCGACCGTGGTTGTAAACAATATCTTGTTAATTCTTAATGGTGAGATTTTGAGAAAAGTGATATCAAACGGTTTCCGTACCAAAGCTTTCAGCTTGGGACGATTCAATCCTTCAAAAGTCTGTGAGAAGTTCATGAATTTCATTTCTTTATTCATCTTTCGATTTGCGTGTCATGGTTGTAAACAACGGCATGTAAATCCTTAAGTTATGAGATATTATGGTAAGTTTTAACGATTTTTTTTTTATTTTGACCTGGGATATCAGTTTGAGATCTGTTCAGTTACCACCCCATTCCAGTTTGAAAGATGAACACAGGACTGGCTTCCGCGGATGTCTTAAGGAACTATGTGAGGACAAGATCAGGCAGGTTCGTGAGGTTGTCTAGGGGACTAGGGATCCGATGTCCCTCTTATGGGGAGGAAAGGATTGAAGATGCAGAAGAAAAACCATACAGAAGAAAGGAAACTTATTCACCGAAACTTTAATTGTAAATTGTTCATTTTTTATCATGAGCAAAACAGCTCTTATCCGCTGATTTGGGGAGCTCCGTTCTTTTTTTGATTTTTGGTGCGGTTCTTGATACCCAATCTAATTCTGGGTTATGGATGCATTTTTGCTTAAAAAAAATTCCGTGACATTTGTGATCACTCATTAGGTTTTTGTTGTGCAGACCTTTTTCGTTAACCATTTACAATGACACTGATATTGTCCATTTTTAAGAAAACACTATCAATACATGCAAACCAACTTGACTGGTATCTTTTTCTGAGTATTCGGTAACTGCTTATGATAATTCATTCTCAATTTAAAATATCAAAAGGTTAAAATTTGATCTTCTCTGGATTTTTCCACCTTTGAGGAAATTATGTATCAATTGCAATAGTTAGGGTTTTTTTCTGGTGAATAGTTTGGATCTTTAGAGTGCTGCTTTCATTTTACTTATGCCTTTTTGCATTGTTATTCATATGGTTGAATCAGGATTACTATACTGTCCACGGTGATAATGCGATGTTCATTGCCAAGGCATATTATCATACTTCTAGTGCATTACGACAGCTTGGCAATGATTCGGATGGCATTTCAAGTGTTAGTGTAAGTAAGAACATGTTTGAAACAATTGCACGTGATCTCCTCTTGGAGAGAAATGATCATACGTTGGAGATCTACGAAGGCAGCGGGTCAAATTGGAGATTGACTAAAGCTGGAACTCCAGGCAAGCTTGGAAACTTTGAAGATATTTTGTTTGCCAATAATGACATGCAAGATTCCCCTGTGGTAGTGGCTTTATGCATCAACTTTCATGAAAATCAGTACACTGTGGGATTAAGTTACATAGATGTGTCTAAATGGGTAATTGGTATAACAGAATTTTTTGATGATAGCCAGTTCACGAATGTTGAGTCTGTTTTGGTGGCTCTTGGTTGCAAGGAGTGCCTTGTGCCCATGGAGGGTGGTAAATCTGCAGCGGCGAAGACCCTGCATGATGCATTGACTAGGTGCAGTGTTCTCTTGACTGAAAGAAAGAAGTCTGAGTTCAAATCACGGGATTTGGTGCAGGACCTTGGGAGGATAGTTAGAGGCTCTATTGAACCAGTTAAGGATTTGCTCTCTGAGTTCCACTGTGCACTGGGGGCTCTTGGGGCATTGCTTTCATATGTCGACATTCTTGGAGATGATGGTAATTATGGGAATTATACCTTACAAAAATACAGTCTGGACAAATATATGAGATTGGACTCTACTGCTATCAAGGCATTGAATGTTTTTGAGAGTAAGACAGATGCAAACAAAAATTTTAGCTTGTTTGGCCTCATGAATAGAACCTGCACAGCGGGCATGGGTAAAAGGTTGTTAAATAGATGGCTCAAACAACCGTTGCTTGATGTAGATGCGATAAATTGCAGACTGGATTTGGTTCAAGCATTTGTTGAGGATGCTGCACTGCGGCAGGGATTGAGGCAACACCTAAAAAGAATCTCAGACATTGAGCGGTTGACTAATAATTTGAAGAAGAAGTCTGCTAATTTGCAGCCTATCATAAAGCTTTATCAGGTAATTCTGGATATATTTTATCATCTCTTTTGGTATTGTTATTTTCCATGGATATGTTTTAGCTTAAATAACACCATTTTCTTTGTTTGTTATGCTTTGCTGTATGTATTGGTTAACTAATGCTACTTTTTTATTCAGTCAAGCATAAGACTTCCACATATCAAAGAAGTCTTGCTGCAATATGAAGGGCGTTTTTCATTATTAATCAAAGAGAGGTATTTGGATCCCTTGGAATTTTGGATGGATGAGGATCACTTGAGTAAGTTTATTGCCCTTGTTGAAGCTTCTGTTGATCTAGACCAACTTGAGAATGGAGAGTTCATGATATCATCTGGTTATGACCAAAATTTATCAGTCCTAAAAGAAGAGCTTGATAAAGTTGAAAAGCAAATACAAAATTTGCACAGGCAGACTGCAGATAATCTTGATCTAACCGTTGACAAAGCGCTGAAATTGGAAAAAGGTACACAATTTGGACATGTTTTCAGAATTACGAAGAAAGAGGAGCAAAAAGTTCGAAGAAAGCTCAATGACAACTTTACAATCCTGGAAACTCGGAAAGATGGAGTGAAATTTACAAACTCAAAACTTAAGAAGTTGGGAGATCATTATCAGCGGGTACTTGATGACTACTCAAAATGTCAGAAGGAGCTTGTTGTTCGTGTTGTTGAAACATCAGCCACTTTTTCCGAGGTTTCATAACCTTTGTGTTCCCTTGACATATTTTTTCTTTCAAGTTATGGATTTTTGGGGGTCTTTATCAGCTGTATTGATACAGGTATTTGAAACTTTTGGTGGCATCCTTTCTGAATTGGATGTCCTTCTAAGTTTTGCTGATCTGGCCGTTAGTTGTCCAACGCCTTATGCCAGGCCTGCTATCACATCCTCGGTAAAGTTGGCAAAATATTCATAGTCGTCGTTTCAACTTGTATCTTTTCTGATATTTTCAAACTTTACTCTCCTGGTAACATTATGGTTTACCAGGATGAAGGGGACATTATTCTTGAAGGGAGCAGGCACCCGTGTGTGGAGGCTCAAGATGGTGTAAATTTCATACCTAATGATTGTATCCTTGTGAGTATTCTAGCGGAAGTGGTTAGCGGTTCAGATCAAGCAGTCTAAATGGATTAACTTGTTATATGTTGTATAGGAAGTGCTGATTAACTTGTTGTGTGGTTTTTTTCCCCATTAATTAGGCCCGCGGAAAGAGTTGGTTCCAGATAATAACCGGACCTAATATGGGTGGGAAATCTACATTTATTCGGCAGGTTTGTCTAGTTTATGAATTCTATTTAGATGTAGTTAATTCCTGATTGTTGATGTATAGGATTGGGATTAGATTAAAGCATGTCCACAGAAAGAAATCTTAACTGGAAGGTTATATATGAATGGGAGAGCAATCAATGGTATTCTCTTGATTATTTTCGTGTTAAGAAATTTGACTGTTGTTTTGTCTTAATTGTAACTTTGTCCATAGTTTCCATTTTAGTCAGCAATAAATTATTATTCTGCTGTCGTTTATTGTATTATTTTGTCCCCATTGTATCGTGTTTCTATTCTCTCCATATGTTGTAGCATGAGTGAACCTCAACTGATTATCGGGTTATTTCTTTTATCTGTGGATTGTTTTTTATGATCTCAGTTATTTTCTCTGGAAACACACCCCCAGGCTCAAGACATGTTTTTGCTTCACATTTGCAACATTTTTTCATCAATGCACAAGTTTGCCTTCATCCTTGGATAACTTGCTAAAATACAGTCATTCTTATTTCATTAATGTTTGACTGAGTTCTCTCCAATGGGAGAACCATAAAGAGTATGTTGCTATTTCTTGAATTTCTGCCTCGGAGTCGCAATTATTAACCAATCAAGGCATCTTGTAGTACCTTGGTGTACCCTAAGGATTATACCAGTGCACTGCAAAATGATCTCTAAGTTTAAATAAACTCTAAAAAATATGGGAATATTATGGTATTAATACACAAATGAAAGGCGCTATAATCAGATTACAAAGTTTACCAATCACATAGAATCACATTATTGGCAATTTTTTGAAGCCTCTTGTAAATGGAAGGCAATGGAAGCCATCAGAATCATCTGTGGTCTACTGCCTGGCGTTTTTGGCTGCAAATAATAATGGCATAAGTGCTGCGATTGATTTTTTGGCGCACAGTATTATATGCTTCAATAGTTTAAGGTTACTGAATTGGTTATCATGTTAAGACTAGAAAAGTGATTCTACTTCTCCAATTCGAAATCAAGTCAATTTAAATTTATGTAAAGTAGTACCGGAGTATGATTTTTTTTTCCTTTTTTGATTTCCGATTTATTCATTCAAATGTCTGTTGTTATCAGGTTGGCGTAAATGTTCTTATGGCACAGGTTGGTTCTTTTATTCCATGTGATAAAGCAAGCATTAGCATCCGTGACTGTATTTTTGCTCGTGTGGGAGCTGGTGACTGCCAGGTTTTTGTTTTACTATATGAAGAATACGAATAAAGCAATGATTTTTTGTAGATCCTTTGATTATCCTATGACCCTATTATATCTAGAAAACATATGTTGTGCTGAAAACACGTTATATTTCTTGCATATGGTAAGGTATTTACCTTTTACTTATTTTTTGTTTGTAACAATGTTGAATTTTCCATTTTGAGCGTAACTCTTTAGCTCTATTTGTGTTTGAAGGCATCCGAATTAGCTTTTTTCAATTCTGATTTCAGAAGTGGTGATTACATACTGATTTTTGTCTATGTGGGATTAAATACTTATAGCTTTTAACCTTAAAATTCACTCCGTTGTAGAGATGTCCCTTTCCTTTGTAATTTTTTGATGCAGCTATCAGCTATTCAGTCACTATAAATTGGAGTGGTTTCCCTTTAACATTGCTCATGCATCAAAGTTCAAATCAGGAGAGCTTTATTCTGTCATCATACTTCACGTTTTGTTTCTCTTTAAAGGCGTATCCTGGAATTCCTTTCCTAGTTACGTACTTTTAACTGCTAAGTACTTATTGAGTTAATATATAGCTATTGTACTAAATTTAACCGCTAATGAGTTAAATTCCTTTGTCTTCAATAGTTTTTCATTCATTCAATACTCAATTTTAAATTTGTACGAAAGAATTCTATTTGGTTCATGTCATACTGTCTTGGTAATTGTAGATCGAATCGATTATCCATTGCTTCAACCCAGCTCTGTTTTATTCAGTGCTGGTTGTGACCCTCATTTTTAGAGGGGAAAGCTTATGTGCTTATTTTGGATTGCTTACCATGTTGATACCCCTCCAGGATTCAGTTTCTACTGTTAGTGGGGTATAGATCTCCTTTGGAAAAAAAGTAGCTTATCCCTGAACCTCCCATTCCATAAAGGTCTGATTTGCAAATTATGGATAAAATTTAAACAGCAATCGTGAATCTTTTTTTTCTCCTTGACCTCGTGTCAAGAGAACATCTTGATTACATCCGTGTAGATATGGAATAGGAAAGGGGCAAGACCACCAGAAAGTTTTAGGTGTTTCTTAAAGTGGCATTGGTCAATATGTATTATTTCCTGTGGTTTTGTTGTAGAAGTCGTTCTGAGGTAACATTTTGATCGAAATATCTATCAAGATAAATCATGATGAATAGATTGGCATAATATGTTTTGGGGCTCAGTCCAAAGATTCAAGGTCATGCTTTGACTTCGCTGTGTAATATACAGGGAAGCATGAAAATAGCTCCCTCGTCCACTTCCATAGACGCACTGTATAGCTGATTTTCTGAATCCATCAGTAGAAACTGTGGTTCTAGAACGTCATATTCATTCTTACCGGTTTACTATGCTCCCCGAATGAACACGTAGCTAGGCACCACAATCTTTGCTGATAAAAGTGAAATGGGCAATGAGTTGACAAGCTTCGTATGAGGTTTAATGTCTGAGGTCTCTACTCCAAAAAATCTATGGTCACTGTCATTTTCTTTGTTGTTGACGTTCCTTTGACAAATTTTACGCGCAGAAGTATTTTAGAATGCCTGGAAAATCAACATCATAATTTATACAAAATATGTTTCAATTGCATATACTTTGAACGCTGTCAATGACTTATTATTTCGTTTTTTTCTTCATAGGAAAATAACTTTGTGAAGCTTTTTCTTCATTTTCTTGGCTCTTTATTTGCAGCTCCGTGGGGTTTCTACATTCATGCAAGAAATGCTTGAAACTGCATCTATCTTAAAAGGCGCCTCACAAAACTCTCTCATAATTATTGATGAGTTGGGTCGTGGCACATCTACCTATGATGGATTTGGTCTGTTCTCTATTTGATTTTTCCTTTGGTCATTAATAAATGTGCAAACAATTTGGTTGGATGTCACGTAGACATTATTTTTTTTTCTTTTTTCCTCTTCAAATGTTTCACCTTATTCTATTATTAATTTCTAAAATTTGAGGGAGAAATGGCTTTAGTTTGCAGTTTTTATTTAACTGAATTCAGTGTCTTTTATACTACACTTAATTATCGTTCTGCATTTGTTGAGTTGGATTCTACTGCAGCTGGCATTGATTCGAGCTCTTATTATTCATGTTGATTTGCTTCATTCATTCCTCAGGATTAGCTTGGGCTATCTGTGAGCACATAGTGGGGTTGATCAAAGCTCCAACGCTATTTGCAACCCATTTTCACGAACTCACTGCGTTGGCTCATGGAGATATTAATTTCCATCCTGAATGTAGACCAATCCACGGAGTAGCGAACTATCATGTAGGAGCACACATTGACCCATCGAGTCGCAAATTGACCATGCTTTATAAGGTTTGTCCTTTTGTTTCAACTTGTCAACCGGCTTCCTTTTATTTTCTTGTATATCTTTTTTCCCAATTCAAACTATAAAGTGTCAATTAATGTACGTAACTAACTGTACAACTTATGGGTGATAATGCTTTCTCTAGTCTGCTTTCCTTATGCTTCCGAACTAGGGTGATCTTTTTCTTTTCTAGCTGAGTTTCTTTGCGAAAAAAGGTGTATATTGAGGAAACGGAATGAGGTCCAAATTCAGTAAAACAATAAGCAAGTGGCAAGTTAAAAGAAGGAAAGGGGTTGAAGGTTATGCATTATGGTTGAAAAAAACTATTTGGGGGAGATTCCTTCAGATTTTATTGCAGATAGAGCTTGTCTAAGGTGCAATTGGAGTATATAGGTGGTATGCGGATGAAATTCATGATGAGAAAGTATGTGAAACAATATAAATCGTTTCTCACCAAGTATATAGGCGGTCTTTCATTTTTTATGATTCTTGCTTGTAAGTGATATAATCAAAATCCAACATGGTGAAGAGAAAATCAATTTCAAACATGTTTCAGCTGTGTCCATGAAAACGCTAATTCTGAATATGGTGTTCAGATCGCAGACAAGAGAAATGACATTCATTGCTAAAGTATAGGTAGTCCGAGAACATCAAAATGTCTAGACTACAATGTCTATGGTATCGCATCATCACATTGGAATTGAGTGCTCTGTCACTGTTCAGACCTCGACTGGGTCCGAGCTTCCCAAACTCTATGCTGTTGGGGAACTCCGCATGGGTCTGAGTACTTGTGGTATGATATTCCCCGCCAAGCACTTCAGTCAGTCTCGAGATGAGAAGTTTAATGTTAGACGTGGGTTGGTCTTCTTCCTTCCATTGTGCGTGACACGACTTAAGGCTTGCGGCTCAACGTTGTAGCGGATGCATAAGGTAGAAGGGGCATGCTACTGCAGCCTGTGGAAAGAGAGCTCTATCCCATGCCTTTCATCTCCATTTGTGGGTCGATTAGAGTGGGGGATTAGTGGAGAGATTCCTCTCATTTATGTTTGCAACATAAATAAGGGGAGGGGAAAGAATGGAACAGTTTCTTTGCTTTTGACGTACATCCTTCCAATTACTGTTTGAAAGGAACATAAAGAACGGAAATCAAAGGAAATAACTTTCTGCTGCCTTGTTTCCCGCTGCTGTTGCACATCATGCCCTGACCCACCCACCCTGGTCTGTGAACGTGCTTTAATCTGGCAAAATGGCTTAACAATGGGACATAGAGACTTGCGGTAGTCTATAAGGTTTAGAATCCATTCGCCGTTAAGACTTCTCGTCGTAATAATTCTAGTTTAACAAAAGGAGAAAGTTTTTGAAATTATGAACGGCAGAGGAATTTTTGCACAGTTATGAAAATATGTATTTTGAAGATCTTGTCGGCACAAAAGGGCTTTGGAAAATCGCCTTGGTTTGAGTTAGGCCTCCCACTTGTGGCATCCTGATATCCTTCCACTAGAATACGATGGAGATCTTGTACACTGATTGGTAAAATGACTATCTCGAGACATGGGAAACTGTGCAAGTTTATAGAGAATTATATTCCTGATATAACTGATAATTTCTCGGTGATCTAGGGTTTATCTGCTGTGAAAAGTTTCTTGATAGGCTACATTTTTTTTACACAATGGAATACTAGTATTTATTTTTAACCATCAGCTTTGTTTTATATTTCGTTTGTTGCTATGTGATTCAGGTTGAACCGGGAGCTTGTGATCAAAGTTTTGGGATTCACGTGGCAGAATTTGCGAACTTTCCCCCCAGCGTTGTTGCCCTAGCTAGAGCAAAAGCTGAAGAACTGGAGGATTTTTCTTCAACTAAGAATATTTCAGATGTTGACATGGAAGAGGTCGGTGAAAATAAAAGAACCGTTGCATTTTCATTGTCCATATCTTGTCACTTTTATTAGATTTCATTCGGTATAATCGTCTTGTGAATGATTTTCACAATAAAAAGAAACTTTCATCAAATGAAAGCTAGGTAAATGGCGTCCATCAGGTCGTCATCTATTTAAGAACCAGTGATGGACTGGTGAGATCATGTTATCTAATTAAGTCAATGGGTTCTCCTACGAAAAACCTGGCATCATATTATTATCGCAAGAGATGTTCACGTTTCCAATATCTAGGTCATGCGTAACTAAAACAAGGGTGCATGTTTTTTGGATGCCTCTCAATCAAACCACAGTGGAGACGTTTTTGCCTTTTTCTACGTTCTTGGGAATATCAATGCCAATCCCCAGGTTTATTTTGCCACTCTTCTCTTCTTTCTGGACTGGGTCCTGTTAATGATTTTATACGGTTTGACCGCAAGCACAAAGTCTCCTTGCATGCTTAACCAACATCATGTGAGCTTGTGAAGGACCAATGTTGCGTGATGACCTTCATTGAAGCTTTCCCACCTTGCTAATTAGCGTATCTACACTTCTACACAGTCTCCCACAAGGTTTCCATTACAAGCGTAAAGAGACTGAATATTCCGTTTTTTTGATGTCCCATTGAACTAGCATATGTTGATCTTTGAATTCAATATTCCCATCTTTCCGAGGACAAATCAAGTACCTTATTGAGCCTTGTCTCCATCTCGTCATATATAGAAGCATAACCCTATTTTCTTCTTGCTCGCGATCGTCTCCACAGCACTTTCTTAGAACCAGCGCCTTTGGGCACAGGTAACTGGAAATCTCCATTCTTAGTTAATCTAAATAGCTCATCTGCTTGAAAGACAACCTGAGCTCCACACTGCCTCTGCTCTGATGTGAATCCATGAACATGGATGAAGACTGGTTATAAATTGTTACTCAGTGTATGCAAAACAGAGAGATCTTTAGCATCGTCTACTCTGGCTACTCCGGTCGCTCTGTATGAAAGGACTTAACCGTCTTCCGTAGTTGCCCCTCGCCTCTCTCCTTGGATCAGAGCATTGGGCTCCATTTCATCCTTTCTGTTCATCTCTTCTAACTGATTGTGAGGCTCCCATTACTGCTAAAAAGAGTCTCACCGTACTTTGGTCGCCATGGATACAAGTTGCTGTTTATTTGCCTGGATGGATGGATGGATGGATCGATGATCTCCTCTGGGACGGTCTTTTTTGCCAGGTGGGCTCCAGGCGCAAGAGGCGTTGGGGCGAGGACGACATGGCCAAAGGTGCAAAAAAAGCTCATCGATTCCTGAAAGAATTCACGAGCTTGCCGCTCGACCGGATGGACCCCGTTCAGGCCTCGCAGGAGATCAGCAAGCTGAGATCCCAGCTGGAGAGAGACGCCATCGAGAATCCATGGCTCCAGCAGTTCTTCAGCAGATCCTGAAACCGGGCAGGCAGCCAGCCAGCCATGGATGCTCTGCTCGCAATTTTGATTCTTTTGTGGTAGGCAGATTTCATCCTGCTGAGCCGAGCCCCCTTTTTTTTTGGGTGCCGCCAAAATTCAATCGGCGATGTAACATATCCCATATGGAGAACCATTAGTTAGCCCGCAGATGGTCCACTCTGTAGCATATCCCATTGAAAATGTGCTTCACCAGACGCCATCTAGTGCACGAGCCAGTAAGAATTTCAAAGAATCAGGCTTATGATATACGCCATCGATGCTGCACTAAGCTGCTGGTGCCCTCTCTCTCTCTCTCTCTCTCATTGATGATTCTACGACTAGTCTGGCAAGTCTCAGCACCTAAAACCAATGGAAAGCCAGGCAACCTGTACAGCAGCTGGTGGGTTCATCTTTTTCATCACAAAAGCCGTGCCAAGAGGAGCAGCGTTCGGTTCCATTCTGTCTGATATCTTACACTTTTAGAAGACAAGCAATGTGAATATACACAGAACAAGCGAGATAGAGGCAAAGACCAGGCCTACGCGACGGGCAGGGAAGCGCCGGCGGCGCCGGCGAGGCTCTGGTGGAGCGTGACGGGCTTTATCTGCAGCGCCGGTTTGATGGCGAGCAGGCCCATGAAGCAGTCCATGGGAAGCCGCACCCCCCACACGTTGATCGACTCTAGCTTGCGGCACTTGCTCACCACCATGAGCAGCCCCGCTTCCGTCACGTGCCGGCAGCACCACAGAACAATCGCCTGTTCCAGGGCCATCACTCACTCTGTCACCACCACCAGGGAAAACTGCCGGAACAGATGGAAAAAAAAAAACCTTCTTTTTTCTTTTTTTAACGAAGTCTGAAGGTATGATCCCTTGCATCATATGTACCTTCAAATATATATATATATATATATATATATATATGATCGCGGATAAACAGCAAGAAACCGGGGAATGTACCTTCAAAAGCGGGCAATTGGCCGCAATCGCCGACAATGATTCATCGGTGATGAATGTCCCGCCCACGTTCAGGTGCCGCAAAGATCTCGCTTTCATCACCTGTAAAACCGGACATAATCTACCATATTCAGACAAAAAGGACCAGAACATAAATGCTGCCTTTTAATCATAACTATAATAATAATAAGACTGCCCAGCCCCTCTAAACAAGGATTGAAGAGCATACGGCGACGAGGGTCATTCAAAAAAACTGTTATCCATCGGTTTTAATGGCGGCGGGAGATACCCACCAGTTGGATCACGCCCTGATCCGTGATCCCTGACATACCCCAGAGGGATATGGATGTCAAGTTCCCAACACACTTCGCCAATGATATCTTGTAAAGCCCGTTGTCCGTGATCTGGCAGCCCCAACAACTGCGGGAACTGGGAAATTATAAAAAAAAAGGAAAGGAAAAGGTGCGAGCAAATCAGTGCACATGATGGAGTACTCAACCCGAAGAAATGGGGAAGAAATCTTGAGATACACAAGAAAACAAATGTAAAACGGGGCAAGATTCTATAGGGAAAATAAAAAGAAGGAAAATTCTTGGGTAGAGAGATAGATAAACTGGTGATATTTGCTTCTTTCAGCGTATATTGGATGATTGATATTTGGTTGATTTCATTTCCTTTCAAAACTCAGAGCAGCGGGGATATAGAAATAAAATAAAATAAAAACTAATGATCACAGCATCCAGCTGCCTCTTTTCCATTGGACCATGAGCTTTCGAAGGAGCTGCAACAGGGAATGCGGGTAGGAAGAGGGTTTTCTGAGGATCACTCGAGGTATCGCGAGCATAGAGGCATAGATGCTCTCAAAGAATGGCGCAAACCAGTCGTTCCATCTACGCTCTGTTCTTAATTTTCCACTAATTGGGACAGAAAATTGTGATCAAAATAAGTTTCGATCAAAATTCCGCGCCAGATGAACAGAGCACCAGAAACAAATCGATCGCGGAGGAGAACGAGAAGGGCGGAGAAGTACATATCCAGTTCGCGGAGGCTGTAAGCGCAGCTGACGAGGCGGGCGGTGGAGTCGTTGTCCATCCGATACCCTGTGAAGATGAGGCGCTCCCTCCTCGCAAGGGAGCGCCGGGCCCCCTTCCTCCACTTCTTGCACACCCCGCTCGCCCTGTCCGCACCAACCGCGGGACCAAAGTGAGTCACTCCATCGAAGGAGAAGACAGGAACATCCACAGCGTGTGGGGAGGTAAACGGAATATGAAGAAGAAGGGAAAGGAGAAATCTGCGGAGGAGGGGGCGACTATTCGGATGATACGCACTGCGCAAAGTCCTTGAATGACTCGAGCAGGGTGAAGATGTGGGCGAGCAGGTCCACCGGAAGCCGCTCTATCTCGTTCCCCCCCTCCATCTCCTCTCCTTCCTCCCCCGTCCTCTCTACAGCATACGCCCAGAAGACGAAGACGAAGACGAAAACGAAGAGGAAGACGAAGATGAAGCAGCAGAAGAAGAAGAAGGAAGAGCGCTGCCGTTGGCGTACGGGAAAGAAGAGGGAGATGTTGTCACGAACCCGACATCACTTGTGGACCCCCACCGAGCTGACTTGACATTGGCTGGCGTGGCATGCCGGTAGCCTCGGTTGTCCTCCACGTGTGCAGAGAGAGAACCCGACGCTTCGCCTGTCGACATAACTGTCATCCGATACTTTATGCGGCCCACAACATCCAGAATCTCGCACGGGAAATAAATACATAAATAAACTCTTTATATCTATAAATATTTATTTATTTAAAAATAAGGCGGTGCGCGTGGTCCTTGTTATGCCCCATTGTGATAATTTATGTAGTTATTTTTTATGAGCAGAAAAAATAGCGCTTTAGGGGGGAAACGGTATAAACGTCATTTTGAGAAAAAATAGTGTATAAACGTCATTTTGAGAAATTGGTGAGGTGGTGAAGGGCATAAATGGATGCCGCCGTTAATTCATTAGTTTGAATGACCGGCAACAATTTCAAGGTTTTGATGGATATTAGGCCTGTGGGTTGCCATCAATGGAAAGCCCAATAAAGAAAACGGCGACGGCCCACAACGTCCTAGAGAAAACCCTAGGGCCGAAGAGGGAGGGAGGGGCCGGGAGAGAAATGCGCCATGGAGATATAAAAGCGATATCTTCCTCCCTCCCCGTCGCCGTCGCTCCTCTGCGCTTTGGGGTTGGGGTTTCTTGCTCCATCATCGCGAACGGCGACAATGGCGGCGCCGGCGGCCGTAGAGTCCGTGCAGTGCTTCGGGAGGAAGAAGAACGCGGTGGCTGTGACCTACTGCAAGCGCGGCCGTGGGCTGATCAAGATCAACGGGTGCCCCATCGAGCTGGTTCAACCGGAGATCCTCCGGTACAAGGCGTACGAGCCCATCCTTCTCCTCGGGCGCCACCGCTTCGCCGGAGTTGACATGCGGATCCGCGTGAAGGGCGGCGGTCACGTCTCCCAGATCTACGCTATCCGCCAGAGCATTGCCAAGGCCCTGGTGGCGTTCTACCAGAAGTACGTTGATGAGCAGGCGAAGAAGGAGATCAAGGATATCCTCGTCCGGTACGACCGCACACTCCTCGTCGCTGATCCCCGCCGCTGTGAACCCAAGAAGTTCGGTGGACGCGGCGCTCGCGCTCGCTTCCAGAAGTCTTACCGTTAAGAAGGATCTGGTGGTCTTCTTTTTGGGGAATCTCAGCATCGTCTAGTTTACTCGAATCTTCATGTTCCTCTTGGACGTGATGAGACGATGCTAATTTATTTTCAAACGCTGTCACCTGACTCTAGATTTACCCGCCTGTTTCCAAGTAGATTTATATTTGCTACCTTCGACCCATCTCGGAATGTTTGTCATTCTCAATGCTCACCATTGGGCGCATGACATTCTAGTATTATCTAAAGGATCGTCAAAGGAAGGAATGCCTGTGGTAAGTTCTTTGTGACATTATGGTTGCAACCTGTCCGTCCCCCTCCCCCCCCCCCTTGTGATCTCTTGAGCAGCATATTTCTATAAACTGGAATCCGTGATATGGGCATCAATGATCTGCAGAAGGAAAAAAGGGTCGGACTTTTCAGTTTAATTCATTATTTGCGTACTAATGAACCCCCTTTTTTTCATTTTTTTTCCCCAGTATCATGTTCA
The DNA here is from genome assembly GCA_902729315.2 of Spirodela intermedia. Lineage (NCBI taxonomy): Eukaryota > Viridiplantae > Streptophyta > Magnoliopsida > Alismatales > Araceae > Spirodela > Spirodela intermedia. The sequence continues at coordinate 6,299,892 of LR746272.1, forward strand.
TGCTTAGGGAGTCATGAGATAGAACTCGATACCATCACTATCGACTGGTCTGGGGGATATTCATCGTCATCTTCTGTTTTGTTATTTATTGTGCAAGGAAATAAATACCCAATAGATGACTTTCCTTGCAGCAATGCATGTTCTACTGTGAGATTCATGCTGCTCTCGGAAAGTTGTGTGGTGTGAGTTTTGATTGAGGGACTATTCGCAAAGCCCAAGTCTTGGGGTGAATGAAGGAGAGATTTGTGATTTGTTCAACGTGTGGATGCTGATCTGCTTCCAATCATGGATCTGGTAGCCGGTTTCTAGAGAGCTCAGCAATTGGTCAGTTTCTTGAGCTTCATGCTTCCAGTAGAAAATATTAGTACCTGCTTGAGCAGTTCTTGCGTCATCAATGTCATTGTTTTCTTATTTCTCGTATTCTTCCACGATTTCCCTTATTTTAGTCATGTTTAAGTCTTTTTTCTTTCGGCAAAGATGTCATGGGGCCCTCTCTGCATTGGCTCTGTGAGGTCCTCTGTAGCATTTTGATTGCACCCATTGCTCTGGATGCTCATCTGTTTGACAAATTGCTGCATTGGATCGAGAGATTGATACATATATATATATATATATATATATATATATATAGAGAGAGAGAGAGAGAGAGAGTTCATTTTCCATTTCCGGTCTCCAACATCACTAATCCCAACCTCTGGGAGCATCGAATATATATGGGCTTACTTTCCTTTTTCATGGCTCCGGGTGGGGAGCTACCATCTCTGTCACTGTGACTGCGTCAGATATTAATTAATCTTAATCAATTATAATCAGACGTATCCTGGTGGAGAAGTGGGCAAGTAATCTTAATTACCTAGGTTCTGGTATTTTAGTTATTCTTATCTTTCTCCAAGCTTGGGATGATGAAGTGGGACAGAGGTTGATGTAGATGTAGATAGATACAAAAGTAGACAGAGATAGAGAGGGGGAGAGAGAGAGAGAGTGGCGCCGGGAATGGCGACGGCTCTTCTCGTGGCCCAGACTCCAGCGGCGTCTGGGCAGAGGATGCGCCGCCCCTCCATCTTCAGCTCCAGCTCCATCTCCGCCTCCTCCATCTCCAGGTTCATCTCCGACCACCCTCCCCTGACGCTGCTGGAGACGAGTTGCCGCAACATGAAGGACCTCCGCGCTCTGCACTCGCAGCTCGTGAAGACTGGCCTGTCCGAGGACCCCATCGCCATCAGCCGCGTCCTCTCCTTTTGCGCCACCCACCCCGCCGGCGACCTCAACTACGCCCTCCGCCTCTTCTCCCGCATCGCCTCCCCCACCGCCTTCTCCTGCAACACCATCCTCCGAGCCGCCTCCGGCAGCTCCGCCCCTCTCCTCGCCCTCCTCCTCTTCCTCGACATGCTTTCGCTCCTCTTCCTCATACCGCAGCGCCTCACCTTCCCTTCCCTCTTCGTCGCCTGCCGCCGCCTCGCCCGCGCAGACGTGGGCGCCCAGCTCCACGCCATGGCTGCCAAGCTCGGCTTTGCGGAGGACCCGTACATCAAAAACTCCATGATATCCATGTACGGCTCCTGCGGGGACCTGGAGGCGGCGGAGAAAATCTTCTCCTCCTCCATCCGCAAGGAGGCAGTCTTCGACGTGGTCGCCTGCAACTCCATGTTGACGGCTCTGCTTAGAAAGGGCCTGGCGCAGCAAGCCCGCCGCCTGTTCGATGAAATGCCCCAGAGAACCATCTCCACCTGGAGCACCCTCATGAGCGGGTACCTCCGGAATGGCCTCTTCCAGGAGACGCTCTCTCTGTTCGGGGAGTTGCAGAGAACAACAACACCCGAGCTCCACCCGAACCCCTGCTGCCTGGTGAGCCTCCTCGGCGCCTGCGCAGGGCTTGGCGCGCTCGAGCAGGGAGAGTGGGCGCACGAAACCTTGATACGTACCCACCGCGAAGCAGTCGACAACAACCCCATCATCCTTAACGCGATCATCCACATGTACTGCAAGTGCGGCAGGCTTGACAAGGCCCTCATTGCCTTCGAGGCCTCCCCAACAAGAGCTCTCTCGTCCTGGAACGCCATTATCGGCGCCCTCGCCATCCACGGCCGCTGCCCAGAAGCTGTTCAACTCTTTTCCCAGCTAGAGCCCGTCCATGGTCTGAAGCCCGATGCCGTCACCTTCGTCGCCGTGCTTACCGCCTGCAGCCACGCGGGGATGGTCGACGAAGCTCGCATGATCTTCGCTTCCATGTCGGAGAAGCACGGCGTCGAGCCCGCCGTCGAGCACTACGGCTGCATGGTCGACGCCCTAGCACGCGCGGGGCATCTGCAGGCGGCGGAGGACCTGATCCGCGGCATGACGACGCCCCTGCGGCCCGACGCGGCGGTGTGGGGGGCTCTGCTCGCCGGGAGCAGGAGCCACGGGGACGTCGAGAGGGCGGCGCGGGCGGCGGCGGAGATCCTGATCCTGGACCCCGCCGACGGTGGCGGGTACCTGCTCCTGGCCAACGCCCTCGCCGGCTCCGGCGGGTTCGGGGACTCCGCCGCCGTCCGGGCGGCGGTGAAGGAGAAGAGAATCCGGAATAAACCCGGGTGCAGCATGATAGAGGTGAAAGGCGTGGTACATGAGTTCTTAGCCTAGCAGCCCTCCCGATACACCCGAGTCCTGATCTGGGGCCACGTCATCCCCAACGACGACCGCACGATTCGTCCTCGTCAGCTTTTCCACGTTGCAATGCATCATTTTTTTAAAAAAATTATTTTGCACCCTATTACCCGCGGTCACTAAACGGTCCTCCTCGTTCACATGATCTTTACTAACTTGAAGCATACCCAAAAAGTAAAGCTATTGTGTTTTGCCCTGATATCTGCGCCAAATGACCTGTGTCTTCCACAATATCATCTAACTCGGGGGGCCGGAAACAATTATAAAGATTCTCTTGGACTCTTGGTAAGAAGGAGCAAACGTGGCGCCGCGTGCTTCCGTCGTTATCCGTAAGCAGGTAAATACCAAAACTAGCCCTGTTCCTTGAAAACGTGGCTAGCCACCCTGAATGGAGCCCAGTCCACATAGACACGTTTCGACGCACGGAAACTGGAAACATCATACCGTACGGTAACGAATGAAACGAAGCCACGCGGCGACCAACCATATCGTGTCCAGTTGTGGATGAGGGAGCGCAGGAATGGCTATGGTGGGCTTTATTCGGGTATTCTTTTCATCTGTTTTTCCGGTCCTGAAGACGTACCTTCTACGGCTGACGCTGACACATTCTTCGCTCCTTTGCCTGCTCCTTCCCTCCCTTCCGGATTCGGTTTCTCCATCGCTCTGACCTCCTCCTCCTCGGCCTCCTCCTGCTGCTGACTGCGTTCTTCTTCCCTCCCTCGGATTTCAATCGGGGTCCGAATTCAATTCTATTGCTGCAGTGACCGTGGTTTCGGTCTCCTACTTGCTCCGCCCGTACGCCATTTTTGTTGCTGTTGGCGCGCATATGTGAGGAGAGTTTCGTGGAGGGCGATTAGGGGGAAAGGGCAGGATGCTGCAGCAGTTCGTGGACCATGTCCTCGCCGTAACTAAGGAGTGAGTCGTCTCGTTTTCCTTTCTCTATGTTTGTGAATTGTTCTGTCTTCTCCTTGGCCCCTCCTTAATACGATCCTTCACCTCTTTATTTAGGAATTTTGTTCCTATTGATTGCCATTACGACCCTTTACCTTTTTCTTTAGGAATTTAGTTCCTGTTTATTGCCATTACGACACTTTACCTGTTTCTTTGGGATTTTTTTTTATGTTGATTGCCTCATTCTATGGGGACGACGAATACGTTTGAGTGTATATTTTTGGTGTTTCTTCTAAGGGAAATCCTGGATGGACGGATATCTTCTGGTGGTCCGTGTTGATATTTATGATGCGTATTTCAGTCATTGTTCATTCTGAATACGCAGATGGCGCTATGAGGTCTTTGGGAAAATGGTTTTTTTCTTCTATTGGTTGTTTATTTTTCCCGATAAATTTGGTCCTTTTTTTCTGGCGCGGGGTGGGGGGCGGGGTGGTGATGGTCCTGAGTTTACTGTGGTTGGTTTTCAGTGGTCATTCAATAACTGATACACCTAAAAGTGTGACCAGTCGGACAGGGAGGTTTTCGTGAAAAATTCATCTAGCCTGTAGTTTATTTTATTCAAAAATTGACAGAAGAAGATTATTTGAAGTAGTGAGATTGCATTTCCGAGAATATTAGACACATATGTCGGGTATTTGGTACATCTTTCTCTTCTAAGAAGGCAGTTGTATCCATGAAGCGCGTGCAATCAGCTTGATGCAAATGTCTAAAACTTAGACCTGCGGCCTTTTAGCTAGAATGATTGTTGAGAACATGTAGATCCTCCCTGAGTCATTGCTCCAAAATTATTATCGTCTCATTTTTCTCTCCAAATGACGCTAGCTTTGTTTTTAGGATGACCTAAAGAAAATGGAATAGAAATTCTGGGCATGAAATAATTATTCTCCTACTAGTAAATGACCTAAGAAATAGTTGATAATATCAGCTTCCAATAGCTGTTGGACTGGAGAAAGAAAGCATAATCCCTAGTGGGGTTATGTTAGAACTCATCTTTAATGGTAGATAGATAGGTAGATAGGTAGGTAGAGAGAGAGAGAGAGAGAGAGAGAGAGAGGGAGAGTATCTGCTGCAGCAAACCGGGCACTGGGAATGGCGGCCCAATCTCCTGCGGTGGCTGGGCAGGTCCCATTCCAATTTCCATAAAGTTCTTCTTCTCCAAGTTATTGTTGGGACCTTTGATCTATTCTAAAGTGAATAATAAAAAAATCATATTTTTTCCATTGTTCAGCGTTGTAGATTGGAACCATTTCTACCTTTATTTCTTCTTTACTGTCGGTGTTTTTTCTTTTCATCAGGAGTTTATTTTTAATTTAATAACTTGGAAGTTGTTGTTTACAGGTCCGTAAAGACATTCACATATGAATCTTTGAACAATGTTGTGCGGCTCATAAATGGAATTTCTGCGCTTCTTTTAGCTTTCTTGCCTGGGAAGACTCCGATTCTTGAAGGAATCCATGGCTGGGAACTTAGGCCTGCTTTTCGTGGACCTCGTTTCCCACGTTGGATGGAAAAGTAAGTCCACCCTTATAACTCACAATGTGCTCTTGGTATTCGTTTAGTGAAGTTATTTTGAGGAAAGATGACTACTGCATGGACACTGGTCCTCTTGTGTGTAACTCTGTCTATTAGCTGGCCATAGATTTCTGGACATTCATCTATGCTTACTTTTCCATTATGCTATAAAGTTATTTCGTTGACAACATTTTTCTTTCATTATGTTAAAATTTCCAACATGGGACTAGTCTACGTTGGGATTGAATTGAAAGAGCTGAGTAATTTTTGTTTACGTTGTCAATGTATAAATCAAAATGCAAAATTTTTAAATGTCATTAAAACATTAAGAGAAGGGGCATGACATCCTTTCATTCTTTGGGCCCCAAACATGAGGAACATTTAATTGCTGAACTTGCTCGGAACAACAGGCTGGAGACCCTTTTTGTTCAAAGTGTGTGTAGTTGCTCAGTGTCGCCCATGTGCTTTTACGTGACAATAATGATAGAATAGAAAATGCTGTCTTTCCTAGGTTTTCCAACTGTCTTATATTTCCTAGGTGAGAAAACAAGAGGTGGAGATTCTCTGTTCGAACACAAGACCTCGGCCAAAAGTTATTGAACTTGGAAATCACATTACCTATTAGGTTCCTTCTGTCTTTTTATTTAGAAGGAATGAATTTCATTAATGAAGTTGAATTGTGGACGGGGAAAAAATCTCCACAAATCAAGGCTGCCTCTCAAAAGTGGAATGCCTACAGCCATTATGAGAGTAGGGTATCCATAATCCATGAGTATATTGATGGAAATCGTCCGCATTTCACCTCATTTGATTGTTCATTGCTTAGGAGTAAATGGGTCTTTCTGGAATCCTCGTCCATTGTTTTCTGATTTGCACCCAAGTAGATCACCTTATCCATCAGCCTCCCGTTTGTGTATAAGATTAACTAATTTTTTGAAGAAAACGAAAAATCAAGAGCCTTTTATATTTGTCTGAAGCTCTAGATCTTAGATGAATTGATACGGGAGACTGCTGGAGGTTGGGGGATAGCTTTGCATCTTTTCCTACTGCTGGCCTAAGTGATTGCTCTTGCATCTTTTCCAACTGTATTTTTTGTTGGTTGGCTCATGTTTCAGGTTTTCGACCTAGCTTCCCATTATCTTTTATTTCCAAATTTCCCAGTCGATTAAGAAGAGAATGTGAAGAGGAAATAATTTCTGAGTAAAGGAATTATTTAGTTGAGGAAATCTTCAAGATGGAATTTTGCATGCGTTGGCCTTTACCCTACTGAGAAATGATTCGCTGTTCATTTAACTGAGAGAGAGAGAGAGGGGTAGGGGTAGGGGTGGCCCATTTAGCCATAGTTTTATAAGTATGGAGGAAGGTGCGGGTTGTTTCAGAAAAGGTGACGTTTGCATTCTCGTTTAAGTTGTTATAGTCAAATATGGGGTACCAGTTAGTTTGTGGAACCAGATCGTCAGGCCCACATCCATATAATGTAGCACTCTTTTTTATTTTTGTGGCAGTCTTTTTTCTTTTTTCTTTTCCCCCGCAAAGAATCATGAATCATACAAGTCCATAATTAACGTGGAGGGGTGCAATGTGCCAGATGTGCCTAACTTGTAATTTCATTCTGTACTTCTCATAAAAGGATCAATATTAAGTATCCATGCATAGGTTTCACATAGCTGTACCCAAAGAAGACAAGTTTGTAGCTTTTCTCCGGGCTTTCAGAGGTTTTTTGTGCCAATGACAATATTTTGGATTTGTTGTGATCAATCTGTTAAAACATGGTTCAGTGTCTATCCTCCATTTGTCAACGCCAAAGTCTCATTAAGCTGATAGTTATTCTCAATGCATAGTTCCGCTGTAGGGTTATCTACAAAGCCACGCTATCCTTAATAAAGTGTGATTCATATTGTTTTACTATCTAAACTAGTGAAATGATTGTGGTTTTGGTACCTAAACACCTTTTTTTTCTACATGCTTATATGTCTTGTTTAAGATGGATAGTTAACTCCTGTAGCTATTTCTTGGTTTGTTTTTTTATGCCTGTAATGCTTGAGACGTACTTAGATTTACTAACTTGAGCTTCATATGATGACAGTGGTGTATCTTCTTTCAATGAATTTATCCATGATCTCTCCACGGAGTTCGATCCTTCCACAAGTGCAGACTACACGTCTGGGGAAGAAAATGATGATGAAGACATATTTCCTGGATCCCCTTTGTCTCAATCATCACGGTTATCACATGCAAGCAGTTTTTCCAGATATGACCGAAGTAATTCGCGCAAGATCAGATGGGTGATTTCTTATGTTCTGTGGGCCATAAAATTTGTTCTCTGTTTGCCACTTCTTCTACTTCGCTCTGTCAGATTTCGAAGACATGAAGCTAGATCCTCTGAAGTCTCGACGGAAGCCAAGTTTTCCTCCATCCATAGGGAGAAATTAGGTCATGTCAAGGACCATGTTGTTCATCGAGCGACTGATAGGAGGCGCGGTGTAATTGAGGTTGAAAATCATATGTGGCATATCACATTACATCATATTCTTTCTTTATAATTGCAATTTTTTTTAGCTTCTTAGTTTATATATATTTTTATTTATTAGGGAATTCTTTGTGTACCATTGATGAACAGGATTTGCAGGTGGCAATTGAGATATTCATTGAAGGCATCTTTCAATTTTTTCACAAGGCGGCACATTTTCTTCTTTCACCTAGAGAAGCTTTTGGAACTATGTGGAGGTGGTACACTTCCCATGAAAATAGAGATGAGGATTTTACAGGTGATGAGGACATACCTGTCCCATCTGCTACCCTAGCTGACGGTGACCCTGGTCTGACAGAAAGACATAGTAGGCTTCACCAATCTCTAAATACTGATGCTCGGACTTGTGAGGATGTGATAAGAGAACATGGGTAATGCTGCGTCTTTTTCTGTGCCTTTTTCCTTCTTGAGATTCATTATATTTCCTCAGCCTTCAGAATTTCGTTTACAGCCACAGTTTTTCACAGAATTGCAGTGAAAGCTATTTGCTTTCTTTCTGGAGAAGCTGAATAAAGAGGATATCCTGTTTTATTAAAATGTTGTAATGCGAAAATTCATATCCAGAATTTTGTATCCCTCACAAACGTATACAATTTTCTTGGATACAAAAGAGTGGGATTATTTTTGGAGAAATTTTCTAAAAAAATAAAATTCCGTATAGGTACCCATATGAATCCTTTCGAGTGGTTACATCCGATGGTTACATCCTTTTACTTGAGAGGATCCCAAGGTATCATGACGCGGAACGCTTTGGATTTTGGCTCTGTTTTATTTTTCATATCCGAATGCTAAATTTGTTACATGTCTGGATTTGATCTTTGGTATGTGTTATAGGCGTGACGCGCAGAAGGTTGTTTATCTGCAGCATGGTATTTTAGACTCATCAATGGGGTGAGTAATCTCTACATCACAGTTTCCTTTTGTATACTATGTTTTCAATTATTTCCAAGTATCTACTCTATTAACCAGTCACGACGAAGAAATCGTTTGGATTTCCCTGTGTAATGGCCAAAAAATCATAAATTTTGTACATAACAGCATGATCTTTGGTATGTGTTTCAACTGGGATGACCACAAAACCTGTTTCCTACGCTTGACAAATTCTTAGAAATCCAACTATTTTCTCATTCTGACTCATCGGCGTGATGCCTTCTTCAGATTTCAGATACTAAACACCAGAGAATATATTTCCTTTTTTTTTGGGGGGGGGGAGGATTCATCTTCAGAAAAAAACCATGCCCATGGTTTAATGGATGGTTTTTTCATAATTGTGCTAGTTGATGCTAAAGCATCAAAGAGAAGTTTGCAATTCATTTTTTCAGAACCAACTCCTCGTTGCATTTAGTGTCCTTTAAATCTGCCGGTAAACTATCCAAGATCGTGATACTCATTTTTAGTTAGACAGAGTTCCATGACTTTTGAGAAAAATAAAGAACCAAAGATTCGTGGGACTTGTTATCTGGAGTCGGATTCAATACTTTTTCCGTGTTAACAACACTCTTGAGATTCAATGACCTCTTTGGCTAAAATCTGGCGAATTCCCAAACTAGCTTACTTGATTTCGTATCACAACCACGTTGATTTTTGTATCATGACGACATTTGTGGATGGTAGTAGCTTCTCTTGTCCTAAGAAAGTAACAGCCCCACAGGCAGTTTCTTTCTCATCTCTCCATCGCCATTCTCACTGAGCCAGAGAATTTTCACGTGGCATACGGTTGACCTTGTTTTTTTCTTTCGCTCTTCTGTTCCAGTTGGGTGTCAAATGGGGTCGTTGGCTCTCCAGCATTTGCAGCCTTCGATCAAGGTACGTACTGTTCTTCCCATGGTGAGACGAATGATCATAATCTCATGAAACCCGGAATATATCACTCCAAAAATCCAAGTTTTGCCGTGTTTCTTCCAAAGGGTACGACGTTTTCCTCGGGAATTTCCGAGGATTGGTGTCTAGGGAGCATATCAACAAGAACATATCCTCACACAAGTAAGCTCTTGATTTTATTTTATTTTAAATAAATAAAAAAAGAAAATTTTCTCTTCGAACCCGTTGACTCATGGAGATCCAGGTACTGGAAGTATTCGGTCAACGAGCACGGAGTGCAGGATGTACCGGCCATCATAGAGGAGATACATCGGATCAAAGTCTCCGAACTGACATTGCTTCAGCCCGAGTTCCGGGATGAGATGGGCGGCGGCGACCAGCCCTACAAACTATGCACCGTCACCCACAGCCTCGGAGGGGCGGCGATGCTGATGTACGTCATCACTCGCCGGATCGAGGACCGGCCGCACAGGCTGTCGCGGCTGATCCTTTTATCGCCAGCGGGCTTCCACGGGGACTCCACCATCGTCTTCACCATAATGGAGCACTTGCTCCTGCTCTTCAGTCCTCTCCTGGCGTACTTCATCCCGGCTCTATACATACCCACCAGGTTCTTCCGCATGCTTCTCAACAAGCTAGCAAGGGACTTCCACAATAACCCCGCCCTGGGGGGCCTGGTTCAGACTCTCATGAGCTACGTCGTCGGCGGCGACTCCTCCAATTGGGTCGGTGTTCTCGGCCTGCCACACTACAACATGTACGACATGCCCGGGCTCTCTCTTCAGGTCGGCGTCCATCTCGCCCAGATGAAGCGGGCGCGGAGGTTCACGATGTACGACTACGGCAGCGCCGCCGCCAACGTGAGGGCCTACGGATCCCCCCGGCCGATGGATTTGGGCCAGCACTACCACCTCATCGACGTGCCCGTTGACTTGGTTGCGGGGAGGAAAGACCAGGTGATCCGCCCCTCCATGGTCAGGAAGCACTACAGAGTAATGAAGAGAGCGGGCGTGGAGGTGTCCTACAATGAGTTCGAGTACGCCCATCTGGACTTCACCTTCTCCCACAGAGAGGAGCTTCTGGCCTACGTCATGTCCCGCCTGCTGCTGGCCATGCCGCCGCCGCCGAAGAGCCAGGGTAGCGTCAGGTACAGGAAGGCCGGCAGAGATCGAGGGAGAGACGAGGCGAGCAGCGGGACCCGTACAGACGCTGCTGAAATCCAGACTTCGGAGGCAGCCTAGCTCTACTGTATGATCCCCAACGCTGTATGGCTGTTGACTGCTGTGTAGGGGAGGAGGGAATATACGACTGTGTTTCCTCCGTGTGTAGGGAGGAGTTGAAGAGGGGGCTGTGTGTCTGAGGAAGAAGAGGGTGGGTGGGGGGAGGTTTTTGTAGCCTCGCCTTCTCTCTTCTCTTCGAGAGGAGTGGCTTCTGGTTGCCTGTGCATCAATGACTGCAGCAGATGCATCACTGAAAGCTTGCTTTTCGTTGCCTCTCTGCGGCCCACACGGTTCACTTTATAGAATGGTTGAGCTTCATAAAATGTGGGGCTGTGGTGGACAGTTATTTGACTGAACTCTGCGATAGAGAGAAGCATATGTCTTCTCTCTCTCTCTCTCTATGATTTCCACGAGCCTCCTGCTCTTTTTCCACTCATGTTTATGAGGAAGGGCTCGTCGCTGGTTACCCTCCAAAATTAATTTGACGAAGAAGATCAAACACCCATGAATCCGTCAAGTCTGATATGCCTTTCTCTACTCTCCCATGCGCCGTCTGGTCTGGTCATCTTCACAGAGTCAACCAATATAACGGGAGGCATTTTCTAGAAGGGAGCGTTGACCATTGCAAAATCTCAAATAACTTCTCTGGGCACTAAATGTGAAGCCCAATTAAATGCCAAATATATATATATGCTTCAAAATAGACCTATAACATTGCTCAAAATCAGTTATTGGTGATGGGCGGCAGGTCTAATCCTACGGCAGTCACAAACACCCTGAACCATCACAGTGAAACAAACTTCGATTTCCATTGTAATATTCCCAGAAAAATCAAATTAAAGCTGTTCCTAAACTTCTGGGCTCCAGGGAAGTTCTGCCCACAGCCTAATTCTAGGCCCAGACCAGGCACAGCAGGCTCATGGAAGGCAGCCAGGCCCAAATCAGGGATCCACAAGGCCCACCCTACACAAACTTGGAAGATAAGTAATCATGGGGAAGCCCGAGAAGCTCCGCACTCATCAAAATGCAGACATTACAGAGCCTGCGCATCCAGATGAGGCGCATGTAGGAAGAACATCATCGGTCCAGTGGATTCTAACATAAGAGGCCCTCTCTTTATTTATTTATTTATTTATTTATCAACTGATTTGAGATTTCTAGCGTGGGGGAATACAAAGCTGCTGCACGCCAACAAGAATAGGAACGCACTCGCTGTAAATAAATTTTATGGACAGCCAACGTGCACAAGGGATGAATGAACCGCCTCCCTCAGCAGTAGAGAGGTCGCCATGAGAAGAGGGAACCATCACTCGGAAAGTAAAACACTACGCTACAGGTTGAGATAGATGTCACCTCTGTGATGCGCATCCCATTTCATGCTCGATAAATAAGCAATCTGATCTGAATCTCTGTAGCTGGACGTTCACAATCCGTGGAGAGTGGGAACTCCACTGCTTCTCTGGACCAGCCTCACTGATGAGGTTTTTGGCAGCTGTGCTGCCTTGACAGAGGATAGAACAGCTGAAAGCTGCCGGTCACATTAGCCCCCATTGTTTGATTTGGCATCCTGAGCCGTGATGATCTATAATATTCTTCGGGCCTTGAGATAATAATACATCAGGAAAAATGCAACCACTCCCCCAACGATAATTCCTGCTGTCGTCAGCCAGAATGCGCACTGCAAGAGGGAAGAACAACGAGCATAAATGGAGGGGCAGGTAGAAGCATTTACGCCTCTCGAGATGTAGAATTTGGCATACCACGTGCTCTTCGAGATAGGATTTCAGATTCATTCCAAATATTCCTGGAAGAAAGAAGAAATATATGCCGTTGGAAGATGCAAACAGATAGATTAGATAACTTGGAAGCAGAGGGCGAAACATTCATGGAAAATGAACAAAAATGAATGCAGCTATTCATAGCACAGTTTGAAAACTCTCGCCTTGGCCATTCCCAGATGGCTGCATGCTTGTTTACAAATGCATGGTTACCAGCTATTCTCCCTCATATGTGAGCAGCTGGAGACTCGGTTCTATTTCTGAATGTGTGGCTGCTCATAACTGGAAAACGCGCTAGTTTTGAATGATCGAGTGACAAAGAAACGCACCAGTTTTGACTTCCATGCATGGAGAAATTGGCCCATGATCTGACCTAAAAAGGGCATGCCACTGGCTCAGTACTAACTGGCACATTGATGGGGAGAAGATAAAGGCTCTAAAATTAGAGATCCCAAGCATCTCCGAGTACATTCCAAATCTAGAGAGATTTCATTTTCCGTGACGCTAGCTTACAAACCAGCTTATTTGATTGTTTAAAGATAAGGGAGAATAAGGGAAACTATAGGTTTAGAAATTCCTAGACAGGCCTTCTTTCTACACAGATAACCCACCAACACCAATAGGGGCAGAGAAGGCAGAGGCCTATACAGAAGGTACTGAACGAAAAAGCACACATGGAGACCATACAGCAACATTTTTTTTTAAGGTAAGTTCACTAAATCTTGTCAGCTGCGAGTAAATTGTTTATGATGGATGCAGAAATATGGACAACTGTACAATTACATCACAAATTAATGCTCATGAACATAAAATTAACTTCTAACACATGAAACATATCAAAAGAAATCTCTGATTAAGAAGTTCCTCCTGATGGTAAACTATAGTTTTGACATGGATTTAGACGTCTCAATGTGGAAATATCAAAAGTCCCACAAATCGAAAAGAATGTCGGAAAAATGAGTCTTAATAGTAAGGTATCCGGTGTCGTTTTACCTGCAATAAGAGCACCAATAGCTACACAAAATGTCCCAACTTGAAGAAGAAGTTCCACTCTACTAACTTCCAGCCTCCGCGAACTGATAGTAACAAAAAGTCAGAATAGCCTTAGTATTTTTTATGCTACAAAATTAGATTTGTAATTTCTAGAGATAAACCTGTATAGAAATCAGAAAGATTTTACTGGAAAGATAGGACCCTCTGGTATGCTTAGAAAGCGAAAAGGAATATATCATGAGTTCAGTATCCGTTTTCTTCAAGAGTCCAAGTCTTATTCCGACTTATGCTGATTTTTTTTCCAAATACTTCTTTACGTGTAGCAATTTATATGCAATCAGCAAGCGAAAGGGGGAACCGAAAAAAAGGGAAGAGCAGAATCCAACATGATAGCACTCGCTTCCGATCATAAAAAGTGGATGACAACTGCTCTGAAAATGTTCAGAGCTGGCAGAACAAGGTTCCAGTGCCATCATAAATATATGACTGAGGGCACCATCAAGTAACTAGCTGCAACATAACACTGTAGTTCATGGTTGAACAAGAAAAAAGAATCCTGTCTGCAACAAGGCAAATTTCTCAAGGTAATGTTTTTTAATATATTTTATTCAAAAACATAAATCTTTCCATGGTTAATAATTTTAGATACGAACACAAAACTTTCCCCATTCGTCTTCTCTTAATGCATAATGTAACAAAGGAAAAAAGAAGCATCCTCACCATTTTTTAAATAATTAAATAGCATAAGAGGTTATTCATTATTTCAGGACAGCCATTTAACAAAACCTACCTCAATATTCAATGATTGTATCCAGACAAGAACAGAAAAGTGCAGTTACAGAACTCATGCATGAAAAATATATAACAGACCTTAAGTTTACAGCAATTGAATCTTCCATTTCTCTTGCTGAATCGAGGAGCCTTTCTGCTTGCCCGTGACAAGATTCACATCTGTGGTAGAGAAATAAAGGGAAACTTAATGACCAAATGAAATATGCCAACAACTAAAACTTGCATGATGTACGTGAGAATGAACATTCAGGCAGCCATATTTACATATTTCATGGGAAAGCTCCTTTATCAAAGTGACGAAATTAGGCTTATAACATCTAAATAGATCTATGAAATGTCCCCACGAACAATCAGCCAAAAATACTGACGGGGTCTATCAGGGAGACATGATACCACATAAATGTAGTCATCTAAAAGAGTCTCCACCGAACGATAGTATCCAAAACCAACTGTCACCACACTAAGATGTCTAATTAAAAGAAAATTTCACACAAGCTACATACTGGTCAATTTCAGCGGAACACTCATGAATAAATACTACGCATAATAAAGATTAATGGAGACTCATCTTTTTCTCTTTTCTGCTGAGTGGACATATGAGGATTCTCATTACTAAAAAAATAGAGTTCAGCTGTTTTACCCTTAAGCGGATTACGTGGTTAAGAGAATAAGGAGATTAAGATGACTTAGATAGTGAAGAATTACGAATTTTTTAAGATTTAAGGTTCCTCTACATTTTAGAGTCTGATTTAAGGTGTTTTAATGGTGCAAGGCACCAGCTTATCCTAGACTATCGGGGTTATTTTAAAGCAATCCATAATAGAAGCACTTTCCATGCAGCCTTAAGATATGCTATGCAGAACTTTCAAAACCACGAGGTTATGATATGCAAAACATCAGCATATCATCATGGATTTTCCATGAGAGACAAGCCTTTGCCTGTGTGATGCGAAAATTAAAAATGATGTTACAACATTCTTAGCGACTGGCACAATTTAGGGAGTTCAGACCGCTGAATATATTGTTGAATATTAATGAATTAGTAATCACTCTCTTTCTCTCTCTCTCTGACTATATACTTGTCGTTTATGGGGTACTACATGCGGCAGGTTTCTAAGAAAAAGTGGCAGATGTGCCAGGTGCAGAGCCAACTGTGCTTCTGTTTGCTAAGGTTTTGGCATTAGGAAGTACTTTGCTGTCAGAAGAAGCTCATACATTTTACTTGAATGGAGTTGGCTTGCGTCAATGGACTGCAGAATAAAAACTGATACAGGTATTGCTGAGGCACAACTGTAAGGTCAAACACTAAAGCACAATTCAAGTGTCAGGCATTTCACTGAAATTGGGACAGCTCAACGTGCATCCCCGATAACTAGACAGACAATTAGATCTGGCTGTGCCAGGTGAAATTTTTTGTTTTGATAACTTCAATCGGTTCTTATGTCCCTGTGGCTATTCAAGGACTGCAAACAAAATTAATGGGAATAGAGAGAGGACAGATCATTTAAATAGATGACAGTAGGAAGAAAATTCAGAAAATAGAAGAATTTGTCACAAAAGATACTGCTCTGCATGAGTTTAAGGGTAGGCCACAAGGTTTCCTTGGGTATCAGATCATTATTGTGATATGCTTTTTGAAGCTATAACAGGGATCTCAATAAAAAATATCTTAACAAAGAGTTGGAATTGTGTTTTGGATATGCTTGTATGCCTCATTAAAGAAAACTAAAAGAATCAGTAGGGGATCTGCATGTTCCCTTTGAAAACTATTCTGTTAGAAAGATCATGAACTATGATATGATGGTATTCTAGAAAAAAGAAAATCAATTATCACAGAAATATTAAAATGCCAAGAAATGAAATCCAAAGCTGTAAAACAACACTTAATTACATACCTTTGCAGATAATTCTCCAAAAGCATCTCAATTTCCTCCTCCTCCTCTGCAAAAGAATAATTATGAGTCTTACTGGTAATACAAGTATTACTGATAGAGATTGAACAAACAAGAATGTGAAGTATACAAGTATTATGCCATATCATTTATTTGGAAACAATACTAGTCAAGCGCAAAAAAATACAGCATCTAATATGTTGAAAAATAGAAAAAATGACAGTAGTGAAAAAGAAAAGAGTAACAAAAGGCGATAACTATTTACACAGCAAACCTGACACTTAAGCTCATTGACCACATTGATAAGCTTTCCACAAACAACAACACGTTCTGGCTTTGGGTCAACTGGATCACCGCTATCTCCATCTTAAATATCTAATCTATAATGAGAGAAGGCGATTCAAAGTCATATACTTGGTCAGATACCATGGTGTAGGAATGGCCTGCAGTGTGCATGATGCAATTGAAAACCATTCTTATGCCCCCGTTTGCTGCAGTGTAAAATCCATCAAAGAGCTCCAACCCATGTCCAAATATGCTATAACCCTACAAATTAATGGACTCTAAACTATCTCCAAGAAGGGTCCAAACCACTAGCCTAATTTGTATTAACTGACGCCCACTAACAAAAGGATCAAAAGATGGGGCATGGCTAATTCATGAAGCACAGATCCATATATTTGGAGGTGCACGATAACCCAGTTTGTAGTGGGCTGGAGTTTGAACCACATCAAAAGTGAAAATCATGAAAATACTGAAAAGTCATTAACGAACAATGATTAGTAACGACTTCAAGAAATCACAACATATAGAAACTATAAAAAAATCACAAAACCACATAAACCTTTAAAAGTAATTGTGTCAAAAACTCATGTTTTATAAAAAATTATAGAGATGTTTTAAGGATTAACTGAGATATCTCAAGCTCATAAGAAATTATCAAAATGTTTAAAGCTTCGCAAAGTTTCAAAGTTGTGCCAAAAACCGAAAAAGCCAAATTACAAAATATCTTAATGTCAGATATCCTCAATTTGCTTCAAGACACCTAGATTCCATTAAAAAAATCTAAAACGCATGAATGTTAAAAATCGAAAAATCAACCAAGAGAGTTTAACGTTGCAGAAGCCAAAGAGAAAAATAAGAAAAACCTTGAGTCAATGAAGAAGCACAAGAAAAACGAAATAAGGAAAGAGGCACCCTTATACAGTGCCTTTTAATTTAAATAAGAAGAGAAATTTCTGGATCAGCAAGAAAATCGGACCTACAATCAACTATTTCTCAGGTGAAGGTTATCCAAGCGAAAAAGGAAACTATTAACGAGATATGCTAAAAAAACGATATCTGGGAAGGAACACGGTGTTATGTTTTAGGTTTCATCTTTTCAGCCTCTAGGTTTCATTTTTTAAGTCGTCCTGGTTTATCTTAGTCCTTTTCGGCATCAGAAAATTAAATAAGTAATAATAATAAACAAAAGTTTGAAATTTACATCTACCATTATGTAACTACATTTCACATAGTATTATTCTGTAGTTCATTCAATACATCATTTGAGAGCGAGTAAGCAAGGGCTACTCTTCCTATCTGAATGCAATTAACAATAAAATTGTGAAAGGTAGAATCCACATTTTATGGAACTTATAATATCAAACAATGGATCAAATAAAAATCAAATCGTCTCAAAAAAATCAAATGACTCAGAAGAAAGTCAAAACAATGGACCCCAAACTAAAAAAAAGACAAATAAAAAAAACACGTGAAAACATTACATAATAATATGTTAAGTTAAATAATAAAAACATGAGCCAATTTCACTGACCACACAATCCATTAAGGGGAAAAGAAGTTGGACTACCATAACTAAGGTACATTATTCTTTTTCTGAGACTTGTGCACACATGAGTTAGCTTCACTCTCACGGCCCATTGGACAAAGGACTCTAACTTAAGCATTGACCTTAAGTCAATCATATTAGACAATTCTAAACAGTGGACACGGTCTAATCATATAACGTCCAGCCCTGATTCCATGGAGTACTCATATGGGGCATTAGAGAGGATGGTGTTGTCATTCTCGGAAAATATATAAAATATAGAAATATCCTCATTTGAAAATCCACGTAATAATCATAGAATTATACTTACATCAAATGTCTAGAAATTGTGATGTATAGAGATTAGAATTATCTGGAACCAAAACAGTGAATACCATTTAATGACCTACATTTCAGGTTATAATCTGATAGATGTTTCTGGAGGTGGAAAACCTACTGAAATGTCATCAGGCCGTGGAGGATGGCTCCAATGTGAATTAAGAGATATCTGCCACTGTTAGCATCATGTGCAACTGCACGGGGAAAGAATCCCAAACTACCTTTCTAAACTATTATAAAGCCAAAACCTCCGAATGATTAACATCAGAGAGAAAAATATAAGTAATATTATTCATTAAAGTGTGTCTCGTATGTAAAGGAAAACCAGGACAGATAACCCTCACCCATTAACATAAACACAATTAGTCATTCGAGCGTTGATACTTACAAATATCTTTAGCTTTTACAAACAATTGTAGCTATTTTAATATTTAACTTTGCTGAGCAAGCTTCTCAATCATGTAAAATAAATTGATGAGATGGAGGACATGACGAGTAATATGCCTACCGCGACACAACAGACAGCTTATTAAACACGGCATAGTAAAAGATTATTACCTTCGGCAACCTGTCTTTCCGAAGGAAGTGCACACTCCATATCACCTCTCCGAATTATGCAATTCCGTCCCATTACACAAATGCGACGGATTGCATGATGATCCTCTAGGAGATCAAGTAGCATCTGTTTGAGAGCTCCTGCTCGTGAACCTAGTTCTACCTTCAAATACAATCGAAAATTCACAGAGGTTCCAATCAATCTTAAAGATTATCAGGCCAAAATACTCGATACATCAACGAAAGTCATCATACTAATGTCTGTTTGCTAATGCGGAGCTGCTCAAGCACATCAGCTGTCAAACGATTGGGCAAGACTTCAAGTAATGCAACCACCTATGCAAGGAGCAAACATGCATTAAGTCTAAATGCCATAAACAATGAACACCTATGCAATAAGCAAACATGCAATAAGTGTATGAATGCATTATCGTCGTCATCCCACTCATCCTTATAGAATCCAGTGCCCTTGGGAGAAATGCAACTATCATAATTGATGGAGGGTAATAAAAGCAAAACGGGAGACTGATGACATCCCACATATAGACAAGAAAGAGGAAAGCAATTAAATTTACGAAAAAAATCAAACCTACAAGGTCCATTGTGTAGATTTTAATAAGCAAACTCCATTTCCTCATCCTGTCGTCGAAAGAACTTTCTTCCCGACGTCATGTGATTTCACCCATCATTCTCAACAGAAATGACTATCTTAATGATATTCAATAAATCAGTAAAGTTCTGCAGGAATCGTCTCCTCTTTTTTTGCCTCCACAGCGCCCAGAGTATACAAAGTATAACAAAAAATAAGTTGGTCCAAAAGAGTGTCAACATTATTATTGCTGGTCACAAAAGAAGGATTACTATTGCACACGTATGATAGAAATAACTTTTGAGACGCTCTCATCTAAAGGCTAGATATTACAAATCTTAATGATTATCTTTAGACCTCCTTGCAAGAGATACAACATGAGATCCTCATTTTTAGGCTAAATCCTTACATTCTTTAAAGGAGTTTAAGTATAGATCTTATTTATACCAGGTAAAACCATCAAATGATCACCATCAAAGATACTAGCATCATAAGCCGATTAAGAGATCTCCACATCTCGTTACACAAAAACATATACATACTGTCACCTATGTATATGTCTTACGATTACCAAAATGAAGGGTTTCATCCAGTGAAATCAATAAAATATACCAGAATAAGATAATAGCTTTTGCTCGATGACGAATTTGCTGATAAGATGAGGTTCCAATTTAAGTAATATGAGAACACGGGTTTTCTCTTTTTGGAACAAGACCATCTCAATCATGTTAATTTTTTTATGTTGAGTTCAACTCAATTCTTTTATACTAGAAATAAGTATTAATGAGTACGGATTCGCCACCTATACCCCAGCCAGAGATTTTTGAAATACAGAATTCATGCTTTCTTTTTAGTTTATACCAAAATGCAATTTTCTAATAGGCATATCCTCAACACTGCAAAAAGTACAATCAAAACAAATAAAGATAATCTAAATAAGGTGCCAACCACTAATGATCTGACGTATATAATGGATCATCTGATCCTTGAAAATTCCGAAGTTATGCCCCACACTGAATAACAACAAACGATGCGGCTAATAATAACAATATTTTTTTATGATTGGTGGCAAAGGATAAGAAACCTGGCGGCAGCAGGCAGCAAAAGGGACAGTAGTGGATGGGAGTAAGAATTTTTACCCACTCTCCTCAGTTCTGCAACTAGTTTGGATGATATGATCATTTCATTTCTAATTTTTTATTTACCAGATGAACATCATTTCGTCTTATGCTGCTCTTCAGACATGGCATAAATGTATCCCACACACAATGGACTAGAAGCCAACTGTTGTCCATACCATGAAATGCTGGAGTGTAGATAGGAAAAACATCAGATAAATAGAATAATCTTAGTAACGTAATCTCCCCCATCAACTACCAAATCAGAAAGATGTCATGAGACAGTTTGCTCAGCTGGGATGGTCACCTATAGCTTACACTAAGGAACATTGTACATATGGACATTAAAACTTTGAAGTTCCAGGAGAATTGCATTTTATAATTGGGTTCTATGTCTCCTAAGTTCATCAGTAGTTGTCTTAATAATAGGTTTTTCTCCCAGAAAGCTAGAAACAGTCCTTGGCTCATTTGTGAATAAGTCCTTGTGTAGACTTCTCTTCCACTCTTCACACATCAACTGATCAAAACAGTAACTTGCAGCAGAATTTCGAGTAAAATTGAAAACAATGAAATCTATTATATTGTCGTTAGATGGATGACGATGTAATGCATCTACATATTCCTGAACCTACCCTCGAATAAGGGTACTAACACCGTCTCCAGTGTAAACAAGCGGTCTGACAAAAACATTTCACAAGAAACTGAATAGTACAACAAATCATTAACGAAGCAAAGTAGGATGTTAGAGTATAACATGTGTAAAATACACAAAAACTTCATACAAGAAGAAATTCTGCACCACTATCCTGTTGCTGATACAAAATTTCACCTTCACAGGAATTGATTTTCCCTAGCCCCACATGAAACTTCAGCCTACCACCGTCAAATAACAAATCATTGGCGACATGATGTACATGGATAAACTGCAATCTGTGTCCAATATCCTTTCATTTTACAACAGAGTAACATAACGGGTATAAGTTTCAACATCCCATGGTGACTAGCAAATATGGGTAATGGTCAATTGATAAGTCCATATAAAGTCAATAAGTCATCATACTTAGTCATAAACAATAGACTGAAAAAATGTCTGTGAGATCCCAATTGATGAATCTGTTACATCAAATATCTTTTTTTTACCAAAATAAGGTTGGAAAAGGAATTTGCCATGACATAAAAATAGCCAGGTAACAACTGCAATAGAATGCCTTAATACTCACACGAGGTTCCAGATCAACAAGTTTTTGCTCTAGACGTTGTATTCTAGAGAGCAATGCAGCTTCAACAACCTGCAAAGTGCATCATGCACTCATCAGCAGTATCTAAACAAATGACCTCAATGTGTATATAAATGAAACGATGCTCATATACCTCATGAAGTCATTACTCTAAAAATAATAAATATGCTTCAAGAATTAGCGTCAAAATCATAAGAAGATGTACACAAGTTTCCAGCCTCTGAATTGAAAACGTCAAAAACATGGATTTTCATTGACAACTTTTTCCATTATTCTACCAGCACTCTTATCATTATCCGCATCTGTGACTTTTGCAGTTTACCTTGCAGTATTATTCTTGTTGAGGAGCTCCTTTACTTTCTTCTCGTCCCTATAAGAACGAAGGAAAGAGGACTACAAAGTAGAAATTATTTACGGATTTAAACACTTTGGTCAATTAGATACTAAAGCAACTAGTTCAATGGCAACAAGATCTTCTAATGGACATATGCATTGAGATGTTTGAACCATTTATAGCATCAAGTAGTCTTTCTTATCGGGGATAACCTCTGTCACCTATCTTATCCACCTAGAATACATTTCTAGAAAATCTCACCCATCTAAAAATTAATTAGTAATAATATACTACCAATTCATTATCGGATTATTTTTTTAGGATTTGCCAAATCGAAACATAAATGGGTGCAGATCCAGATACTTAACTACTCCAGGTTTTTAAATTTAAACACTAAGAAATAGTTAAGAAGAGACTATGATGTCAGCAAGGAGGGGTGAGAACAACTCTTAATTAGAAGTCCCATCAAAATAGTCAATGCCCACTTCATGGAACTAGGAACTGCAAGATGACTAATAAGTCCAAAGAATTATGGATTTTACTTGGAAAGTTCGAATTTGCAAAGATAAAAAAGTGATCACGCAATAGAAAAAGAGGGCTCAGAAAAACAAAAATCGACATTGCTATTCGTACTTTATATTATTTTTTTAGCAAAGGGATAAAATCGGTGTAACGTGAGGTCAAATAAAGACCTTTTAGAAACGAGGGAGAGAAGGGTTTAGACTATCTACTAGAGAAATAAGTCCTCTTTTGTAGCTACCGCACACCTCCTTATTTATGGGGGCCACAAATGTCTTAGTCATTTTCTGTAATGTTTATGAAACGTTCCGAATATTCCAACGATTTCCATCTCTGGACAGTGGGAAATAGGGCTACTTCCCTGGTTTGAGCATGCATTCGTATTTCACGAATTAGTATTATCTCAGATGCATCATGGCACGGGATTATTTGGACTCTCGTCAAAAGCTTTAAAATATTCCTCGCTTCCCTACGTGAAGTTTTATAAAAAAAAAAACGCATTGCACCAGCTGTTTGTTCCACAAGATTTAAGTAATGTGCGGATAGATAATATCCAGAAGATAGCAAAATGAATTGCTATTTCTTTCATATTTCTATACTACATACTAAAGATTGCCTATGTGCTCAGAAGAGTCACGTGAAAGATAAGCCATAAAAGTAATTTCCTTATGTTCATCTTCTGCTTTCGTTGAAGAATATTCTCTCGCTTTGACCACAATATATAGCTCTATCATAAATTTGAAACTTCAACAAGACTATTAAACCATAAAAGGTCTCAGAAACGAGAGATATTCCACCAAATGACATCACAACAATTATCAATAGTCACCACAAGCATACAAAGACAGAGACCACTCATATAATGAAGAACTCGAATTTTACAACTTATGTTCTCCATTAATAAAGTTTCAAGCTTGCACAAGAAATTGAATCAATAATTAGCCTTAATATTGGTCCACTTATAATTTTACCAATAAAAGCTTAATATCAAGTAAAGTTAAATAAACAGAAGCAATTTTTTGCGCTACAAATATACTTAAAATAACCCACCTCAATTTCAAAAGGCATAGATGGTGCTCCGTTAATGTTTTTAGGATTTAAGCGAGGCAAAAATATCTTCAAAAATGCCTTTCCACCTTTCCTACAAGGCGTCAAGAAAAAGTTTTGGTCAATCATAATTATCACAAATTTAGTTGATCCAACGACAAAGGTTTGACGATTAAAAGGCATCATATTTTGCAGAATGAATACCGATTATAATCAAATAAAAGGACTCGTTCTTTCATGGCTATTATCCGCAAGGAGCCAAGATTCAATAAAATAGCCTGTTCTCGTACCTAGCATAGACCAACACAAAAAACATAGTTGAATATACACCTCAATATAAACTGAGCGTAAAAAACATTTACACCGGCTTGAAATTTAAAGTTATTTTAAAGGATACATTTACATCTGTCTAAATCATTTACTCCAGAGCTAACTCAGACAAGAATAAACACACAAGCATAAAAAGATATAAATATGATCAAAGAAATGAAAATTACTTGGGATTCAGTGTATCTCATAAGAGAACAAAATAAAGGGTTGCCTTTTTAATTGCTAAATACTAAATTTCGACAAGCAGTATATGTCACTAATAAGGTAGTACAAAGCAATATGAAGCCAGTAAAAAACATAATAACATTCCAAAATATGATAAGGAAAACCGTAATACTCTGGACAGACTGAATTCTTGCCTTCGGAAGACCAATTTCAAAGAAGCAATTGAGCAAATTTCTTTCAAGATATAATGGAAAGATGGTGAAAGAGAGTTTACTTCCATAATTAGGGTTTTATTCTATTATCTCATGACCATGGTCTTAAGTGTAACAAGCATAGGACATAAATAATACACAGACCATAACCAAAACTGGGAATGTACCAAGTTTAACATTTCTGAAAACGAAAGAATCTGATTATAGACGAGTTTACATAAAAAGGAAGCTGAAATAAAAAAGGAAGAATAATAAAAATAGGAGAAGAGGAGGCAACTACCTTCATCCCACAATATCAAGATTCACAATGAGAGTAGAAGAGGAAGTGACAAACAAGATCGGGAAAAAAAGGAGAAGAATAAACGAAGCAGTGCTGGAAAAGTGGAAGTTTATCTTTTCTTTTAATGTGTTAATTTATTTTTACTTTCCAATACTCTATTTCATCCTCATTGTATTTTTGGATTATATTTAATGATTGTAAAATTTCTCCTTCCCTCAGTCAATCAATTCAACAGAATTATACATGATTCCCAGTTCAATGATCAGCCCCACTCTACATTAGCCAAATACCTGACCTCCATAACTGCAAGACGTGCATGCGATTTTTTTCTTGTTTGTCCTTAATAGGACATCTGCCTACTCGTGATGGACGGTAAATTTCACCACCATATACCAACTATGTTTTACAATGTTCAACCTGTATGCTTCAGAAGGGTGGCATTAAATGGGCAGGGAACATCAGGAAAGTCAGTAATCTCGATAACACAGTAGGCTAGACAAAGGATGAAAATTAAATCAGATTGTTTACATATAGGATTGAAAGATAGCTTTCTAAGTTTTTTAACGAATTTTGATAACATGGTGCCAGATTACTAACAAAAAGCATAATACTTCTACTTTTGCATTTTTTAGCAAAGGTCCTGCCTTCTAATGATAACCGCAAATTAACTTCAAGGCCTGTAAGACAAAAGCACAAAACATGTAAATTTGAAAATTTGGTGGTGGGTATTTTCTGATAACTTGAGCAATATTCCATGGTGTCGTGGAAGACAGATCCTTATCCTACCAGCAAAGAAGGCATTGAGTTGGTCAACCACAAGGATGGATCAACACTTCTGATATCTCGTAGACGAAGCCCTATCATAACGAAGTATTAGTCAGGAAACATCTGTAACAAGAAAGAAGAGCAAATGATATGCTCCTATAGCAGATATAATGGCAGCAAACAAAGAATAACATATAAAAAAGAGAACATCATGAAATAGCCACTGAGTGCACAGTCAAGATCAGTGTCAACACTAGAGCTTAATGTTGGCACAGAATCCTCAACAATGGGTTATGAAAAAAATTGCTGTTGATCATTAATATCCTAAACGTCCTAAAGTTCTGATAAATTCGCACTTGAAATTTAGAACATAAAATATACAAAATAAATTGAATACACTCCATTTCTGTCTACATCAAATACTATGACTTGTAACAGCACTAAAAGGCCATTGGCGTCTCACAGAAAAATCTATTCAATGCCTTATCCATAAATTAAAGAAAACACTAAAATATACACTTCATTTCTGTTGATCATAATGCATTTCTTATGTTAGTAATGAACTGAAAAAAGACAGCCCCGATTGAGTGGGCACATACTATTTCATAAAATTGACACACTGGTTCCATTAATCAAAATGAAATCATGTTATTGCAAAATATGCACGCCAAAAAGCATATGAATAATTATCATAAATGATCTAACCATATTAACTCATATTGGACCAGGTGATTCAGTTCACACTAGTCAAGAACAAAGTTGCAGATTTGAAACCTTTGCTTATGAAACTTAACTTGAATAAAGTGCTAACAGATGCACAACTGATTTACTGTACATAGTATCATTCAACTCATCCACGAATTTGTAATGTCTAGATGACATATAAATCATAATGCAAGATTTAATTTTGAAACTTCGCAACCAGAAGAGGACATATAAATCATAATGCATACAACCTTTGACGAAAACTAATATACTATTCAAGCACCAATGTGTTGGCAAACTACATCTAAGCAATATTCCATGTCATTAACCATATATTAAAACCAATAAAACAGGTAAAATTCCCACTGAATGATCTCCTTTTAAGCTTGCAAAGTACACTTTCGAAAATATGCAATTTATTCAAAGCAATGCAGAGCTGTAGATTACATTACGTGGTTGAAAATGGACCATTCAAAGCCTCCAGTAACGTGTAACACAGGTCAACAAATTTTCTGTTTCAATCAACACTTACCACTGGACTTCAACAGTTGCCTCCGATTTATTTTCTTTGTAGACATCACACCATCAGATCTTACTTCGACCACCTAAATGAAATTCAGATTTAATAAGCATAATGCACTAAGCTTTAGATGTCCTCAACATCTCACTCCAGAAACAATCAGATGACAGGCTCCATAGAATGAATGTTGTTACAATATTACACAAAATATTACGAATGGAAAGAACGAAATTCGGAAAGAATCAAAACAAAACATGGTGCAATCAATCACTCAAATGTTGAGTGGATGTATGAACCAAGAAATCTTGTCTAAGAAAGATCAGCATGCCATACACTAGGAACATTAACATACATTTCATGCCAATTATCATCAATCAATTACTATTGTTCTTCTCGCATTATTGGAGATCTACTGGGCTACAGTGCATTGGAGACAAAAATAATGGGTCAAGTATCACGAATAATGGTTAAAATGATCTAGGCTAATATTTTTACTTTATAGAGTTATCATGGCCAAAAAGAAAAGAAAAACCTCTGATTCAGTAAATCACTGTATCAGCAGTGAAACTAATGGCATTAGAAGTGTTTGATTTTATCTCTCGTTTCTTTATATGATTAGTACTTGTAACAACGTCAAACAAAAGGCACGATTGATGAGGTCCATCATCCTATTCCCCAGCAGACCACGACATCTAGAATTACCACGACTTTGGAGAGGGCTTATATGACTCTGTAATCATCAACGAGAAAAACAGGATTCTGATTCACATAAAAAGCCATAGGACTGGAGCCCAAGTAGAGTTCAAACTACTTCCAAATATAGGCTTATATTACACAGTGGACATTGTACCTCTTTTCATCCTAAACACCATAAAATAATTTAGGATTACCAGCATCAGTCGAAAAGAGAAAAAAAGGTTATTTCTACAAACACCAGAAGGTCAGATCTCTGAAGACTATATTAGAGACCAGGAATGGAAGCTGGTTGTTATGTTCTTTGGGAGAACAACACTCAAAGCTAGCTTTTAGAATGTCCTCTCTCAAAGCACATAAAAAATGGTATTAAACCCAGCCACAGTCTGTCAATCACAATTGTGCAGCGCAAGTGGTGAATCTACCATTCCAATGTTCGCACAGGAGTAGTAAAGACTAGTGAAAAGCCAGTCCGCATGGGCGACGTGGCTGCGGGGCATGGCTGTATATTATGGCCCATTTCCAAGTTATGGGACTTATCCCACATTTGAAATGTGAGCTTTCGACAAGGGGGGTTTCAGTGTTTGTGCTCTCCAACCTCACAAGCCAGCTCTTAAGATGAGTTTTTCCAAGTTACAAGAGACTAGTTGGTCAGAGGAAATCACTTTTTAGTGCAAACTTTTGCATACAATGAAGAAAGGCTGTAGTTCCCACTCTCGTGTCACGGTTTGGCAGATGCCTTGTCTTCTCAGGTACACATGTCATCCCCGAGCCAGGGGTGAGAGGATTCGCAGACTCTCAGTAAAGTGGAACACATATTTTCGTCTTCAAGGAATTCA
This sequence comes from Spirodela intermedia, assembly GCA_902729315.2. NCBI lineage: Eukaryota > Viridiplantae > Streptophyta > Magnoliopsida > Alismatales > Araceae > Spirodela > Spirodela intermedia. Next base: position 6,328,082 of record LR746272.1, read on the forward strand.
ATCAAGTGATCAGTAAACGTCTCAAACAGACCTCGTAAACCGGTTCTTTGATCCCCAGTGAGAGAGAATCTGAAGGCACTGCTGGCGTCTGAGTACCCTGCTCCGCCGCCACCCGCGTTTCGCGACCCTCCCCTTCGTGGGTGGAAGGGCTCCTCCGATTAACTTCGCGCAGTTCCTCCGCAGGCTCCCCACTCCCCTCCTCTCTCCCAACTTCACCTTTTTTCACCGTCCCACGGGAGCTGCTTCCTTTCTTCTCGTCTTGCGACGATCTAAGCCGCCACGAGAAGAGCCGCGCGGTGACGACGGGGATTACCCCCTTCCTTCTCCACCATCTGCGGCTCTGGATGGAAGAAGAGGGAGACGTAGAGAACAGCGATCCGAAGACGACGAAAGCGCCTGGGCGGCGATGGCAGAGGCTAGAAGATGACTGTGGCTCGTGAAGGAGAAGCAGGGGGTTGAAGGCGAGGGACAGCCCGCCAGCTGTGCCCGCCATGCTGCTTCCCGCTCGAAATCCACACAGAGAGGAGAGCTAATTGCCCCTCGACAGATGTAAGGGCGAGAGCCAGAGCCAGAGCAAATGCGAGAAAGAAAGAGGGGAGAGAGAGAGAGAGAGAGAGATGGAGAAATTTTAGTCGTGTCCGTACTCGGCCGCTCGCGGGAATCCAAGCTTTAACCTCGACGTTCTGCTCAACAGGAGGCTCAGATCTTAAGTAATTTTCTAACCACTTTTCAAAATTCCTGATGATCTTAAAAATAATTTTAAAAAATAATAATAATATTTTCATTTTCCCTTTTCCTCACCTAAAATCGTGTTTGCTGCTTCACCTTTTTCCTCGCCAATAATTTAATTAACTACAACTTATAATCTATTCTCTGGTACTGCAAAACCAACCCAAAAATGTATTTTCGGAGATTGAATTTAAATATGGGTTTTTTATTTTTTTATTGTTAAAAAAATAACCCAATATTTAATTTTTTATATTTTATGTAGCTTATTTAGCCAATGCGTTACCCCGACCAGTATTATCAACCCAAAGTTGATAAAACATAGTGTATATGTGCCAAGTGAACCACTACCTTGTCGTATCCTGGGCTCTCTCTGGAAACGAGACCGGATCGACTTCAGCAAGATTCAGCATGAGATATGTCACACGTGGCAGCTTCCAATGGATGCCACGGGTTCTCTCTCACCCAATCTAATTTTTTGGGCAGGAGGCAGTATTTTTAATCTTTAAAATAAAAATAAAAATATAAAGAGCCATTTCTGCCATTCAAGTTATTTTCTAATTTTGGGCAAAACATATACATCTTTGCAATATATTATGGTTCGGTTGTTATTTACACATAATATTATTTTTGTGGGAGTCAAATTTAATATTTTTTTTCTTCCACATGGCTCGATGTGATTGGTCGAGGTGAGTTTTATTCTCTCCTAAAAAATATTATCTTCTGGGTTTGTTAAAATCATTTATTTTATAAATTTATCGAGAAAATTCTACAGAGGTAACTCGAATATATTCAAATAAATCTTTTTTCTTCCTTGCCACCAGCTTCCCGGCGTGACTTCCAGCAACCATCGACGAAGCTCCTCAGGTGGTTGCTCCTTTCCGCTCCTCAGGTGGTTGCTCCTTTCCGCTCCTCAGGTGGTTGCTCCTTTCCGCTCCTCAGGTGGTTGCTGTCGTCTCCGTTGTCTCCCCTCCCTGTTGCTACGGCCCTGTCGTGGGGATGGAGAGGATCCCCGCTGCCTGCGCCATGAACTGGAGTATCGAGCTTGAGAAAGGCATTCGGTCAAGAAGACAAGGTCCGTACTGTTTGAAGTCGATCTCCACCTTGTTCTCTCGGGGCGAACTTGGATAGCGGCGTGAAAGGATCTTGGCGTTCCGTTTTGTGCTTTCCCTTGGTGTTTCTCTGTGGACGCTTCACCCGACTAAGCGTTCCTGCTTCTTGATCCTTCCTGAAATAGTCTTGAGTATGCGGTTTTTCACTGGTGACCTCGGTTTTCACGAAGAGAGAACGGGTTAGAATATTCGCATTTGTTTTTTTTCGTTCAGATTTCCATCTGAAATAAAATCAGTCTGGTTTCATGATATTATCATGCAAGCAGACAGACTTATCTTATTGGCCGGTTCTAGTTTCTACGATCACAGCATAAGAAATTGTCAATTCCCAACTTAAGTCTGCTTTTTCTGTGCGTGTAAGCATGATATGGTCCGCTCTTATTCCTTGGACTGAAAGGTTTTTATTTTTTTGAGTCTGCTGGGAGGTTGACAAATTGTTATGTTCTTGTTCAATCGGTTCAGGCCATCCCGAAGAGGTGATAGAGCAGATTGGACCCAGACTTCTCTCGTGGAGCCGGGAATCATGTGCCACTTTGTCTGCGTCAAAGATGTACGATTTGATACCTGGGGAGGAGAGAAGTTTTGCAAACACGATTCTTACACGGCTTGTGGATGCTTTTCGCTCTGGCAATAACCGGATGAGATCTTCCATTTTGAAGGTTTTTCTGTTGGAGTTAAAGCACATTAAGGACAAGGGTAAGAGGTATAATGGCATTCTCTCGAAGAAAAGGTTACCAAACTACTTAGAATTGTTAAAAAGGCTGTGGTTGGTTTTTGATACTGGTGATGTCGAAGCAAGAGCGTTATCATTACGCCTTTTGGGTTGTTGGGCTCCCTTAACACATGATAATGCTGATGTGCAGAATATAGTCATATCGAGCTTGCAGTCAAAGCATGTTTTGGAGGTGGGATGAGTATGTTCTTATAGTATTCTTTTCCCTAACCAGAGGTTTTGAAATGTATAGAGAACTTTATAACATACAATATTATTCGTTCTAATATATTGTATGCAATATTTCCAGGTGAAAGCATCTCTATTTGCTTGTGGGTGTCTATCTATATTGTCAGAGGATTTTGTTCGCATTATCCTTGGCATATTGGTAGACGTTTTCTGCTCGGTGACGGTTCCATTAGATGTAAAGTTTGCCACAGCTCGTGCTTTCGGTGAAATTCAATGCTCTTCACTCCTGGCCTGTAGAGCCTACAAGGTGCAGAATTTCAACAGTGTATTATGTGATTTGAACATCTAGTGAACAAGTTTCCATTCTTTGATGGGCCTTGCGTGTCAGAATAATTATTGAAAAACATTTTCTGTTCTGAGTTGCCTGAACATCTGCATTTTGTATCCTTCACTGAGTCTGTTTCTTCTCAGATGAAGCTATTCTTGGCTTTGGTTTCTTTGAGTTGCATAACAATAAGATATTTTTGGGCATTTGAACTCGGATTCATTCATATGATCAGCTTGCTATGTGCCATTGTTTATGATGATGCGATGAAAGCTGTCAAGGAAAGTTTGTGTCACCATTATAATTGTGCACACGGGTAACTTCGATGTTGAAGACTCCATAATGGGGCTTGAATAAGTTATATGGTCTGTACAAATTATAACAGCAACTGAGTTATTAATACTCTTATAATCTTTGAAAGTGGAGGACACTCACCAATTATTAAATGAAAGGATTTAAGGAAAATACTTATCTGGGAAGATCACCACATCGTGATGTGTTTAAATGTAAGCAATCTTCCTTTAAAATTATTATGGACCGATGATTCTGCACACCATATTAGAAACCTCACTATTCAAGGACAAATAAACTTGGAGAAATGGCAACATTATTTGCTGAAAAATTCGAATGAGTGGTGGCAGTCATGCCCCTGGAGTGATGTTGTTGGTGATGTATTAATTTTTGCAAATTTGGGTGGGAGGACAGTTAATTTCAGTTTTCATTTCTGTTTGGCATGTAACATATTGAATGAATGTTTTGGGAATTTGCACTTGGAGTGAGGAATTCGAAGCCAACTCATAGAGGAAGGTTAGTTGTGTCATACGAAAAATTATCAGGAGAAGCAATAGTTCAATATATAGAGGGATTTGTTGACCAAACCCGATGTGCGAACTAGCAGTTTTAGTTTTTTTTCAGTCATAATCTTTAAGAGGTTTATGAGGAAGGTTTTAGGGAGACACCAGCTGCTCTATTTAGCAGTATATGTGGATTTTACTCAAATACGACCTGCATATGTTGACACATATTCTCACTAGAGAGTTCAACACTTCTGATGTAGTCCACATTGGCAACATTGGTTTTTATTTGGAAATTGTAGGTATCATGTTAATTCTAATTTTGCATGATGCTTCATGAGATTTCTGTTGTGCTTTGGGACCAAGAATGATGCTAAGTTCATAGTCTCATTCTTATTTTTTATAAATATTTGCTGTGTTGCATTTTATCTATGGGTTCCTGTTTTTGGTTGTTAGATGTATAATAGACAGTCAATTCCATAGAGCAATCAATTTGGCTTATCATCCTTTGTTTCAACAACTCATGATACGCCTGTATCTTGACGGTGGTGGAATACATGTTGCAGATCTGAACTGATTGTTGACTTCAGAAGATAATATTTGTCATATTATAACTATTTAGTACCTTAATCATGTCATTTAATGTCAGATTCGTTATATTCTGATTGTTTAACATTTTCTTTCTAGAGTGGTAAAAATCTGGTGCAGGGTGTACACTTAGAGGGCTATAGAATTGAATTGCTCTCCTCTCTGACAAGGCTTGCTGTCAAGTCTGTTATTTTAATTCCTGAGCAGGTACCTACCCAATTTGCCTTAGACCACTATAAAGAAAACTTTCCGTTTTCCCCGATTCATTCTGCTAACTGTTATACTTTGAAGTGATTTTACAATTCTATTTTTCATCAAAGGATTTTTTATGAGAACCATTTAACTTGTCGTAATAATCAAGAAAAGAGACAAAGTTTATGCTCTGAAACAGTTGGGAGGATAGCAACCAAATGTGCATATTAATCGGCGTAAAGCTTGTGAAGGTATTGCAAGAAGAGCTTGATGGGAGGTTCTTCAGAAGTACTCGTCGAGACTTCCAGGTTGCGTTTGAGGGAGTTCAAGGGGGCTAGTAACATCCTTTTTCCAAGGGGACACCACTGATGTAGAAGGCAATCAGGATAGAAGAAATAGTCTCGGTTCTCGATTCTGGATTGAGGGGGTTCATATGGTAGTCGGGGATACTTTTATATCTTCTTTTCAACCAGTTGGTGCTCTTAACCTGCTACATTGAAAGAAACACTGCAGTATCATTACATGTCATTACATAATTTTTTGAACGCTTCCCTATTTTTTTTAATTTAACATTATGTGAACAGAATTCATTTGTTGTTTTCCTTGGGTTCTTACTTTGCTGATCTTTGCAGGTAGATTTTCTTTTGACATTCATGGTTGAAGGATGCTCCTCTGTCACAAAATCTATGGCCCTTAAATGTGTTCGTTTTCTGTGTTTCCGGGGATTCTCTCATTTTTCAGCCAAAGGGAATGTTCTGTCAATATTAATGGATAGAGTAAATGATCCTGAACTTCCACTTGCTCTACAATGTGATGTCTTGAAAACTCTGCGTCAGGTAATGTATAGTAATTTGACTACGATTCTTGTCAATACCTAAATTTTATCAATGCAGTCTGATGCATGACTGATTGTAGCTTTTCAGTGATCTACCAAAAGTATGCCATGAGGATACACCTCAGTTTAGAGGTCTGGTTATGTGTGTTCAACTTGCATCCCAATCTCCGCACATTTCAAAGAGGTACTTGTCCCTTGGTTTCCTTGTTGATATAGTCTGTAATACCAAAAGGGCAAGAAAGGGAAATTATTCCTGCACTGAGAAACTGCCCCTTGAGTATGTTAAATCTCAATCTCAAGTAAGCACGGACGAATTTCCTGCTGTAAATGGTGCTGATTCGCTGCTGAAAGATGTCTTTTTGCTTCTATTTGATGACATCGCTTCTGTGCTGAATAAATCGGATAATGGGACTATGAGGAAAACAGAATTTGTTGAGGATACAGGATGGAGTGATAATGGTTATGATATAAAACAAAAGTACAGAATTCTCTCCAACTACGTTCTACGGCTTGTACAAGGATGCCCAGCATTAAGTGTTGTGGTTCTAAGTAGATTCAGAAGTTTGATTGAGGATATGGTCTCTCAGATGGAAATCGAACTTGACAAGTCAAACCCATCTTTTGAAAGCCAAGACTATGCACAAGATGTCCCAGAGACAATTATATCATGCATTCGCTGTTTTGTTATCCCTTGTCTCAATCTACTTGATGAAAATGGTCAGACTGGTACTGAAGTATGTGCAGTTGTCGAGCTTCTCATGGATAGTTTACAGAAGGTTGACTTTTGTAATTATGATCCTCTTGAAATGGTCTACTTCCGCCTCTTTTCATTAATATCTCGTTGCGAGAAGTCCGGTCGCATGCAAATGATCTGTTCGTCAGATGCTTATTTAGACCCAAATATTTCTGAAGATATCTTGTGGGTTGAACCTGAAAGATTTGCCCTTCGATTAGCAAGAAAAATGATGACTAGAAATAAATACTGGATGGTTTATAAAGCTGGAAAATATTCATTGACTGAAGGGCTCTGGTTTGCAGCTACTTATGCATTTAAGAATTTAATAGCCAAGGCAAAATCTGATTCTTGCCGTTCCTGGTTAAAATGTCTGATGTTATTTTCTGGCGCTGAAACTGAAATCAGGTTACTTCTGTTTCCAGAGCATGGTGCAAAGCTAGTCAATGAACTATGCTTTGACATTGACCGTGAAAGGCCTCATGAGGGTATTGAAGAAAGAATGGGAAGCTGTGAGGGTGGAATTGGTTTGATGCATATGCATAGAGAAAAGCTTTCTCGGGTTCATAGAAGAATTTGCTCTTCCCAGGAAATCCTATCAGTCGTCGGGACCCAGAAGGGTGGCTTCTGGTTCCAGAACTGGTTCCTAAACCTCAGAGGAAAGGGTCTTGAAATCCTTCTGGAACTACTTGGGCATCTGGATTCATGCTCTCGTGGGGAGGGAAACCTGAATAAACATGTCCCCTCAGGGAAAAAATTGCCCATCAGTTCTTCACTTTCCACGGATGATGTTGACTTTTTATCATCAAAGTTATCTCATATTTCTCTTCAGTTTAATAAGTTAGCGAGAGAATATGATTTTATGATTGTATCTTTCATGGATATGGACATCAAAAGTTATGCATTGATATCAAGGCTTGCACTTTATTTTTCATTGCTGGCATATTGCACTGGTTTTCCTCTGTACTTTTGTGATTCATCTGGTTCTCATAATACAGCCAGCAATTTAGGACGCTTTGAGAACCCTTCAGGTTTGCTTCTTCTTGAGGATCTATCCGGAAGATTGTTTGAGATGGATTATGAGAGTGATTTAGATCTCAAGGGGCGTCTGCCATTTTCTGGGTGGTCTAGGGGATGCTCACAGTCCAGAAAACAGACATCTAGCCTTAGCAGCAGAGATACGGATACTCTATCTGTTTGTAGGTTTGCCACTTGTGGGATTCATCACTTGCTGAAGGAGGATAAAGAAGATAAAAGTAGAGAAGAATTTTGCGACATATTCAGCAAGGGTCTACACCTTTTGAATACTACTCTTGTGAAGTGGATGGGTTTACCTTCCCAGATCCCACGATATTTCTTCAGATTAGGGTATGTTTTCAGAAACATTTCTATTTATCGTGAGAAATATATTGATGTCAAATCAAATGTCAAGTTTGTGGCTTGAGAAAAAATGAGAATTTATGATGTCAAATCAAATCAAATATATTGATGGCCCATGGAGTCATCATCTTGAAAAGTTGGAGGTCAAATGTTCTATAATGATCAGATCAATATAAAACAAATGTGCTAACTTTTCGTCTTATTTTACAGGGATTGCATTGGTGCTGAGCTCTTTCTCCTCAGCGACCAAACCAGAAACTCAAATGAACTCTGCATCTTGGTGGGAAATCAGTTGTGTCTACATCTGTGTATCCAGATGAGAAATATTTCACCTGTGTACCGTGGTAGGATTTACAAGATATATTGCATCCTTACTATCGAGTCACCTAAACCTGTTCCCGAAGGGAAAAAGAGTAGTAAAGTCCTGACAGGGTTTCAACAGTGGAAAACTGAGGAAACTATGAATATCTACGAACTGCTAATGTTGCATATGAGGAATGAAGCAGAGAAGAGACAAAATATGCGAGCAGTTCCTACGGATGACGTCGACTTGGTGACCGCGTATGTTTGCGTTGAGCCCAATACTCTGGGACAGGGTTTCTCTACATGCTTGCTTGATGTCTCAGATTTTCCCGAGGGTGTATATCAGATCAGATGGCACAGCTGCTGCGTTGATAAGAGTGATCACCTGTGGAGCTTGCCTTCTTTTAATAATGGGATTCCTTTCACCGTCAGATGTCCTGTTTAGTCACATTGCTACATCTTTCTGGCCGTGAACAGAGAGTACCTGGAGCTCGTGCACTAAACGCCAATCCAGCATTGGAAAAGGGGCTCCTATCTGGGAATGCTGCAGGTGTGTGGTCTCTCATCCATCATTTCTCTTCTCCAGTGCATGAAAACAAAACCCAGATACGTACTGGGAACAAAAGGGATTCAATTGCCCATCTTATTGGCTTCATTTCACAGAGAGCTTTCTCTCTTGATTTGGATGCTCCTGAGCTGGATCTCTGGTGTGCTACCATGCACCCTGATGAAAGGAGCCATGGGTCAAGAGCTTCAAGTTGTCATCACCAACATGCATCACGGGCGGCCCATAACAAGAAACCTTCAGTTTTCTGGTGGGGGCCTTTTATGCAGAGAATAGAGCACACTGCGCACAATATAAGAAGGCCCGGGATGGTTTCTAGAATCCGTCTCATGGCCATCGGCGCTGAATTATTCTGCTTTGGGAAACCTGGTTCTGTGCAATGGATTTTTTTTTTTTTTTTTTTCATCTTCTGATCCATTTTTCCTTCTTTCTTTTTTTTCCTTATATCGAGGAAATCATCCAGTTGACTCCCGTGCGTATCTGGCTGCTGCGGGTGAGGGACCGTGTGTGGGTCCCACTCAAAAGCCCAGACCCTATGATCAATGGATTCACACCTTTCTTGCTCCTTGAAGTGATGTCCTCGGTCAACTATCCAAGAACTACCCCACCCCCCTTGAAGTCAATCTTATTAAACCGAGAGGAGGAGGAGGAAGAGGGGGTGGGCCAAAAAGGGGTCAGATAAAGTAGTAAGAAAAAGGGTCTTTTTTTTTTCTTCTAGGAAATCGTATCCGGCTATGGATCGGTGGCAGATGGTAGTCCCGTTGGGCTTATGAGGAAATCTAGTGGGCCCAGGCCCATGTATGAGAGAGATCCACCTCGAACTGCAGGAGCTCCCAACGTCGTCGGCTGGGAGAGAGCGAGAGGGAGAGCGAGAGGGAGAACGAGAGAGAGAGAGAGAGAGAGAGAGAGCGCTGCCATGCCGGCGATCGAGCTGAAGCTATCCCGTTCCAACCGCATCTATCGTCCATCTGTACGTCCGATAGGCTGCTTGCCAGTTGGAGGGACAATTTAGAGGGAGTGATGAGGACTGTTTGTTTTGGGAAAATTCGTACCAGGCCTTTTATATCTACGATTCTTTGTTGGTTTCTGCAGGAGGCGGTTGAGGGGAAGATCGTGACGACGTCGTCGGCTCCCCTCTCACACCAAGACATCCGCGTCTCCATCTCTGGTTCAGTCAATCTTCAGGCATGTTATACGCGCCGCGCTGGATGTGTTTGTTGCTAATGTTCTCGTACTCTGACCTTCCTCAGTTCTTGTTTTCTACTGGCTGAAGGTCCGAGGAGGGTTGGCGGGCGTGGTCGACTCCCTGTACAGCGTCGTCAAGCCGATTTATTTAGTGTGAGTCACCAGCCGTCTCTCCCTCGCTGAGTTCCTCCGGCGTCCGTTTTCGTCATTTCTTATGGTGTTTCTTTCTTTCTTTCCGGGACTAAATTTATTATAAAATAGGGAACGTCGATATTGTCCAGACAAGTCTGCTCTGTTCAGAAGTCACCTGTTTTATGAGCCGAGGATTGAAGTTGATTGATTGGACTAGGATCTATTCTACTAGGTAAAGAATGTAAGGTTGTCGGAGGGTTAGGCGGTTAGTATAGTTTTTCATCTCCCTGGTATAGACGCGAGAGATGATACGAAGTAGACATGCCTTGAAAGTACGCTACGCTGAGTATACTAAAATCCTTATTTTTCTTTGAAATTTAGTCAATAAACTGCACGTCTCAATCTCAAATAGATGCGCCACTGTGTGAACAACAATGGGGCCTGCCGCCTGAAAGTCAGCTCTATAAAAGAGTGTTTTTCTTCCAGCTGTCACCACTGTGCAGCCAGGCACATATGGGTGGTGTTAGTGGAACTCCAAGTCCCGAATTTATTTTAATTTAAATTCTCTTTTGATTGGTTTCCCTAGAGATACCTCATTTGGATGATTATTGATTAGTTTTTTCAAATTTTGGTTCATTAGTAATATAATGTAATATTTCCTAGTTGTCGAATGGATGCTCTTGCTTATTTTTCGTTTTTGCACCTTATTTTTCAGTTTTCGAGCCTCTCACTTCTGGTAAATTTGCCTTTCGTTTTGAAATCAGGAAGAATAGCGTCGTGGTTAGTTCATCTGGAAAACTCGCTCCAGGAACCAATGAGGTGTTGTATTAAACTTTAATGTCCCTTTTCTTTACATCTCATGCTTCATACTTCGCTTTCATTGTTTCATATTGTCGGCCATCTAGAATGAATGCTGCCTTCAATAAAAGTTAGCTCGAATGACGAATCAGATGGGTAGCAATATACAGTTAAGAAATATAGCTTTGTCAGGCAGAAATTTGTAACATTCTTGATCAAAGCGTACACTATATCTTAAGTAAGATGAAATGATCGTAATCTGGAACAGATGTAGTAGTTCTAAGACCGTGTCTGAGCACTGTTAGATATATCAGGTGATTTCGCAACAAGGTTGAGCCTGAAATCGTTTTTGTTTACGTTATATGCACTCGTTCTTCTCTTAAGTCACAAAAATGTACCTAATCTCTTACACGACACATCATACCTTATGGTTGCATATTTGGATCTATTCCTTTTAGACAGTCGTAGTTTTTGAATTGACCTGAGTGGGAGTCATGTTCATGGGACCATGCATTTGTGGAAGGGACATTTCAACGGCATCTTTTTAAGTGACCTGGTTCAGTCACAAACTGCTTACGTTGACCAAAACGCTGGGTAGTGATATCTTTCCAGCTTTCAGGAATTCTTCATACTATCCAGTTTACAAAACACAATTTCCAGCCTGCACCATGTCAATTATTGCCAGTTGCAGCTATTTCATCCTTTCTCTATTTTAATTCTACCAATGAGGTTTATTTCCTGCCGTATTTGGTTGGCTTGTTCTGATCTCATTCCATGTTCGATTTATATTTTACTTGACGCTAGTTTTTCTCTCTACGGTTTTCTGATGTGTTACAAGAGTTGATGCGTAAGTATACGCAGTTAGGAGTTTCTCATAATGTCCACAATGATGCCTTCTACATTGAGAAATAAGAGGGTGGTAAGGGAAAAGAGCTGCCAATACAGATTATTTTACAAATGATTTCTGGGGAGCAACATCTGAGGCTTATACGACTAGAATATGCTCTACTATTTGAAGTAGACTTTGAATTTCATGTTTTGAATCATTGGAGAGCAATGCTGATGCTGGAAATTACGAAGCACAACACTAATGGTGTTTTAGGCATGTTCCTCGACTAGAATTTTGTTTCGTATATGATTCGTCCTTTGATTTAAAGAAACAAAAGCTTACATTGCAATTTAGGTCCGAGCATCAGTTGCTCCAATTCTAAACGACGCTATGGATTTTGAAATTTATTTAATTTCACCACAAGCATCCGGCATTATTTCTGGGTTAGAAAATTGAGGATGATAACAAAGCAGGAAAGTTGTAGGGTTCAAAGACATAACTATGGATCATAGTTTGTTCCGTATGAAAAAATCATTGAGGTACGTGAAAAATATGCGTTAAAAGATATCACTGCCTTATACAGTCATGGCTTTGCCTTTTTATACACGGATAAGATTGGATAGCATTAATTAACAAATGGCTGTTAGAAATTGAGAGGTCAAAAACCCATTGATATGATTACCAGAGATGCTGCCTGTTCTCATCTAATCCAAGAAGCCAAAAAGTGGAAATATCTCATTCAATAACTGTTCAGCGAGGTTAGAATACAAACCTAATTATAAACTTAAAGAGGATCTTGTTTGATAGGTTTCTTCTGTATCTTCTCTGATGGGGTCTCTTCACTTGGGCATCCTTGTTTATGTTGCGGTTTAAATTGTGATGTATTGCAGATTTGTAGGCGATCTTGTAATTTGGTTCATTTATCTTTTTACAGATGAATATTTTTATTTACTACTTCCGACCAAAACATCATTCAAAGAATTTTTTAAAATATGTTTTGAAAGAAAACTTGTTTTCCTTTATCTTAAGGTGGAACACATTCTATTTTCTTTTTGAATTTTTTAACGTCTCATTCACTGATAAATATATGACCTACGTGATAGTTTAATGCTGACATTTGAAAAATAAACTTAGATAAGGGTTGAACAGTATTTCCAACAATTCAATTTTTTTATGTATGGGACTTGAATTTGAATTTCTTTTGCTATTTCACCTTTATTTACCTTTTAAATCATTCTTCAAATTGGATTTTATGTTTATTTCTCAATGTTCTGTTTGAATATTACAGTGAAGATTTTATTTTTTTTATATGATCTACCTTGGAACAAATTTTTCGACACATTCTGCTCAATTTCGTCATAATCATCATCGTTACCATCCTCCAGAACCCAGTTAATTGGGGTATTGACAGTGGTGGACAGTCATCCTACTCCTATCCACCCTCTCACGTGGTTCATCTATCTTCATCATACTTAAGTCCATTTATCTCCATTGCTTGTATCCAAGTTCTTTCGCTCTTTTTCTTTCCCCTTTAGAACCCTCAGCAAAACCGTTTATGTCTTCACAATTGCTGTCACTTTATGGATATTTCCGAATCATCTAAGATGGGTTTCAGGGGCTTCCTGTGGTTTTCACATTTGCAGTGTCTTCCCGAGTATATAGCGGAAAATTCCCTGAAAGCCTTCTCAGACTTTATATCTTTCGTATTTTCCAGATACCATTTTCCATTACTTTGAGAAAAGATGATGCGAAGGACATTCAAAGGTTTTATGACACATTTCATGGAGGAAATATCACTATTCAGGTAGATATTTTCATAGGCAAGCTCTGTTATCTCTGATTCTACTGTTAAACGTTGGTTTTTACTCTTTCACTCACCATTCTGGGAGCTGTGGGATTTCTAATTGTTTTTTTGATAGTATTTAATAACTGCAGATATAAGTAGGGGTTATCTTCACAAATCTTTATCTGCCACTAAAGAATTCATCGTTCAAAGGGATAAAGGTAATAACATATGAAGTACTTAAATATCATTATTTCTTTACATCATGAAATACAATTTACTTTTCCACTATTTGCATTTCTATTCCAGGCTCTGTATTGGACCTGCCTGTTGCAGCTGACATTGTGAGCTTTTATGTTACGGAAGACACTCAGAAGCACCAATTAATCCCCGAGCTTACCACTGGTACACATATAATGCTTTGTTATATTTGGGCCTTATTTCTCTCTTGAACAGATCCGTTAATTTCTGAGTGGATTGCTGACTGAGATGCAATAATTTGCTGATTACATTTTTTTTTATTTACTACCTTTGGAGTGCTTGCTACTGCTGTTTATCTAATGCTCAAGTAAATAAATGAACAACCGTACCTTTCTACCGATGTGAGATGCACATCGTATGTAACATGCCATGATTCTCTAAGATAATACATGGAGCCTTCTAGCTTTTGGCTGGTCCCTTTTGGAGCGAAGTAATTTACTTTTCTTTATTTTTTATATTACACAATTTATTAGAACTACAAAGGAATTTTGTGGTTCTCAGGATTTTCTGGTTGTTCATGTTGCCTATTGGTCTAACCCGGGGAAAGGTTTGCATTTTTCCCAAATATAGGGGAAAGAAGGAGCGAAAATTTAGCCCTTCCATTGCTTTTTTAGATAATACATTTTAACAGCAAGGTAGTTTCTTAAATAGATTATATATTTCCTTATATTCATGCGGATAGGAACCAACTATTTGATAGCTATATTGAATAACCTTCCTTTTTCTTTAGTTTCTATGTTGTCAGCGTTGTTTCCTTTGTATTCATATGAAATTGCTTTCAAGCAGGACGTTTCCGGGTAACAGGGAAGATACCAACATCATGCTCTATTTCAGATCCTCTTATTGGGGAACTAATTGTTGAATCATCTGCTGTACCCATTAGCTCCATAGATATACAATTACTTCGTGTTGAGTCTATTCTTGCTGGAGAAAGGATCGTGACCGATACATCTGCTGTTCAGACCACGCAGGCATGTATCCATTGTGCTCATCTCTGTGGTCATTCGGTACAGCTAACATGCATGTTCGTATTATACTGTAGATTGCTGATGGTGATGTATGTCGATCGCTTGTTCTTCCAATTTATGTCATTCTTCCCCGGCTTTTAGTATGTCCTTCATTGGTAGCAGGGTAAGTGCTATTATCTAAATAATTCTACGTGATATTTTTGCGAAAGTAGTGGTCTGTGATATTGTTTAGAACGGTTTATTATTTATTTTGTTTGTTCTTGTATTTTTTCTTCAATGCTTTGGTTTTAACCATTATTATTTTTTAAAAGTTCGATTATGATTGTTCATGCATTTCACGGATTTTATGAGGAACGTATAAAACCAATTACACAGCTGAGTGACCTGAATAAAATTTCTATCTTGAGGCTTCTTGGGATCAATAACTACCTTATGGAAAGTACCATGAAGAATTTCTCGGGGGGCTATTTTCTACTTATCACGTACTAGTTGGTGTGTCCAACTATTATTCTACTTTATTAATGTCCGCATTCAAGATAGTGTTGTTAGGCAGAGTCCTATCAAAATTAACAAAATCAGACAAGGTGGAGTGACTTGTCGACCTACTCGGTGCAATGTCCTGTGTGGTATGTGACCGAGAATATCCTGTCATCTGATTTCTATGAACATAGACTCGTCTGGGCATTTCATGGTCAGAATGCTGCAAATCTGGTGCTGTATCCGTATTTTTCATTCGCATGGAGTTGTTAGTTTTTGTAACCAGAAACTAGCAAACGGCCATGTGTATTGAGAAACGGGGGAAAATAATGCATTGGGAGATGCTTGAGAGGGGGAGAAACAAGACGCATTTCTTTGTAGCTGGATGGTCTATACTTAACAGATACCATTCAACGTAAAGTACTTCTCTTCATGGAATTTACGAAAGACAAAAACTTAGAAAGCCCATTAGAGGAATAGTAGAAGAGGATGATCACCAGAAGAGGAATAGCATTAGAAGATGATTGTCAATACATTATTAAGAAACTATCAGTACATTAGAGGAGTAGCAGAAGAGGATGATTACCCTGTGCAGATATATCCTTCGATTTTGTGTAGTGATGCCCACTTTTTCCTATATTATCATCTCTATTTATGTAATCATGCGTTTTTTTTTCGAGATATTGTGTCATCATACCCCAAATATTTGATTCAGTTCCTGTTCCTCCAGATAAGTCGGTCAGAATATGATAGATTCCCTTGTGCTACCAGAAGGTTCAGAATTGACTCCTTTGAAAATGATGATTATTATATCATTCCTTAGAAAATGCTAAATACTTAAGAATGGCAAAACTCGAGGAAGTGAGAGAATTTCTTCGTTGAAGGTCCATCATTAGTTCATTAAATATAGAATTATGTCTTGGCAGCGGCATATCTTTCTTGATATGTGGGCCTTGATACCGTTCAAATCAACCACAGCCTTTAAGGTTGATCAGCACTCATACTTCAGCGGTTTTATGCTCTTGTATTTACATGATGCGTGTGTTCTCTTTTTGATGGTTGCTTTAACTTAAATGCAGGCCTTTCTCAGTTGAGTTTCAGGTTTCCATCGTCATCACCTTCCAATCAGAGTTGTCCAAACTCTACCCTAAATCTGACCTCAGAACTCCCAGGCCTTGGGTATGCGTCAATTAACCATTTTTTTTTTTTTTTTTCCCTTCTGATGATAAATTTCCCTTTGTAACTTTGTACTATCGTGTTCAGTTGGCGATGCAGACCCTGCCTCTCAGGATATGCTGACTCACTAGAGTGGGAAAATACCTGTAGGCCCCTGTCCGAGCCTTGCTAATATTGCAAAAGAGATGGATCTTCGTAAGGTGATATAGTTGGTCTAGCACTAATTTTTTTTGTGTACCTCAAGTTTATATTCCATCCCGATTTGTTTCTACAGTGTGAAACTAATTGTGTGATAAAAAATTATTACATTGATAAATAAATGATAAGTGGAAGCAGATGGTTGTATAATTTAGATGTGATTATTCGACTGATTTCATTTAGCTTTGAATTGAACTGATTGATGTACCCTGAAATCAGATATTGTAGATGGTCTTGTGTTCCACATACTACTGTCGTTGTCTGTTCTGGCAAAATTCAGATTTGATTCTTTGGTGATAAGTCGTCTCAGAGTGATCTTATATAGCTCAAATTAATTATACCACCACTGAGAAAAAGAGTTGTTGGCTGTGATGTTTGCTTAAGAAATATTTCAACGACTAGCATTCAATTTTAATTGCATTAATGGAAGAGTTTACATAAGTTGGCCAGGTTTGATAGATATGGGAATATCTGTCTAAGTAGCATACATGAGCAAGAAAAAAAGGCTGCCGGATGGTGACGAAGAGATGCATTCAGAAGCAATGGTGAGGAATGAAAAGTAAAGCATCGGTTTCAGATACTTGCACAGCAATCAGAAATGAGCTCTTTGTTCTATGTACATACATGTCGCCTACTTTCCACCGTCGACCAAAAGGTAGAAGAAGAAGAAGAAGAAGAAGAAGGGCTAAAACACGAGGTAGAGTGGCCGCCCCTCCTCACCTCACCTCTCACCAGTGGAGCGAAGAACAAGGAAAGGCTGAATAAAGATTGCTCCTTGCGTTACCCACTGGCGTGGGGTGTGGTGGCCCTGCTGGACCACTGGTGCATTACCGTGTCCGGCGAAGGAGGCTCATCCACTTTCTTCAGCAAGCGCATCTCGTCGATGGTCGTCTTCGTAGGCTCCTCCATCTCCCCCGTCCTCTCCTCCTTCGCATGGTCGTCCCCGCTCTCCACCCTCCGGAGCACCTCCACGACCTCGTCCATGGCGGGCCTCATCTCCTTCTCCCTCTGCAAGCACCTGAACGCCAACTCCGCCACCACCGTGATCATCCTCTTCACTTCCCAGTCCGTCTCGAAGCCCAGCTTCGGGTCCACCAGCTCTGCCAGATCGCCGCTCTGGATCTTGCCGATGGCCATGCTGGAGAGGTTGATCTCGTGCCGGCGCCGGGTGATGTCCACGGCGGGCATGGAGGAGATGAGCTCCACGAGCACCACGCCGAAGCTGTAGACGTCGCTCTTGTCCGTGAGGTGGTAGCACTGGTGGTACTCGGGGTCAACGTACCCGGGCGTGCCCTGCGGGGCGGTGGAGACGTGGGTGGCGTCCACGGGGAAGAGACGAGAGAGCCCAAAGTCGGCGACTTTGACGTGGAAATTGCCGTCGAGGAGGATGTTGTTGGTCTTGACGTCGCGGTGGATGATCTGGGGCTCGACGGCGTGGAGGTAGGCGAGGGCGGTGGCCGTCTCGAGAGCGACGCGGAGGCGGAGGGGCCAGGTGAGTGCGCCGCGGGGGGCGAGATTGCCGTGGAGATGGTCGGCGACGGTGCCGTTGGGGACGAACTCGTAGACGAGGAGGAGCTCGCGGCTGTGCCGGGAGGTGCAGCCGTAGAGGCTGACCAGGTTGTGGTGGCGGAGGCGGTTGAGGATCTCCACCTCGTTCATGAACTGCTCCACGCGCTTGAAGTTGTTCTCGTATAGTCGCTTCACCGCGACGATGCGCCCGTCTCGGAGCTTCCCTGCACACGCACACACAACAACAACAAATACCATCTATATTAAAGAGCAAGAACGGGGGGATTTGGATGGTTGGTTGCTGCGAGTTGCTACGAGAAGAAGAAGAAGAAGACGACGATGATGATGATAATGATGACGAAGAAGAAGAAGGAGAACGGGAGGAGGAGGAGGAGGAGGAGGAGGAGGAGGGGAACCTTTGTAGACGGTGCCGAACCCGCCATCGCCCAGCTCGCTGGAGGGGTTGAATCCGTTGGTGGCCTCGTGCAGCTCCTCGTATCTGAAGTACTGCGTGCCGCACTGCAAGCTGCCACTCTCCGGGTTTTTCTTCAAGGACGGCTCTAAGGAGCCCGACCGGAAGAGCAGATCCGAAGAGTGGGATCGCCACTTCCTGTTCTTCCGTCTGAAGAAAAGAAAGCAAATGAAGCCAGCCAGGAGTGCGCCCCCAAATCCTGCCGACACGCCTGCGCGAAGAAGATGCAGAACTGAGCAACAAGATTGAAGGCGGCGAGGTTTTAGAAAATATTGTTCCTCGGAGGGAAAGAAAAGAAAGCCATATATTGCGACGAAAAGCGACCGCTTTTCATGCAGAGAGAGCGTACCTATGATAATCTTCCTGATCTTACTAGGCTTCTGAGCTGCATAGAAAAAGCCACGCCAGTCAGGCTCTATCTCCATAGTCAATAGTTATCAAGTAGCCAAAACACTAGCCGATAATAGCGGAGAAATATAGGCATGCTTCAGACGTTGACCCACAACCAGAACTCTCTCCATTTTCAGTCTGAACAAACTGGTGGCATTAAACATCGGTCAATGATAATTTAGTGGCACACCGTACTTTCATCACCTTCTGTCCCTAAGAAGCAGCTCATATACTTTCTAGCAAGCCAAATGTCTGCCCATCTTACTCTGTAATATTCCCCTACCATGCATGGAGAGGAATATGATCCTACTGCTGCAAAACCCTAGACTGTTTTATTCTGTACCGCCTGGAGAGCTGAAACAATGGGGCGAGAAGTAGCATGCACGCTTCTTCACAGGTGGATAGTTTCCGAAGAATCCTATCACGCATACGGTGCGTGCGGTCTGAAAAAGCTTCACGTCTCTTGTTCTGTGCTAGGATGAGTGGAGAGAGGAAGAGAAAACGTCCAGGTTTTCTTCTCACCGACTAGTCTTCATAACCTAGAAGAACCGATTGATCCGCGGATTATAGATCGAACGAAAGCATGGAAGAGGCAAATCTAGAAGAACACCAAACCTGGTCATAATCAGAGGGATTTGGAATCTGTATGGGCAGAGAGATTCCAAACATGCGGAGACCAGCGAGCTACAGTTTGAAAATTTTTAACATAGAACAGATAGGAAAGTAAAAACATGAGTACCAGACCTTTGCAGCTGACAGCATGGGACCTGTCGCTGCAGAGACATGAGAACCTGCTCTGCTTGGCATCATACCGACATCTTCCGCCACTCTCCAGGCACTCGCTGCAGTTTACGGCTCGCCATCGCAGGAGAAAACCAGGTTTCAGGATATCCAGGGCATCATTATACTTCTCTAGGCCGTCATCCCCCAGGCCAACTATAGGGAAGCTAATGACAGATTTACAGGCCGATGCGTTCACTTGATCCCTACCGACGAACGACAGGCCCTTGCTTCCATTACGGCAATTGATGGGGACGTAACCAGGAGGCTGCGAATTCGGCTCACAGTCGAGGAGGAAGAAGAGGCTGCTCTGGGCCGGGACGATGGAGAAGGGAGTGGCGGTAATCGAGAGATTATCGCGGGGCACATAGCAGGTTGAGCTTGAGAGGCCAACGTTGGAGACGAGGAACGACTGGTTGCGGTAGAAGATGTTCCGAACGTGGTAATCATCTTCGAAGATGCGGACGACTGGGAAATCTGCCCGGCAGGTGAGCTTGAAAGAAGGAAAACCGCAGTGGGAATGTTGGAAGCCGTCCAGCCAGAAAGGGTAACTCACGTTGACCCCATTCCCGCAGTGCCTCGGCAAGCAGTCGTCCGGCGGCAGGTCAGCGGCCCAGGCCAGAGAGGAGAGGAGGAAAGAGGAGAGGGCGAGCCTCAGGGAGAGCTCTGTTAGTTTTGACCATGCGGTCAGAGTGGGCATCTTCATCTGCAGAGGAGAATCAGTGGGCAGGCTCGATGAATCCATTCCAGGGGAAGAAGAGAAGGGGAGAGGAAGGTAATGGGCGGAGGGAGGACACGGGGGACTTCTTCCTCAGATTTCTGTGGCTGATGCTGCTCGTGGTTGAAGGCGTGACGTTAACAGGTGGGACTCCGACCATGAAACCCGGCGGCTAGTTCCAAAGTCAAACCTTGCTTGCAGTAGGGCTTGAAACGCTACCGTCCGATCACCAGTAGCGAAAGTACCCCCTTTGCACGGACAAAATCGAATCTGAGGTGACCTTGCCCTAGATTTTTATGAAGCAAGCAGACTGGTGGGCACGGCGAAGTCAACGCTTGATCTGGTCACGCTTGGCAGGTGCTGACCCGCCTCCTTTTGAATCCTTGGCCATCTTTCTTCTCAGAAGAAGAAGAGTGAGTGATCGAAAGAGAGAGGTTGTGGTGTGGATAGAGGCTTCCGAACATGTCTGATCCAACATGGACTGCTAGCTAACACGGGCTGATAGAGAGAGAGAGAGGAGACATAAGGCCCCCCGGGGCATCCAAATGATTGACGGAATACCTAAAACTCGAGGACAGAAGGGGAAGCAGAAGCCCACCAGATTCAACGCCGGAGTCAGCCAGAAGCTCGCACAAGGTGGACTTTCCGCCGATGGGCAAGCACCCGAGAGGCCTAAACGACGTCCACTAAAAGAGAGGGAGGAAGCGAAACGGCTCGAAGAGCAGGAGGAGGAGGAGGCGGAGGAGGAAGACGACGACGACGACGACGGTGGTGGAGATAGAAGTCTCAGAGGGGGCGTACCTTTATCTTTAGTCTCTGTGCATCTGCCCAAGGATGAGGATTCCTTACAGTAGCAGAACTGCGCATCGGGCTGGGAGGAATTGTACCCGCAGACTCCCCCAGAGTCGACGCAGTCCCTGCACCAGCTCTCCCCCGCCTTCCACCTCACGTCGAACCACAAAAAAGGGTCCAAGTTCGGCACTTCAACGGGCCCCCTTCGTACTGGTACGCTGCCCATCGAGTTGCACGACGGATCCTTGGCAGGACTCTCCGCCAGAGGGTCATCTAGCACGAGGTAGAACTCGCTCTCCGCGAAGGGAAGGCAAGCGAACATTTGCTGCTGGAGACGTTCTGTTATCGAACAGTTGTAGAGCGTAACGTTGAGATTGCTGGAAGCGTACTCGAAAAGAGAGCCCAGGTCCAGGGAGACGAGCTCAAGTAAGGGGCAACTATCTTTCGGCACCACGCTGAGGACGTTGGTTTCGTAGTTGATCTCGCTGACGAGGTAGTTCTTCCCGCTGATCTCGACTACCAGAGCGTCATCTACACATCTCACCCTGTACTTTTCCCCGAAGCCGCAGTATTCCGGCCGCCCCGCCGCCGTGAAGGGGTAGCTGATGTTGAATTTCCACACGCCGCAGAGCAGACGGAGAGGATGCCGGCAATCGGCGTACTCTCGCAGGTCGCTCAGCGCCGGGGGAATTCCGGCGAAGAGAGAGAAGAGGAGGAGGAGGAGAAGCATGGCACAGAGTTCCGAAGGGAAGCCCCAAGGGGTCTCCTCGAGCACAGTAGAGGGAGAAATAGGCGGCGAATTGAGGAGGGGAAGGTGGCGGAGGAGAAGAGGGCTCGGTCGCTGCCTTCTCCAATGGGTTGTGGGAGGGACACGACGTCAAAGCCGCCGGCAAACTGCGGGTTTGGTGAAAAGAATTCAACGCCCACCAGGAGGAAAGGGGAGACTAAAGATCCAACGGCCTTCCCTCTCCTTCAAAACGCTCACAGAGATGGCGGGATACCCACTGCCTCTAAAGATCCAAGAACTTGCAGGTATTATCTCTCGGACTGACAGCGCCCGACAACCAAATTTAATGACCAGGTCAACATACTACCTCCGAGGTACCAATCGTAATCCTGCAAATCCTGGAAAACCTGGGTGCTCTCTGTGGTGCCTAGCTTCTTCCTAAGCTCGTCGGAGGAACCTTCTCCGAGCCATCTCCGGCAATTCTTTATGAATAATCAAACCGAAATCCCCTCAGTTTAAAAGCCCCACAGTGACGCGCACCCTTGAAAATCCTACCTTTAGATGCAGAGGTAGAGAGAGAGAGAAGTCAAGATAAATTCTCTCTCTCTCTCTCTCTCTCTCTCTCTCTAAAGAAGTGGGTTAGTGGTCGACAGCGACGGCATGAGAGAAACGGTCCGTCTTACCTCGTCTGATCGTGTTGCTTTTGCCGTCACTGTTGCGACCAAGACGAAGGATCGACCCAATCCTTGATTAGGATGGAGAGGTTGTTGGCCTTGCTGATAATGGGCGAACCACTGCGATAGCAGAGGCGCCTCCAAGCAACCCACCCGGCTTCAAAGACGTTACCTTTCCTCCAGCCGATTTCCGCCTCCCCCCTGTCTCGTCTGCCACCATCATGTCTCGTGTACCCTAATCCTCCCCCTCAATGGTGGCGCGCGAACCATCTGAATTTTGGTGTCTTTCTCTGCGTGCCCCCCCCCCCCCCCCCCCCAGGGAGATAACCCGGGCAATCCGAATCTATGGATCCGTGAAAACGAGATGAGATCTGGAAGCATACCTGATGCAGATGTACAAGTTCCACCCTCTCTGTTGCAGAGGCAGGCGAACGCGAAAGCTGTGATAGTCCTGTTGCGAACGTACCCGCATGTCCAATTTTTCCCTTGGCACTCGCGGCACTTGGCCGCCTCCGATAAGTTCAGTGCCAGAGGAAAACCGGTTTGCACTATCCTCGTAAAATCTGTGGTCAGATTCCAACGTTGTTCGTCTGGTTTCTTCACCGGCGACACCACACTTGCATTGCAAACACCCCAAACACCCCAAATTGCGTTCCACGGAGTTTCGGATATGTTCCACTGGAGGCCGTAGGAATTGTCGCCAAGGCAGGTGAGGGGATAAAGAGTTTCGTACCAGGGGAAGATGGGTTTCTCGGAGCAGTTGAAGAAGAAGAAGATGTAACTGACGTCTCGAGCAACCAGCGGGATGTTGGGACTCAAGGTCAGATTATGCCTAGCCCGGGGGCAGTCATCACCCAGCAGGTCCAAGTCCTTGAGGGTGATGGTGCCCTCCTCGTAATCAACGGCGGCGACCTGGTAGATGTCTCCACCCAGGTGGAGCAACGGTTTGTTGTCCTGGCAGCGGATCCCCAAATCGGGATGCCCACAGATGGTCTCATTTGTGGAGGCGTTGGATATGGCGGTGCTGTCGTTGTACCATAGAGGGTACTTGATCTCCACGCCGTCGCCGCAGTCATGGGGGAGGCAGCTCCCGCTGCCGACGTCTGCTCCGGAAGACGATTGGGAGAGGAGGAAGAAGAAGATGGGGAAGGCCCAGGAGGAGGAAGAGGAGCGCGGAGGATGAAGACGGGCACCGGACATTGTTGCTTCTCCAGCTTGCTGGGCCGCGGCCAAACAGTTTAGGGATGGGGAGGAGGAAGAAGAGGAGGCCGCGAGAAAGGGAAGGAAGGTGAGGGAGTCTTCTTCTCGGTCGGTCCCATGGTTTCTGTTCTCCTTCGGCGGCGGGGCAGCTAAGAGAAGATCCACCCCACCCAGAGAGGCTCGCGTGGTCTTTCACGCCATGCGTTGACGAAACCGCCAGGGCAGGATTCCTGTGGGCGGAAAAGTATTCGGCAAATGGGTACTACGTGGAGGCCAGCAGAGCGTGGTGCCACCTTCTAGATTTTCTCTTCCGCTGACGACTGATGGCGTTGACCAGCAGGTCAACGGTGAGCTGCCATGCCGGAGGGGACTAAACAGTTCATGGGCCGGCCCAAAGATTCGATTTTGATCGGACACTGGCCAGGAGGAGGAGCCCCGACGGACAAAACGGACACAGTCCTAGGCAAATCTCCTCCCGATGGGCCACACGCACAGCCCGTATGGACCTTTCCAAATCTGTGGCCCTTATGGACCAGAAACCTAGCATACGACCGAGCGGCCCAACGAATGAAGACCTCGCTGCCCGAAAAGCATGCCTATTTATGGGGCTACGAACCCATAAGAATCTAAGCATTCAGCCTTATTCTAGTGCTTGATTATATCTAGCTCGAACAGCTACTGCTGTACTTCCTATGAAAAATAAAAATCAGACCTTTCTTGGGCACTGTGGGTGCCCATAAAATCTTAAAACCTATGTAAATCCGTGGAGCGAGAAGAGATGGTGTGAGAGTTAGCGTACCTTTCTTGGATCCGCAAGCCGGGTTCTTTCCCTCGCCGGTGGAGCAGCTACAATGATACTGCTGGGCTGTCCGGTTGTACAGGCATTTCTCATTTTCCTTCTCGCAGTGGCTGCAGTTCTTGTCGAGATCGGGGGCTGATCTCCACACGACCTGGAGACCCTCCTCCACGCAAAAGTTCATGTAGTCTGACACCGACGGAGCTACGCTGTGGTGTCTGGTGTCTCCTTTCAGACCCGGCATCTCCTCGCCGATGCCGCTGTTGCCGTCTTGACATGGTTTCATGGATTCGAACCTCTCCTCGCCTCTCTCAAGGCAGGAGATGTTACAAAGAGCGGAGACGGAGAAACACTCGACCTGAAACTTAGGGAAATCGTTGGCCTCAGTGGATCTTGAGCTCTGGCCGCCGTGATCACTTTGGCGGAGGGCCTTGAGGGTGATGATGGTGGCCTTTTCGTAGCTGACGTTGGCGACCATGTACTTGTGTCTTCCCAGTTGGAGGACTGGGTACCCGTCCGTGTGTTCGACATGTAAACAATAATACCCACAGACAATGTCCTCCACTGAATTTTCTTGGATCCACAGAGGGTACCTGATTTGTAAGCCGTCTCCGAAGTCGTAGATTTTGCACTGCTGGATCTCGGTGTGTCTCACAGAAAGACCTCGAGAAGGGAGGGGTAGAGAGTGGGCTAGGAGGAAGAGGAGGTAGAAGACGTAGCAGCCGCAAGGCGGACTTGGAGGACGACCTGTCATGGCTGCTCCGCGTGGGTTGCCGCGGAAGGGAGGGCGAGCGGATCAGGAAGGAAGAGATGGGGTTTCTACGTAGGCTTTGTAGTCCAGTTCCCTCTTGAGGAGTGAGGTAAGTCGTCGGAGAGAGATCTTCCGCGTAGCGACGGCCGACGACCGACGACCGACGGCCGACGACTCCTGGAAGCACTCGCGGCGTGTCTCTATCTAAGATGGACGTGTTCTACACTGCCGTCCTTCGACGGAGGCCATTGAAACCTTGGGCTCGCAGAGCAAATTTATGACCATAGACTTGGTGCTCATCGTCTTCTTTCGGCTTCATCGATTTCACCACAGTCGTATGGGAGAGATTCTCTGGCCTCGCCAAAATGGTGAGTGAGGATCACGGGATCAAAAGGATTCAAATCATCGTTTACCTCGTAGCATCGTCGTGCGACATGCTGGACCTTCAGAACCAGTGACGTCACAGAAAGGCCACCACGCCGTGTGCTCATCTTCTTGTTGGTTAAACGAGACACAGATGATGCAAGCGCCGCGAATGTAGAGACCAAGCTCGACTTTATCGGTCCAACACCCTGCAATTAATTTCGTCTGCAATTAACCAGGGAAGGAGGTCTTTCCTCTCCCTTATCCCCGGAGAAGAAGGTGGCCATTGCAGACTCTCAGACCTGCTTCAGAGCCCCTCGCTTCGTCAAACGGGCAGTCCCCATTGCGTCTAATCCAGGAGGACTAGCCTTAAGAAATGCGGCGCGCCCTCCTCATCTCTTGCACTACTTGCCCTCTACATCAAGAGATGTCCTCCGCAGCCTGGTGAAACCCAACAAGTCCACCCACCCTTGAAAAAGTAGCGTCTCAGTCCCAATCGATAGGTCTGGCGTGGCGTGCAGCAAGTCGCCAGACTTGCTTCGTCCGTCGCCATGATTCCGTCCGCGTATGTTGGACACATAAGAGGAAGTCTCCGCGTCGCTTTAACTCGGTGAAACTTCCAAGAATATGACCAAGAGGTTTCCTCTGGGCAGTCCGAGAGTGAGGCCACCGAGTCCACCATGCTATCCGAAAAAGACGACGTATGAGAGGGGGAGACAGGGAGTCCTCTAACGCTCGGCATTGAATCTTCTCTTTGGAAACCAGTTTTAATTGACTGAGTCTTGTCATGGTGACTGATAACATGATAAATGCGCCCACAATTCTATGCATTTGATATGAGTTTAACCATCTACATTCTGAATTTATCATGATATCAATTAAATTATGTGAATATTTCTGAACTTTATTTGAATATCATTTCATGTATATTATGTATGTTTTTGATTTACTATGCTTGACTTCTATGAAGTCGAGTAATTTTATTATTAATAAATATTCTCAGGTTCCATGTGTACAGAAATTTACAAGAACTAAATGGAATAACTACCAGTGACCTGGAGCTCTCCATGGGATCTTAAAACTTATTCGTTGGGTCAGAATGGATCAGTTCTGGTTTTGGGCTTCAAAGGATCAGTTAGAGGGATGTGGGCCACGTTTTGTCGTCATCCACTAACCCTTGTAATTTTCCTCTTAAAGAGGAGCACGAAATTCAGGTCATGGGAGCTCTCAACCAATCAGGAAAAAAAAAAAGAGGAAGAAATGGCATGGAGAAAAGTCGATAAATGATAGGAGGGCATTTTAGTGATTATACCCCCTGTATAAATAAATACTCTCTTCCTCTCTCTTTCCCGCCTTATTCTGGAGGTGTTCTAGCAGTGGCTAGCTAGCAGGACAAGGCATCTTCCAGGATCCGGGGTATCCACCCTGATAGATGTAAGTCGTTTTGAAGCGTGCACTCTTGTTCTTCCCCTTCTTGCAGTGAAAAACGCCTGATCCTGGCGGAATATAAGGATCAGAGAGGAGGAAAAAATCCTGAGGGCTCAAAGGACGAACATCAGCACCAATCTTCTCTCTATACCTCTGAACCCTCCAGCTTTTTCCGCCGTTTCCCATTGCTCTGTCTTCCGTTCCGCCCCCTCCAACCGCTCCACGTTTCCCTCTGTTTTCGCCCATCGTTCCTTCTCTCTTCGTCTTCTCCCGCAGCCTCCTCTCTCCGCCTTCTCCCGCAGCCTCCTTCTCTCTCCGCCTTCTCCCGCAGCCTCCTTCTCTCTCTGCCTTCTCCCGCAGCCTCCTTCTCTCTCCGCCCTCTCCCGCAGCCTCCGTCTCTTTCCGCCATCTCCCCTCGCTCCATCTGCCGCCACCTACCGCCAGCCGCGATGCGCTCGCTCCCGTCGCTCCTGCAGCCTCCGTCTCTTGGCAAGTAGACTTAAGCTAATAAAAATCATACCACTATAAATCTTAATGTACTACACATGTTAATACTTTGTGTTGACGAGCTAGTTTGTGTTAATTCAAAAATGTTCGTGTCAACCCAATCAAATGATGTGGACCCACTAAAAAAATATCATCACTCAAGAAAAATATACTAAAGAATTACTTAAGAAATTCAAAATGGATTGATTGAAGTCCAAAAGCATACCCGTAGGATTAAACTAATAAATTTAATGTATTGTAGAGGTATGATTTGTGCTACATTATATTTAAATGTTTGATGACACAATAAATTTTGTACTATTTGTATGTGTTTGATTTCAAGGCTACCATAAGGAAACCACATATAAGTGTTATAAAATGCATGTAAGTCATTACAAGTACCTTGGTGAACTCCCTCGCAGCAGGTTCTTGGTGAGTTCCGCAGGTGACGTTGAAGGGTGCTCGACGTTGACTGAGCAACGGTCGAGGCCAGTCTCGGGCGAGAAAAAGGCCAGAAACCTAGAGCCACCGGTGCCTAGCACCAAAGAGGGGGCTACACTCCATTAAATCGGGCCTCTAAAGGAGATGAAGAGAGATATTTTAGCAAAGAGGTGAATTTGGGTCTTTCTAGGGTTTTGTTAGGGTTTACTATAAGACAGATATTGGGGCATATTGAGCTGTTTTGAACCCAATACTATTAATGGGCTGGATGTTGGGCGAGTGAGTTTGGGTCATCGAGGTGTTGATTCAAGCATCAGTGCTTGACAGAGACGGCGGCATCCACAAGTGAGGATGGTGGTAGCACAGGTGGCAGCCGTTCTTCAGGAGAATCGGGTGAAGATGCGAAGGAGTGATGATTTTGATTGTTGGGATGTGCAGTCTGAAGGTAGTAGGGATGGTGAGTGAGAACTAAACGGGTATGTATATTCATTTGATCTGATTGAATCTTTTGTCGCCAGAACTGCATTTGTGTAGTTTGGAACGTAGGGTACTTTGATGTCTTCTAGTTGAGATTTGGATCATCATCAAAAGAAATGAAAACACGTAGCATTGTGTTAGGATTTTGGAGTCTTATGCATGGTACTAGAGTACATATAATGGAACAGTTTGTCTCCTTGTAGCGCTTTAGCTCACTGGCTATTCAATGGAGAGGAAGGGTGAACAACGAGGTAAAAATGATATTGGTATTTCAATCCAAGGTTAAGTGATGCTCAATTGTTTTTTGAGGCTTTGATGAAGACTCGAGAATGATTTTTAGCTAGTGGAATCAATTTTTGATAGGATTTTAAGAGTGGATTAGGGTTTAACAGAGGTATGAGAGAAGGGATTGTTAGCATTTTTTATAGGAATAATGTTTAAATGGCTTTCATAGAGGTGAAATTTGAAGTGGGTTGTTTACTATAAAATTGAAATTTGATTTTGACAGTCACTTAGTGCCGATCAGTGATCTGTATGTATGAATGAGGGCAATATGTGTCAAACATTGTTGTGGCTTATGTGCCTGCCTTTTGTGAGTTGATATAATCTTAGGCTTACTTGAGAATGGGTTGACTCATCTTGTAGTGAGTGAGTTGGCTAACTCATTTAGTTCATATTTTTTGTTCACACGCTTCGTTTTTGAATGAATGATATAATTTTTAGCTAAATTTATCACATTAGCATTGTCAATGAATTTTGTAAATACTATAACTCCATAATCCTATCAACTTAATTAAAATAATTTAGGCACAATAGTTACCAATTAAGACATTAAACTTAAGTTTAGGATATAGAAACTAAATTTTGCTGCTTAGAAAAGAAAGAGATCAGTGATCCTTTTTACGAATAATCATGATCCAATTGTGATTTTTCTACCAGTTCAATGTCTAGTGAAGTGTGAATTTAATTATCCAATCAAATTCAAGTTGTAATATTTGTGATACCATATTTCAAGTTGCATGACCTCAAGAAGTACGTACATAAGAGGGAGAAGATCCCAACGGGATCGCTCTTCTCGTATTACCGGCTTCCAGCTCTCTATCAGTCTACAGCCGACTTGTCTCCTGTTGCCGTCGCACCACAGCCTCCTCAGCTCCCTATGAGCACTGCCCTTCTCACTCCGGAGCTTCCCCTCTCCTGCATATGAGACCCTCTCCGCAGTCTCCGTCTTCTTCTTCAGTTCTCTTGTCTTGCGGAGGGCGAAATTCTCCCCTTTTATAGAGGGAGAGGCCTGGAGAACCTTCTCCGTTTAGATCTTCCTCCTTTCGACACCTTCCTATGCAGACGCTTTCCTCTGTCTGCCCTGGATCTCTCCATGTGTTCGTGAGGTTCTGGGAGTGTCACAGTGCTCCTGAGGCTGTTGAGGACAGAACGGGCCTTCAGCCGGTGCCTGAATGGTATCCTTCGCCCCGAACGAGTCATTGACGGTATTACGAAAGGATTGAGAAGAAGAATACGCGACAAAACGAGCGAGAGAGAGAGAGAGAGAGAGAGACGCACTGAATGCCGTTCAGTCGGCGGCGCGAAGGAGACCTCATGTGAAGTGAGGGCTTCCCTGCCACGGGGTCAAGATCGAACTCGCCTCTGCTCTTACCCCCGGGCGGGCTTGGTCACCCCCGATGGCACGAAGCAGTCTCCACATTTGCGGAGTCCTTTTCTTCACCAATAGACACGCATTATCTCTCTCTCTCTCTCATAAAATAACCGCAGGAGGAGGAAAAGGGCGCCACGCCCGCGTTTCTCCGTTCCATACGGGAGACCGTGCTTCGAGGGCTTTGAGCTCCAACCATCGCGCAGACTACCACACCCCCCGTCATTCCCGTCTTTGACCGGCCGTCGAAAAGGCTTAGCCGTCTTGTTCTGCATGTCTTCAATCTAGTCTGATCGAGTTATTACGGGTCAGCGTACCCCTGCCCGAGCCTACGCCATCCCTTGGAGATTACTGCGTCTTCCATCTTATGATTATCTTGGTTTTATCTTAGGGTTATTGACGAGCTTTCATCTCCGTCTCTAAGCTAGCCCGATATACTGCTTCCTAGGTCCCTATAATTAAGTCTAACACATTTTACTATATCAAGGGCGCTCATAAATGTAAATCTTCCATTGATCTACTTCACATTTGAGTGTGGAACAGCGGTGATCGTTATTTCTTTTGACTATGATTTTAACCATTTTCAATGGCGTTCGTCAAGAGATTTGGTTGATGCTTTATATAAGATGTATGTTGACTTTTCAGGCTGTAACGCAGGAGCGTAGTCGTGCGAGTCAACGGGATCGCTCGAGTCAGACCCACTTTAGGATACATTCATTGATATATTCTGACCACGCCACTGAAATTGCCCACTTTTCATTTTTCTGACTCCACCTACTATCCGGAGGCGTTGTCGAATCATCCACTGCTTCCTCCAATCTCAAGGAGATGGTCCGTAGAATGTTAAGCCGTCTACGTTGACTTTTCCGATCTAGAGGAGGTACGTCGGTGGTCATGTATTTATTATTCTTCCTTGGTGTGCCTCGAGGCGGCTGACCGGGCAGGCCGCCCGGACTCAATGCATGTTACTTGAAAAGGGTTGGGGGCTGGATGCAAGTCAACGCTGCCTAATGTACAGTAGAATAAAGAAAGAAAGAGAGAGAAAGAACCTTCCGTCCTGGCCAGAGCCGACTGGTCAGCCGGAGAAGGTTACCCATTCCCCTCGTCTGTTTTCCTTCAGCTCCCGAAGAATGTTCTCCAGCGCCGTCTTCGCCTGCGATGGCAGTTGGCAGCCCACCATGAGTCTCCTCAGCTCCCCTTCATCTGTGTCCTTTCCGTCGTCGGCCAATATCCTACACCAGAAGCAAACACGGAATTCCCATCTTAGAACAGATAAATCTCCTTCTTAGAACAGATAAATCTCCTTCTTCTTCTTCATCATCATCATCATCATCATCAGCCATTCATCTCTAAAATGGTGGCGATGCTCACCCGTTGAGCTTGCAGGCGAGGTGGGACTCGGCGAGCTGCTTTGTGCTCCGCAGGCCGAGGGACTCGCAGAGGGGTAAATAATTCTTCTGCAAGTAGTATTTCTGGTGGTGGCTCTCGGCGAGGTAGAATTCCGAGGAGCCGCAAAGAAGGATCTTCGTAACGATCCTCCTGTTGAGCTTCAACTGCCACCGGACCTTCGACTCCTGCGCCCACTTCCTCTCCTCCTCGCTCCGGTAGAATATAGCCGACCGGAAGTGCGTACCCGCGCCAAATCTCTGCAACGCGAATTAGGGTTTAGACCTGCTAAAAGACGCTGGTGGTTTGCCCAACTCAAACCAGGTGAAGCTGTTTAGGAGATCATACGAGATAATCCTTGTTGGTGGAATCATGGCTTTCCCAGAAGACTCTGCAGAGGAGACCGTACGAGACCCTCCGCTTGTCGTAGACCACCTTCACAGCCTCCGTGTGCCCCGTGTGCCCCTCTGAGATCTAATATCCCCACACAAAAGATGAGTGAAATGATCTCCGGAATTTCTCAAGGAACGCGGGGAGAAGAACGTTCCCACCTCTCTGTAATTAGGGTTCTTCAGAGACCCTCCGTAGTATCCGACTGCCGTCCTTACGACCCCGTCTAGGCGGCCGTACGCCGCCTCCAGTCCCCAGAAGCTGTCTGCGCGTCAAATACGATCCGATCAGATGATGGATGCAAGGAGGAAGGGACGAGGGGAAGGACGAAGTCGCTGGCTACCTGCTGCAAAAATGGCTTCTCCGAGGAACTCCAACGGCGGAGAAGCGACAGAATCGGCGCCGCCGCCTGATGAAGGCCATTTGGCCGCCAAGAGGCGACAATTATCGTCGGAATCCTCTACTCTGAGCTTGGGCAAAAGCTTATACATCGGGGCGCCTCTCCTTCTCCGTGAGCTTTTGCAGACTTCCGCAAGGGTAAGGAAACTTGAGAGTTGGAATCGAAACTGGCCCTTCTTACGAATCACGTCCGTCGTATTGTATGTCTTCCCACGCGAGTTTTCAACGGGGCGATCGCCGTCCCCGCCGCCGCAATCAGAGAATGGCCATCCCCCTCGCGCCCCCAGAGATTACGTCTGTCCGACCTTTGACCTCTCCCACGCTTGCATGTGAATATGTACTCATCTTCCGGCGATTGCGGAGGAGAGAAAGAGAGGGAGAGATTCACACGGCATGAAAGTCAACGGATGTCGGCATCGTGCTTCTTTCAGCAAGAAGGATTGGATCCGAGAGAGACGTCTGCAGTCATTTACTGGGGGGCCCGTTCCTGCATCTGTCAGCTTTATCAATTGGCCTCTCACGTCGACGACCAAAAGAATATCTATAAATAATATCGCCGATGACAGCTCTTCCTTTTACTGGAATAAAAATGCTGGTCCACGCTAAAAATTGAATGCCGATTGAGATACGTATTTATTTTCTAACTTTAAATCTTCACAAATTATTCAATTGGTGTGATTACAACATCTTGGTCATGTACACTCTATCTAATCCCCTCATCCTCTTTTTTTATTTTTTCAACATTTAAAAAAATCCTTAAATTATCCAGTACCCATGTGGTGGTATTTTAAATACCATCGTCAACACTATATAAGCTACTATAATCTTAATATGATCCCCTCCTAGAAGGTGTTTGATAGGCAGAAATGATGGGCCGTCAGGTTGTACTAGAGTGGTTGCATTTCGTTCTTTTGGGCAGTGAAATGGTGCGGCTTTTAATTTTTTAATTGCTTATCATTCTGTTAGTAAGTTTCACGATAATAGGACTATAAGAACTATTATATCTCGAAAGGGAAAAAAGAGAGGCATATTCATCATTCCAAGATTTTTTCTTGAATTAATACTAAAAATAAATAGAAAAAGGGATGGGATGGGGGGGGAGGGGGTAAGAATAACTAGTAGTAAACAAGAAAGCCCTATGAGGATGTAGTCAGTACTCCCTTGTTCAATATTTTACAAAGTTAAGGCCAAAGTTCCATGTTGGCCTTCTACTTTAAAACCCATATATTTGTTAGATTATTCATCTCTGCATTCGATCATGGTCATAGAAAGGAGGGGTTGGGGTGAGTGTGATGGCATCCGTTTGCTCTAAACCTTATGCATAGATAAGAATGATGTGGGACTTATGATATCAAAAATAGGATGAATGAGCATACTGGGTCCTAGATTATGAAGTGAAGATGTTGTGAGTTCAATTCAATTTAAAGGGCATGGTCCAATTTGGAAGTTTGACCACATGTGCCCATTTCATATGCTTTGAAACTCATGCACTAATATGGCATCGTGAAATGGTGAACATGACTTGATGGAGCAGGATTTGTTGATGGTGGCAACAAGTATTTCAAAGTTTGTTTTTAAAATGCAATTGAAACCATGAAAATTACCTCTAATTATTAGACTTGTTTGGCCTACCATGTGCAATTTTTACTATTTTTGTCTATTGATGGTATGATGGAATCAATAAAATATGGGGATTGAAATTTTTTGCGCAACAAATTAAGGAATAATCCGGAGAGATAGTTTGTATTCACAATTTTTGCAAAGTTTGTGAGGAAAAAGAGGGAGATTTCATGAGAGGTAGATGTGAGTACAAATCAGTTCAACACTTTTATCTTGTTGACTTGTGCACTAAATTTGAGGACTATATTTTATTGATAGATCTTATAAAACTACCCACCCAAATGGTGATTTTGATATTTAACAAAGGATACTAATAAATTGTTGGAGAGATAGAGGAAAAGAGGGAGAGAAGGAGAGAGAGAGAGAGGGAGAGAAGAGGGGAGAGAGAGAGAGAGAGAGAGAGAGAGAGAGAGAGAGAGAGAGGATTTTCATTAATAGTTAGATGGGCGATTATTATTTTCCAAACGTATGAGAGCGGGCTCCCACCAGCAAGACGTCTACCGGCCCGCTCGCCGCCGTCTCCAGTGCGAAATGCCGTACAGCAGATTTAGACAGCGTGGAAGGAAGAGGGTAGGCCCACTACCCAGGACACTAAAAATAGATCACACGCTGCGCATGCGTGTCAGAGAGATGCGGACACATACGCCACTAAACATAGAATGTTTTGTTGACACGGTGCGACTTTTTCTTGTAAGCATGTGCCCACTTTTTGATACGCTAATGAACTCTGCTCATGTTAACCAGCCGGCCTTCTCCGAAATGGTCCCAGCAAAACGAAGCAAACGCTAGCAGGACGCCCTGTCATCGCGTCTCCCGTTCTCCGCCGGGGAAGAACGACCACCGACTTCCTGCTCCAAGCTACGTCACGCGACCGAATTGGAGAGGAGGAGGAGGAAGAGGAGGTGGAGGATCGACTCCGACAGTTTAGATGCCCTAATTTGCGGAGTGGCATTCTCATTCTCTCCGTATTCGGCTTCCTCCGCCGTGTTCTCGCGAGGGCTGCGACTTACGCTGCTCCAGTGAAATGAGGGTCCTATTGTGAGGTTTGAAGGTGCACCGATTGGGATAGCGGAACGATGTCTCGGCAAGCCGCCACCTCATCCCACTTCCGCAAGTCCAAGACCCTCGATAACAAATACGTGAGTTGAATGTGATTTTCTTCAAGTTGGTTACTACGCTTCTTCTTTTTTCTCCTCCTTGTTCTCGGAGATTTGGTTTGGCTGTCTGATCGAGGGTCGCGGGATAATTTATCGATAGATGCTTGGGGATGAGATCGGGAAGGGAGCATACGGGCGCGTATACAAAGGGCTCGACTTGGAGAATGGCGACTTCGTTGCGATCAAGCAGGTTTCCCTGGAGAACATTCCTCAAGAAGACCTCAACATCATCATGGTATGTTCTGTGATCATTATTTTTTTCTTTAAGCCAAATTACAAACCATCAATATTCTACAAGGATATGTGTTTGATACCATGACGAAAAATAATCTCACAAGCATCTCAAGGTGACCATGCGGTATGTCCTCCTGAATTTCAGCTTTAATGGCACACATTGGTTATCCCTTTTCTACTTATTCGTAATGATTTGTTAGGCCATCATGTACTTGCCCAGAATGCATATTGCTTTCATGAAGGCAGACTGATTCTTGTCCACTAGCTGGCTCATGATACATTTTTATGTGCTTTAAATTATTTTCGTTACAATCGTTTGGCACTCTATTGACAGGCCTGAAGTGTGGCCCTCTTTTCTTTTTGTCTCATTTGGCTCTACTGCTTGAGAAAAATACAGTCCAGACAGTACCTCAAACTACAAGATGTAGTTCTTTAGAGCATTTTGAATCCCAATTTGTCAACCTATGAATCCTTGAAATGACTTCGTTCCATAATGGGAACACTCATTGGTTGAACTCTCTCCTTCTATCGGTTTGGGAAATTTCAGTTGATTTGTCTCAGAAAATGAGTGTTCTTCCACTTTCTCCCGGAGAAATAATAACTGTTGCATTTTTTGTTCTTCGAATAATAACAACTGAAGGACTTCTTTGATTGTTATGAATTCTAATATACGCTTTTTTCAATCAGATCCCTCAAATTTCAAAGGTCCATTGGACCTCAATTTCTGAGACAAGAAGTTTATGTCTAATGGAAACTGGCGAAAATGGAGTTTCTTCTGATCAATTTTGTATGCCCACAGATGATAGTCCATTTCTTGTCAGCTAAAATAGTTCTTAGAGAGAAAACATGAAGAACTCTCCTAATTTCCTGTACAAATGGCTGAAAGCAATGCCTGACTCTTGTCTCTATGGCTTCTTTAATTCATATTAAAATTTATACAAACCTAGACCCAGGTCATCACAATTTGATTGTAGTGGTATTCTGTGAATATTTTAAATCCGGAGTTCCTCCTCTTGCTAGCCCTCAAAAGTATTGCCAAAACGTGGTAATAATGACCTTACTTTCTTACATTAGAGTTGTCCTGCAGTGTGAACACGTTAAAAGGCGAAATGCAGTGTGAACATTAGAGTAGTTCCGCAATGTGAACAGGCTAGTCCTACAGAAGATGGGGAAATGCGGTTGAAATCAATATGAACCCTGTGGAACCTAGTTCCTGTAAATGGTGACGTGATATTTTTTGATGCAGCTTCGCATTTGTTCAAAGTTGAGACGGATAGATTTCAGTTATTTCATGATATATTCCTGCGGAAACGGAATTGCTCGAGGTTGGAGTAAAGGAGAAGAACTTCCATGTACGTGGGGATGGTATCTACTAGTGCGAAATACCCTGGGATGGTTTCAGTTACGTGAGTATCGTCAGTTCATTCTGTTTATCGTCTCCATAAAGGAGATAACCTGTAATTAGGTATGAGAGAAACCAGAACTTCTGATGATGGGAGATCATCAGTTTTTGCCTTACCAGACATAATAACATGTTAGAAACATTAGCTCAAACATGCTGACACTCTTATGGCACCAATGGGATTAGTGATCAATAGGACGAATAATAGTGGTTAACTCAGGTTGGCTTTTTTCTAGATGCCATTCACCACGAACTTACACCTGTGAAACAACAACCAAGTTCTCCGTGGAGCTCCATTTGTCGAGCAGAATTTTGGTAAACTTTATCTTTCTATCATATGCTTAATTTAATAGAATCTTTTGCGTCTTTTGAAGGCCTGTATGTTCTATCAGTTACAGTTGTTCTGGGACACACCTATTGTTACTATAGCCTTTTGGACGGGCTTTATTTATTAGGGAAGTAGGCATATTTTTTTTCACTGTAATGTTAGTATTCTGTTAGGAGTTTTTATCTCCTGTGCCAATTATTTATTGAATACAAAAGATGAATATTTAATCATTGAATTATTTTATTTATTTAATTTTAGATATGGATTTAAGCTTTTTTTATATGCAACTAAATGGACATGAATTTGATAGATTTTTGAGCCACCTTATCTATTGCATTTGTCCTTGCTAGCCATTAGATAGTAGACTCAATGCTGGTTAGCTGTGAAAAAAACATTCTTTCATTTTTATCTATTTGTGTTTTGAACTTATGCAACTTTGAGGCCCGAGGATATTGTTCTCTTTTCTGACACATCTAACATTTTTTTTACTTTTGTTGCTCTCTTGGACGTGCCATCTGTGTTTCAACATCTTAGCTAGAAATTGATTTACTAAAGGTATTTCTACACTGTATGCATTCTTTTAATTTTTGTTTCATGCATTCATTTTATCCGAAAAATTATGGCATATAGTTATGAATCATCTTTTCTTAAAAATAAAAATGGGGCTATCCTCCATCAGCTTTAGGTTGGAGTTTTAGATTGTCTTGATTGGGTGGAACTGTCTATTTGGAGTTCTTCAAGAATCTGATCTAATCTGAGTCTCCTTTCATGCTGACGGGGAATGCATGTTCTTGCTGAACTTGAGACTTGTGCAGCACTTGTAGGTTGGAATGCTAAAATCAATATGGAAACGAGTATATTAGCAGGTATCTTGGTTGAATGTGCCACAGTAATCTATGGATCTGATAGAAATGTTGGCCCTAATCTGGAGATAGATCTCGACAAGGAGGGAGAGGATTAGTTGTTCATGATGTAAGCATTACGCAGATTACAACATGATACGCATTGAAAGAGTTAGACAATAGTGCTGACATGTGTTGTTGAGTGGTTATTTCTGTAGACCTATTCTATTCCTCAATCCTCCTTTTAGGAGTTCACTATCTGTTCTCAACTTAAGTGTTGACACTTTTCTCCTGAGTTATATTTCCATGCACAAAATAGGTTATTTTATGTGGCTTTCCATGAAACTCTGAAAAGTCAACTTTGTCAAATTGAGTTAATGTTGGGCATTTTTGGCCCGTAGAACCTTTGTTTTGTCACCTCAAATTCAATCAAAAAATCTGTATTAAATCATCAAAATCGATTTATTGGGTACAATAAGAAGATTGGGTACTAAATCGTTCTGATAAAGGAGGTTGATTATATCTAGATGTGGAAAACCAAATGCCTATTTCAATAAGGCATGCTCATACTGTACTTTTCATGATTGAATGTATACTTTTAAGCTAAACATTGATTAATGCTCTGCAGAATTTGAACCATAAGAACATTGTGAAGTATCTAGGATCATCAAAGACAAAGACTCATCTGCACATTATTCTCGAGTGAGTTTTCAGATTCGAGCTACTTATTAGTCAATAGTAGTTCCCTGCTCTCCAGATTCAGTGTCATAGTTCTTGATGCTTTCTGTATGTACAGATATGTGGAGAATGGTTCACTTGCGAACATTATTAAGCCAAACAAATTTGGACCATTTCCTGAGTCTCTTGTGGCAGTATATATATCACAGGTGTGCCTGAGCTA
This sequence comes from Spirodela intermedia, assembly GCA_902729315.2. NCBI lineage: Eukaryota > Viridiplantae > Streptophyta > Magnoliopsida > Alismatales > Araceae > Spirodela > Spirodela intermedia. The sequence goes on from LR746272.1 coordinate 6,366,657, forward strand.
CAATTAATTGATTCCTTTGCTCTCTTTGAGATCCAAATCTTAATTTTTTGGGTGAATAGGTATTGGAAGGATTGGTTTATTTGCATGAGCAAGGTGTGATACATCGAGACATAAAGGGTGCAAACATTTTAACAACCAAGGAGGTATTTTAATTTGTGGATATTCATAGTTTTCCATCCATTTTTAATATTAGAGCTCCTATCTGCTTGTATCTTTTATTTCTTTATGGAGATTCCAAATTCGTTGTACTGTAACTGGTTATCGTAATCACACTTCCACATCAAATGTGTAATTCCCTCAAAGAATTGATTTTTCCTAGACAGTGAGAAAGAACTCGAAATATGCTATGCCTGAGATTTTTGGGGGTAGTGCTTTAGCTGTAGTTTTTGAAGTTGATTTTTGGGGTTGTATAAGAGTAACAGAAACTCCAAGTCGTTAATGCTTGAGAGTATGAGCCATTGTTCAATGCATTATTTAAAGTTAACATAGGATGGTAGCTTTTATGTTATATTTAGGAATTAAACATGCTGAACTTTGACCATCATATATAAATTTGACAAGGTTCAGTGGGACGCAATACAGTCTATGAGTGAAATACTTATTTTGATGTACCAAATTCATGGCTAGTGTTAGCATTGACATTGACACTTATTTGATCGATGATTTAATTTTAAAGAATCCTTATGTTTTTTTGTTGTATCTGTATTTTTTGGGTCTCAAGAATATATGTACATTTGTATATACATCTACATATAGGTGTTTGTAAGAAATACAAAACGTGCAAAGAGAGCTGATTTTTATTTTTGAACTTAAATGTAACTATATTTTCATCTATGATGATAGTTGAATTCATATAGTTCTTTATCGTGTTATAAATTATGCGACCTTTAAAGATGGTCTTCGTGCATTGTAGCTTAGGCGTGGTATCTGTGGTTTCCCACATTAGCCGCAATGGTCCATTTTATTTGGTCTGCTTATGCGGTCCTTGATGTCCTCAGAAGATCACCCAGCATCACGTTTGGTAACTAGAAAAATCATCAAATCCTCTTTAATTATTCAAGACTTCTTCTGCTCCAAGGTCTCATAAAGTCAATAAATCTTAGTGAATGATCCCACACTTAAGACAAATATTTCTGAGGTTTTACAGAGGACCCTATCTCTATATTTGATATTCCTGAATTTCTTACCTGATGTTGGTTTTGGAGAATACTTCCTCATAGGGACATTCTGTCCTTAATCTATGACGTTTTGTGATACTTCTTCCCAACACCACACTCTATACAGATTCCAATGAATGGTTTTACCCTTGGAATCCCATCTGTAATATTTTCTTGTTAGAGGGGTGTAGAAAAAAGGTGGTACGTATGATCCCATCTATCTTGGAATATTTTCTTGTAATATTTTTGGAATACTTATCTTGGAATCCCATCTATTTTTGGAATCCCAATATTTCCATTTTGCAAACCTTTACCTTCTGCAGTAGCACTTCTGGACTGGGTAATTTGCCTTAAACCCTGTAAAGTTGGTACATTGTTGAAAATTTGACTGACTGACAAGATCCAGAAACTAATTGATCTCACCGTGCGCTCAAAGATATTCCATCACCCATCCGCAAGTATGTAAAAGCTGACCCTAAATCTCCTTGTTTGGGGATATTGAACCAAATATTAAACCTTCGGAGTTATGCTTCATATGCTACCCTGCCCGTAGAGCTTTCCTTTTAACTATTTTCCACAAACTAATTTTCACTCAGCCTTCACAACCACAAATAGATCATTATTAAAAATCGTAAAACTAAAGACGTGTCCTGGATGTAACAAATAACTGCCAGAACACTCTGATAATCCCACTACTCTGCACCGCATTTGTATGTGAATGCGTCTGTGTGTGGGTATGCACAGTGGTGGTGGGGTCGATGGATATATCAGGGTGTTGTGTCAGGGGATGTGCTGAGGTGCTGTTTCTGATATATGATCAAAATTGTTCTTCTTGTACTGATGGTGGATATGATATGGACACTAGATATATGCGCGTTCTGTATGCATGGCTGTTTTAATGCTGGAGAAGTGTATTTGTTCTACTAATCATAATTGAAGTGGATAGTGTCTCTATCATAAATTGGAATATCTGTTTCACTCTCTCATTGTTTCCCTTTGTATCTAACTTTACATTGTTTGGCCACATGCACATCACAGGGTCTTGTCAAACTTGCCGATTTTGGGGTTGCCACAAAACTAAACGAGGCCGATCTCAATACCCATTCTGTGGTTGGAACACCTTACTGGATGGCCCCTGAAGTAAGAAGCACTGATTTTTGCTCAAATTTTATTCAGTTCCAAGCTTTCTGTTTTTATTCATCTTAGTATGACCTTCTCAGAAAGGGCTACCTCTGTCTATATTTTTATCATTTTAATCTTTTGCTTTCACAAATTTATGATACCTTCACGCTGCCGCTATTTGATCTCATATGCATTGGAAACATCCTATAGAATTTTGAAGTACTAAGCATTGGTTTTCGATCATTGTTTCCAATGTATATCTTAAAAGCGTTTTGGCATGGAACGTAATTTGTAGGGTGGGGGATGCGGTCATACATCAAACACTCATGTGTTGTACCGCATTATATTTTTTGTTGATGGGTGTTTTCAACCAGAGTTCATTGATGAATAACATCTTCTAGTGATAAGATGGTTGTGGCCCGCATGAAATCAGGATACACATGTTGAAGACAAGAAGAAAGGCTTCCCGTTCTCTATTTCATCATGGTTATAGTCGGCCTTGGATCAATGTAGAAAAATACTGGGCAGCCTAGCATGGAAAATATTGGAGTATATTATACGAATCAGTTATGTCACGTGACTTTGACTTGTCAAGATAGAGTTTGACTACTTCATTGCTAACTCTAATAAGGTCGTGTAATGCTTCCTGAAACTGCATGTTCCTTTCCAACCCAGAGTGCCTATAAGACTGCAAGCTTTGAATGGCAGTATGAGAATGGATGTAGAGAAACGAGATAGAATGAATCGGTTATAAGGCCCTTCCCCAATGTGGGATCTCAGAGCTTTCTTTATATGCTTTGTAACATATAGGAAAAATAAATCATTACAAAAGGAGACAATAATAAGATATTGGAGTATCCCAAATAATTAGATACGACTCTACCTGAATAGAGAAGATTAAAAAAGGAACAAAAATTAATCCATTTTCTAGCCCTTATTCCGCAGGCTACTCAGTGACAACAACCATGAGTTTTTTCATGGTCATTGCCCTATATTTCTACCACAGATTCTTCATGTTTTATGCCCTGGGCGTTTTCCCCATTGGAAGTTCATAACTGGAATTGTTAATCTCCCGGTTAACTGATTCGTCAGTCCAGAATAAGTGCTGCATGGTTCCTGTTTGGAAACGTCGTAAGATGTCTGTGATAACTTCCTATAGAAGTAACCTCCTATATTATCTACCTTAAGCTTAATGTCCATTTCAAACTAAATCGAATCATCAGCAAATTGAAACAGTGTCTCCTTGAAGTTATCTCTTCCAATCTTGATGTCTCTCGTGTGTTCCCGAGTTGTAAGTATGTACCACATTGAACTTGAGTTTTTCTCTATGAATATAAAAACGAATGATAATTTTCCCTAGCCTCTTTAACTCCTGAAGATGCAACATTGTTGATGGGGTTATCTACGATTGACGTACAGCTATGACCTTATCAACTCATTCTTCTTATACTTTAAAATTTCTTACTGAGGCAATCCCTGACTTACTGCGGCTCATTGTTGAGACCCCATCGGGCATTTTCACATTTGACACTGAAATTATGATCATTTTGGGAAATGTGATTAGTCTTGACAATTTGCGCGCAATTCCTCTGAGTCTCTTGTACATCATCTTGTAACACTAAGTAATCCTATTGATCTGACTGTAGTCCTTTCCGCAGCTCCATCCGTTAAAATAAAACAAGTAGAATTCAAAAGTTTCATTGGGAGTGGCTGCCTTGAAGTTGTTATACCATAATCATTTAATCCTGCTCGGATTGTCTCCTAACATGTTGACAAAAACCTAAGGAAAATGCGTCAAGTTTCAGAATTTCATTGTTACCTATACGACAATCTGATCTTATCAGTTCCTTCTTAAATGGAGTCATTCATGTATGTTTCTGTAGAAATAATTCATTGATTTTTTCGATCAATATGTCAACATTCCTGTGCCTTTTCTTATGTTTCCTATCCGATTCCTATTTTTTCCGCTTATTCCATTGACGCAGTCTCTTTGTAACCGATCTAATACCTTTCATAAAATTGATTATTAAGTTTTAAATGGGTGTTTCAGTTCATCTCTGATTCACGAGTCCTCGAATCCTTCTCTACAAAAACTTCTCTTTTGCTGCGATTTTGGGACCTCTTACACAAGATTTTGGATAACATTGATGACTTGTATGCAACAGAAAATCTGTCCAGTGTCAATCATATAGTTTGTATTTACGTTTTTTCCTGATATGTCTTATTTTGGATATGCATCTCTATTTGTTTATTATCTTTCAGACCCCTTTAGACTGTCCACGTCATTCCCTCTGAAATCGGATACTGTTAAAATCCCCTCCCAGACTATCTTTGCAGAACTTTCTTTTGACTTTCACATCTCCCTAAATAAACTAAATGCAAAACTATTGTTTTCTGCTACTCATTCAAGGATCAATGCCGTTCTGTTTTCTCATCTTTAACCTCAATGGTAATGATAAATTCACCTTCAGAGTTCTTTTGTACTGAATTCTTTTACCCTGTGATAATTTGCCCTGGTGCATCCTTCTTCAGGCTTGTATTTTCATCTAGTTAGTGAAATCCTTTCTAATTTTGGGTGAAATCAGGCTACCTTTCTCAATGATTCCCTGACCACCGATGATATTGGGTACGTGGTATGCAATGTGGACTGATAGCCATGACTCTCCCCTAGTTGCACCATTTAGACGATCCAATGCACTTTAAAAGAAGCAGATTGGTGCTGGGCGAACGTCCAATGAGCTCCTTTGAAAATATCTTACCTAGTCCAGATGGCAAAAGAGCAGACATGTTATCAAATATGACGAAGTCCTAACAGAAATTCCTGGCCCTTGTACCTCTTCTCATCACATGCAGTTTACCTTCCACAAAAAATTAAAAAGTCATTGCTGCATGTCATTTTCATGGAAGTCAGGTCTACTTCGATGCTTGTTGATTCTTACTCGGGATTTTAATACAATAAGCTTAGCTATATTCTTTTCATTTTGTAGTTGATTTAAAGGGAAACTACGATCACATTCCTGAATTCTTATCCTTCTAGTTCTTCTGCCTGTGTAGTTTCTAATTTATACTCTGGATGGATAAAAGTTCCCAACATCTGCATCAATTTCTAATAAAATGAGCGCTATTTTTAGAATCATGCCTTCCATTGTTATTTGCTTATGTTTTTGTACATACTAGCTTCTTATAATTTTATCTTATCTGTTAGATTAGTTTTCTTTAGTGACATGAATGGTATCTGATTCAGGTGATTGAAATGTCTGGGGTTTGCGCAGCATCTGATATTTGGAGTGTTGGATGCACTGTAATTGAGCTTCTTACTTGTGTACCCCCATATTATGATCTCCAGCCTATGCCAGCACTTTTTCGCATTGTCCAGGTCACAGCTGCTTTTCAAATCCTTTCAGTTGTGATTCTGTCAGTGATATTTATTACTCTTTTTTGTTGGTCTATAATTGTTGTTTTAGAGAATGCTTCTTAAATATTATCATTTTGTACGGGTACCAGTCAGCTTGATGAACAAGCCCAGAAACCTGGGCCTGGGTCTTCTAAAATAACCAGACAACATGAGAGAGTTTAGGAATAATACTGTAGCTTTAGTCGGGCTGGAAGAGAGATCCTATCTTCTCACACATCTTTAAAACCGGAAGAGCTTAGGATGAGAGATCCAATCTTCCTATTAATTTTTTTTAATTGTTAGTCGAACTTTTATCATCTATGGAATAATACTGTAGCTTTAGTTGGGCTGGTTGTTGTCAGGTGATGATAATACATATAATGGTGGAGTTAAAAAATCTGAAACTGCCAATTCTGTTAAATACAAGAAGTTCAAATATTGCCAATGTCATGCAGTTGTTATCGATGTCAAGCATGAGAGAGTTTCAACTGATAATGGTACATTGTTCTGTCCTCTTTTTACACTGTATACTGGACATCTCTTTTGTTAGAGAAGAGCTTTATTTTGGAGGACTGGAGTTTCATAAGGAAAAAAGCTTGACAAAAGGTGTGAGAGCTGGTTTTGGTGACTACTTGAAGATATGGATTCTATCCAAATCAGTGTTATCCAACTTGAGAATTACTCCGTGATGATTTTAAGATCCCATACCCAATAGAGAGATTGATCAAAGCTGTAGAAGCTTATTCCTTTGCGAAGGGGGAAAGAAAGACACTAGAAGGCTCTGCCTTGTGATGTGGATAGAATTTGGAGAAGGCAATAAGGAGAGGTACAAACTGTCTACATTTGTAAATTTAACTGAGGCACTTTTTGTAACCTGGTTGTGGATATTAAATAAAAAAGGTTATGCCGTGGAAAAGGATTGTTAAAAGCGGATATTATAAGACAAACAAATCGGACATGAAACTACCAATCACTCCTCCAAACATCTAGATTTTTCTACATAATTTACCCTTTTTCAATTCGATTAATTTCATGTCAATGATGTCACGTTAGGTTTTTGTAAGACAACTGTTTTTAATGTAAGTCCCTCTTAATGCAAATAAAGAACAATAGGAAATCATCCATGAAATTCCTGGAAGAATGTGAGGTGAGCACTTTTGAAAATCTCTTTCAAAATGGTAAATCAATGACTTCCAGGATCTGCAAGAAGCAGTGCAGATTATTCAGAGAAGAGGGATCACAGGGGTACGTTTCCTGTTCCACCCTCTATTTGAGTACAACATTTTGTAAAGAGGAAAAATTTCCCTGTTAGCCCACTTGTTCTAAATTAATGGTATATGTAGAGCTTGGTGGAGGATACTACTGTGGGATTAGTTATTGCCTAGAAAGATTAAAATTTTCCTATAGAAATTTTTAACGGAAAATTACTAAGGGTAGCTGTGGTTTTAGAATTTTTGTTTGTGGTTCGTTAAATGATTAATGAAATTTGGGGCCAAGTCATCAGAAGATAGCGTGGTAGAGTTGTTGAAGTTTTCATATCTGTTTATGAAAGGGGATGAAGGGTTGTGGTAGTGGTATGGTTTATTTGTGGATAAAGGAACATGAGAAAGTTCCATTTATCCTATGAGCTTATGGCCAGAGTCATTCACATCAGCTGAGTTTCTTATGAAATGAAGTGTCGCATGTTGCATTTGAATTCTATCTTCATTAACAGGCAACATAAACTTCTCTAAGCAGCGAGTGCTTCTTTTTCTGAGTGCGTCAGCTCAATTATGAATTGTTCAATTTTGTGAAATGCATAAGCTGTGGGCTTGATAGAGTAGGTAATGCTGAGTTTGAACAGTTCTTTCTTTCAAGTTTATTATTGGTTGGCTGTTTACCTGAAAGCTGTACCTTTTAGCTGTGTTCAATGAAGGTTTTAAAAAAGATTTAGTCTTGATATTATTTAGGTTAGAGATATACAATAGCTGGAGTGCAGCTAGTAAATTTGCGCCTTATGACCTTAAGCTAGCCATTTATGACCTTAAGAAATCTTCGTTTTAGGATTTGCCAGACTTGAAAAATCTTTATCCATACTGATGAAAAAAAAAAGTTTATCGATCACGTACCTAGGATACTCCTTTGTGTGATGAATATGAGTACCACCTGCAAAGGACATGCTTAAACGTACAATATCTGTGTTTTAAGGACCAGTGATATGAGGTTAACTTACGCTATATTATATTAGGTTCTTGTGAAGTTATGCATTCTGATCTTTACGAAGTTGAAATTTCGACTGTAATTTGAAGTGAACATTAAATGCTTGTTTCATATGCTAAATTAGGCTTAAAGACTGATATGAATGGACCTGGACTTTGTCTAACATTTGTCTTCTTTGAATGTCAGATATTTTATAGAATTGTGGGAGTTTATATTTCTAGAAATGGTTCTTTTGCCTTAATAATCTGCTTTAAGTTTCTATTTCTTTCATATGCTTACGTTTTGTTATGGTGTCTTTAATTTCCAGGATAAGCACCCTCCATTACCTGATGGCCTAACACCTGCCATTACAGATTTTCTGCTTCAATGTTTCAAAAAGGTTGTAGGAATATTGCTTGAAAGCTTCTTATAATCGATTTATATTCTTCTTGCTATTTTGGGTCTTATCATATCCTTTTTCTTGCTATTCTTTACTCAAAGTTTCTCCTTGATTATATGTCATAAATACAATCACAGTGATGAGTTTGTTGTTCCTTTTGTTCTCCCAACTCGTATAGTCTACCTGCCCATTTTACTAAATTAACTTTGAGATGCATCTGTAGGATGCTATGCAGAGACCAGATGCAAAGACATTATTGTCTCACCCCTGGATTCAGAACACTAGGCGTGCTTTTCAGTCCTCACTCCGGAAAAGCGGAAGAGTAAGGTGGAAATCTATCCCTTGGTTCTTATGGCTCCTGTAGTAGTTCACTAGGATCCATGTGCTTTCTTTACTCTATCCTTGTGACTATTTCTTTACCAGATATGCTCTTTGATACGTATGCAATCTCTATGTAGTGAGAAATTTGTGATGATAAGGTTGCGTTTCTGGTTTATAAATCTAGTAAAGTTTGTGTACGGCTTGTATTACCCTCCTCAGTCCTTGCTTTGTTATCTTACCTTGTTAGTGATAGAATGGTAGTGATGGCAGTTCATCAATTTCATAATCACAACTACCTTAATTTTCATTGTTCTAATTTATAGTTGGATATATGGGTCCAATACAGGCGCAAGCTATCTATACAAAGCTACATGGATCTCCTTGGACCATTCTATGTCCATAATTTGTATTGAATTCGATAGATAATGCGTCATAATGATGATGAATTAAAGTAATTTCATTTGTCCTTGTTGAAGAACCATCAAAGACAAAGTCTAGGACATGTGGCCACATCAGTTTTTTGGTTTCAAATGGTTTTCATGCGTGAGCATGTCAAATCTCTAATGTTGAAAAGCAACAGTCACATTATATTCCATTACAAGTTGTAAACACCATATAGAGCATTATGATCTATAACATTCATGAGAAAAATTGTCATCATTGTAGTGTCAAAGGTCTAGTCTGTGTATGGAAGCTGCTGGTTTCGTTATCACGAATGGATGAATAAGAAGTGGTGGTTATCATACTCATGAATGGCTGAACGCGATCTCATGCTTGAGTGAATGGTTCTTACTTGATGAATAAGAAGTGTATGGAATCCTTTGATGTGAGGCATTTAGGTGACATTGATGTGTACATATATCTATATATATATATATATATATATATATATATATATATATATATGAACTCATACTAGACAATAATCAATTAGGTTTTGACGAAAAATCTTTGTATGGAGGGAGAAAGGTGGAAAACCGAGAAAACCTCAGTGTTCTTCGGGAGTTGGAAAAACAACTTAGAGTTGGAAAAAATCAAATCTTTGATGACTCTCTCGTACATGATTGAGTTGCGAATCTTCGGGATAGGAATCCTACATCAGAACTGAGTTCCTTCTAGATAAAGAACCTCTTTCTAGTTGCTCTGAAACAATTGGGAGATTCTCTGGAAGAAATGCATGGTTCTGCTTCTGACAATAAGATGCTATTGGGTGTTGGTCCTGCCTAAGTGGTTCAGTCCATACGTTCTAAGAATAAATATTTGAATTTCAATCTCATCATTCTCATAATTATCATACCAAGTTCCCTCAATCCAATCATTTTTTCGAGAAATTTGAGACATCTTACTTTGATATTATGAAGAAGAACCTTCAAATGGAGGGAGAAAAGCGGAACACTTGGAAGACCCTAGGTGTTGGCGTAGAGAATATAAGAGAATAGATGGAGGCCCAAAAATCCCAAGGCCAAATGGTGGAGGTAATCTCTATATATTATCCTCACGATTCATTCTAAAGGGTAATGCTATATGTATAGATTCCACAGTACATGTTTAGTGGACCCATAGTAGATTGGGGACTTAATAGGTTAGCGAGTCCAAACAAGATATAAGATTAAATGGCCACAACTAACACTAATACAAAGAAGCGAAGAAACGATAATTTGTAAGGGTTGGATAATCAAATATATGGTAAAAAATGTTAACTATGCAGCTGGTGGTGGATTCTTGCCTCCATTGCCTTGTTTATCTTAATAAGGTTTGTGACTATTGTTTAAACCGTCAAGTAGGCCACAAGGTTGCCAAGCTGCTATTTTCAAGTTAGATAGCCAAGCGACACTGTCATGATCACATTCTATTGTGCATTTGACAAGTGAAGGGTGGGCGCACTGATTCAGCTTTCTTGTTGATTGTGTTGGATGCTTCACTTTTGGTTGAAAGATCCTGCATTTGAATCATTGTTAACATAGGTTAGGAACATGTTAGAGAGTTCCACGTATCTCTCCTTTTCTTCTATGTCACAGCTACTGATGTAATAAAAATATAGAATGTTCATGGTTGCCTTGAATACGTTTCAGATTAGTCTTAGGTAGCTCTCTCCACCCTTGCAAACTCTTTTTGGGAATGCCATCACTTGGTTTAGTTTTTTGTAATTTGGATTGATCTTGGTCTGTTTTAGGGTTGTTGAGGACTCCGCAGTAACTGAGGAAAGCATATCCAGGGGAGATCATTCAAGTGAAATACCCTCAGAAGAGAAAATAAGAGATCATTCTTCCCAATTTGAAAGAGTGAGTACCCTTCGTGCTGAGGAACTTTGTTTCTAACTTCAAATTATGCTTATGGTTACTTAATTAAGAAAATCTAATTCATATGGTCTCATCCATTTTCTCAAGTACTTTTTGATGGATGTGATGCTTCAGTAGATGATGCTGACATGTTTCAGTTTCTGTCTGCATTATTTCTCACAGGAAGAGTCAAGGAAAGAGTTATCACCGGGAACTAGTGAGACGAGTGTATCTGACCAGGATAGAATTTTGGATAAAAACAACATTGAGAAGTCTTGTTCAAGTACGATGAATAATTCAAAAGATGACTTATTTTCTAATCAGGATCCAACTCTGGTTTTTCGTGAAATACCATATGAGAGATCTGGTTCCCTGCTGGTATCTTCCTCTGGAGAAACTGATTGTAACCAACCAGATGGCCCTGCCAATCCATCAAACAGAATTGAACATGAAAAGCTTCTTAGTAATGGAGAGGTGCATTTTGCAGAGTCAAGAAGGAACGATGCTTTTGAAGATGAGAATGGGAGGCCCAGTCTTGGTGAAATTAATATATTTGCCTTTGGGCCTGGAGTCCAAGATGTGCATACTCAAAAGGTCAAACCTTTTCTTTTTTTTATTCGTCAAATATTTCCTGCCAACTTGTAAGTGATTTTTATAAGTTTCTTTTCCTTATTACTAGAGTATTTTATTTCAATTTATTATTTAAAACTTTTATTTTATTTTTATATTGGTCAAATGTGCTTTAGTACTGAGTTGAAGAAGATAAAACTGTGTTACGTGACTGAACCAATACAAGTTTCAAATCCCTGTTACCTGCAGGTTGAGTATTGGAAAACTTTAAGTCTTTTATAGAGAATTTATTATTTCATGAAATTCTTGACAAAAGTGTATACGAGTCAAATCGACAGAGTTGTTCTGATTGACCCTAATTCCCATTGGAGATGGTAGTATCTGGAATACCAAGTTTACCTTTGTGGGTCTCACCATCTCCAGTCTCAGATGCAACATTCAGATCACTGGGTTTGCTGTGTTTGGAGTATTTCTTGATGTATTAATCTTAACATCATTCTTTCTGTCATTTTTTTTGTTGACCATTCAATGTGATGAATTTTATTTGGTAGTTGGCTTATCTGTGGGATCATATTTTTGCTAATTAGAACGAGATATTTTCTCACAGGAGGCTCTCATTTGCGATCTTAAGGGAAAGCTATGCCTGCTGAATGCTTTCATGTTTCTTTGGTTTAAGTTCTGTTTCAGTAATTTTCATGTAGCGTAGACAGCTTTGTTTCTGTAACACGCTTTCTCCAAATGTTATCTCATAACTTTTTTGTATCTACTTTGCAGGTTACAAAGCCTTTAGTTGTTTCTGGGAGCAATGAGCTCAGTCGGTTCAGTGATACACCGGGAGATGCTTCCCTGGATGATTTATTTCAGCCCTTAGAGAGAGTGCATGAAGACCAAGCTGCTGAAGCTTCAATCTCTACCTCATCATTACATCCAGGCCAAGGTAACTTGCCCATTGCAGAGGGTAAGCACGACTTGGCATCGACCCTGAAGGCTAGAATAGCTCAGAAAAAAATGGAAACTGAAACAGGACATAGAAATGGTGGAGAGCTCCTACAACTAATGATGGGGGCTTTGAGAGAAGATGTGATTGATTTGGACAGCTCGGTGAGAGTTTTTACTGCCTCGTTGCATGTCTGAAAATTACACTATTTTGTGTGGGAAGTGGATTTGAACCGTTTCAAACATCATTTCTTTCATTTGTCATAGCCGCTGGTGCTGAATTATAGCTTTGAAGCTGTCCTGTTTTCCTGCTATGACTGAATAAAAATATAGTCGTGTTCCTGTTTTCCTGTTTCAAACATCAATTCTTTCATTTGTCCAATGCTGGTCATATACTACAGTCGCGTTCTAGTTGCCTGGGCTCGAATAAAATCATGTAAAAATGGGTAATTGGCGCTGAAATATCCTAAGAGGACTCTACCTCTTTGAACATCTTAAAATTCAAAACCGGAGGATACAATCTTAGAACAAGATTGCTTCTTCTTTTTCTCTTTTTTGGATACACCTTTTAAAACACTTATTAACATTTTGCATTAACCAGATCTGGGACTGGATTGGGCCCAACTTCTTGAAACTTTGCAGAATTACTGCTCCATAGTGTATTTTGGTACGAAGTTGCATTCCATCTTAAGTTTTTTAGAACAAAAGGTGACAGTTGTTACAGCTGGAGCTGTAATGTTGTGCTCTTTAATGAACATTCATAAAAATGAGGGGTCCAAGTTAACAAGATATGAAGCAGTTACCATTTATGAAGGCTGTCTGTAAGAGATGATTCTTAATCAGGCATTTACCAACACCAACGTGGGGAAAAGACTTGTTGGTCAATTGACGAGAAGAGAAAAACAAACAGAGCTGCTATTGTTCTGTTTTGATGTTGGATAACTCATATTTTCATCGCTGATAGAGTGAGATTTATATGGTTAACTGATACAGATATTTGTTGGCCTTCGTGGCATAGAATATAGAGAAGAGAAAGGATTTTAACCGGCATATTTTGTGTCTTATTGGCAGGTCTTTGAAGATAACTTGCCTGGAAACAACCTTTTTCCATTACAGGTACTGGTTTTGATGTTAAAAATTTTCCTATTTTTTCTGTCGAAGGATATGATGTATTTCAAATAATGTTTCTTTCGTCTGCTTCACGATATTTTTGGCTAATTACAAACTCTCAAATCGATTTGAATAGTTTGTAGCATGATTGACGTGTTACTCTTGAGAGCCATACTAAATCTTCATGTTCTGTTTCACCTTCTCAGGCAGTAGAATTCAGCAAAATTGTTGGATTATTGAAGCCTGAGGAACCTGAAGATGTAATTGTATCATCTTGCCAGAAGCTTATTTCGATTATTCATCAACGCCCAGAGCAAAAACAAATTTTCCTCTCCCAGCATGGTTTTCTGCCATTAATGGAATTGCTTGAAGTCCCCAAGAGCCGGGTATGCACGATCACTTATATTGTTTTACGGGATGGATTATTCAATACCCAGTCTTTTTATATCCATATCTATTACTTGCATTTGGCTGAACACAAATGCCATTTGTAATGCCATTTTTATTTGACGCGCCCAAACATTTTCAGTTTGACATTATATTTATTTTTTCCCGATCTCCAGGTTATTTGTTATGTCCTCCAAATTATCAATCAAATTATCAAGGACAATGTTAGTTTTCAAGAAAATGCGTGTCTCATTGGTCTTGTAAGTATCAATAATAATTTTTGGACAACTAATGATTCCAAAGGCGTCTATTTTTAGCAATTTCTTCACACTTTAATAACCATTTCTTTAATGACTTTTGATTTTAATTAGATTCCAGTTGTAATGGGCTTTGCAATGCCGGATCATCCACGTGATGTTCGTATGCAGGCTGCATTTTTCTTTCAGCAACTGTGTCAATCAAGGTTCGGGGAACATAAAGTGTGAATGTTTTTTACGGCAGTCCTAGCATGTTTTGAAAATAATCTTGTATCTGCTTGTGGTTTAGCTCATTGACTCTGCAGATGTTCATCGCTTGTCGGGGAATACCTATCCTGGTGGGGTTTCTAGAGGCTGATTATGCCAAGTATAGGTTTGTATTTGTGCCTGACTTGGACATCTGTTATCATATGTAACTGTTATCCTTTTGGCTTGCTAAAGTTCGTGTGAACTGAGGTCTTTATGTGCAGGGAAATGGTTCATCTCGCTATTGATGGAATGTGGCAAGTCTTTAAGTTGCAGCACTCGATACCAAGAAATGACTTCTGTCATATTGCTGCAAAGAATGGCATACTGATTAGGCTTGTGAACACACTTCACAGTCTAAACGAGGCAACTCGACTGGCCTATGTGTCTGGATGTGGATCCCTCCCGACAAGTGGTTCAACTCAAACGTCAGAAATCGATCGAGTAGGTATAAAAAGTTTCGTGGAAGAGTCTGAGAAACGTCCAAGCCATGTTACACTAGAGAACTCACTGTCAGCTAAGTTCTCTGAGACATCACCCATGGAAAATGTTGCACATACGACAAATAGAATTTCCATGGCAGGTGTCAAGGACTGGGAACATTCTGATTTGCGCAAGCCTGACTCTTCTAGAGTAGAAGTCGATGGAGTGAGGCAGCAACGGGGTTCGTACTCTGTGAATAGAAGTTCAATTGATAAGGCACCAAAACTGATAGAACTTGCACCAAATGGACATAGCACTGGTATCAATGTATCTGGGTCTCAACAAGACACTGTAAGACCGCTTTTGAGCCTATTAGAGAAGGAGCCTCCTTCTCGACATGTTTCTGGGCAGCTTGAGTATGTACGCCATATTTCTGGACTGGAAAGGCATGAAAGCATTTTGCCGCTACTCCATGGATCCGTAGAAAAGAAAACAAATGGTGAACTTGATTTTCTAATAGCAGAATTTGCTGGTGAGTTTTTCTAAGCGTCTGATTGAACTTCTTTTTCCTAAGGCAGTATCATTGCCGACTTTTTTCCTGTGTGGTCGTGGAAACATTGAATATTTTCTTAAATCTTGTCTTTTTCTGCATCAGTTTTATGAAGGATGTATATAAATTTGCCATAGAGATGTATAAGCATCCTTGGGGCGATTGGGCATTGAACAGAAGTTATAACAATATTTACGGTTGTTGACAGCAGATTTATGGTTTTACAATTCCGAAAAATCTTCTGTCGAATGGGACCAATGTCTGTGTTTGTGATTTTCTTTTTTTTTCGTAGAAATGTGAAGTCTGCTGGGACACTGGGTGAAAATTTAATATTTTAATGATTTTTTCTACATATGTTTTATAATGAATATTTATAATTTTTGTGTAGTATTTAGAAACCTTCTTTGTAAATTTCCATTTTTGGACAAGGAAGAAAAAGTTGTGGTCTTTAACTATGGACGTTTAAGTTAACTTCCTATTGTCAGGCTATTTCCCAAAATGTTTAATATGATGTACAATGGTTACATTGGATTCGGGATGATGGGTTTATATTTGCTTATCACCTTCTTCTGTTGAAATCAAAACATGGCAAGTGTTCATAGAAGAATATTTATGAGAGGCTTTGAGGTAATCTGAGTGTTCAACGATCATTTCTTATATTTTTTTCTGACAAATAAGCTTATATTCCTTTTCTCGCATCCTCTGCATTCTGTGATTAAATCAGTTGATAATGCTCAAAGAAACTTCTATTACGTCTTCCGTATGTCAGTTCATTATGTGTTAACGAAACGTCATTCATTTCGTATTATGTGGTCCTCAGATTTTTCTTATGTTGTTACAGAGGTCTCAAGACGTGGACGGGAAAGTGCAAGTCAAGATGGCATACAGAAGATGCCAAATAGAACACCAAATGTAAAGATTCCCACATATAGTGTTGGGTTGGCGACAATCAATGATGGAGTAGCTTCCTCTTCTGGAGTTGCATCCCAGACAGCATCAGGTGTTCTATCAGGATCTGGCGTTTTAAATGCAAGGCCGGGAAGTGCAACATCCTCGGGATTACTTACGCAGATGGTGTCATCGTCCAGTGCTGATGTGGCAAGGGAATATCTTGAAAAAGTAGCAGATCTTCTGCTTGAATTCTCCCAAGCAGATACTGCAGTAAAGGCATTTATGTGCAGCCAAAGTTTGCTTGCTCGTCTCTTCCAGATGTTCAATAAGATAGAGCCTCCTATTCTTTTGAAGGTTTGCATGTCTTCTCCTCATGAATATTCATGGGCTATCTTATGCGTTTTCTAACCCCGTTTTCTTCATCTCTAAATGCAGATATTGAAGTGTATCAATTTTTTGTCAGCTGATCCAAACTGTTTAGAGAGTCTTCAACGTGCAGATGCCATCAAGCATTTAATCCCAAATCTAGAACTTCATGATTGTCCTCTTGTCTTCCAAGTTCATAACGAAGTGAGTTTTCTTCCTTTAGGATCTTCGTTGGCCACTCAACTTGCCGTCTTTCGAAGTACTGATTATTTTGCTTTTTGTGGCGTATAGATAAACCTACTGTGAATGCGTTTTCCTGTTGCTTCTTTATTGAGTTCATTGCCTACAATTGCTCGACAGAACTGAAGCATTATTCGATCCCTTTCATTAAGTTATTTACAAACATAGTTTCCATGTACCTTTCACCAATCAGCCCATTTCTCGTGGCTGGGAGATACGACGTCCCCATGATATTTTTGTGGCCTAGGTTTAGCCTAGATTTGCTGTGGGAGAGACCCGGTTTTCCACCTTTAACTTGTCCAATCACGCATACTTTCTGACATTATATTCTTGGTAAGTCTGGAAATGGTCTCCATGTTTCTGACAGCTGCTCAATTTTTTTGAGTTCCAAGAATCAATGTCTACATTTTTTTTGATATCTTATCTATGTCATCCTCTGTATATCTGCATGGTTGCCTAGGAGAAAAAATATTGTGCCAATCTGATCCATCTGGTTTGGATACTGCAAGCCGTGTCACATCTTCTAAGGATATGTCATGTGATTTACTCTATCATGCTGTGGAAATTGCAGAACGAAGGTATCATGATACAGAGGAGAATTTTGTTCTTGTTTTTTCTGTCGAATGACTGCAGAAGTTGTTGATGTAAAGATTTCAGTGCACAGTAGGAAAAAGGTGTTTCTCTCCAGTTTTTCGTGTTTTCAGAATTCATTAGGGTTCTGGTGCCCACATAAGCTGTAAACCACTGGTTGTTCACATAATTTCAGGGATTTGCCGAAATAATTATTATCTCAATTATGGCACAATGCAGATAAAGCGTGGTTTAATGCCTCGCCACGACACGTCTCTCGCCGTATGAGTTGCATCAGCTTTTTATTCTGATTTCTGACATACATTAAGGTCAACTGAGCTGCACGAACTATTGCAAAAAATTCTCATTACTGTAGGAGGGTAGATTTGTCAAGTGGCAGAATCTGACCGTTTCGGAGGTCTCGTTTCCCAACCTTTATCTTGAGGGTAGCCTGATAGTACTTCTCCAACCGCATCTTCTTCTATTTTTTGATTAAATGGTTGCCGGGTTATGCGATTGATTTGTCAATAAATGTTCTTTACCCCCTATTTGTCATCCTTTCCTATGAAAACTGCCATCATGTTTTTCAGCGCACTTTAGTCAACGATGAACGGGAAGTTCTGTTCAGAGCTCTGTGACAGATTTCGTCATTTTTTCTATATGTGAAGGTCCTCCATGCACTGTTCAACCTTTGCAAGATAAACAAGCGGAGGCAGGAGCAAGCCGCCGAGAATGGAATTATTCCGCATCTGTTGAACTTCATCATGTCGGGTTCACCGTTGCGGCAGTTTGCGCTGCCTCTGTTGTGCGACATGGCCCATGCGTCTCGTAACTCAAGGGAGCAGCTGCGGGCCCACGGGGGGCTCGAGATATATCTGACCCTCCTGGAGGATGAAGTGTGGGCAGTGACGGCGTTGGACTCTCTCGCAGTGTGCTTAGCGCACGACAATGATCATCGGAAAGTGGAGCAGGCGCTGCTGAAGAAGGAAGCCATCCAGAAGCTGGTTAAATTCTTCCAGACCTGCCCAGAGCAGTTTTTCGTCAACATACTGGAACCATTCTTGAAGATCATTACGTATGCTCCCACCCCTCTTGGGCTTCCTGCCTTCTTCTTCTCTCTCTCTCTCCTGCTTCGCTCTCTCTCTCTCTCTCTCTTTTGATTCGGTCTGATGCCCGTGGTGTGCTCCTACGTGCAGGAAATCGTCCCGAATAAACACAACTCTGGCGGTCAACGGCTTGACGACGCTGCTCATCGCCAGGCTTGATCACCAAGATGCTATCGCCCGCCTGAACCTACTCAAGCTGATCAAGGTAACTGGGCTGTTCAATTCTTCACATCAGCAATACCCGTCTCTTGGAAATACCTGCATCTAAGATTTCAATTTTATATCATCTTAAGCTTACTAAAAAGAGAAAGGTGGGCCCATTCAACATCTTGACTTCTATGACAGCACCCATCAGCATGATTTTATTATATCGCTTCTATAGTTTCATGATCATCCCAGCCGTCAATGGCCATTTCCATATTCGAAAAAAAGAAGAAAAATATGGCTGAAAAGCACCCCCTGCCATTTTTGCTTTTCTGGGTGTTGACGGTCTTCTTGCCCTGCCCCTGCTAGGCCATCTACGAGCACCATCCCCGGCCAAAGCAGCTCATAGTGGAGAACGACCTGCCTCAGAAGCTCCAGAGCCTGATTGAGGAGCGCAGGGACGGGCAGCGCTCCGGAGGCCAAGTGCTGGTCAAGCAGATGGCCACTGCACTGCTTAAAGCGCTTCACATCAACACGGTTTTGTAAGGCCTACACCTCCTCCTCGCTGCCCTCCCCTGCCTTCCCCTCCCCTGTAAATCTCTTTCTTGAGGTACTTGTACATATGGGGCTTATATGCCTTCTAACTCTGTCCTCATCGTCACCAAGCGAGCGAGGCCGCCTCTGCCTGCTGCCCACTTTCCTCCCAAGGGGGAAAGGAAGATCCTTCTTCTTTGATTGACACACTTATTGAGTATTATTGAAGCGTCTATTGATTAAGTTCTGCTTGTGAGCTGAAAATCTTTGACCAGAAGCTACAGCGAGAAGTTCTGCTCCTTGTGAGCACGCTACCGCTCAATCGTCTGCCCACCCAACCCCGGCCAATCCGTGCTGCTCTTGCTGAGGTGTGTGCATGAGAGAGACCAGCAAAAGAGTGCACTGAGGGGCAATCAATTGGAGTGATAGTGTGAAACTCCTGCCCGGGCCTTTGGGCAGCAATCAAGTGATGCTGTACTGTAGGTCTCTGCAGAGCTGGAGCCAGAGCAACCCGCCCCCATTGACCTTGTGCTGAGCTCCGTTCTTCTCTCTAGAGTCCAGAGTCCAGAGCCCTCTGCAGGTTTCATGAGATCAAGGTTGTGTGAATGCACAATCTTCCTCTTGATAGCATGAAATATAGGGTGTACCAAGCTCACCAGTTTCACCTTCAGTTCACAGATGGATTGCTGCCTCTGGTAGTAGAAGAATTTGAGAGACTGAAGAGTGAGAGACGAAATGGGTCAGTTAGTCAAAGATCTGGGGGTGGGCTAGCTCTGGCCAAAGCTGAAATCTAGGACGGTAAAAAAAGGGATACCCCTCTTCTCTGTATCTCGATAGACCGCTCCATTGCCTCGCCTTTCGAGAGAAGGTTCTCTGGTAATAGCTTAACAGGAGCCTGGTGATTCTTCCCACGGTAGATGATAATTGCATGGCCTCTTCTCAGCTTTTCCACAGCAACCAATATGCCACCACTCTCAAGCTCAAGGAGGCTGGCCGTGAAGGTGATGTGAGAGATTTTCCGCTGAAATGTGATCACTTTCACCACTTCTCTATGCTTCCAGTGCATGTGGATGCTGCCAATGGTCCCATCATATACACCACGTCTCCCTATAGATGTGAGTCTGCAGATAAGAATCTGATGGGATGCCAAGGATAATAAATTATGCAGAATAGCCTGGTCCTATAGGACAAAGATACCCAAGCTCAAGACACAGTCCGCACTCCAAGATATTACATTAGAATCTCTTGCATCCACTCTCACACAAGAATAAATACAATAAAACTATTGAATGCCTAACTATAGGCATATATTACCACTTTTCATGCTCTTGTTGCATGTTATTGAATATCCCATTTTTGAGATCTTACAGCAGCATACCGGAAAGAGAGGTATAGACGACAAAAGTAATAAACATGACAAAGTGTTGGAATGAAATGATGAGATTATCTGAGGGATGCAGTGATGCATATTATAAACATTACTTTAAGGCAACAGCTTAACTTATGTTACCCAATGAGCGAGGCGCTCATCCCAACAAACCAACGACCAAATAGAGCATCTGGATAATTTTAGATTCCCTTTCTTTCGCATCCACTTTTAGTAGAGGAAGAACAAGAGCAACAGTCGAATAGGGATAAAGAGTTCTATTATACCATCGCACAGAACACTCTTGAATGAAGATACGGACTTCAGAATCAAGAGATAGATTAAAAAATATAATTAAAAGCAAAAAACTCTGATTCACATTTAGAGTTAACACTGCGTTAATCATCTCCATAATTGTGGGGATTTTGTGGGAACATTTTGTCTTTTCATTAGAGCATAAGAAATACCATCTTCATTAGAGCATAAGAAAAGTCAACTTGTTCCTTTTAAATCATTTGTAAATATAGTTAAAATTAAAGTAGTTTAAGGATCTCACCAAGCCGTCTATGCTATAATGCAATGGTCCTGCCTCCTTGCTCATCTTCAAAGCTATGGGCATGATACTAAAATTTGCATACCAGAAGATATCCTTGTAATTCTATATGCCGGCTTATAAGGATTATCCATGAATGGCATCTTTCAAATCCTTTATGATGGGAACCATATCCATTGGGTCCAAATATTCGCCTTGTCATTGTTTAAAATTAAAGCAGAAATTAAGGAAGAAACTCCATCCACTGGGTAGTCAGTACCATATATTATTTCCGAAGTGGTCGAAATAACTCAATTGAAAAATAAATATTTTTTAGTCAGTTATAAATAGTTATGTAGATAGTTCTTTCGTCCTCAGTAAATCAGAAAATCCGTTACACTGTCCTGAAGAAGATTTTCTTCTGTGATCAGCACAAAAGTTATAAAAAAATCATGAAATAATTTTAGAATAAGAATGTGTATGACTGTCTCTTGAAGAATATCAAAACGTAACTGTGAAGTTCCCAAATGACCAAGCAGGTTTTGTACTACATACCTAGAAGCAGGGATTCATCCATTTTAAGACCAATCTTTCGAAGGGATTGTCTTTCTTCTTCAGTGAGGAATTCCTGATCAGGAGCTTGCTCTGAAGGTCTCCATTTAAAATTTAGCTTCAGTAGCTCTTTCTCTGATTTATCTAGCTTCAACTTAATCTGAAAACAGAGAAAAAAAATCCTCATTCTAACCGTGCTATTTTTCTTTTCCGATAAGTAGCATTACTTGCCTCCTCCTGTAGCTAGGAGTAGAACCTTACCAATTGAAGCTGACGCTCCTGCCTTCTGAGATCCTTCTTTAAGTTTTCTCTTTCAGCATCAATCTTCACGCTCACATCAGAATTTCCATTTCTTAATGAACTATAATTTGTTTCAATGTCTAAAAATTCTTTGACAGTTCCAATTTCACTTGTGCTGGCCACACTAACATCATCAGGCATATACAGTGCCGTCAATTTCACTCGGGCTCTTTCTTCATGAAGTTGTATGTCACTCAATATTTTTTCCCTCTCGAGAACAGAGCTTGCAACTTTGGGTGGAATAAAATCCTTTCCTCTGTACAGTATGATGAAAAATTTGTTCCGCAATAACAGGACACCTCCTGTTAGACGCTGCATTGTGATCTTGAACGTCAAATATTTGAAAACGTATAACAATAATATAGTCATGGGGCACAGGAAAATAAGCCAAATAAAGATGTGTCGTACTAAGTTGTATTTTTCATTTTTCCCTTTATTGAATATTTTATTTATTACTAAAGTGTTGAACCGGACCAGACTGGTCCGGTCCAACCCCTGTACTATGGGCTTGGTATAAATACCAGACCAACATGTTAACTAAGTCAAGACTGTCTTATTTTTCACCTTCCTGTTCGGGTTTAGGGTTTTAGGGGTTTCAATGCCTATAACACAGTGCTCAACATGGTATTGGAGCCCAAGGTATGATCGACTTGTTTTTTAATCTCTGCTACCTTGAGACGTCTCTATGAAGTGAGAGTTCAAATCCTTGACATCTTTCAATGAGGTAGTGATACGAGTTAGTGGTGAAGAGAGCAAAAGAGGTTTAATGCTTGGTTCTCAAAGGATGGAAAACACAGCGTTTGTGGCTAGAGGCAACAGTAATCCAACTACAACTATGGAGAAAGCCAAAGTCACTCCCACCCTAATTGGAGAGTCAAAGAGTCAAAGACATGAACACAGGAGTACCCTAAGGTGTACCTACTGCAGAAAGGCAAGCCACACTCAGGAGAGATCCTGAAAGCTTCATGGCATACCCCAAAATCAGGAGTGGGGTCAAACGGGAGAGAACAGCTCAGGAGTAGTGCTCATGCTCATGTCCCAGTTGTGCAGCCAAGTAAAACAGGACCACTTGAGCTAAGTCATCTCATCCTGGACGAGGTTGTAAAGATACAACTCTCTCTAGCCTCATGTTCTTTAGCACATTCAAGAGAGTTTCCTTTAGCAAAAATAATGACCCTTATATTGATGTTGTGCACCAAAAGACCCTTACATTTTCTGTCCTTTAAACGTCTTTCACCATCTCATGGAACTTTCCTTGATGGTTCGAACATTGTTACTATCCCTACCAGTGTATCTGAGGGTTTATCTAAAGAAAAATAGAAATAAGTTATGGATGAAGAGATAAAAGTTTTAGAGAAGAATAAACCTCAGGGTTAGTGAGACTACCAAAAGGAACAAGAATCATCAGTTATAAATTGGTCTTAACAATGAAATATAAAGCAGATGAATACGTAGAGAAATACAAGGCTTGACTGACTGCCAGAGGGTATATTCAAATCTATAGGGCTGACTACCTACAGACTTTTATTCCTGAGGCAAAAATGTACAATGTCAGAATTTGCTGCCATTAGATACTAGTTATGACTGGGATATATAACAATGTGATGTTAAGAATGTATTTCTGCATAGAGAATTAGACCAAAAAATCTATATGAAAGTCTCACAAGGATATGAGAAGAATTTGACTGCCAATATGGTATGCAAATTAAAATAAACATTTTATGAATTTAAACAATCAGCTTGAGCCTAATTTGGTAGATTTAGATGAACTATGATTGAAATAGGATAACACACTTAATATATGTCGATGGCATAATTGTGGCTGGAAAAGAAAGAAAGAAAGAAAACAACTATGTCAATGTCAGACCAAACAATTTGAGATCAAAACATTGAGAAGGTTGAAATACTTTCTTAGAATTGAAGAAGCTCACTCAAGGAAAGGTATTTTTATCTCTCAACAAAAGTATATTAGGGATCTCAGGAAGGAAATAGACAAAACTGTATGTAAACTAGCAAATGCTCTAATGGATCTAAATCTCAAACTTAGTGGAGCAAAGGAGGATGCTGTTGTAGACAGAGATATATCAACAATTGGTTAGAAGATTAATTTATTTCTCATACATGACTAGTTTAGCATGTGTGGTGCGTGTCATTAATCAGTTTATGTACAATCCAAAGTAAGCACACTTGCAGGCAGCTCACCAAGTGTTACATTATCTCAGATGGAAACCAAGGAGAGGTATTTTGTTTAAGAAGAATGGAAGATTGATACTTTAACACGGTGAAGGGCCTATAGTAGACACGAGACCTACTTCAGGATATTTCACCTTCTTTGATGAATATCTTATAACACGGTGGTGCAGGAAGCTACATATGGTAGCAAGGTCAAGCAAAAAAGTAGAATTTCGACCAATGGCCCAAGGAATATGCGAATCATTGTGGGTGAAGATTATATTAGAAGACTTACAGATCAAGAGGGATGGTTCAACGAGAGTTTACTGCAACAATAAGTTGGCAATAAACATAGCCCATAATCCAATAGAACACAACCAAAAAAAATACATTGAGACCGATTGGCACTTCGTTAAAAAGAAGCTGGAGAGTGAGCTAATTTGCATTCCACATGTGTCTACGAATGATCGAATTGCAAACACACTAAAGGCTTGTGTAATACAAGTACTTCAACATCTTGCAATTGGGAATTGATGATATCCATTCACCAGATCGAGGTGAAGTATCGGAATAAGTTGTATTTTTAATTGTTTCCTTTGTTATAATCTTTTCTTTATTATTTAAGTGTCGAATTGGACAAGACCGGTCCAGTTCAACCCCAGTATTATGGGCCTGGTATAAAATACCAGACCCAAACATTAATCAAGTCAAGAGCGTCTTATTTTTCGCCTTCCTAATCAGGATTAGAGTTTTGAGGGTTTCAACGCCTTTGACACAGCACTCAAAAAGATGCAATAAAGAAAATAAAAACTATGAGCAGAAAATGATTTTTTTGGGAAAGGTTATGTCCCCGAATCTGCTTTAATCAATGTTTCTTCAAACTTTGGTTACACATATTAGAAAGCCAAAAACTTTAATAAAAGAAAAAGACGTTCTGAAAAAGAAAGATACTGGTAAAACAAAACAAAAATTATCAGAAAGAAAAACAGTTGGCCATTTTTTTGGTTAACTTTAAAGTAATAGAAATGGATAAAATCCTACATAAATCACAGACTCATCATTATGACTTGGTGGTCACTATCCACAAGGGCATTGTGGAAAAAATGTGTAATCAGGAGTTAGTTTCTGTTGGTCAGTTTCCTAGTTGGGCAGTTTCCTAATTTGTCAGTTTCCTAGTTTGTTAATTTCCGAGTTGGTCAATTTCTTAACCTAGGCAGTCTCCTTTTTTGTGGCCAGGGTGACTGTGCATCACTAGAAAATTTTCTATGATTCAAGAAGAAGAAGACATTCTTCCAGAGTGTTTATCCCTATATGGTTTGCGTTGGGCATTAATGTCAATGAGAAAAAAAAATTCGGGGAATGTTTGGCAAGTTTATTTACAATATGTGACAAGGACCTACGAGACAATGAATTTTTTTGACGTAATCTATCAGTTAGAATTCAAAATTCATCATTCCAGAATTTTTGGAGATTGAATTGAGAAAAATTATAGTTATAGGGGTCTTCCTTTTCTATCAGTTGGAATGCTCAGGTTTTACTCGAACAAAGCTGTAAATGAAACTGCCCACAAAATGTATCTGCAGATCCTACAACTGCAGATGCTAATTTCATGGCATTTGGTATAGTCAGTGCGCAAGCAAAGGACTATAGAAATTGTACATGAACCATTTCCAACTTGCCTTAAGTTCATTTGCCATTTTTTCGTTGTCAGTGTTCAAGATACCCCACTTCACAGCCACTTTTGCTATTGGACTTTTCTCCCATAGCTTGATAATGGCAGCAGCTACACCTTGCAATTTTGAGTTTTTACCTTCCACGGAGATGAAGAACATTAAAAAATTATCCCATAACTAATGAAAGGCAAGAAGGTTCTTCTGGATAAGAGCATTCGCGAACTTCCGAAAAAGATAACATAATTCTTATCCCGTAAACGGAATAGGATGCCAAGAGGAAACCTAATGTTCACTATGAGAAAACTAAACACAGAAAGCAGATTTTACCTAGCGCAAAGTGAGTAGGAAGAGGATGTGCAAGCTTCCTCAAGTGCGTAAGCTCATCATCTGTCAACTTCGATCTCACATTTGGAGGACAAAGCCTAAAGGGTGGCCTAAAATCAGGAACAACGTCTGGAAGCAAGTCAGCATCCACAGGCAACGGCGTTGACCACCACCAGTCGATAAATCGAGGACCCAATCCATCCAACAACCTGTTTACTTCTCTCTCAAAGAGTGTTCCAGTTATTGACTCAGCACAGTCATTTAGGTCGTCGATCCTGCTTTCTGGCCTAGAATGATCTTCAGTGTCTTCTAAAAATGGCATGCTGGAAGTAACGCCAGTTTTTGGAGAAGATAACTCAGAAATCGGTGATGACAGTAATGATTTCTCACTCTCAGAATGTGGAGATGCATGAATATATTTGGAAGTATCCTGATCATTATTTCCTCTGAGAACAACAAGGGTGTCCTTCTTGCTCCAGATCACTAAACCTCCAGTCTTAATCTGCTTGATATATTCAACACAAGTTAACATGCGGCCACATGAAAAAGATAGGCTTCAGTTAAAACAAGACTTTAACACAGTGGGATAAGCCCATCTGGACTCATACTTTTCATGGATGCAAATAATCGATATTCACTGCCTCCATTCATTGCATGATGTTACCAAAGCCATCTGACCCATTCAGTCATTGACTTGGGAACAGCATTTGGCAAAAACAGAAGGTCAACATAAAAAATATTCATGTTCAAAATGGTCAACTATCTTTTTCTACTATTGAGAAGAACTTTATGGTTTCAGAAAATGCACTAATATACAGCACAATGTCAGTATTGGATTCAATAATCTGGTGTCGACTCTGTTTCTGATACAGTGAGGCATATAGGTACTAATTTATGGCCTAAAAATTCTTTTTTCACACCAAGAAGCAATTTTCAACATGCAGAATGAGGTAATACTTATCACTGTTATCCAGAACGTTAAAGGTAAAAAAAAGAAAAAAAAATAACAATGATGCCAACTAGAGAACGATATCTATGGTAATGCATTTTTGTCATCCATTAGTAATTATGTAAGCAAAACTAATATATGATCTTAATTTTCAAAATGTGATAGAATACCTCCTTCTGAGATCTTCTTTGCTAGCAATAACAGAAAGAAGATAGAGTATCTGGTTCCTTCCTTCTAAGACTTGACTATGATTGAGCAACTTTTTTGGTTTTAACTTTCCTATTTTTTCTGTCATCAAAAAGCAGCCAAAGACTTGATGTCTTTATGATAGAGCAACCAATTTTGCCGACTGCAATTTGAGTAAGTTTAAGGAAAATCTAATATCATCTAGACTTCCACGCACTAGTCATTCAATTTAAGTAAAATTAATCTATGGGATTAATTCCAAATAATTCCAAATAATTAACCTGGCGTTTCCAAGTGGAGACAAGTCGAAAAAAATACAGCCCCTGACCTCTATGATCTCCCTTGCTCTATCCATATTGCGGCATAGGGGCTCCACAAACCTAACCATGGCAAGCTCTTCTCTCCTCCAGGTAGCTCTAATCTCATCCACAACGTCATCAGTTACACCGGCCTTTTTCGCCTTCACCCACTTGTTCAATTTCCGTGCTTCCATCCTCAACCTCGCGAGGAGTGGCTCTGGGAGGATTAGCTCTGCGGCGGTCAGCGTCCTCGGTTTCTTCACCCTTGGAAAAATCAAGGGTTTTTCAGAACCAACCCACGGCATTTTCCCACTGAACGGCTGGTTCCCTATCGCCGGATCTCCCTTCGTTCTTATTTCGTCCTCCTTTTCTTCTTCGTCTATATCGCTGCGGTTAAGTTCCCCAAGACGAGCAATTCTTTGAATGATATTCTTCGTGGCCAGCCTGCTCCTCCTATCTAGGACTTCCTCCATCGGAGACTTCCCTCCATCAGAGACCTCACCTCTCAACTCCTCCATCGATTCATCCTGTTCTAGATGACTGAGCTCTCCAAGACGAGCAATGCTCTGAACAATCTTCTTCATCGCCAGCCTGCTCCTCCCGCCCCTGACTTTCTCCGTCAGAGACTTCTCCCCAGGTTTCCCATTCCTCTTCCTGCTCCTGGGTTTTGAGAGGTCCAGCACATCCCCGGGGGGCAGCACCAGCGGCCCCCTCATCCAGGGAGCAGTGGGCATCCTGAACCCCCCGCCACTCTGCGCCCACGGCCTCTCCGCGGGCGTCGACGAGGAGTCGTCCCGCGCGCCCTGCCGCGCACCGTCATAATCCGAACGGGAGAGGAGGAGAGCAAGGCAGGGCCTCGACCTTGAGGCGGAGGCGGAAGCAGTGGCGCTGGTGGTGGCGACTTGGGTGTTGAGAGGAGAGGATAGCAGACGTTGGGTTCGGTGCGAAATGCAGTGAGGGAGGTGCAAGAGGGAGGAGGCGGCTCCGGCCATCGACTGAGGGTACCTCTGGAAAACGGAGACTGACAGGAATCTGCGATGTGGCCAGAAGATATGGTCTCAAACCAGTATAGATCAATCATACTTCTCCACAGTCATCCTGTTTTTGGAAATATTTACATCATCCTAGTTTACCCATTTTATTTTCTTGATTAATATTGAAAAAGGTAAGATCTTGAGAGGAGCATACTCCGTCCCCAGATCAACCAAACCCCGAGATGAAGGGGCACACAAAAATTGGGGTTTGGAACGAGGAGGATTTGAGAGCATCAATATTTGGCATATGCTTCAACAAAGTAAACCATCAATATGGCAAAGAACCTACCCTTCCCCATCCTTTTGGTTTGCCATTTTACTTGTCTCAACAAGGGTACAGGAGAAACCTATATAAATCATATCTCTCGATGTCAACCCATCAAAAATTTAATCAGTTTTTATTGATATTAATTCATGTGAGATTTAGGTGCAAAACTAAATAAAATCAATGACTGGTATCATGAAAAAAATGTAATTAATTTTATTTCAAAAGGATTTGGATTATAGGTAAATCCTCCTTTTTGAGGCTAATGCTTATAAGTTTTAAAAACTCAAGTCAAGTGATTAATCAAGATGTCCTTTGTGAAATACATGTTATCGATTTTATGTCAGGCCATATCGTCATTAGCAAATATTCTAAGAATGTTTATAAAATAGTGTAAATAGGTTCTGACAATCTATTTTATGGACTGCATGTCAACTCAAATATATAATTGGCCTTTCACACAAGGGCCCACCTGCCTTAATAATCTCCTCTTCTAATGAAATGTGAGCTCCAGATGCTATTTTTTGGATCCACTACTTAAAATGAATTATTCTTCCACAAGTTTCATCATTCTAGTGCTAAATAGCCAAATTCTAAGAATGGTCTAAGAAAGTGCAAACCACATAAATCTTATTTACCACATTATTTTAAAGATGCTATTTTTGGGAGATGGTGCATTACTAGAAAAATAAGTTGATTCTTTCTATGTCTGTAGTCTTCTCAATTTTAATCACGTTTACTAGATTCCCAAACGTTTTTCTTGTTGCATCTCTAGAAAGATTAACTAAATAGAGAGTTGTAATCTAATAAAAATACATACGACATTTCCTTGAACATCTTCTAGTTGAATGAGATGCTAACCATTTGAAGTGTTTGATGTTGACACTTGATTCCCGTCTTCATTTCAAGTAAGGAAAACTTTGGCTTGATTGATTAATGCTGTCTCCGAAGATATGACATCAGTTATTTGTAAACTTTTAAATCATTCTTGAGAGACCTTTTTCATAATTTTTCCACTATTATCTAAATTCCCTGCATTATTTTCCATGTACTAACTTGCATAATTTATTTTATTTCTCTCGTTAATGGCTCTTAGCTCGATTTTCTTCTCGTATTTGGTACGTAGCCACTGAGCCATGCCACATCGTTCTTCCATTCTGAAGCTATTGCTAATCTGCGAGAGGAACATCTATCAATCAGGCTGCGTACAGTATATCCTGCATCAAGAACATAGCACAGCTGAACGATTTGGGTTGGGAAATGGGATCATTTAGTCGAGGTCAACGTTGAACTGCTGATTATGTCCAGCACAACAGAGTATGAGAAATAGCATATGCCCAGTGGTGGTGATACATCGAGAGAGAAGGAACGACGGACAGGGTCTCTCTTTCTAAGAAGTCTTCTCCTCAACGTCGGTCCCTCAAGGGTGAGGGAAATAGCTGGAGTTGGGCAGTGGTTGGTTATTGATGAAAGAACTGAGCATGGCGTACACGTCCTCGGACTGATCCTGCGCTGCCTTCCTGCCGGAATTCTTCAGCGTCGCGTAAGTTA
The DNA here is from genome assembly GCA_902729315.2 of Spirodela intermedia. Taxonomy (NCBI): domain Eukaryota; kingdom Viridiplantae; phylum Streptophyta; class Magnoliopsida; order Alismatales; family Araceae; genus Spirodela; species Spirodela intermedia. The sequence continues at coordinate 6,397,041 of LR746272.1, forward strand.
GCCCGTCCTTGTACGAAACGGTGTACCCAGCAAACTGAGAGAGAGACCACAGCTCAGCCCAAGAATGGATATCTCTCTCTCTCTCTCCTTGTACATGGTGCCCTTCCTCTTCTTTGGGTTTACAGAAGGGGAAATATATCCTTCATTGACTCACCTCCACGGGGGATTTACCAAACCACGGCCGCCACGCTGTATCCATCGTTAAGTTAACCTTAGACAGTACCTCTTGTGGGCCGATGATCGGCAAGTTGTAGTCCAGGACGCCGCTGCACCGTCCGTTACACAGCGCGACGAAACCATTCAAAATAAGAAGAAGGAGAAGAAGAACGGGAGGAGGAGCAGGAGGAGGAGATGATGATGATGATGATGGAGAAAGAAGAAGACGAAGAGGACGAAGCAGAGGAAGAAAAGAAGAAGAAGAAGAGGACGATGTAGAGGAAGAAAAGAAGAAGAAGAAGAGGAAGAAGAAGAGGAAGAAAAGAAGGAGAAGAAGAAGAAGAAGAAGAAGAAGAAGAAGAAGAAGAAAGAGGAAGAGGAAGTTGACGATGACGGTAACGTTAACGGCCATGAAGAAAGAGGAAGAGGAAGATGACCTGTAGATGAGAACCTTAACCCCTCCGTCGAGCACCTCCCTGAGGGGGTTCACTGCAGACTGTAAATTGCGAGTCCAAGCGCTTCCCCTGCCATAGGAAAAAAGAGAAAAAACAACAACAACAACAAAAAGGACGAGAATGATCGATCCCCCCAGAGTCATCGTCAGGTGAGCAAGGCTGCTGGTTCTCATCTCAACTAACCCTTTCGAGGGCATCCAGACCGGGGGATCCGTCATCTCCGGTGGCGACTTCACGTGGATGGCCTTCTGCACGAAGGGGATGCTAAAGTAGCCCGCCACGTACTGGTCGCGGCAGATGTACACGAACTCCTGCGAGCAAGGAGAGGAGAGGTCAACGCGCCGGAGGAGAGGACCGAGCTGGAGGAGGAGGAGGGCGGCGGCGGACCGTGAAGCTGTACGGTCCCATGATGTTGGCGATGTCAATGTCCGGGCAGGGCGGCGTATAGAGATTGAAGCGTTCGAGGAAAACAGTGTTGTCGTCGACGGGAGCCCAGATCTGAATGCATTCGGGTGCGACGAAGCCGGCCCCGCCGCGGACAGTACCGTTTCCGGTGGGCTGCGTCACGTTGGCACACCTATCCATGTACGTCTGGTACGTGGAGAAGGACATGAGGCCCATCTGCAAGTAGAACTCCACTTTGCTGATCTTGTTGATCATAAAGTCCATGTTAGGATCCCCCATCTGGGTCAACAGGGAGGAGCGAGAGGCACGGAGTTAATAATGCGGCCCTCTGTAGCTTTTAGTTTCATGATCCTTTCCTCCATGAAAAACTTACGATGAGGCCCTTGAGGTTGATGGCGGGGCTTCCGCGGATTTTGTTCTGATGAAGCAGGCCGACGGCGAGCAGCGGCCCGATGGTGCCAATGTCGCCCTGGCCGGCGATGTAGATGTCGTTGTCCCGGTACTCCGGAAAGCGCTCCAGCCAGAGGCTGAGCAGCTGTTGGGCCTGCTCCGCTATGGAGTAATCGGTAATATCGGCGACATACGTGTTGTTGGTGGAGAACGAGAAGCCCACGGAGGCCGGAACATCCAGGAAGAGGAGGTTCGCCGCTACAACGGTTGGGACATGCCGGTCACCGGCCTTCAGGGTCATGCAAATCAGGGAGGATGAAGAGGAGGAGGGGGGAAGAAGTTCACCCTTGTTCCAGGAGTTGGGGTTCTCGAGGAGACTCTGACCGTCTGTGTCAACCGTGAAAGGGCCCAACTGCTGGAAAGCGGCCGTCAACGGCGAGCATAGTTTTACTGTACACACAGACACGTAAAAAGCCACGCTCAAGCAAGAACAAGACCCTTTGAGGAAGAAGAAGAAACCCTAGAAGAAGAATAAGAAGAAGATGAAGTATCTATCACCATGGCAGCCCAGATAGAAAATAATGGGCTTGGTGGTGGGATCCTCGGCGACGGCTTCCACGAAGTAGTAGAAGAACTGGGCCTCGTCGGCGAGGCCGAGGGTGAGGTAGCCGGAGTATTGACGGAATTCCATGCTATCCGGCCCGTTGGGAAGCCAGTCGATCATGTCGTTGCTCCTCTCCTCCGTCGACACGGCAGCCGCCGGCCGGAGCACCGAGAGAACGACGACGACGACAACAGCGGTGGCGGCGCCCATCATCTTGCCTCCGGCGCCGCCGAGATCTCCGTGCCTCGTTGCACCGGTGAGGTATGCTGTCGAGGGGCCTCTGGAAGAGGCGCCTTATTTAAGGCCGGAGAGGCCCTCCCTTCTCCACGTCTTCGTGGTCGCAGTTCATGCAGGGAAAGGGCAAGGGCGTTAGCTCCCTCCGCGTGAGGACAGTTTCGACCCCACCCCTCGGGCCATTCCTGTGGCTGTTGTTTGTCGGTACGCGGGAAACTGATTGAGCGGCCCGGGGCTGAGGGTGGGTAAATGGGTGAGGCTGGCCTTCTTTCGCGCATTGATATAGAGGGTTTGACTTCGTCAGATCTGGGTCTCCTCTGGGCGCCATCCTGCGGTCGCTGGCATTCGGATTAGCCTGCTTTAGAGGGGCAGGAAGATAGATGGATGGGTTAGTATCCAAGTTGATGGGTCCTCTTTCAAAGGGGTGTCAAAGCGTTGGTGGGTCGTCGAAGGGGCCTACTTTCTGTCCCCCAAACGGCTTGACGGTAGGAAGATTCGATTAAAGAAAAAAAACCCTTTTTTGTGTATTTAAAATGTGGAAAACTAGGTGCATGCACGCTAAACACATGAATCATTAATACTTTTTGCTGAAAATAAATTATAACATAATATGTACATTTTATTTTCTCTTCCAAAAGGGACCACGTACGTTCTCTCAAGAAATATAAATTAATTAGTGAATAAATCTACTTGAGAACGTCAAGGAAGAATGTCCCGCAGTGGACATTAGAATATAATCACCAAGTGAATATTCGTTAGAGTAGTGGTCAATGGCTTTAGATCATGTGACATAACCATGACCAACAAAACAAAGCTTCTTCTATATCGATCATTATACGCAAAAAAGATACTAATTGAGAAAAAAAATCACCCATCAAGTTAGCCAACTAACCAAGACCAAGTGGTTGATGAATATTGAAAACTATATTGGATTTGCTAGTCATTATTAGGGTCAGGCCAATAAGCCAATAATCTTCCATCGGCTTGCCGTCCGTGTGGAAGAGACAAACGGCAGCATTTCTAAAGGAAGAATAGTCTCATTTAGGAGTGGAATGATTATCTGAGATGATCTAAGAGTATCTCTACTACTAGGCGTTGATTTTCTAGCCAAAGTTACTCAAACTCTCTTCAGTTTCATACTCCAAATTATCACTTTTAATCCATCCGACCAATCATTATTGTTCTCATAAGGTAACCCATCCATATTATGTCTTGGTGTCGAAGTTCTGATGTCCACGTTAAAATAGATAAAAGACCATAAGAGCAGCATTCTTACAGCACATAGACACTACGAGTGTAATGAATATTAAATTTAATTACCATAGCCCTCACTATTTTCTAAATGAAAATGCCTGAAGAGAAAAGAAAACTACATGATTTTCACTTTCGATGGACAATTGCAAAACCTTTCCTATAACAAGAAATATCCATTTCAGGAGGGGACGTTGACATGGCTTCTTGGCTACGCTAAATTCCCAAGAAGTGAAGCTTGAAGAGAACTAATCAGCTTTTAACTCTGTACCATCTGGACCTCCACACACTTCTCATTCGATTTAAGTAAAATTAATCTATGAGAAAATAATTCAAAAAATAATTCCAAATAATTAACTGGTGTTTCCAAGTGGAGACAAGTCGAAAAAATTGCAGCCCCTGACCTCTATGATCTCCCTCGCTCTATCCTTATTGCGGCAGAGGGGCTCCACAGTTTGCGATTCGTGGGGAAGGGGATGAGACCCAGCTGCATGCAGAACTCCGCCTTGCTGCACTTGTTGACCATGAGGTCCAGATTAGGGTTCCCCATCTGGGTCAACGGGGAACGAGAAGCACAGCGTTAATACTGCGGCCCTCTGCTCTTCGGGAGTCAAAAGTTTCGAGTTTGATGATCCTTTTCTCCGTAAGAAACTTCCGACGAGGCCCATCATCATGGAAAGTCAACCTAGCGAACGCCACCAAACCAAGGTCAACCAAGTGAATGCTCAATCTTCATCACAAATTGCACAAACAGAGCAAAAGTCGTTCCAAATTGGGAAGCATCCAGTAGAACGCCACCAAGGCAGGCATTTTGATAATGACTAGTCCTTTGGCCCTAGATATTACAGGCGAATCAAGGTACAAGAAGCACACTTTTTCTTCGGTGGCGGGTGCTTCTCATGGAGAGAGAGAGAGAGAGAGAGAGAGAGAGGAATAGCTGAAGGATACTCGGCTGGGGAGGGAGGGAGGGAGGGTGAAGGAGGTCAGTTGGCCTTCTTCATGTCCTCTTCAGGGTAACGGAGGGTGCCGAACATCCAGTCCATCCAGATGGTGTAGTGGCCGTAGTTGTGGCGGTACGTCGTGTGGTGTATGGTGTGGTACCCAGCGCCCATCACGGGCCACACGTCACCGTGGACACAGTCATGGATATTGGCCGTCCACACGCCCTCGCAGAAGAGGAGGACCATGTGGGTCATCAACTGGGTCGGCACGAGGAACAGCGCGATCACATGCGGCAACGCCTGCAGTATCCCATCTAGCGGATGGAACGCCAACCCTGTGGAGCAGAAGAAGAAGAAGAAGAGGAAGAAGAAGAAGATCATCAGCCGGTGTTTACCGATAAATGAAAAAAAATCCATGACTGTCTTGCAATAATGCGAGCCAATGTCGATCTCCAAAGTCCAATCCTCTTGCAGATCAGTCGTCCGAGAAGAACCGCCATAAACCCCCTAACTTCTCAGTAAGAGGGTTAATGGGAGGTTAGTGCTGGCCCAATGGCAAGGTTCTCAGACAACTTCAAATGGACGAAATTTTGATAAAATGTTTCGCAGTGCAACATAGAGACAAGTTCCAGGTGAACGAAAACTTCCTAACAAGGTTCGTAGCGCAGTACTACTAGAGGCAAGGCCATATATTTGATGAGAAAAGACATCATCTCAGAAATCATTCAGAAGACAGATGTTTGAAAGAAGTTCTACTAGACAGCGAAGCATACCAGCAAATGGAGAAAGTGTATTCTGTTTGTTGTAGATGTGATGTGTCGCATGTAGATACTTGTAAAGTGGCTTGATGTCATGCAACTCTCTATGCATCCAGTATATTCCGAACTCACATATCACTAAATATATAGATATATAGAAAATGTAGAGAACCCAACCGACGTCACTTATGGCTGAAAAACAACGAGTCCACCCTTTTTGAACCATGTACTCGGATAATGTTGGAAGAACACAGTACAAAGGCATCGCTTTCATTGCAACAAGTATTTGCAGAAGCATGGCTTTATTTGAAGGGATGGAATCTGCATGAAAAGCAGAAATTCAGACATCAAGCTGAAAGAAGAGATTCAGACAAATGTCGAGACATATTTCTTCATTGCGTAAGTAACCAAATGTCTAACTGATTGCGTGTGACCAAAGTCCATACTATTACTTTTAGCTAATGATCATTGGGTTGCAGTGCTTTATGCCAAAGAGATCAGAAAGAAAACATTGTTCTTTGATCCACTGCAAAATCGAACTGCAGTAATGTAAGGATTTGACATAATAACGTAATTTTAAACAGTAAAGGACAAAACGAAAGCTATGTGACGGATTCTATACCACATCATCCAAGATGGCCTTCCATAACTTTTCATAGCTCAACCCCCCACCAAAATAATTTTAAAGATGAAATTTTAGAAGAAAAAAAAATCATGATCCAATGAAAACATGGGATCTCTGAACATCGAAGCTATTATCATACAGAAACCCCTTGTAAGAAAAATCATTGACAAGTGAGGAAAAACCTCAATATATGGGCTTGAAGCAGAAAGAAACTGATGAGGAAACACGGAGATGCTACGTTGAGCAAATTAGACCAGACTTTGCTACTCATGTGACAACATAGAATGCAGTGCGTGTCTAGATTATGCTAAGATTGTAATCTGAACATGAAAGTGGCTTCAACCATGGAGAAAACTTCATTATAGAACAGGAATAATTCCGAGAAACATAACTAAACGATTTCATAGAAAAGAACACCTTATATTAAATGTTTGAAGCACGACAACATTAGTGCAGAAATTTCTTTTGTCCAAACTGTGCAATTCAAACTTTGGCCTCCAGAAATCGCAACATCCAAATCTTGTTTAATTATGTGAAAATAAAATCTGCAGTCTGTGTTGAACATAAAATCATACGGGTCACCCAAAAGGTTGGATAAACAGTTTCTAGTCTAATACACGGTCTCATTTGCAAAGAGATGAAAGCCATCAACAAGGCGACATACACCAAACCATCCAACCAGAAAAATTATGATGCCTGCATCAAATAAACCCTTTTGTTCTAAGTGCATGGGAAAATGAAGAAATTCTATGAAATGATCTGGTGGACTAATGAACTGATTCTTTGTTCAGGTATCTACTTTTTATCCCAGTCCTTACATTCTTATCGTCAGAAACCTCAAAATCTGGTGGGTAACTATCTTACAGTCGCATTATTTGAGATCGAAATTACCACACTATCACAGTGTTCTAGAGAAGGTGGTTCACAAAACCCAGAGAGTATGAATTGAATGACCATTTAAAATTATGACGATGTGACACATAAGTAGAGTCAGAGTTCTGGTTTCGGGTAAAACAACACCATTTGCATCCACTGAAAATTATATCTAATATTTCAATAGATGCACACAAAACGTAACAGTACCACACCACTTTGACATTCTTGTGGAGTTACTAGAAATTCATTGTTCATGTAATTGTACAGCGTAATGTAATACATTTTCACACGAGTAATGACTAAAATTTTGATCCTAGAAACGTTAGAAAAGGTCAAAGATAAATTGCATCATTCAATCCATTTCATAACCATAAGAGAGCCTGACTAAATCGTCAGTTTCTTTTAAAATGCATGCAATTGCTGATTTAGTTTTATGACCTTTACAAATCTCAGAATAATTTGAAGACGACAGTTAAAGACAATGATACTTGATTCTTGTATGTACGCAGCATGGTCGAACTTAGTTCAGAGGATAATATAATTAAAATCACGACAAAAATATGCATCCTATGTCATGTTAATTTTATCAAAAAAGTAATTATATTTAATAATATTCATCAAAGTTAAAATATATGTTGAAAATAAAAACTTTCATCGCTGACTACCGAACATTTTATCCATTTGTTAGCATAAAATGCCTGGATGTACCTTAAACTCATACATTAGCTAAGAGATAATTTTATGTATTCACGAATGTATGGCAACACTGTTAGCCAATGGGTAACAGTAATGCATATTATTTCGGTAAATAAGCTCTAGAATATTAAAGAAAAAACTTTCAAATTAGATCGAATTTGCTTTCTGAGCTAAAACGTTAGAGAAAATATACTGATATTCAAAGATTCCGAATCTTTAAGAAAAAATCATACAATTTCCCAGATAATAACAGTTTCTCACATTCATTCTTTCACAGAAAATAAATTTCATCGACAGATGAGATTTTAAGAAAGAAAGCATCATTGAAGAAGCTTGCAGGCGTTTGCAAGTTGGCGGGTATCCACGACAGATAACTCAAACCATGTTACAAGGAAAAACAGTAAAATAGAATGTACGGAAAGAAATTATATCCTATGAACTACTGCCGAGGACTGGAAGACAGCACCCAATGCATAACCACTATTAACCAGAAATGATAAAAAACGAAAGCGCGGAACAGAAAGATGGTAGGAATCAATGGGAACTTCAGAGAAACGAGTGTTACAGAGATCTACAGAATCGATTGCGACGGTGAGCTCACAACCACTGGAGATCCGAAATTGGGGTCAAACTTTAATAAAGAGAAACGAAAAGTCTACCTTTTGGAAGGTAGACATTGCGCTTCCAGTGGTAGAAGTAGAAGCAAAAGAGAAGGCTGGAGCCGAAGTAAAGCAGAACACCGCCGATGTAGTTGCGAAGCCACGACCGCGCAGGCCGCGGAAGAGACTCCCACGCCCACTCGGGAAGTAGCGTCCCCAGAACAATGCGATCGTACCAGTCCCCCTCCTCCACAAACAGCTGCAGGTAGTCCTCCCCGCGCCGTCCCGCCATGTCTGCCGCCCGCCCCCTCCGCCGCGGCGGCACCACTAGCCGGCCGAGGAAAATGGAGCTCAGAATGAAGCCGAAGACTATTAAAGAGGACCGGCTTGTCGCACCCGTTCGAATATAAAATACCCACAAGCGCCACGTGTCGATCGAACGAAATGATGGCGACAACGCTGCGGCGAGGTGCAGGAAGATTTGTTTTGCATAAAAACAGAAAGTTCCTCGGTGACCCCCAGAATTCATATATCGCATAAAGGTTCTGTTATAAATTTTATTTATGCCCCTTTCGCGCCGGATAATGGACGCCCTCTGCCCTGTAAAGATTCGCTGCCACCCTGTCGCATCGATCTTCTCGACGTGGTTGATTGTCGACCGTCCAATAATGGGGAGTTTGCAAATCTCCAGGCGAGCGGGAAGAATCTTCTCAGCCTAGAGTAATTCACGGTTCCCAATCTTATAGGAGTCGTTGGGGATTAAGAACGTCCACAGCGACCAAGTCCTGAGCTTACTTCGTACACACCAGAATATGCTGGCAAAAGTTTTCCACTTGTTTCCAGATGAACTGGGCTCTTTTAAATCACACTATTAAATTAATGTAATTATAGAGACACATTTGAAATTTATATTTATATCATTCTTAACATTAGTATTTTGTGCTTGATATATATTCCTTCCAGCTTGTTGACCGCTCTTGGTTGATCTGACCTTAACTGACCGATTCCATCTTGACAAAATTGGATGTGGCTGTTCCAATGACTCTAAGAAGAAAAAATTAGATTACTATTGTGAGGCAAGTGGGTGCAAGCCAATGTTGTGTATTGAACCTTGTTGAACATCGTTCTGGAGCTTCAAAGACATTTCAAAATCTCTGATAGGAAGGCACTGAATTAATAGTAAGAAAGGCACTGGAAAAACCCTTAGAAAAGTAATTCAGTGCCCAAGGGTTATCTCTGATAGAAAGGCACTGAATTAATGCAATCAATCAAATTAGTTTTATTGATTTTTTTTTCAGAATAACCCTTAGAAAAGCCATGAGTGATTTTGGGATTGATTGCATTACCCATTGTCTCTCCCTTTATTTTTTGAGAAGAGAGTAGACTACATAAGTTTTATACTAATGGTAAGAAAGACACAATGTAGAGGTAACATGATAATTTCAAATTGACATGACTGTACCATTTACTCATAACACAATCCCTTACTTTCAGCTTTCAAGATTTTTCTCTTAGCTTAATTGTACAAAGCAAGTCAAAAGTTACTTTCTTTGTGAAGTGATTGATCAAATATTACAGAGAGAACTCATTCTATGTGAATAAGTCTTCTCTCTTAAATGACTTATGGATTGACTCAGCTAATAGGAAAAAGATGGTAATTTATCACTTCCAGAAATAAATGAACTTGTTTGATAAGAAGATGCTTTATTTTTAAGGAAAGTGCATACAAAGGTAAGGCAATGTTTCCTATTACGAAATATTTGATTATTTACATTATACTTGATTGCATTTTCACTACACTAATCCAAATTTTATAATAGTTTAATTTTAGGGGTTATTTTCTTCTTATTTTCTTTGCACTTCTTTATAGAAGTAATAACGCATATGTGAAAAAATGGGGTTAGGGGTGCAGCACTATATGACATATTATGAGTAAGATATGTTTCTCTAGTATCTTGAAACTAGTGTTTGCACACTTAAGTATTGCAATGATATTTTTGACCTTTCAAAATGTCAAAATCAAGGAAAATCGTCTCTATAGATGAATCAACCTCTTCGATATCTTATGATAGGATTCAAGACTCCATGAACTTATTTTCATGTTCTTGTTCAAACATTCATGGCTCTTTTCTGAAAGATGTTTTTACACCTCCTGTCATATGAATTAAAATCAAATGAAATAGTGTTGTAAGAGAATTTACTGTTGTACTCCTGAACTTGAGTATTTCTAGTAATTGAGCTTACCTAGTTTTGTGAATATAGAAGATATTAGTCAAATGTTAATATTTTTAGTCATTGAACTAGGAATTTTAAAAGATGATTATGCACTAACAAGAGTAATGAAAACAAAACATAATCTTCAAAGCATTCAGCAGGCTACATGAATCAAACCACAATAATTCTCCATTCTAAATATTGAGAAAGAATTTATGTTGAGATTTGAAAAAGATCAATTCACCTCTTTGGTTCTTCTAGTAACCTCCATCAAATAGATAATCTAAACATTTAAACACTTGAAAATTAATTTTTCATGGGTTGCATTTGATTTTGATCATAACTTTTGCAACAAGCTTTTGTATAATTGAGAAAATATTTCATACATAAATTGAATATCAAGTTAGCTTATGAAAAATATATTAATACGAACAAGTATAATTTATGTAATTTATCTTATAATTAAGGCTACTCATTCACACAAGTAACCTTAATTAGTGTCCAAATAACTTCCCAATCTAAGCTGCACTAGATTGAGAAGGGGAGGTCGAATCGATCAACTTTGAATTTAGACTTTGGTCAACTATCTCTAAGATCTCTAATTTTCTCTTCAAATCTTAAGTCCTAAGGTACTCCTAGATTTAAAGATATTAGACTCAAATATTTTTTACATTATTCAGCCCCCTACCTATGTTCATTCTCCAAGATCAGCCCTATTCATGGGTTCTATTGGATTATACATCCAAATCACAATAACTAATTATTGATTTCGTTTTTTTTAGAATTTCACCATATAATTCTTAGATTCATAGCTTTACTGAGCAACAACTGATTAAAGGGTTCAGCTGCATTGAGTGTTTAAAATAAATTTAATCACAGATTTACTATACAAATATTAAGGAAGAATTGACCTAGGGTGACCTCAAGAGGATTTCACTACTTGAAGTACATCTAAAAATTTGATGAAGAGGAAGATGTTGTAAACTTAATTCTGCAATTATTTTCTCTCAATGATGTTAGTTGAATGTGTAAGATATTCTCTCTATGATCTCGTCTAGGAAGATGGCTTGTTGCTTGAAAATAGGTTCTTAACTCAATGTCGTCGTGTCATTTGACTGATAGGAAAAACTTCTCAAATTTTCACATAATTTTCTACATAAAGTGCTAGTAATGATCTCATGGTCGTAGAGGGGTGGGTTAGAGGTAATCAAATAGAGATAATAAGCTATTAGAAAGGTGCTTGATTTCTAAAGAAGTAAAAAAATTAATCCTACCACACTAGAAATTCAGAAGACAAGAAAGCCAAAATGATATTTTCATTAAACTTTCAAATATATTTTATAATAAATCAATACAACTTACTATTAGGAAACATTATTTATATTCAAAGAGTTGATCTTTTTTATCAAGTCCAATAAATATTTGATATTTTCAAACAGAAATATTAATACATCTCTAAATAGATTGATGATTTGGCATTCAAAATATTTAAAATATTTTTAAATTCATGCATGATAGAATGAGTGATACAAATTCAGTGAATTAATTCTTTATCAACCTAAAATCATGAAGACATAATAAGTAAAATTTCATACACAAACATATTTTATCTCAAGAATTCTCATTAGTTTGGATTTACTAATTTTTACTTTCTCATTATGACAAAATTTGTAGATATTGAAAAATTCTGCAAAAATATAAAAAATAATAATTCCACATAGTAGATTTGGGTCGAACCATAGGGAAAGTTTGATGTTATATAAAGCTGAAGTAATTTTCTGAACAACACTTGACCCCAAAAAAGAAATCAAGAACAAGAGGGAAATACAATTCAAGAGTTTGTGTAGAATGTTGTAGATCAAAGATGCTGGTGTAAGAGGCAACTCTTGTGCAGCTCTATTTGGCTCTAAAATTCTTCTTCTGCTCATGAATCCATGTGTTCCATGCTTTAGCTCCTAAGGGTGTTTCTACTCTTCAACCATGTAAAATCCAAACAATGATATGATATGCTACTAGGAGAAAATTTAAGTAAAGCCTGACTTAATAGAAAAAATAAATACAAAAGGAGATAGTGAAAGACATATAAAGCTCAAAAAGATGGAAACACCTTTGCCAACAACTAGGCCACTAGTAGATAATTGAATTTTAGTTAAAAGAAAACTCTAAATGGTATTAATATTGAGAGAAATACTGGAATTATAGAGAGAATATTGGAATCTTCACAAATTCATTGAAGTCACTAGGTGATAGCAAGATTCATAGAAAATAGTAAATGATTTAAATTATAGAGAGAAACCATATGAATCAAAATCTGAGATTCCATCACATAATTGCTTGCATGTCACCCAATAGAAGAGGGAAGATTCTACTACCCAATAGTAAGTGCTGAAATCTTTGGCACCACTTGACTTGATTTATCTATTTGCTATTGGAAATATGATAGATAATTCCTACATCAAATCATTTGACAACTTCTTCATTGACAATTTTTTTCATTTTTAGTTTCAGCCTTTCTTGCATATCTGTACTTTTTTGGTGTTATCCTACATTTAAGTATGACTTCTAAAAATATTCAAACTTATCTTTTTAGATGAGCTATAACTTAAACTTTACTTTTTATAATCTTCAAGATGTCTAAAGATAGTTTTCTTGTGCAATAGTTAAAGCAATGATAATTGAGAGATTTTCCAAGGAATGCACATATAAGGAATTCAATAGTATCTTGGGTTCAATATTTAGAGGACTTTTGAATGAAGGTAACATTGCTTTGAATTGTAAAAAATGGTGAGGCTCAGCCCTAGACTAGTAGTATAGGAGTTGTGTCATGGATATATATTCTACTCAATTTTTATTTATCTCATTATTAATACTTTCATTTATGAAATGAACTAGGTTTGTTTCTTTTTTTTCTTCTTCTTCTGGATTTTTTGAGCCCTAAAACTATTGATGAAACCTTCCAACATCCAAACATAATATCCACAATTTATGTTAGATTTTGTAGTAAAGAAAAATGGTTGACTGAATGATAGGGGTTTGGTTTAGTTTTTGAGGATAATTCATGTCAATAATTAGATAATCTACCAGAAAATTACAATTATTCACCTTTACAATCACTTCTTCTATCAACCTCAAGATTTTATAGATAAATTGGCTAGGTGAAGGAAATTGTAATGGATTTAGGTTCTCTTATATCACACTTTTCATAAATTGAGGTGGGTAAAAATTAACAATATCTCATAATGAAGAAGTGCTCACCTTTGAATAATTTCCTTCTTTAAGTACATAATTCCATAAGAAACATAACATGAATAAGACCATGCTTAATTACTTAAAATAAAGGAACATTTATGTGAACTTCTTTAAACCACTTTAACACATCTTCATTTTTGAAATTTCAATTCCTTAGGTTTCTATTTTCAAGTCGTAGGTAAAGGAACTTGAGGTTCATACACTTTTGGATTTTTATCATTTTTACTTTATTTTATTTTCCTTGTAGATTATCAAACAATTTTTCATCATGACCATCATTATCTTCTATTATCAATTGGCTAGGTAGTTTCTCAACTTTATTATTTTGTTAGAGATTTATGAGGTCCTTTCTACTCTTAGGATTTGAAATGACTTTGGTATTTTCAAATATTGGGCCTTAAGATTAAGCTTGTGGGTTAGGATTTGGTAGAATAGGAGATTAACTAAAATCTAGTAGTTAGTGATTTCTAGGGTTAGATATAGGTTGATCTGGAAATTGCCCTATTTCCCTATTAATTGATCTTCAGCTAATTGGCCCATTTATATTTCTGATTTAGAAAAAAGATTTTTTTGGTCAAATAAACTTGCTAGAGTTTTTTAAAAAATCTAAATTATTGGGTTGAGCCAAATATTAATAAGTGGGTTGAGCTTATTGATGAATTTGTGATCCCATAGGTTGCAACTGAGGTATTGGGCCTCTAAATTGAACTTTTTATTATGTTGATTTTGAAAGTAGATTGATAATGTTTAATTTTGTGTATGAAGAAGTTGAGGGACTTAAAGGACTTGGTTATTTTATTGTGATGCTTAATGATCCTTTAATAAAAAATTAGATGATTTCTCCAATCCTCATTATAGGTGTTGGTGAATAGGTTATAATTAGGCATCTAGTAATTTTTCGTTCCTTGTACTTGTTCTTGAATAAAAGGAAGAAATTAGTTTGTAGTTGAATATTCACTTCATGATGATTTGCAATACCACACATGGAATATACTTCACAAGTAGGAGAAGGGTTGAATAATAAGGATTAATTGTCAATTTATATATATTAAGGGTTAAGACCTGATGTAGCTTCTTAGAAAAATGTCAACATTATCTTGCCAGTTATGTATCTTAATTATGTCTATCTGAAGACCAATCTCTTCATATGCCCTAATTTTAGTAAGTTCATTTCCTTTTGATTTCCTTACACATCTTTTGACAACACAATAATGAAGTATAATTGATAGAATTCCCACTATTTCATGTAATTGATATATTTCAACCACTATTTACCTATATTCTTTTGTCAATTCCTAAGATAATCCACCTAAGTTTAGTTGTAGATGAGTTTTATGTCCACTTGAGTGAGAAACTAGTGTATGTCACATTTTGGATGTGACTATGACTGAAGGGTATTTGGGAATTTTGGGGTCTTATCATCATTGCCACATATTTGGAGCACCATTAATACTTGGCCTACTAGTTTTCAGTCACCTTGGTAAAAAATTGTCAATTTGTTTCTTGGATTTTTCATCCTACATCATTTTCTACACTAAAATAGATTATTGTATTTTTAAATAATGTAGTAAAGTAAAGTTTTTGATTTTTGTTTTTAAGTTTTTACTCTCTTATCCAACATGACTATTTCTTCTTACTTTTCTGCTCCTAAGCTCTCAAAATCATATAAAATTCAATAGACATAGGAGATTATTTTTCTATTGGTTTTTTTTATTCTAGCTTTATAACTTCCAAAACCCATGTTTACAATAAGTAGGGATCTAACATGCCATCTAAGGATAATTTCTTCAAATCCTTTGCCCCATCAATGCCATGACTTTGGTTCCCCAACATAGGGATACAAACATTAGAATCTTCTTGCTCATAGCAGCTAAAGGATGAGTTCTACCTAAAATTTTAAAAATATTTAAAAAATCAATAGAATTTTCAAATATCTCATAAGTGTTCTCAAATATCATTCATTGTAAAGTTTTCATAAATATGAACTAGTAGATAAATTTATACTCCATTATGTGGTTCCTTTCATGAATAACTTACAATAACTTACAATCTATCTAAAATTTTATTTCTAGATTCACAACTAAGAACATGAACTCATTGGCATCTAACCCACTATTTGACAAAATCCTTCACCAGTGATAGACAAAATCTCACTTTGTTGTTCTACAAGTGCATCCTTATTTGCTTCTAATAATCCTTCTATAATAATATCTCATAATTGATAATCTCATTCAAAAATAAAGATATTTATCTTATTTTAAAATATATATAATTTAGTCTATTAAATGAAGATGGTCTATGGATTAAATTTGTCTTCATCTTATATCATAGTATGACAATCATTGGATTTTCTCTTTGGTAATATATAAATAATGTATTATATGTGAGGTATGTCGCATCAAAATTCATGATTTTAAGATACAAATTTATTGATTTATTAATGAATTCTCATGTTTAGAGCATGTATTAACATTCATATATATTTTGTATTTCATTTATTTCTCATTAAAAAATATATTTTTAGATACTTGATGTACTTTGTGTCAGAACATGATGTAATTCTTTGTCATTTAAGCACATGAGCTTCAGATACTAAGCATTAGTTGCAGCTTATTGAGGAACCAAGATCACACTTGGGCCTTGGGTGAAGAATTATGAGCTTAAAGCTCATAAGTATGCAAGGGAAAGCAAGCAATGTGGGCCCAAATGAAGAGTTATGGGCATAAGGCCCATAGTCACCTAAAGAGCGTCACTTAAAGAATGAGTAGGAAGATCCACTGTCTACTTAAGAGAAAAGAAACATTGATCTAATGGCCAGAGATACATGAGAAGGCGTGAAGGAGGATCCCCCATCTATGCAAGAAGGAAGCGGCTCAACTACTAAAAGAGGGGCATCATTGTATACATACTGTGTGTCAATAATGGAAAACTCAACTTATCTTAGTGGAACTTCAGGTGGTTATTGTCCTAGTAGAGTTCAAAGGGTTCCAAGCTCCATACCTTGCAATCAGAGGTGTGTCATCTATTTATCATCATGTGATTCACCCTAAATGAGATTCCCTCCCACAGCTAGCCACTATTGCCTCCTAATGGAAATAAGGAAGGAGATGTTGTGATAATCAAATTAGTTTTAAATAATTGATGAGTTGGATGTTCTTAGTTAGGAAGTAGATTTTGATTAACATTAAAGTTGATCACATGATCTCTTTGATTGCATGACAAATGAACTCGAATTGGAGGTTAAATATGTCATTGTGATGCAACCAAGTTTATACAAATAATATTTATAAAATCTCACTCTTCTATTTAGGATAAGTAAAGGTCAATCTTTACGGAGTGTTGGTAATGAGAGTACGAATTCTGCTTATTTTATTTCTTATATGTATATATATATATGTATATATATATGTATATATGTATATATGTATATGTATATATATATGTATATATATATATACGTGAGATTGTAAAGGGTGGAATTAAATGTAAAAAGGTGAAGACAAGAGTTATGAAAAATGTAACAAAGGGGAGAGAATGGATCCAACGCAATAAAATGATAGAATAAATGATAAAACTAGTTTGAATTAAAAGTTAATCTATTCATGGAGAGGATTACAAAGACACCCAAATGTGGATCTTACACAAACCTTGTTGTAGGCCAAGTGATGCTTGATCTATAACGATTTTGATGCACTCTAGGTAATATCTTCTCCACGATGATCTTGGGGACAAAAATGTTATTGATCAGGCCTTGACTTCCCTCTTGTTTCCTTCAGCTAGCCATTGCTAGAGAGAGAGCCAAAAAGCTCCCTCCAAAAGGGGGGTGAGATGCCTTTATCTTCTTAAGAGTTAGGCCCCTCTAATAGACGGTTAAGATTAATAATTGACTCTCTTAGTGAATGGCCCAAATCATTCCATGAGGACGAAGTTATAATCCCTCTCTTAATCTCATCTTAAGGTGCTCTAAGATGAACAACCTAGATCGTATCTCTTAATAACTCTTTTAAGTCAAAATAAGCTAAGCTAAAGTGACACCCTCTCTTGGACCCATAAATATATTAGGCCGGGCCTCTCCATAAGACTTGGGTTTTTTATTAGATTAAAGGCTTGGGCTTTTTCTATCACTTCCAACTCATATTAAGAACTCACCTAAGTACTTGTAATCAAATAATTATCAAGAAAATGTGAAAGAATACCACTTGACTTTATAAAAGTCAAGTGAGATTAGTCTCATAATATACATAAAATAGCTAAAATAATATATATTATAAATTAAATAATAAAATATTATAAATATCTTAATAAGTTGATAACACATATATAATAGTGTTTTCTACTCATTAATTAGTATCTATATATAAAATATTAATGTACAGATGCAACTACTAATTTATAATTATCAGTGACATCATCCATACTTCAACAAATCTATTCCATGCCTCACCCCACTTTCTTCCCTTTCACTTCTCATTTTATCTCGATCATTCCTATCCATTTTAATCAACAAATAAAAGTGAAAATCTACTCACCATTCCTTAAGAATCAATCACCTAGCTTACCACAATACTAAATTATTTCAGAATATAATCTAAAGGAGTAAATACAAGGGTATAAATATTGTTGATAGACTGATTTTGGAGTTATTCAACAACCCTTGAAATTAATTTATCACTCTTCGATGGAGTTTCTTTTCTATGTATAAAGATAGGCTCTAATGCCACTAGTGAGATTTAAGACCATAGATTACTATGGAACTTGAATATTTTCAAGGTGGTTCAGCCACCTACATACATCCACTCCCAAATGATAATCTTATTCTTGGGCTTGTCTTGATCAAATGTTTCAATCACAATCACTAATTATTAGGCTCATCTCCCTCAAAAGTTTACCTAAAAGCTAGTTTCTAAATTTAGAATTCTAGGTGGCTATCAATTAATGAAAGGATTAAACTCCCTTAACTTGATTATATATAGATTTAATCACAAGTTCAATCACAAGGAGCAAGAAAGAATTAAACAGGGGTGTATTAAGAATAAAGGCATTGATGTGGAGAGCAATTGGATTCCTAATAAACAAAAAGATGATGTACCCATAATTTGTGTATTTCTCTTCTTTTTTTGATGATTACTAAATATGAGAAGCATCACTACTTTACTTTGGTAGAGGATGATTGGTGATTGCTTAAAAATACTTCCTTGATTTATTACCTTCATGCCTCTTGACAAATAGGAAATACCTTATGTTTTTTTTATATTTTTCACAAAATGCTTAATAAATCTCTGGAGATTGTAAGAAGGTAAAGGTGATCGTTCAAAGTAATTAACCACAAGAAAGGTGTTGAGAATATAGACAAATCAATTAAACATATCCACTATTTCCTACCATCTCCAATAACTAGATATATTAAAAATAGTTGAATTTGAATGTAAAAAACCAATATAATACCTCTTTTAACTGCGATAGGTGATTCAATTCAACTACAACATCTGCATTTAAAGTCTATCAATTTGGTTGAGTTTTGTAAAAGATATAATATTGATAAAATATAATAAATAATATGTGTCAATATAAATTAATAAATTAATAATCTAAATGATGTCTTCACTATCATGAGTTAATAATTAATAAATAATATAGTTTTAGTCTTAACTTATGATAAATAAACTTATATTTGCATTCAATTGTAAGAAATTATATTTAATTAGTTAAATCTATTAAGTAAATTATCTCTCATTCATCAACATGTAGAGCCTCTTGAGAGACGAGTAAATCTATTGAGAGACGAGTCTCTATCTCTTAAGAGCATATTAGATGTGATAAAGAACTTCTTCTTGCTATGCAGACATGAGGATAAAACTCTATAAGATATGTCCCACCTTCATCTAACTTATCTCCATCAGGTGACAACTATTAAAGATCTACAAAGTCGTCTCTTTTTACTCCACCAGGTAATAACTATCGAAGACAATTCAATGACCTACTTCATTGATTTCTAGACTTTGTAAGAAGATCTAGAGATTAGCTATGTCATTTTTATTCAATGACAGCCTTTGAGATCATGTACATTTCATGACAATCTTTTTGAACACTCAAGATTCTAACGCATCACCGCTACAACATTAGAACTCTATTTTCTTATTTTTTAAAATTAATTTAACTTCCACTATCATTTTTTAGATTTTAAAAAGAGATTCAACAAATGCCTAAATCATCCATGTCTAAGGAGAGTCTTTGTGGCCATGGACATTATTCAATGATCTTCTAGAACACATAATTCTAATGATTATTGTCATGAGGCCGGAACTCTACTTTATCTACTTCTAGCTTAATTTTTACTTTATTTATTGATATTTTGTGTGATGTTAAGTTTTTAAATTATTCTTCATTTAATTACAATTCTTCTGACTTTTACAGATTTTAATTTGACTAATTAACTCATCTATAATTACTTATGTAAAAATCACTAAATAAAAATAGATTTTCACTGAAATCACGTTCCTCAAGACACTAACATCATCTTGACGTTTGCACCCTTATTTTTCTATTTCATAAATTTTAAATATATTTTATTTTTATTTTTAATCTAAAATTCATAAAAATTGTATTCTTTACGATTTTTTTTGAAATTACCTGATTTATATTACATTCATGTGATCAACTTAGAAATTTCTACTATTTTTGAAATTTAATTAAATTATAATTGCTATATTTTTTCAAAAATACTTTTAAATATATGAAAATTAGTATTTTCTAGTTTTATAACTTTTAAATTTGCATGATCAATTATACAATGACTAAGTCACATTACTAAACATGTCTAAAATATTTAAATACGAAACATCCATCAAATTAGTACTTATATCAAGATCTTACTATTTATAATTATAAATTTAGTTACTTAAACTTTATTTCAAATATACTCATTAATATTTTTAAAAATTTTGTGCTGCAAAATAAATAATTAAATTTTAATGAATTATTTTGATATCAACATAATGTAAAGTAATGATGAAACAATGTGTAAATAGTATATTAAGCAAGAATTCATACCCATATTTTATTTCATCACCTTTTGTTCATTTGAATGTCTTAATCATTGTTTTCATTACTAAAGTAAATTAAGTAAATATTAATAATTTTAAAGAAAATATATATCTGCATATAGAAGTCAACTAAGTACATGAATTAAACATAATGGGTTGCAAAAATAATCAAAAACTTCACATTTTAATTTTTGATATTATAATTTTTAATTATCTTAAATAATGTCATATCATATATTAAATATATCAAAAATCAAACGTAATTTAGTCTTTAATTCACCTTATGAACATTTATCATCATCATAATCATATGAATATAATATTTTAACACTCATATTTGTTAGAAATATAGGGCATTTAGTTACTCAAAGAGGGGGGAGGTAAATTAAGTTTCTAACATTTGATTATTTTTAACTTATAAATAATTATCTCTATAGGTTATTTATGTACATTGGCATGACTTAGTTGTTGTATAATAAATCACGTAAATTTAAAATTTATAAAACTAGAAGATACTAATTTTTAGATATTTAGAAGTATTTAATAACAAATAGATCAATTATAATTTGATAAAAGTTCAAAAAATAGTAAACATTTTCCAAGACGATCATAGATATGTAATATAATAGTATGTAATATTTCATAATTTTCTTTAAAAAATAAGATTTTTAATGAATTTTAGATTAAGAAATAAAAATGAAATATGTTTAAAATTTACAAAAAAGAGAAATAAGGATACACACATCAAGATGGCATCAACACCTGATGAACACAAATCAAACAAAAATAAAATTATATCTGATGATTCTTACATAAGCGATTATAGATGATTTAATTTGTCAAATTAGGATCTATAAAAGATAGAAGAATTGTAATTGAATGAAGAATAATTTAGAAATTTGACATCACACAAAATATCACTAAAAAAAGTGAAAATTAAGTTGAAAATAGAAAAGTCAGAGTTTCAATCTCACAATAATGATTGTCGAAATTTTATATTTGAGAGAATCATTGAATGATGTGCACAATCTCAAAGACTCTTCTTGGATATGGATGACATGAGTATTTGTTGAATCTCATTTTGAAGTTTACAAAATGATGGTGAAAGTTAAACAAGTAAAATAATAGTGGAATAGAGTTCTAACATTGCGACGGTAATGTGTCAAAATCCTTAGCATTTGAAAGGATTGTCGTATAACATCGATAACTTTAAAGGTTCTTTTTGAACAAATACAATGTAGACAATCTCTAGATTTTCTTGTGAAGTCTAAAAATCAATAAAGTGGGTCATTGAATCATCTTTGGTGGCTGTCACCTAGTGGAGTAGAAACATGACGACTTTGTAGCTTTCAAGCAACTGTCACCTAATAAAGATAAATTAGATGGAGGTAGGACACATGTTATAGAGCTTCATTTTCAAGTCCACACAACAAGAATAAACTCTTTATCACATTTAGTACGCTCTTAGGAGGTAGCTTCTTGTCTCTTAATAGATCAATGATGAGTTATTCAACGATCAATTAGAGATGATTTACTCAATAGATTCATGATCCTTTTATCATGAATCATTGAATAATTTTAGTAATGATGCTATGCAAATTGCATTGATGAGATTTTTACTAATGATTGAGTGATTTTAACAGCTTAATCTTTCACTATCAATTTGTAAGAAAATCATGATTTAGTTAGATAAAATTATAAGTTTTGGCTCTAGTAGAATTTGAATCCTCATCAGTCACTTGTTTGCATGAGAGAGAGTGAAATAAGTATGTAAATAACCTTATAAAGTAACAACATCAAAGTACTTCCTTCTGATAAATAAGAGTTATTTGAGGTATAAAAATCATTAAAATATTCTAGGATTATATGCCAAATTTTGAGATAAATGTATAGTAATACGAGATTTAGAAAGTAATGACTCCCTTTCTCGCATGTGTACAATCACTTCTTGCCCCATGCTGAGCTGGCCACCATTAATATGGAAGGGGAGTGACGCACACGTGCCTGTGCCTCCTATTAGTCCATCCATAGCTACTTAAGCCCTTACTCGTAACTCTGCTTGATTGTGCTTTCGATCTGCTTGTAGGCTCAACAAGTTCCCCACTTTTTCTATCTTTCTATTTTATTTTATTTTTCTTCTTTTTTGTCAAAAATATGATTATAAAAATTATATAAAATTATATAAAATCACATAATTAGTCAAAAAATTATGTTAACTAATTAAAAACTACTTTTCACAATTTAACATAGATATAAGTCTATTTATCATAATTTAAGACTAAAACTATATTATTAATTAATTATTAACTCATGATAATGAAAACTTATCATATACTTATCATTGTGTTTAAATGTCTATTATCTAATGATATTTATAATTAAAACTTAATAAAATATTAGTATAAATGTAAGTCTCAGGTTAAATACATAAAGATTGATTGATCTATTATGAAAAAAATTAGTTTATATATAGAGTGATTTTAATATTTTATCACTATTTAACAAAAATAATAAAATGAAAAGGTGAGGTGAAAAGAATAAAGAAAATAGAGAAGGAAAGAGAGAGAAGAGAGAACTCTCATGAAAGAGATAGAAGAGAATTTTTGTAAAAGAGAGAAATCTCATGAGTGATGGCGAGAAAAAAAGAGGTCTCACGTAAAGAGGGAGAGAGAAATAAGATGATAATAAATTAATAAATAAACATGGTCAACTCATTTTTATGGTGACCATAATTCTCAAACAAATGTGCAGTTGAGAATTCACACATGTGACATTAGGTCAAGCGTGAATGTCTCCACCTTATTTTAATACTTCAACACTCATTAATCAGCCTTTAATCTTATTGATTTTATGTTAAAAAATAGAACTATACTCATTATTTGTAGAACACCAAGAGCACAAAATACTTCAAGATTTAATTGCAAAAATCAGTAGAAAATAAGTTGGACACAATCTTAGCTTGATCTCAAATGAGTTTCAAAGGATTCAGAAAAAGAATGAAAATTATTTATCAAGATTTGAATCAATTTTACTCATTTTTAATTGGAACATATATGAAATAGTAATAACTTACTATAAAATATAAATAAATGACAAAAGTTTGCAAATAAATACTAAAAATAAGAAAAAAATTATTGCCCAAATTTAGTCTACCTCCTAGGCAACTAGAGACACTAGTGTGATAGTTTGATTTCATCCAGATGTGACACACCATGTTGTAGAAGTATTGTCTAGAAATATTGTGCTGCTTGCCAAATAGATTCGGTGAAAAGAGGGATCAACCACATTATCATTGTCATCTTAGAAGAGAATGGAAGAACTTACCACTTGTCGGAGGCCTTGAGTGTAATTGAGGAAGGAAGGATCAAGCTCGCTGATTGTTAGAAGCATTGATCAAGCAAGAGGAGGAAAGAATGGATGTCGTATTCATGAATGTCATCAAGTTTTAAAGATAATCAATAATAATTATTTTATCATATAACAATTAATAATTATCTTTATATCCCTAATAATGATATGTGCAAAAACTTAAGTTTCCAATATCATAGCTCTTTGTATGCCACTTGATCATTTTTTATGGTCATATGCATGTTGAGTAGTATAGGATTTGCAAAACATCGATGAAATGCTTCATGTTTCAAGTATTGTGGCAGTTCACTTGTAGTGTGATCTACCTTATATGATAATGTGGCTTGTTGAGTGCCACTAGATCACATCATGCTCCAAATTGTTATCCTAAAACAAATGAGATTTAGTTTTACACAACTTTTCAACAATTAAACTCAATATATATCAAAGTTACATTGTGTGCAGAGATCTTTTCTCTTGAATAAAATAATGTCCATGACCATCTTGAGAAAAGGTAATAGGTGGTCCACCCTTACATGCACGTGTGTACGATGCTCCTTGTTCCATGATCAGTTGGCCCTCGAGACTTGGCAAGGGAGTGACACACATATGTGTGAGGCAAGTCCTTAGCCACTTGAGTCAAGCCCAACTCATGGCTTCCCTGATTTGGGTCCACCCACTTGAGCACAACACCCCTCCAAGCCAGCTGCTAGGTGTCAAGTGGCCAACATGTAGTCATATTTTTATTTTATCTTATATTTTTAGAATAAAAAATTATGTTAAGTTCTTTAACTTTAGACTTACAAAATTAACAATGTATTGTTATATTTATTCTGCTAGTTAACACACAAATCTAAAGTAATAAAACTATTTAAATATCAAAAAATCTAGCTTTAACATATATAAATAAGGCTCCTAATAGATCATTTAAAGATGATTTGGTCAGGTCCTTGGGTTCCTCTATGGATGTGACTTTGATTCTCCAAGATGAGAGAAAAGACATTAAAATCATTCTATTCATGTAACAAATGGCATGAATTATTCTTAAATTTTTTTAGACCACTAATCATATAAAGACTATCATCTAACATTTGAGAGATGGCCTCATTTTCATTCATTGTAATCAAATCATATATAAGAACTAACTAGAAAATCTGACTCCTTAATTTTTGTTGATCCTTCACAAATAAAACCTCTTTTAATTGCTTGATTCACAAGTCAAAAACTCTTTCAAATTCCTCAAGATCTAGTCCACTTATCAAGGAAGTCCTAGCTTTCACATTTAGTGATAAAATGCTCCAATATTGGTCTATAGATACATTCTTAATTTTTATTGCCACATCTATGATAATCTTCTAACTCATATGGAAGGTTTAAAAAAATATTTCCATGTTTCTCTTTGAGAATACATAATTTGATCCAATATATAGTGGTCTATAGATTGAACTCCCTCCTAAGTTGTTGCATGAGTTGCTAGCCATAGAATATGCTTTCAAATAAATATATTTCTCATCTGTGTAGAGAGAGATTCTAGTAATACTTATACAATTTCAATTCACAATTAAATCAAGAAAGAGGAGGTTAAAATGCTAAATCTAAAGTTCTCTAGAATCTGAAGACCCTTTCTAATATCTCGTCTCCAAGAATAACACTATTTCTGGTTTCATGATGATTAGCAAGAATTTAACTATGAAGTATTTCAGATTGAAGTCATTGACCTTTTGAGTAGAACTAGAAATGTAATAAATAAAATGATGAGAAATATTTGATTCTTACTGTCTTCTTCTGGTAGAGAATCTTGCTCAACATAATAGTTATTATTGCTTTGATTTCATTGATGAAAATATTGTGAAGATTGAACTTAGTTCCTTGACTCATTTCCTTTTTGTCATTTGACAAACTATGAAGAACTCTCAAATTGACGTGAAATTCTCTAGAAAAAATCAAAAAAAATGTTGGAATGGTAGAAAGGTAAAAAATGATCATTACAAAAAAAATACATTAGAGAGGTGTTGAATTGAGAGAGAAATAACCTGTCCTATTTTTCATCAATTTTCAATGTTTAAATCCTAAAGTTTTTTTAGAAATTGAAATGGCTGAAAACAACATGACATGACTCTTCAATACCAACATATATACATGAACTATATCAATTTGATCAAGTCTAATAAGGATATGTTATCATCAAAATAGAATTAATAATACATCTCTAAATAAATTATTGACTTTTGAATTAAAACTTATTCAATAGATCTCTAACAAGTTATAATCATTATGTATTGAATCACAATCTTAATGTGGAAATCAAAACTTTCACTATATGTAAAATTTAAAGTTTTTAAATAATATCTATTGATATTTGAACTATCTTGAGTGGTAGTATGAGTAGTTTAAATTCAATAAATTAATTTGATATAAAAAATATTCAAAAGTAATGGTTGCTTATAAGTATCTAATTGATTGAGTTAGCTTTTATACGTATATTTTACTACAATTTTTGGATTTTGTTTTAATCCTACCATGAACATAAAGAGGGGGAGAGTCAACATTGAGTTCACATCTTGCTATCATCCACATCAACACTATGCTAGGGAGGATGATGGTGGTCAGCTCGCCTTCTTCACATCCTCTTCAGGACAACATAGGGTGCCAAACATCCAATCCATCCAAATGGTGTAGTGGCCATAGTTATGGTGGTATGTTATGTGATGTATGGTGTGGTACCCAGCACCCATTATGGGCCACACTTCACCATGGATGCAGTCATGGATGTTGGCCATCCACACACCCTCACAGAACAAGAGGAGCATGTGGGTCATGAGATGTGTGGGCACAAGGAATAGGGCAATTGTGTGTGGCAATGCCTGTAGTATCCCATCAAGCGGATGGAATGCAAACCCTGTGGAGAAGAACAAAGAACAATGGGAAGAGCATCGTCAGCTGGTGTTTACATAATTTCTTTTAAAGTGAAATAAAAAAATAGAGAGACTATTAAAGAGGATTTAAATTTTTCTGATAAAATAAAAATTCATGCTGGAAAAGATAGGAGAGAAAAAAAAACATTATATGATGTGCATCTATCCCAATTATTAAAGGTGCCTTTCATTTTGAAGGGAAAGATCAATTATACTATGATGAATTAATCATGATAATCTATCACAATTAAAACATAAAATGAGGAAATACAAAATCAAGAGAGTAATTGATCATATTTTAAACAATCATGTTATGATACTAGTGCTGCAAAGTATTGCTACAATGAAATACAAAGTACCTTCAACCCACAAACCACCATCATTTCCAAGGACCGTCTCAATATTCACAACTAAGTCTACTTTCATTTATCCTTCTTTGTACACCTTGAAATCTATTTTCTTCTATTTCCTCACTCTTTGTTGAACCTTTTCCTCTCAATAGTGTTGAACGTGGTAGTTCTATGATTCACATAGGCTATTGGGATTTCTTGCAATAATGTGAGAGAAGTTGATCCCCAAGGTTTATATCTCTACATATCAATCATCCAAAAAAAATTGTCACAAACCTACTAACTTCTTAATTTGGTCTATCTTCCATCATCAAAAGAAATCTGTGCTGCCAGTAACAAGGTTGTAGTGCAATTTGAAGAGAACCTCAAACAGATACAATTTTATAAAAATGTTCATAATACAAGTTGAGGACAACTTTCAAATGAGTGAAAACTTCCTCACAAGGTTTGTAGCACATGATTGCCTAAATCCAGTTGGAGCATCAAAAATACACCATAGAATTGATCACTTACATATCACAACGCATTTGCATTCAGATAATACATCATGATTTCAGAAATCAATTGTAAGACACATATTTCAAAGTCCTACTAGATAGTGAACTTTACCAGCAAATGGAGAAAGTGTATTCTGTTTGTTGTACATGTGATGTGTCGCATGTATACACTTGTAAAGTAGCTTGATGTCATGAAACTTTCTATGCACCCAATAAATTCCAAACTCACATATTACTAAATATGTACATAAATAGAAAATATAAAGAGGCCAACCAACATCACTAATGACCGAAAAACAATGAGTCCACCCTCTTTGAATCATGTACTCAGATAATGTTGGAACAACACTATTACAAGGCATGGCTTTCATTGCAACAACTATTTGAAGAAGCATGGCTTTATTTGAAGGGACGGCATCTGCATGAAAAAAAATCTTCAGACATAGTCGAGACATATATCAACAAATGTCCAACCGATCATGTATGAAAAAAATCTATCTAATGACATTCTCCTAAGGATCATTAGGTTCTAGTACTTAATACCAAAGAGATCAGCAACAACATATGTTCTTTGATCTATTGCAAAATCAGACTGCAGCGATATAAGGATTGGAATCAAGATCAGAATTTGAAAAACAGTAAAGGCCAAAACCAAAGCTGTGTGACAGATTCATTTGAGACAACTTTTGAGACATGAGGTATCATTCTTTTTTATATCATCCGAGATGACTCTCCATAACTTTTCATAGCTCGATGCCCACCAACATAATTCTAAAGTGAACATTCTAGAAGAAGAAAAACCAAGATCCATATCTCTAGGCATCAAAGTGATTATCATACAAAACCCTCTTGTGAGAAAAATCATCGACAAGATAGGAAATATAGTTAATTCCATTCAACACCTCACCGTGTGAGCTTTAAGGAGAAACTGATGAGGTAAGAGGGAAGTGCTATATTTAGCAAATTAGATTATACTTTTCTATTTATGTGACAACACAGAATGCAGTACGTGTAGATTATGTGTAGACTATAATCTGAACAGTAAAGTGGCTTCAACCATGGAGAAAACATCATTATACAACAAAGATAATTACGAGAGATATTAACTGAACGATTTTCTATAAAATAAAGCCATGTATTAAATGATTGAAGCAGGGCAACACTAAATGGCACCATTTGAGGAATATTTAGCTACATGACAATAAAATATCCGGTCTGTGCTGAACGTAAAATCATAATTACCCAAAAAGGCGCATTAAGTTGCATAAACTGGTTGGATAAACAGTTTCGAGCCAAAAACATCGTTTCCTTTGCAAAGAGACGAAAGCCATCTAAAAGATGGCATCTGTCGAGCAATCCAATCAGAAAAATTATGATACCTTCATCAAATAAAACACTTGTTCTAAGTGCGACTGTGACCTTATTACCATTCGAAATCGGAGGGAGGGGGGTGTCGGACTGTAACCTAGAGAAACGAAATGGAACTGCGGCCTTCACCTTTGGGGAGGTAGACATTGCGCTTCCAGTAGTAGATGTAGAAGCACCAGAGAAAGCTGGAGCCGAAGTAAAGCAGAACGCCGCCAATGTAGTTGCGAAGCCATGCCCGTACAGGCCGCGGAAGCGACTCCCACGCCCATCCGGGAAGTAGCGTCCCCAGAACAATGCGATCGTACCAGTCTCCCTCCTCCACAAACAGCTGCAGGTAGTCCTCCCCGCGCCGTCCCGCCATGTCCGCCCGCCTCCTCCTCCACAAACAACTGGCCGAGGAAAGTTACTTCAGAAGGAAGTCGGAGACTACTCAAATGGACCGCGCTTGGCGCGCTCCCCTCTGGAGACGTCGCCGGTCAATGGACGTCCTCTGCGTCCTTATTTACGTCCTCATCAGAGCAATGCTAACTGATGACCGCACAATAAAGGAACACTCATGATGACTGTACAATAATGTAGGTCTGCATGATGACCGTACAATAAGTTGAAAATGATTTTCTTGCGTACAAACGGTTTCAAGATTTTAATCCTAAAGCCCATTTGCAGTTTTCAAGATTCTTGCTTTCATGTGCCATAAATCAACCACTGAACCACTACTAATGTTCTGGTATTTCAGGTATTTACGTAATCAATCTGGCCGTCTGTCATAAATTATTAATAGCATTTAAAGCCGGGAAAAGCTATATGGAAGGCATTGAAAAGATACGGCAAAACTATAAAAAAATTCCCAACATTCAAGAGTCTTCGCCAGCCATTGTAAATACAGAAAACAGCATTTAAGACTTATGAGAGCTGCTGTAACTTTCTGCGAGCATTTACTGTACCTTTTTTCACTGCTATATAGGCTAAATATATGCATCTATCTGCGGATGGTGCTTTGTGATTGATACCATCGTGAAAAGAAACAGGTGTTGAACCCAACCATGGCACAAATTTACGACTCTAGTAACCAGACCTACGAAAGTCCAGTGCCTGTAACTTGCGTTTGGAAGTTCAGTGATCCCCAGATATTAGAAAAATCTGGAGCCGTGGACAGGTGGAAGGCCGACAAACTATAAAAACGTTCTTCCCTACCTTATGTTCCCATGGTTGTGCATTCTTCCTTGATTCTGGTAAATTGAACAAGCAGCTGAATCAGATGATTAGAGACAATAACATATCACCCCTCCTCACCTCCAACCAGTGATGCCATTACCTTGGTCGTCTTATGTATACTCACGGACTTCATATATGCTTTACGCACATCCTCAGCTCCCAGCTGCATGTAAGGTGCAATCACTACCATTAGCAGACCTTCACAAATAAGGTCTCAGTGGTTCACGGTGTCAGCTGTAGCCTCCTCAGCCTGGGCGATGATGTGACCTTGGCATTTTTGGGGCCTCTATAACATGGGAAGCGTCTTCATTGGCAGTCCTCATCTACTATGGTATGGCAGCTGCTCTGTCTTCCATTTGGTACTGAAGAGAAGATGGTGAGCACCCCAGGTACTGCGTTGATGCCAGACCTTGCCTGCAGCAGACTCAAGACCTCATCAAAATCCAACAAAGGTTCAAACACTATGATTTTATTTTTTTCATGGTCATTGTTCCCCATTCAGAGAATATGATGTTTTTTTAAAAAATTGTGAAGTTAACTCACTCTAATACTGTTTAATTAGCTGCAAGCATGAGAATCTACATGCTATAATATGTGGAGGATTTTCGACCAGATCCTACTCTGAGAATGCAATTTGTATGCACATGTGAAGCTGTTCTAACCCTAAAATAAATCACAACAGACACAACTCCAGGAAACACGGATTGGATCTCGGATATCAAATTTATGAAATTGTACAAAAGACCACAGTACACCATAAATATGGCAGCTATCACAAGTGCAGTGGACCAATGCCTTTTGTACTCCTTAAAACAATAAGTATTTTCAATATATCAATAATAAAATGTTACAAAAATCAGTTGATAATATACTATTTTGAATCACCTAAAAAAAATGAAACATATGTGATAAAATATTTTCTGGTGTGAATATGAAACTCCAACATCCACACCAAGAACACAGGAAGGGATGATGGAATAAACGGAGGATGATTCTCCCAAATCTCCTTCTAGTAGCTTAAAGACCAATTACAAGCATTCATATCAATGATATTTAAGGAGATCAAACTCTTTCTCAAATTAGTATATGCTTCATATGTATCAAATTTATAATTACTACGTCAAAGATTTTACATGTCATCACATCTATTCTATATTTTAGATTATTTCACATCATAGTCTTATCTCCATCATGAGATTTTTATTCATCAAATCAATCTAAAATTAGAACATCCTAGTTTTGGAATAATCTAAGCTTAAGGAGATTGGAATAATATCTTCTTGAGCTTCTAAGTTAGATACAACACTAGTCTCCACAATTAGGTCTTTAGCTTTTTATTTTTCTTTAAACTTAGGGAAATCTAATTTCTCATGACCTTCCATTTCATAGTAGCAGTAAATATTATTTCATTTCAAGTGAAATCAAAAAAAATTCTTACTATTACTAGATTTCAAACATCTTCTACCTTGCCAACACCATTAGCAACCAAACTTAGACCACCTATGAGGTTATAGTCTAATATTGTTAGATAACAATGTTGATTTAACCTCTTCTATCTTTAAGGTATCTTTACCATATTAAATGTTAGTCACCAAATGATTATATGACAGGTAAGGATGCGACAAGAATCATAGCCTAATCTTCCTCCACAAATTTAACTTTCACATTACAAAGTTGAGAAATTATGATATTTTTAACATTCATAATTTGTTTTCCTATTCACTCATATGTATCTGATAAAATTTAATAAAATGTAGCTTTTCATGAGTGCCATAGACATGTACACCATTTATAATTTCTTTCACATATTAATAACAATAGTGCTACCTACTTTCAGATTTAGTTTATAATAGTCTTCATCATTAATTTTTCAGATTTTTCTCTATAACAAAGAGTATTGTGAAATCCATATTATTCAAGGAGTGCCTTCACTCTCTTTTGCCATAGACCAAAGTCAATCTTTCCATTGAATCTTTAAATTTAAATTTTTTTTATTAACATCTTTAAAGAATAATTTTAATAAAAAAATACTAGTTTGGCTCAAATACCAAATGTTGTGACAAAAGAGGCTTTGAAATAAATTAGAGCATACAAAAAATTAATAAATTAATTATTAGATATGAGATATTAAATATATGTGAATTTGTGAAAGGTCACAACACTATTGAAATAATAGATGTAAAAGTGCAGCAGATTGTTGCCTTTGTTATTTATTACAAAAATAAGTATTTAGAAAGAAATTAATAACATAATATTAAAAATATCAATTGATATTGGATTAGTTTGAATCACCTCAAATAGAAGATAAATTCGTCATAAACTATTTTGTGGTTCGTAGATGAAATTCTTACATTCATACCAAGAACACAATAGAGGAATCAATGATGTAATAAATGAAGAAGGATGATTCTCTTGAAACTCTTTCTAGTAGCCTGGAGACCAAGTGGTCCTTCTTAAAGCCAACAAAACTGCAATATGAAAGAGGAGAAAGGTTTACTCTTTCTCCCTTTTCCAAGCCTATATTCATAGAATTATAGGGCTAGGTGAAAATCAAGATAGGGTGAATTGGGATTTCTAGAATTTCTAATGATTTTTTATTTTTTCTTATACATGTAGATATGTCTCATCATAGCTGTCACTTGAGATGGTCACTCAACTCTCAGTCATCGAGAACTCAGATTTTTATATTGACTTCCTCCTCACACTACTATGTTCAATCCTAGAGGAAACTTCCTTCTAATATTCACCATTTCCCTCAAAAAGTACCAATTGATGTTCATGGGCTTAGCCATCCAACAACTCCAATTTGTTTCCTTAGAGACTTGATCCTTCTAGGGCTAAAATCAGCTACCAACACCTTGTGGCTTTGCCCAGTACACTCTCTCATCATCACCCAACTACCTTAGGGCTCGATAGAGAAAAATGATTATGAATATGTAACCAATTACTTTGCCAAAGTTACTTAGAAGTGATATGATATTCTAGTGATATAGTGATGCTTGTGCTCATAGCTTCATGTGTTCAACATTAGAAATCTTCATTCAAATACTTGTTATTTTCTAGTACTTAGTAATAACCTTTGAACCTTCTAAATGTTGAATGTCCTTATTCCCTTGTTTCCATTAAAATTTGAATTAAAGTTTCTTAACTTAACAAAAAATAATTGAATGTCCAAGTCAAATCCAAGTCATCAAGTTTTTGTTGAATCTTCATACATGTAAACATTTGATGTCTCACTATTGAGATGTTGTGTATGAAGCTTTAATATATCTTTTGTTTTCTAACTCTTTTGATGACTTAATTTTTGAGAGATCATATATCATCATTTTGAAATATTCTAGACACTACATATTACAATTAGAGTAATATATAAGAAAAAATAAAATCATTTACATGATTTTCTTATATCTATTTTAACTACATACTTATCCTTTAATTGAAAAATAATTCTCCAACTGATAATATTTGTTGATGTCAACCTGGTCTCCAACTGAAAAATATTTGTTGACGTCAACCTTGATCTCAAGGATTAACATCTTAGATTCAACTATTAGTGATAGGATCATCAAATCATCTAATATATTCTAGATAATGATTATGTCAATCATGTTGAATATTTGAGACACATTAGTGACGTATATAAATCACTCAATGATTTGATATAAATAAAAATTTTCACTTGTAATATCAAAATTAAGGGCATCAACATAAACTTCACCTAATTTAGTAGCCTACATTCTCTAGAAAGTTCTTGGAAACCATTGATCTCAAAAATGTCTTGAAAGGGGAAGAAAAAATACTTTCTCCTTTTAGCTATTGGACCTTATTTTAACCACTACCTTTTGAGCTATCAATAATAGCATAACCCTTTGTTGTAAGTAAGATTCATTGACTTAGATTCAGTTTCATCCCACAGTGAAAAAATGAATCAAATATTGATTTGGTTTCCATTGGTGCAAGAATATTGTGGTTAGAAAGTCAAGGTATAGAGCAAAATGAGTAATCTAAAAGGTGTTCTTCTAATAACTTCAAGTGTTACAAATAAGTGATCCATGTAAAAAGTGCAGCAATTGATGTATTTTTTAGATATCCTACTAGAATGAGAAATTTGAACCTAGTCCCCACAAGATCTAATTAATTCAATTAGGTAGTATCAGCTATAGTTCGTATATAATATATCATTCTTATGTGATAAGTAACACATAATTCTCATATTTGATGCATTAATTCATGCCAAAAGATATAGATTTAATGTGAAATCAATTAAAACATATTATAGATTAATTACACAAAATCTATACTTAATATACAATTTTTTCATATTTATAGTATGTTTATGCTTCAAATATTCTTTGATTATATCTTAATATATTTTACTTGACATTTTTACCCCTAAATCTATCATAAATAGGACTAAAATCAGAATATCAATTTTCTACATACATGATTTTTCCTGATTTTTGATTATTTTCATAATAATTTTATAACTTATTGATTTCTAAGGCATTTTGAGCCCATTAAGGCATCCCTTAAAGAAACTCATTAACAGGAACATTCAAGGAGGCAGAAATTTACAGAAAATGGATGGAAATGGGCAGAAATACACTAGAAGCCAATTATCACTGAAAATAAATGAAATTTTAATAAAATTAATTCCTAACTACTTGTGAT
The DNA here is from genome assembly GCA_902729315.2 of Spirodela intermedia. Lineage (NCBI taxonomy): Eukaryota > Viridiplantae > Streptophyta > Magnoliopsida > Alismatales > Araceae > Spirodela > Spirodela intermedia. The sequence goes on from LR746272.1 coordinate 6,431,901, forward strand.
CAATTCTAGATTTAATTCAAGTATTAAACTTCCAATCTAGGGTAAAATGAGAACGTTTTCTCTTCTTCCTTCTTGTTGGTGACAACTAGTAGTGTTCTTCTAGTTTTTCATGTGATTATCTTTCCAGATTGTGATAAAAATCTGATTTTTACATCATTTCGATTTCATTTCCTTGATTCACTTAGGTGACAAATAGATGAATTGAGGAAAAAAATGATTTCTAGGATTTTTATTTAGGATTTCTCTTGGACTCATTCACCACATACGAGTTTGGAATAGTTTTATTTTCATTAGCAAACTGAATTTTGTATTAAAAAAGCTAATTTATTTGCATTAGATTTTTAATTTATTCATCTGCCTCATATGTGGTGTAAATGGGAGATTTTTAATTTTTAGTATATTAAATTTATTCATTAATGATTTATTTGCTTGAGTATATTCTAAACTCATTTCTAAATCTCATTCTGCCTATGTTTCAGTTGATGTTTGTGTTGTTCTTCCTAAACAAATCATTTGTTTCTTTGTCAATGGGGGAATCTACTAGAAAAGCTTTCCTCTTCACATTTGTTCTCTCTCTCTTCCTCTCTATCTTTATTTTTTGTAAATTACGTTTTTTTTATGATTTTACTATTGATTAAGAACTTGACGGTAACAATAGACAAGAGAATTGGTTGCCAATGATTGAAGACAAAACAACTCTTCTACTCCCACTCTCTATTATAAATATTATATCTATTTTTCTTTAGGGAAAAAGAAATTATCAACAAATTTGTTATCTTTCCTTTGTATTTGACTTGAACTCACTATAATTACTTGATTTTTATTAAAGTGAATTTAATTTTATAAATTTTAAATTTGACATCTCTTAATATAATAACTAAGAGATGATCATTGAGTCATCAAAAAATATGAACAAATCAAAACCTCTGCCCTCCCTCTCCATCCATCCACACTTTCTCTTGTTGAACCAATAGGTCTAATATATTGGATCCACGTTTTATCTTTAGATCTCATGTAGAATTTTTTTTGATATTGTCAACAATTTAGGAGTGATCACTCTGACTCTTTAGAAGAAATTTTTATGCTCTCATTACATCTCAAAACTAAAAGTCATACCTATTTCAATGTTATCCCTTGAAGTGTGGGGTCGTATCTATGTTTCTATTTTTTATCTCATATTGATTTCCATGCTCATTTCATCATAGAAAACCCCATACTCTTCTTTTGTAAGAGCAAAACTTCATACCCCATATTGTCAAAAAAGAATGTTACACATTTATTCTATTTTTATAGCAGCTTTAGGTTTCCCTTTCCATTGTAAAAATAGGTTTTTATTTTTCTTCAGAATCTCATCTATTTCTCCCATGTTAAAACGTTTTTTTCAACAAAATATTATTTTAAATTTTACAATTGGTAGTATTTATTTGCCTTCAAAGCATAACCCATTTTGGTGATTAAAAAATGCGGAAATATGTATTAGTAAAATTTGAAATATTAAATTTTTATATGCATATGGTCTGAATTATTGTTATTAAGAAAAATTCTTAAAATTAAGAGAAATTTCTCAAGGAAAAATAACAATATAAAAAGAATAGAAAAAGTTTATTTTTATACTTTAGATAACTAAACTAGTTTTGGATGCAAGTTTGTCTCAATAATATAGGCATGCATGCACATATGTCTTCCAAACACAATAGAAAAATAACATGATGCAAAAATGGTGCCTCCAACTTAGAGTTATTGAGAAAAAACATCAAATTAGGAGAAATTTTCTCAAAGGAAAAATGTTCTATCATTTATACTTCATAAAAATTAGGAGCATTTTTGGATGCAAGTTGATGTCACAAGTGTGCAATAGAAAGATAATTGAAAAAGGAACATGGTCTAGCAAAACATGGTGCCCCTAAACAGACCATTATCTAGTCCCAATACACCACACATTAAAAGGTTAGTTTCATTCCACATTAGAGCTGGAAAAAAGAGAGAGAAAACTTAGAAGGGAGAGTTTCCACACCCTTATTCTTCCAAAAGTCTATGTGCGAAATTCTTCATCTTTGAAGAACTAGAAGAAAAGAAGATCTATAATTACTAAAGCCTTCAAAGTCTCTTACATTGACTTCAGAAATCCATGTTGTCTTGATGATGAACAAAATGATAAGCTTTGAGTGTATAATTAAATATTTGATGATTTTAATACATCTTAATGCGGAGAGATTTACAATTGGGAAAGTTAAGATTGAAGGTAAATCTTCAGTTTAAAATTAAAATATAAGTTGAATATTATTCTAACCACTAAAAGTCCTAAACTAGCTTTATGAATTCAAAAATTGTATATTGTATGCATTGAGTGGTTTGGTGAAATTTTATCTACATATTTCTATACATAAATTAGAAGTAATCATTGGGATGTGTCATCTATGTGTTCTTTTGTATTGAAAAAGATCTCAAAGAATATATGAGAACTATATTTACTTCTATTTTTCAAAAAGAATCCCTTTGTTCATTTCATTTATATGTTCCTTTAAATCCAAGGATTAAGTCAAATAATTACACAAATATTTGGAATCAATGCATAGGTTCAAGGAAACATAGTTATAGAAATGATCAGAGAAGATAAGTCAACAAATGAAGCAGGTTCAATAACAATTCAAAATGATGTAAAAGTGGGGGGGGAAAAGGAGCATTTGTTTTCCTCCATACCTCGCAACCACAAACAATTGTGGCATCCTTGTCATGTTCCAACGCATGGAGGAAAGATAGGAAGATGGCGACTCCATCCAGAGTAATTCAATCTATCACATGCATGAACAATTTTATAACCTCGTTTTGAATGATAACATAGGATATTAGCAGATTTCCGGCATCTATTCACAATGTTTCTCAGTCATATGAAATCTGACCCCCGTTGAAAAGTAAGTGGGGAAGGGGCTGGTCCCCTGAAGTTGTTGGGGATTCACAGATGCTCCTCCGTCCCGGGGTTAGCCGAACATAACCACCGCCTACCCTAGTCAGCTTCTATCAAACCTAGGCTTCAGCTGGACTCAAGCATGTAACTCCACGATTCCCGGCCTATTGATGCCCCTTGAAACAACATGCCGCTATCTAATTGCCCGTCAAGCAATCGCAAAGCCCCGGTGGATTGTATAACTTTTCTACTCTACTCTCTCTCTCTCTCTCTCTCGCTATCGTTCTAACTCTGTGGACGATATAATAAGAAATGGGGGTGCACCTGCTTGTCGTGTGGTAGCCGAGGAGCATGTGGGTGGGAAGGATAGTATCACGGCTCTACTCTCTCTGTCTCTGTCTATCTATCTATCTTTCCATCCATCTATCGTTCTAACTTTGTCTACGATAGTAAGACGGGAGATGCAGCTCAGCAGTCGCATGGGAGCCGAGGAGCATGTGAGTGGGAAGGATAGTATCATGGTTCTACTCTCTCTCTCTCTCTCTATCTCTCTCTGTCGCTCGCTCGGTCGTTCTACCTTTGTCGGTGATAGTAAGAGGGGGGATGGACCTATGGGGTTTCATGGGCGCCGAAGGACATGTGGATGGCCAAGAGCCTGGTCCCCTGAGGTTGGTGGGGCTCATTAGATGCTCCTCCGTCCCCGGCTTAGCCCAACATAATCCCTGCCAACCCTTCTTCCGACTCTCTCTCTCTCTGGATAATAAGAATGAAGTCAGGATGGGCCTCCCGATGCCACCCCCGTCCCACCTCCCCTCAACTAGTTGGATACAATGGTATTTCAACAATTAATTTAAATTCAGGTATTGCATTGTTAGATATCATTTTCCAGCGGACGGCCGATGCCACCTGCGATAATCGTGTACAGTTGACCGAGCGCAAGATGGGCCACGTCATCCCGCAGGCTTTAACTGTGAGCCGTCGCTGTCGGAAAATGGCATAAATGGCATAAATGACTCCTCGCTGGGCCTCTTAACAGCGGGTCGGTCTCATCGAATGGACGGTCAGATCGCCGAATCGTGGGGGGGGCCTACGTCGTCCATTGGCGCAACGGATTCGTGGTGGGGACTACCGCCATTCAAAAATCTCAAGAGAGAGAGAGTGCTTCCGTTAGATACGGTTAGGGCAGATCACGGGCGAGCTCTGACATGCCACGTGCACGGCCCACCTTCCTAGCTGTGCTCTCAAAGATCCTCCGAGGGAGAAGGCAACTATCTGATGCTATATGATTTATAAAAGCCCGTAATTTTCCTATAATTGGATAAGTACCCTTCTGTGGAAGGCAACAGTATCGGCCCGAGTGCCGAGGGAAAGCAAGAAACCAGAAGGGGGGAAGGAAGGAGGGAGGGGCCATCTTCCCCCCCCCGCTCGATCCAGAAAAGAGAGAGATAGAGAGAGAGAGAGAGAGAGAGGGAGAGAGAGATTGAGAGAAAGAAGGTGGGGGAGGGAGCCATGAATGAGAGGAAGCAGCCGCGCCAACGGCGGCGCCGCCTCCCCTTTTCTCTCCGGCTGGTGGTGGTGGTGGCGCTTTCCCTTCTAGGGTGTTCAGTTCCGACTTGCAGGTGCTCGTCGCCGTCGTCGTCGTCGGCGTCCACCGACGTCGCCGCCTTGCTGAAGTTCAAGTCGGCGGCGGACGTCGCCGGGAAGCTCGGCTCCTGGAACGCCTCCGATCCGGATGCCTGCTCGGGCTGGTACGGTGTCTCCTGCTCGCCTGCGACCTCCGCCGTCGCTCCCCGGCGGGTCGTCCGCCTGGTGCTGGAAGGACTCTCCCTCTCCGGCGGTGGCTTCCCGGCGCTCACCGCCCTGGACCAGCTCCGGGTGCTCAGCCTGAAGGGGAACCTCCTCTCCGGGCCCATCCCCGACCTCTCCTCTTTCGGCGCCCTCAAGCTGCTCTTCCTCTCCCGCAACCACTTCTCTGGGCCGTTGCCACTCTCCGCTGCCGCCGCCGCCGCCCTCCCTTCGCGGCTCTACCGCCTGGACCTCTCCCGCAACAACATTTCCGGCCCCGTCCCCGTCGCCGCCCTCAACCGGCTCTCCCACCTGCTCACGCTGCGCCTCGACGGGAACAGCCTCTCCGGGGCCATCGCCGGCCTCGATCTCCCCAACCTGCAGGACCTGAACGTCTCCGGCAACCTCCTCACCGGCGCCGTCCCGAGGTCCCTCGCCGGCTTCCCACTCTCGGCCTTCGCCGGCAACCCCGGTCTCTGCGGCGGCCCTCTCCGGGGATGCGACAGCGTCGTCCGGGCCGATCCCAGCAGGCCCGGATCTGGCGCGGCGGCGGTGGCGGTGGCGCCGCCGAGGTCGCCGGCGGCGACGGCCGTGGTGTCGTCCTCCCCGGGGGCTAAGCCCGACGCCGGCGGGGTGGCGGCCAGCAGTCCCGCCCCGCCGGCGGCGTCCTCCGACCGTCGGCCGCCCGCCGGAAGGATGAGTCGGCTCGCGGTGGTGATTCTGGTGGTTGGCGACTTCATCGTCCTCGTCCTCATCGCCGGGCTCCTCTTCTGCTACTTCTGGCGCAAGTTCTCCGGTCGCTGCAGCCCCTCGCAGCTCCAGGAAGGGGAGAAGATCGTCTTCTCCTCCAGCCCATACACCGCCGCCTCCCTCGGCGGCGGCGCCACCGGCGGCGCCGCCCCCGCCTTCGAGCGGGGGAAGATGGTCTTCTTCGAGGGCATGAAGCGGTTCGAGCTGGAGGACCTCCTGCGGGCCTCGGCGGAGATGCTGGGAAAAGGCGGCTACGGCACCGCCTACAAGGCCGTTCTCGACGACGGCAGCGCCGTCGCCGTGAAGCGCCTCCGCGAGGCGGCGGGCGGCGCCGGTGCCCAGAGTTCCTCCTCCGCCGTCGGTCGGAGAGAGTTCGAGCAACATATGGACATTCTCGGCCGCCTCCGCCACCCCCACCTCGTCAGCCTCCGGGCCTACTACTACGCCCGCGACGAGAAGCTCCTCGTCTACGACTACATGCCCGACGGGAGTCTCTTCTCCCTCCTCCACGGTAAGTCCCCCTTCTTCTCCTCGGGTTTCTCCTTCTCCTTCGCCTTGGGTTCCTTCCTCCGGGCGGCGCCGCCGCTGCCACCTCCTCCGGCCGCCGTCGTCGGGACGGGAGCTGACCAGGTTGACGTCAGCTTTACATCTCTTTTCCTATCAATATTTTAAAACTGCAGCCTACTGAGATTTCGATGCGCGTGCCAGCGCCAGGTGGCGCGTTCCCCGAGCACGGTTCAATGACTTGTTTTCAGTAACAAATCGCCGTCGTAGTCTCAATCAACTATTGCTTTTGGGCCTACTCGAGGCCCCTTATTAACTTATAAATCGCCCTCGTAGTCTCAACTATTGCTGATGGGATTTCTCTTTTTTGCCCCCTTTTTTCGTAGTTATTTTGGTCTTCTGAAAACGTAATTACTGTGTGTTTTTGTGCCATCTTTCCTTCCTTCCATGTCGATATATCGGCAGCGAACAGAGGGCCGGGGAGGACGCCGCTAGACTGGGTGGCGCGTCTGAGGATCGCCGGCGGCGCCGCCCGCGGACTGGCGTACATCCACCAGGCCTGTCGGTCCTCGCCGAAGCTCGCCCACGGCAACGTGAAGTCCTCCAACATCCTGATCGACAAGTCCGGCGCCGCCCGCGTTGGGGACTTCGGCCTGGCGGCGCTGGCCACCGGCGCCGCCGCGGCGGCCATCGCGCGGGGCAACGGCTACCGCGCGCCGGAGCTGGCGGCGGACGGCCGCAAGGCGGCGACGTCGCACAAGGCGGACGTGTACTCCTTCGGCGTGCTCCTGCTGGAGCTGCTCACTGGCAAGTACCCGTCGCCGGCGTACGGGCAGGAGGGCCTCTGCGGCGGCGCCGTGGTGACGGCGACGGCGGACCTGCCGCGGTGGGTGCACTCGGTGGTGAGAGAGGAGTGGACGGCGGAGGTGTTCGACCTAGAGCTGATGCGGTACAAGGACATCGAGGAGGAGCTGGTGGCGATGCTGCAGATCGCCATGGCCTGCACGGCGGCGTCGCCGGAGCAGAGGCCGAAGATGGCCGCCGTCGTCAAGATGATCGACGACGTCCGCGGTGCGGAGGCCTCAACCGCCGCCGCCTCACCCTCTCTGGACTCGTTCGAATCGGTCTCCGACTCGCCGTCCGCCTCCGATGCCGCCAGCCTGTAGTCGACGAACGTTCTCCTCCCCGCTCCCCGACTCCCCCGACGGTCAACGGTTTTATTTATGGCCTCGACCGACCTCAATCGATTCTCCAACCCCTTCTTCTCCTTCCCTCTTCATATGCTGCCCTTCTTTTCACTGGTTTTAGAGAGAGAAAGTGAGAGGGATTGGATGGTGTGAATACGATTCGAGCGTCTTTTTTGTTTTGTGATTGGCGAACATAATCTTCTCTCTACGCTATGCAATGTGTGTTTGTGCTCCCTGTTTTCGGTGATTTTCTATGTAGATTGCTGGGTGTGGTAGGCGCAGGCTGGGTCGAGAGAGTGGGTTGACCTTGTACATTAGGGCTGAGTCGAAATCGTCTTGGATTTTATGCCTAGGCTGCTGCAAGCTGGTCAACCCCCACCTATTTTTAGTGGAGCTCAAGTCAACGTCCATACGACAGAATCTAGTCAACTCTCCCTCACTAAAATGGCAGCACCTCGTAGAAGGATGGGAACAGTGGGTGCTTCCTGTGTTTTTACACTGCCGAGAACTAAAAATTGGTCAGCTCCAAGTCAGACTCACGTGGTATCAACTAAAAATGAGATCTTGGCCATAAGTCAGCTCCATAAGTGCACGTGCTGGATCTTGGCCACAATACAGCCCCCACATTCTAAGCTGACTTCCATCGATGTCGTAAAAGGGAAAGAAAATAAGCCAGGAATTGATATCCTAAGATAAAGGTCAACGGATAGGTCAAAGCCGATGTCGCCTATGGACCAGAGGAGCCAGCCTTAGAACGAATGCGTGAAAAGAGCATCTAAAATTCGCAGACCAGATCGAGACGAAAGAAAGTACGGGCGGAGGTCAGTCGGCACCATATCCGATGCGGGCAGTGGTAAAATGAAACGAGCTGAAAAAGTCAGCGAGAAGGAACTCAAAAGATTGACTCAACAGGACGTTGACTTGAGAAGTCAGCCCTGATCAAAACTTTCTCAAGACGGACCGACCCTGTTGTTCTAGGAAGAAGGTAAAAGAGCAAAACACTCGAGACGGAGAGATAGAGGGAGTGAGAGAAGGCGAGGGGAAGAGGGCAGTAGTACTCTCTATCAGAGGGCGGCCGCAGCGGCGTCCTTGCTGCTCTCCATGTCCCCTCCGTCGACGGCAGCAGCAACAGCAGCATCAGCGGCGTCGGCGGGAGGCGCCGCCTGCTCGTCGGCGGCAGCAGCGGCGGCGGCGGCTGAAGCTTCGTCGTCCTCGGCCGGCGGCTGAACCTGCTCGTCCTCTGGGAGGGGCTCCTCGGCGTAGTCGTTCTCAAAGGCGTCGGCAGGAACCTCGTAGATGCGGACCTGCGGCTTGACAGGGTCCTTGACGAGGACGTACTTGCCCTCGCCGAGCTTCATGCAGAGGTCGACGATGGACTTGACGATACCCCACATGTTGGCGGTGTTGAGGTTGATCTGGGCGGCGAACTCGCGGGGCTTGTAGCCAGCGACGCTGAGGATGGCGTGGTTGAAATGGTCGCGGGGGTGGAGGCGGGAAACGAAGCCGAGCTTCATCAGGTCGGCGCCGGCGAGGAGGGCCTGTGCGGTCCACTTGGCGAGCTTGTTGGCGTTGTTCTTGAGCTCGGTGGCGAGGACTGCGCCCTTCTGCGTCTCGAGCTTCTGCCGCCAGTCCACGCCAGAGAACTTGGGGTCGAACTCGTTGAGGGCGTTGAGGGTGATGAAGGATCGCTGCCCCTTCACGTCGGACACGGCGTGAGCCTCGCAGCGGGCGACGAGGAACATGTCCTCGTCGAGCTTCCAGCGGCGGTAGCGATAGGCGACAGGGGCGGCCTCTTCCCCCTCCGCCGCGAACGGGTTGGGCTCCTCGAAGGTGACCCTGTCGCCGCCACGGAGGAGGACCTGCTGGGAGAAGTTCTGGTTGATGTAGGCGGCCTCTACGCTGAGCGAGTAGGCGGAGTTGATGTCCTCCTTGGCCTCCGGCAGGGGCTCCGGCGAGGTCTCGTTGACGGAGAGAAGGTCCAGCTGGGAACCGTCGCGCTTGTCGAAGAAGAGCTTGTTCCCCACCCGCTGGATCACCATGTCCCAGGAGTAGACGCTGCGGGGGGCGCACATCAGGGCGGAGAGGATGGCGTCGGTGGCGAAGACGGTGGCGCGGTCCTCATTCGCCAGGCGGCGGATGATCGGGTCGTCAGTGGTGGTGACCTTGAAGAAGTTACGGGAGCGGAAGCGCTCCAGGCGGCGCTCGTTCTTGGGGTTGATGCGGTCAAAGGAGCGGTCGTAGAACTCGACGGCGCCGCAGAGGAGGAGGTCCTCAGGAGGGTCGGGGACGGAGTAGGAGAGCTTGGAGAAGGTGGAGAAGGGGATCTGGTCCAGCATCATCCACTCTGGCTGGATGTCCACCGAGGACTTGAAGATCGCCGCCTCGCGGCGGCCGGCACCGGCGACGCCGCCGGGACCACCGACGGCGGAGCGGCTCTGGTGGTAAAGGCGATCCCGGCGAGCGCGCTCCTTCTCGGCCTCGCGCTTGCGGGCCTCGACCTCCTCATCGCGGCGCTGCGGCAGCTGGGGGCGCTGCTGGAAGCGCCACCGGGGACCGAACTTGGGGCGCGGCGGCGGCTTGCCGTCGACGAGGCGGAAGGTGGAGTCGTCGTCCGCGGCGGCGGCGAGGGCAGAGGACTCGTCGAGGGCGAAATCGAAGACGCCGGCGGCGCCGCCTCGGCCGCCGGGGCCGAGGTTGCCGTACCCGGCGGGGTTGCGCGTCCAGTCGGCGATGCGGCCTAGCTTCTCCGATCGGGAGAAGGGGGCAAAGGGGACGTTCGGAGGATGGTGGTGAGGAACGGCGGCGCCGTCCGGGCCGATCGGCTTGTAGAGGACGGGGGACGCGGGCACTTCCGGGGGGCCCCAGCCGTCGGGGTTGAAGGGGACGGGTCCGACCTCGAAAACCATGGCCGGCGCGGAGAAGGGACGCAGGGGGCGAAGACGGGCGGCCTCAAAGGCGCTGCAGATCGGCGATCTAGGGTTTTCAGGGATCTGGCAAAGACGAAACTGATGATGATGTTGATGAGAGAGAGGTCCTCAGACCGCGGCTGAGGGGGGCAAGGGAAGGGAACATATTGGGAAGGGGGCTAGGGCTGACGTGGGTCAACTTATTGGGCCAAGCAATAAACGGGCCCATAATGGGCTTCTGGGGCCGAACCTGATCCATTTGGGGCCACCACCTTTATTATTAAAAAAATAAAACATAAACTGAAAGTGAGATCTTATTTTTAAGCCCTCATAAATCCTGCTCACAGCAAAAAAGCCCCTGTACGTTTCCTTCTTCGCTTTTAGTCCTTGGAAAATTGGATGACGGCGGAGTGTGTGAGAGAGAGAGAGAGAATGGAGAAGGTGTAGAAGCCCCCCTCCCAGCCTCTCGAAAAATCTCTCAGCCATTATTTGATGGGCGGAGTAAAAAAAATTGTTTTCTCTTTCTTGGGTTTTTTTACCAAAACTATGAAATCTCAAACTGGAAGTGAATCTCGGCCAATTTGCGGTGTGTAGAGAGAGACAGAGAGAGAGCCTGGTACCGGTGAAAAGTTTCTCTTCTCTGTAGCTTCTATTTCAGGAGGTCATCAATGGGGGCGGCAGCAGCAGGCCGTCCTGAGCTTGAGGAAGAAGAAGACGACCCTCCCCTGTGGTGGAGGTCAGCCTGTCGACCAGGTCAAGGGACCGGGAAAGCTTCCTCTCTCGACAGAAGGACTCGACCAGCCGGAGCCACGCTCCGGTCTCCGGCGTAAATCCCGCCGCCGCCAAGCTCCGCAGAGCCCCCCCGGCCTCCGCCATTCTCCCAGCGTCGCAGAGCTTCACCAGCAGCGCATTCGAGGTCGCGAAGTGGGGGAGCACTCCCCTCGCGAGCATCAGGCCCAGTAGCGGCGCCGCCCTGTCCAGATCCCCGTCTTCGCAGAGGCGGTTCATGAGAATCCTGTAGCTCGCTCTGTTCAGCTTCAGCCCATCTCCGGCGAGCTCCTCCATCAGGGCGGCGGCTTCCCGGGTCCTCCCCTCCCTGCAAAGCCCCCCAATCAGAACGTTGACGGCGACCACGTCGGGCCGGCATCCCCCGCTCTGGTTCATCTCCCTTGCTAGGGCGAGGGCTTCGTCGACCCTCTGGCTCTTGCAGAGGCAGCTGATGAGGGTGGTGTAGGCGACGGCGTCGGGCGGCGCCGCCGGGGAGGTCGTCTTCATGTCGGAGAAGACGGCCATGGCGTCCTCGATCCTGCCGGCCAGGCAGAGGCCGTTCATGAGGGTGGAGAAGTTGACGGCGTTGGGATCGCAGCCATGGCGGCGCATGAAGGCGAGGATGTGGGCGGCTCTGTCGACCTCCCCGCTCCGGCAGAAGCCGTCGATCAGGACGTTGAAGGTGAGCTGGTCGGGGAGGATGCCGTCGACGGCGATCATCTCCTCGAAGAGCTCGAACGCCACCTTCAGCCTCCCCTCCCTGCAGAGCGCCCCCATCAGCGTCGTGAAGGTCACCCTGTTCGGGCCGGCGGAGGAAGCGCCGCCGCCATGATCCTGCTCCTTGATCTTGCTCGCCCTCATCTGGGCGAGGACTCGGAAGGCGGAGGGGAGCTCGCCGGAGCGGCAGTGGTACTTGACGAGGATATTGCAGAGACAGGCGTTGGGGGAGATGCCGTACTTCCGGCGGGCAGCGGCGAGGAGCTCGCCGGCGAGATCCGAGCGGGCGGCGGCGAGGAGGAGGTCCAGGCAGGCAGCGACGGCGCGGGTGGAGGGGCGGGGGCGACGCACTAGGGAGGGGATGGAGTGAAGCAGCTCGAGGGCTCTCTCTGGCATGCCGGCGGCGGAGAAGTGACGCATGAGGTTGAGCAGGGGGCCCTCCTCAAACCGGCAGGGTTCGAGGCGCATGCGGCGGAGGAGGGCGTCCACGGCGGGGAACCGCCGCGCCGCCGCGAGCCGGCGGAGGACGGCGGCGTAGGTGGCATTGTTGTGGCTGAACCCCCGCTGCCGCTCCGCCGCGAAGTTAAAGATGTCAAGGGCGCGCTGCGGGTCGGGCTCACCGACGATCATGCGGATGGCCTCGCCGTGGGTGATGTAGCGGGCGCGGGAGCCCGGCGGTGCCGCCGGTGGTGGTGGCGCTGCCGGCCGGGAGGGGCTGAGGCTGCTGCTGCTGCTGCTGCTGCTGTACTGCAGGGGGGATATCCACGGAAGGACCTCATCGCCGCCGCCATCGCCGCCGCCGCCCCCGATGGTGGTGGTGGAGCTGCGAGTGTGAGAAAAGAGGGCGAAGGAGCTCCTCGGGGAGAAGACTCCGGCGGCGAAACTCCCGGCGAGACGGACACCGGCCACCTGCTCGCCGGAAATCCTCATCGAGCGACGCCACCCCTGCTACGTGGGAGGAGGGCGGAGGAGGAGACCCAGTGGAGCGGGCGAGGGGAGGAGGAAGGAGCGGAGCAGCCGAGCGAGGAGGGCGGCTAATGAAGCCCGGCGGCGCCGCCCCGTGCCGCCGCTCTTAACCCTCCCTGGCTTCTTAGTATGCCATCCCCAGAGTCTCCCTCTTCGACGGAACTCATCAGACCCAACTCTCTCTCTCTTTCACTCTCCCTCTCCCTCTCTCTCTCCCTCTCTCTCTCTACTCTCATCCACCCCTCAACTGGTTTCCCGTTCCTTCCCATTAAATACCAAATCATGGGAGATTCAGATGGTGGATTCAAGATGGTCAATTCATTCAGTACAGTTGAAAAGATTGCATTTTTTTAAGGTAATCCTCCCGTTCTATCCGAGTTCCAGGTCACCCACAGTTATTTAGATAAAAAAAACAAAACAAAAGCCCCCACTTATTGTTTGACCTTAAATGCCAAACCCTGGAGTTGAAAGTCAACCCTCCATCCCCTCTCCGTGTTTCCTCCTCTTTAGGCAGCAGCAGCAGAGAAAATGTAACCGTCAAGAAGTCCAGAGCAGGAGGCTCAGAAAACCCTAGAAACCTCTCCACAAGTTCCAGCAGAGAAGAAGAAGAAGAAGAAGAAGAGGTGAAGAGGAGAGGAGGTCGAGGTGGTCAGAGGGCGGTGGCGCTGAGGGCGCGCTCGATCTCCTCCAGGGAGCGGCCCTTCGTCTCCACCACATTCCGGGCGATGTAGAGGACGGCGAGTAGGCACACGCTGGCGAACCCCAGATAAACCCTGCTGATCCCAAACCTGTTCACCACGCTCAGAAAGTACAGCCCGATCACGAAGTTGGACACCTGCATGCCACCAGAGCTCAGACCATCACCAGAAGAGACCCTAGAGGACGAAGAAACCCTAGCGGGAATGAGGATGACGGAAGGGGGCGGGCGGAGGGAGCTTTCTTACCCAGTGCATCCCCAGAGAGAGGGCGACGGCCTTGGCGCGGATCCTGGAGGCGAATATCTCGGGGAGGAGAAGGGCGGGGACGGGGCCGGCGCCCAGGGAGAAGGACAGGACGTAGCTGTTTGAACACAGGGAGAAGAGCCATACCCATTATTATTATTATTACTATTATTATTTTTACGGTAAATAGTCTGCATGGTTGGAAGTGAAATGCCTCCTTCCACTTACATGACGGTCCCGAAGACGGCTAGGGTTCCAGTGTATGGCGCCAGGACGCTCCAGGAAGATGACAGGGAGAGCAGCAGCATGGAGGCACCCTGCAAGCAGAAGACATGGAATATTCGTCACTGAAGTATCCATGGCTGAGCAGCCGCAAAATGGCTCGTCTTCCACATTGATCAGCTGGAGATGAATCAAGCCATGGCAGAATCCACGATCTAAAACAACATGAAACCATGAATTGCCTAGAAAGATGGTTTATCCTCATCAACCTCCGTCAGGAGAATGTTTTTGAGAGGATCTCCGGATGATTGTTTCAGCCAGGAACAGGTCAACCCCTTGACGAAGTTTAATCCCGAGAGTAGCTACCATCTGAATGTCAACTCCTCAATTAAAAACCTTGCATTTTTAATCTCCTAAACTGCTATAATCAAATATGAGTCAACCCACCGTACGAAATCTGCAGTAATGATCCTTTTTCTGCTCTTCATCCGTTACATAATATTTCACCCAGGAACGGGTCAACCCCTTGACGAAGAATAAACACGGAGAGTAGCTACCTTCCATTTTTACCTCCAAAACTGCTATCTCCAGAGATGAGCCAACCGACCGTACGAAATTCCTCCGTTCCCTAATACTTCTGCCATCCCACTATCTGGATCCCTAAGAAGCCATGTCCGTTGACTGTGTCGAGCTCATCATGCTGGTCATAGGGCCATAGTCCTCTACAGCTATCAACTTCCCACTTGCTGCCCCAAGGTCCAACCGTTGACTTTCTTCCTGGTATTAAGACGACATATGCAAGGTATTTCCATTCGAAATGCTACAACATAAACCAGAGTTTTGAGACTAAAAATTCATAGATGTTTTGTGCCAGAGGAAGTGTTTACCATCCCCACAAAGCTAATCGTCAGAAGGCTTTTCCTCCCTTGCTTGTCCATTAAAGAAGATGCAACGGCCGTTCCTGCAAACACAGATCCAGCAATGAAATGAATTAGAAAAAAATATGAGAAGCTGAAATCAGACCATTTTTCTGCCCAATGATTGCAAGGAAGAGGAATACTCTGACCAAAAACGTTCGACGCCCCAACAAGAGCACTGGCTGCAACATCAGAAGTGATCCCAGCATTACGGAATACGGATGTAGAATAGTAAACCACCGCGTTTATTCCAGCTAGCTGTTGAAACAAGAAAAGTGCTGCCCCAATACTCACAACTGCAGTTGTTATTGGTGAAAGTTAGAGAAAAAAGAAAAAAGCATAGCATACGACTGGTATTATCTAACAGTAATGCAAGGTAGAGAACAAAGTAGAAAGAATTCTACACATTTTCAACAATACAAAGGAGACTGTTCGTGATTTGCTAGTGATGATCGACAAAGTAAAAGTTAAGTCGCTCAATAATCGAATTACAATGGATTCAGGAATTGTCCAAACAAACCATACTGTCAACGCCTGGGAAACACTCAAGAGGAACCTTCTTTCGTTTCATGGTAAATCACAAACTCTTTTTCCCTTCTTCTCTGTCATTTCTCCAGCAACCTTAGTTGACATGATGTTCAACCTTTGCACTATCATGCCTCTGAGTTCAAAGAACACCCATGTACCTCTGTTAACATGATGGGAATAATCTGCTAACATGTGGGAAAAGATGCATAATTGACACAAATAAATCTGTCATCTAACTAAAGTGATTTCCTTCTACATATATATAATCACAGAAAAGCACACAAATGGCCACTACACCGACATAAATAAAAAATTGAAAGTAACGCCAGGTCTTGTAAATTATCAGACGTCATAAAGCTGAATTTGGATGTTCTGAAACGAGGTTCCGAGCGTGAAAGAATAGGTGAATTCCTACGTGCATAAAAAGACTAAGCTGTTTTTATTGTAAATATATGTCTTCGTAATCTGAAGTAAACGGTAGAATATGGTAAGTTTTGAGTCCTATTGCAATGCACGGATGCACTAACTAAAGCAGCAGTTTATATGCAACCACACTAACGCATCTATTTCCTGGTGGCATACACCAAGTGCATCACGCAAATGATTCTGTGCAGAAAAAAGTCTCAGACCCTCTTCAAAAAATGAAGAAGTGAAACAAAAATTTCATACTTTTCCAATAGCGTTTGCTGAACAGTTCCAA
Source organism: Spirodela intermedia (assembly GCA_902729315.2). Lineage (NCBI taxonomy): Eukaryota > Viridiplantae > Streptophyta > Magnoliopsida > Alismatales > Araceae > Spirodela > Spirodela intermedia. Next base: position 6,447,697 of record LR746272.1, read on the forward strand.
CCAACCGGCATCATGCTCTCCAGAGCTCTGGCCGCCACCAGTTCGTAAGTCATTCATGACTTCATCAACTTTTTGAGCACCATATAGTGATTTTACTGCTGATTCTGCCTGACTTGTTTTCCCTTGCTATAGAATAAGAGATCCAACAACTGAGAACGAAGAATCTAACCATATAAACTCAGAAAGGAAATATACACATATTCAAGACAGCACCTGGAAAAGCCAACGGGGACTTTCTGGAGAGAAAACCATTCCCAGTCCCATTAAAACAGAAGGAACGATTGCAATCCCGAAAATGGTTCTCCACCTGATTAATGAATGAAAAATAGAATTATATGATGATATTTTGAGGGAAATCATACAGAAGTTTGAAAGACCATGTAAATTCAATGGGCCTGGAGAGATGCGCTAATTTAATAGATCTCTTTTGTGATTCTCTAATTTAATGGATCTCTTTAGTGATTCTCTAATTGAATTGATTCTCTAAGAGCTTGTGATTTCCAGAATCAACGTAAAAAAGAAAGAGGAAGATGAAAATATGTGAACGGAAACAAAAGTGTCCCAATTTATCAATACAAGGCCCTCCCACTCTGTGCAAGGATCCAAGATCCTATACATCTGCATGGCTTTCATTAATTAATCAGCCATCAACCAGGGTTCAAACCTGAAAGTTTAAATTTCCAACTAACAATAAAAGTCAACACAGCTGTGACGATCCTGTAAATAGATATGAAGTATGCTTTCCGCTAACTTGAAAATAGATATCTTTATAAACATTTACCAACTTCATTTTCTAGTATAGATTCATTCACAAAAACTTATGAAGGCATTTGGAAATGACACCAGAAATTATGATTCAGGATTGATAAATGATACTGCACAGAATTATCTTTTGAAGCACGAGAAACATGTACCAAAGAGGATTTCCAGCTAAAGGGAGTCCGGCCACCAAAGCACCAAGGATGCCAATGCATATAGAAAGCTGGTTCACAGATCCAAGTGCTCCACGTATCTCAGTCGGCGATATCTGAATTGTCAGAATGTTAGGGGTGGAAAAACTGAAAAGAACGAAAATTAGGAATAATAATTTTCATTACTACCTCAGATATGTACAGCGGAACAATGGCAGAGGAAACACCAATTCCAATTCCAGCAAGTAGACGGCCAATTATCATTGTACGCACATCCTGCGCGGTAGCACTGACAGGAAGTTTTCTTTTTTACAAGGTTAACCAAATAAAATCATATGAGGAAAAATCAAATAAAACAGGGTAAAGTAAAACAAGGGACGCAAGACATACCAAAGAAAGGACCCAATAATAAGAGGAATCGAATCTAGCTGAAACGTTTTTGTTCGACCAAATTTGTCAGCCAAAGACCCCCCTGTGAAGGACCCAACAGTGGCCCCAGCAAGAAGTGCGCTTACAATCCATCCTGCAACGAAAAATGCAGCCAATGAGGGAAATATTTGTAAACTTAAATCAATGTGATCTTAATTATAATTCAAAGGCAAATGAACAACAAACGAGGATGATAAAACAGGCTGCAATACTAAGCCTCCAGTTTTGACAAAGATATTTTTACTTCCGGATAGATAGCACCCAAAAAATCACCAAACTAATCATAAATTATTCAAAGAGATTTGTGGACTGACCTTGTAAATTAGTGTTCTCTGCAATTCCAAGATCCTTAGAAAGATATTCAAGTGCTCCATTAACAACACTGCAAAGGGAATGTGATTGGTAAAATGTTCGGACGTCTCTCCTGACTATGTTGGGGAAATAGAAAAATTCCAACTACTTAAAAGGCATCAATACAAACAGACATGTGAAAAGTGCAACATTACGATAGCTTTAACGCTACGATCAGTGGTACACGAAATCAAACAGGAGAAGAGTAGCTACCCGAGATGATATCCAAACAAAATAGCCCCAAGGCATGCGATACCGACATATGGTAGAACTGTCCCAGAAGATTTCGTCTGAATCTTGTGGGAGGAAGCGTCCTCAATATCTCCCTCTGCAGGATGAGTAAAATCATATGCTAAGTCAATAAATGTCACTATCATTGAAGATAATACCCATGCTAGTCCATGAAAAAGTATTAATTGATCTATATCTGTGTCACGGAGCTTTGCGTTACCATTATGAACTGGATATTACGTTGTTGGCAAACTCGTTAAATCTTAGAAAGATGAACAAGGATCATCAAACCAGTAACTAGGTTGACATGGGAATACATGGATCTCCAAAAAAGGCTAAAGTTGATAACGTAAAAACCAGTGGATGGTGTTAACTATACAATGACCGACATGATTCATTAAATGAGTTCACTTTTTTTTCTTCCCATATTATCACCTATAAATCAGTTCACTTATCCACAAGAATTCAGGGTTTGGTTCTCAATCTGAACGAGCAGAAGCAAGTGACAGTCCAACATGTAGTTTCAATCATGTACTGACAATGGATTTAATGAAATATATTGAGTATTGATGATTTCTGCAAAGAATAAATCAGGCGCTGGAACAAAATTGGATCCTGTATATGGTGAAAATAAGTATAACCTTGGTTTTAAAAGTTATCATTCTCGAGAAATTGAAAAAAACGAAAAGAGCCATGATCTGATGGTAGAAGTTGACAAGGCCTATTGGTATATTTTCTATTTGTACGAATCATTATGTCCAGGCATATGTGAAGACAAAAAATAAGATATTGTGACGAAAGTGGGTTATAGAATACAGAATCCTGACGAACAATATCCAAAGGAATGTGGAGGGAAAACCACCTCATCTTCAGATGAAACGGATAGTCTGGGACAAAAACAGTAGCTTCCAGATTATAATACAAAAAATTGATTTCAAAAATAAATATAGACACGTAGATACACTGAAGAACACGGGAAATGCATGGGTACATATCCATGGCCACTGATAATAAGATGAAACTCACCAGAGCTCTGTGCTCTTATTCTTCGGAACTTTGGTGTTGACCTAGTGCTACTTTCCACTCCACGACCGAACCGCATCATCTCCATTGCCTTCGGAAGCGAACCAAGATGTGGTCCGCAGCAGTGGCCTCGGTCAGGCATCGGGCTTCCACACTTCGCCACACCAGGAAAATCCGTCTTCCAGGACGCGCAAAACCTAGACGACACCCTCGTACCCCGGGTGAGACCAGTAATTATGCCCCCATGGACTGCCAACGTAGCGGCTGGCATCTTCTCTTCTTGTCAGTTTCCACTGCGGTCATCAACAGAGAGAACCACAAGAGTAGATCAAACCGAGAGCATAATAGATCATCGAAGTGTGCTCCAGAAACGAGATAGATCATCGAAGGGCAATAATAGAACATTCAACGTATATCTCAGGAATAGACAGATCGAGTGAATTGCTTAAAGGAAAAAAAAGGCAAGCAATGGCCGGATCGGGGCGCAAGAAGGAATCGAATGGGCCAGCGAAGCACATTATAAGGCCGCTGTATTTGTGGTCAATCTCACCATCATGGACAGAACCCATAAACATGTTTGATCCGCTTCCCGATTGAACTACAGGGTGTTCCGCCGATCTTAATCAACAATAAACTCCGAAAACAAGAGTGAAAAAATATCCAACAACTAATCAGAATGCGTGCACCGAAAGCCCGCAAACATACGAAGAGAGGCAGATAGAGAAAGAGAGAGATCTTAAGGAAGGGTGCTGCTGACTACTGCGAGAAAGGAAGAGGAGGAGAGGGAACCAATACTGTTTCCCCGACTTCTCAAAACAGCAGGAAAGACGCAAAACGTCCGGAAGCCGTGGGGTTTGGGCGGGGACCGTGACGCACGATACTGCTCGTGCTTTAATGGCGCCTCGGAGAGGAGAGAAGTCAAAAGGAGAGAGTTCCCAAGTGGACTTTGACGGGGAATGAAGCCTGAATCTGGCCTCCCACCTACGTCTCCTGCGTAACCTCGCCAAACACCAGATCTGAGAGATCAGAGAGATGCAGAAAGACCACCGAACCAGAAGAGCGAGAGAGAGAGAGAGAGAGAGAGAGAGGATTGCGATGTAGCGATCTTCGCTGCTAAAGGGCAATTGCCGCCGGTCGTCGCCACCTCCGTCGAGCAGGGAAGAAGAAGACAAACGGTCTCCGAGATAGAAGGCCACGTCAGCGCATCATTACGTGGCGATCCGGTAGCGCTCTCCCATCATCGGGTGGGATAATCATGGCTGAGAAGATGATGCTCTGCTGGCAAGTGGGCCCCACCCCACGCGCACACTATATTTTAAACACTCCAATGTCATTAATGACGAACAGTTTATGATATTTAAAAAATGCATAATTTTATCTTTGTTATACATTTTTCAATTTTTTTGGCCAATTTTTATTTGAATTACCTGAATTAATATTTTCCGGATATTGCTAGGATCCCATAATATCAAAAAATAACTTATATATTTAGTCTGTATGACCAATGCTTTCCGATCTGCTGTCAATATCTTATCAGAATTTTCCTGCCATTTTTCATGGTGCATTATTGTTGAATTAAATCCATGGTGACGTGCAATATATATCCCATATTAATAATGAACAAGGACTCTTTAGCGACAACTTAGGGAGGAAAAGTGGGGGGGATCAAGTGTGTGTGTGTGTGTGTGTGTGTGAGAGAGAGAGAGAGAGAGTGGTGTAGGAGAAAAGCTGGGACTTTTTTTCAACAATAAAAAATTACTAAATCAAAATCCAACTTATATCTAGTCAGTTTTGATTTTATATGGTGCGAAAAATATCATATAATGCCTGTTTTAGTTATGATTTTATAAAAATGTAAATATCATATATTTGCCCCAGTTGAGACGCCGGGCAACGGGTCGAAATTTAAATTTAAAGTTTTTATTTCTATTTTACTTTTTTATTTTATTTTTTAATGTTAATTTCTAAGGGCGGAAACGAGGCGCTGAGAGCATATCTACTCGGTGCGCGCGGCCGACACCTGCCGGAAGCCCTCGCGCCGTCTCCTTCCTGCTCCGCCGAACCTACTCCATCAGTCGCCGGTAGGCGTCCCCGCGCAGAGCCTTCTCGTCGGTAGATGTTGGCCGCGACCTCCCCCCCCGGTACCGCTCTCTGCACAACGCGGCGTCTGTCTCACCGCAGTACCTTTCACCAGGGCGGGTTCCCGCTTAATCAGCGGAGGCGCCTGGTTGAAATCCGGCGAGCTGCATGGCAGGTGTCCGCGTCGTTGCCGGACGCCGACGGGTTGCGAGTGGAGTACACGCCGTGGCTCATCGTGGGCCTTGGGAACCCGGGAAACAAGTACCATGGTACCCGACACAATGTGAGGAACTTTTGTTGTTATGTGTTCATCGTTCCTGGTCCGTTTCGGATAGAACGGCGAATTGACAGGCGGAGTTCTCACCTTTGTATTTTCTTTTCTTTTGTTATTTTTTGTTTTGTGGATAGCAGATTGGCTTTGAGATGATCGATCGTATTGCTACAAGAGAGGGTATCTCCATGAACACGATACAGTCCAAGGCACTAATTGGGATAGGTGCGGTCACCTGTTGTTTTCGTTTTCTCTTCCTCGATTTGCCGACCTTGAGTCGAGTGAAATCTTCGAAAAAGTGTATTTTTCTCTGCTGATATGGTAGAGTGGCCGCGCAGGTTCAATCGGAGAAGTACCAATTCTGCTTGCAAAGCCTCAGGCATACATGAATTTCAGTGGAGAGTCGGTGAGCTCTCCACCTTCTCCTAGTAACAAGGAAAAGATGAGTGGGAAGAAAGAATCTTCAGTTTTGGAGAATTTATCTCGTTTATTGTGGGTGTTTTATTTGATATTCTCATGTTAGAAGGAAGCTGATTCTCGGGTAACTGCATTCACGAGTGTCTTTTATTTCCGGTTTCATTATCTGACGTTTTTGTGTGCATCCACTAAACTGAGTTTCCAATATTTAATTGAAAAACTGGAATAAAGTGGTAAATTCACATGCATTTTTTAATAAAAAATTATAATATTGTCTCGTCAATATTAGCTCATTTTTAGGAATGATCGTCTTTTCTTTAAAATAATACTTCTTAAGCTTAGAAAAATGAAACTGGGAATAAGTAATTGCCAGGACCATGTCTAGCGCCAGTAAGACTCCAAAAAAAAAATTCTGGAATCATATTCAAATCATCAGTTATGATTTTAGAGGAGAACGAATGTGAGATATTATTTATCTATTGAAACTGACGAATTTTAGGGTTTTGTGCTTGAAAGACTTTATGAAACACGTAAAAGGTTTCTTGGTGATTTCTAATTTCTATTAATTTCCTTGAAATCGATCACTGATCCAAATTGAGTACCTCAACGGGATAGACCTCAACAGAAAACTTTTGAGTAACGGCAGCAAGTGATTGAGTTCAGTAGTTCCTCATATAAAATTATTGACTCTAGGGATATGGTAACATGGAGAAGACAAAATTGTTTGAAGCACGGACAGAACCGGAAGCGCCTCTTGTTTCAAAGAGAGGAAGACGGGTTATTCACATTTAATTTGATGGTCAGAGGCGAACCTCTTTGATCTTTTTCTTTCATTATGTAGGACGATTGTATTTCCACTTATCACCATCTAACCGTCATCAAGAAAGTATTAAACCATAGATAGGTAAAACGTGATCTGAGGGAATCAAGGAAAGCACTATCAGTCCGCAATCTGTTTGCTTATCCTTTCAGTTCCTAAAGAATGGATATTTTTAGTTGCCATTATTGTTCTTTCTGATGCCTTCAGTGTATTTTTTCCTTTTATAAGCATGGGCTGTAGGAATTGTTATCTGAAATAATTTACTTCTGTGTATTGAAGGTAGGACCGATTGCTGCATATTATCAGGTGCCTCTTCGCCATATCTTATTGGTATGCCTGAAACTTCATTGTAAAACTGATGTAATCCAGCTATGTATAAATATATCAATAAACATGTTGCTTTTGACACAAAATGGATCTTGTGCTGATCATAGGTTTATGATGAAATGAGTTTACCAAATGGTATCTTAAGGCTTCAGCCAAAGGGCGGACATGGTCACCATAATGGGTATTTATTTAATCGAGCGTCTTATTTTCTTAATCACACTTTAGTCATGAACAGTCTTAGCTCAAGTACCAACTTCTTGTGAATTTCCTCATATTATCTAGCATACATACAAGTTGCTCTATCTGGAGACTCACGATGCCTTCACGTTGTATGTTTTATTCTGACCCTGAGGGTTCTAGTCTTTGAGATTTTTCTGTGAAGGTGATTGGGAGAACTCTTACCTTCTGACTAGAGTCTTCTTCCTATATGATGGCACTTTATTTTCCTTGTTCTGTCATTCTATATTACCACCTATTGTTTTAAAAGCTTTGAAAACTTCGGATTGGGATATTGCGTACTGGTTATCTCATGGTAGGCTTGACGTCTTCCTCCCTTCTCCCCTTTTGATGATACATTTCTAGTGCTTTTGGTGCATGTGTTAGGGGTGGACACTCTAAAAAAGGAAAGTGCTTATGGAGGAATTAAATATGAAAATTTCACTATATGTTAATCATCTGCGATGTCAGATAATTCAAATATCAGAGTATGCTATAAACGTAAGGGGAAAAGAAAGGTAATATGGGAATAAAAAATTAGTGTTTTGATGGAAGTGGAGATGGTAAACATAAAGTGAAAATCAAACACGATCAAATTTTGTCAAACTTACTTAACTTTATGTAATATTTTATGGATGCTATTTTAATGAGTTTGGGGGGGGGGGGGGGATATTAAAATAAACTCAGAGGCGGATGGATTATGAACCTAGCATGCCTAATTCCTGCTAAGTCGAATGCCAGATCGGTTTAGGTTTCTCTATTTTTCCCAGTTCCAATCAAATGTAATTTGACCCAGTTTCTTTTTTTGATTTGCGTGTCTCCATTTTCTGCTGATCTAAACTCTGGTTGAGAGCAAGAGGTCATGGGCAACCAGCATACTGTCTCGTCGTCTACTACTTAGGCAAATGGCCGGTTGTTTAAGATCACTGTTTTCTTACTTTTTCAAAATTATCATGAAGGGAAGAAACTACCTGGAAATAATGATGTGGAAGACGATGGTTACTCTGAAACATGTCTTAGACAAGAGCATTAAGGGAGCTCCATCTGAATAATGGATGATCTGAGGGATGTTGAAAATTGGAAGAGACCGGTAGGATGAACTCTAATAGAGTGTCATACATCAGTGAAAGAGAGCATTTATTACCTTTGAATCATGAATGATACTAGAAACCAGTTACTGTTATTAGCAAAATACGTTGGGTATCGTTTAAGGAGGCATCAAGCAATTGCTTTCCATAATGAAGCAATGTTTGATGAGAGTACAAAGCAACAGTGTAAAACTGTAAGTAGCAGAACCACCACAAATGACAACAACAACAACAACAACAACTATAACTAGAAATAAGAAGAATGGTGATAGGAGGGCTACAATTTCCGTTCATAAGAGTGAGTAGAACAAGTGAAGATGGCTAACTTTTTAATGATGAAAGATTGTTAGGAGGAAACATGTTTATGTCTCGGTAAGAAAACATTTTCAAGAATCTTAGCGCTTGATATGGAAACCTGCCTTTGTTTTTGTGCCAAAGTCAATATTTTGTGGAATGAGGGCCTCTTCATCCACACCACTCCCCCACCCAATTCGTCATGAAGGTTCACTTTACCTTTTTCTCTGTCCAAGAACCAATAGTAGTATATATAACATGAAAATAAGAAACAAATATTTTGAGTCTAGGTCTCTTATCAGGCCATTCGTTGATGGAAGATGCTTCACTCTAGAAAAAGGATAGTAAGTATTTATCAGTAACGAATTTTTATGTCGCTGATGCTTCAATCATTGGTTATAGAGAATCTGGTTAATCAGCCTAAGTATTTATTCACTCTAGAATCTGGTTATAGAGAATGCAGATAGAATAGACCTTTCCTAATCCCAACGTGATTTGGTTGGAAATTCGCCTGATTTTGTTATCTAAATCATTGTTAATTAAAAGACTACAAGAAGATCCCGAAAGGGACAGTTATTTTTCTTCCATCGCCTAGTGCTGTCTACTTGCTTATTTTGGAGCTAAAATTTTCCTGAAAGGGCTTCCCTGGGAGCTCTCTCCTAAATTTAGAACTTGATGGGCTTCATTGAGAGAACCAAAAAAGCTTTATTTAGCTATGATGGAATCTTGCAGTCTATTTCTTTGGTCTTTTTATCTGCAAAGTAAAATTTATGGCTGGTGAAAATAATACATTTAGTGCATTTAACCTTGTTGCATGATCTGGAAATTACAACTGATGCAGCATCTGCTTTTTTTATTTTCATACAGGTTGAAGAATGTCATGGACCACTTGGATGGATGTCGTGAATTTCCTCGGCTGTCCATAGGTAAGGATCATACATGCGTAATCATCTTGCCCATCTTTTACAGGATGACCTGGACACCTGTATGGCACCTGCAGGAATTGGTAATCCACCGGGGAAAATGGATATGAAAGCCTTTCTTCTTCAGAAATTCAGCCCACAGGAGCGTGAGCAGGTCTGCTTTGACAAACGTGCCTGATAGATGTACCTTTATAGTTTCGGTAATGAGATGGTGATTCGATTTCTCTGATTAAATGGATCCATTTACAAGGAGGTTGTAAATAGAACCTTGCCATTCCTTTTCCGACATTCTTTTAGTTGGTCCTGCACTGGCTAGTGTCAAGTCCATATATCTGAACTGTTATGCAATGGGTAGCCAGCAGTTATACCTAATCATTGCATCTACTCTAGTTTTTCTTCTAAAGTAATCTAGAGTTGCTGATTCGGGGGGGAGATTCGGAGGATGCAATGCATCATTCTTTAAAAATAGCATAAGTGCTTTGTGTGCTCCATTCAAAAGACATGGCTGAAGAAGATGTAAAGAAAATAGAAAAATCCTAGGACTGCAATTTTCAGCATCCCTACTTTCCTCAGGCTTCTTCTCTCCTTTGCTAGCGACCCCTTCTTTGGATGACTTCCACCATTATCACTGCATCTCCATAGATTGAATCTTGTTGTCTTCACTCATCAACTCTTGGTAATTTTCATATAAAAGTGAAAATCATTTGGTAAGCTTTGAAAGTACTTGGTAAGCGACCTAGTTATAGTTCATTTGGAAGTCATACTCAGAACCATACCCTTCTCCTGTGCTTCATGTTTCGAGATGAGTTTTTTTGGAATGGTTTATACTTTTTGCATCATTTTATTCTATGGCTGCTTTTTCTCAGAGTCAATAATCTCCTTTTTTATATGCAAGATTTTTTTCTAAATAACTTGCTGAAGGCATTGGAAATCTCATAATGTCTGTTAAATTCTGTGCATGTGGAGACCATGGTACACAGAATTCATATGACCTTGGTTGGCATTGGAATAACCCAATCCGATTCTGGAGGCCCTGCTCTCCCATGAGGTTTATTAGACAGGAGAGTGGGAGATCACGGTTACACAAAGTATGCAATTATATTAAAGTCCAATTAGGCTGTCGTAATAAAGTAGAGACTGGGTTCATTGAACAGAAATCTGTCATCACTCCATCCGAACGGGCCTCTGAGTATGAAGATAGTTTCTTTGGTGGAATCCACTGCCCCTTATTCATCCTCACGGTTCCGGTACCCCTTGTTGCTTCCTACAGATTGATGCCGCTCTTGATCAAGGTGTCGGTGCCATTAGGACTTTAGTTCTGAAGGGCTTCACCGACAACATAGAGAGATTCAACTTGGGGCAGAAGTACAAGTACCACAAGGTCTGAAGTAACTGAATCCTGTGAAGAATGGTGGAGAAATTTTGCAACTTTTGCTTCTGTACCTTGAAGAATCATCTACCACAAGTTTTTTTTCTTTTTGGTATCCTCTGTACATTGTTCGTCCATTATCATTATCCAAGGCTTATATGGAAGTTTAGATTAGAGATCCTAGTTGTCTAAATTCAAGTCCTCACGTAATCATCTTGAGAAAGGAGAATAAGAGAGTGAAAGAAAGAGAAGAGAATGGTTGGATGTGATCCGATCATTACTTATAGTGACTGTTTGATGAGCCTGTTGAATATGATTTGTTACCAAAAACCAAATGGGCTACTCTCTGAGTTTTCGGAGGGAATGATATATTATCTGAAATAGATTATAATCCATTTATTGAATATCTAATCCATTTATTACTTCCTTTTATTGAATATTTTAAGCAAAAAAAATTATTTTTTTGTATCCAAACTATTGAGATGCTAAATATATTTTTTCAGAATGTACGACTCAGTCACTAGACAATAATAAAAGAGTTGAAAACGATTTTTTTATAAATCAATGCCAACGTCAATGATCAAAATGCTCTGCTCTTGTTTTAGTTTAATTTTAGTAATGGTAATAGCACCATATTAGCTGCTACTGTGCTGGCCCACAATTAAAAATTCTACATCTTATTTGTGTAACTGAACGTTTAGTAAAAAAGTCATACATCTTATTTGTGCTGGCCCAATATTAGCCCAAATTGTTTTTTGTAAAAAAGTCATAATGTATAGATATTTTTTTTCTAAATTAATATTTAAGATTTAATAGTAGTCTTACATCGAAAAATACTATTTGATTTTAAGTTTTGGTAGGCTTTTGTCAGATTGACATTCTATCTTTAGTTCTGCCTGATTTAAGTTGAAATTAAACTCGAACACTTATGGCCTTGGTGTTATTTTACCTATAACGTTGCATGATGTCCAATAGCTAGCACGGTTCAGAAATTTCTTCCTTGTGGTACCATGTTCATCATGTTAACGAAATAATTGCAAAAAAAAAATCATAATTGATTTGAGTTGGAGAATGATAAATGAAAAATTTAACATTGCCATTTTCTGATATTTTTTCAAATATTTTTCTCATTGTAGTTTTAAGTTTCAAAGTTTATGGACAACAGTCTAGTCGAAGAAAAAGGGTTTCCAAAACCCATGGTTCACTTCAGTAGCTCCATCCTAGCATAAGTAGTAGATTGGGTCCTTCCCAATACATAGAGGGTTCATGGGGGAGGTAATTTTGATCCTCATCTAAAATAGGTGGCTATGATTCAATGCTGCTTTTTCTCTTGTCTCATTGTTCTTGTATTGTAGACTACTTTTGAAGTGTCATCACTACTGCTTCAACCAACTACCACTTTCTATTGTTGTTTAGTAAGATCATCCCCTGACGTGACTTAGTTGTTGTATAGTAAATCACACAAATTTAAAATTTATAAAATTAAAAAAATATAAATTTTTAGATATTTAGAAATATTTTTAAACAAATATATCAATTATAATTCAATAAAACTTTCAAAAATAAAACTATTTTTTAAGTCAATCACAAGGATATAATATAATATCTGATAATTATTTAATTTTTTTTATAAATAATACTATTTTTTATGAATTTTATACTAAAAAATAAAAAGGAAATATATTTAAAATTCATAAAAAACAGAAATAAAGGTGCGGATGTCAAGATAACGTTAGCATCCAACAAACGCAAATTGAGTGGAAATAGAATTTTGCTCAATGATTCTTATGTAAGTAATTACAAATGATTTAATTGATCAAATTAAGATCTGTAAAAATTGAAAGAATCGTAATTGAATGAAGTATATCTTGGTAAATTTAAATTATATAAACTATCACTGAATGAAGTGAAAAGTAAGTTGAAAGTAAGAAAATAGAGTTTCAGCATCGCACCAGCGATGTGTCGACGATGCACTGAAATCTTGAACGTTCAAGAGGATCATCGTGTAGTGTCCACAGCCTCAAAGGCTCTCTTTAGATAAGAATGATGTGGGCAATCTCTAGATTTCCTTGCGAAGTCTAGAGATCAATAAAATAAGTCGTTAAATCATCTCCAACAGCTGTCACCCGACAAAGTAGAAAAATAACAACTTTGTGGCTCTTTGGTGGCTGTCACTTGACAAAGAGGAGCTAGATGAAAGTTGAGCATGTGTCAAGGAGCTTCATTCTCAGGTTCGTGTAGAAAGAGGAGGCTCTTCATCGTATCTGGTATGCTCTTAGGAGGTGACGACTCGTCTCTTGACAAATTATCTTCTTCCCGACGATGGCTTGTTCGTTGATCAATCAGAGAGGCTTTACTCCATAGATTCGCAATCCTTTTATTGTGAATCATTCAACAATTTTAATAACAATGCTCTGCGAATCGTGTTGACAAGATTTTTGCCGATGATTCAGCAATTTTGGTGGCTTAATTTTTCACCGACGATATGTAGGAAAGTCATGATAATCAGATAAAAAATATGAGTTTTAGCTCTAGGAGGTTTTATACCTGCATTGATTGCCCGCCTTTTCTGGGGAAGGTGTGACACGAGTTTAGTCCCACATCACTTGTGCGTCAAAGTTTTTGACAAATATATAATAATACATTTGCAATCAAGTCTCTTTCTCACACGTGTACGACCACTCCTTGCCCCATAGCTAGTTGACCACTGATGACATGGAAAGGGAGTAATGCACATGTGTCCCTATTGGTCCTAGCCGCTCAAGCCCCTACTCACGGCTCCGCCCTAATTGTGCTTCCAACCCAATTGCAAGCTCAATTGGCCAGTGGGTCCCTTCCATTTTGTTATATTTTTATTTTTATTTCTTTTTCTTCATTTATCTCAAAAGTAAGAGTATAAAAATCATATAAATTTTTATAAATTACATAATTATCCAAAAAATTATGTTAATCAATTAAAAACCACTTTTCACACTTTAACATAAATATAAGTCTATTTATCATGAGTTAAAGCTAAAACTATATTATTTATTAACTATTAACTCATGATAATAAAGACTTATCACATCCCCCAACTTAAATCATTGTTAGTCCTTTAGCAATGAAATTACGAAAATAAAAAATTACAAATCTCAAATATCATATTTCAATACATAAATTTTTTTTTTAGAAATAATACACCTTTAAACACTTTGGATTTTTATATGAAGTATTTAAGAATGATGTCAAGTACTTAAATGTTTAAACACCCTTTGAATAACAATCTAGACTTCACTTCTTCTATTCACATCTTTATCACTTCTTCACTCATATATATATTTACAAGATGTTTCAATTATTAATACTCATCTAAAAATAATATTGATCCTATATTTTCCTTTTTTTATGACTTAATTTTTAAAGTTTGTACTATATTTCTTCTTTCTTTTTCTTTCTTCTTTTATATATATAATGGATAAGTAACTTTTCTTGTAGACAAATTTTGACAATAAGAATGATGTCTCACACCCTCTATGTATACTCTTCATTTTCAGGGCTTTCACTTTATCCACTTATTTTTTAGTAGGTGTTTTTCTATATATGATTTTTGACAATGAGAATGATGTCTCACACCCTCCACATGTACTCTTCGTTTCTAGATTTTTCACATTACTTTATCTTTTTTTTCCGAAATAAGTGAGTTCTTCTCACAAGTCCTATAAATTAAGGTGCAAAAATCTCCATTAAACTCAAATGATCAATCAAATTTTCACATCAAGTAAATACTATCCATCAAGATAATGAAGTCAAAATCTGTAAAATTAAATTCATATTATCTATCATGTATCCAAGGAGTATTCCAACATTTCATGCTACTAGATCATTCTTTTGACTCAATAATAATCTTCCTTGTATCTTTTGGTATCAATCAATCTAATTGATTTAATTTTTCATGCATGCAATATGATGTAAGAAATTTATAAATTAGATAGTTCTGATAGTTATGTTTTCTATTTTCAGTTCTATTTTTAGCAATAATAAATTTGTCAAAAATAAATCAAAACTATCCTCTTCATAGTTGTAATTTCGAATTTTAGTAATATATGTCTAGGGAATTAAAATGTGAGAAAAGGGTCTCTAGAATTTCAAATTTTGGGCTATTTTTTGTTTGTTATTTTTGACAATCTATTGTTCCTGACAGAAAACCAGAAAATAGATGTTATAGTTTTTCTGATTTATTATTATTATTATTATTTTAGTTGCTATTCTACGTGAGCATGAAAAATAAAAGTAAAGTGAAAGCACATGTTCTTAATCATCCTACAGCATAAATTAATAATAAATACTTCACCCCCAACTTAAAAATGACATTGTCTTCAATGACAAAAAAATCGAAATAGAATATACAGAAAATATAATTTTCAAGTCAAGCATGCATATATGCAAAGTTAAGTATTAAAAATATTGTCATAAATGATAACGCTTAGAAAGACATCACCTCAACCTTATTTTTAATTTTCTAGTTCATCTTACACTCCTCTTCCTACACATTTTTGAAAAAAATAAATACAAAAACAAGTACTACGAAATTCAAAGAAAAATAGAGCTTAAAAAATCAAACGTAATGAAATAAAAACCATGAGTTACCTCTCATACAACACTGAATTTAATGTCTCTAACTAGACACCTTGATCTTACTCTTGAATTTATTTTAATAATAAAATTTCTTTTTCTACAAGGCGTTCATGTTCTATGTAATGTTTAAGTCACTATCCATTTACCATAAAGTTATGATCACTTTTAGGATCTTTAATCATTACAGCCCCATGATTATATGTCTCTTCCACCACATAAGGCCCTATCTATTTTGATTTTAATTTTTCTAGGAATAATTTTAGCCTAGAATCATATAATCACACTTTTTGTCCAACATCAATTTTTTTTTCTACTAATATATTTATCATGAAAAGTTTTAGTTTTTTCTTTATATATTCTATGATTTTCATAAGTTTCATTCCTCAACTCCTCTAGTTCATGTAGTTGAAAAAGTCTATGCCCACCAACTGATTTTTCATTCATACATAATTTTTTTATAGCCCATAATACTTTATGCTCTATTTCCACAAGAAGATGACGACTTTCCAAAAATGAGACAAAATGAGGATATACTTATGGAATTTTTATAAGCTGGTCTAACTATTTTTCTCAAAATTCTCTAAATTTTCTTATTTGCTACTTCAGCTTCCCATTTGTTTGAGGATGATATGGAGTGGCTACTCTATGGTGTACTCCATTCTTTTTCAATAGTTCCCTAAAATGTTTATTTGTAAAATATGTTCTTCCATCACTAATAATCACTCTAGGACATCTAAATCTGGAAAAAATATTTTTCTGCACAAATTTCATCACGATTTTATGATTATTAGTTCTAGTAGGAATAACTTCCCCCCACTTCGACACATAATTAATAGAAGGCAAAATGTTTTCATATTTTTCAGTTGATGGGAAGGAACTCATGAAATCTATTCCCCATACATCAAAAATTTCGACTACTAACATATTACTCATGGGCATTTCATCTTTTTTACTCATGTTACTTATAGATTGGCATAAAATATATATTCTACTAAATTCTATAGAATCTCTAATGATTGTAGGCCAATAAAAACTACACTGAAAAATTTTTGCAGCTATTTTTTGTCTAGAGAAATGTCCTCCATAATTAGATAAATGGCACATGTTAATAATGCTATGATATTCTTCTTCAAGAACACATCTCCTTAAAATTTGATCATTGCCCAAGTAATATAAATCAAGATCATTCCAAAAATAATTTATAATCTTAGAAAAGAAATGATATTTTATGTTCTTATCCTATTATTCTAGAATTTTTCTAGAAATCAGAAAATTAACAATATGTGCATATCATGGTGATGGTTGATGTTGAGTTGCCATCAATTATTCATCTAGAAATACATCTTGTAAAGGTGTTGCATTTATTCATGTATCACTTAATCTAGAAAGACGGTCAGCAACAACATTTTTAAAACCTTTTTTATCTTTTATTTCTAAGTCAAATTCTTACAACAATAAAATCTATCTTAATAAATGTGGTTTTACATCTTTCTTATTTAATAAATATTTTAATACTACATGATCAATATAAATAACAATTATAGCTCCCAAAATATATGATCTAAACCTTTCTAACAAAAATACTATAGCTAACAACTCTTTTTCAGTCGTGGTATAATTTAATTGAGCATCAGATATAGTTTTACTAGCATATGAAATTACTATGGGTTTTGACTCTTTTGTTTGTCCTAGAATGGCCCCCACTCTATAATTCGATGCATCACACATTATTTCAAAGAGAAAATATCAATCAAGAGCTTGTAAAATGGGTGCCTTAGTAAGTAATCTTTTTATTTCAGAAAAAGACTCAAAACATTTTTGATCAAAATTAAAAGTCACATCTTTAGATAATAACATGATGAGAGGTTTAGAAAATTTTGAAAAATCTTGAATAAATTTTCTATAATAACTTGTATGACCCAAGCAAGATCTAATCTGTTTTACTAAATTTTGAGGTTTCATTTTAGATATAATATCATTTTTTGCTCTATCCACCTCTAAACCCCTTTCACTCGCAAGATGACCCAACATGAACTCTCTCTCTAACCATAAAATGTGATTTCTCCTAATTCAAAACTATTTTTTTCTCTATACATTTCTCAAGTAAATGATGTAAATGATTTAAGCATTCATCAAATGATTCATTAAAAATAGAAAAATCGTCCATAAGAATTTCTAGGTATTTTCTAGTCATATCAAAAAAAATAGATGGCATACATCTTTGAAATGTGGCTGGAGCATTACATGGACCAAAAGGCATGCGTTTAAAAGCAAAAGTACCAAATGGACAAGTGAAAGTTATTTTTTCTTGATCTAAATAATTTATATAAATTTAATTATAACTAGAGTATCTATCTAGAAAACAAAAAAAGTTTTTTCTAGCTAATGTTTCTAGAATTTGATTAGTAAATGGTAAGAGGAAATGATCTTTTCTAGTAACTAAATTTAATTTTCTATAATCAATGCAAACCCTTCAACTAGTAGTTAATCTTGTTTGTATTTCATCCCCATTTTTATTTTTTATAATCGTGATCCTTGATGTTTTTGGCACTACTTGTGTAGGACTAACTCATTTGTTATCTGAAATAGGATAAATAATATCAACAGCCAGCCACTTTAAAATTTCTTTTTTTACAATTTCCATCATGTTAGGATTTAATCTTCATTGTGGTTCCTTACTAGTTCTAGCCCCTTCCTTTAGATATATACTATGTATGCATACATTCATATCAATGCCCCTTAGATCATTCATTTTCTAGACCATAGTCATCATATTTCTTCGAAGTACATTTAATCATTCTTCTTCCTATTCATCACTCAAATCAGCTGCAATAATAATAGGAAATGAATTATTTTCCTCCAAAAACATATTTTTTAAATTAGAGGGAAGAGATTTCAACTCTAAATTCAGATGATCTTCCTTTTTCTTTTATCTCAAATGTATATTCTCTATTTTCTCTAATTCTTTCAACACACAATCATCAATAATATCTAGATCATCAAAATCATCTAGACGATCTCTAGTATGACAATCATATACTTAGGATTTCTTAAGATCATTTGATACCTCAAAAATTTTAATTTCTACTGATTGATCTCCACATGAAATTTTCACAATACCTATAAGAAAATCAATATTTATTTTTACTATATGTAAAAATGGTCTCTCTATGATGATTGGTGTATCATAAAATTATCCATTAAAATCTATTTCTAGTACTAAAAAATCAACTAGAAATTTACACCCTTTAATTGTCATTATCATTTTTCTAAAATGCCTTTAGGATGTTTTATAGATCTATCAGCAAATTGTAAGGTAACAATAAAATGTTTAAGATTAGTAATATTAAATTTATCACAAATACTTGCAAGTAATAAATTAATACTAGCACCAATGTCAAGTAATACATTCTAAAAAATAGATCCACCAATATCACATGAAATTAAAGGGGCACCCATATCTCTCAATTTATATGGTAATCGATTTAATAATAAAGCACTAGCATGTATAGATAATTTTTCTACTCTATGTGCCTTTTTTAGTGTATACATTTCTTTCAAAGCTCTAGCATATTTAGGAATATGTTCAATGGTAGTGAGTAAAGGAAGACTAATTTATACATCTTGTAAAATTTTCTTTATTTCTTCATTGTATTCCTTTTTCTTTCTTTGTCTAGGCTCTAGAGCTTTAGGAAATAGAATGGTTGTCCTCTCTTTTGAAATTTCCTTGGTAGAATTTATAAAATCCTCTTCTACTCCTATTTGATTTTGTTTTGGGCTGTCCATATTTTTATTTTCTTCTAATATTTGGGGATAAAGATTTGGTAAGATCTTACCGCTTCTTAATGTATTCACTATCCTAAAAATTTTATTTCATAGGTTTTTTCCTAGATTCATGCTACTAAACTCTCTTTATTGAACTCCTATTGTTGAGTAGTTCCTTGGATTTTCTATGGGTTGACTAAGTAATTATCCCTCTTCTCTCTTATTCTTAAGAGCCTCTATAATTTATTTTTGCTGTAGCATCATTTGATTCATAATTTTTTATATCATTTGACTCATTTTCTGCATCATTTCTATAGTATCAGGTTGGGTTTGAGAGGGCTAATTTTTCTAAAATTTGTTTTCTTGTTTTAGATGAAATTCAGAGTTTGAATTGGGTCTAAGTACTTCTGAATTTTGAATATTATTTGGGTCTCTCCATGAAAAATTATTCATCTAATTAAGATTATAAGAATTTAAAAAAGGCTCCGTATTTCTATTAAAATCGTGAGCTACTTGCACTTATTCTTACATAGAGTGAAATGATTGATCTAAATTACAATATTGAAATTCAAAATAATCATTTTCACCATACATAGGACATGTACTATTTGAATTGAATTGAGGGTTAAGAGACTTTCTAAGATTGTCAATAAGTAAAATAAGTTTTTCTAATATTTGATTAATTTGATTAACCTCATTTTTAATTTAGAATTATCATCATGATATAATTCATAAATTTCTCTCTTCTTATCTCTATCATATTATTCAAAAGAGGCTTGATCTCTAGAATTTTAACTTAATTTTTCATAAAGACTGTAAATCTCATCAAAGGTTTTCTTTATAAAAGCACCTCTACATAGAGAATCAACCATATTTCTATGTTGTTCTAATAATCCATCATAAAAAAATCTATTGAGTTGTCACTTGGGTATAGTATGATGAGGACACTTTCTAAGTAAATCTTTAAAATTTTCCTATGTCTCATGTAAAGTTTCTACTAATCTTTGAGAAAAACTCTATATATATATTCTTATATTTTGAGTTTTTTCTTAGGGATAAAATTTTCGAGAAAAGATATGTTCTGTCTTTCCAACTAGTTAATTCTCTATCTAATTTGGATAGTCAATGATTAGTTTTGTCCCTAAGTGTATGCGAAAATAATTTCATCTTAATAACGTCTGGTGTAACTTATGGGAGATTAACTAAATTATAGACCGTATAAAGTTTTTCTAAGTGCTGATGAGGTTCCTCTTAAAGTAATCTATGAAAATTAAGGAGCATTTGAAAAAAAATTAGATTTATTTTGAATTTAGCAATGGGTGCTAATGGGACTCTAATATTGGATGCGCTTTGAAATGAATCAGGGATATAATGATTTTTCATGGCTATAGGATTGTTCTCATTTTGACCTATACTTCTTTCAGGATTCATCAAAATTAATTTTTCTTTCAAATTTTTAGTTTTGAATGAAATAATAAAAAAATTATAGCCTTGGATGCAAGGATCTTCTACCATGCATAAAAAAATAAATTCAAGAAAAAAGTTTATTAATCATTACCCTCCTTCAGTATGCTCCAATCCTTACCTTGTTTTTCTTTGTTCCTTTTTTCTAAAAAAATTTGGCAAGAAGAAAATAAAACAAGAGTTAATTTTTTTTGTACTCTAAGAGAAAAATAGAAAAATACTAAATATTATGTAATACATCCTTGACAACGACACCAAAATTTGACGTGACTTAGTCATTCTATAGTAAATCATGCAAATTTAAAATTTACAAAACTAGAAAATACGAATTTTTGAATATTTAGAAGTATTTGTGAACAAATATATCAATTATAATTCAATAAACTTCTAAAAATAGAGCTATTTTTCCAAGTTGATCATAAAGATGTAATATAATATCTAGTAGTTATTCAAAATTTTCCTCAAAGAATAATATTTTTTATGAATTTTATATCAAGAAATGAAAAGGAAATATATTTAAAATTAACGAAAAAAGAAAATAAAGGTGCAGATGTTTAGATAACGTCAACACACAGTGAATGCAAATTAACCAAAAATAGAGTTCTGCCTAGCCATTCTTGCGTAAATAATTATAGATGATTTAATTGATTAAATTAAGATCTATAAAAGCCGAAAAAATCGTAATTGAATGAAATATATCTTAGTAAATTTAAATCACATAAATTATCACTAAATGAACTGAAAAGTAAGTTGAAAGTAGGAAAATAGAATTCCGACATCACAACAATGATGTGTCAATGATGTATTGAAATCCTAAGCATTGAGGAGGATTGTCATGTAGTGTCTATAGCTTCAAAGGTTCTCTTTAGACAAAGATGACATAGGCAATCTCTAAATCTCCTTGTAAAGTCTAAAAATTATTAAAATAGGTTGTCAAATCATCTCCAGCAATTGTCACTTGACAAGGTAGAAAAACGGTAACTTTGTAACTCTCTAGTGGCCGTTACTCGACAAAGAGGAGCTAGATGAAAGTGGGGTGCATGTCAAGGAGCTTCATCCTCAGGTTTTCGCAGCAAGAAGAGGCTTTTCATTACATCTAGTACGCTCTCAGGAAATGGCGACTTGTCTCCCGATAAATCGTCCTCTTCCTTATGATGACTTGTTTATCGATCAATCATAGACGTTTTACTCTATGGATTCGTAATTCATTTATTGTGAATTGTTCAACAATTTCAGTAACAATGCTCTACAAATTGCGTTAACAAGATTTTTGCTGATGATCT
Organism: Spirodela intermedia; assembly: GCA_902729315.2. Lineage (NCBI taxonomy): Eukaryota > Viridiplantae > Streptophyta > Magnoliopsida > Alismatales > Araceae > Spirodela > Spirodela intermedia. Next base: position 6,469,572 of record LR746272.1, read on the forward strand.
AGTAATTTTGGTGGCTTAATCCTTCACTGGCGATCTATAGGAAAGTCATAATAATTAGATAAAAAATATGAGTTTTGGCTCTAGGAGGTTTCAAACCTATATCGGTTGCCCGCCCTTTCTAAGAAAGGTGTGACGCGAGTTTAGTCTCACATTGCTTGTGTGCCAAAGTTTTTGACGAATATATAATAATATTACATTTGCAATCAAGTCCCTTTCTCACGTGTGTACGATCACTCCTTGCCCCACAGCTGATTGACTACTAGTGACGTGGAAGGAGAGTAGCGCTCACGTGTCTCTATGAGTCCTAACTACTCATGCCCTTGCTCGCGGCTCCTCTCTAATTATGCTTTTGACTTGCTTGCAGGCCCAATTAGTCGACGGGTCCTGTAAATTTTGTTATATTTTTATTTGTATTTCTTTTTTTTTATTTATCTCAAAAGTAAGATTGTAAAAATCATATAAATTCGTATAAAATCACATAATTACCCAAAAATTCACGTTAATCAACTAAAAACTACTTTTCACACTTTAATGTAAATGTAAGTTTATTTATCATGAGTTAAGGCTAAAATTATATTATTTAATAATTATTAACTCATGATAATAAAAACTTATCATCCCTATGCCATCCTAATACGTCAAGGGATGATGAATAATGCACCAATTCTTCATAAAAAAATAAAAGAGATGGTCAAAACTAATGCTGCTCTATTTCTCCCTTTATCTCCCTTTCCACTCCTTTTCACCTTCTCTTTGCTCCTATCAAAACAATCATAATTAAATGAAGATTTTAGAAATTTGAAATCACACAAACTATCACTAAATTAAGTAAAATTTAAATTTAAAGTATGAAAGGTAGAGTTCTGACTTCACGACAATGATTGTCAAAATTTTGAGTGTTCGAGAAGATTGTTGTGCAATGTTTATGACTTCAAGGGCTCTCTTTAAACAAGGACAACATGAACAATATCTAGATCTTCTTATGAAGTCTAGAATGAATTGAGTCGATGAATCACATCTGATGACTGCCACTAATAGTTGCCAAAAATGAGATGCCCGATGATTGAACCCCAAGTAAACTTTGACTAGTGGAAAATAGAGAGATAGAATTGAGAATTAGTAAAGTAAGAGTATGGGCTACAAAGAGGATCCTCGACTCTGAAGAGCAGAAAAAACTTAGGGAAAGGGGAATAGAAGAAGGTAGAACACAAAGAATTCTCACAAGAGTTTCTACTAGGTCACCTCTTCAAGATTGCAAGTCTTTGGGGTTCTTCTTCTTTTTCTTTGATGCTTGTTCCTTCTCTTCTTTTGGTTCTTATAAGCGAGGGTTGTCGGGTTACTTAGGTCATTTTTTCTGAATCTTCATGGTTGCTTAATGGCTAGACCAGCCCTATTAATTATTAAGTAGATTTTAATGGTTGTTGTCCTTAGCTATTGCTGATTGTTTGATTGTTTCTTACATAGGCTCTGTATACTCAATTACCTTTTACGATCGGATCCAAGATCTTGGTCCACGTAGATTCCTCATTGAGGCTCAAGCCTCAACAATACTCCCTCCCATTGGACTCACCTTGTCCTCAAGGTGAAAGTTTGGAAAGTGCTGGAGGATCGTGTGAGCCGATTCCACGTGTCATTGACAATTAACAAATCTTGCCAATGAATGAGGAACTCACTTCCATTTGGCCAATGATTGATGGCATGCACTTTAGGAGGTTAAAGGACTTAAGAGATGTCTTCTTCCACCTGAAGTTGGGGGGGTATTTGTCGTAGCTTGGCATTGTTGTTGAAGATGCCAGCATGAAGCATAAGGACATAAAGTAGCTGAGTGAAAACATGTTGTCAAAGATCCTTGTTAGGGTTGACTAAATCATACAGCGAAGCCTAGAAGACCCACAAGTGAAAATATACAACAATGCAGCATGGGGATTTCGAACTAATATTATGCCCATGTGAGGAACTGGCTCCACTATTTGAGTTGATCCTCTACAAAGTAGCACAAATAAGTTTTGAGTCCATAATTTACCACCTTCAATTAACTGTCGATTTGTGGATGGTATGACCTATGTGCTAGAGGATAATGCCATATAGACATAAGAGCTCAATCCAAAATTTATTGAGGAAGATTTTATCTCTGTCAAATAGTATTAATTTTGAGATTTTATAGTCATACCACATCTTGGAGAAAGATTTTAGTGATGTCCTTTGCCAAAAATAGATGTTTCAACAATGAGAGGTGGGCATATTTGCTGAGCATGTCCAAGACAACCATCATAGCATTTAATCCTTGAGAAGGTGGCATTTCTTCTATGAAGTCCAAGGTAGTGTCTACCTAGAGTTTTTCTAGAATAAGAAGGGGTTGTAGAAAGCCCATTGGTGATAAATTCTCAGACTTATTTTTCTGGCATATGGAGTAGCTAGTGATATATTGTCAGATTTGATGTTTCATCCCTCTCCACTAGTGATACTATTTTTATCTAATTCTCAAATATATTCGGTAAAAATTAGAGTGTCCTCCTATGCAAGAGTGATGAAATTTCTTTAGGAGGGGAAGGAATGAGTGAGGACTCCTTTGAAATTAGTAGTCACCCTTAATAGAATAATAGTTCATCATATTCTGCCTATAACAACCATTGCTCTAACTAGTAGAAAAGTTGATTTTGTAGGCCTAATAAATATGAGTATGTACAATACTCATAGATAATGATGTCATTGTCTAGTAGTTTCGACCATGTCATTTGGAATTTCTAAAGTGACAAATTGTCAAGAGCTTGCAACAAAGCATCAACTACTCAATTTTAAATTATGGCTTTATATCTGATTTCAAAATTGAGTATCATTAATTTAGACACCCATTTTTGGTATTCCGACAATACATGTTGTTTTAAGATGAACCTCAAACTCTTTTGGTCTATGAAAATGATGAAACATCATCTCAATAGGTAATGTTTCCACTTCATGGTTGCTAGAACGATCACAACTAGTTCCTACCCATATATGGACGTAAATTTTATAATAGAGGACAATCCTTAGCTGAGGTATGTGATCGACTTCTACCTCTACATCAAAACAGTCCCAATGCCTCTACTTGATGCGTCTGGTTCTAGTTCAAAGGCCTAAGAGAAATCCAATAGGGAGAGAACTGAAGTAGAGGTCAAAGCATGCTTGAGTTGTTGGAACTCCTCTTTCACCTCATCTCCCTAATGGAACATGTTGTATTTCAACAACTAGGTTAGGCTGCTGGTAATAGTCCCATATCCTACAATGAGGTGCTGGTAATATCTAGACAAGCATACAAATCCCTATAACTTTTAGAGAACATGGGTAGTCGGCAGCTTATGCACGACTTGGATTTTTTCTTGGTCTATCTCGACCCCTGCAGCAAAGATCTAATCCCCAAGGTAAGTGATCTGATGTTGCTTGAAGTAGCATTTCTTCAAGTGAATTTACAGCTAATGATGGTTCAAATTCTCAAAGACTTGATTCAAGTGGCCTTTTTGTTCCTCTAAACCCTAGCTATAGATCAAAATATTGTCAAAAAATATCGAAATGAATTTCTTGAAGAATGTGGAAAAAATTTAATTCATCAATAGTTGAAAGGTGATGAGGATGTTGCTAAGCCTAAAATGAATTATGAGAAACTCATGATATCTTTTGTGGGTGTGGAATGTAGTGTTTGAAATATCATCTGCCTTTACTCGGGTCTGGTGATATCCTACTTTTAGATCAAGCTTTAAGAAGATCTTTGTGTCATGGAGCTTGTTCAAGAGCTCCTTCATCACTGAAATGGGGAAGCAATCATAGACTGGGCTTGAATAGGGGATCTACGAGTGATGTATGATGTTGGTCTTGAGCATTTCTTCCACCATCTTTTTCAGCTCCACCTTTTGGAAGTAGGACTAGTGGAATGGTCAGATGTTGACAGGCGAACACCTCTGAAAATGTTGGCCATAGTCATTCCTCCCACATGGTGGGGTCAAAACTTAGTTCAATTAGGGATAACTAGAAGAGTTTGAAGTAGAAATCACCAATCTTTACTTGACTGGAGAATGACTTGAACATGATCTCTATTGATTCTCATGTTTGCTCTACCTTGAAGACCACTCATTCTATTCTAGAGTGAAAGGAGAAAATAGATGCATCGAGGTCCACATCAATTTGATAGAGAGATGTTAACCATCTCATATTGAGGGCAACTTTCACCATGGCTAGAAGGAAGACGAGAAAATCATCATAGATATGGACACATTGCATATCCATAAAAATATAAAGTATCAACTCCATACCTTCTACCTTCTCTCTGGATCTAGTGATAACTTTATATCAAGGAATTTAGATCAGGGCCATTGTCAGTCTTGGATCAATAAGTTATTGATGAAATTGTGGGTTACATTGTTGCCCACCAAGATCATGATAGATATTACTCTTAATTTTCCTTGAAACTTCAAAGCTTTATGCTTGTTTGTTAAGGATTGTAGGATAGCCTCTATATTGAAAATAAAGGGGTTGTTGTTGGCAGGGTAGCCTAATGTAGTATAGAAGGCATACCTTCTGAGCCAAGATGAGCTCTCCATATTATTCCACCTTTTTCTCATTCCTTCATTAGGGGTTCTCCTTTGTTGACTCTGGGAGCTTTGTGAAGTCCCCCTCTACTGGCATGAAGAGAATCTATAATTCTTTGCAACACTTGTGCCCTAGAAAGAATTTTTCATTGCAATGAAAACACACCTTTAACTCACCGTTCTTGTATCTATGGAATGGTGAGATTCAATTTCTTCCTCTGATCCATAGCACTATTGTCCGTTGCTCTTTAGTTGGCTAGGGAAGCCCCACATATCCATAGCACTGTGGTGAGTTTAGAATTTGATTATTTCTCTAATTAACATTAAATTAGACATCAATAGTTGAATGCAAACATTAAAACCATTTTTAAACGATTACAATGAATCTAAGTGTAATTAAGGTACTACAAAATAAAATAGAGTACACACTAAAAACTTTTTTTTTTGTTGAAATGGTAGGGCTAATTGAAACACAAAAAGAGGGGTTGAATTAGAGTTTCTGAAGATTATAATATTTCTTTAATTCTTAGCAAATTTCTTATTCAAAACCTATCTAGTGTCGAGACATGGAGATGAATGTATTGACAAATGCATAAAGATTGTATCGGTTCACTCCTCACTCAGCTACTTATAATCCTAGAGGGAATTGTACTCTACTACTAACTATTCCCCTCAAGAATACACATTAATTTTAATGGGATCAGTAGCTCAAATCCCATGAGTTCATCTCCATTAAATCTCAGCCCCTTTCCAGCCACATACAACTACAATCATGTTGTGCCTTTGCCAAATGTGCATTCCCCTTATCACCCAATTATCTTAGGGTTTAATAGAGATTAATGATCAATTCTCAAATTAATTTGATGAAGTATGTGAAGCTTATCATTCATTGTCGACGCATGTAGTGTGAAGAGTTTGATGATGAATTTTAATGTGTATTTGTTAACTTTTTTGATGTAGAACACTCCTTCAATATATGAGCCTTCATCTTGTACCAATTTCCTTATTTTCTTAGATTTCCTACAATTGAAATAGTAATTCAATTTTTTTTCAGTTTCTAGAATGTGTAATAATCACCTTTAAACTTTCCAAGCTTCAAATTTTCTTATTTTTGTGGTATTTGAATTCAAACTTGAACTAAAACTTTCTAACTTAACAAAAATAGTTAGATATTCAATTGGCTCCAAATCATTAAGCTTTTACCTTTGTTTTGTCCATATAGGTATCAAACATGCCACCACCTGGACATTTTTTTCCAAACTTGAATCTTTAATACATTATGTATTATCTTGCTAATTTAATGAATGTGATAGCTTGGAGAACTTGTCTAATATCATATGGAACTAATAAATACTAAAAATATATGATTATATCATCATATATAATTCAGATAAAATATTTCACTTTTATGAATGTGTTGACACACATATTAACTCATACCATTAATGGATCTTAATTGTGGTCTTATAAGATAATCAAAATATAATATTTCATAAACCAAATTCCAAGATATTTAAATAATAAATTTATTGGATTCAGGTTGTCTTCATATGTATGAAATAAAAATATATATATCTTTCATTTATTCCCAACACTTCTTAAAAGTCAATCAGCTCAAAGTAGAAAACAGATGAATTCTTTAATCACCAAGTTGTCATGATTAAGTTCTTGTCTCTATTGACTTCTAACATAAAAGAAAAATTCTTGTTCTTCTCCTAATCACCTCCATATCACCTCTAACTCATGCTAATATGTATAAAGTTGAAAAATAACATGAAAAATAACATGAAAAAATATAATAAATAAATAAACAAAGAGGAAGAAAATGATGATCCATTGATTGCTTGCCTACCAATGGTGAAACAATAGAATGTTGATTTTTAATTCAAGGATATATAATTTAAGAATAAATGATTCTAAGAAAAAACTATGTTTGACCCTACCATATGTGTCACCTCACATAATATAATCAAACAAAACCTTGAAATGAAACACAAAAAATATGAAATTGCAGAAAAATAAGGTGACATCACACAGAGAGACCTTCAGAGGAGAATCGAGTTGTGAAATCAATTAATAGAAACCTCAAAAGAACTAAAAAACTCAGAAAATGGAAAATACAAAATTTTACTAAGAAGAGAGGATTATATGTGCTCCTCTATGTCATTGGGTGAAGAATGAGTCCCTCCTCTCCCCAAGAGAAAGGAGAACCACGACTAGAAGAGAAAGATTATTTCTCTTTCTTCTTCCTCCCTATTTATTTTGGAAGAGGAATAGATCTGTTGCCTCAATTAACTCCAATAGATTGCTAAAATATAGAACAAAATTGTGGAAGGGTTTAACCATGATAGCTAGCCACTTTCCCCTTTCAGTTTTTGTGAACTTACATTTTAAGTTGACCCAACTAATGTGGCTTTAATGATGTGGCTTATAATAGTTGGTGGCAGAGCATGTTGACATGTAAAAACTGTAGATTAAATCCTTTTTTTATGCTGACATGGCTCATAAGACTTAGAGCTTAATCAATGAGTCTTGGTCTATTTTCCACATGTTTCAACACAACTTTGGAAAATTTTCAGAAAATCATGAAAAAACTTAACTCATAATCTAACTTCATGAACATATTCTTCACAAATATTAGATATATTTCAAGCTTATAAACCTTGGATGATTGTATTTGCACATAAAGTAAAAGATCAAAATAAATACATGAATATAAATCATCTAAAGTGCAAGTTTAATCATGAATTTTCTATATAGTGTTTCAACACATAAATAAATTTAATCATAAATTCATCTTACTATTATATAAATTTTTCCTTGTTTATCATATAAGATTAGAATGTTACCAATGATATGATCATATACTTAGCCTTTAGTTTGTAAATTTTTCTTTCATTTATAATTCCTTATCCTCAAATATTTCTGAGATAGAAAAATAACTTAATCTCAAGAATTTAAACTTTAGATTGAATCATTAGGAATAATGTAATCTGTTTAAAATAAATTCATATGTTTACTTTTTTAAATACATTAAGGTTTTAATGATATATGTGAAGAAAAGAAATAATTATTAATACTATATAATTAATTATAAATATATTCTATTTTGTAATTGGCATCAACATTTTCCATAATTCTTTCTGTCATCATCAAATCCATGGTTTCCACTGATCTCACATGTATCCAAACGTGAGAAAAAAGTGTCACTAATGGTCATATAACCTCAATCCTTACTATTAGTGTACATGCATATAACTTTAAAGCAGGAAAGCATGAATGATCAGAATAATATTCTTTCCTGGCTAAATTTTTGGAAGAATGTTTCATAGTAATTGAACTTTATGGGATGAATGATTACACATCGTTGAACATAACCAACTTCTTGATAAATTTACGATTCTATCACCAACTTCTTGGTTTGGATTGGTGTGGAGCAAGGTCACAACATAACCCAGCCCCTTCCCCCCCTCGGCCTCTCCTTCGAGTAGCGATGACAGAAACTCTGAAGACTTCGTCATCTCTAGTAACAGAAACTTATTTGTTGCCATATATTTGCCTACGGTTCAGGGTCTTATCCGCTCTCATTCCTTCGTCTTTCTGTTGTGGACTTTGGTAACGGTACATCTTTAATCTGTGCATATTGAAGCCACCGCTGTTCACATTAGGCAGGAAAGAGATACGTCAAATTCATACTACAAGAAATACACCATTAAAGTGAAACCAACGCTTTCACGACTTTCGCGAGGAATGAAGGCGGGAAGAGAGCGAGTTCGGCTCGCGAACTAGAAGCAGGTGAAGGACCGATCCTAGAGCACCGGCACCGTTGTTGCGAGACTGGCACTTTGCGGCTCACGGGCAACAGACTGCAAATGAGGTTACAGTTGGGATTTAAATAATGATTGACCGGTGTCTTAATAAGATATCGTGCCGTTAAGACAAGAATTCAGGAATACCAGGCACAAATTTAATAAAAATGGAGAGATAATCAAGAAAGAGGATAAAGGAGTAGATTTTTCTTCAAGATTCGTGTGACATTTTATCATTTTTTTAATAGCGAGGCTGCCAAATGTTTCACGCTTCATTGTCCTTTGATTCTCTCTCATACTAGCCAAAAGAAGTGACATAAAGATTAAATATTTTATTAAATTCCATCATCGGGGGCGTCAATGCGCCAACTCAGAGCCCGGACCAGTTTTAAAGTGGGCTTGAGATTTTAAATCAGCAACAGAATAAAAATAATTGCGACGAGGATTGACTCTCGTCCAAGACAGGTTCAGGTTCCAATAGGATCTGATGATAAAGTATAGCCTATTTTTCTTGCTCATCTCTCTCTCACCAACCCCACCACACCCCCATCCCCGCTCCCACTTGTATCTCACTTAAATGAGGAAGACCGAGCTATGCCAATCCTGAGTCACAGGTGGGTCTTGCAAAACGATTTTCGGAGCCTGGATTTTGGACTTTTCTTAGGTCTGAGCCAGCTTTGAGGATTCTCGCTGTAGTCTTGGCAGGCCTTATGCCTTCATTATTTGTGGAGAAACCTTGTACGGCTGTCTAAGTGTTCCATAACATGCTGGGCATCAAACCAAGTGCCAACAACTTTCTGACCCCTTAGCGAGAACCAGGCTCGAGGAGACTCGTGATCCATCCCCATTATATTTTAACACCTCCAGTTCAGACAAGAGTTGACAAATACGGAAAAAACTTGAAGAGACGTAGAACAAGATGTGAAAAATATTTGGGAATCTCCTCCTTGGGCATTTGTTTTGTTCCCCTGGATTCGCTCCTTGTTTTGGGAGGGAAGGGGGACGTACACGTCTCAAGGAAGGAAAGTCCTCTATGAATAAGGTAGGAAGGTAGGAGGCTTTTGGGTGATGGGAGGCCACCACATTTAGGAGGGCCAGCAGAGGAGGCCTTTTATAATCACCAATTATTGACCCCAACTCCAAGTCCAGCCTTGCAATCCTAGCCCTGCACCCTAACGCCCTCTCACCCCTTACGTTGTACAGACTAAACTACGTGGATTCTCCAGTACTCTGTAGTAGGCGATGGCGCCCCTAGGAAGGCTTGGTTAGGTCGTTAGGCGACGCCAGGGTTTTTATTACAGAAGGGCTTGCGCTGGTAGATTAGTCTGTACTAACTACACGATCAAGACCAGTGTCGAGCTTGCTATGAACAGCAATCCGACCCACGGCGGTCTGCCCTTCCTCAAATTATCAGCCACCAGTGCATTCCTTTGACGTGTAAGTCGCGTCCATGCAGCAAACACAAGGATTAGTTTGCATCCAGAATTATACACTCATGCATAAGCATGCGTACATGAATGCTGTGCAGAGTTTGCGGTAAGATCTCGGGGGGTGGAGTGAAAGACCTCGATAAAGTCACAATTTTCGACGAATTTATATGTTTTCGATACCAAGCATTTGTTTCAGATGGCTAGGTTTATGTGGGCCAAAAGTCAAATGGAAAACTATCACCATGGTCAAAGAATTTGAGAAAAATTTGTTGCGCTTAACGTTGGACTTTCGTGCATGGTCCCAGCATATGTAAGTATCGAAGTCTTCTCTAGACGTGTTGACATGTGAAGGGCACGACAAGATGAGGGGACTAAGTCCAACGCCACTCGACAGCCGTCAAATACTGTGTACCCTCACCTTTCAAGTGAGAATAGTCAACACGTGGAAAGAGGGATTAGGGGCAGAAAAATTTCTCACCTATTTACTCAACGTTTGAAACCAAGTCGAGGAGAAAATGGCGAACGAAGACCATTCCATTCGATGAAAGAATTTGTAAAAAGAAATCATTTCCAAGTTGATGACCATCAAACTCTCTTCCATTGAAAACGAAGTCCTCTCTCATACACTATGATTAGCTTGAATCGACAGGCACAAGCTATCATAGTTATTGAAATATTTGACTTCGGAAATGAGGTGCTTAAGCACTTTGGAATTAGTCATTTATAATCGCCATAAGTGTGTGACAGATGTTCTTAACTTTTTCTAAAGACTCTTTAAGCTACGAAACTACTATCAAACCCATGCAAACAAGCATAATCCTTCATAATCCCTTGATGATTTTCAAAAAGATATTCTTTAACGGCCATAATGCCTCTGTCTGATTAGCTTTAAGCTGGATTTTTATTTCCCATAGAATTATTTACCAGGTCCCAAGTACACAACAAATAAATGACTTACATAAAAATGACATGACTAGTAGTATTCTAAACTTGATATTCTCTAGGTTACTGATTCACTCAGATCTTAAGAAGTTTCTCAACACGAACATGAAACCATACAATTGCTTGATTGGATTGAATATTACAGAAAAGATAATACTTCTGCTGCCATAATAAATGCCCTGAAATTTAACGAATCAATATTATTCAATTAAATTAGGTGATTAGCGCACATTTTATATTTTCCAGGTTATTCTACATAAAATTAACTTTCACTATGGACACTTTAGAAAACCTCATCAACAGTCGTACATGACATGATGTAAATTTATTAGTGTACACATACAAATTAGATAGACAATTATTATCAACTTTGGTTGTATCTAGCATGCTTCTTTGGTTTATGTTTACAGATTAAATATAGAAATACAAATACAGAAGAAAACGACCATGCACCGAATCCAGTTAAGCTTACTGTTTGAGTAATCCTAAAGAAATAATTTATAAATTTTATGAAAGACTAAGATAGTGGAATTGGCTTAAAACCTTCGATGATGAAGAAGTGCCAGATGAATCTTCTGATATAGACCCTGTTCAATCTAATTTAATGTCTCCCATTAGAGGCTTGATCAATCTGCTAATCTCATGTTATCATCCAGTGTTCTCTCTGATCCCACGAGTGTACGCGCCCAATCGCTAATACTGTGCACACTTAGATGGATCAGTGCATGATAATAACGAATGTTTACACCTCTAACAACTGAACACGCTTAGCAATCATGAACTCACACGCCCGATTCATCATCGAAACACTTCGTGCACGGTTGCCTGCTTATTGATTCCGACAAAAGAAAAGCAATCCACTGACGGTAAGAAAACTCTCCCATATGGACAAATGATCAAGTGTGAACCCATCTCAACAGTGGCCGCCCAACACTGTTTCCGCGTCCTTGATATGGCGCAGCTAGATGGAAGATAGCTAGCGAGGGAGAGAGAGAGAGAGAGAGAGAGACCAGGTGTAGGTATGTTACTGCTAAGCGGCGGTAGCAGGTGTTGATAGGCGTGAGTAAAATGGACGGAAATAGGATCTAACTACTATGTTGATAGCCTAAGGAGGCAGACAAGAGTACAACCTCCATGTTGAGGATCACAGGCCGACACCAGCAGCATACACCGCCTAAACTCGTCAATCTCAATTTTCCTGTACGTATGTACCGGAAGTGACACCATGCATCCTGCTCTCTCTCTCTCTCTCTCTCTCTCTCTCTCTCTCTCTCTCTCTCTCTCTCTCTCTCTCTCTCTCTCTCTCACACACACACACACACACACACACATACACACACGCACACACACACACACTCACACAAACACACAACACGCACACTCACACACACAACACACAGGCACTCATAAGAAAGAGTTCGTACCGACTGCTGGCCTCCGTCCTCTTACCCCTCACTGTGGTAAGAAAGAAAACGTACTGAGTACCGAGTATACTAGTTTAAAGACCCCTAACAAGATGGCCAGCTTAAGTGCCGCCCCGATACGTGGGGAGGGAGCCGGCCTCTTTTGTCTTCCACCCTTATTTATTTCCCCTTCCTGTGCAAGGGCACTGGCATCCTATGTTAAAGCTTGACGTCATGTGTTTGAAAAAGAAAGGTAAACCAGGGATCACGGTTTCGAAGACGACACTCTATCGAGGCTGTTTGATTAGTCCCATCTATATTTCTTTAAGGGATACGAATCTTAGCATGATCTAATGGATAGACTCTCGTCGAATTAATTAACCCATTCCATGGGCAACAAACCCAACACGAAGAGCAGAGAGTTCACGGTGCCCCCTGCTTCCCCACCGCGAAAAGACCGAGTTTTGATCCAATTGGGTGATGACCCACCTAGTCTTCTCACCCCACTTTCCCTTGCAGTTATCTTTCTCTCCATCAGCGATGTCTCCACTGGTGCCGTGTGAGTTAGTTCGACAGGAGAGGAGGATCCACATGACTCTCTTCTCTCATCTGCCTTGCTTGGTTTAAACACACGTTCTCGCCGCTGTTGCAGATTGACGATGGGAGACCAACCTTCCCCTTGGATGGCTAGAAACTACTAGAATACTGTCAGAGAAATTAAATAAAACAAAGGAGACGCATATAACCCAGTTCATAAAATAAAGTTACATTGGACACGATTTCATTAGGATTTAAATAAGCTCAGATGATATTCTAGTGGGTAACCACGCTAAAGAAATAGATTTGAAGTTTAAGAAACTAGAAGACTATCTGACACGATTAATTAAATTCGTAGAGATGTATAAAGTCCACTGAATAAAGTCATTCAGGAATAATCATTTTTTTCATTAGAACATTGCTATGTTATGCAGGGGCCAAGAGTCCCATCGAGATTCCTATGTAATTGGTTAATGTGCAGGAATGAGATACGAGTGGAGGAAATCGAACTTTGTACTGTTGCCGATCGAGACTGCTATTAAACTGTCCGTGAAAATTAATTCAAGAGATAAACATACATGGGACCAAGTTAATCAGCTAAACTTACCAATAGCTCGTGATTTCAGTCGAACTATAGCAACTTCGTCTAATACCCACGAAGCCCGAGTGAGATGACGGGGTGACTGGTTATGTCAGAATTTCATGATTTGAGAAAAAAATGGAGAAGGAGAACGGAGGGGAGCAGAAGCTGTACATGATCCGGAGAATTGGAGCTTGTTAAATTGGAAAGCAGAAGAAAAAGGAGAAATGGAGAGACGACGATGAGAGATGATCCTCAGGAGCCAGCCGGCGCGAGGCTGAGATGCAAGTCCAGGCCGAAAACTTCGTCGGGGCCTTGGGCCCCGCCGCCACCGCCACCAACCACACCGCCGACGCCGAAGCCTACGGAGGAGAAGCTGGCGAAGCCGGGCGATGGCGACCAGGCGGAAATGGTTGTGGAAGCCGCCCGGGGGAAGATGCAGCCATGGGAGAATCGAGGACTTGGACCAACGACCCGGGGGAAGCAGACCCAGCCGCTCGTGGGCCTAGCGTTGGCGGCCTGGCCAGAAGCGGTGAGGAGTTGAGGGGAAGGGCCGAAGACGGAGTTGATGGGGTCCCCGTGGTGGAACATCTGGCCTGGAAGGGCGGCGGCGTTGGCGGCGGCGGCGCGAGCCTGTTGGTGGGCCTGGAGCTGGGCCCGCTTGAGTTGTTGGCGCTCCTTCTTGTGGGCGTTCTGGTGACCGCCGAGGGCCTGGGAGTTGGCAAACTCCCGGCAGCAGTACTGACACTCGTATTTCCGAACTTCACCAGCACCGGAGTTGGCCGTGGTGGCGCAAACAGATGAGGAATCCGGCGAGACAATCCCTCCGGCGCCCATCCTTTCCGCGGTCTCTTTGTTTTCATCCCTAGAAATGTGGAAGCCGAATAGCTTCAGCTTTGGGCTGGTAGTGGAGGGTTTCGTTTGGCATTCGAACCCAGCCATGGCACAGAGCGAGATAGAGAGGGAGAGAGAGAGGGAGAGAGAGAGGGAGAGAGAGAGGGAGAGAGAGAGAGAGAGAGAGAGGAATGGGTTAGGGTCATTGCATGCAAGGGGATTTTCATATATATGCGAGCATGGGGTAAAGGCTCGGAGACTCGGTCACATGCCCGTTTTAAATTTCTCTAGAAATGAGGGAGAGAAGCCTGGGGAGTAGAAGAATGTTAAACTAAGACACCATGTGCCGCTACTATAATATATGCGATAAGAAGTGAGTTGCGTGCTCTAAACGAGCAAGAGATACAGAACAAATATATGGGTAGATACACAGAGAGCGGAGGAGGGAGAGAGAGAGAGAGAGAGAGAGAGAGAGAGAGAGAGAGAGAGAGAGAGAGAGAGAGAGAGAGAGAGGAGAGGGAGAGAAATGAAGTGATATTGGGAGGGGATCCGCAGAATTACTATAGTTTTTCGCATACCCCTTTGGAATCCACTCTCCTCCGCCACTCTAAGATACTTGTCATCTATGTGTACTTAGCTTACTCGATTAATCCCCCCTTCTTCGTAGTCAGACCCTGTCGAGTCCCGTTCCCCGGGAACAATGAAGCCGATAATTTCTCCCTCGCAGCCTGAACAAGCCATCATAAGAGCTCCATCGTTGAACCGGGTTATTACGACGAGGCTGAGGACCTCTAAAGTAGCCGCCTGTCGAAGCCCAAAAAGTATTAAAACGGGAAAGGAGCAAGAAACCATCATAGTTCACTCTCACCCTATCGTATACTTGAATCCAAAAAATAAAATGTAAAAGTATCTAAAATGGTCTAATGTCTGTAACTGTATCATTTCATTCATTTATCGTGTGAATTACTCTTTGCAGCTGCGTTTAAATACCAAGTCAATGAAGTTAAAAATATCGTACTTGAATACGAAGTACTTCCAAGGACGTTATCCTCCTCACAATGAGTAAAATCAAGACAGTGTACTCTAAATACTGGAAAACGCGCAACGGAAAAGGAACAGCCCTCCTCCCCAGCGAGCATTGGAAAGGTTGTCATTCACTTAACACCGATAGCATTGAAATCTGAAGGATGCTCAGGGATAGCGTCCATGATTAGAGCCACCGATAAGTCCACAAGAAAGCGAAGATGCATGTGTTCGTCTTGTAAATGTGTGATTTGACCGCACGGTCTCACAAAGGTCATGCCACGCAGCTTTCGCTGGCTCTCCAACTTGTGTTTCATCACTATTCCCTAACTTCTTTGTTATCGTCTAGCATTCTGTAATCCAGCTCTTGTCAGCTAATCTCTTTCAGCGTCAACAGTCCCACACGTTTGACCGTCGGTTGGTTGGTTGGCAAGGCCGCATTTTATAACAACAGTGATTTTAACTGTATATTTTCATGAATCACGTGGGATAAAATAGAGCAACAGCTCCTAGCAAGAAGGCTTATTTTCCTATCTAGCAATACTTCCGGGAGGGTAGAGTTGTCTTATTCATGATAGCAATATTTCTGATTTAGTGAGCACCTATCTCAACAGACCATACTTTCTTTCTCAGAAAGGGAAGTAGATTAGGTTCTAAACCATATTGTTCGTTCAACGAAGAAAGTTCTAGTTCTATCTCACTCTAAGGAGAATCAGACCGAGAGTCCACGACGCAGTGATGGGCCATCTGCAAGCGACAGTGTAGAGTTCCGATAACTTCAGAGGGTGAACAGTAGCTATAGTGTTGCTCGGTCTTTCGCCTTTGAACAAGGTAGGGCCACGTTCTAAGGACTATACCGAACACAAGCCATCACCTCCAATCATTCAAGCTTTGCTTTTCCTTCTTTGTGACAACAACATGATCCCCAGTATGCGGTCCTTCCCCCACTTATCAGCGCGGAAGAGACTATCTTCTTCTGCATCCAAGGGAAACATTGTCCTCGCGATTTAGTTCGGAACATCTGATATATGCGTTATTTTCTTCTTTTCTATCTGTTCTGTTCTCTCTCTCTCTCTCTCTCTCTCTCTCTCTCTCTCTTTCTTGTTTGACTTCATTTCATCTTTTGGAGTCGGCTTCCGTTCCTTTTCCTGCAACCGGTTAGGCAAAATCACTCCCTTTTCGGAGGCAGAGGGGGGGGGAGGGGTGTGTGTGTCTGTGTGTCTGTGTCTGTGTGTGTGAGAGAGAGAGAGAGGAGGGTAAAAAAACAGGGAACAAGTGAATAGGTAAGAAGGGACCAGATGGAAGATGCTACCTCTGGGATGGACAAGGTGAAAACAACTGCAGCAGAATGGAAGAGAGGTATTTTATATTCGCTCATTGGTTGTCCTTGAATTAGTTCCAAGCATTGGCGTTGTGTATCTAAATATATGGATAGATGTACTGAAATAGAAAAATAGGCATATATAAATAAATGAAGAGAGAGAGAGAAAGAGAGAGAGCGAGAGAGAGAACTCTAATCGACCTCTAGGAAGGACAGAAAAACAGGAGTTCTGGGAGGGCCTCTTCTCTGTAATCGAGGATGGCATCTAAAGATTGACGGTGCTAGCGTGATTGACGCAGAAAGGGAAGATAGCCTCCACCAGGAGCCCGAGGGTCTGATAGTAGCGTTGTTGTTCCGGGCAGTGGGGCATGGTGGGTGTCACCTTCTCTATGATATTAAAACTCAGGTCCGATGGGAGAACCTATCACGCGTCGGGAAGGAAAAGTTAAATCCGACTCCCTACTTGTCGGGCATTCCCTCTTAACGACGGGAAGACCTCGTAGTATTTTCGATGATCTTCTTCGGAGAAACCAACGTCGTCTCCTTGGCGAGGAGAGGAATGATTCAAGGGCGAAGTTGTTCCCTCATCCTCGTCGTCGGTAATCGGTTTAAGTGGAGAAGCCAATCGTCCCAGTTTCTTAGTGAATCATTAGGAGGCTCTCTGCATTGAGACCGGACTTCCTGTGCACATTCACCGTGCCAACGTTATCGTCTCTTGCACCACCTCCAGTCTGTCTCCCTCGGGAAAGAATCGCCGAGGTGACCGGTGCCGGCCATTCTGCCCACGCATTAGGCCCCGCCCTCTACAGAACGTTGAGATTCACTCTAGGGTACGGGGTACCGAAGCTCATCAAGCCACACAACAAAACCCAAAGCCAAACGACGGAGGAAATATGAAGGGAATCAACCAGGCACGTCCTTTGAGGGATCTTTTTCTCCTCCTCATTTTCCTTCCATTCTCATCCATTATCTCCCTCTTGGTTTCCAATTGTATAACGTTCTATGTTCCCCCGTCAATTGGGTCTTACCAGTACGTTTATGTGCTATGTTCAAACAAAGGAAGAAAGAAGGTTGGGGGGAAGGGTGTTGACAGCACATGGCATTTTCTATTGATCTATCGAGAACACATGGGCAGATGCGTACTGTTGGACGTCACAGTGTTGCTGCCCTCAGCTCGAATGAAGTTCCCCCCTTGTCTTGCTGTGCTTTGCTCTTGTGGGCCAGTTTGGTGTGCATTTAATCAGCGATTCTATGCCTCTCTCTCTCTCTCTCTCTCTCTCTCTCTCTCTCTCTCTAGCTATATATATATATATACACATACATATCTTTCTCTATCCAATCCAGCTATCTAGATATCTATCTTTTGATTGAGATAGAGGGAAATGGCGACAAACGCTCGCTTCAAGCTACCTATTTTTGGGTTAAATGGTTTTCTTTTATTTTCCCTTTCTTCTCTCTCTTCCCCCCTATTGTGTGTGTGGTCTCCACATGTGGACATAAAATACGGAGGAGGTGGCTTAATAATGCACTCCTCTCGCTTGTTGACTGATGTGATGGCCGTGGCAACGCTTGAGATTTCCCGAATCCATTTGTCCGTCCCCGCCATCGAAGAAGAAGACAGCTTCTGTCGTGGTGGAAATAGCAGAAGGCCGCCGTTCCCGTGTTAAGTTTCAATGGGTCGGCACCTTGCTTTAGGACTCAACATGGGCATGGCCCACCTCGTACACTGACCCTCCCCCTCCCCCTCCCCCATGCATCCTTTTATTAGAGTTTTCTTCACCTCTGGTTTCATAATTGTTGATCTCAACACGGTGCAGGAACTACTTACGCCCCCGCTCTCCAGATTCCGGAGACTTTCATAGCCCAAGTTCCCTCTGCTACAAGAGGCCAATAATGATTCCCGTCAGAGGGGCTGATGAGCACACATGCCGGGAGATTAAGCAAGATCTTCCCCTGGTGGGCACGGCTCAGAAAGCCTCCGAGCAGGCGCGCTTCCGTCCGCAAGTTGTCCAGAGGGGGGGGGGGGTATCATACGACGACAACATAGACAGCAAAAGGCAGAGGGCCTTCTCGTCTCTCGGCTCTGTTGGCTTCATAGAGGACCCAAGATGATGATCGGTACGACATGATTAGAGGTGTTTGCTTTTACGATCCATCATCCTTGTAATGAAGGTATTATTAAGGCTGTAATCAAGAAAAGGGGATGGTGGGTTTCTATAATAAATAATACAATGGGCGTGTATTAGGAAAAAAAAATTAGCCAACTTTATTTGTATGATTTTAATATGATACCATACACCACTGCAATGCAATATGATAATTTGTAGCAATTAATGCTCTCATTTTTAGTTATATTTTACAAAAATTAATCCTTCATATCATCTTATTTTCAAGCAAGATCCAAGTAAGATTGAAAATCCCTCACAACTCATTGACCTTGAAACTAGTCTAGAGGCAACGACCGTCCTCTAAAATTTGATGTGAGAGAAAGGGGGGTCATCCAAAGATGCAAAGGTGGTTATCATGTGGTCTCTCATATATATTAAATTAACAGATGAAGCAGACAGAATGGAGAAGATATACCAAGCCTTTAGATCTGTTGGATGAAAGGTTGATCATTGATCGTTGACCTTATGACTTCACATGGACCAGGTCAATCAGAGAAGTAACTCAACCCTGGCAAAGGCAAGCTGGTGTAGATAAGGCGGTTCAGAGCAGCTCAGACCAGGAGGGCGGGATGGTTTGAACCAAGTTGCTCGAGTCAGGTGGCAAAATGATTCGAACCGGGTGACTCGGGTCAAGAGGCAGGCTCGTTTAGACCACGTTGCTCGAACCAGGAGGCGGACTGGTGCAGTTCGAAGGAAGTGGGCCGTTTGGGCCGGGAAGCTAGGGCTCATGATCCGGTTTGATTAAAACCCCAGCCGAGGGGAGAGAGAGAGATAGAGAGAGAGGCGAATCGGACGGCAACGGCGAGAGAGAAGAGAGCTAGCGACAGGGCGGGCGGCCAGAAGGGGGAACGGCGGCGATGGCGGGAGACCACGATGGTGGAGGCAGTTGGATGATCGTGGAAACGGTGTCAGACGATGGTGGCTGCAGGCGGCGATTCGAGGGCTAACGGTGATGGAAGGGGAGGGCGAAGGTAGCGCGGCGGAAGCAGGGATGGCGATGGTGGTCGACGGCGGTAGCGAGTGGGAGGCGGAAGAGGAAGGGCGGAGGCCGGGATGGAGGTGGCGGCAGCGGCAGACGACGACGACGACGATTGACGGCGGAGGTGAAAATGGGGGCGATAGCAGGGGGTGGCAGGGACGGCGAGAACCGGGCGGCGGCTAAGGCGAGGGCGAGCTGACGGTGACGGGATGGAGGGGAGAAGAAGTGGGAGAAGAGAGGGGAGGGGGGAAGGAGAAGCTCCAGAACGGTTCAACATCAAAATACACTGTCCAAAAGCAGAGGTCTTCCGACCAATTTATAGACCTCAGCTAGTAACTGAAACGGCGAAATGAGAGGAGAATAGAGTTAATAAAAGGTGAGCTCGCCCATTTCAGGGCATTTGCGGTGACGACGTGAACGGCAGATGGTTGAGTTCTCGATGAGATCCACGTCCTCCTCTATTTCACGTCTCCAGCTCTTCACCTTGGCTGGCTCCACCTTCAAGCGATGGTGAGCTGGACCATGCTGCACAATGACACACTAGAGACGGGTTCTCAATCGCTGCCATAATGACGTCCAACTGTTTCTGACGTTAGGAGTATGACAACTTGAAGATAAGAGTAGAATGTCTACAATTAAATTTGACAAGGAAAACCTTATCCGATCCGACCCATATAACTTGAATACCACACCACCACATTATTCAAAGAATGCTCCTTCCAACTTAGCGAGGAGCTTTAGCTTTGGGCTTTCCATGCATATGACAATGACGTCTGCAGAGCGTTGGCGTGAAGAATTTGACAATTGAGGATGGAAATAGTCTTCTCCTTGTAACACAACTGGCCCAAGGTTGACGCACATTTATGATTTCCGGGTAATCCACTAATTCTTCCAACCCATCATTCGAATCGAGAAAAGGTCCCTGTGCACATGATCCAGTGCCCACCTCTCCGAGTTTCTCGTTTGAAGGCAATCGTATTGTGGAGGACGTGAATGCTTTGTGGAGGGCTAACTGCGACACCCCACCGCGTGACACTACCATTCATAGCACTGGTGTTCGTGCCTCAATCCGATGGGGAAGGGAGTTGGTGCTCGTGGTCATGGAAATAACCGATGCCTAGGCTGCTGCTCCCCGGGTCGCAGATACTCTGTGGATAAGGTGAGGGAGAAAGGGTGCATTCCGGTCATACGAGGACGTGGTCGTCTTCTGTGAGGAAAAAGCACATCGGATTGGCATTGCAGATGTCATCCTTCTTCTGGTTTTCCCCAACGAAATGCCAAGGGCTAGCAAATTTACGTCTCGCCGCCGAACTCGCAAGTGGAGGGCTGAAACGTTGTGGAATAGAGTGACGGATTTCCGCCACCGGTATAGAGAGTTGAGTTTTCTTCTAAAACTTCGAGTCATAAGCTGTGTTGAATTTAGCCTATTAATTGGTGAGATGCTAATTCCCCAACTGCCAACCTTATTATCGGGCTTTCAATAGTTGCCGACTTAATGGTCTGATCGGGACTGGTCCCCTCAACGGTCTCTATATAACGTCCCAAGCATCTCTAGAATATCACAGGCATTCTTCTCCAGTCCTCTTTTGTCACCCTTGAACCAAATCCCCCATACGTCGTGACTTCCCTTTCTAGTACCATGGCCACGAAGACTCAAGCCACGACGGCATTCCTTCTTTTGAATCTATTGTTCTGCACATTCACCTCTGCCCAAATCCCGGGCCTTCCCGGCATTCCTCTGCTTCAGTGCCCTCTCTTACTCCTGGAAACAGCGGTCTGCGGTGTTCTACTCAACCTCATCAAAATCGGAAATTTCACCGCGGCAGCTAATTCAACTTGTTGCGCTTTGTTAGCACCTCTGACGAATAATGTGGCGGCCGACTGCCTATGCATCTCCATAAAGGCTAATTTGCTTGGTCTCAACGTGAGCATTCCTGGTGACATTAATCTGATTCTTAACTCCTGTGGCAAGAATATCACTATCCTGGGTTGTCCATAGTTTGTCACAGCACAATGTGTGCTTTCTCATGTATCCTGGGCCGCCCTATGTGGTTTCCCCTACTGTGGTTTCTCTGTGGTCTACGTCTGTCTTGTTTCGTAATCTAACGTCAACTGTATGGGGGGTAAGGGAGAGACTCTGGTCTCATCTTCCTGAACCCCACTCGTGAAAGAATAATTATCCTCTGAATAAAGATATTTTCGGTGCAATGTGTCTCAAACTACGTCCCCCCCTCCCCCCCCCCGGGTCCCCCGTCCCTCAGAGCAGGGGTCGTTTGTCGGACTTCAGTCGGGGTAATCCTCCAACTGCGCTGTTTCTAGTGTTGTCCATTTGAGAGCGAATGACGTGCGCACCCTCAAGCGGGGAAAGCGTTGAGGAAGGATCCACCGTTGTTGCAGTCTTATGGTTGGTTGTGTGGCACGACATGCAACGGAGTACCACCTCACCATACGCGACTAGGCTGATGTCCATTACACAAGGTCCCTGATGCGTTTCTGCCGAGAAGTAACTCTAGATGTCCATGTGGGCGGTGTAGTAGCCTCGTCGTGAGTAGCGTCGCATACACGTAGGCTGTTTGCATGGCTTGTAGGATTGGATAAGGAAGTTAAGCATCACATTCTTTCTCACTTTTGTCACCCTATATGTCAGCATCAATGAAGGTTGATGTTGATGTGTTGGCTCTATTGCTACTCTCCCAAGTTCTATTGCTCGAATTAGCTCCAAAGCCTCAACGCTGTGCCAGGCTTGCATGTGGATGCCACTGATGTTTATAAGAGACTTCTTCACATGCCTTGCCTTGCCTTGCCTTGAAACAACGGGAACCAGCTTATCTTCAATGAAGAGAAGAAGTGTCATGCCTTTTCTAGGAAATTGATTGAAATTGGTTGTGGGTTCTAACGTTGATGAACCAATGCTTGGATGAAATTTGAGGTGTAGGTCCAAATGAATCCTATTAGAGATCTGTTGATAGTCAACCATGATTTATCCCATACTAATAAGAGTGGTTCTGAAGAAGTCAACTTACCAGGTCTTTTCATCTGGTCCATTATGAATAAGTCTAGATTGACTTGCTTCCTAATTCGTAACGTAATGGATAAGGAATGGTGGTTCTTTTGTTGCCTTGTTAAAGCTTTCTGCCTATATGAAACTGTATGGTGAAGAATCATTGGAATCCATGGTAGTTGAGAAGCACGATTATGGGAAACAATGGTAGGATATGCAAGACTCGTCAAAGATTACATCTCAGATTCCCATGATCATGACTAAATATCATTGTGTTCAAATGGGCTAGATGGACTTGTTGCCAAATATAGAATATGTACACCTTGGGATATCTTTTACATTTGACAGAGGTAGTAAGACAATTCAGCAAAAGTGATGTCAAGAATAGTGATGATGAGATTAATAACACAGTAGAAAAATGATAAGTAGAAAGAGGAGAAGAAAAGATAACAGTAATAGTCATAATAATAACCACAATAATAATAATAATAATAATAATAATAATAATAATAATAATAATAATAATAATAATAATCGTTATCATCATGGGCAGTAGGAGCGGCATCAAGAAGAAGAAGAAGAGGAAAGAGAAGTCTAAGAAGTGGAAGGAGAGTCGGCAGATGGAGAGAAGGCGTAGTCGTCTTCTGATAAAAGTGGCATCACCAGAGGTCGTGTGTATATTTGTTATTACGTGGCAAAGAAAGGGCTGATCGGAAGTTTTCTTCTCGTGATGAGGTAAGACGAATAATAATTTTTTCCCAAGCTATTTGGGCTGGACGGGGAAAGTTGCTGCCCCGCCTCACCTAGGTCTCGCTGTTTCCCTTCTGGTGCGATTTTGACTCCGCAAAGTGTTGCACACTCATCCGCGGCCCTTTCTGCTGGCTGCAATTTTTCTCCGTCTGTCCCTCCCTTCGCTGCAGATTATTCTCATGGCTTCCGAGCAGCAGTTGGCGGTAGTTAAGGTGATTCTTGGATCTCGTCCTTTAACGCTACTCTTATGTCTCAAAAACTTGTTATGAGGTTGGTTTTCGTTCTGATTGGGGATGGAGGATGCCGACGAATGCACATTCAGGGCTCGCGAGTGCTCATGGTGGGAGCGGGCGGCATCGGCTGCGAGCTACGCGAGACTTTGGCGCTTCGAGGACATCCGCATCGTAAGAATATCTCATCGCTTCTCTGTTCATGCCAAAAGTGTGGATACGGGAAATCTTCTGAAGGTTTTTATTTAACTTCATGCCAAAAGTGATGCCTTAAATTGAACCACGAATCTTGTCCAAATCTTGGTGGAATGCTCTTGTAAGCTTCTTCTAGATCACCATGTAAGAATGCATTCTTCACATCATACTATTGAATTTGCCTACTAAAATGAGCTGCTGGTGATAGTCAAAGTCTTATAGTGCTTATTTTTTGGCCACTCGGGCAGATGTCTCACGAAAGTCAACTCCATAGGTCTGGGTATAGCCATTAATAACTAATCTTGTTGTATCATTGAGAGAGTCACTAAAGTCATTAAACTTATATTTCATGGTGAAAACCGATCTACAGCCTACCAGATTATTTCTCTTTGGTTGCTCGAAAATTTCTCATTTTTCTCACAAGTAACAATTACCCGAATGGTGCTAAGTATTTAATGGTCATTTTTTCTAAGCATACCCATTTTGTTGTAGTGTATTTACAAAAGAAGATTCATGAATTATGCCTTTTTTTTGGAAATAGTGAGAGAGAGATTGGTTAAAGTAACTCCATGCATTCCCTCTTGGAAATAAAGGCTGCAAAAAACGACTTAACACTGCAAAGAAGGCACAGGGAAACCCCAGAAAAGAGGCTAGGACTCCGATACCATCACAAAAAGCAGAGAATTATAGCTTCTTTTTTATCATATATCATACTAATTGAGACAAGTTAGTATGTAGCTTAATGTACGAGAAAAGGGACGAGGAAATATCAAACTAAATGAGGAAATTTCCTGAAGCTGACTATCTCCTGATTTAAGGGATCAGAATAAAACTTTCGTAGCTATATATATGCTTATTTTGTTCGTAAAACCACGTATGTGACGACTGTTCACTTGAATATTCCCAAGTGAAACTAGGAATAGTGGCATCAACATTCGTGCTCCTGTTTTAATTTAGAACGGCAACTCTATCAGAACATTGGAAATAATCAATTGACAGCATTGAATTATGGACACAATTGAAATGAGCAATCTCAATAGACAGTTTCTGTTCCGACAGCATCATGTGGGAAAATCTAAGGCCAAAGTATATCCTGTCGTATATTAGCTTCAGGTTATCGTTGCATACTTTCTGTAGTGCATCAAATTGACTGGCTGCACCTGGAATCATCTTATCCTTCCTTTTGCGCAACTGGTTGCCCGAGATGCAGTTTTGAAGTTTAGGCCTCACATATCTATCACACCTCACCATGCTAATGTCAAAAGTCTGGAATTCAATGCAGATTTCTTTAAGCAGTTCAATGTTGCGTTGAATGGCCTAGATAACTTAGATTTCTTTCATAATATCGATCATTTTCTTATGCCTGCCTTTTTTTGTATGCAAGATTTCTAAGCAGCCCTTCATTTTATGTGGGACAACTACGTAGCTTGAGATTCTTTTTACCTTGTCCTTGCATTCTGCCTTTCGATTCCTTGCTTTTGGGTGCCACGACATTGAAATCTGCTCTATCTTAACCTCTCGTTTTATTTGTTACATTTCTTGCAAAAGAAAAACATTTCACTTAAACTTGACTGAAAGTTATGGGGAGTCTGACTTTATTTGACTCTGTGATTCATTGGATGGATGTGGGTTTCAAAGGACAAATAAAAAACGGAGTCACATCAAGTTGGACTCCCCATAATATTCATTCGAATGCAAGCGAAATCTAGATTTCTTATAAACACATTGTAAAGAATTATATGCACTGGATGATGGAGCATTCATATGCATGTTAGCCCTGTCTGCACACTTTGTTTCATTCTCGACATCTACTGAATGAGATTTTTTTAATAGAATTGTAGAATTTTCATGTGAATGTTTTCTTGGCCTAATTATTTCTTATTACATTAAATTACCGCATCCTTACTTTGAAAACAAAGACTCCTGTTTGATAAAACGCTTCAAAACTTGATTTTAATATTGTGCATATGACAAATGCAGATGAGAAAAAGGAGAACAGTATTTTAAAGCACACGCCAATTTTATCTCAGAAACTGCCAACTGAATATTAGGGACGAATTTGATATATTGCACCTGACTTTGGAGTATCAGTTTTCGGAGCGTAATTTGTCAGTTACCACTACAATGGCGATGCATCTGCATGTTTATATGACGGCTAGTTGGGTGTTTAATTGAATCTTTATCTTTTCTAAAACTCAAGCTCCTTTTTCTTTTAAACGGAACCGCCAGATTTCAAAGTTACCTTCCAGGCTAAGTATTTTTTGCATCAGCTGATTCCAGGCTAGACGTGATATTTTTATTGTCTTTATCCTCAACCATAGGGAGTACCAAACATGAAAGAAAATAAGGAAAATAATCAACAAGTTGTTATCCTCAAATATCATCTCAATCTTCCTCTTGACATCATAATCTTATGCATATTTCAGCATTTTTATATAGACACATCTAGCAAAAAATCAATAAGTTGTTATCCTCCTGACATTTTCGCAACACTAACCATGTGAGACTGTTAAGTCCCAAAGGCCCAACCTGTAGTAATTCTGGTATCAGAACTAGTGTTAATGGCAGTGATTTCAATATAAGAGGAAGATCTAATGATTTAGATATAGTTCAACCTGATTTAATAAGAATCGTTGAGGCCCAACATTCTTTGCAATCTAATAGGACTTAAGAGTCATTGAGGCCCAAACTACAACACAATTCAAAACTCAAAGAGATAATAGGGACTCATGTAGCAAAACACACAAAAGAGGCCTAGGTCCTAGGGAATTGAGCTATAAACAAGAAGGAATGTTAAAAGATGGCTCAAAACCTAATAGGCCCTAGTAAAGTATGAGAAGGCTACAATCTTTATTAATCATTCCAAGTTCTTTATATATATATATATATATATATATATATATATATATATATATATATATATATATTATTGAAAACTTTATTATTATTTTCTTTAGAATTAGTCAAAGTTTCATTTTCTATCATTTCAAAATATGTTTTGATTCTATTCAAACTTTATATAAAGTTACCCTCTCTTTGCTTGTGGATTCAAGCATCCATTGTGGACTGAAGGATTTACCATCTCCGCTCCATTGTGTAGAAAGGACTCTTAGATTTTGCTTATAGAATGTTCATAAATGTATATCGAATGAAATTCCTCCTAACATGATGTAGAAAAATATTACTGAAATTAAGAAAAAGAGCAGACGTGAATAGGATTACAAGATGTCAGGAGGAGGGACCGCCCATCATTGAAGGAAGCTTCATTGCTATGCATCCCAAGGACACTACTCCCAACAACTCTCAACATGCCACATGCCAAAGGTGGTACGACCCTCTTTGAAAAACCCCAGATTGGGTCCATTTCACAAAATAAGGCTGGGCCTGGAACACATAAGCCCAGCCCAACGTCATTTGGTAGGCTTCTTGGTACAATCAGAAGGGTGGATTCCAATGGGAAAAACTCTCCTACAATGCATATCTAGGTTTATCTATGTGAACCTTGACTCTAGTTGCTGTAAGGTTCACCAAGATGGGCCTTTAAACGACAAACAAGTTTGGTATCTCATATGACACATATGAATAGGCATAACCTCAAAAGATCAGTCAAATATGGCTCATATCCAAGACATAGTGAAATGGGCTTCACCCTTCTAGATTTATCAAGCATATCTCATATGATCAAACACAGTTTCGTAGGACTTTGGGTTTATCAGGTGGGTCTCGTCCCAAGCTTTGTGAGATCAACCTCACCCCAAAATTCTCATCTTCTTGCAATGCTAGAGTTTTCTTATAAAATAAAGCTCACATTTGACCTTCATTCCATGGACTTGTTAAGTGAATGCTTATCTCATGCTCTTTCAACTGAGCTTTCCTCCAAACCTTCTCAATCAAGCTTTTGTTTCGACGGTTTTTCTTGGTTGAGGTCAAAAAAAACCAATTTTTCCACTCCACGTGGACTTTGACTCTTTCTAGACGTCTTCAGGTGATGCACGCTGTAGAATTGAACAGCCATATTTGGCCAAATATCAAGCAAAAAACTCCCATGTTTCCTTCATGATATATTAGAAATGTCTCACGTTTATGGCTGCAAATGTGAGTTTAATTATAGAAAATAGCATGTCGTAGTTCACAATTTCTCTCTCCATCCCTCCATCTGCACTCACCATGCTAGTGGGGTTGAGACTCTGACAACAGAGGCCCATTTAATTTGAAGGATAAGTCTCATCACCAGTAAGCTATTGTGATGGGCCTCTATGGGCATGGGTTTCGGGCATAGGCTACGGGCATGGGCTTCCTCCTCCCACCTCCACTCGGAGACCATAGGAGGTGATTCAAACTACACTAAATATCCTTCCACACTAAACTGCTCAATGCTTTCCTGTGTTGAACTGTGAAAACTAAGTAAATAAAGATTGAATCAAATTGAAATATATGTCAACACTAGAAAACAACAAATAATCAATTGTTTTATCAATAATTTCCCACACTCACCCATCTTTGACCACACAAAATCGTCCATATTTTTTTATGAAGACGAAGAGAACCACCAGAAAAGGAGATGATGTTCAGGTCGGCTAGACGTAATAAATCATCAATTTTCATCACAGAAGTATCTACACTCAAGACACAGCTTGAATCTGAGCGAAGGATCGGATTTCTGACTCGTTGAAGACTTCTAAGGAACATGAAGTCACATGAGATACAATTTAATTATCTAAGAATCCTCAAAATTCTCGAACATCAACATATTTTCCTTGATGATGCACATATACATATATATGTTAATATATGCATATCATGTGAAGGGCATAAAAATGTATTACAAGCAGAGCGTGGTACAACAAAACACCAAGAAGAAACAAATAGAACCACCGTACAGATCGAATTGGCTCTTCGCTATTCAGAGTAAAGGGTTAAATCTTGTGTTGGCAGATTCAGAACTCGAACACACCTCGATTAAAGGAACAAATGATATCAGTGAGACTCATATATAACCAAGCAGCATTCCATATAATTGAATGAGAAGTGCTTGAGGATGTTGGTCAACGTAACCACATATCAGCGCATATAGGACTCCACATTTCGACAAAACCGAATTGTTAAAGTTGAGAGAAAGAAGTAATGATTGAGGGATACAAAGGGGGTTAAACTTGATGTTGAATGTCTGAAGGTGCTCGATGGAAACACAGAAGCAAGTGGTAAGTGACAAATGAAGGGGAAGAAGGGGATTCTCTATGCCTTTAGTCTAACTCAATGTATCCTCAAAGGGTTTAGATAAAGTGAACAAAATATGTTCCCTAGTCGTCTAGAAAGATGCCTAGCACAACTCAAAGCACCAAAAGGGTTTTGACAGGCATGAAGCTAAAGACTGTTGGTAGATAAATCTTCTCCCAGTCAAGAGTACAGTGGAGATAGATGAAGTAGGAAGGGATAATATACAAGCCAAGAAAAAAAGATTCACTGGAGTTTTGATACAACAAAGCCATTCCAAGGTTCAACTCCCACAGATGCCATTCCAAGGTTGAACTCATGACTCTACAACAACTCCAAACCGTTCCATCTAACCTCCTACTTCAAAACCATTCATGCCAATGGCAACCACTAATGTTTCCGTTCCGTTTTCTGGTTTTCCTCACCTTTCTTATTCTTGTATCCTACTCCTTACCCACCAACATCTAGCACCAATAGAACATGGCCTGTACTTAGCTTCATACTCAGCAGAGTATTTAGGATTCCTCTAATGTGTAGAGTATTTAGGATTCCTTAGTTTTTTTAGCTAGAGAACTGTCGTTGTTCACTTTCACTGACCAGTAGGAATGCACATGTAGAATCATTGGGAACATGTAGAGAAATAGACGTCACCATTGGCAACATAGAAGACTGCAGAACATTAGGCTTTTGAAAACCACAGGATTAATTTACATAGGGCTTGAAAGCTAAAACAACAAAGGACTATGGAGCCTGATTGATAATTGTAAGCATGAATATTGATCTCCAATGTCATTCACGATGATAAAGAAAGTAAGTAAAATACGGTTGGGAAGCTTCTTCGGCCTCTGCTTTCTCCCTTAGAACCCAAACTGTTGTTAATTTACGCAAGAAGGCGATCTGTAAACGAGAAGAACTACTTTTCTTGAAAGAGATGACCACAAGACGCAAAGATCAGCATATTCGTGCGGGAAAGGACATTGGATTAGTCGAGTGCAAGTCTTGGAGGGAAACAAAAACTCACCGTGTGCCAGCTACTGTCGATGAAAAGATTAAACAAAGCCTCAAATCGCTAACCACCTTGTTCTGCAACGAAGGAAAGAGTGAGATCAAGTGCCCAAGACGATAATCATTTGGATCTTAAAATCAAAGAATTGGACTGACCGGAATCCTATGCAATGACAACAATCCAGAACACCATCATCCCCTCAGCAGCCGCACACAAATCCGCCATCGGTCGAACGGAATTACAAGAGCTTCGTCCCCACCGACGAACCAAAATCGACCGGTTAATTCTTTTTCGCCGATTTCGAGTAGGAACCAGACCGCGACCGCCGGAAGAGAAAAGAGGTTCGCCTTTCGCTCGCCGCTGGCCAGCGGAGCTCCACTGTTCCGAGAACAAAGTCTCGCCGCCTATCGTCCGCAGAAGTTCTAGAGAGATGATAGCGAGAGAGAGAGAGAGAGAGAGAGAGAGAGGTAATCGAGACGTCCCCGCGGCAGCGGTTGCCGACGTTAGAAAAATCTCAACACGTCACGTTCAAATTCGAAACCAGTCTAAAAAAGAGGCAACAGCTTCAAACGCCAACGGTAAGTGGTCCCCACCCCTTGGTGAGATATTATATTTTATCAGTTGTTTTATTAATTAATATGAGCTTCATTATTTATTCTGTATTTATTAAAACCCCATTTTTATCCACGTCCCCACCCGGTGCTTGAACGCGTCAGGTCGCTTTTTAATGTACTAGATGAGGGTACATACACAATAATTTTATAAAATGTGGACTAGTCGCAAAATTTGTAAATCAGCTTATGGGTCCCGTTGGCGGGCTATCTCACTCCGTTCGCTGATGTGATCGGACGGTTGCCAGGGGAGCACCAGGAAGGTGCACCGTAGGGTAAAATATATCTGCGGGAGACGATACTTAGGGAGTCCTCGTTTATACCGCCAAAGCAGGCGCTTTCCCGCCCAGGAAACCCTCGGGCTGTCGAGAGCCCCGCTCCCCCAATCCAACGGTTGCCGTCCACCTGAGTTGGGCGCTCGGCGCACGTTAGAGAAGCCCACGCGCACGTTAGAAGGCCCGTCCCAAATGAGCTCCCCTCCCCATCTTAAGAAGAGCGACCACGAGGGAGTGGAGGAGAGAGAAACGAGTCGTCCTCATCCTCCCGCCGTCGCTGCTGGCTTCCGCCGTAGCCATCCCCCTGGCTTCTCTCTCTAGAACTTCCACCTCCTCTCGCATCTGTGCCTCTCTGTACAAAGACCGGCGTGGTGGCGTCGGTGATGGTTATGATAGAGCTCTCGGAGTCTGAGAGACTGAGGGCCATGCCGCCGCCCAATTTCTCGGCCGCCTTCGCTACGCCCTCCCTCCGGTGGGCCTGCAAGAAACGCCTCCGCTGCCTCCACCCCGACGCCGCCGCCGCCGCCGGCCGACGCTTTTCTTCATTCGACGACGACTGTACCACCACCACCACCAACAACAACCGAGGGTGCGGCGGCGCCACCGCCGCCTCCCGCGCGAAGAGCTCGCCGTCCCGCCGCGCCGCCTCCCCGCATCGTCACTCCAGCCGCAGCAAGATTCTGAACCATTTCCCTGGCCTGAGAGATGAGTCTGACGATGGGGACGAGCCACTGGTGCTCGCACCTGATCTGTACGGAGGAACGAGGGACGAAGCTTCTCGACGGGTCATGGAGGCGGGGGGCCGCTCGCTGCGCTCTGGCTTCCGCAACGGAGGCGAGAAGGGCAAGAAGAACCGCCGGGTTGAGCTCTGGGTCTCCCTCTCCAGGGACGAGATCGAGGAGGACTTCCTCTGGATGACGGGAGCCAAGCCGCCGCGCAGGTCCAGGCGGCGCGACAAGGGCACCTTCGACCATCTCCTGATGGTGAGCCTCCTGTTATTCCTTCCGCCGCCGTCTCCGCCCCTCTTCTCTCTTCCTCCCTGCCGGATACCGATATGTGTTCCTCTCTCTGCATTCTGGTAGGCTGTGTTCCCCGGCGCGTGGATGCCGAACAGGATCTCCGCCGCCAGGTACCGGGTGCCGGAGCCATCGGATCCCAGGAAGGTGAGCACAAGAGATGGCTCCTGATGCTTCCCAGCTTCTCCCACCGCGGAGCTCCCCCCTGATCTGACGCCTCTTGGTGTTTCCTCCTTCGTGATGACCAGGAGCAGATCACCGTACCTTAGCAAAGAAGAAGCTCGCCGATCTCAGCCATCGTAGTCTCTCCATTCCCGAGCTTAGCAAGGAAGCTCAGCAGAGGAACTGACAGCTACCGCTTGAGGTGGAGATCGAATCATCTTCGATCAATCCTGGTGGGCGTGTCCCCTCTGTCTCTGTCTATCTGTATCTCTCTCCCTCTCTCTTCCCCAGTCTCGTTCCTTCTCCCTCTCTATATTCCCTGATCCCCTTTCTCAGCTCCGATTAAAATTTATTTTGCTTGATGTACACCACTGACGACGGCTCGATCAAAAGAAGTCCAGTCCTACCCGACTCACCCAGTTTTCTCCACGGTTCAGGCCGCCGCAACGGCTTCTCTCCTTGCTTCATCCGCCATCTTCCTGCATCTCTGAAATTAGGGTTCAGAAGAACAGAAAGAAGAGGAAACATCAGTAGTGATCTCAATGATCGCGCAGTTTCGTGAGATCATTAGAGATGTCTTCCTATCTGATCCATCTGCATCCCATCGCTGGTTGCGGTCACATCTCGCCGGTAAGAGGAGCTGCCGGCCGCTGGAAGCGAAGAGTCCGTCGGCGCGGATCCTGATCGCCGGCGGGGTGTGAAGAAGTCCGCCGGCTTTTGCGGCGGCCGCTCACCGAACCCTAATTCCAACTCACGTGTCTATTCTGATTTCGCCGTATTATAGGCACTCATGAGGTGTATTTATAACAAACTATGCTCAAAAGGGTTTATTTGCAACACTCCCGTTTTTGTGGACACGATCGATCTGCAGCGGGACCCAGTACATCCAACGTAGGGCCGCATTTCCTCCGATCATCTATACGTAGCGTTGCATATTGAGATGGTGCTCATCACAGAGAGAATGACAGTCCAAACCCCACTCCTGGGAGACAACGGATCTTACGTACTCAGGTCGCGATTTCGAGGCTCTACCCACCATCCAGCTTATCGGCGGGCTCCCGCCAAATTCTCCCCTCTCTTTCTCTTTCTCTCTCTCTCTCTCTCTCTCTCTCACCATCGATCTTTCTTTCGTATCTCCCCCCTCCCATCCACTCAGAATTCCTCCGCGCTTTCTCCGTTGGCCGGAGTTGAGTGGAGTTCTCCTCGCTGGTTCCTCTCCGGCGCCGGCTGCTTCCACTCCGATGCCGTCTGACTCACGGGATGGCCGGGGGCGCTCTGGACTTCTGCGGCGCCAAGGTGAGCTCCGTGGTGTTCTGCCCCCTTCCCGCAGTTCTCACGGCGGCATCGGAGGAGCTCAGCGTCCTGGTTCGATCTGCAATCTCCATTGGTGGACGGTAGTTGGCACTAAAACTCCACGGGCGCGGCAGAGAGAAGGGAAATCAAGACGGGGAACAGCCGACGATTCGCGCCGTCGGTCCGACAGTGGAGATGGCCACCTTCGATCTCGCGGAGAGGTACTCGCTCCACGCATCAGCCTTCCCTCATCATTCCTTTCAGAATTTCCGCAGCGTTGCTTCCCTATTCGCATCCGATAAAGTCCACTTAAATCTACAAAATTATTTTTCCGGTTTCCAGATTACGTACTGTTTTTCATCTGGTCAATGTGGATCGGGATTGAATGAAGCGATTTAATCGTGTCTAAAAGCACGAATCAAAGCAATGCAAGTCTCAATCGGAATCACGGCCATTGGCCTCTCTGATTCCCGATATCGATCTTTGGAATTTTCGGAAGTCCGTTCGATCCGAACGCTTCATAAAAGTAATCAAATATCCGTTTAGATGATCAACCCTTGTGAAGTTCTTCATCGTCCACGATTCGACTGCAGGTTTCCATAAGGAAAGTGAATAGTTGATGATAGTGAACGAGCCAGTTGGATCAGATGCGTAATTTCTGCGTGGTCTTTACTTGTAAAATTTAATAAAACCCGCACTTGCACCTTTTGAAATCCATGGATTTCCGAATTCAGAAATGTACTCTCAAGATCTTGAAACAAAGCTAGGAAACCCACCTCTCTCTCTCTCTCTCTCTCTCTCTCTCTCTCTCTCTCTCTCTCTCTCTCTCTCTCTCTCTCTCTCTCTCTCTCTCTCTCTCTCTCTCTCACTCACTGGCTCTCACTCTGCTTGCCGTTAGGCCCTCTTAACAGTCGCCGGGTAGAGTGGTGGTGACAGAGCTTCCCGAGCGCAGACATGTCGAAGTTCTCACCGCCCACCTTCTCTGCTCCTTTCGTCGTGCCCTCTTGGGGACGGAGGAAGTCCCGCAAGATCTTGTCGTCCATCGAGGGCACCGACTCTAGCCCCTTCCTCGAGGGCGATCCCACACCAGTCCAGCCGCCGGTGACACCAGAGGCCCTGCCGCCGCCGCGGCCACCACCGGCGACACCAGAGACGGCGACGCCGCCGGAGGAGGGGGAGGACGCAATGAAGGTATCTACCCGGGACTCCGCCACTTCCGTCCATCAACATTCTTGATCGTTGGCCTCATGACCTTCTGGCCAAAATTCTCTTCCATGGAGTCGCAGGAATCCCAGGAGATGAGGGTGGAAGAAGGCGAGAGGAGGGCCAGCATCGAGAAGGATCTCTTGTCCTACATGGCATCACCGGAGTAGGCAGGAAGGCGGTGACCATCCCGCCGCCGTGACCAGGTATGCTTCTCCCCGCCCCCACCTCCCTTCTGTAAATTCCTCCGCCAGTTTTTTTAAAATCCTGTGAGAGAGCTCCCGTCCACCATCGCCGCCGAGAGGTACAAGCTTCTCCAACCCTCCCTTCCACTACTTCCTCCTCTCCGAGGGACCTTCTCTTGGTGCTTCTCACTGATTCCCCTCTTCTATTCTCTCCGTGCAGGCCAGGTAACTCCACCCGCCCCCTCGCCGTCTGGTTCCTGAGAAGGAAGGATTCCTCCTCCCCTTCCCTCCTCGCCTCCTTATTCTGATCAGCTGAGCTCCCCTCTTCCTCGGCCATGGTCCTCCTGGCTCCGTACCTTCCGGAGCGGCGCCGCCCCGCGACGGCCGTGGACGCGGCCGGTCACGTGACCGTTTCGGCAGCGGTTGCGGGGCGGGCAAGCCCAGCGAGGCCTCCAGCCAGCAGCACAGACTTTTCCCTCCCAAAAAAAAAAAAGAAAAGCCCCCACATTTTCCGTTCGTCCGATCCGGAGGCCGTCCTCCGCACGCGCACGTTAGCACGCGCCCCACTCTAACGGAAACCCACTTTTCTTCCCAATTTGCCGATCCCCCTCATCTTTACTGAATTAGAAACTCACCCTCCATAATAATCAATCACCTACCGCTTTTCATTAAGAATAATAGTGGTACACTTGCGGGCGGGTGATCCGTCGAACATTTATGGGGAGGGCCGGCGGCGAAGGGTTAGATGGAGATTACTTTGAAGGTGAGAATTTGAATTACAAATGACTGATTTCTAAGGGGGTAATATAAATATGCCATTAAAATAAATAATAAAGTAGAACACCCCCGCGAACCCTGTGGCCTCCCTCCAGTCTTCTTCTTCCTCTCCCTCCTCTTCTCTTCCCCCGTTTCTCTCTCTCTCTCTCTCTCTCTCGCAAGCTCGCTCGCTCTATTCTTCTCTCTATATTGCTCTTATTGCTCTCTCGTGCTGTGGGAATGTCGAGGACGATAGAGCTCTCGTGGTCGGAGATGCCGCGGGCGCTGCCCCCGCCCAACTTCTCCGAGCCCTTCGCAGCGCCGTCCCTGCGCTGGGCCTGCAAGAAGCGCCTCCGCTGCGTCCATCCCGACGCTGCCGCCGTCCTCCGCCTCTCCTCGTCTCCGCCGGAGCCCCGCACCGACGCCGCTCCCCTCGGCTGCGACGACGGCGGCCGGCCGCCGGAGCCCGGCGCTGCCCCCCGATCGCCCTCCCCTCCGATCCGCCGCCCCTCCCCGACGCCGGCGCTGGAGCCCCCCGATCTGCCCGGAGGCGGGGGGCCGGGGTGGTCGCTGCGGTCAAGGAGGGGGGCCGTGGGTCGAGGAGCGGCGGAGGAGTCGAACGGGACGAAGAGGTGGAAGGTGGAGCTCTGGGTGTCCCTCTCCAAGGACGAGATCGACCGTGACTTCCTCCTCCTCACCGGCTCCAGGCCCCCCCGCCGCCCCCGCTGCAGGCCCAAGCCTGGATCCACCCACCTCCTCAAGGTACGCTTCTCTCTCTTCTTCTTCTTCTTCTTCTTCTTCTTCTTCTGCTTCTGACGGGGGTTTCTCCGGCGGTGGCAGGGGATCTTTCCGGGCTCCCGTCTGCCGAACGTCATCGCCGCCGACCGCTACAAGGTCTCCGCCGATCCCTCCGATTCCAGAAAGGTAACCCGAATCCTCCCGCTACCCACCTCTCCACGAACACTGCAGAGGGTTCTTTAATTTCCTTCCACTTCTTACTGTCCTCTTCCTTCGTGCAGCGTTGAAGAAGCTCAGCCATGGCCCGCCGGCCCTCGCGGGTGGGTCTTCTTCTCCTCCGCCTTCGCCGACCACTCTTTCCCTCGATGTTTCGGTCTCTCTCGGCTGCGGCAAAATGCTCCTCGTCCTCTCAGAACAGACTTTGGAGCGTCTCGCCTTCAATTCCTCCCGCCGTAAGTCTTGGTGAAGCTCAGGTCGGGCTTTGACCTGAGCTGGATTTGACCACCCCCCCTTCTTTCGTCGGATTTTCCCCGCTTTGACTTCTCCAAATGTCCAAAGACCCTACGCTTTTCCTTTTTCTTATTATTTTTTTATTTTTAACTTTAATTTTTATTTTTTATTTTTATTTTTTGGTGGAGACCAGAGAGAGTGGACCAAGTATATGTGTATATATAACCCTCTTCTGAGGTTGAGTCATATGTAAATATTTCCATTTCTGGGGTTTCTTGGGTCTCCCCCGCGCACGTGCGGACAAGAAGGATTGTCGAAAAGGCCGACGACTCGTCGGGGTCAACTGGCACCGTGCCTGTGGACCCCCCCCCCCCTGAAGCCGACGTGGCAATCCATCGAGGCCTTTGCCGTACGGACATTCAAGAGAGCGCGACGGAGGGGAGTAGCCAGCCACGTCCACGCACACGTCACGTCCTCACGTCACGGGAGCCGCCCGGGCCCGACCGGCCGGCTTACTTGACCGGCCCGGCCCGCGCCCCCGCCACATTATCGCCTCACTGTAATCAGATACAAATAAAGGATAGAAATATAAATATAATATATACAACCAATGGGTATCCTTTAAGAACCCTAGCGGCCCCCTCCGTCTTCCTCGAGTACGACGTGTGGGCATGCACAGGCCGGCCGGCCGACCGGACGGAATCGCCTCAGGCGGCCGGCAGATCGACCATGACGGCGCCGCCACAGCCGGAAGCGGGAGGAGAGAGAACGAGGGGAGAAGAGATTTTTTGGGGTCCCGTCCCCGTTCATCGTCCCCCTGGCAGCGGCGCCGGCGCCGGCGGCGGTGAGGAGGGCAATCAATGCAAGTCAAGGTCGCCGGGGTTCTGGTCCTGCCCGGGGAATAATAATTTGCAGAGGAAAAAGGAGGGGGGAGAAGGGACATGGAGGAAGCAGTGTACATGGACGGAGCCCCAGCCGGGTCGTAGATCGCCGCCGGTGGCACGCAGAGGACGCGAGTCCACGGCCATGGGGCCGAGGCGACTCTCTCTCTCTCTCCCTCCCTCCCTCTCTCATGGTTGCAGGGGGAGGGGGTGGAGAGGGACAATCGCCGCCGGGATGGAAGGAGCTCCGCAGTCGAAGGAGGTCTCGCCGGGAAGGAAGAATCTCTCGGCTCCGGCGAGAATCTCTCGCGTTCCCAGCGGGGCTCAGGTCGGCGGTAGCGGCGGCGCCTCCGCCACGAGGTAGGTTTCCGCCGTCACCTCCGACAGCCACAGCCCCGGGAACACCATCTGCGGAGAAAGCAGAAGAGATCAGGAGGTTGTTGAAGCGGAAGAGGAATCGAAGAAGGAGGGAGGACTCGAGAAGAGTACGTCGAGCTGCTTCTGGACGGCGCGGGGGCGCTTCTTGGGGCGGCGGGGGGTGCGCCGACCGGTGAAGGCGTAGAGATCCTCGTCGATCTCCTCCTTAGACAGCGGAACCGAGAACCGGGGTCGCCGCCGCCGCGGCGCCGCCTCCCTTCTCTCCGGCCCGCCGTTCCTCTGCCGAGTCGCCGGCTTCGGCGCCGGCGGAGGCATCTCCCGCGAGCTGGGTTTCTGCTGGCTCTGTCGCGGGCCCCCCGTCGTTGACCTCCTGGTCCGGAGGCTCCATGGAAGCTCCTCCACCGCCGCCGCCGCCGTCCCCGGCACCTGGTCCGACAAAACTGACGAAGTCGCCACGGGGAGCGGCGACTTCCGGGTGGCGTCCTTCTCCTCCGCCGCAGAGGCCTCCGGCGGCGGCTCCCTCCGCGCCGGTGGCGGGGGCACCGCCGGTGGGAGCTCGATCCGGCCGGCGGCCTGGCGGAGGTGGTCCATGAGCTTTGCCCTGATCCGCTCCAACCTGTCGTCGCCGGCGGCCTCGCTGTGGTGGCCCCGCCCCGAGAGGAGAGGCGACGACGACGGCGGCGCCGCCCCGTTCCCGGCGCCGGCGGACGACCTCTGGAGCTGATGGCGCTCGCAGGCCTTGAAGCCCGGCGTATGAGAGAGGCGGGATCGAGGCTTCCCCTTCATTGCGGCCGCCGCCACCGCTGCCGCCCGCAGGGGTTCTCCGCCGAGCGACGACGATGACGCCGCCGCCGCCGCCGCCGCCGACGACGACGACGACGACCCCGCCGCCACCGCCCTCATGATCTCCACCGCCGCCCTCGGCGCCTCCCTCGGGAACACCATCTCCACCTCCCGCCGCCGATCTGCACGCCACTGGCCGTCAGAGACCAACCTACTCCCGTCGGAGCTGCACAGCGGTCACAGCCACAGAGAGAGAGAAAGAGAAGAAGAGAGGAAGAGAGAGAGAGAAAGAGAGATGGCGGCAGGTTCCAGTCTGGGATCGCCGGGGGTGTTTCTCAAAAGCCTTTATACCAACTCGAGCGGGACTCGCTTATACACGGTTTAGAGAGAGTCATCCATAGCATATGGTAACCTCCGCTGCTGGTTACCGTACAGATTCCGATTAGCGCTCGCGTGGAAAGACAGGTGGGCCTCGGGGTGGTCCGCTAAACCGCGACGCAACGGGAGTCGTCTCGCCCGGGCGACGACGGACTGGAAGGGGGTCTGGAAGCGCCAAAGCCGACGTAGGAACAGTATACGCCGCGGTTCTTCCCGAAACGAAGACCGTATGCGTCGCGTCTCTCCGAGCGCACGGCGAAAAGATCTCTCCGGTGGGGGCCACTCGTCGGGATCCTGTCAAATAAAGCTCCTGACGTACCCCTTTCGTGCCTACACAGACGTAACATTGTTTTCCCTTCCTCTTGACCGACGCGTGGAGGAGGCCAGGGTGGCTCGCCGCTTACCGTAAATCCTCCACATCACCTTTCGGGTCCCACATGGATCGTGCATCTACGGCCCTTATCCCGATCAACGGTCCCGATCAGATCGCAAAGAAGACTGACGATCGTACGCCTTACCCGCCGCCGCCGCCGCCGTCACCGTTCGTTGAAAGTTCGACTCGAGAACTCCTCGGGATCGCCGGCCCATTTATGAAGGCCACCTTGAGACTTATTTATTTGCTTCTGTGGACAGAACTCACCATGAATTTTTTAATATAATATAATATAATTTTTACCGTTCTTAATACCCCCAGATATTCAAGAGAGAGATAGAGAGAGATAATACGGCTGCTGAAAATCCCAACCGAGCTGAATCTGATTCACTTCTATTATAAGCCCATGGCGTCCTATAGGCCTAAAAAGTCAACTGTGGGCCCATCTTGACCACAACTAGTACTAAGACGGGCATAACCTTAAATAGCCATTATTCAATGAATCTCACGGCAATCCACCGGGTGTCCAATTCTGGGTTATCCCCTCCCCCCTCATTAAATTCAATGAAGCTAGAGAACCATGCATGACCCTAAAGTGGCCTATTATCATATTATTATCACAAAAAGAGAATTATTATGATGAGTATTAGTATTATTTTGAAGACTCTTACCATTATTGGGTTGACTATTATTATAGGGGTCAACACAAAGTGTGTGGTCTTGACTTTTTAAGTTGAGAGTTTTAAAATCCAATCCGATCCAAACAGATTTAACTAGCAATGCCACCACTCAAAAAATTGATGATATTTACGCCTCATTTTGGGAAATGTTTTTGGAAAGGCTTATTTTTTAAATGGAATACATTTGTTATTTTTATTTTATTTTTCCATGCCTCATGTTGACACATTACACGGGTGTCAGCTGGGCTCAGCTGCAGTCCCTGATCAGGGTTCCAAGAAAACTGGAGGACGTCTTGGGCCGGATCAAACCCCGGATATAATTGGGCCCCGTCCAATTTATTACTATATCAGGGGAGGGTTTAAGAGGCGATTTTTCTTTCTTTTTTTTTTTATTCAAGGTAATTTCCTAAATGTGGAAACGTTGTGGACTTTTAAGGACAGTGACGGGATCCGACACGAGGCAAACTGTAGCCCCCGCCCAGAAAAATTCCGACACTCGCTATTGGCCGAGGCGGCGCCGCCGCGGATCGAACGCACCACGTGGCAGGCGGGCGGGCCCCCTAAGAACCTCAAACGCACCGAGGGAAAATTCAGTCTTTTGAATCATCCCCAGTCAATATGTTCACGTACCCCCTGGTCATAGGCTTGGATCCCAGCCACGCTTAGGTCCAAAGAGGCCTGCCCAGGTATATATATATATAGAGAGAGAGAGAGAGGGAGGGAGAGCATTCGTTGACTTCCATCAAGCACATAAATCCATATTTAGTTAGAAAACAAAAAGCCGTATCATCGTTTAGGTGAAATATATATATATATATATAATATTAAATGATTACCTATCTTATCAAAAAATAACTATAATTACCATAATAGGTCCTTTTAGTGGTTTTTAGTACGCAGTCAACCCATGATTAATGGTCAACAGTAGAGACTCCATGAGAAAATAATAATAGTAGTAATAATAATAATAAAAACCTATTTTCTCATATGACAAGTTACATATTCATGCGTTTAATTAGCCCAACTCGGGCTCATTAAATATTAAGATAATTTAGGCAAGTTTTTTGTGTCTGGTCACCTCTTCTTATCTTCTTCCCGTCTCACCGAGTGCAGCCACCGGTGGGACCCAACGCGGTGAGCGTACTCACCTTGGACAGACTCGGTCATTTTAAACGCCGTAGGCCGTCTAAGAAGCCGTCCTCACTGTGAAGTGCTATAAAGAAACCTCTCTTCGGTAGGGGAACGTTGGAGAGTGACAGAGAGACCGCCACCACCGCCGCTCTTCCCTCCTCCATCCACCTCCTCCGCCTCCGCCGCCGCCGCCGGTGGATGGTCGGAGAAGCTATTGGAATCCGGCCGAATATTCCGGCGATCTCGTCTTCCTCACCTTCCTCTGTGGCTCTCTCTCTCTCTCTCTCTGTTCGGGGGGCGGCGGCGATTGGAGGGGAGGGGTCGTTCGATGGGGGACGCGGCGACGCAGGTGAAGCGGGAGCAGGGGGCCGTTTCCTGCTCGTCAAATGGAGGCGGAGGGAGGCGGCAATCGCGGCTTCACAACTTCTCCTTCCCCTCCGTGAGCTGGGGGAGCCATCGGCTGCTCCGGTGCCTGAAGATCGATCCTCCGGGGGGCTCCCCGTCTCCCCGTGTCGGATCGGCGGCCGAGAAGGAATCCTCCTGGCCTCCGCGGTCTAGATCGTCCCCATCGTTTGTGGCCGCGCGGAGGGGGCCTAACCAGGTGGACGAGGAGGAAGAGGAGGGAGAATATCTGGCCAGGTTCAGGGATGTGGTGATGTCGGAGTTCGGGGAGACCTTTGGGAGGATCCCGATCCTTTCCCCCTCGGGGTCGCCGGCGGCGGCGAGGTGTAAAGAGATCCGGGAGATGGCTCCGTCGTCGGAGGCGGCGGAGGGGGCCAGGCCGTGGAATCTGAGGCTGAGGAGGGCCGCCTGCAATGCGCCGGCGGCGGCGATGGTGAACGTCGGATTGCACAAGGCCAATAAACAGAATCAGAACAAACACCAGAGTCCCGTCGCACAAGATAACGCGGGGACCGCGACAAATTCGGGCCGGGGGCTGAGATCGGAGGCGCCCGCGGAGGGGAAGGAGAGGACCAGATTTTCGCAGGTGCTGTCCAAGGACGAGATTGAGGACGACTTCCTCGCGATGACTGGATCTAAGCCGCCCCGGCGGCCCAAGAAGAGGCCGAGGAACATCCAAAAGCAGATAGAGGTGAGGCGACGCCGCCTATGATCGCCGTCTGCAACTTGGATTCGTCTTCCTTTCCCGGGGCTATCTATCCTTCTTCATACTTTTTCTCATCCAAAATTGTCTTCCTGGTTGATGAGTGTTCCCTTTTTCTGTACAGATGATCTACCCCGGTCTGTACCTGTGTGAAATCACGCCGGAGTTATATCGGACTTCTCAAGGTAATCCGATCAAACCCTCCCTCTCAATCTCCCCATTTCCTGATTCCTCCGTCTGGGTGTTGATGGAGGGGAGCTTCTCCCTCTTCTTCTTCTTCTTCTTCTTCTTCTTCCCCTCCCTTCCCAGATAAAAAGCAAGTGCGCTGAAGATTGCCCATCTGCAAGAGGATCATTCCAACGATTTGGGCTGTGTGCGATGGTGACATGCTCGGAATCGCTTGGTTTGATGGCAGCTGCTCTCCGTATTGTAACTCTTTGTCGATCTGTAAATTTCAGCTGAATAATAATTTATAACCCCTCCCCAGAAGTTTGATTGCATCATCATCATCATCATCATCATCATCATCATCCAGAATTCTGTCCTGCTTGTTTAATTGGCCAGCTTCTGCCGTTCCCATTCATGATTTCTACTTCATGTGCGTGCGGAAGCATCATATCAAGGTCATACAGAGTTTTTAGGATCAGGGAGTTGCCTACCCCATTTTGAGGCAGATCTGATGAAAGAACCGAGATCATCCTCCTCCCTCTGCGATTATCAACAGATTATCTACTAATCCAGAACCACCGGGGACTCTTGAGGTATTAATTAATCCACCATGGCATGCTGATCGCTCGCCCCTGGGTCTCATTCTTGGATGAAATAATCCTCGGAGCATCAGAATCGGCGCATTGGATGAACGCCGCCATTGATGCAAGATCGATCATACCCTCTGCATATTATTCCGAATCTTACGGCCTGAGAATCCCAAATTCTTTTTTTATTTTTTATTTTTGTTTTTATAGATTACCCACCTGGCCACATTTTAGGATGGATAAGAATCTCGGTATCCACATTGATTTTATATATTGACAGATAGATTGAGGACTGTTAGCATTTCATGTTCTTCTTCTACAGCTGTTGGT
Organism: Spirodela intermedia; assembly: GCA_902729315.2. Taxonomy (NCBI): domain Eukaryota; kingdom Viridiplantae; phylum Streptophyta; class Magnoliopsida; order Alismatales; family Araceae; genus Spirodela; species Spirodela intermedia. The sequence goes on from LR746272.1 coordinate 6,513,036, forward strand.
ATCCTCTGCTCTTGGTGAGTCCACTCCCCTTCCCTGCCGGCCTGAGGGATCTTAGAGTCTGTGCTATGGGTGTTAATGGGCCGATAAAGCCCATGAGCCAGGCCAGCATAGCTGCTCTGGGCCTAGGCCTGGGCCTGGACCAGAGTTTTGTGTTTCTTTTAAATGAAGGAATCGATGAACGATGGTGGTGGGTTCGTCGTTGACTGTTGACCACGTTGACGTCGAAGGTTCACGCGTCCGCGCAGTTGAGTCAGCGTTGCCGCGGGCCTTCGAGTTTGGATTAATAGGCGAGGGCAACGTGGCTGGGAGCCACGTACGCTGATGGCCACTTTTTGCGAAAGAACCCCGAAAATGTTAAGATATTTAGAATATACCCCTCAGGGGGGGGCCCGGCACTCTTGACTAGAAGGGTGTATCCGTAAATGCTGACGAGTTGTCGTGTCCGACCGTCTGAAAAGACGTGCTGACTACAAGGCCTCACTAAGAGGCCTAGTCAACTGCCTACCAAAACAAATGGAAGCACGGGTTTTTTACAATAGAACCCATTCTTTAAAAAAATTACAATTAAATCTTATTTTTAGTAAAATTGCACTTCATAGCATAACTCCTATACATATAAATTACAGTTCATAAAGGCAGACTGCGCTGACCTCGCCTTCCTCCACCCCCTCCTTTCCTCTCTCTCTCTCTCTCTCTCTCTCTCTCTCTCCCACTCTCGCTTTGTCTCTCTGTCTCTCTTCTTCCTTGGGGTCGGTCGGGGGGTGGTGCTGCAGGAGGCCATGACTGTTCTGTTGGGAGCTCCGGAGTGGGGGAGGAGGAAGGAATGAGGAGGGGGACGGAGGAATTGGAGCGCTTGCCGTCGAATTCAAATATGTTATTCAGGATGAACATTCTGGAGACCGCCAGCGGCGGCGGGTTCTGAGCCGCGCCGCCAGTCGTACCTTCTCCCCCCCGGTGGGTTCTCCGAGGAGGCTATGATTGGATTCAAGGAGCAGGAGGCCGGAAGAACGCCGGGAGATCAGAATCGGGGGTCTCTCGCCGCCTGGTGATGGGGCTCCAGGCCTGCTGCGTGTTCTGCGGCGCGCTCCCGAGAAGGAGGAGGAGGAGGAGGAGGAACGACGGGGAGAATAAGGAGCGGGCGAAGGATCGGTCGGAGCTTTCGCCGTCGAACTGGAACCTCTTCACAAGGCTGAAGACGCTAGAAGCCGCCACCGATTGTTTCTCCGACAAGAACCGCCTCGGTCAGGGCGGCTTCGGCCCCGTCTACAAGGTTCAGGCTCCTTCCCTTCTCCTCCATCCCCATCCATTTCTACGATGAGACCGATGCTTTGGCACCTTCAACGGCCCCTGGGACGACTTCTGGTTGTGGTTCTAGGGGACACCTCCGTCGCGGGTCATCTCCGCCGCCTCCTTCGGTTGATTGACTTGTCGTCTCCGATGGAGACCGTCAACCACGATGGCCAGTCGATCACTGCTGGACTCAGCTCAGATCCCTTCCGCCGTTCACACTGGCGCCAGGCTTTGAAAGATGTGGAGTGAAATGGGCGTTGACGCGGATCATGGGCCCCGGGATCGCAAGTGGGGCTCGTTCGTCTTCCTTGCGTGTTCGGCCGGACCACAATTAGGTCTAGTCGCTGCCTTTGAATAGGATATTGGTGGGGAGTTTCGGATCGATACTGTTTGATGACTCTTGACCTCGAGGATTTTCTGTCATATTCCTCAGATCGTCTCTAGGGCCTCTCATCTCTCCCCGCTGACCATGGATGTTGACGATTCGATCGTTTCCACTGTTGACGTCTTGCCTGGTGGATGGAACAGGGGGTGATGCCAGACGGGCAGCTGATAGCTGTGAAGAAGCTCTCCTTCAACTCGAGGCAGGGGTTGAAGGAATTCATCAACGAGGTGAAGCTCCTGTTGAAGATTCAGCACAGAAACCTTGTCTCCCTCCTTGGATGCTGCACTGAAGCAGGCGAGAAGATGGTCATCTACGAATTCTTGCCCAACTGCAGCCTTGACCGCATCCTCTTCGGTCTGTACCTTCTCTCTCGCTCTCTCTCTTTGTCATGAGCGCGAGCTCAGTATTCTCCAAATTATGTGTGAGAGACTGCTGCCAAGATTATTGTTGCTCTACATAGTCGCGTGGGAGTGTTCTTCATTGTGTCTGTATAGCATATTTAATGACCAGTAAACATATTTTTTGAGTAAACTTAGTCTACTCTGCTAGAAAAATTTGCCTAATTCTAATTGGAAACGCCGGCAAGATTGTCTGGTATGAGAAGGGGACGATGATGGGTTTCATCTGCAGACAAGTCAAAGAGTTCGAACCTGCTGTGGTCAGAACGTTTTGAGATCATCAAGGGGATAGCAAAGGACCTTCTCTATCTCCACGAAGAATCCCCTGTGAAGGTCATCCACAGGGACATCAAAGCCAGCAACATCCTCCTCGACGCGAAGTTGAATCCCAAGATCTCAGACTTTGGCCTTGCCAGGCTGTTCGAGAATGATGAAACCCATGTTAGTACATTCAAGATTTCTGGTACCTAGTAAGCTCTCTCTCTCTCTCTCTCTCTCTCTCTCTCTCTCTCTCTCTCTCTCTTATGTACACTGGATCTTCTCTGCAACCCGTTGGCAATTTAGTTTTTTTCTTTTATTCCGTGGTCTCCGTTTCTAGACTCTGACCCTAATTTTGGAATGGAGCAGTGGCTATATGGCTCCTGAGTACGCATTCCACGGTTACCTCTCTGTGAAGACGGACGTCTTCAGCTTTGGGGTCTTGGTACTGGAGATTTTAAGTGGGAGAAGAAACCTTGATCGCTAGCTCGATGAAGCTCGGGCCGACCTGCTGAGCTACGTAAGTTCCTCAATCAATGTCCATCATGATATGAACCCAAAACAGTCGGCCGATCTCTACTACATATCCGATAGATTCTTATTTTTCCATCATGTCAAGGAAATTGAGGACTTCTGAAGAGATCTCAGTCCCCCTCAATCAAAATCGGCCATATCCCAATCACGTCAGGGAATTGAGGAAATCTTGAAGACGGCCTAGTTCTAAATCAATGATATGAACCCAAACGGTGGATCGATCTCTATCATAAACCTGATAAATCCCAAGAGGTCCAAGTTCCTCAAAACAGTTGATCAATCTCCAGCACAGATCTGAGAAATTTCAAAGTTCCTCAATTTGAATATAACCTTATTTCCCCTCTGTATAGAGGAATTAGTCGATTTCATAGAGAATTTTATTTTGCCTTGTGGTCTACCCTGCTTCTACTTATCTGCTCTCTTTGAGATCTCATGCCTGAGTCTTCGGCAGACATGGAGGCTGTCGGAGGAGGGGAAGCCACTCGAGATGATGGATCCAAGCTTGGCCGAGTGGGACAGCCAGGAGGCCTCACTGTGCATTCAGGTGGGCCTCCTCTGCTGCCAGGTGGTGGCAGCCGATCAGCCCGACATGGGCTCAGCCGACCTCATGCTCTTGAGTGAATTCTCTGCCCTACCGAGGATCGGGTGGCCCGGAGTTAGGGGCCGGGTGGGCAAGTGGAGGACCACCCCCAGCTCCTCCATGTCAAAGATGACGAACACATCTGGCATGCCAACCTCGAGCTCTGGAGGGGCCACCTCAAGGGCCAGCACCATAATCGATGGGTACGAGTGGTCGAAGAACTCCATCTCCAATTCTTTCAACTCTGAGGGGAGGTGAGTGCTGGATTCATTCATAGTGACCCCTAATGCGTATGTTCATTGGACAATCATGGGTATGGTGCTAGATATATATAATTTTTTTCTTCTTCCAGCTATTTTTTTTTCTCTCCTTTCCACCTTTAGTAGTTTTACTTGAATAAAGGCAGCATTTTTGGCTTAGGAGGTTCTGAGGTTTCCCTTGAAGATCTCGTTCCTCTCTTTAAGTCTTCAGCGTTTTCTTCTTCTTCCTCTTTCCCTCATTATCTTCCTTCTTCCTGTCACCCTGTACATCCAAAAGAAGAAGCTAGATGATGTCTCATTTCCTGCATGGTAAGGGAGCAAACAAGATTTGATGAAGAAAGAAGAAGATATATTAATTAAACTTTTTTCTCATTAGTGCTATTTTTTTTATTGTACACGTTCTTGATTATGCAAGAAAAACAATAAAACTAATTATATACTAATTATATAGATTTAAATAATATGCATAAGAATAAAACTATATCATACAAATGTAGTTTTGTGAATTCTCTAGTCATCTAGCTTGATAGTTGCTTGTATGACCTTCAATTTTTAAAAATCATTATGACCAACTTTACATCTTATTGAATGAAGTGTATGTTTGGAACTTGAACCTCTCTTGTGCTTGTCTTTTCTCCCATAGAGGTTGACTAGCATAGATATGTATATGCTACCATCTTCTAATTAATAGTTAAATTTTCATTTACGTTAAATTTAAGTATTTTGATGTTGACAAATAATACTAAAAAATAAAAAATGGAACAAAAATATGCTATTCTTGCACTAATACTTGGATGAAGATCTAAATGGTTAAATCGAGTTGATTTGTTGTTTTCATATATTTTTTACTCATAAAATAAAAAAATCTTCAATAAGTATATATATCTTATATAAAAATATAAGAAAAAATTTAGATTGAAACAAAAGAAAAAGATTTAGAAAGAAAAGTTCACCTAGGCCTTTAGTGGTTAACATCAGAAACTATTTCTAAGTCATTCAACTTGGTGGGTCAACACAACTATTTCTAAGTTAAAATGGAGAAGAAGGAAATGTGACTCAACTATTGCTATGTTAAAAGAGAAAATGTGTGTCTACCCATGTGTCAACTCAATTACATGCATATCAAATCTTAATGGCTAGAGAAATAAAAGTTCTCTTTTGACATACTAAATATCTTATAACAACTTAACACTCATTATAAACTCCATAACTAACAATCAATCTTCTAACATAAGATGTTAACAAAATTAGAAATTTTCATGCAAACTATATAACAACCTAGCCAAGTGGGTCAAATAAATAATTTTCATTGCAAATTTTATTGTAGGTTAATATAGGGGTCATTTCAGAAAATCTTTGATTGATTAAATCTTAAAGGTTTGGATTGTAGTAAAGTTTCTTGATTTTATAAAAAGTTATCCTAAGAGTTTTCAAAGCATGCCTAAAGACAACATTAATCCAATTACTTTGTGCTGAACCTTATCATTCTCTTTTTAGTGCAAGTACAACAAGATCCTTAGGTTTCTTTACTATGAAAGCCAATCAAATCATAGAACTGATTCATACAACTACATGGATCATTTGCAAGTATTACAATATTACTCTTGTATGTGAAAGTACTTTGTAGAGTGGTACTATTGAGGAGAAAATGCAAGCTAGTGACTTTTTTGTGTATTCATGTGTTGACCCATTTGTCAACTCACTTAATATAGACTAAAAAGAAACAACCTAAAACTACTAAAAAATAGAAAGATATTTTAGATAAATCACCATTCTCTTGGTAGTTTATCTAGCCTAATTTGGGACTAAAAAGTTAAATCCTTGCACTAGTTCGTGTGCTTCATCCTCTTTTATCTCTATTTAATTCTTTAACATAATTCATCTCTAAAAAATACATCTAATCTAAATCCAATATTAAATATTTCCAATTTGTTAAGATCAATATTCTTAATGCATCTTACTTTCAGAATAATTCTGATGAATAAAGTTCTCAATACTTGTAGTGACCAAAACACTATATTAAAATATATTTTATTTTAACCTTTGACAATACCTCTAAAATACTTATTATTTTATTATTTTAATAATTTACATTCTCATTCTTTGTGAGGAGAGAGAAAATAATATTGGAAATGAAAAGAAGATAGAAGCCTTATACAACCACCATCAAGTTAGAGTGTAGAGATCAAAAGTTCTAAACTTAGAGTAAGAGGAATTTAATTGAGGACTATTGAGAGCCGTATATTTATAAGTTGTGCTTCCGAGGACATCTCAGTCAAGAATTAGTTGAGCCTGATGCTTCTAGCATATAAAATGACAATCAACTTCAATATGTTTCATCTATTTAATAATCAAGATTATAAGTAATATGGAACATAAATTGATTGTCGCAAAAGAGACACATAAGTTGAGGATGAAAGAAGTAAAACTCTATAAAAAACTAGCATATTGAACTAAGTTTGCATGCAAGACTCTCCATAATTTGATATTCTAATTCAACACTAGATAGTACAATCATTTATTACTTCTTGCTCTTTTAATAGAAAATTTTCCTTTAGAAAGATGTAATAACCAGCAATAGAGCATTAATCGATAATAGAACTTGTTTAATCATCATTAGAATGATCATGAACATCAAGAGAAGAAGAAGACTTGTACAAAGGTCCTCAATTAAAATGTCCCTTTAGATACTGAATGATTCTCATGATTGCATCCCAAGGAATAGTATGTTGATTGATCATAAATTAGTTGACACACTTGTAATAAAAGCAATGTTAGGATGAGTCAATGTCAAGTAATTCAATCACCCCACCAAGAGACATAACTATCATAGACCTCAAAAGCATCACCTAAATTTGAAAATAACTTGACTTTTGAATCCATCAATATTTAGAGAAGTTTGGTGCCAAACATCTATATATTTTGTAATAAATCAATCACATATTTTCATTATTTGATAACTAGGCCCTCAAAAGAGTGGATAACCTCAATGTCTAAAAAATGCCGAAGTTGACTCAAATATTTGATCACCACTTTCCTCTAAAGAAAAATCTTGAAATAAGAGATACTTTGTTTATTATTACTCGTTAAAATCTGTCATCAACATAGATAATTGAAAACTAAATAATGTAACCCACAATAATGTGATGATAGAATATGGTAGGGTCAAAAGCACTATGATGAAAACTAAAATCTTGAATCAACCTACATAAATAATTAAATTAATTTTGAGGAGACTATTTCAACCCATAGATAGATTATTATAGATAGCACATAAAATATAATGAGTTAGCTAAATCAAAACTAAGAGGTTGCTCTATTCTTCTTCAAGATCACCATGAAGAAAAATATTTTTCACATTCAACTAGTGAAGAGGCAATGAGAAATGAACTTTAAGCACCAACAAGATACAAATTGAAGTAAGCTTTGCCATAAGGGATAAAGTCCTAGTATAATCTTATCTATATATTTGAGAAAATCTTTGGGCCACCAAACAAGCTTTGAGGAGATCAATATAACCATATGTAGCCATCTCGGTCGTGAATACCTAGTGACAACTCACCACAGGAGTTGACAAGGGATGATGAACTAAACATCAAGTTGAGGTACAACGAAGAACCTCAATCTCCTCCACCATTGCAACATGCCAACTAAGGTGATTTAGTACTTGAGAAATGGTATTACAACAGAAACAAAGGATGTGCTGAAAAGAAGATATGATATGATGGGGTGAGATGAGAATATGAAATAAAGTCGAAAATAAAATGTTTTGTATATGAACGAGGTACCTTCTATTATAAGGTGATTGAAAGGTTGAGGTTTGACAACAAAGATGATACACTTGAGGCTGGTGGTGTTTGGCATATAAGGAAAGGTATGGGTAGAGAATCATTTGACAAAGAAGGATCAACAGCCAAGGGGAGTATGGGTGATGAAAGAGAAACTTGTGACACATGAAGATAAGAAAAAGATGCAACTAGTAAAGAAAGAGACTTAAAAAATATCGACAAGATAGGCCCAAAGTTACATGAAGAGAGAGAAGTAGTTGTAGATGGTCTCAAAAAAGGAGATCCTTCAAAGAAGGTAACATTTGCAGATACAAAATGATAATGAGTCAAAGGACAATAACAATGGTACCCGTTTTGAAGGTGAGAATAACCAAAGATAATACATTTCATAGATTTAGGTGTAAGCTTATTCAGACCTAGTCCAAGCTGATGAACAAAGTATACACAACTAAATATGCGTGAAGGTAAATGAAAAAGAGGGTGGCATATAATTAATAAGATAGACATAGTGAAGACGGTATCCTCCTAAAATTACAGAGGCACATAGGTGACATAAGAAGGGTGTGAGTAATATGAACAGTATGATAAAACTTGAGTTCAACAATACTATTATGCTGAGGGGTATGTAGACAATGAATGTCATATTACTAGAGAAAGGTGGTCATGGGTAAGTTAAAATACTCATATGTATTATCTAAATGAAAAGTGCAGATGGTGGTGGTAAATTATGTATAAACTCTTACACAAAAAAGTTATAATGATGATAAATAGTTCAAACTGATCTTTCATAAGATATACTCATGTAAGACATGAGTAATTATAACTAAAAATAATAAAATATCTATAACTAATTATGTAGAAATATAGCTTGGACCCTAAATGTTGGAATTGACAAGTTCAAAAATGAGATGTAATTTTAGGACACAAACATGAAAGAAAGATTGCCTTATTGTACTTTCTAAATTGACAAGAGTCACACTTGGGTGTAGACAAACTTGATAAACTAAGAAACAAACATTTGAACTTTGAAAGAGAGGAATGCCCAAATCAACTATGAATTTAAAACATAGAGACACTAGCACAAATCATGGGATATAAAGGATGTAAGTAATAAAGATCACCACACACAACTCCTTCACCAATCTTGTTCCTAATCTTCAAATTTTACACAACAAAAAATTCAGAAAGAAATGTAACATATGCACTATGTATGTGGGCAAGGGAACTAATAAAAATAAGGTTGAAATGAGTTTGGGTAACATGTAAAATAGATGTAAAGGGAAGGCAAGATAATGACAAATAATTTTAAATTTTAAGAATTGAAGTTCTTGATCTATCAACAAAGATGAGTAAAAGATGAGTATGATTCAAGTCGTAGGAAGTGAAGTAGAAATACATATGAGAGATATGATGGGTGATATCTGAATCAAAGACTCATGGCTAAGACATACTAATAGATGTAATGTTGGAGCAGTATATGACTGAGTCATAGATGACTAAGATGAAGGCTAATTAATAAAAGTAAAGACTCAAGATGGTGTAGAGTCAAAGATACAACTAGAGTTGTAATGTGCTGAGATAAATACTGAACAATCATACATGCTTAGAGAACCCATTACACCTCTTCCTCAATCATGATAGAACCAAGAAGAGTAGATAGAGCCAATGGTCAAGTTGGTGGATGTGTAGTAGTCTTATTTGATGCAGCAGCATGAACATGTGGCTACCCATGAAGCACATAACAATAATTTCAAGTGTAGCACCTCCAATTGCAATATGAACACTCAAGATGTTGATCAAATTTACTATGCTTGCCATCATGTGTACCTTCATCACATCTCCGATCTTTATAGTCACAAGAATGATCACCATTAAAAGAAGTAGCAAAAGATGTGACAAAGGCAAAGGACTAAGGCGATGGAGAGGAAACTGCTAAAGTAATAGGCGTATGAGAGAAATAATGAAAATCTTCAACAAGAGAATGAACTTTTGATTCCGATAGGAATTGATTACATGCATCATTATATTATGCTAGAAGACCTCACATAAAGTTGATGACACTAGAGTAATTCTATTGACACTACATTATTGTAAAAATGACAAATAGTAGCATCAATGAAGTAAGTTCCTGCTCAACCTGAACAAATGCTCCAAAATACTCTACCAATGGCCGATGCGCCTTCTGCATCTTATAAAACTTGGCTTGGACATCATATTGACAGATGAGATTGTTGACGTAGATCAATCTAAGATGATCTCACACCTACCGACACATATCAAAGTCATGTATGATCTTATGTACATGAGACTCTAGAGAGGCTCATAAAGAGCCTAATAGACATTGATCATTATGGTTCCATTTTCAACATGCCTCAAGCTTTGTCGGTGGATTCTCCATGATGAGAGGTGATAGATTATGTCCAGCTAGATAAATATAAATAATATTGTAGGACGACTATTGCAACTTGATAAGTGGCGAGTGACGATAATCAACTCCCGATGAATAAGGAGCCGGATGCACTCTAAGCATTGTAGGAACTCCCGTAGATGTCTCCCCACCCATAGATGTTTCAGAACTCCCATAGATGTCACCCTGCCCATAGATGTTTCGGAACTCCTCAAATCGTCACACATAATGAAGAAGTAACATACGGGGGAGTCCTTAGGCACACAAACATGCCACTATTGGAGATGTACACCCGAGATGCCCTAGGACACAAAAGGGTACATATGCCCTAGGATGCGCGCTAAGGCACAGAAGACGACAGGTGGGCCCGTAAGGTCGTCTTGGGGAACGAAGGAGCCTGGAAGAGGGTTAACCAGCTGGAGGGCATTGATGGGCGTGTTGGCCATCCCTAGGAGGTGTGCTGATGTGCATGCTGGCACGTCGGCTCGCATGGGCCGCTACGTGCGGAGGCAAGGGCATGTCAAAGCATGCAAGTTTTGTGGCTGGGCACTACGCATCTTGTTTGAGGCAAGGGCGCACAAAGCACGTCGTACTACACACTATTGTGTGCAGTGATGCACGGTGGTGGCACGTCGTGCCCTAGGGCCGGCGCGTGGCACTAATGACACACCGTGCGACGACGATGCACGATGCTTTTGCGTGCGATGATGCATGGTGCATGTGTGGTCACGTGCATTGGTGGGCCGGCACTTGGGGGCGCTGAGTAGGAGAGCGACGTAGTGAGGTGGCCGTGCCCGAGGTGACGAGGAGATGGCTACCAGAGAGGACCTATGAAAACGACGATGGAGTGGTGGCTGAAGAGACGGCGGCGCCGATAGAAAACCCTAACCTGGCTTTGATACCATGAGGAGAGAGAAAATAATATTTGAAATGAAAAGAGGGCGGAAGCCCTATACATATGGGGTGGAAGTCATCTTATGAACATTTAAGCTTGGAACTCAAGGAGAATCTTATCCGATAAAATGATCAGCCCTCTAATATTTTGAAGACAAGATTTTACAATATTTTTGAAATGATCATGAATAGATAATTGATCATCCTCTATAGATATGACAACTAGCATAAGTGGTTTCTCTTGGCAGATTTTTGGTACAATATGAGAAAATACTTCTATCAACATGAATCAATATGAAGCTATCCATAGTTCACCACCTTTGAAGCTCATTTCTTTTGTCACAAGGACATCAATGTGGAATATATAGAGAGGTCATGAAGAACGAGAGAGGTTTGCCTGTAGACCTTGAATGAGAACCAATATAAAGACTCAATAATACAAAGAGTTCTTTGTTGATCCACATGTAATAGAGGGGGTGGTATTTGACATGGGTTTTTGAAAGTTTTAATGATTGCAACTTTGTGGAAAATATTTAATAAACATTAAAAATGCTTGGCATGCTTGCTTTTATGTTGTATGACCTATTCAAAATCCTCCAGATGAATGGAAGGATAAACTCTAAAATACACCTAATTATTTGCATAATCTTTTGCTTAAAATATATGGGCAACACCATAGAGTGGAGAACATTGCCACAAGAAGATAATCATGCATGCTGGTTATTTGTCATAGCTCTATCACTTCTAGGGAAAAATGATGAAATAACCAATCCCCTTTGAAAGAATCAATCTTAGGTGCATCTTCCATGTATAGTTGATGAATATTCATCACTATTATTTTTATGAATTGCTAAAAGTGGCTGAATCTCATTCCTTAACTTTTGGATATTGGTAGGCAGCATGTCGTTATTTAGTGTTTGAGTGGTGTAATCTTTTTCCAAATATTTGGGGAGATGGAGAGAGATGTTTGTGATTTTACATAGTGAACATAAGTTTTTGAAATGCAGCGAGTCTAAGGAAGTTCATGGGTTCTCCAGTTCCCTCTCTCTCTCTCTCTCTCTCTCTCTCTCTCTCGCTCTCACTCACTCACTCACTCACTCACTCACTCACTCTTTGTTTCTTATTTTCACTTGATACTATGAAGAAGTGATAAAGAAGAGTTATAAGACTAATGATAAGATAATGAGGATATAAAATGCATGACAAGATTATAAATAACTAAATTACTTAAAACAAGTAACTTAGTTTTGAGTTTTGCATTGGATCTAATGAGTTAAAAAAAATAGATTGGGTTAAGGTCAATTGTTTTTCAGAAGATCTAAAAGATAATTGATTGATGTGGTTAAGGAATTGCCAATGATTAAGGCACTCCACTATTAATAAGTCAATTAGATGTAAATTAAGTAGGTTCTCTCTCTATAATAATCACTAATTATGAAATTGAGTGACCTATCTACATATCACACAACAACAACATTGCAAGGTAATATATTAAATAAGTAAAAAAATTAATTTAGAAAGAAAGATGATTTAGAAATAATCTTATTGCTGGAATAGACTCCTAGGTGATTGAGAAACATACTTTGAATTTAGAACCCAATTGTGAATAGTTGACCTAACGTTGACTAATTTGGTTGACTATAGACCAACAAGTCAACAATTGACCAACGTTTGACTATTGACCGAGCTGACCTGGTTAACTGGGTGGACTGACTTGAATTAGGTGAGACAAATTGACACAGACCAAACAATCTAGAATGATTTGGACTGAAGGAGGTGGTCTGAGACGATCAAGACCAACGAGGCGGTTTGTCTCAGGCCAGGTTGCCGAATTGGTTTGGACTGAACAGAAACGGGTCATTTGGGTGACATATCTGGGTTTATGAACCTGTAGGGATTTAACTCTTAGTAAAATGAGAACGACAACTCGTTCGGAAAGGGCGGATCAGGCGGCGGCGGAACGAGCAGAGAGATGAATGAAGGAATGGGGGCGGTAGCGACAAACAGAGGTGACAGTGGCAGATGGTGGCAATGGTTGCAGTGATCAACGGTGGCAGATGATGATAGGGGGCGGACGAACGGGGATTAATGGCGGTGGACGGGTGGCTGGATGACAAGCATCAGGAGATGAAGGCGACGGAGATGGCGGACGGTGGCTGCATGACGAGCGGCGAGAAATGAAGGTGGCGGAGATGGCGGATGGTGGCTGAAGGACGGCGGCTACATGGTGGGCAACGGGAGATGAAGGCGGACGACGACGAGATGGTTGGCTTTCACAGCCTCTCTGTCTCCTTCCCTCTCTCTCCCGCTCTGTGTCCTAAATGGGTCTGAGCCGGTACAGTCGACGTGGCCCAAGGTTGCTACTGCATTCCCCACAGGTAAATATACAAATATAAAGTGTTACAATGCTATTCTCGAATATAATATTTTAATAAGAGTATTTAGAGTATTTACGGGAACGATGCTGATCCAGGAGTCAGTCGTCTGCTTTGTCGCTGGGGAACAATGGCTGCCGCTCTCCTCCGATGTACAGCGGCTTGTTCTCCTCCTCATCTTCGGGCCTCTAAGCTCCCTTCCAGGGGCCATGGGCGGGCAATGGCGGTCTTGGAGGAAGCTCGGCAGCTGCGGCTGCAGTATGATCTCCAGAAGGGGCAGTCCCGATTCTTCCACCGGCTCCCCTCGGGGCTGGGCATGGAGGTCATATTCCAGAAGGGGGCTGGCGGGGTGGCTGGCCAGGAAGCGCCGGCATACTCTGGTAGCGGCAGAAAGCCGCCCTTGGTCTTTGTCCATGGTAGCTTCCACGCTGCCTGGTGCTGGGCCGAACACTGGTTGCCTTTCTTCTCGGGCGCCAGCTACGATTGCTACGCCGTCAGCCTACTGGGTCAGGTAAGCTTCAGATGTCTCATACATTAGTTTCTGTTTTTTTTTTCTTCGGTCTCTTCTGATGGCGCCGTGTCGTTCTTGTGTGATTCTCATGATAGTGATTCGTCTTTGGTTCTAATGATATATTGTCAGCGAACTTCCCTTCTGCAATACTCTGATATTGATTGTCACCCGAGCATTGATATTTTTGTGTGGGCCTGTGTGGAAGGAGAGAATCCATGACCCTGAGGCTTAGTTCGGTGTGGAGATGGAGAACTTTTTAACGGGAATGAGCATTTTGATACTGTAGATCCAAATTCCTTGGGAAAAAGAGGGCCATTCCGTTCGGCTGAAAGGGAGAGGGGTTGGGGAGCAAAATTCTACTTGATTTGTAGTTTCGATCTTTACGTTTGCTGTTCAAGTGCCCGATGTAGACGGGCATGGTCATCGAGGAGGGTCTTTTCTTTGTGTGGAAAGGTGACGTCACATATGGCCAGAAAGATGACATCATGCATTGGCCATTCCACCGTAGAATCTTTGTGATGCATGAGGGGAACGGCTGCTCCTACAATGCACAAGGTGAAGATTTGGATGTCACAAGATGTAATATGAGGTATGATCTTGAATTCATGTAGGCGCTAGGGATGTAGGGGAGGAGAGGTGTTTTCCAAGCGTTGGGGCCTCACTCGTGACGAATCCAGGAAGATCTTGGTCTCACTGGTTTCATTCTTCCTCTATTTTTTACTCATGGAAAGGGAAGACAAGATTGAGAATGGATAAGACAGCGATAATAAAGGCAGATGAGGAACGCTAGGTTTATATATAACAGTGGGAAGAATTGGCCCATCTAACTCAAAATCAATTGATAAATTATAGAGATGATCTGAGTATTTAAAGCCTTCTTTTGGCCTGTCTGTGGCGCTTTGGTGCACAAGCAAAGCAGGCGTCACCACCATGAGAAGACAAGCCCATTACTAAAGGCCTCGCTGATTTTCTGGTAGAAAAGTCAACTGCTTTCTTTCACATTCAATGGACTGTGATTTCTCTTGCTTTCCCTCATTTGGTTGTCAAGGTAGGTAGCTTCTGAGATTTTCTGGGAAAGGGTAAGCAGAACAGAAGTGTGCCATATACATTTGCGTGTCTTTGGTGGAACTGAGGAACTATCATTGATAATATGAAGACATAAGCCATATATTTAAGCACTCTTTGTAACCTTTCCTTTAATGATTAAGTATTCAGGATGAAAGTTGAGCTTGTGCAAGACGTATGCCCATCAACTATATTCCCTCTAATTTACCTGTAGAGGCATTGTACAATGTTTTCTTTCTTCTCAGTTGGCTGTTAACTACAAATGCCCTTCTCCTTTCTGACGGATGTGAAATTTTCACCTTACAACAACAAATACGTACTAACTTTCTCTGCGAGTGCCTTAAAATTTTTCCAAATGTTTTGGGCGTTTGGAAGGCAGTACCTGTAGAGCCATATACTTTTTTTTTTTTTTAAATGATATCTACTTTTCAAATTTAGATTGAACTTCATTTTCTTTTGTGTCATAATATTCTGGCTCACTGAATTTTTGAAAATGGTTTACAATTTTCCCTCCCTTTTCTGTGGAGGGATAATTCCATGTTATTAGACGAGCTAATTTTATATTATTTCGAATTTTTAGCTTTCATGTATCTGCTTTTCTGTTTCTTCCGCATGCAATTTATAGATTGCCATGTGCACATTTGTTACAGCATGTGCAATAGAATGTTATCCAGTATCAGCGATCATTGCCTGAAAGATGAAGTCCTGTCGATGAGTTGGTCTTTTGACTTTCTAAACTGATTCATTTGGCGTAGGGTGAAAGTGATTTGCCCATGGATGCCATAGCTGGAAGTCTTCAGGTACTTATCTAATGAAGTTTCTTTGGTTAGAAAAAAGCAGATCACCTATAGATTTTAGTAGTGAGTGCTTGAAGTCTATTATCTGCTTTGGTTGCATCAGCTTCGCTTGCCTGCCTTGCTCATTCACATTGCTGGTAACTTTGTAGTAGACTCATACGAGCGACTTAGCTGACTTCATCCGGAAGGAACTCGAGATACCACCAGTGCTGGTTGGCCATTCATTCGGTGGACTCATTGTTCAGTCTTACATATCACATGCGGGAGCTGCTTCTTCAGTCTCTCATGCATCTGAATCAGGTGGGTCCACAATTCTTAGCATCTGCAGTGAACTGAAGCTACTGAATCTGCGGATTTTTTCCATCCCATTATTCAACAAAGCTATTTTTCTGATGACTTCTTTCGATTCTATTAACATGTTTTTAATTAGAGGACATTGCTGACAATCGCTGGACTTCCACATGCAGTAGAGCTTTTTTTAGAGCCTGGCCTTGCCACCAGAAGCTATTGACATGATGACGCTGGAGTTCCAGATTTTTTTCAGGAATGATGATGTTGAACACTCCCTTTTGTGCAGTCAGAAAAGATTCACGAGCGATGCTTGCAGGAGCTGTTCTTCTGTGCTCTGTACCTCCTTCAGGAAACAGGTGGATAATCGAGATCCCTTTTCTGACTTTTTTGCTGTTGCAGAGTCTTATGAGTGCAATATATTGCCTCTGAGAGAAATGTTTCTTGATTCTAGTGGGTTAGTTTGGCGGTATCTCTTGTCAAATCCAGTTGCTGCCTTCAAGGTACTAAATACGTCCTTTCTACGGACTAATATTCTCACTCACCGATTGTTGAGGATGATTCTATGAGATGCTCCATGCCCACTTCTCTTGTTTCTGTTCATGCTCCTCTTATTCTGAACGCCCAAACAGGTCACTCTCAGCCTGGCGGCCAAGGCTTTTGCGAATTCTTTGCCTCTTTGTAAGGAGACATTCTTCTCGTCGACAATGGATGATGGTGAAGTCCAACGGTCAGTAGTAAACATTTTTTTTGTCTTACTGCTTTGTTTTTAACCTATGAGGTCGAAGCCTTTTATGGGCTCATCGACCTCCAATCAAAGAAAGCCATATTAAATGTTAAAAGCATTTAATATGGCTACCTCGTATTGAATGTGGTGAAAGTATTAGATGAGTAAACCTACCTCATATCAAATGTGGTGAAAGGCACTCAATGGGTCCATTAATGTTAATAACCGAATTGCTGATTCAGAAGGTTTTTCGATAGAATAAAATCTCTAACAATCTGCAAGGAAAGCTTCACAGATTGGTCAAACTCAGAAAGTACAAAGCCCCGATGGGTTGCTAAAAACTTATAATGAACTTGAGATATTGTTGCCTAGGCAATACCTTGAGGCTCGTGTATCAAGGATATTCCATTTGTAAGATCTAACTTACTTGGAAGGAATCAAGTTTTGATTTTAGAAGGTTTGTCCATATATGAATATAATGAAATATCTCTAAGGTGACGTCCACAAATGGATCAAACCAGGAAATAAAAAGCATGCAAAATAATGTTAACAGAGTGACCGAGTTATTCGTTTTCTTTGAATTTCAGTACAAGGGAAAATACCTTGAAGGAGAAATAATTGAAGGAATCAATTGAATGGCAGTAAATATTGCCTAAATTTTGGGGAGTGATCTAAAATTTTCTTTTTGTGAGCAGCCACAGGCAGAAAAACCTTGAAGTACGTTTTTCTGCTGCAGAAAGCTCCATAGGTCTTTCAAAAACGACGAAGAGTATCTAAATATAACCGAAATATATAAAAGAAGAAGACTGTCATACTTCCATGCAGGCATTATGAGACTGCTAATCGATATGAACTTCAGGTTCGTGATCATTACCTAAAGCCAAATATTGGAAATAAAAAAATATCCCACGTTTTTTAAACCTGCGTTACAAAATTAATAGCATTTTAGTGATCTCAGTCGCAGTTTGGCTACGGATAATGTTTACAGAAGGTTAATAATGGAGGAAATACTTCAATAAGATGACATAAGATGAATCTGAGCTTGGCAGAATGAAATCAGAGTCAGAAATTTACAAATATTTAGTTTTCTTATTTTAGAAGGATCAAAGTGGTGAAATCATCAAGCGAATTCCAATTCGTATGTAACATGTGGATAAAATTTATGATGTTGAGTCAGTTACTTTTAAATGCTTTTTGAGGAGGTTAACTCATTTTCTAAAAAATGACATCATCTAGTGAATAGTTCAATCTATGGATTTCTCTTTTTTTTCTCTTTTTTTTTCCTCACACGAGTGATTCAATGTGCTTTCTTATCTTCTCTTTCATCCCATCACAGTTACCAGAATCTCATGAAACAAAGTTCAAGGGTGCCGCTGTTTGACTTAAGAAAGCTGAACGCATCACTACCTGTGCCCTCTGTACCCCATGGTTTCGTGGACGTTCTTGTTCTCGGTGCGGGAAGTGATTTCATTGTGGTGAGTCCATGCATTAGTCCTCGCTAATTACTCTAATCTGTAGTTTTCTTTGCTGTTGGATCTAAGACAAACAGGAACATATTGCTGTTGTGTTGAGGTAGGTTAGCCTTGAATAGGGTTTCTTCATGCTCTTCTTCTTCTTCTTCTTCTTCTTCCTCTTCCTCTTAAATCCATCCCTTCATTTTATGGCAAACGGTGGGTTGGCCTTCTGAGATGATTATTTTGATACAGTCATGTATGTTGGAACCTAAGTCGAAGTCTTCTTATCTAAAGATAATAACGGATCTGCCATTCATTCATTTATCTAATTATTGGTAGGAAACCCAAATTCCTTTTCTTTTCCAATTTCACCGCCCAGTTGTTTGCTTCAGGATTTCCCTACCATAGGCGCAAAAATATCTTCTTTAAATATCTATCATCAGTATTTGAGTTCTTTAATTGCTGAATCTGTACTCGAAAAACTTTTTTTTTATGATTTGTTTATGTCTTGAGTTATCTTTCATTATCATCCGAACATGCCTCTGCCTTCAACCCAGGAAACTCTGTGAATTATGCCCGTGATATTGTTTCAGGATGCGGAAGGCCTCAAAGAGACGGGCATGTTTTATGGCGTAGAGCCTGTCTGCCTGGAGGGTGTGGCCCATGACATGATGCTGGATTCTTCATGGGAAAAGGGGGCAGAAGCGATCTTGTGTTGGCTGAAGAACTTAAACTAATAAGTGGTGAAGATCTAAATATTCCTTCATTCCAAATTTGGATATAATATTTCTCTTGACTGAAGTGTTTCATTGTTTTTCAATTATGTTGTTTTGAGCCAAGAGGGAGATTGGTTTGGGGAGAGAACAATTCCAAACTTGTTGTCAGACTTAAATCTCTCTCTCTCTCTCGTTCTTGTCCCTTTTACTTCAAGTTTGGGGTTACTATTCACCTCCATTGTTGGATTTTGAGAGGCTTTGATGTTTTTTTTGTGGTTATTTTGTTCATTAAATTCAAATCTAAATTGAAAAGGCCAAATGTTCAAGTAATGTTTGAGCTCTGCACACTCGGCTACAGGCTTTGAGGGGAGGCCTCTCCCTCTCTCTCTGGATTTATTTCTCTCTTTTTAACAACTAATCTATCTAGAAATACATTGATGATCTTTCTTAACTCTCAGCAAAATCTCTTCCCTTGTGGATATTATCCATCTATAGTAGAAGCAGATTTATTTTATATATGGAGAAAAAATTATCATAATTTCATGTCAAGGATGCCAATAGTTGAAGCCCAATGGACTGTCTATTTTTGGGAGGTTTGGCTACTTTATGTTTGTCTACCATTTGACGTCATAGCAATGTCTTAATGATTTTGCATTTAAATAAGAGAAGTTTAAAGAGATTTTTTTGTATATCAAGGACATGTTCGAAAAATTAAGTTCCTTAAAAAGTAGTCAATCTTCAGAAATCTTCTTGATTATATTGAATTATTATAAACACATTCTTATATAAAAAAACTTCTTAGGGTTACCCAACTCAGACAAGTATGCTTGAATATAAATTACAAGATCAAGCAGAAATTTATGAAAAATAATATACAGATTCAAGGAAAAAATTTGAAATTCATTATAGAATCGTTTTAACATTTTTCATTCGGTTTTATTTCATTTGACATCGATTAATGTAATATTTATCATCATTTTAACTTGACTAACATAAAAGGATGACACATGAACATTGCCCAATGATGATCCCTCAACATTAAGATTCAAGAGATAAATTAAAGTGCAATGAAATTATTTCTTGTGTGAGAAGTAGGACAGCAATTGTGCCATCAATCAGTGTACACATGAGCATTAGTTTTTAAGTGTTGTACATCACTAGAGAAGTTCCATGGTTTAAGAGAATTTCGTAATACTACTTTTTTAACAAAATTATTCAAGTTTTTGACAAAAATCTTTGGTGGAGTCAAAAGGGGACCCTAATCATATTAAATACCGAATGGAAAGTATATCATCCCATCAAGTTTTGTCTCCTTTGCAGCATTTTCTTGAGGCCAATTGACTTCCAATATTTTGTATTTTATTTTAGGTTACTTGAACATGCTGTCTGATTTTTAAAAGATATATTTTTAGTTTCAACAATTTTAATCAAGCCACCTTTATAGTCAAAATGGTTGCATTTATGTGGGAGTAAATAATGTTTAATGCAAGTCACAGAATCTTGTGTCTTTTTCCTTCCTTTTTCTTATAACTTGGAAAATTATGAATTCTCAGTAATTGTGAAAAATTCAAAAAATATTCAAGATTCCCATATTTTCATGGAACTAAGACTTCTCTAATAGCTTCTTGACAAGCTATGAAAATTAGATAACAAATGAGCCATCATTCATTGTTGTATAGTTTGTGTGAGTCATGGTTTTTCAATTCACTATGAAAATTGGAAAGGAATCAAAAGCTCTCTAGACAGTAACAAAGATATATATAAAAATCGAGGCTTATTTAAGAAGTATAAGATTGTGTTGGGAATATGTGACACGTCATAAAAATTTGAGAATAAAAAAGGTTTTATACATCATAAGAATGTGAGCATTTAACAATGTTGGTGCAGTCTTCCTCTGTAGTCAATCGAAGAGAGATCCGAATGAGTGTATGTATCTCATTTTTTTCAATAAAAGCTATTTATATCAAGCGCTCTGAATCCTTAAATTATTAATCAATATCCACTATTAGGAAGCACTTTAAATCCTCACCCATTGACAATATTTACTGAAACAGGGTTTATACGTTTTATATTTTAGCAGAACACTCATCCAATGTCACTTTTAGGCTCCAAATACTTCAACACCAAATGGCATCAACCAAAAAAAATCCAAAACCTCTACATCATTGTTTAATCCAGTTCTGATGCTTGATTTCCTTGAAAGCTTATTTTTATCCTCCATTATCAGTTAGGATCAGACATATTTTGATAGTCCCGATACGATTTTTGTGAAGTTTTAGTTAGAAGAATGGATGACACCAGTCATACAAGGCCACATCAACCAAGGTATGTTTCATCAGCCACATCATGGCGCAAATACATGCATGAATACTTGCTGCACGCCACCTCACCCTTTTTTTTTGACGACAACTGAAAATTAGGAATAACAATTAGCAAACAAAGGAGGTAAGAGGAGAAGGGAGGGCGAGGGGTCGTTTCTCCCCTCACTTCTGTTTTTCCTCTCTCTCTCTCTCTCTCTCTCTCTCGTTATCTCATTTCTCTCTCCCATTTTCCCCCCATATCTCGTCCTCTCACTTCTCTCTCCTGTTTTTCCCCCCTCTCTCTCTTTCTCTCTCTCGTTTTTTCCCTTCACTCCCCCGATTTCCCCGTCACTCTCTCGTTCTCTCCCTGCCCTCTCCTGTTATCCCCTTCTGTCTCTCGTTGTCTCCCTTCCCTCTCTCATTTTTTCCTTCTCTCTACCATTTTTCCCCTCTCTCTTTCTCTCCCATCTCTCATTGTCTCCCTTTTCTTTCCTGATCTCTCTTGCTTGGGGCAAGCTTTGGGTGACAAACAGACAAAGTCAAGGCCTGCGATTCCCTTTTACTTTTTGAAACAATTTTCATTCTTTGCTGGGAGTTTTCACCATTTTGTTTAATTCTTTTTCCTAGGTGACGCGTTGATGAGGAGATTAGACCTTTCCAGCACTTTCATTACTTTACTTCCAATTCTTAGTTCATTTCTTTTCCATCTATTTTTTTTCTATCTGGGTGACACGAAGAGATGGCTTCATGATTAGTTTATTTTGTAGTTTTTAATTGGAGACGTGTTTGCTTTGGGTGATAGGCCCAGGCCCAAATTCATATTTTCATAGATTTTCACCATATGATAAATAGAGTTTAAATCAAGTTCTTGCTGGAATACTAAACTATATAATATTCTGATGATGAAAAATTAGTTGAAAGAACAATTATAAAAGATCAAATTATGTCAAGTTTAGACCATGCAAGAAAAGAGATCGAACATGAAATTGTAAGTATATTCTAAAATAACAGCAGTAAAAGTTTAGATGGGAACCTACCAAGTATATTCCCTTTTGTCAAATTATCTTTTCCCATTCTACTGTCCCCAAGCTTCTATGTAAGTCT
This sequence comes from Spirodela intermedia, assembly GCA_902729315.2. Lineage (NCBI taxonomy): Eukaryota > Viridiplantae > Streptophyta > Magnoliopsida > Alismatales > Araceae > Spirodela > Spirodela intermedia. Next base: position 6,535,167 of record LR746272.1, read on the forward strand.
CTCACGTAGGAAATTCATGCAAAAACGCATAGATCATGTTGGCAAGAAAAGCTACACAAAAGGTATTAATTCAAGGAGAACTATTATAACATTAAAGCTTTTCCTTGAAGTTTAAAATACTTTTCAATTCATAGCCAACAAGTCGACAAGAAGAGGATATCAACTTCAAGTTAGCTAACATCATCCTCTTCATTAGAACTCCAAGAAAACTCAAAGTCTACATCATCTTTAGAATACTACCATGATGAAATTATTTCATATATGTTATGGGATAAACTTTTGATTGATTTAATTAATCACCTGTGGGATCTGTCTTAATTAATAATTGTTAACCTCCTAGAGTCATAACTCTAGAAAGAAATTTCAAAGTAAAATTTATGAAATTTGAGCATGATAATCAATAGTGTACGAGAGAACAATCGTAGTTAATGGAACCTGAGAATAAAGTTATTCATGGATAGTAGATGTAGATAGTAAACCAAATCATTATACTTCTACTCTTATATTTGTTAAGTTAGAAAGACTTCATGATTCATAGAGACAAGGATAAGGTAGAATTACCCAAATATAATGACTAAAAAAGAAACTATAGAACTAGATCAATTAAACCGCTTCTTCTTGATCTCTATGAAGCTAAAATCCAACGGTTTTCACTTCTATTTCTCCTTTTGTAAAATACACACTCATATTGGCTGATATAATTATTCTTGACATTTTTCAGCCATCGATCTAATTGAATCTCATGTGAATAAATTTTCTTTATTGTAGAAGATCTACTCTTTAGATAAATAACATGTAAATCATTGAATAATTGAAGGATTCAACATGACTTGCTAAGACAGTGTGGACAGCTGTTGAGATAGAGAAGAATTTTATTTCAATTTCTTTGTCATGTTTAATTCAATAAATTTGAAGAATAGAAATTAACATAGTAGTGTTGATATTCATCCTTGAGATCAACTTGGATTCAGAGAATTTTAAGGTTAATTTCCCTTTTTGAATTCAGTTATAAATATTAAGGTTTGGCATCTTTTGCCAACAACGAACAGAGCACATTAGGTAAGCGAATCACATTAATCTTTGTGAACATGAATCAAAGCCTTAGACACCTCATAAAATAATAATCAACACAGACCCTCTAAGTATCTATGCAATGAAAAGAAATTTTAAAAAATTATAGCCCTGATTTATTATGAGAGATTTCAAAAGTGGTTATAAATAGAGGTTTTTGAAGTATATTTTTGTTAAATTTTAATTTACAAATCTAATTAGTTCGTTTTTATTGGTGGAAAACCTACAAGATCTTTGCCTATCCCATGTGTGTGTTAGAAAAGGAAATTAAATATTATCAACTAAGGAGAGAAGAAAAGAGGATTATTTCCAGCAGTACCGTATCCATAATAATGTGAGATGTATAAGGAAATGCTTGATTATGTGGGGAGTACTCCAAGTATTATATGGTGGTTTTTACTTCCTTAAATATTAAGGTGTTAAAAGTTTGGACCTTTTCTCCTAAGTAGGTGTAAGTAAAACTACTGAAGAAGAGATTCAAATTTCTTATTATTAGATTTGAGAGCCTTGATTTTAATGTTTCCCATGAATCATAAATCATTATAAATTAAATTACATACTTAAACAAAGACAAGTCTGCATAAGGAAAAAATGTGATATATTCATGCTTTAGATGGTTGACACATTTTTGGATGTAAGTTGGTGTCACAAGTATAGACATGCATGAACTCATTGGAAAGATAATTAAAAAGCACTATTAAAAAATGGTGAGTAAAATTTATAATTTAAAATCATTAGGATTTCCCTAAGACTAGTGAAGGTTAATAGAATTAGAATTTAAGGCATAGACATGACCCAAAATGGACTATTATCTAGTTGTGTGTGATGAGCATTGATAGCCCAATGTAATGTGTATAAAATAGGTGACTTGGTCCAAAATACAACATGAGGAAGGATAACTTTAGCCATATATATATCAATTGGATAGGTATCAGCACCATTAGTTACTTCCGTTCTTAAACAATTAGCAAAGAGTTTGTTTTTTGGCAATCACTACATTAGATTTATTACCTTTAATCGATGAGACACTATCATGGCCCTATCACTATTCCATTGTGCCTCTAGTTCATTAGACAACTCATATTAATGTATTTATTTTAGCTTATTATGCCAATGACAATATTATACAATTATAAGTATTAATATGATACAACTTATCTTGATGACGATTTTTACTATGTGTAGGCTTAAAGATCTTTTTTTATTATTACTTGAAAATTAATATGATTATAAATCATATTATTGACATGACTTAGTCGTTGTATAATAAATCATGCAAATTTAAAATTTATAAAACTAGAAAAATACTAATTTTCAGATATTTAGAAGTATTTCTAAATAAATATATCAATTATAATTCAATAAAAATTTTAAAAATAGTGATAATTTTTCAATCGATCATAGAGATGTAATATAATATCAGATATTTTTTTAGAATTTTCCTCATAGAATATGATTTTCTATGAATTTTATACTAAGAATGAAAATTAAATATATTTAAAATTCACGAAAAAGAGAAATAAGGATGCATACGTTAGAATGACGTTAGCATCTCATCAAATGTAAATTAGATATAAATAGAGTGCTGCTTGATGATTCTTACGTAAGTGATTATAGATGATTTAATTAGTCAAATTAAGATATATAAAAGTCAGAAGAATTATAAGTGAATAAATAATAATTTAAAAAGTTGACATCATACAAATTATGACTGAATGAAATAAATTGAGTTGAAAGTAAGAAAGACAAAGTTCTGACTTTACAATAGCAATTATCAAAATTCTATATGTTTAGGACGATTTGGACATTCAATATATCTCTTTTTAAAGTCTACAAAGTGATGGTGGAAGTTAAATTAATTAAAAACTAATAAAATAAACCTAACATCACAAGGACGATCAGTTGATGATGCATCAGAATTTTGAGTATTTAAAGAGATTTTTGTGTCATGATCATAGTCTCAAAGGTTATCTTTAGACAAAGATGATGTGAGAAATCTTTAGATATTCTTACGAAATTTAGAGATTAATAAAATAGATCGTCGAATCATTTCCGACGGTTGTCACCTTTGTGACGTTCTAATGGCTGTTCACCTAACAAAGATGAGTTGGATAAAAGTGGGGCTCATGTTAAGGAGCTTCATCTTCAAGTCCACATAGCAAGAAGAGGCTCTTCATTGCATTTGGTATGCTTTGAGAAGGTGACGACTCGTCTCTTAGTAAATCATCTTCTTCCCAATAGTGACTTATTCGTTAATCAATCAAAGATGATTTACTTGATAGATTAGTGATCTTTTTATTGCAAATTATTCAATAATTCTAGTAACAATACTTTATAAATCGCATTGATGAGATTTTGGCTGATGATTAAATAATTATGGTGACTTAATTCTTCATCAGCAATCTATAGGAAAATTATGATTTAATTAGATAAAAGATATGAGTTTTGGCTCTAGTAAGATTCAAACTCATGCTAGTCACCTACTTCTATGAGAGAGAAGAAAATAAATTCTTAAATACCCTTATATAGTGACATCATCATAATACCTTGTTGTTATAAATAAGAGATATTTTTGATATTAATTTATTAAAAATGTTATGGGAAAGGTTTGATCCAAGTTTAGTCTCACATTAGTACACCAAATTTTAGGATGAATATATAATAATACGAGATTTGAAAATTAATGAGTTCTTTTCTTACATGTGTACGCCCATTTCTTGCCTCACGCTTGGTTGGCCACTAGTGACATGGAAGGGGAGTGGCGTGCACGTGCCCCCAATCAGTCACTCTTAGCCACTTGAGCCCCTACTCACGACTTTGTCTGACTACACTTTTGACCTGCTTGTAGGCCCTACTGACTAGTAGGTCCCTCTCTTTTTCTATCTTTTATTTTATTTTCTTGTTCTTTATTTATCTCAAAAATAAGATTAGAAAAATTATATAAATTCATATAAAATCACATAATTAACCAAAAACTTACATTAATCAACTAAAAAATATTTTTCATAATTTAAGATAAATATAAGTATATTTATCATGAGTTAAGACTAAAACTATATTATTTATTAATTATTAACTCATGACAATGAAGACTTATCGATATGATTTTATAGAATAAATAAAAAAAATTAATTCTTCAAAATGAGATGTTAAAAAATGACATTAACTTAGTATACCTTGTATTTTAATGGCTTATATTAAGTTATTATTATGATTTCATATAATAACAAATAAAAAAATAAAAGTCTTTGGGATGAGATGTTATAAAAATGACATTAACTTAGTATACCTTGTTTTTTAATGGCCTACATTAAGTTATTATTATGATTTCATATAATGAATAATAATAATAAAAATTCTTCAAGATGAGATGATATACAAATGAAATTAACTTATTATTATGTCATTTTACCACCCTTTGAAAGCTCTTAAAATGAGATTATAGATCTAAAGAACTTGATTGTGTGAATCCAATATCTGAGATTTGATTGACAAAAAAATGCTAGGGTGAACTCTTTGGTTAAGCATTTTGGATTTTAATAGATAATCTAGATTATTGACTAATAATGAATGTCTAAAAACTAAGAGAAATATGATCAAAGATAAACTGTTTGCATTTACCCATAAAAGTAATAAAATGATTTTGGACTGAAGCTGGTGTCACAGATATAGGCAGAAATAATTATTTGAAAGATAATTGAAAGATATGGAACAAACAGCTAGAAACTTAGATTACATAATTTGGTTATCAAACGAAATATCTTGGAGTGATTCTAAAAGACTAATTCACTCCAAGACCAATAGCTTTATGCTAGTTCAGCCTCTATGATATCAATAGCCTCTTGAAATGGGCCACAAAATGCTTTTGTAAAAATGAATTTTTATTTGTAAACTCTAAAATTAGATTTATCAAAAACAATCATCGAATATGGTTCATCCTACGAGTTTTTTACTGTTTGAGATATTTGTCCAGATATACATTGTCACTATGAAATGAAACTTTTCACATTTCTGAAATTATTTTCATAGCACTTGATGAAGCATGTTCATCTTTCACAAGGATACAACTAAAAATTACTGTAGTAAGTTGGAATGAACCAAATTTAAATGAACCAAGAAAAGGGTGCTAAAGAAATGATAAATTTAAAAATAAACAATAGATATAAGTTATATAAGTAAAAAAGTGTGGAAAGAAAAACTCGTGTGTTCAAGAGGAAAGCCTGTAGTCATTTTTCCCATGCATTGGAAGGAATAATTTTGGAGTAGAACTACAATTTGCACTTCATTTAAACTTTGAAAATTTCTCGATGATCTAAAGCAGATCCTAGTCCCATTTACGTACCATTTTTATTTCTGATGATGCTCAGGTATGCTCGGAAATGCTGAACCGGATCATTTGGGGTTTTCCTTTTTCTGAAGCGGTTCCTTGGTTGCTTTGGAAATTTACATCATAATTATGTCTAGTTTTCCTATTACTGAAGTAACCGGATCAGGGCGCAATTGTACGAAGCTAGGTTTCCTGCCGCATGTCTACCCAGAAAATCATCGGACGTTGCTGCGCCTGCCAATATATCATCGAAAGGCTAATCTGCTAACCTAGCGCAGCAGGGTATGCCATTATTCTGCGTTTGGTTTCAGCCAAAGTATCGGCACCTCAAAGAGCAATCTGAAGAAAATATGCCTAAGTAAGATTAAGAAGCAGGCCACTGCGAAGCTTTCTAATGGTGCATTATGAGTCGATATATTGGCAATGGATCATAAGATATATTCGAGAGGAGGGTAGACCGATGACTTTAACTTGAGGATCTAACCTATCCTTCTCTATCTGAGACTATTTTATAGTTTTATCGCATTATAATAGAAAAAAATAACAGTGCAAGCACCCTCATGAATTAATTTTTGGCTCTTACCGAAAACTTTATTTATTATAAATTCTAAAGAAATCGCAACTAAATACCGTAAGGTGGCGGTGTGATGTGGCATAGCCGCAGCATTGCGAGCAATCTCAAAACAAGAATAGAGGATACCATTTCTGGTGGTACTTAGCCCAGTCACTCGTCTATGGCCTTCTGTATCCCGTGACTAAGAGTTATTGACCAGCTATTACACAGGGTCCCCACGTCAAACTGTTCATCGTGGGTGTTAATTATCTGATTGAAGAAGCCAGATCTACCTGGGCGCCGGAATATTGTTGTTTATCTCACAATCTCATTTATCCAGGTGCTTCTCTCGTTTTTTCGTTCCCTTTTTATTTATTTACATGATTTGGATTATACTATAGAGGCTTAAACCATGCACTAATCCAAATCACATGATCCAGGTCAAAACCTTGACGCGAGCGGTGAAGGAAAGTTAGGATGATAATAGGTGATGAGATAAGTTTTTGATAGTCTGGTTCATTATGCCAAATTCAACCTCTTAGATCATCAGCCGTTGTATGTCAAACGTAGTTAATGATCTCTGGGTTTGACAACTTACAGCTTTCTTAAATATCATGGCTTGTGATTGATTGGTTCATAAGGATGTTGCAGTTTGAGTCCTCTTGCGTCATCACAGATACAACCCCCATGCATTTCTTTCAGCACTTGGCAAAAATGTTCTTAGGATGGCATCTATTTGTATCACCATAAACTCTGTGTGAATGTTTATCGTGGAATGTAAGGTACATATAATTCTGTCCTTATATCTTAGAATGTTTATTTTATCAAATGTGTGTTCCATTATAATTTTATGGAAATATCATGAGGAGAATACTAGACTTTTGGCCATTAGAGAAAGACCTAACCACAGTTGAACAGTTAGTCACATTGCAATAGTTGATTAAGGGAAAGAAACGTACAATAGCAAAGGAAATGTGGATGGAGCTATGCAGTTGATTAAGGGAAAGAAACGTACAACAGCATCATCCACACGATTTTTTTTAGCTGACTTTAATTAAAAATTGTGTTTATTTATTTTCATTGGGTTTCATAATTTTAATAAAAATTAAAATTGTGAAGATATGAATATCCCTTGCATGAAATAAAATAAAAATACTAATTTATAGAAAGTGTATTGACAATAATTTATCCATGTGTGTAACCTTCTCAATAGCCAGGGGAAGATCATCCAAGTGAATCCGCCTAAAATTGAAAGACTGGAAGTGCTATTTTAATTAAAATTAAGAACCCTATGCCAATTATTTTATTGACTAAAATGTCAATTGAGATTTACTACTGGACTTCTACATAACTCTTTCATGCATGATAACTGGTATTGGTTGATCGGCCATGCCTGATCTAGTCTGGATGAGGATAGGATCAGACAGATCTGTTGATCTATGGGAAGTCTCAAATTGTGTTAAAAAGAAGTACATACACAAAAAAGTAGTAACTATTACAGAATTTATTTAATGATATTAAAATTTAATATACTAAGTGATTAGTACTTACAATCAAAACTATTTCTTCCTTTTCTCATCAAGTGCCCTAAATCATGCGTGCTGGCATGCTTTATCATATTCTAACGGTAGCAGCAGGACTGGCATTGGAGATCGTGGTGAATGAGGGGGAGTGGGGGGAGGTAGAACCATACAGACAGCATTGGGTGGGATCCAGTATTCCCCCTGGTATCAACGATCTTGATCCTTCTAATAAGGGGAGGATTGGCTTTAACAACATTATGATCATTATATTATAAGGACCTACCAAGGTACTTAAATTTGTCGGCGGCCAATTAATACACGCCCCCACCTTGGAGATCTTCACGTTGACGAAGGCCAGATGGTTGATGAACTTTATTGCCCAACTTGACCGAACAGGGACAAGTTGGGTTTGCTCCGTTCACCCAAGCGATGTAACAAGATCCCGCTGATTGTTTGAATTTACGATGAAGAATAGGGAAAAACACCGGGGTGACCTAAAAGTCAACCTTTGTTCTTCTGAATTCCCAAGGGGATAGGTCAGGGCAAATGGTGGCCTTTATTGCCATTGATTGAGCATGTGGTCAGAATTTAAAGATGTTGGTTCACTCATTTTCACTGAACTTAATTATGGTCAATCATTCCAATGTGAGTCCCATCCCTATTTTTTTTCTAAGTGTGGGTTTCGAAATCGAAGTCCCAAAAATAAAAATAAATTTTTGATCATTCTCTACATGGCTCAAGTCTAAGCTTCAATGGGGTCAAGTTATGAGGGCTAGAACCCAAAGGCAGTATTTATTGAGACTAATGTTCCTTTCTCTCTCTTATGTATATATTGGAGGGTCAAGACAAGGATAGTCTTCACATGGGTCTATTATAAAGACTAGTTTTTAGCCTTTTCTACTTCAGGTAAAGTTAGATGTTCAACTAAATGCATTCCCTCCTTTTTTTCCGAGTTTGAACCAAATGAATCGAATTGAGCCTGACCCTATTAATTACAGTTAAACTTTGACGATGCTCAGAAAGTCCGATCCTGAGACTATTTAATTAATTTTAAAATGTACATGAGATAATAAAGTGTATATATAGATGTACAATTTTCCTGGTTCAACGGTATCATTCATTAAGTATTAAGTGCATGCTCATGAATTAAACTATTGTTGTTGATGAACCATTAACTCTCCGAACAATGTTCTACAGCGGCAGTATCAACCAGGGCATCCCGATCAAATCCAGATGTGGCTAAACCCGTTTGAACAGAGGGTTTAGCTTAAAGGTCATCCATGTTGAGGGAAGTTTAGTCCTTATACGGGGTTTTGAGCCTGACACTGATGAAACGCAGGCCCAAGCTAACCAGAGCAAATGATTGGTGAAGTGAAGATGATACGGAGGATATGATAGCCCAAACTTTGCAGGTCATTTCTTATAGTTTCCTCTCATAAATTAGATGGGAATGGCTTTGAAGATGATTAGGAAAGTATGAAAAGCAATGTTTGGTGGTCCTTATTTTCCATGTCTAAGTGGGGGTATTTCTTCAAAGATGACATGGAAAATAGCAAAGCTAAAGTCAGGGTCCTTTTTCCTATAGTTTCCTATCTTAATGTAAGTGGGTACTGCTTGGAAGGTAGTGCGTGGATCATCCACATTTGGGCAGTGAGTCTTTGCGGCTGATCGATAGGGTCGGTCAAGTGGCCCGCACGGACAAGAGACTGGGACGAGGACCTACTCACTAGCAACGAAATCCATGTCTGGACAGCATTCCCTAGGCTTTCCTTCTTGGGTTTGACCTAACAGATGATGAGAACAAACAACAGTCGGCAGGTCAGTTATCTCTCTCTTTCTCTCTATGTAAATACGTCTTTATATGTATAGTATCCTCTATCTCTAAATATTTCCTTATATGTAACGTATTGTCTTTCTCTCTCTAAAGACTTCTTTATACATAGTTAATCCTCTCTCTCTCTTTCTCTCTCTCGTTCTGCTTCTCTCCTTGTACTCTCTCGCTCTCTCTTTCTTTCTTCTTCTCTTGTACAAGGATGTAGATATATACATGCCACCACTCTCTAGCTTTCCTTCTCTCTTTATACAATTACCTGCATATATTCGCATTCTCTTCCTCAGCCTTTCCATCTCTCTCTTGATAGAAATATGCATTCTCTCTCCCTCCATCTCTTTCCCGCTGTGTCAGGTAGAGGTGCTCTAATCCGACAGCGTGTTGCACCGTGCAGCAGCCCACACCAAGGACCAGCCGTAGGCCCCAACCTTTCTCGCTTGTTCCCATCACATCCTGTCGTTAAGGAGAGAGAGAAGGAAGAAACGGAGACTATGGCCGCCGCCGTTTTCCCCAGTCAAGCACGACGGCGGCGTCCACCGCCGCCGTTCATGTTGGGGGTAACGGTCACCAGAGGACCGTGCCTACAAATTCAATCCTTCAGTCAATGTGGGTCCCAGGGGGGTCGCACTGCCCAAACCCTCTTCCGTTGGGCCCCCATGGACAACTAGTCTCCTCGTTCATGGAAATAGCTGTTCATGGCCGTCCCCACCGCAACAGAGGGGGGATTTAAAGAGGTGAGGAGAAACGGACTTCCTCAGTCCCCCTCAATTGTTCACCTTTCTATTACGGCTGAGGATGGCGTCGGAGTTTGCCGAGGATTTCAGCGGCTTCCCAGCAATACACTTCTCCGGCAGCTTCCTGGGGCTCGACGCCGCCGCCATGGAGGACTCCGGCAGCCTGGGACTCGCCGGTTACTCCGGCTACGGCTTCTCGGAGGCCCACTTGGACGACCTGCCTGTCTCCCTCCCAGCTCAGTGCCCCGTTCAGGACCCGCTACCGTTCATCCAGGCAGGAAAGAGGAGAAAGTCGGTCACTGTACCCTGCGGCGCCGCCGCGCCGGGAGGCGCTGCGTCTGCAGGAGTGAAAACTAAGAAGAAGGATGTGCGTTCCTTTCTAAGACCTCTCTCTCTCTGCCTCTCCCTACACCCTCTCCTCCGTGTCTCTTCCCCGATGAGTGTTTTTCCTTTCGAATTTCCTCCCATTCTCTCATCCTCCCCAGCACCCCTCCTCCCCCGCTCGCACATTCACTTATTAACATTAGCTTAGCTAGTTTGCTCTGGATTCCCTTGAAAACTATTTCAGAGTTCAAGGAAAGGAGGGAGGAGAGGAAGATGCTGCGGGGAGGAGGAGGAAGAGGAGGAGGAAGGGGAGGTGGAGATGAAGACCAAGGAGGTTGTCCATGTGAGGGCAAAAAGAGGCCAAGCCACGGATAGCCACAGTCTAGCCGAAAGGGTATGATCATAGAATTTATTTAAAACAGTTGATGATTTACATATGACTGAAACTATTCCCACACAAATATATTCACAGATGCTGATAGATAGATAACGGGAAGGATATAGATTCAGACTACGTCGATTGCTAACCTTATGTACGTACCTGTTAGTATTAGTTTATATTGAAATTTAGGCTCATAATTTTATAGACAGTAGACTAAATTTGCCCATCCGGGCATTTGAACAATAAAATTTATTTTTATCTTTCATGGGTTGATCTCAAGCCCAAGCATAGGGACGGTAGAAAATACATATATCGATAAATGTATGTTGATGATCATGTGCTATTGATATGCTGTAGCTGAGAAGGGAGAAGATAAACGAGAAGATGAGATGCTTACAGGACCTCGTCCCTGGCTGCTACAAGGTAATAAACGCATCTCTACATCCTCTTCTCCCTCCCCTTCCTTCGCAATTTCCGTGACCATGAAAGCAGAGAGAGATAGCGAGAAAGAGAGATCTTGAAAAATTTCTTAGCCTACAGTTTCTCGTGTTGTTCTTCCTGTCGGACGATGAACAGGCCATGGGGACGGCTGTTTTGCTGGACGAGATAATCAACTACGTCCAGTCTCTGCAAAACCAAATAGAGGTGAGTTAGGTTTCTATGCAGTGTATCCTCTCCGCCGCCGTTCTTCTCTCTCATTGGGGGGGTTCTTCCCCGTTTGGGTGCAGTTTCTCTCGATGAAGCTCTCGGCGGCGAGCGCCGTCAACGACTTCAGGTCAGACGCGGAGGCTGCGGCGGCGCGGTGGCCGCCGAGGTCGGCCCTCCACTGCCCCCCCACGAGTTCCGGCGACGGCGTCCCGGTGTGGGATCAGGCGCCACCCCTGTCCGCCGACACGGCCTCCGGCGAGATCTTCCTCGAGTGCCCTTTCCCACTCTCAATGAGCGTTCATCAGTTTCCCCAGTGGAACGGCCAGTAATCGTCAAAGAATTTTACAATATACCCTCATTAATTTAGGATCTTCATTATTACCCTCAAAAACCTCATGCACACTCCCTCGGCTGCTCGCAGACATGGAGCTGTTTGGATTTCAGTCCCTACAGACTATACTCTTATGATAAATGTGTCCCCAGGTTTTTTTTCTATGCTCTCCTAAAACTACTCATTAGCATGTTCGATCGAAAATATGCACAAAATATTTTCATTCCATCCGCTTAAATTTTCCAAATTGAGTGAAAACCCTTGTTGACAAGAAAAAACAGAAAAACCCAATGGTTGACGAGCTTATTTTCTGAGGTCTAGGGCTCCTTCAGCTAGTTAATTGGATCTATAATCTACATATGTATTTATGTATCTTAGGAGGTCAATTTTCTAATGAAGAAAGTTGGGTCACACCCCCCGGATTTCTAGCATATTTTTTGTGGGTCCCAAAAAGTATATGGTACCACTTGAATGACTAAAGTTCTCCCACGTGCACCAATCAGCCTTATGTATACTAGGTCCACTTGACATCATCAATATGTTTGATTTTGGGCAATAAATACTCTATAAATTAAAAAATCCACAGGTAAAATATTTTTAGGGTCTTAAAAATTATTATGGCTTTATATTTGATTTTACTACCATGTTTCCCTTTTTTTCCTTACTTTTGGGTAAATATAATCTTTGCAGGGTCAAATGACAATAAAAGTATCGTCTACTAGGCAGAACTATAGGGCTTCTCATGGAAGTCAATTGACGATTATCTACGTGTCTCTCTCCAAGTTTCTTAGTCCGCTGCGTTCCATCAGATGGCGCCAATTTTAACCAAAATGTGAGGCATTATCTCTATTGTCACGGGCCCACCCGGTGCCCCTAACTCTCTCTCTCTCTTCACGTCGCCCACAGTTGAAGCGTGTCCCCCTTCGTCCACATCCCACACGTGCCACACGGGCGTTTCAGGCCAAGGCCTCCTCTCCCACCGTCATGCTCCTTCCCCTGATCATGTACTTCTTCCGTCGGCATGCTCACTCGTAAGGTTTAAGCCCCAGTCTAATGGCCTATTTATAGGATGCTCTGCATGCCAATATTACATAGAGATAGAAACATAGTCATATATAGAAATTTTGGAGTGGATCTGTCACAGAGGTGCCACGCCGTCTTGCTCGTCACGTCCGTGGGATCGTTGACCACTGGGGGGAAGCACTCCATGCAGACTCTCTCTCTCTCTCTCTCTGCTTGCCTCTCTCTCTCTTGTCGATCTAAAGATAGAACCCAGAGTGAGGTCGGTGGGTTCCTTTCGATAAATAAGCCAGTGGGCCGGGCTTGCCGGCGGCCGCCGCCGCCGTCGGCTGGCGAGCCACCGCTGTGGCCCCTCGGGGCGGTGAGTGATTTGACGTCCGCTGGGGCCTGCCTACTCGTAGGGATACCGATGGAGGAGGGGAAGGATCCGGTCTTCCTACTCCCAGAGGGCACCGCAATGGGGCCCCTCTGCCTCTGTCACGTTCTATTTATCTTTCTCTCTCTATCTCTCTGTAAACCTGTGTGTGTCTCTCTCTATATTTCGAGGTGTATCCGTCTCTATCTTGCCTCCATTGACCTGTACAGAGGTCACTTCCGTCAGCCTCAGGCTATCCCTCTCCTTTTTTTAATTTTTTTGTCTGACATCTTTAGACGTCACTCAATCAATCTTTCTCTCTCTCTATCTCTACTATCTCCATCTCTATCTCTATCTCTATCTCTATCTCTCTCCATTTCTTATCTGCTTGCCAACGACGTCTCTACGGTCTTGTCTTTAGACCGTCGGGTAGTTGCTCTACGCGCTCTGTCGTTCGTCGTTGTGCATGGACAGGTTTTTCCGTGGGGTTCATGTGGAATGCATGCGCAGAAAGTGAAACGGCAGAATCAATTCTCAGAACGAGAGTGAATTCATTCACCGAGAAGGCCCAAATCAAAGGTTAATGGGCCAATTTAATAATGGGCTATTCAGTGAGGCCCATAAGGAGTCTTCTTCCTCCTCATCGGCGGTGCCTTTTCCGACAGCGCCCGGAGCAGAGCCACCTGCCGGAGAACTGGGGAGGAAACGCGGGCGAGCAGAGCTTAGGGGAAAGAAAGAGGGATAGAGGAGAGGACTTCTTCGATGACATGATGACCCCAAGGGGATTCTCGGAAGGGCGGGCGCCTGATCCCGCGTCTTCCACCAGGTGAAAACCCTCCCTGCTCGAAGAACTTCTCCGGCATTGTCTCTGATCCGGCGGGTTGGTGGTCGGTCTTCCTTGCTGGTGTGAATTTCTTCATTGGGTCTTTTCCCGTGTGGGCAATCTCGGGGATCACGTCGAACACTGGGGAGGGCTTATCTGAGCTCGATCGTTTCTATTTGGGCATGTTTTTCGAATCTGGTTGGCGAATTTGTTTCGTTGGGAATTTGAATCAAGGAGATTGTGAGAACATTCGTTTGTTAATTCATTTACCTCTCCTCGCCAACGTGTCCACTTTTTGTTCTGTTGTTCTGATTTCGTACTTCCCGTGGATGGTGTGACTTCTCAAACTGGAGGTTGAGAGGTTGGGGTCATTGCTTCCAGTTTGGCTCGGCGATTTTTAGTCGGATATGCTAAATGTTGTGTTATTATGAGTATATCTAGGTAGGAAGGATTTTTACCAGACTGGGCCAGCCATAATCTGCCCAATTTTATATCTGTGTTCTGGTAGTCGTCATCTTTGTGTAATGAACCTTATGAATGCATCCAGACATAAACGTAGCTATTTGAAAACTGTGCTAACACCTTTCAAACTTTCATGGACGATTTGAGTTGGCTTAAAAATAATCGAGATGTTACCAAGTTAACATTTTTCAATAAACAACGAAGTCAGGAAGTTTTAGCAAAATTGCCGGCACATCGAGGTCCAACAGAGTTGTAGAGGGATTAGACAGGTTTTGACTCAGTTTTGGACTTGATATGTTTCTGATGCATAACTGTCTGTGGTCAAGTCAAACTTTAGTGCTTGTGTAAGATTGGTAACTTTGGTTGCGGACAAGTACGGTCACCTGTAGTTTCCCAACTCTCTGGTGTTGTGACGCTGAACGATAATGATTTAAAAGATGAAATATTTAAAATGGGTTCTTCCAGGTTCAGATTTATGGTTTCCTTTTATTGTTACTAAGGAAAATGGAGGTCGTGCATCTGCTGGTAGTTGACGTTGAAGTTTATCTGTCTATTTTCTGATATCTGTCTTCCGTTTTACAGGTGGACGCATTTCCTTTTGCATATCCTCTAGCCTGAAAGAGTTATCTTATATGATTTCTGTGGGAAATTTTTTTATGAGGAAGACTTCTTCCCCCCTCACTACAATAAAAGTACTGTTATAAATATTTTCCTTGTGCCAAGTAGGCAATGTAGGAATTGGAGGAAGTGAAACTGGTTTGCCCAAATCGTCAGTAGATGTGAACTGCTTTCCCCAGATATAGAAAAGCATTTCCTTATATTTTAGTAGAAAAGCATTTCCAATGTAGAAAAGCATTACCTCTTAAGATTGATTTATTATAGCTAGATAGATTCTAACTTGCATTTTAAAAAAGAAAGATTCTCTAGTACCTTGAGTTACTTACATTACAGCTTAGCTTGTCAGAGTATTCTCTTGTTGTTGAGGTTTTATACTTGGAATTTCAAACTTCACCATTATAGAGTACATGAACCTTTTGTGATGTCATACCTTCAATCCCGATGTTAGATGCAATATTGAAAGTTTTTTTCCTCATACTCTTATTTCTCCTGTCTTCAATGCTGGTTATGAGTTTTATGAATGATGAATCACTCTTTATGGACAGTTTCTTATATTTCTTTTCACAAATTTTCTTAACACTTTGTTTTGTTTTTCTATTCCATGCCTCTCTTAGTATTATTTAGAGAGGGAACTCACGCAATGTGATTCTGACTTCTTTTCATTTCTTGTGTTAATATAGGCAGCGGCCTTTGCAGATAATTCATGTCATTGGCATATTTTTGAGAATATGGTCAATTTACTCTCTGTATCGCTATCTCTCAAGTTCAGAGGTCTCAGTGGTCGTTTTTCTGTGTGGTTCTTTGGTTCCAGCATCTATCATCTTTTTGGCATTGCAGAAACCTTGGAAAGGAAGATCCATGCCTAATTCACAGGTTAACGTACATCCTTGATTATTCCTTTATTATTTTGAAGAGAAAACTATCAAACGTGGCATATTACAATTCTTTTACGATCCAGATTATTCACAATCTTCAACGTCATATTTATTTTGATGGGCTTTAGTGTTTCAGGTCGTACCATCTATTATCAATGGAGGGATAACGGCATTATACTTTGTCTTATGGGGAAAAGGGCTCAAAACATGCGGACCTTTGATGTGAGTTTGATCAATTTTGCAATCATTTTCAATTACTTTTCTCTGCAGTTATTTGATAAGTATCTAAAACTCTACGTCGCCCTAATGGCAATATTTTCATATTTTTTTGTCTTTTTTTATTTTTATATAGCAACTGAACGCTTAAGCCTCTGCCATATTTCTCTTTTCTCGTCGGATTGATGTGCACATACTAAAGCCATGTAAGACTCTATGAACATATCCATTCTAAAATGATGAGTTATTTTTGGCATTCCATTTTGGTCTCGCGTATAATTTCTCTATGCATATGCTTGATTCCCAGCTAATCTTTATCATTTTCATTGTTTTCAAAAACGTGGAGTGAGAGAGTGTCTGGGTAATTCAGAAAATTAATGAAGGTTCTTCATCTGGTTTTCGTTTGAGAAAGTGTGTAGTAGGATCAAGGACCAAGATAGAGACTTGTGATCTTAATTCTTTATTTTATTTTAACATTTTGTAAAAGGTAGGCTTCACCAGATTTTGTTTCTGCTGCTGTAACCCAACAATAGCATGAATGGTCGAGCTCCTTGTTAATGGAAATTAGAGGAACGATTCATGTGGTTGAAGCGGACTGCTGAAGTGGCTTCCTAAAACAAGAGGCTTAATTAGTCCACACCCAAAAATTAAGTTGGCGCGACTTTCCATTGCTGTTTTGATTATGATTGCTTTCTAAAAAATATGGTTGTCACTCAAGGCGAGAGAAAAACCGTAACCAGCAAGTGTTGACTCATACTAATAAGTGTTCTTGTCAGATCCAACTTGTGGAATGAGTAAGGTGGATTGGATGGCGCCACAGCCAGTTTTGCATATTCTCCAGTTCTCTACGAAATATTTTCCCAATTTTTTAAGAGAAACATTTAAGGACGCAGAAAGTTCTTGACATTGTACGCCTATTCTATAAAGTAGTTGTGTTTGTTTTATAATCCAAGCTTTTAAATTACATATCTGTATGCTAACATTCTCTTGATTAGTGTATTTTTAATTACATCAATCTACCTAGATTGATGTTTCGGGTCAATCTAGGTAGATTGATGTACCATATCTGTTTATTTCGGGTCAATCTAGGTAGATTGATGTACCATATCTGTTTGTTTCGGGTCAATCTACCTAGATCTGGGATTTGGGGCGAAAGTTTGCTTGGTTTATGTTTAAATTTTCTCTTTGTTTTGTTAGCATGCATCGGTGAAGATGAAAAATTGTTGATAGAGAGATGTCATGATGCACGCTTTGAGAGGATCCATAGCGGTAATTTTTTTAATCTTTAATTGATTTGACATTAGTCTAAAGCCTATTGTAGAGGCTTCCCCCTTGCCAGATACGCTGTTCATTCTCTACGGAATTGATGGCTGACAATTTGAATGATTGTTGAAAAAGGTTCTAAGTGCCTGGACTCAACTTAAGCTTACATATAAACCTAGTTGTTGGCTAGCTGTTTCACTTTAGATTGTTCATAAATAAGAGAGAGAGGTGGACATTTCTCGTACTGATTTTTACATCTAATACAAAGCAAGGCATTATAATTCTCAACTGCTTTCTAAATCAATGATGAATGGATGTAGGCTTCAGTATTAAGATGACTGCGTTGGTCTTTCTGAACTTAAAACATGAAGTACCTGTTGGGAATATACGCTTGTAATTGATTCAGTTTCTTATTGAATCTTCAGAGCTGTTCTAGCTGAATATTCTGGTGCTACACTAGGAGTCTTATCTGCGGTATTGTATGGATGGAAAAGCCAAATATGGAGAAAGGTGATTTTGTGCTCTGTTTTTTAGTGTTCTTCTCTTGAAATTTATTCATTTTGAGACATTTTTTTGCCATCAGGTTTCTTTTTAAACTCTTGAAGTACTGCTCGAGTTGTAAATATCTCTTCGAGTTGTAAATACTGCTCAAGGTTTTGTGTTTATTAACATAGGCCCAGCCATCAAAATTATTTCCTGAGGCAACAATGACACAATAATTGATCTGCCCTAGTTTCATGAAAATCAAGTCCTAATCGAGACATTGTTGCATTCATAATGTGATGATTACAACCAGAGGAAACAGAAGAAGCTGTCTTGTGGATGAAAGTGTACCTTAACATGTAATTAACCAGTTTCAAAGCAGTTACCTTGTCCTCCTGGCCTGGTTCAAGTTAATTTCTATAAACTTTAGGTTTTCTATGAAATTGTTGTCTTTCAAACTTCCTCTGCGGTTATTTTTCTCAAACTTCTTTCATTACCGATATTAAACTATATTACGGATTATGCCACTAGGTAGTCTACTATTTGAAGGGATTATATCATTGTGGTATCCATTTGAAGAGAGAAATCCGTATTCCATTTCCCTGTATGTCCTGCTTAGTCTTTCTTGTTCTTTTTGAGTGAATAGCTCAATGGAGGTTGATCTTAGGTTCTTTATTGCAGAAGCGAGTTGCACTTTCATCTTTCAACATGTCGCCAAAATTTTGGAGACATTGGGGAAAGCCCAAAATTACAATCTTTCCCCAAATTTACGTATTATTTTCCATCAAGACATTAAACGCTCTGTTGTGACCTGCCCATCTATGTTCTACTCCAGAATACACCCATCTATACAGCCTATGTTACCCAAGCGGTCAAGCTTTATGGCTTGATTCCTGTGAGTTCATGTAGAAACAAATAAGCTCATTGCAAAGCTTGTGCTGTTTCGGATAAGACATGATATCGGTCAGGAATCAAGATATCTTTGCCGTTTACTTGTATAAAAAGAAGTATTGCAGGCAATGTGAACTTTGGTGTGACATTATTCATGCACTCAAGATAAATTAATTTAGTAATCAAGAGCATAAGCAGATCTTTTTTTAATACCTCCAATTATTTTGCTTATAGTTGTAGAGGTAAGAAAGTTTTCACTCGGTGATCTCATGATCATCAGTTGTAATTTTGGACATATTTTCATTCGTCCTTCACCTATGAGCCCTCAGAACATGTTGGAAGGTCTTTTTTGGTAGTCCTTATGTTTCTACAATATATATGGTGAACTTTCTGTCATTATAGGAAAAGGATAACTTTGGAGAACCAGTAAGAAAAAACTTATGCAGACAACAATTTCCAGAGTTATTCTTTCATTTGATTGGATTCCAAGTATTGTGTTCGTTTATGTTGAGTTTCTCATCTACATCAGACGTTTCATAGGTTGCTGGACTACTGGCAATGTTGGCATCATTCTATTTCTTATCTCAAGGATGGGCCACGAGAACGTACTCACCATTTTGTATCCTGCAGAGTATAATCTGTGCCATATCTTGGGTTCTTGTCGCCATTGTTTTTATCGTGTCAAGAAGCCTAACCTTACTGTTTTTCATGTTGAATGGACAATTACTCCTTGGTTGAAGTTTTATGCTTTATGGGGTTATGCAAGCTATCTCTTCAGTGTGAACTTTCAGGAAACTGGTTTTTAGTCGTATATCGATTCCATATGTTGCTATCTGCATGCTTACAATGGCTTGGCCTTAAACTACCTTTTTAAGATAGCATTGGTCCTATGCCATTGGTTCAAACGACGGATACTTTAGGAATTAGGGAAATGGCTTTTCCTATATCTGCTGGGATCTTGTCTGCATTAAGAAGGGTGATGGCACGACGTTTATCACTCAAGGTAATGCTCCTTTCTGCCAATCGTTTTATACAAAATCAACAGCTTAGGTGTACTCAATTGATCACAATTATTTGATCCTTTCAGAGCCAATTGAAAAGGCGACTGCATGCAATAACCATAGCTTCTGCTACATGCTTTCTATTCCCTTTTGCAATGTGGGATTCAATTTTGGTGAGTTTAATCTCATAAATATTCTCTTAAGAAATATATGTAGGCAGCTCTAGAGTCTTTGCTAACAAATTAACTGATGTCGTTTATCAAGTCTCTGTGATGGTCTTATTTTTATTTAATCAACTTCAGGGTTCTTTTGATAGCATCATGAAGTCACCGTTTCCAACTTGGGCATACCTGAGCACTGTTGTCTTTGGAATTGTTCTCATTTTCTACATTGATAATCTTGCCGAGGAGAGGTATGCCTGTTGGATTCTCTCGTCAAATATCTTTTTTATCCGCTTGCCCTGTTTTTGGTCCCTGTGTTTGTGTGACTGTGACTGAGGGACTTATCAAAATTCGCTTACACTCCTGGATAATTTGTTTGGCCTTTAGCATTGTAACTTTCCCTCTTAGTATATCTGGCCGGATGCTTTTGTCTTGCACATATTAGTTACTGAGTTAACCCTTTATTAATATTTTAAATGTCTGTTACTCTATTGTTAGCTCAAGCTAAGACCTCTGGCTCTTACTTGAGACCTTAATGGTCTTTACTTATTTTCGAAAGTATACCACGTAGAAAAGGAACTTTGTTCTCTTTACCTGATCAACATGAAAACTACCATTCAAATTACTACTCGGAGGACAAAAAGAATGTGATGATGATTTTAGTTTTCTTTCTTAGAATGAGTGGCTTTATGAAGCTTCACATTTACAGGTTTTATTTGGCTTTCAACACTTTCAAAAATTTGGTGGTCTATGACTGTGATTCAGAGACCTCCGTTATGGAAAAACTATGCTTGTCAGTGCTTGGCAGAGTTTTTTTGGTTACTCCACCACATGCACACGAAGTATTAAAGTTGTTCTCCGATATCGTTTTTTGTCCCTTCTTTTTATTTGTTTAACAATGAACTGGAGTTCCCAATAGTGGAAGTACACTTGTTTGAATGTTGCAATTCTTAGAGTAACGTGATTGGTAATAGTATAGCTGTTCATTTTATAAGTTATCTATCATATTGGAGAACATTCGTCCGTTGGGTTCTTAGATTTATTGAAGATTTGGAGATACCCTAAGAGATATGAACTATTTGATGACTAAATATTGGATCCCAGAAGGTTTGCCCCATGTTTCTTTGTCTAAATTTAGTAAATATGAGAGCTAGCTGCAGATGTGAATGCTTCTTCTGCCCTTCGATGTAAAAAGTACCTTGTAGTGTAGAAGGGAGCCGTGCTTTCTCTTGTGGCAGAAGGTAATGCGCACTGAAGGAAGATCTTACGCACCCTAATAGTCAACTGGCTGCTCGCAATCTGTTTTCTTTACCCTTTATGTCATTGAAAGTTTCTTCCTTTGCTACTTTTATTGAACCTGATTCCGAGAGTTGCAATAGTTGGAAGTTTTATCTTCTCCTGCGGCTTCCCTTTCTTTCTCCCTTCCACCTTTGTTGCCTGCACTTTGTGGATACGTTCCGTTGAGTAGAGACTGCCTCGATGGGAACCACTGCACCCTATCCACTTCCTGAATATCTTCCACCAGTATACTACTGTAGGCGTCTCTTATTGCTTTTCTTGTTTCGCTGTAGCAACTCGTGTACGCAGATACATACATGCTAACGAGAGGGAGAGAGATGGGTTTGTCCATTTCAATGTTCTATGCCGACTCAAATATATCAGATTTACTGTGATGTCAATGCTTGATAAGGATTGGGTACCGATTTTTTGTTTTGGCTTTTTCCAGCCACCCAACTCGAATGCCTGGAGTGTGACATCTTCAGAAAAGCTTTCCATCCTTTCCTAGTTCAATCCAACTTCTATGGATCTATTTTCTGCTACATTAGGGGGAAATCACTGGCTAGGCAACAGCGGTCCGGTCAATGTAGCATTAATTAATAAGAAGTCATCGGGAAAATCCTTTGGGTAGCCACGTGAGGGGCATCAAAGTTTCGATTTGCTCCAAGTTGATGTGATTCCCATAATGTAGTCAGAGATATATATTTTATAATTTTTTATTTTTTATTGAAGCGAACATAAGTTTACATTCAAAGTTTGTGGAAAAAGTGTCCATTTTAAAGTGCCGTCAATTTGATTTCTGTTGTAGGCCCCATCTTCCTTTGCTTGTAATTTGGCTTTTTTGATCTGTGTATTGTGCTGTATCGAGTTTGATTAATACTATACAGATTGTAATGACTGTATGGACCTATGTATAATCACTAAATGGACATGAAAGGTTGTTGTGGATTGCATCCATCTGCAGGTTGCATCTTGTTTTCTCTTCTCCGAGGCATTTAATCGGAGCTGGAGGATGCATTATTCTTATGGAGGTTGCATACAAAATGGATTTTTCGCTTGTTGGCTTTCTGATTTGCTCCCTAATTTTAGGGCTGGGTATGACTTCAGATCTTCTAAAGTTGTTTTTATGAAGTAGCTTTTAATGTACAATTATGGCTGCTTCTTGTAATCTGCCTTGGAAATATGCTGTATATTTGCAATGTTGAATTGCCCCTGGTTTCATCACATTAATTATGTTAGTTTTTACGATTGCCAAGGGGAACTGGTAGATTGTCACCTTCAGAGGGTGCTGTATGCTCTATGGTTTCTGTACTTATAAATTTTATTGTAAATGCAGTTTCTGGTCTGACAAATAGAGAATAAATTCATATATAAATTCATAAATAGATAAATAAATAAATAAATAAAGGCCTAATAAAACCTTGTTTGGGAGACTGCAACTTGTGCAACTATAGGTCTTTTAATGCAACTTGTGCCTTTTCTAGTGATAATGCTTGTCTATTGAAGTTGAGGTTAGTGTAAGGCTCTTTTGACTTGCGTTTTTCAAGTGCCAACTGACTAGGAGAAGTATCCTCAGCACGCGTAAAACGTCGTGTATAATGGCATTGTTCCGTCTCTTGAATCACGTCTATGACCATTTTATATATTTACTGATGTATGCTCATTCATTATTTGTACTCTTTCTGTATGTTAATCCATTGATGAAATTATAGGTGTTTTTGAAGCAACATCCTTGGAACGTTTTAGGAAATCACCTCTTCCAAATGACCTGTCAGAGGCGGCTTTCCAGTATCAACAACAGACGTCACCTCTTCCAACTTGAAGTAGGTATTCTCATTAACCCACATGACGTTAAATTTTCCACATTTGTTCAGAATCATTTATTCATTATCTCTGACTGTAAGACTTGGTGCTCAATTTTCTCCTTGGTTGATAATTGTTGTCATGATGCCGACTCAATTTCTTAATCAATGCTAAAATCTTACTTAGAGAGGCTTCACCGACTTTGTCTTGCAAATTATAAGATCCATGATTCTATATTCTACCTTAGTCCTGCATCTTACATAGTGTGCTTAATTTTCTTTGGCACTAAGTTTTCACCCATAAAAGCACATTGTAGAATAATAGAGGGTCCTTATTCTTCCACCGCATGCAATCTACGTCAATAATGTCATAATTTCGAGATTTCCTTTTTTTAATTCTTTTGGGGCTCATTGTCTCGGAAGAAATTTCCCAATGGTTTGTAGTCTCATATTCCATAAGCTGACTAATTACTGTGGCAACAAATGTAATATCGTGTTGGGTAGCACTCGAGTAGATGAGTTTGCCAAGAAGATGCAAGTTCATCATTGTCTTGTCACTGAAAATTTCTTCATCTTCTGGTAGCATATTGACATTTTGCTCTGTAGGAGTAGTTGCATACCTTCTCTGAGATAGAAAAATGCCTTGCTTGATTTGTGCTGCTGCGTCCATCCCTAAGAATTATATCTGATGCTCGAGATCCCTAGTCATAAATTGCTTTTATGACTTATCTTAGCCTATTGAATGCCTTCATAATTTCTATGTGAAAGGAGAAAATGATCCGCATATACTACGAGAATGCAAATACTCGAAAGGATTTTCTCAATCCTTTCGAGTATTTGCAAAGACTCCACTGAATTTCTCAATCCAAACCTGCAGGCTTTTCTGTAGGCTATATATCACGTTTAGTTTGCAAACTTGTGGTAATGTTCACTGAACTAAAAACCCTGGAGGTTGCTTCATATGCTTCATTTACAGATCATTTTTATCTATATTGAGAAAAGAGATTAGCCATGGTTAATTCCAATAGGGGTAAAGAACACAAGAAGAACTAAAATCGACCCACTAGAGAGAGAGTCTCGAAACAATTGATGCCATATGTTCCATGCATTAGACAACGTGCAACAAGAATGGAAGCACTCAAATAGGGCTTGTGTGCATGCGTGGACAGCATTTTGGTATGAGCAGTATCAAGAGGAGGATGACGGTTTTTACATTCAGCTGTTCCATTTTGTTGAGTACGAACATGAGAAATTTTATGAATATAGCCACAGAAATTGCCAAATGTATTCAGGCCAATCAAGCACTCCACTGCGTTTTTCGTATGACTTGAGCAACCTTTTCCTTAGTCCTACATTCTGAGAAGAGGAAGATGAAGGGATTGCAAAGGAGAAGAGCTTTTTATGACAAGTTGAGAGGAGAACACTCGAACAGTGACGGTTCCTTAACTCTTTAGCATCACAGGCAAAAAAGAGACGGATGCCTTCTTTGGCTTAATACCACTACATGGAAGCGATGATCAAGATAGAGTTTTTCTAATGGGTTTGAACTGATCATGAGAATGATATATAGAAGCCACCTGATTCACGTCCTCCACCAACCTTCCCCCTTCAGATTGAGGTCCTAAGGAAGAAAATTTAGATAGGACTTTATCGGATGATTGACATATATAATAAGGCTGACAGAAACTCTAAAAGAGAATGAGGAGAAACTGCGTTAATATGTCTGCTGTAATGATGAGATTATGAGGGTAGTGATCAGTTTGTCATGTGGGCAATCTCGGGGTTCAAGGCAGAAGAAGTCAACCTCTCACGTCCAGTTCAGGAAGTCAACCTCTCAGTAGCAGCAGCTGTTGGAGCCCAATTCGCCTTCCTGATGGATGCGCCGCCATCTCACACCATCATGGTTTCTGTTTGACCCAACAGCTATCTTTTTTCAGCCACACTGTGTGGTGAATTTCTTTATCTTTGGCGTCACTGTTTCCATTGATGACATGAGATTACTAGGAAGGTTTGGGCCTTTGTTCTGCCCATGCAGCTAAGTTGTACTGGCACAACGATCTGAGATCTTTGGAGAAAGAAGCCATGATATATATATATATATATATAATACCCTCTTAAAATATGTCAATGATATGATAAGTCAACGGTAGTCAGCAACCAGATGCACCAATGACTGTGGTCCGTGGTTGTAGTGAAAATAAGGTGCCTTAAAGCCTTCAAGATCAGTATGAGTTTTATATCATAACCTCAAGGCTGGGTATATTTTAATATTATGCTGTCCTTTAAATATTGTTTTCATTTTACCCACCTGGATTCCTTCTAAAAATGCTGAATTAATGTCCCCTCCTCTCCCTTCTCCTCTTTTATGCTAGGCATTGTCTACGTCCACTACGAGCTCTCGGAAGAAGAACAGGCTACGGCTCTCTAGAATTCTTCCCTGCTTCCGTCAGGAAAATCCTGGTTCATAATCTATGGTCTTACTGTTGGGTGAGTATGGTCAACCGTGGGTACATCCGTTGTCTTCTAGATTGAATGGATAGGCCAGCGTTGACCCTGAGCAGTTTGCCCAGTCCAGAGATTAGTAGCCTGAGTTGGACTCGTCGATCGGGCAGAATCTGATTTGTCAACGTTGTGCCCAATTTGGATCGGCTTACCAAGAAACACAGGACCCATCAAAGGGGGAGGGGGGGGGGGAGATATTCCCTCAACTGGTCTGATCTTCCTACTGAGTGAGCTCAATTGCCTCTCTCTCTCGCTCTCTCTCTCTCACTAATCTTCGTCCGCATCCCAGAGGACGTTGTTCAGTGCGAAAGCCAGCCTGACTCCGGCCTGGGCGAGCCGCATGTAGACCACCGGTAACCGGGTTAGAAAGTAGTCATCTGCAAATCCTCGCTCACATGGTAGGACTCACGTAAGTCAGCTTATTTTGGAGAGAGAGAGAGAGAGAGAGAGAGAGAGAGAGAGAGAGAGAGATGGTACCCTGA
The DNA here is from genome assembly GCA_902729315.2 of Spirodela intermedia. Classification (NCBI taxonomy): domain Eukaryota; kingdom Viridiplantae; phylum Streptophyta; class Magnoliopsida; order Alismatales; family Araceae; genus Spirodela; species Spirodela intermedia. The sequence goes on from LR746272.1 coordinate 6,561,123, forward strand.
GTGGAAAGGATAAATTAATGGCTGCTCACCTCCGAGAGCTGTCCCGTTGGTCGCGTTCCTGTAAGCCCAGTCGCAGGCTACTCGTACGCTCTCGGCGGCATCTCTGAACGAGAACATCACCCGTGCTTAGTTTCCATTTCTGGCAATTTCATGAAGATGATCAGGGCCGAGAGAGAGAGAGAGAGGATTGGAACGAACACGTCAGGGCATGTGTCCTCAGAGCTGCAGCCCAACCACGCTGGCACCTGGTCTGCCCACACTCCCTGTTGAATTCACGGGGGATGAGAAGAGAGGAACGCAAATCTAAGATAGTGAACCCATTGAACCTTCAGGGTTTTAGCGTTAGGGTTTACGGTGATGTTCCTGTCGATGTCCTGGATCATGGCCTCCACGCTGTTGTTGTAGAACCTCTGCTTGGCAGTCTCAATGATCCCTTCGTCCCACACCTGTGGAAGCGCCTGAAGGACTTCGTCAACTTCTTCAACTCGGCCTTAAGGAAGCTCGAGGAGAGAGAATAACTCACGCTATGGAGGTTGGATTTCTTCGAAAACCAGTGGACCTCGATGGTGCTGCCTCCCTTATCGGAGGAGAACCCAGCATGGAGCGGCTGCAGTACCAAGGTCAACCTTAGCGATATATAGCTCTGCAAGAAGCTTGAAACGATGCCGGGGAGGGGAGGAAACAGGGTTTCATACCTGGTGGATGTCCGCCATGAAGTGGGACAGGAAGAGCAGAGACTGCGTGAGGTTATCTGCCGGAAGAAAGACCAGAGACTGTTAGAGCGAGAGCGAGCGAGAGAGAGAGAGAGAGAGAGAGAGAGAGATTACAGTCCCCGTCGGCGAGAGGCGGCCCCCGGTGTCGGAGGAGCTGGTCGGTGTAGTTCTTGACTGCTCCCGACACGCACATGCCCTTCTCCCCCGTCCCCGCGGCATCCCGGCAGTCCCCTACGCCAGAGAATGGGAGAATGGTTGGAAGTTATCTTCTTGAGCAGACCCATCACTTTCTAGAGAGAGAAAATGATAATTGTGTAGTTTACTGTCGTAGTCGTAGCCGCAGATGAGGTCCGGGGTGTTGACGTAGTGCAGTGCGGTGGACCATGGGAGCCAATACCTGGCTCGGTCGGGCCAGGAGCAGACGTTGCCGAGATCGTTGTGGGCGAAGTCCGGCAGTAGCTCCTCCAGCACCTCTCTTGGCTCTTCTCTCAGGCGCCCCTGCGACAAAACACGCGTTACACAGGGAAAGTAGAGAGAGAGAGAGAGAGGGAGAGAGAGAGAGGACCTGTGCTATCCTGCAGACGATGCGGTGCCCATCTTCTCCCCAGGCATGGGAGAAGGGGAGGAGGATAGGGAGAACTAGGAGAGGAATGATGGACTGCAGTCCGCGGGGCATATTGTCCATGCAAGACGTTGATGATAGAGATAGAGCGAGGAGCGTAGCATTCTCCCCCCCGGGTTGACCTTAATTCACGAAGAAGGAAAAGCAGTATAGATGGAAGAAGATATGAGTCATCTTCGGACTGTTGATGATAGAGAGAGAAAGGTGTGAAGAACGTGATTGGAGGGGAGAGAGAGAGAGAGAGAAAGACGGAAGGGGTGAACTGCGTGATTGTTGGGTTGTCTGAGGCATTTATGTCCTGCTCGTACGTGGAGTTCCTGCATTCCGGAGAAGAGAATGGTTTCCCACGACGCGCATGCACGTGTAATCCACCAATAAAAATAGTCCATGTAGCACGTCGCGGGACTTGTGGATCCCCCTTATAACCTTATTTACCATAGGGTGATCCGCTGGGCTGTCCATGGGTTGCGTGAGAGAGAGAGAGAGAGCCAGGTTCGTTGAAGGGCGTGGATCAGATGAAAGAACAGAAAAATGAGTTTCATGTTCAGGCCCAATCTCTCTCTCTCTCTCTCTCTCTCTTTCTCTCTCACCAAATAAAGGGGAAATCTCTTCTAAAAATAAAATAAATTACTTCAACAATTTTACATTTACTGATTGGCCTCTCTCTCTCTCTCTCTCATCAAATAAAGGGGAAATCTTCTCCTAAAAATAAAATAAATTACTTCAACAATTTTATATTTACTGACTGGCCTCTCTCTCTCTCATCAAATAAAGGGGAAATCTTCTTCTAAAAAAATAAAATACTTCGACAATTTTATATTTACTGATTGGCCTCTGTTTCTCTGTCTCTCTGTCTCTGTCTCTCTCTTCATTTTGCTTAATGTCAAACCAAAACATGGAACAGTAAATGGGTTATGCTGCATATCTTCCGGTCCGTTGACGATTCTCAGACATGAAACTCTACTGAATAATAATTACTTCACGTCAAGAAGACTTTCAGAAACCTTTCCCAGAAGAAACGTTGACATTCTCTCAAGGCTTATTATTTCAGAATTTGGATAATAGATCGCTCAAAACTAATTCATGTCAAAGAAAATTTTCTAAATGGTTTATACTTCCAGAACTCTCATGTTTCTCCCACACACGGCGTAAACTTTCAATCAATGCTACAGGAATCGTATCTTTGCGGCTCGTGAAGCAGATATGAGGTAAATATTTAATAATGTTCAGATATGGTTGATGAGTCTGCCGCATTTTGCTCAGAATGAAGGCCATTCCCGTTGGGTTTCAAGATTTCGGTGTACAAGTTTTTAAACCGTACTAATTTGGGTTGGACTGTTTTAAATTTCCAGATTTTCTCGATCAGAATTGATTTCCAGGCTAGTAATAAAAAAAATTCATTATTATTCTAAGATTTTGGTTTACATATTTAAAGATATTGCCTTTCCCATTCTTGAAGATAACCATAAAACAATCTGAATCTCCACCTTTATTTTTTCTCAAGCCATTGGATAATCCCTTCATACTATTTCTTTTCGTTTCTACCAGAAAAGGCCTCACGGGAAGGACTCGATCTCTAGTTGCACACATCAAGCTTTAGATTGCTGGTAGGCAATAGAAGCGATTGATCACCCTCAAATTCACCGTTATCTTCTCCGTCCCTGGCCATGACCATCTTCTCCATGATCTCGTATAAATTGCTTCATTAAAACAAGTTTGACTCTTTTGTATCTTAGTATGAGAACAACATCAGAAGAACGTGAACTCAAGAGGGTTGGAACGGACCGTATGCTTCTGTAGGCCCTTTTCCTCCCTAAAATGGAGATGGTAGAAATGTATGTACATTAACAGATCGAAAAATCGATCCCTTTAGTTACTTCAATCCTTGCCTTATCTGGTCGCTATTGAGTTCTTGGGCTGGATAGAAATGTAATATCATAATGCACACACCATAACATAACACAATTTTTTTTAATGGTTCAGTCAAGCTTAGACCTACTCTCCTTCTTAATCCTCTTCTAGCAAGTTCACTGGGTTTCTTCCGAACATATGCAAATCGACTTCGAAAGGCACCAATCGTACCTAATATAAGAAATATGAACAAAATAAGACACGACTCTTCATGCCTGGATGAGACTACTGTGATAAGCTTGGTCTGTTCACTTAATCTTTAGATATCTCTAGAGTCTCGTTACTTGATGGTGCTTCTATGGTTGTAAGATTGATTCATAGACGCTTACAGATCTTTCATTCTTCTTGGTATTATATAGGTGTAGCCCTGTGCTGGACCCTGCAAAAAACTACTCATCCAATGGCTAGAAAATGGCCGGTAAAGCCAGTAGAATAAAGAGACAACAGAAACAGTCATAAAATGAGAGCCAACACTTGAAATCGATTTTTCAATTTCTTTAGATGATGGATGAAACTTATTGATGTAGTGATTGACCTTTATGCTTCCTTAACTTCAAATTTTCTAATGACTTCATCACTTTATGGGCTCTCACTTGTTTTTTATTTTCTATTTGACTGACATCAGTTGACATCTATTATGAGAGAGTCGATCCCTCTATCCTAATTAAAATTTCTTGAAATAAATCGGATTACTTTCTCCATCTGTTGACTAATACTTTGGATTATCAGGAATTAAAACATTGACTTTGGTTCACAAAATCTTCATTTATAGCCCAAAATTCATGAAAGTCGTTTTGTCTAATGATAAAAACGAACTTAATGTAAGGATCATTTGCTACAACAACAAGAATAAGCTGTCCTTATGCTGAAATGATGTTATCCTTAACTATGGAAGTCAAAATCTCACATTCTTAGTTATCTCCACCTTCTGAAGTTCACTGTTGCACATGAAGGCTAGATGGCAACATCTTGAGAGACCAAAGAGACTTTCACATTTGCTCCATAATATATTCATCGAATTCTATTCATAGTATAAGTTCCAAAATCTTATAAGTTACGTAAAACATAAAAGTTATGCCTTTAAGATGTGGAAAACAAATATTCGGATAAAATGGGTGAAACTCAACGAGATTCTGTAAATGGTTATGAATTAAAATAATGTATTCCATCTTATCATGTTGTTTGATGAATATATTTCAAAGATAGTCATTTTCGCTTGCCTCTTCTCCCTCACCTTAGTTGTTTGGCATGGCCCACCCTCCCCTTTTTACCTATTAACTATTTCCTTCATTCTCACACAGTATAGAGTCTTATTTACTTTTGTATTTTTTAATCTTCATTAGGGTTAGATATCATTAAATATCAGCATAGCCAATTATATATTCACGGCTAATACTCTGATGACTCTCCTCCTTCGTCCGTTATGATCAGTTTCCTCTTATTTCTCACGCAAAAATGAATCCATTAAATTAAAAATCGCTAGAAACCTGTATAAATTCGTTTTGACAGGTACATGCTATCTTAACATAAATTCCATCTATAATAACCGCCTACTGTCACCATTATCTCACAAAATTCTTTAGTATCAATATAAGTATTATGATTGTCGTCTTCCTCAATATCTACACAATATTAAATTTTTCATTCCAAAGACGTTGCTAGACAATGACTCGTGAAAGACATTCTATCCTTCTCCATCCTTCCAGTCATCGACAACCTACCTTTGAGAAATCCCTTCTCCATCCCCTATCCCCTCTCCCCAACGCTTCCTCCACTAAAATCGCCTGCAACCCCCAGATGCGACTCTGCGCCTTTTAAATCGTTTCTTCGCCTTGTTATATGGCTCGTTAAGCCTAGATGCAGCCACACTGTAAAACCCACCTACGTGGAGACCTAGGCATCTGTCACGCCATCCATTCGAATTCTTCCCTCAAATTTCTATTGTCATTGTCAACACCTTTATAATCCTCATCCACACCATCCCTCTAAAAACATAGTTGTGTTGTCCTTCCATTCCTATTTTTCTTGATGCCGAAATGGACATCAAGATAACACATTCCGCATTTTCCTTTTCAAAATTGAGAGATTTCATGTTTTACGTGTATGTTCGTATTGAACAAGGTTGCAGTAAAATTGAGCTATTTTTGCATCTTTTGTTACAATATGAAAGCAAAAGGCTGGATAAGGCTATTTATCTTCTGGTGGCCCGTTACTTCCCGAGAAACTACTTGATTTCTGATGAGTATTCCTTCAAGCACCCGTCATGTATATGTAACCGTTGGCCATCATGTCATGCGGGTAGAGGAGTGTGATCCATCACTTATGTACTTGATTGCTGATCAGTATTCCTTCAAAGCACTGGTCATCTTTCGAAGCCCTCGGCCATCATATCACGCGGGTAGAGCGATATGACAGATCACGCATGGGAAGCGTCTCAATCACCCCTTCAGCATAATTCTACGATCGCCCATGCATCCTGTTTCCCTCTAATTCATGATTATAGTGTTGTGTTCGGAGAGGTAAAAATACGAGGTCTAAGCTAGTTCCTAAAACATACTTTATGTTGCTTCATCAAAAACAAAATAGTCACCAATAAGATTGGCTCATCGAGTATTCCAAGAATATTCTTCTAGTTTTGAGGATAGTTTTAATGGAGGACTAAATAAAAGAACCACACGCCCAATTTTAAAATAATAGACAAGCATTCTACCATGACGGAGATGAAAATCTAGCTAAGTAAAATATTTTAAGGCTGTGGGATAGCAAATGTTTTCGCGTCGGTGACAGTAACTCAATTGTTACTGAATGATTCTACCATGTGAGAGGAAGAAAACCCATCAGAGGAGATGGGCTGATACCATTTAACTAAATGCTATTTTTCTGGGATTTAGGAAGCATTATCTAGTTAAGATCCAAAGAAAGCTCCAAAAATGAGTTATATTCGGGGTGGGTCTCCGTAAGCTTCCCGAACTCCCGCAGATTTTCATGTTGCTCAGAGAATTATATAAATAGTACTCTCTGATAGATAGTAACACAAGGGTGAGAGACGCTTTGAAAGGAGACATGAGCGTTTAATTGCCGTGAGGGTGCTCTGATGGAAGTTGCGAGTTGCCATGAGGCGCTGAAACACCGCCGACCTTAGTAGATGAATTCCGAGGAACGTTTGAGTTGGAAGTTCTAATCTATAGCGTAGCTGGATAAGCACGAAGAAGCGCTGGTTTCTATTGTTTGACTTTTCTATTTAGTTTTAATGTTCAACGCTGAAAAGTCTGAAATGACAGCCCTCCATCCCAGCCACGTTGACCATGGATTTGTTCACCTCGGGATTTATTTCTCCCTTCTGACCACCCTTCTGTGAGCTCGGTAAGCCAATTCGCTGATGTGTACGAGCGCTCTTTTGTGAATATATTGCAAAATCCTCGGTGTATTGGATCATGGGTACTTGATTTGCGCTCTTCTCACGGACGGTCGATCCGATTCAACTCTGAGTTGCATGTCTGGTCGCCCGATCTTTCACCGTTGACATGGCGTTGAAACCTTGTCGTATTCCCTCGGTTGCGCGGTAGAAACTGAAGGTAACCCACAGAAGTCGGTCCTTTCGGATCTCCGCGATAGGAACGACAAGTTTATCTGACGCTTAGGAATATTCCCACCTCTTCGTTCCTTTCTCACTCGGAGGCTTCACGTTGAAGATTATCTTTTTGGAGAACAGGCTGTTGGTTGATGGAGAGGGGATAGCGTGAGGATAACTCAAAAGGGCTCAACGGACATGTGTACCTTCCTTTCTGGAGTCTCTCACGGGACGGCCCTGCCAATGAGGGGGGGTTCCTTGTCGTCTTCTCTCTCTCTCCCCAATCCAAACTGTATAAATACTTCCAGTGGATTGGGGAATTAGGAAAACTGCGGTCGGTGTTGACTCTGGAGGCGAAGGAGATCATGGGTTCTATCTCGTGTGTCCTCCCTATCCTCTTCCTAGTGGTTTCTCTCTCTATCAGTTCTACGGACGGATGGGGCAAGTTGGGCCACTTCATGGTCTGCAAGATCACAGAGGTGCCCACTTTCATTCCCCCTCCTCTCCATCTCTTCGGATCCCTTTTCTCCTCGTCTCATCGCTAAAACGCGAGATTTTCTCCGCTGGGATTTCTACAGAAGTACCTGTCGGAGAACGCGACGAGGGCGGTGGTGGATCTCCTCCCGCCGGTCGCCGGCGGCGAGCTGGCGGCGGTGTGCTCGTGGGCCGACGAGGTGCGGTTCCGCTACCGCTGGTCCAGTCCACTCCACTACGCTAACACACCGGGGGTGTGCGACTTCACGGTCAAAAGTAATGCTCCCCTCCCTTACCGCCCCGGAGATCAAACCATCCGTTCGATCGATTAACTTGCTCCCCAAGCGTTCCTCAAAGTCCGATATGCGAGGCGAATTCCTAATTGGATTTCAGAGGCTTCTTCCTAACCGGGTTGAGAACGGCAGTCGCTGGTATAGCCATTGCTACTGACCTTACCAGTACTGCGATTTGGATTCAGTCAACAATAGATCTAGGATGCTGACAGGGCCTTTGAGGATCGGACGGTAGTAATTTTTCAACGTGAGTGATGGGTCTGGTCAACGGGGACGGGGATAAGCATACCGGTGCCATGAGGGAACAGGGCCCCGGCCTTATCTGAGCGGGCCTAAGATGAATCAGGGCTGCGAGAGTAGCCTCGTCAACGGGTTCAAGGATGTCGTTGATGAATTGAGTCCTTACCCAGCTATAACTTCGCGGTGAAGTTCGTGGGCGTCCACACGAAGGAGCTGTAAATTAAGAGTGTTAGAGGTTCCATATAGAATCTTTGTTGACCAGAAGAATATCCATTTAGGTTTTCACAATTAATCGATAGATTTTGTGGTTGACCCCATTTGTTGTGGAAGACTAGGGACGGAACTATTGGGCTGCCTTTGGCCACATCGTTCAGCACTCAGGGCGTGAAAGGATGTTCTTCACTGGATGGGTTTATTTGCGTTTTTCCCATTTAATGTTATTTATTGCAAGATGCTTAAATTACAACGACTACCGTTCTAATTTCCAAGATTTTAATCCTCCACACATAACACATAGTAATCGTTTTCGTTATATAGTTGCTTACTGTCGTTAAATACCAGATTTTTGTTTCATATTTGTGACATTTTTTGGAATATATAAAAACTTTTTATACTGATGAAAACCTCCCCGCCCCCCGCCCAAAAAAAAGAAAAAAAAGAAAAAAAAGAAAAAAAAGAGGAGAAAAACAACCCAAAACACTTCCAGTCCTATTTGTGCAGCTCAGAACCCAAACCTTATCCACGCCCATTCCCCTTCTGTCGGCCATCTCCCGCACCTATCCGGTAACCCGCGTCGCCACGCTTTCCACTTCCTCAGGCCGTCTACAGTCTCTTTCGTGCAGGGGGTGGATGTAAAGTTCAAAGATTATTAGGAGTGGAGAGTCGTTGAGAATTCCCGTGTAGGTTGAAACCACATCGAGCTTTCATTTCCCCTGCTGCCCATCAATTACGACTCCCTCAACTACATTTGGGCCGTCGAAGATCCCTGGTAGAGTACTGCATGGCCCTGTAAAATGCTTTGTTATGTTTCTTGAAGGGGACTGCCACAATGCGAAGAGGACGCAGAATATGTGTGTGGTGGGAGCCATCAACAACTACACGGCACAGCTCCGCACCTACGGAAAGTCTTCCAGTGGATGTAAGACAAGTCTCAGACTGATCATCCATAGAGAAGCAAATATGAGTCGGTATACACGCTGATTAGTTCCATCACATGCTGGTTTGCATAACCAGATAACCTGACAGAGAGCCTGATGTTCCTCGCTCACTTCATGGGGGACATCCACCAGCCTCTGCATGTCGGGTTCCTCGACGACGAAGGTGGGAACACCATTCTCGTCCGGTGGTACAGGAGGAAGACCAACCTTCACCATGTGAGCACTGTCCTCTGTTGGAAGTCTATTTCGTCTCTATCCGAGGGGGAGAGAGAGAGACTAACACCATGTGTTTTGTCGCTGTTTCAGGTGTGGGACGTGAGCATGATTGAGACGGCTATGAAGGACTTCTACAACAAAGACGAGAACATCATGATAGAAAGTATCGAGAGGAACATCACCGTAAGTAAGAAAGAATTAGTCGATGTGCCAGTGAACTCGTCGATCAAGGCCGCAACGTTAGAGTAGTAGAGTTAAATGAGTTGCATCTATGATACTGTTTCTTCCATTAAAGTTTCTTCCATCCTTCTGAGTTGCATGCGAAAATTTCTCATCCATGTGAACATATTTCATAAGTCGACCAACATTAGAAATACAGTAACTAAAATAGTTTCAAGTAAAAAGGCTCTAACTAACTGTACAGACTACAACAACTTAGTGTATTAATCTGAAATAGACTGCTAGATTTATTTACGACCAACTTATCTGTCACATTTCTATATATTTAGTTAATACTCGAAGGTCATCATCAGACATCTTTACCTCATCGTAAAATTAATTGCTCTTATTACATTTAATAATTTGATTTCCTATGGTTTTCTTATCGTCATAGATGAGTATTATCCATTTTGAGCAAGTCTTACATCAGATCCTATTCTTCCTTTTCAGGGTAACTGGGCGGATGATATTGTTGATTGGGAGACGTGTAATAGAAAGACTGTGACTTGTGCACCCCAGTACGTGATAGAAACCTCAAAAATTCCTGACATTTACACTACAATATAATGAAGCAGATACAAACCAACTGTTGCATATTTTTCAATTAAATAAGAAATTGTTCTTAAACTGACAGGTACGCGTCTGAGAGCATTGACCTATCTTGTAAGTATGCATACAAGGATGTAGAGCAAAACACAACATTGACAGGTACATGCTCCAGAAAAAAATACCGATTTTTTAGTATTGATATTTCTATTTATGTCACTAAGCGAAAATGCCTGATCTTATGCAGATGACTATTTCTTCTCCCGATACCCAATTATGGAGAAGAGGATTGCACAGGCTGGGTTGAGATTGGCCACATTGCTCAACAGCATATTCGATCCAAGTTTTAACTCAATAAATCCTGGGTTGCAGATTGCATGAACTTCGTATCATTCTTGTTCAGTTCTTCTATCTTTTTGCGTTTTGATCTATGTTAAACGAATAATGAAATGTTGAATCTTCTGTGGATAATAAATAAGGTTTCGATGTGGATATCAATAAATTATAAAAGGGATTTACACCTGTAACAAATCCCGGTTGTAAATCATTTAGTATATTTTTTCACTGCCATTTCTTCTTAGTAAAATCATCGCACTGTAGCAAAGAAAAGTTATTACAAAGCTTTATGAGCGACTATCTGACTAGTATAGTCCACTAAAACTCAGGATAAACTCAACACAAGCTTTGGGAAGGGAGTACCTAATCCTGGATGAAACTATTATTGTACAATGTATTATGTAGACACATCATCATTCTAAACCAATTAGTAATGGACATGATTCTCTAACATCATTATAAAAAAAAATTAAATGTGAAAAGAGATGCTCAAATATCTGGAATAATTTTCAACAACCTACTTTAGAGACTTTTCTAAATAAGTTTTTCATATAGAATAATGTGTAGAAGGAACCCGAAATAAATCAAAAATAAAAATCTAATACTTAGTAAGGTTTTCACCAATTCATGAAAATGCGTGCATTGATTATAAAAGTTACGAAAAAAGCCAAGGATCTCGCACAACTATCTCTTTCTGATTTGTTACGTTCCTTGCTGGCATGTGAGATGGGTCTAGAAAAATTTGTTATGAGTGAAGAAAAATCAATTAGGAAATCAATGGTCTTGAAATCCTCCGAAGTTAAAGATGGAGAAGAGACCTCAGAGGATGAAGAATATTCGAAGAGATCGTCATGTTGACTCGGAGACTTAAAAGATTTCTTGTTAGAAAGGGGAACACATTTTTAATAAAGTCTAAAAAATTTCTTGTTGCTATTACTGATGAATTTAAAAATGAGCTAATAAATTTTGAGTGGAGAAAACAAAGTCACTTGAAGGCTGTTTACCTAAAGCTCAAGTGTGATAAAAATAAAAACAACGCAATTATGGTGACCTGGAGTGATGGAGATGAATCTTCATTGAAAACAAAGCAAATGTTTGCTTTGCAGCCCATGAGCAGGAGGTAAAATACTTACCCATTGATGAAATGTCTACAGAGGAATCGAATGATTTCACTGCTGATTTTGAACGTGCACTAGATTTTGTTAAATTTGAACTGAAACTTTTTTAGGAAGAAAAGTAGTTTCCTATAAGAAAATCTGAAATCTCTTTCTTAGAAATTAGAAGTCAGTCAAAAGTATGTAGAAATTCAGAAATCACAAAATAATAAATTTTCCAAGGAAAATATGGATCTTAGATCACAATTGGATAAAAACATAAGGTTCCTTCTGTTGAAACTGTCATATATCTGATATATGTGCATAAAGAAAATGCAAAATTAAAATTTTATTTTCTGAAATTTAGCAACAATTAGTAGAAATTGGAGATTTTTTTTGAAACCATAGGTATATAACTAGATAATGAATTAGGTATGCTAGTTGGGCGGGAGAAAAGAAAAATCAAAAACAGAAAATCTTAGTCATAAAATTCTCTTATGAAATGAAAAGTAATTCAAGTAAATGACTTCTAATTTTCACCAACAATGAACTTATAATATAAACTGAGCTTGATATATATTTCATACATCCATTGAAATTTTTCATTACTCCATTCAATGGCTAATTTTAAATACTGAAATATCAAATTTATTCAGATATGAATCTCGTCTTCCTACTTAAAAGAATAGTGTCATGATTTTGTGAGGAGGTAGAAACGGATCTCACGATTTTTCTTCAAACCTAAATTGAAGTATTAGAAATTACTTTCAAATTTATGAGTTTGCTTGGCTCACCACTTGAAAATGGAAAATAATGTGGTCCCTGAATTAGTAATTGAGGATAGCAATATACTCTAGTATTATCTAGCGGTGAGTTCCTACAACCATTAACAACATTATTAAAACAAGGAAAAATTTTGAGGAAGAAAAATCTAGGGAGGACACTATAATTGAACTAATGTGACCTACATAAGAAGGCATGATTTATCAAGTATTCTGCCTACCTTAAATGTATAATGTTTTTAAAAAATATTGAATGATATTTTTTAGACAAATATCCAATAATTAAAAATTGTACCAAAAAAATATTAATGATTTTTAGTTTTATCCAAAGTATTACATGTGGTTGAAGGATCAGTAAAAAAAATAAGAGAACTGATGAGAAATGTGGATCATGGTTTCTATTGTTATCAGTTATTATTCTTTTCTTAAAACCATTGAACTCTACATGATTGGAAAGTGTATTAACCATCTGACTTAAAATGAATTCACCATACGTAAATTGGATCTGCCCAATTAAGCTCAAATTTTAATCATTTGTTTCCATTAGACCTAAGTGCTTTCTTGCACGAAGCAGGTTTGTCATATGATGTATTGCTGAAGATGGAGACGTGAATAACCCAAGAAGACACTACTTTATCAAGAAGACGCATTACATGGAAAACGAAACCTGAAACTGTATTGAAGGTAATAATGAGTTCCGAGCTCCTCATGCAAAGAAAATGGACATTGGGTGGGGTACAGTGGATGGCTGTATTGACAAGTTTGACCAATCATCTTTAATTTTGTGAACATTATAACAACAGACACCCAGGCTATCATAACAAAAGATGTAATTTTAATTAATATGAAGGATGGTTGATAACTAAATTGATCCTTTGAAAAATTACTCCAATGCAACTCGAAGCGTTTAACAAACCCATCAAACTCGATTGGCTTAACGAAGAGAATTCAGAGCACAAAGACTTGTGTTGGAGAAAAGTTAACAGAGGATGGCACTAGACGCCCACCGAAATCCCTTCTTTTTTCTGATATAACTACATTGATCCTTCGACAGATGACTCCAATGCAAGTCGATGTTTCAAAAGGTCCGTGTAGACCCCCTTGTCTTTATAGAACGAGAATTCAGAGCACAGAAGACTTGCCTTGCAGATTAAATTAACAGAAGATGGCATTAAAAACGCCCTCCAAAATGTCTTCTTTTCCTGTTACTTCATCCAAGTCATTTTGCATTCGTCATTGTTTCCTAGTTTAGTCGCCTGCAGAAGCTCAGTCCTCTTGATGACCTCCAGAGACAAGGTCGTCCAAGCAAGAAGAGGCCCTCTTCCTCCCAGGCATTACCAATTAGACGGTCTATAGTGGGCATGAGCAGTCCGTTCTCTCTCATCCGTTAATGTATAATGATTTACTAATATTGTAATAAGGTTGATTACATTAAATTATATTTGATGGGTTTCTTATTGGCTTCAATTGAATTTCTTTTGATATAATTTCATTTAGTTTAAGATCAAGATATCTATAAATAACGGGTTGCGTATTGTTAGGCAGTTAAATTACTGTCATGCATTGAAATTGGTTTTGCTTGTCTTCCCATGGATGCTTCGGTTTATCACTACTTTATTCTGTCTTTTTGTTCATCTGGTTCAATCTCCATCAGGGTGTTGAGAGAGGACAGGGACGGAACAATCTTCTGATTTTTAAGAGAAGCATATTCACTGTAGAATTATAATTTAAGAGCATCGATTGGGCTTGGATTGGATGACGGATAGAGCAAGAACTGGGTGAGACCCTAAAGAAGATACACATGTTAGAAGAAGGATAAAGAGAGAAACTATCCATGCTTTAGATGGAAATTGTCCTATAGGAAAATGGAAGGACGGGAGAGAGAGAGAAAGGTAATATCCAACAGATTTACTCAATAAGAGACTCGTCTCGGACTCACATATTCGCATAAATTCCTAGCGTGTCGACTGGTTCGTGAAAGATGACACCTAGCTCGTCCTTTAAGGAAAGAAATCCCCCAGGATTTTCTTCCTTTTTCAGCGATCAGATATGAACCCCGATAGCCAATAACATCTCTCAACGCATGTTGAGAACTTAATACGGTGAAAATCAATGGTTTGCATATTTGTTTTAGTGCGGACGCTCTCTCTCTCTCTCCCCACAGCCATCTATCTGTCCGGATCTCTCCTGTATACTCCCTATCCTCGACGGCGTCGCCTCAAAACTGTATAAATATGTGGAACCGACGTCTCTGAAACTATCAAAGGACGGACCAAGGTCGAGATGGGTTTCTTCTGGCGCTTGCTCCCGGTCTTCCTTGCCTATTTCTCCATAGGCAGAATAGATGCCTGGGGTAGGGAAGGCCATTTCATGGTTTGCAAGATTGCAGAGGTCCCAGAACTTTGTGGCTTATGCCTCACCTCCAGATCTTTTTTCTGCCTGCTTCCTAACCGAAGAGGATTTTACTGGTTTCTCTTCCCGCAGAAGTTCTTGACGGAGAACGCGAGGGAAGCGGTGGCGAATCTACTGCCGCCGGTGGCGCGTGGGGACCTAGCAGCGGTCTGCTCGTGGGCAGATGACATTCTGACCCGTTACCCCTGGTCCTTTCCCCTCCATTACGTTAATACGCCTGGCGTCTGCAACTATGACCAGTCCAGTAAAGCCATCCTCTCTCTCTCTCTCTCTCTCTCTCTCTCTCGCACATACATATATATCAACATCTCTTCAACAGGGGACTGCCACAATGATGACGGAGTCCAGGGAATGTGCGTGGTGGGAGCCATCAATAACTACACTACACAGCTTCGTACCTTCGGCCAACCCTTCAGTAGATGTGAGAGGAATCTAATGCTGATTATCATCCGAATTACCCGCTTGCTCAGAACCCATAGTTATCATTCTCTATCCCGGTTGAACCAGATAATCTGACTGAGAGCCTCATGTTCCTCGCCCATTTGGTGGGGGATGTCCACGATCCCGTGGATGTGAGTTTCTACGATGACGAAGGTGGCATCTTTATCATTGTCTACTGGTACGGGTCAAAGACCAACCTTCACAGGGTGAGTTCTCTAAGTTTCTTCCTTGTTAGGCTGCTCTGCACAGAGAGAGAGATTGACGTCGTGTCTTGGTTTTGTTTCAGGTCTGGGATGTAAACATTGTACAGACCGCCATTAATAAGATTTACAAGAATAATGTCAACGCCATGATAGAAAGCATTGAGGGAAACATCACTGTAAGTCTGATAGTGTATTTTCTAATAAATGTTTGAGTCAGTTAGTAGCGTTCATGGACGTCATGGGAAAGACTTTGGGCAGAAAAGCATAAGCAATGCTTAAATGATCTCACTGTAGATGGGGTAAGTAATGCGGTAAGCCTAAATAACTAGGACAACAATATGTTTCTAGTTTATGATTATCCACGATAGACACATTGAAAGTTGGTCTACTCACTGATTTCACAATCACGTTCAATTTAGGCTATGTAATTTTCTTACTTGATTAAATAGGAATATATACCCTTCATATAAAAGAATTTTTAGTTCAAACTTAATAGATTTTATTACATAAATTATTACCTCATGACTTCATAATCGTGTACACCTGACTAAAAAAAACAATCTTCTTTGTATTATCACTCTTTTTGTGTTTTTTTCTCTTGAAAATTGACGTCTGATGTTCATTACTGTTTTCAAATATTTGACACAATGGATGTAGGTTATTTAAGATGATACATGGTAATAATATTCTTGAATTTTTGTAGGAGAATTGGAACGGCGAGATCATCCAGTGGCAGAGCTGCGCAAGCAATGACTTGACTTGTGTAACGGAGTAAGCTATATCGTACCCGATTTTTAAAACATAGAGCATTGTCAAATTAGAATTGCGTGGCTTGACACATTTATTGACACTGGATACTTTGAATAAATTTAAAAAACGTGGAGCACAATAGGTATGCCTCTGAGAGCATCATGCTTTGTTGCGATTATGCATATAAGGGAGTGAAGGAGAACTCGTCTCTCGGAGGTACATGGATCTTCATGCACTGAAACTCAATGCCAAAAGTGAAACTTGAACCTTGTTACTGAAGAAATGGTGCTTGATGCCATACAGATGAGTATTTCTTCACTAGGCTGCCCGTTGTTGAGAAGAGAATTGCACAAGCTGGAGTAAGGTTGGCAGCGTTACTCAACAAC
The DNA here is from genome assembly GCA_902729315.2 of Spirodela intermedia. Taxonomy (NCBI): domain Eukaryota; kingdom Viridiplantae; phylum Streptophyta; class Magnoliopsida; order Alismatales; family Araceae; genus Spirodela; species Spirodela intermedia. The sequence goes on from LR746272.1 coordinate 6,577,489, forward strand.
ATTTTTTATCGGACTCCAAAAAAAGGTAGCGTGAATCTTGTATCCGGATAGTTTAAACTGGGTGCATCTTCCCAGTGAATAATTCTAGATCAAGAAACAAGAAAATGGGATGCACTCTTTTCCTATGTCCACTCTGATTAATCAAGACTGTCTGTCTATCTGTCTGTCTGTCTCTCTCTGTCTGTCTGTCTGTCTCTCTCTCTCTCTCTCTCTCTCTCTCTCTCTCTCTCTCTCTCTCTCTCTCTCTCTCTCTCTCACACACACACACACACACACACACACACACACACACACACACACATGTCATTTAAAGACAGATCCGATCAACAGAAGCAAGGTATCAAGGATGAATCGGCAGGTCTCACTCGCCTCTCGGTTGGATCTCCTCTCACCATGGACTCGATATAAAACGCAAAATATGGGAGAAAATAAAAAATAACGTTTACATCTTAAAGAAGATGAAGTTTTCGGGTTGATGGATGTGGAAGTTGAGAAAGCAAAAAAAGGGACTCCTTTTTCGGAGATATATTGTATATTCAAAGTGTTATAGCCTTGTTCTTGGAACGATTTGTGCTCGAAAGGAGCGACGCCTCCGTTTACCCTGCTAATCCCAGCGGGCAATAACAACCTAAAAGAATCGAGCAGAGTTCTTCCCAGTGGGCTGCTTGAGCTTCGAGTTCAAGAAGATGCTCGATGAGCGAAGCTGTCGCCGAGTTTTAGGGGAGGAGTGAGACACATTGTTCAACTGGAATACAAAATGATGTCCAGAAGATTGCAGTTAAAAGAGAGGAGCGAGTAGAAACAACTGAGAATTTTACACCTCCAGCCTGTGACTTAGTTCAGTCCTAGTAAACTAATAATGGCTTCAGACTACATGCCTATCCTAGAGATAGAAGATGCCTCGTATTTATCTAAAATATGAACATTACCTACTTTCTTAAGAAAATATGAAATTCATCTTGATGCGCATCACTCTTTGCAAAATTCCCAGTCCAGAGACGCATCGTCAGTGCCAACAACATCCCGATGAGTTTCGCATCTATATCACCTCTGTTCAACCCTTGAACAGACAACAGCGCTAGAAACTAATTTTCTAAAATAGGATACTTGTGAAAAGATTATAGCTCTCCTTCGCATAGCTGTGCTGGTGATACATTTTCCATAAATATATTTATTAAGACCTATTGAAATTGATGAAAGGAGACACTTCAGCTCACTTGTTCTCCACCGTTCCAACGAAGTTAGTTATCTAATGAATGAAGCCCGATTATGATGTTGATTTTGATACCTTCTCTACCTTGTCCCAAGGGATCATATCTCATTTTCTGCTTCTCTCTCCTGTGATATCCTCTTCCATTACGAATTTAGATTTTTCAAAAATGGTTGGTAATGTATCGTCAGTCTACTTTCAAACAGAAAACCGCATAACCCTAACTGCTACAGTGACTGATACATTTCAAAAATCACTTGCCTGATGGCGTTAGATGATGCTCTCAATTGAGAAAACATTTATGATTAGAAAAGGGTTTATGATGAAAAATAAAATGTAATGCGAAGTGGCGCGATCTGAGGGAGATAAGAGAACTTAGACAAAGTTTTGGCAACTAAGAGTATTATTTATGCGAGTAATGAGCTTGAGAGAGGCAAGAGGCGCGATGTAAGGGCAGGCTCTATGACAAATATTTTCTTGGAGGATCAAGAAAGGAAAGAATTGGGGTAAATAGAGTAAGCACACAAAAATAAAATCTTGATAATATTTTTGCGGGAAAACTTTAGAAGTTTCGTCATTTAAAGAAAAGGGCTCATAAATGAATGAAATGGCGTGCTATATAATGAAGAATACGCGGCCATCGAGATTTCTCAACCCATCAATGCAGAGAGCGGATCTTATTGGGGTGATTTTTCCTTTAGTACTCTCTTAAGAGAGAACAGAAATATTTATTTCAAGTTAGGGAAAGAACGAGTAAAGGCCATTGGTCTCTACCATCCTCCGTAGAAATCGTAGAAAGTATCACCCGAGATAGGGAAGATGTCGTCGGTTGTGCAAGTTATCCCTCTCTCAGGAGAGGGGCGAATCCCCTTGTAAAAGTAAATACGGAACTCCGTGTTTGTAAGGCCCTTATTATGATGTTTTCTCTCTATGAACCCTGCACAACATATATTTATGTAAGGTGGATTCGGGACGTGAGAAGATGAGCTGGAGTCTGCCGCATCAGGCTGAGGTATCTGGGTTTCTTCTCGCATGAGTTCCCTCTCCTCTTCCTGGTTATTTCTTCCTCCGTCAAAGGGGCGGATGCGTGGGGAATGGAGGGCCATTTACAGCGCAGGATCGCCGAGATGCCCAACCATAATCACTCTGTACATTTCTGATTTTCTGTCCAATGGATCAAGTAATAGATATCTCTCCTTGTTTGATTTTACCTCTCACTAAAGTTGAAGAAAATCTCTGATTATCTTATTAAACTGGGTAGTGAGGGAATTACCGTAATGAATCACAAATCTTGGCACAGAAATGATGGGTTAGGACAAAGGGTTAAGCATTCATTAATGAGAATAATGTTTGTCAAATATGAATAAGGTTCCAGGTATCTTAGGAAGGTTTACATTCTAAGTAGAAATATAATGCTTGATTAATTCAAATAATCCTGTCCGTTAGTGTTTTTTTTTCTAAAAAAGGGCTTATATTCACTTGAGGGTAAACATCTCTGCCCTAACATGCAACAGCCTGCTTATAAATCACAGTCTGAGCATAACCCACACATAAGTATCATTCTATTGTTTTTCTCTTTCCTCTCTCTAGGAAAGGATAGCGGTGATTCTTGATGGTGACCTGGGCATCCATTTATTCTGCCTGTTAAAGATCAGCCTAACCGAGCCTTAATCTTATTGTTTCTCTCTCTGTCTCTCTCTCCCTCTCTAAGAGAATATTTATCTTCAGATAACGTACTTCAACCTTATGATCCTCTATGCCTAATGAAAGGCGAAAATTCCTTTTAAAACTCTATTTATGTGTTTTCAAAGAAACGTACTTCAACCTTATGATTCTCGATTTTGTAACTCATTAAAATCATCAAATCATCCGCACAAATCATGGAATCAGACAGAAATATTCAAATTCATTCATCCTCATTAATGAATGAAGCAAGAGTCTGATATCAAACGAAAGCGTTGTTTCTATGAACGGAGCAGCACAATGTGATTATCGATCAATCCGAGGAAGAAACAACGCAAATATGAGTTCAACCTTCGAAAATATCAGAAAATATGCATTAAAAATAAAATTTTGATACTATATTTGTTAAAGACAAACCCCCCAATTGTGCAGAGACCTACTATGAAAGATGGGGATCAAACCCACCCCTGCAAGCTACTTGGGCAGGGATTGAAGCCAAAATCAGTCTAGATCAGCTATCTATGTTAGAAGCCAATATGCTAAAATTTGGACGTCTAGTTAAATGCTTTCCTTAAAAATCCGCACTGACACTGCCATGGTGGGGAATCAAACCCCAGCCCAAAAATAAATAAAACCTACGTAGGGTATAAATTATCACCCAAAATCAGATCAGAGGTCACTGGTATCGATCTTACTAGGGAAATTCCAAACATATTAAAACATAATATATTGCAACATAAAAAAATAAAAAAAATAATATACCAGAAAAAGCCATCGCCACCAAGGAGGGAGGGGGGGAGGGCACTGACCCATGCAAACTACTCCAGGAGGAGAGCAAAAGTCTTCCTTGATGATCATCAAATGAGATGAGATGCAATGAGAGGCCACAAACTTCGATATTTATAAGCCAATTCCAGGTAGTACCCATTGAAGCGAATCGATCAATATCACTGCACATGCTATCCTCAGACTGATATCTTTCATCTTCTTCCTCATGCAATTAAGATCAGACGGCCTGCCCAAATAAGCCAAATGGGTCACTGAAAACAAGCAAGTTACCACCAGAAACTAACCTACAGGTTATCAAGGGAAAGCAGGTACTTTTATTATCTCCCCTGGAAGAAAACTTAAAACCAAGAAAGGAAAGACAGCAACCTAAGCAGACTCGACACCCCCCCCTACTTTCTTTCCCCCTTGTCTCCACCCCCTTCTCTCTAAGAAGCTCGAACAGTTACTCTCCTGAAATGTGGCTCAGAACCCATACTTCCCCACCCTTCTTGGTCCACCTATTGCATGCGGATTGCTCCGCAAGCTGGTTTCGTTCCCCATTTAGAAGGACCGAGGGGAGTTGAAGACGGAGTGGAGCCCTCTCCAGTCCCAGGAATCGGCCGCCGGTGAAGCAATGAGGGCAGCTGCAGCAACAACGACGGCAACAGCCAGCAACCCGCCGGCCACACCGCAGGCTGAGCAGCGGGTGATCCTCTTCAGGACTGCCTTGCAGTGCTTGTCCGCCTCCTTGATGGCCGCCTTGGTGCCAGCATCCACGTCTCCCGCAAGGGCCCTGTGGTTCTGTTCCAAGAATGGAAAGTAGGGCTTGGTCAGAGTCTCACCATCATATGATTCTATTTCAAGATATCTCCGATCCCCCGCCCACCTTTTCCCTCAGACTCTTCAGGGACTCCCGCAGGGCGTCGTGGGAGGAGAACTTAGCGGCGTACTGGTGCTTCCACTCGGCGGAGAGCTTCCGAAGGACGATGAGACTGGCTTCGATGTTTTCCATATGAAGCTTCTCCTGCTTCCATTAACACACCCAGATTTAGGAAGAGATTGAGAAGCTGCAGAACTGGAGACCGTCAGATAACCTGCTTACCCACTGCTTGAAGCACTCCGAGTTCTGAGTCAGGCACCAGATGAAGACGTCAGCTGCTTCCGCTGACAATTCCGGTATGTCTGACAAAGAGGGGAGGCAAATGTAAGTTCTCATCAGAGAAGAAAGCTCTGGAAGGATAAATAATAGATGATTTATAATGGGTTTGTGGCATCGGGTCTTACTTTCCTTCATCGCTTTGATGGAGAGAGTCAACAGCTGTAGTAACACTTGCTTCATTGCCTTGGCTCCAGAGGGCGCAAGAGCCAGTTCCTTAAGCAGTGGATAGATTGCCTCGAACCTCTCGGTTGCCTGCAAGGCTCTCGAATATGAGACCGCCCTCATTGGAAAACCAGGCTACAACAACAGACACAGACCTTGACGCGGACTGAGGGAGCAACAAAGGTAAGCCGCATCAGCTGGTCGATGGCCGGAGGCGGCACCAGGCGCTCCCCTTTTCTAACGGCGCCGTTCAATAAGATGGGGCGAGCTTTCGGGCCCGACAAGATTCTGATAGGAAGACGAAGGCCCACTTGATATATTTGGGAATAACGAATAATCATGTCCATTGATATTCCAAGAGCACATACCTCTCTGCAAGTTGCAAAATCAGATCCCTCACTTGTGGGTTGCCACTAAGTTTTCCTGACAACAGAGGCAGAAGATTGTGTACCCAGGCATACAAACCGACAACAGGGTCTCCTTGAGAAGCCTGTGCACAGGGAAGAAGTAGCGATGGTGATTCAAATCCAGAGCCGCCCTTTCTTCGATCCTCCAGTCAGAAGGATTATAAATGGAAAGGTTATACAATTGTTACCTGACCAATGACCCAGGTGAGGACAGGAAGTTTGTCCAGTCCTTGATACTTACGATCATCCCTCAATGTGGATAGGATGCTCAAAAGTGTATCGGGCTTCCTTCGCAATGTGATTGCAAGAACAGCAAACATTGCAACCTGCAGTTGACTTTATCATTACTATTCATCTGATGAATTGAAATTCTGGCCAAGTTTTGCATATAGTGATTTCTCACCAAACATGTTCTGGGAGATGAGATGTTAATGCTTTTGCAAGGTGATATCCACATCCAAAACCCTAGTCAAGCTTTAGATTTTTTAAATTCCCATGTTTCCCAAGGTAGTAATCATCTGTCCACTGACTTTTGATTACAAATGATCCCCAAGTGATCGACCCATTTGAAATAGGCAAAGTACAAAGATAGCCCCAACAGAGGTTGGTCACTTTCCTAATGAAAGTATACGACTTTTTAAGGTTGTCGGTTCTCCTGTAGTATGATTTTTTTCCTCAGATCTTTATGGAAAGAAAGAAAAGAGAAGTATGTTGATACTCTACATAAAATATCGACTCTTCACAAGGAAATTACGCCTCCCTAATGGTGTGGCTCTTGCCGATATCTGAACAAAGTTATAAGTCCCTCCATGGTCATCCACGTCTCCTATTTCTCACTTGAACATAGCTAACAAACGAAGTGAAGACCAGGGCGACCAAATATTACATCAATTTGAACTCATGTTTAACCGCTAAATATTAATAATATAGTTAACCCAATTGAGGCTGTTGAAACATTAAATCATGGGATAAACAAAGGCCAACTCATTGTACTTTCGGTTCAGAGAGGCCAAAAATATGTGCATCTGGTGAGACACATACGTGTACACACACACAAACATCTATATAATTCATTCTCATATCTATTTATACTTAATGTCTTCACTTTTGCTAAAAATTTCAATTAAAAATTTCATGAAATGAGTATTCTATCGTCATTATTTCATTTATATAGATGATTAATTAATAGCATTTATGAAACTTTGTGTGAATTTTTGCATCTGAAACTTTTCTGTATCTTCAAATTTATTTCATATTTTTAGTAAATATTCAATTTTATTTTATTTAAATATTACATTTAACTTATTATCCTGGTCAGGAGGCAGATTTAACACCTTAGAAACCCTGCCTTACCCACATTTTCTTCATTTCCAAATGGTTCCAAAAATGGGAAGACACTAACCACTTTTTGGAAAGAATAGGCCAGTGGATTCTGGACATAGACACCAAATTGTACGTAACTAATTAAGATTTCCCAAGAACTGAATTGTGATAGCTTCCAAAATTGTAAGTAGGTACCAATCAATGATGAGTAATTAATGCTAGATGCCCACTGGAAGTAAAACCGTAAGTTACTAAATACTTTGCAAAGAATAAACGACATGGCAAAGGCCTTCATAAGATGTAGTAGAAAAATATTAACGTATAAAGAAGCAAATTGTGAATAATTCTGTTAATGAGATGCAGCATTAAAAGGAACATATCAATATCAGATCTCTGTTCAGGAAGAAAAAGAAAATGTCTTCCTTGAAATCATCTAAAAATCCAAATGGCTGCAATGGTAAGGTAGTGAGAGGGCCGCTTTGATGTAGAGAAGAAAACATAGCTAAACCAATTGAAATTACCTGTCCTTTAGTCGGTGACTGCTGAACAGCCTTTTTCGAGCCCTTAAGATTTGCTTGTTGACTGACCAGATCAACAAGGAGATTGTCAAGTGACCATAGGACAAAAGTGGCAAGAGCCTCATTTGATCTGTAACCAATCCAATCAGCTGAAACTTTGTATACAGATTCAGAGATGTAAGACATAGGTACCTGCTTGCAAGAAAAACGGTTCTTTATCAGATTCCAGTACAAAAGAAAGGATCGGAAGATGTATCAATAGTATTGCAGTCAAGATGCTTGTATTAGATATGGCTAGCAAAAACTACCAAAATCCCAAGTCGCAAAAGTAAGAAGGCATGCAGCGATGATTATGTTAAATGTCTTTTGAAGATAATCCATCCTACGACAACTTTTTTAACGGTTACCAACTCCTTTGCACCACTGGCTCTCTCACTCTCATGGCATAGAATTACTTACCTTCCTAGTCAATACATTTTCAAATATTAACCCTCTTGGCACCCCAAAGTGCTAAAAAGAGTGTCAAATATCAACAATTCCGATGCCTACCGAACATTGTGCAACAACAGGTGTTTCCTGGAAGAACAAAACAATAAACCAGATAGCCCACATAATATTGAAGAATGCAAAACAAATATGGCCATGGTTATATACCAGTGTGCATCTTAATTAGTATGCCTTCTAGAGATCTGTTATGAATAAAAGAAGCACCACAACTACACCTCTCTTTTATTGGGAAAGTTTACCAAATCATATGGGAAAGTTTATCCTTCTTATGATGAACCAGCTGAACTGAGGAAGATCTCAGTAAGATCTACATGATTGAAGCCATCTCACCCAACTGAGGGCCGATTAATGAAATTTTCGTCCTCCTTTAAGATTTATCAGACCAGAGAAGAAGAGAAGAAGAAGATAAAATATAAAAGGGAACTACTTAGGAAGAGAGGCAAAAACAAGAGGAGAAAGAAGATGAGGAAGAAGGAGAAGAAAAATGCGTAAGAAAAACCAAAAGAAAATTTCCAATAATGTTATCATGTGCCTCATTTGTTAATAAGTTTTTGTATTTTAAACGTGGTAATAGAGTCTTTATCAGATAAAAGATCCAGCACCTTCATCATCTTTCATGTCTACCTAATTTTCCACAAGTCTGTTATTCCTGCCGCTCTCATGAGGACTGACTATAAACCTGCAGATCTACTACTCAGGCACATGTCTACACAATTAAATGTGGGACACAATGGTTCAGATCTTCGTTAATTATTTTCCTCAACTGGTGACTGTTGATGTCTGCATTCATCATGGGTAAAAACTTCATGACTATAATTAAAAGATCAAAAACAACACGCTCATAACTTTGTCATCCCTGAACTGGAGAGACCACATTCAAAAATACGAAATCCATCGAACAGAAAATCTAGTGAAACCTTTTAACCACACAGTGAATAGCAACAAGCATCGGTGGAATATGAATATAAGGAAACATTGAAGGACTCACCACGATCTTGGCAAAATTAAATCGTATATCTGAAGATTTGATAACCGTTAATCATTCAGACAGATCTAGGAAAAAACAAGACATCTGAATTGAAACGGACATGGAGTTACAGAGTGGAATAGACTAGTCAGACGCAAATGTAGCTTCTCAGTATGGGTGAAGATCATCACATCCTTCAATAAAATCCAGAAAAAAAATAGTGATAATTAACGCCCATGACATTATGCACCAAAAAGAAAATCATTAATCCAAAGAGACAAGTAAATGCATCCATTCAGATGATACGCAGTAGATTTGTCTCCACATTATTAATTTGATCATGTCACAAAACGAAGGATTTACATCCAAAAACAAAAGGATGAATAAGATCAGACCCAAAATTTCCTCTGATCTGAGATGTAGGCACCACTACTCATTTTCCTAGAAGGAAGGACACAATGGAGCTCAAGCTGACGAGATTTTCCTACCATGTATGTCTAGAATGCCAGGTACTCAAACATCTTATTACAATCACATGCATGCAAGCACTCCTGGCTGCTGCAAAATTTTCATCTTGAAACAAGATGCCTAAAGGTGTAGAAAAATGAGAAACAGAAAATGCAGACAAAAGAAAACAATCCAGAAAATCGAATCGGAGCCTTACCATTTATTTAAATTTAAGACTAAAAATTAGATCATCAAAAATTTATCTACTCCAAATATTGGAGTAGGTGCATATATAGTTATACAATAACGAAACGATTCTTACATCAATGTTCTTGGAGACAGGGCCTTCTTTGAATATTTTTGTCCAGGGGAACTGAGACGCGCTAATAGCACTAAAAGATCTCGCAAAGTAGTCCGCAAACCTCATCAACTGTATATCTTGCTGCGATTCATATGATCCCTACCTCAACAAAAGCGAATCAAGATCAGCAAAAGAAAACATCAAAATATCAATTTTTGAAACATGCAATTAGATTTTCGGAAAATTTACCCCAATTTCTAGAAGGAAGGATGCGAGATCCTCGGAATCGATCTTCGATGCCGCCTCCGCGACCGTCATCTTGGGTTTCTTCGGCTTCTTCTCCTTGACCTTCTTCACCTCCCCAGCACCGTCATCTTTCCCCGTAGCAGTCTCTCCCTCGCTGCTATCATCCTCGTTAGAGTCACCCCACTGCCGGCCGGTGGTCCTCGATCTGGAGGCAGCTGCAGTTGCGGCAGCAGCAGCGTCCGTGGTGGCCAGCTCCAGCGCGCGACGGCGCTCCAGCGCCTTCTGCTCCACGGAGGCGAAAACCGAGGAAGATGCACCGCCGTTGCGAGGATTCACGCGCGGATCGGATGTCCCTGGCTTCGCCGAGGCGATCTTCTTCTGGCGCTTGGGGTAGGTAACCTTCTGCCACCCATGGTCGGAGGACGACGACGACGACGAAGACGTGGCGAGGAGCTCGTCCTCGGCCTCATGGAGGTAGGCTTCCTGCGCATCCATGGCGCTACAGAGGTGGCGGAGCTGGTGAAGAATTTCTAGACAGCGAGAGAGAGAGAGAGAGAACGGGAGACAGAGAAAGAGAGAGCGAGCGGAAGCGAAGGGAAGGAGAGACAGCCGGAGGCTAGTTTATTATAGCCGGTAATGAGAGATAGAAACCGTGAAAAAAAAAGATTGACTTGTCGTTTTTACCAGGTCAACGAGGAGGGGATTTCAACGGACTGGATAAAATTCCGAGGTCGGCCAATTTTCCCAATTTTAAATCCAAAAAACCCATTTTTAATAGAAAAAACTCTCACTCTAAATTCACAATCTCGCTAATTTGCTTATTTTATATTTATTTAAATGTTTTGACTAGTTACTCTCACCTCGTACTCTTACCTCACCGAGGTCAATCTGACGTGGCAAGCGGGTCACAGCGGAATAGGTGGGATGCTCTAATTGGGCGAACCCACAACAGCGGTCGTAGCGGTCCGGTTTCAGCATCGTACGGCGGGCTTAGCTCCCTCATCAAACCCTAAGTTTATTTTATTTAACAAAGATTATATAAAAATATTTTTTTGATAATTTAAAATATATAAAAAAATTGAATTTTGAAAAAATTAAAATGAGCCCCATTTGACCGAAAACCAGCACTCCATTCACACGCTTAGTTGGTCAACGTCGGTCCACCAGTCACAAGGAATGCAAGCTGGATTTGACTAGCAAATTTTGTACCAAACTTGACCAACTCTTCCTGGATTTCTTGATCTTCTGATCAGCGTTGACTTAACGATCCCTAAAGAACAAAACGAGAATTTGCGTGGGTCCCACCCAAAAAATTCAAGAAAACATTCAGAAAAAAAAACCACGCATTAGCATTTTTATGGGAGGACTTATTTATTGAGTTATGAGAAAATAACTTTGGATTTATGATATTAGTTTATTTATTAACTATATTCTTTTTACAAATTAATCTCCAATCCCACTGACCGTAGGCCCCATAACCGGAACGACGTGGTCAAAGCGTGAGACTGCGAAGCGGCGGAGTGTCTACGTCATCAACGATCCGGAAAACGCGGCGAAGTTCGGAGAAGATGGGGCAGAGCGCTTCCCACGTGACGCACGTGAGCCATTAAGGCGCTGCCTACGGGGTTGGCTGGCTGCGCCGACTCAACCGAACCCACCACGGCCTGCGCTGGCAGGCGCCGCGGTCTGCTCCTACCCTACGCCCACCCGCACACACTTACGGCCGTCTGGTCAACGCCGGGATCGACTTTTTACCTAATTTGACATTGAATAACCTTGTCTGCATATACATTTATATTATCAGGAAAATTATAAATATTTATATAATTTTTCCACACTAAGATCATTTTATTAACGAATTTTACACTCGATGGCCTTGTCTACATTAAAATTTATATTATCAGAAAAAAATAATTTTTCCACATTGGGATTATATTTTTACCGAATTTGACACTTAATAACCTTGTCTACTTGTACATTTATATTACCAGTAAAAAAGATAACATTTCAATAATTTTTCAAGGAAATTTGAGACTGCTCCTCTCTACACGCCAAGCCATCTTCTTGGGTCCATCAAACAACCTACCATTGCCTCAATGTGGGTGGTCAGATAGAGATGGGGTTTCATAGAACTTTTGTGTACCTCATTTGGGTGTGAATGAGCCTGGCCCAACCTGTCATGTTCTCCAATTTGGGTAAATGGGAATCATCCAATCTACATTTGGAGTGTGGTTTGAACTTCCATCATGCTTGACCCTATTGGATGGTGGTATGCCAATATTTTATCTTTTAAAAAATGAAAAAATAATTAGAAATTCAAGCATTTCCTTTTATGTTTCGATTTTTTAGGCTGACAAGGCACTCATAGCATGTAAACCCTAATAAGTTTGCATTTTAGCCTTTTCTAGAATGATAATTCGGAAAAATGGTGGTAATGGATGACACAAATTTCTAACCCTATTCTATGAACCATAATGGAATTAGATTCCATTTTTTGAATCATTTTAATCGACCCAAAGTCATATCTTTTATACTTAATGATTAGGCTTTTTGTGTGTATATTAAATATTGCATAGGTTTAAAATAAATTTTTGTTTTTTAATTTTCATACCCAATTAATAATATCAGAGAATTTTTAGAGTCAAGTCCTTGAATGCTCAGTCCCTAGGTCCAAGACCAAGGTGACACTGCATTAACTTGACTCTTGTGGAAACCATTAGATGTCACCAAACACTGAATTATAAGCTCATATGGCTCAATCCTAGAGATGTACTTGTGACATAAAGTGTTTCCTCATGAAAAAGCCCTAGCTTGGATCAATAATCTCATCCCATTCAAAGATGGAATTGGTGTGAATAATGAAATATGATATATACATATAATTTTAAAAAGAATGTAGAAATATAATTAATTATACTTTTTTTATCTAGTATTAAAATAGCCCAAAGTATAGTATTTTATAATGAATCAAATACCTTTTAGAGTCCATACAAATCTCAAATTAAATAATGGTATTATCTAAATGTGTGTGTGTGTGTATATATATATATACATGTGCCACCATATAAGTTGGGGAAAAAATAAGGGAAAGTAGAATGTACATGACCAAGAGAAATTATTGAAGAAGATTATTAGATGATAAATGCTTGAAAACACTACAAGGTTCCTCATGCTTGTGTCCTTTTATTCCCTTTTAATTGGTAGAAAGGCCCATATTATTGAGCATAAAAGAAGAGTCCATTGATCACATGGTACTATGATTTTACAAAGCAGGGATTGATCAATATATCACATGGTAGAATTTTAATTTTTTATTTACTTTTTTTTTGGATTTGATATAAGTGATGATCTGGATTTGTTTTATACTTTTTCAGGCGTAGATCTATCATCTATTCAAAGAAAAATAACTAAATCATTGAGAACTCACTAAAACCTTGGATGCCTTTGAAATGTTATGAGCCCAACTTAGTCAAATCACAGATCTAACGTGGATGGATGTTGTGGGCAAAGGAATGTACTAATGTCTTATTATTGGTCATCAAGATGGCAAAGGAACGTACCTTATTTTACATAAAAAAATATGTGCCTTTCATGTAAACTATGTAGAACGTTATACTAGTGTTTTGCATGAATATCCCATCCATGTGCAACAAATTACTGGTGTAATGAATTTAATTCCTGAAATGTGAAAACTCAGTGATTTATGGGGCGACAACTTTTCTCAATATCATTGAGTTCCCCACATCTAGGCAATCACCAATCCATCATATTATTGAATTGAAATTATTTAAGGGGTGTAGAGCCAACATGTGATGATAGTGTAATGGAGATGAGCCCAAAAAAATGTGATTTCTTTTGAATTCCTTTTCAACCTTAGACTTATCCCTGACTTTGAGCGATAAACAATAGTGTGTGTGAGAGAGAGAGATAGAGAGAGAGAGAGAGAGAGAGAGAGAGAGAGAGAGAGAGAGAGAGAGAGAGATCTAATGATAGTTTTAAATGTATCACAACGGATAGTAAATTACCCTTTTCACACAACAAAATAGATCATAAATCTTGATTCAGTCAAGGTAGATTGATGCAAATTGCCTCATTTGCATGATGAAATGAATTAGGAGATTGGCAATAGTTTGGCTCCCTTCCAAACTTCACTCTTTCAATGAACTCTCCCTTAGGTTAATTTAGCCTTATGCAGATACAAACATTAAAGATTAATGCATTAAATATATGACTTGAAGTGGGTCAATCGCTCCAAAATTACCATAATAAACTTATCACTTACTTCTAAAGAGAGTTGCTTATTACTAAAAACTATTTCATTAAAATAAATCAAAAAGGAGTTTATAATAAATATTTTCAATGCAATGAACATGGGATCTTGAGTGCGAAAAAATAGTGGTTGACACAAATTCTAATTAGAAGATTAAAAACTGAATTTTTAACATAAAAGGGTTCTCATTAATTGTTAAAAATGCCCCCAATAGAAAAGAAGGAACTCCATGTAAAATTTTCGAAAACCAATTATTAAAATTGTAATAGTTTCATTGTAAATGTTTTTTTTACATCTTCTTCTAAACTTTCCCATTTAAGTGCAAATGATTTTAAGAACTACATCTTCTTCTAAACTTTCCCATTTAAGTGCAAATGATTTTAACAAATAATAGAAAAATTTATCAATATTTCCATGTCATCATACATGAATAATATGATGATATGAATTGAAAATTTTACTTTTGTGTTCAGTATGTTAACATAAAATTCGGTTACCCTTAATGTTTCTGAAAATGTTGGCAATAAACAAAATGACATTGGGAGAAACTATTTGAAACACCCACTATATTTTTTATAGAACTTTACTTTGATAACAAAGATTTTGACACAAATACGGAAACAAGTTGATCCATAACTAACATTCCTAGTTTTCTATTCATATTTGTTCATAATTTTTTATTCATTGTATCTTTATAATGAGGGGATAATTCTGTTATCTTGGAATATTTCTAACTCTCTCACCACAAATTTCTCCCAATAGTTGTTTAGTATAGGATTATCTATAAAACTAGTCAACTTGATGATTCATATTTGTGATAATTTGTTACATGCTCACCACAAAAATTCTCCAAGAACTCTAGCCTAAGCTACTTTCAATCAATTTTGTATTTTCCTCCAAGAAAGCCATCTCTATTGCCCTCTCTCACTTTGCTTAAGCTCATACTAGAAGCATAGAACATCAAATTGATTCACATGTAGTTGGTAAGTTTATTTAGTCAATCATTATTTGTTCTCTCTAAGATGGATTTTTAGAGGTTTTTGATTATCTTGATTTGACTAAATTATATCTGATCTAAGCTGTCCAGGGAAGGTTTATGAAGGTACATGACCAATGTTCATTGTTTATTCTTAAGGGATGGTACATAGTTGTAAGAAAAGAAAAGTCACGGTACTAAATGTACAACATGAAGCTACACAAAAAATTAACATCTAATTATTTAATTATAAGATATCACATGATAAAATTTTAAATTTATGAATAGTTCAATAATTAATGACAATAATATTGATGTTTTTATGAATGTGCCTACGTAACCTTGACTGAAGATGATTTTTTGGCAAAAGGCAAGAGTTTCAGTCTATGCCAAGTTGTGATGAGTAAGATGTGTCTTATAAGCCAAAAAAATGTTAGAAAACGATTTACTATTATCTTTACAAAGGGAATGCCACACAATGAGTGATGTAAATATTCATAAATAAATCAGTTTGAAATTGCTTGGAGCACATATATGGAGTTTATCAACTTCGACATAAGATGATTTTGCTAACAATCTTAGCACACCCTTCTGGCATGATGAAGCAAGAACATAAGGGTTTTTGTATAAATTAAACTTGAAAAAAAATGCATACAAGGGAATACACAGGTTTGAACAAGAGATTGTTGAGGAAAAGTTGTTAAGTGCTCACTTATTAACTCATGCCAAAAAATAAGAATGCATTAATAGATAAAATATTTGTAAATAAAAATTCATCTTTTAATATTTTTTAAAAAATATATGGGTTTTTCCTACGCTTTGAGAGTTCGATATTTTAGTTATTCTAGTATAGAACATCTTGTCCTTCCAATCATTCACCCTGAGGATGAAAATGCTTGGGTTTTTTTAATTTCTGATAGGATCCCTAGCTTTTAAGAAATTTACCATGGTAAATAGCCTTCAATTCACCGAACCCAGAGGTTATTTGGGAATTCGGGGGAAGGGGGGGGCATCATGGTGTTGTCTCCACGTAAAGCCGTCGTCTTTTCTCTCACAAACGGGTTGCAAGCCGTCTTCCCCATGGCGGAAGATGACTCTGAGGCGGTTCTCAGATGATGCTGAGCGGGGCCAGCACGTGTTCCCTTCTGCTGCTCTCCCCGTCCCTATCCATCTCTGACGTCCTTCTTCTTCTCTCTCTCTCTCTCTCATTTCCCATTCCTGAGCGGTTGATGCTTGGCAGATGGGTTTCCTTTGAGGAGGAAGGGTGGGTAGAGAGGGGGGGAGATGGAGAAGAGGTAGAGAGAATATTCAACTTTACAGAGGTCATATCCTAGATGGGTCTCCCCATGGGCGAGGCCCGTAGTCGGGGAAGGTTTCTTCCGAGATGGGTTATTCTTCTCTCCTGCGAGGAAGTGGAGTAGCTTGAGGTATTTATTTCCTTGAGGGAGGCTGGCGGGGTCTGGTTATGGCCGTATTCTATGATCTGGGGAGGAAGCCCTGATGAAGGTAGGATTCGAATCGGTTCTATTTGATCTCGGAGGGGTTGACAGCGGCGATGATGGTCAAGACGAGGGACTTGTTGGGAGAGCTGGTGGGGGAAGGGTCCATCAAACGGATGCTCAGTCGCCGCACCTCCTTCGAGGAGGAGCTCGAAGAGATGCGCCAGTCCCCTTCCGGCCAGAGGAAGTGGATTTCTGAGCTCTCCCCCGTCGCGAACGTGATCGTCGCCAGGTGCTCCCGGTATGCACCTTGGGATCGATCTCTATTCCCCCTTCTTCTTCTTTGCTCCCTGATTTCCATTCACCCTGTCAAATGGGATAGATACCCGGAAGCTCAATTCGGGGGATAAAACATGGCGCATCTCTAATTGACTGCTTCTGGCTGCCTCGCCGTTGCAGCGTTCTTGACATCTCCATGGACGAGCTTCAGCGCAATTTCGATGCAGAAGCCTCCGACGTAATTAAGCATCGATCATGCTATGCGAGGAATTTCCTGGAGTACTGCTGCTTCAGGGCGATCGCACTCTCCGTTCAGATGGCTGCCTACCTCACCGACAAGAACTTCCGCCGTCTCACCTTTGACATGATGTTAGCCTGGGAAGCTCCTTCTGCGGCGAGTCAACCCGAGGTCAAGGTCTGCCTCCTTCCCCCTTCTTCCTTTCGATTAATTGACTTTTTGATGCTCGCAGTATCCTCAGTTCTCAAGAAGAAGAGAGAGTCCGCCATTATTTTACGTTAGAAGCTTGGAATTTTGATGGGCTTCCCTCGATGGCAGGTGGACAGGGAGAGCAAAGTTGGGGTAGAAGCTTTCTCTCGAATCGCACCAGCGGTGGCCATCATTGCCGACGTGATCACCAGCACAAATGTCTTTGATGTCCTCACCTCATCAACTGGGGGCCGGCTTGTGTTCTCTGCCTACGACAAGTATCTCTTGGCCCTTGACAGGTTATTTCTTTTCATCCATAGCTTCAATTTGGGTGATACCCAGATACTTTTTGTTCATATGATAAGGCAAAAATATCCATTTTTTAGACCTTGGGCCGTGGAAACCGGGCGATCATGTTTCTTCACTACAAGTTTCCTTCCTTCTCCTGGCAGAATCATAAAGAAAATGAAGGCTCAATCAGAATCATCTCACCTGTCGAGCCAGAGAGCACCAAGAGGGGAAAGGATACTTGGCATGGAAGGGACGCTGACCACGCAACCAGTGCTCGAACATGTTGGGATGTCTATCTGGCCAGGTAAGCCTTTTGCGCTCCTCCCTCGAGTATGTTCAACAGGAAATTTCTGAATCCTGGGCAGATTTTTGTCTACTGCAGGAAGGTTGACTCTAACAGACCATGCGCTCTACTTTGAGCCTCTTCGGGTTCTGACTTATGATAAACCGAAGATCTTTGACTTGGCTGATGACCTAAAGCAAGTTATCAGGCCCGAGTTGACTGGGCCATGGGGCGCACGCCTGTTTGATAAAGGGGTGATGTACAAATCTGTCAACTTGTAAGTCCTAGATTGTTTTTAAGTAGAATATATTGAGAAATAGTTTAGTACTTTCTTTCTTCCTATCAAATCTATTTTTTATTTTATTTTTCATTCCCTTTGTACTCAGTTTATTCATAATCAGTGCATTCTGTCCTTGCTTTCTGGTGCAGATCGGAGCCAGTTGTCCTAGAATTTCCTGAGCTTACAGGACATTCTCGGCGTGATTATTGGATGGCTATTTTACAGGAAGTCCACTATGCTCATAAATTTATCAGAAAATACCAGATTAGAGGTGTTGAGAGGGAAGAGACTCTCTCACGAGCAGTGCTTGCCATTCTTCGGTTGCAAGCTCTTGAAGAATTGTACCCTGCGATTGCTCTGCGAAACGAGTCTCTTCTCATGTTCAATCTCACTTATCAGCTTCCTGGAGGTGATGTGATACTTGAGACGCTGGCTAGTATGGCGGCCTCAAGGGAGTCTGATCGGACAAACAGGCCAAGTCCCCAAGGTGGAATGAACTCTATGTCAACTCTTACCATTTTTTCTAACCTGGGTTTCTCACCACGAGGTGCTAGTAGAGATGGGCTGCTGGTGGGTGAAATAGTTGTGGGGGAGATGTCTTCTCTCGAGAGAGCTGTTCGAAACTCGAGGAATAATTTCAAGGCAGTAGAGTCAGCACAGGCATCAGTTAATGGCGTCAAAGTGGAAGGCATCAACAACAATTTGGCTGTCATGAAGGTACTTCTGTCACATATGCCAGACATACTGTCTGCTATAAATGATTAAATTTGCTTGTCTGATATATGATTTTGCATGCTGGTGATGTTCAGCTAGCTGTCTCAATCCAGGTGGCTGTAGCAGCCAGCCCTGATGATAGTCTGCCATTAAATGGCATCAAGTCTTTTAGTTGCACAAGGCCAAAGTTTTATCCTTTATAATTCGTCAGTTTAAAGTGAATTGTGTTGTTCAAAACCTTATCATTTCTTCTTAAACCGGTGTGATTTCCCCGAAAAACGGGTCAAGATGGAATGAAGAGATGAGATGACAATGACTAAGTTTGTTATGCTCAGCTTTGACAGTTCTTTGGGCATCTATATTGACAGTTTTCATCTAGATCTCTGTTTTTCTTTTCTTTTCTGGTTCAGAAAGGGTCTAGTTTATTCTATTAAATATATTTAATAAAAGATAGAATTTTATATTCATTTATGGAAAATATTGTTTTGGGACACTACGGAGCAGACGGGCTCAAGTTCATGGGCTGAGTTTAGCTGTTTGGGCGTGAGTTTTGTCATGATCTTGTCTGATTTCCTTCTCAATTTTTGACGGAGGAGGCATATTAAAGGGAAGAAATGGAGTAGTGTTGTCTGCTTGACTCACTGAGTTGGACTTGATTTCTATTTCTCCTCTTCTGTACGCGAGATAGTTCATACAATAGCTGTAAAATGGTTCAAGCACCTGCTTTAGATCGTATAGCTTTCCCAATGCATGATTCCTTCCGATCCTTCTGATAGGTGAATTTGGAATCGAACTGGGTTTGTCTTCCTGGTTCACTAAATTTGGTTTGGGATCGTTTCAATCTGGTGACCGATGTAATTTGTATTTCTATCCTTTATGGCAATCATTTATGGCTTTTTTACCATTTTGTGGGAGAGCTATTATTTTTCGCATATATTACTTTTGGCTATGAATATGGATCAGCAGAATATGTGTATATCCATTTCTAGATGTGACCTTCTACTGTTGGCACCAGGATATGTGGAATCAGCCCCCTACTTTGAGCACCCCCGTTTTCTTCACTTATGATTTTTGTGTCAGGCATAAGGTTTTTGCCTGCATTTTCTGTGACATATGTGGTCCATTCCTAAAATTCAAATATGGGATGACCTAATATTTAAAGCCATCTCATTCTTTAACTGATCTGATCCCCTGGTTAATAAAAGATTGAATTGTGGGTCATTGGCTGAGAAGAGCATTGATGTGCTCAGCGGACCAGTCTCATG
Organism: Spirodela intermedia; assembly: GCA_902729315.2. Taxonomy (NCBI): domain Eukaryota; kingdom Viridiplantae; phylum Streptophyta; class Magnoliopsida; order Alismatales; family Araceae; genus Spirodela; species Spirodela intermedia. The sequence continues at coordinate 6,597,411 of LR746272.1, forward strand.
GTTGAGACCAGTTTCATGCATTTGATCTGTCAGAATGCTAGGTCATTCAATTTCATCTTTTTTTATTTAATAACTCATATGCTGTATATTTATTTAATACTCATGTGGGCAAGCTTGGTTATATATTTTGTAGGAGCTGCTTTATCCTGTCACAGAGTTTGGAAGATTTATTGGATCGCTTCAGCGTTGGGATGATCCTCTCAAATCTTTGATTTTCTGCACTGTGTTCTCCTACATTTTTTACAGGTTTTTTTTTTCTTTTTTTGCAAATACCTTAGCAGTCTGTGGTGCATATGTTTTTAAGATTCTGAAGAATATCTGCAAACTTGTTAAAGATTCTAAAGAATGCTCTCCTCCTCCAAGAAATGTCCCCTCTGGCATTAACCTCACACAACAAGGGGGCAAGGCCCTCAAAATGAGGGTGGCTATATATATATATATATATATATATATATATATATAGAGAGAGAGAGAGAGAGAGAGAGAGAGAGAGAGAGAGAGAGGGAGAGCGAGGGTGGCAAATGTGTCAGGATTACTAGATGCATTTAGTAGCCATTAATGGAGATTATCCTATCTCATGCCGTGAGGAGATCCACTGGGCCCCATCCATGGAATGAGTTACATAGGACAGAATATAAATTAGATGAGGCGAAATGGTCTGAAAGATACCCAGAGTAAATAATTTAGTCTGCATCCACGAATCATGGACCATAGGAATATCTTTCCTTCTACTCTTAGCGGGAGCGTCCTCAGTTGTGATTGTTTATTACTTAAATTGTAGCTGGAAATCGAAGGTTCGTACTGATGTTTTTTCATATTCATCACCCACTATATGTCTCTTTAATCTCTGTCCTTCACAATCGTTTTTGTGGAATTATTCATCACCCACAGCATATTTCTCTTCAATTCTCTTCTCCTCAGAATCGTTCTTGTTTGCCTGATTGCACTCAATATATTTCGCTTTAATTTCTGTTCTCCTCAGATGAGTGCCTGATTGCACTCATCAGCCACAACCTATTTCTCTTCAGTTCTGTTCTTCACAATACCTGGGAATCATCTGTGGTATCTTATTGATATAATTGCGAGCAGGGGATGGATGACCAGAGTGCTCGTCATGCTCCTTCTTTCTATGGCAATCTTTCTGTTGACTACCCGGCTCTTTGGGCAAGGGGGGCTAGAAGAGATTCGAGTGAAGGCGCCTCCACCAATGAACACCGTGGAGAACCTGCTCGCTGTCCAGAATGCTGTCTCCCAGTTCGAGGAGCTTGCCCAAGACGGAAATATTATTCTCCTGAAGATCCGATCTTTGATACTCGCCATCCCTCCTCAGGTGCTCCCCCTCCCTCCCTCCTAATAGAATATGGTAGAACTGTTCTAATTTTATTTTTTATATTTTTTTAATCTAATTTTTTTTTTACCTACCAACCCACCCTTTCATAAACTCAGATCACAGTCCATACATTTTTTAATGGGCAGTTTTTTGCACGTCGTAAATATTCATTAGCAATAGTTATTGATATATTATTATAATTATTAGTAACATAGTAAATGTGTTACAGTTACAACATTTCATATTTTTCTTATCCTCAACCCTAAACCCTAAACCCTACCCATTCAGAAACTCTTATCACTGTCCGTGCATGTTTTATAACTATCTGTTTAAAATCTTATATTTTCCGTTTACTTAGTTATTATATACAATCAGATGACTAAATATATATATATATCATTATAGTCTATAAGTGGCATACCAAGATGCATAATATGCGCCTTCTCATACCTGGAGAGATTGGATTCGCCTCAGTATGGGCATTTTTCTCCTCTAATTGTGTCAACTCTCTAATTGTGGAAAATTATTCGACAGGCAACGAACCAGATCGTACTTGGCCTTGTTCTAGTGGCTCTGGCGGCGGCCCTCCTCCCCAGCAGGCTCATCCTCTTCGCCGCTTTCTTGGAGGCCTTCACCAGGAACTCGCCGCCACGGAGACCTAGCACGGAGCGGTGGATGAGGCGGCTGAGGGAGTGGTGGGTCAGCATCCCGGCGGCGCCGGTCACCCTTGATGGGGATGGTGGGGACAAGAAGAGGAAGTAGAGTCAAACCCCAATGCCCATCTCCTCCCCTTGACTGTACATAATAACCACGGAGATGGGTTCCTCCCTGAATCCAAGCCCTTGATGTTGGAGATTGGAGGAAAATAAGAGAGATTTTTTTTTTCACAGTTTTAGCTTTGCCTTGTGTTCATCTCTCTCTCTCTCTCTCAAGAAAGTTTCTTTCACCAGCCTCTCTCTTCATAGCCCAGAGCTGCCACCCTCAACCACTTCTCCCCTTGCTCTTACCCCTCAGTGGCAGCAATCTCCTCCCATTGTCTGTACATAATAACGCATGGAGATGGGTTCCTCCCTGAATCCAAGCCCTTGATGTTGATGATTGAAGGAAAATAGGAGAGAGAAAATCACAGCTTTAGCTAGGCCGTGTGTTCACCTCTGTGTGTGTGTCTGTGTCAGGAAACTCTCTTTCCCTAGTCTCTCTCTTCATAGCCCAGTGTTATCACACTCAGGCACTTCTCCCCTTACTCTAACCCCCAGTGACAGCAATCAGGGCCATTGAACCGCATTAAGGAAGAAAATCCAAGCAGCTTTTTGGAAAATTTCCAGGTTAAAAGAACAATGCAGAGCCATCCAATAAGTATCCACATGCACCAATTACGGGATATAAAACTAAATATAAAAGTATTTTCTAGTGAGTAAGAGAAGGATATATATAAAATATTAATAAAATAAAAAAACTTGTGGGTCATCACTATGTTTATATGGGTTTCATTCATAGTCCATCGGCTTCTTCAATATCACTTCCTAAAATATTATGAACTAATAAGATATTTTATGTTGCCCAACCATAATAAAGGGGAATTATAATCTTCTTGAATAAATAATACTTTTTTATCACAATAATTGACGACCATTGTATGTGTACCCCATAGATTAAAGAGTGTTAATGGACTGTCCAAATTATGCTCAACTGCAAACTGTATATACGTAAATATTTATGAAGGTCGGTCTTTAATCAATATTTTCTCCCAATAGGCTTATTTGATATAGATTCCCCCATAAAATTTGCAAGTTTATAAATAAGTACGTGGTAGTTTTTATTTTGACATGGAGCCCCCCGGGCAAACACGCACATTGTGAGTGTGCAAACATGTCTTCTTTGCGGGTCCTAGTGAGGATAATGGGGACAGATATGTAATTTAAGTATTATACACCAAATAAGACGCCTAAATAACGTTTAGCTGTATATAAATTGTAAAATTATATTAATCTCTGAATTCTAATGAAAATCCGATTCACCCTGCCGCGGAAATCGATTCTCGAGTCTAAGGAGAAAGGGAGAGACTAAACCTGTGATGATAGCCAGCTAATGTGAAATAAAACCATATAATCCTTATAAATAACATTTAGTGACCTAACTTTTTAAAATTTCTATTACCTCTCCTTTTGGGCTTTACGCAAAATCCGATCCACCCCGCGGTGGGGAAGCGATTTCAGTTCCCAAAATCGAGTCATAGCGGGATTTCTGGTTCTGTATTTATTTATGTGCAGGGGAAGTACGCAGCAGGAGTCGAAGACGGCGAGAGCTCCGGCGACGGCGATGATGGAGGCAGCGGCGGGGCAAGGGGGAAGCGGCGGCGCAGCCTTCGCTCGCGGCGGCCCAATCTACGTCCCCGACATCGTCGGACCCATCACTAGCGTGGGCGAATTCAAAACCGCCGTCGTCCAAGAGCTTCGGGTTTGGTCTGCCTTAAGAATCAAAACCCCTCCCCCCCATTGCTTCTCCGAGCTGGGAGGAAGCCCCGGAGATGATATCTTCTTACATTGGTCCTTCTTTACTGTGATCCCCTTGCGCAGGATTTACAGGCGGAGTTGTCCACGGCGGGGGATTTCGATGATGAACTCTCGTAAAGTCCCATCCCTTCCTGATCAGTTTTGTGCGTCCAATCCTTTGAAACACCCGTTTGGTGTCCCTCAAGCTCTCTTGCACGCTTGTGTTATGTTTGTGCGTAGGGTTGACGAGCTTCGGGTCTTCACGGAGGAAGAAATTGTGGAGAAGGCCTTGGAGGCGCTGGAGGTATTTCTATTCTCACCTGGGACCGATCAGGATGGGAAGAAAGAATCGGAAGTCTTTTTGAAAAACTTTGGCTGAATTTTTTGCGTGGGTATAGTTACAGGAGACTGAGAGTGAGGGGAGCTCTACACAGGCGCACGGAGAGAACACTTTTGAAATGTTTGTGTTTATGAACCTTGGTTCCCTACTTTTTCTTCCTTTTCACCGTAAAACTATTATTCGAGTATGGTTTATCTCGTTGTGGATCATATTTATCTCTTCATAGCTTACTTTTTGCTCTTCTTCCTTTCTTCGGGTATGAAATACCTTCTTCCTTATTGGCTCATCTTGCTCCTACCTTTTTCCTCTTGACATGAAATTTTTGGTCCAGTTGGTTTATATGTTCATAGCTTACCTTTTTGGTCTGTCCATTTTGATTATTCAATAAATACTCGAGATAAAGGAAATATATAGGAAGTATGACAGGAGACATTGGAACACAAAGAAGTAGAAAACAAGTGATGGATCAATGGGACCCTCTTAATTCATGAGCTTCGGTCCATTAACAGTAGAAACTCCTCTTGGCCATCCCATTCTCCTTCCTGGTGATCCTCTCCCATGTGTTGGGAACTTTTTTGTGTCTTGAATTGCGAACTCTTTTTTTGTGCAGTGTAATTGCATTTATTAGCCATTAGTTTTTCTTGGAGTAAAACAAGACTCTTAGATGTCACAGCTGGTAAACCACAATCACCACACTGCGTTCATCAAAATAGCTTATGAATTTTCTTGACGATAATTCACAATCCTTTCTGATTGAAGTGGCTTATTTGTCATAACTAAGTCACTCTTTATGTTTTACTGGGAAAAGTTCAGGGAGTTCAGCATCACACCCATCATGTATAATATGTATATCTAATGTCTAGAATCTAATCTTCTTGCCAATCTGTTACGGCCTGTTCATGTTCTGGAAGAATTTCCCATCCATTATTATTTATTTCAGGTTTAAATATCTGCATTTAGTTAGGTTGATCTATCATTTTATATAGTTATCTGAGTTGAAAATGCACAATTCTGATGATTATTCATTTCCATTAGGACTGCTTCTAAGATTTACTGAAAAATTTGTTTGCAGGGGAAGCAATACCTTGATATTGTCGGAGAGTCGGGCTATTTCTTTGGTAAGCTCATCAACTGGAGGTGAAAGCTTGGACTCTAAAATGCCACATGGAAAGGATCCATTGGATCGAAAAGTTCTACAGAGTTCCAAAAATAGGAAAAAAAGAGGGAGACTTTTTGACAGAGATACTCGGGCATCAGAATTGGAGGTATGCTTTCCTGTTTCATGATCAACACTCTGAACCTTTGCCTTTCTGCCACTCATAGGATATGGGCAGAGCCATATTTCCTTTTTTCTACCTGGATGATGATTGTGGGCTGGTTGACCGACTTGGATCAGATGCAAATTGAGAAACTTAGTATTAATTATATTACTGACGTAGTGATTCAGTTTTTGATCGGTGTGTATTGAGCCTAGTAGGGAACTTCATGAAGATCACCTTTCATAATGCCATCCTAAGAAATGAAGCAATTTGGTGTGTGGGACTGAAAAAATGTGGCATAGCATGGACGTATTCTCGTTATAAGTTTTTTTTCTGCAGAGTGATTGTATGCTGGAGTAGGTGTCACTCGCTTGGTTCATTTTCTGATTGATTTTGATGTCTGTGGCATTAGAGTAATTTCTACATTTTTCTTAGGTCGGTCTTCTTGGAAAATCCTTTTCTGAATTCATTATTGGGACATGATTCAGAAAGCTCGAGTTAGGTTAAGTAGCATGACATATAGGCGACGAACTAGTTAGCATGGTGTATCAACGTTGAAAGGCAACTGGATCCATCAGCTGATTACAGTATTCACTTGGGCATTTAATGATATGTCCTTGGCATAGGCAATGAAGAAAGGATTGTCTGCTTGCAATTTTTATCACAGTCTTGATGACTCATTAAAACATCAAGGAGCATGACTGTGTTTAGGCTTGGTTACCATTTAGTCAAATATTTAGCATGTACCTATTTTTTGGATTTAGGATAATGAGACCTTAACCCAAGTAGTAGTTCTTATAGCCATTTCCGTTTGACTTTTTGATGTTTTTGTTTCTATGTGACTCGTGACAGTTTTTCTTCTTGATTCTTAATTGCAATCCTAGACTTGTTCGCCTGTTCACATTTGCTTTATTCATATGATTATCAGAGTGCTAACGTCAAGAGTGTGGAACGATTTGCAAGAATCAAGCAAAGTCAAGATGAAGACAAAGCAGCTGCCAGATTACACTCATTCTGGTATGTTTCTTTCGTCATTATTTGGTTTCATGATTTTTGATTTTTGACTTAAGCTTCTTTTCCTCCAGTGGAAGTTCCAAGCCTACTGTGGGGGCAACATCCACGGCTGAAGCAACTGGGAAACTGCGTTCCCTCAGGTTTATAAAATCCTTCCCCAAGGTCAGTATCTTCAGAAGATATTCTTGTTGGTAACTTATTGTGAGATACACCATGAAGTAGTCTACAAGTCAACTCACTGCTGGGCACATCATGGTTGGATTGGCAGTCTTTCTTAGTTTTATCCGTGTAGCAGACATATTGGTGTAATCTGTGGCACTCTTCAGTTTTGTGCAGTTTATCCCACCAGACTTCATTATTGAAGGGTACTTTGGGACTTAGGCCTGTATAGAAAACAAAATCATGGACTCGTACTAGCATAAAAATTATGTATAATGTGAATCATGGACTCGTACTTTGGGACTTGGCGACATCCACTGTTTTCTTCCCTACCATGACGAATCAGTCAAACAAGCTGTTGTGATAACCTAGGATTATAAGAATATAAGTTAATGAGCTAATGAAAACACGATTTATGTTGTGAATTTCTCACTTAACAACACCCCCAACAGTTTCATAATCGTACTGAAAATCTTTCTCTTCATGAAATGAATATAATGATCTATGAAACTGATACCCCAGCCCCTTCATGAAGGTTATTTACAGAAGTGAATGTCTGTGTTTCCTTCTTATACGGTTATCAATTGTTTATTAATCTTATAAAGTTATTAATCATTGGTGCTCAACACTCAAATGAATGCGCTAAAAGTGTCTCTCTTAATGGTATGAGCAGAATGATAACTCATCTTATAAACAATTCTGAAAATTATTGTATCGATGAGAGTTATAAACACATTGGCATGTGCTAGACAAAAGTGAGTGTATTTGTTTGCATATTTTATACGTATTATTTTTCTATTAATATCATACAATCTAAATTATCTCGCAAAACATGAATCTCAAGTACTATCCTGATAGTTGCGATTCATAATTTTTGTTGGGATCTTCTGCAAGGCAGGTGTAGCCTAGATGTCACGCCTTGTTGCCCAGGTAAATGTAGTAGGCCACTACATTGCTCACCATTGTTGCCTTAGCAGATATCATGGGCAAGGATAAACTGATAACTTGACACTGTTGTCTTGAGACAAGGATAACAGGATCTATTTTGAGCCAATGTACTCCTAGCTGACTGAAACCTCTCTTTTAAAATCTACTGAGTTGAACCTTGGACTTTAAGACTTGGAATTTTGGTCACTTATCTCAAAAGTTATCAAAGATTGTTCTATTAATCTCATAAAATAGTTGTTTATGTTACGTAGCTATTTTATGTACGTAATATTTTAGAAGAATTAAAATTTAATCTTTAACATTAATTCATAATTTTTTTCATTATGTATTTTAGATTGTGTGGTTTTTCAAGCTTTCAACTTTAGACTCATCTTTCTCAAAGTCTTTATTTATGTGATATATTTTCCTTCGTCTAAGTCCATGGAGACAAGATGGCCACATTTCAGTGATGCATGTATGCTACTCAGTGAGAGTCATACTAGCCCTCATAGGATTTGGTCATTCGAGCCTATGGCCTTTATGTATTGATGAGAAATCGCAGCTGTTCTTGTTAGAAGATGGGTTTTCTTGGGTAGAAGTGATTTTTGCAAATGTCGTATGAGGGAGATTATTTATTTGATTATAGGAAACCTTTGATAGTGACGTTAAACTTCGCTTCCCTAATACCCTATGACTATCGTACAACGTTTAGTTTTAATACCTTTATGCTATCATTCAGACTTTCATTTTCTTGCTATTTAGGTCACATCATCAAATAAGTTGCTACAAAATCCGGTGTCCTTCCCAGAAGTTGTCCTCTGCGTGGAAGTCTATGATAACCGAGTGGCAGGGCATAAAGTAAGTAATGTTATCTTTTAATGCATTTCGTGGTCATTACCGCAATTTCTGTACAACCGGTTAATATCATGGATTTCACATTCCTCTTCTTGTCCAAATGTCCATTCCTATTAAGGTGTCATAATTATTTTTCTGTTCAAATCATTTTGCAACCATGCGCCACCAGATGAATACAACTTATTTTAGCTGATATTGTTTGCTTTGTCTTGGGTTGTGAACCAGATATTTGCTGTTCATGGGATATTTCAGTTTTTCCTTGAGATTTCATGTTATTGTGAATGAAACCCCTATCTGCTTAAATTTCTGTTTTATTATGGCGATGAGGCTTGAGCATGTCCTTATATACTAATCTTTATCAACTTTTGTGAGGTGGAGATCAAAAAGACTGAATTGAGTGACCATTCTACTTCTATTTTTTTGGAAATATTGGGAGATGAACCTTAAAGTTGGCAAAGGAGGGGGTATACCAAAGTAAGAAGGAACTGTCTTTCATTGACCATTTCCTCCAAATATTCAACAAAATACTTCTTACTATAAAAGGTGCTACCCATGAGCACTATCTCTCACACTGGCACTGTCCTTGATCGCTTCTCTTTCTCTTACCTTCTTGTTGAAAAAGTCCAATTGCTTGCGTCCGCAGGACAGCGATTGTTATGGGCCTTCAATGATTTCTAAGTTTCCAGCCAGGATGACGAAATCAGTGAATCTCATCACAAAACTGCTGAATTGACAGTGATAATGTTTGGTATCTGAAAGCTTATGGGTGGACATTTATGGACTGAGTTTCGGAAATAATCAATATAATGGGATAACTGGAGATATTTAAACTCTTGTGTCGTTCAGTACTAACTAAAGGCTTCTTCATGGGCCTGATGAGGAATGCACTGATCAGGGCTGACTATGGCATATTATTTTATTTATTTGTGCATATTGATTCTTTATTTTCATATAAGTTTTGTGGCGCGCATTGCACCTGCAATGATTGGACTTGAACTACTGCTTTTCAACGACTGGACGTAATTCTTACTTGACGATTTTTTCTATGACTGCACAGTAATTATATGATGGAATGAATTGAGTTTTGCTTACGTTCTTTGATGAAGTCTCATATATAATATGTTTCCGAGGCACTATTCAAATTTGAAAATTATGTTTTAGACTCAGGAACTCTTAGTCCTCGGCTCACAAAGACTAACAGCCTTGAGGGATAATATCTATTGCTCAACAGATCATCTTATGCAAGCATCTGGGGTGTCTGATCCTTCTGGGTATTTCCTTATTGAGGTGAACCAGGAATCCGGGGCATTTACGTTCATGGGCTCGCTGATGATCCATCTAAACTAACTGTTGGATTTTTTAATCTTTTAGGATCTATTTTTGAATGATTTGAGGGGTCCAGGTGCTATAGATTATAGCAAACCGATACTTGAATGGCTGGTAAACCAGAAGAAAGAGGCCAAGGACAAGTGGGAGTGGATTGTCTCCAGTGAAGTTAAGAAGCATAAGAGTTTGCTGGAAAATTTGACAAGCTCTGACCTACCTCAGTTTAAAGCTGTTGACATGGATAAAACCTGTTTCTGTGATCTGCGTTTTAGATTCGGTTCTGGGTATCTCTACTGTCACCAGGTATGGTTCTATGTTGATTCCATATTTCTATGCTTCTCGTTTAAATATTGAGCTCTGACATGGTCGTCCTAAGATTGCTGTGTTCACCTCGAGTTTGAAAATTTTAATATATTTGTTTTCGCAAAATGGAATTTTTTGTTTGAAGCAATCTATTTTTAACACAGAATACTTAATATTTCTTTGGGTATTGACTTTGATAGGATTTCACTAAGTTCTTCTAAAATCTACTATGGATTTGGGTCCCCAAGGCTTGCTTTCCATGAACTTGCGTTGCGATTGTGGATGAGTCATGTTGTTTAGTAATCATATTTCAACAAGCTGTTACTGGCTCTGTTCTTCTAGACTCTCCATATTGTTTGTTTGTTTTTTTTTTTTTTTTTTTCTGTTTGGGGGAAAAGTGAAGGCCCCGAAGTGGTTGTCTTGTTTATGGGGTGTTTATTGGAGTTCCAAGGCTCTTCTTCTTATTTACTACCATTTTTATTGTGATGATTCCACTTCTGTATCAGTATTTGATTTCCATTCATTACTCCTGAAGCACTGTGATCTTGAATCTGCTCTTTAAAGTACAGAATTGCCGTGGGATAGATTTCTTTCTAGGGTAGGTTTTAATGATCAGGATGCTCCATGATTAATGGAGTTGATTCCTAACTGAGGTTTTGATCCGCCCAAAACCCCTAATCAGTGATCTAGGCTTCAAGCTTTGGGCTTTACGGGCTTTAATTCCTCTTCTTTCCCCGTCATCCGTGGCAAAAACATATCTGTTGTTCATCCATCTTTCTTCTCTTGTAACAATATCAGCTGTTGCCTGCAGTTCATGTTCAAGAACAGGATTTTTTTTTTTCGTTTCTTTAACATTAATTATTTCCATTATCAATAATAGTAGCTTGAAATCTGAATTATACTTCAGATACCCATTTACGTACCATCATTTTTCCATATTTTTTTTCATCAAAAAAATTATGAAAATTAATTAGTTTCGCCAATGGAGAGCGCAGGAAGGGGGGAGGGTGTGTGGGGGATCAAGATCACTCAAGAACACACTTGTCTCATCCAGGCGCTGCCACTTTTTTGTCAATCTCTCATACTTTGCGGCCACGAACTGGCCGCAGATAGATGGATCCGAGGTCTTCAGAGATGTGATAGTCGTACTGCCGATGTCCAGGGCAATTGCTGGCACCTGATCGTGATCCGGGACATGCGGCTGGTCCACGCCGACGACGAACAGAACGAGCTGTCGTACCCGCTGGCGACCTACCGAATCCGCACCCGCCGCAGCAAGTGCTCGGTCTGCAACATCAAGCCGTCGGCCATGGCGACGGTCAACGACCGGTGGGCGGCCAGGAACCCCTGCTTCTTCTGCAAGGACTGCTACTACCTCCTCCACTACAGTGAGGACGGCTCCCTTTTGTACGACAATTTCAGTGTCTATGACCTGGAGAGGATCTGGCCAACTGCCCAGGCCCGGCTCCTGGGCCCCAGATGATTTGGGTTGACTTTTTTCACAGGTGATCGTTGTGGGCCAAGTCGGTGGGGTTGACGTTTTTTCTTCGTTGCGTGTGGCGAGAGGGTTGTGGCTAATCTTTACGACTTACTCTGGTGAGAGCGATGGGCTTGGTTTTTGGGTTTAATGGGCTCTCTTTGGCCTGCCCTGAATAGCGAGTGAGAGAAAAAACAGGCTGACTCAGATGTGACCGTCAACAGATCCCATTTCTTTGACTCTCGTAAGAAGCTGGATAGGAGTCACCCGGGTCCCCTAATTCAAAGAAACATCGACGTCCAACCATGGCGGGTCAAAGCAATGAGTCACAGAACTCTACTGTCTGTGAGATCATGAAAGAACCCCTAATTCCACAGCTGGGTCCCGTTACCGTCATCTTTCTCTTCATCCCCCATCAAGAATTCTCTCTCTCCTCTCTCTCCTCTCTCACCTCTCTCTCTCTCTCCCTCACTCTCCTCTCTCTCCTCTCTCTCTCCTCTCTCTCATCAGTTGATGGGTCCGTTGTCGACGATATTCCGGCTCGGTCCCGGCCTCTAAAATCCCCATCAGGCCGGGCCCGTTGACAGCCCTAACTACTATTACTATTATTATTATTACTATTTCAGGCCAGACTAATAGTTAGTTTTGTCTGATTGTCATCAGGGAGTATACATTTCCACGTTCCTCCCTCGTAGTTTGTAGGCTGCAATGAGAGGTTAGAGAGAGAGAAAGAGCGATCAAGGGCTGGAGGAGTAAGAGATATTTACAAACACGCACACATATGCACGTAGAGCAATGGAGACAGGAGAGAGGGAGGGGGGGAGAGATACATGGATAATATAGAAAGATGGAAAGACAGATGGGGAGAGATAACTTATATATGTGTATATGTAGCGAGGGAGAGAGAGAGAGAGAGAGAGAGAGAGAAAGAGAGAGAGAGAGAGAGAGAGAGAGAGAGAGAGAGAGAGAGAGAGAGAGAGAGAGAGAGAGAGAGAGATAGAGAGAGAGAGAAGATAACTTGCATATCTGTATGCGTATTATCATCGAGAGAGAGAGAGAGAGGTAGAGATAGAAAGAGATAGCTTACATATCTGTGTGTATTATATCGAGAGAGAAAGAGATGGAGAGAGATAACTTACATATCTGTGTGTACTATATCGGCAGAGAGAAAAATGGAGAGAGATAGCATACGTCTCTGTGTGTGTGTATATATACATAATAGATATATATGTATCGAGAGAGAGAGAGAGAGACTGACAGATAGACAGACAGAGAGGGAGGGAGAGAGAGAGAGAGAGAGGGAGAGAGGGAGGGAGGGAGAGACAGAGAGAAAGAGAGAGAAAGATAATCAATTGTCGATAGCTGGAACCTGCTAGTTGCGTTTTAATATTCCCGGCGTGCATGGCTTCACCATCCATGGCAAAAAAAGAAATACTATTCCCAGGAATAGACTACCGCCTCCACTCTTTCACGGCAAGATTGCTGCCCCACCACCTCTCTTTCTCTCTCTAGTTACGTACGTAATATAGAGATAGAGAGAGACGGGTGTGGTGTGACCTCGTTGGGGACTTCATCGAAGAGAAGTGGGTTGTTCCGGTGGTATACTGCCGTGCTGTGTCCGTCACACGTTCGAAGAGTTAGAATCCTAGCGAGAGAGAGAGAGATAGAAAGACCTGCCTCTGACGTAGGCCCCAGGGGAATTTTTAATGGAGAGGGGAAGAACAGGATCTGTTAATCCTTGGTCAGCCAAGAGCCGACAGCCCTCACAAGGGTGCTGCAGGCGTGGCGAACTGCTGCTCTACGCGTGGACATCCTCGGAACAGAGAAAGAAGAAGAAGCCGGAGAAGCGGGGTTGCCTGCCATGACTGGCAGTCATCACATCTCTTTCTCTCTCTCGCTGTATATATATATCGATAATCTTAGCTGCCTGCCCAGAAGCACACAAGGAACTATCAGACAAATGTAAATACACCCTCGGCAGCCTCGTCAGACGTAAAAGGACTCTTTTATTTGCATGTAAAATGCACGATGACTGAAAATAGGGTTAGGCCTATGTCACGTGGGTAGGGCTGTTAGAGAGAGAAAGTGAGATCATGTCAGTAAGCGATTAAAGAAATGATTGGGGGGGGGGGGAGCTGACATACGGGGGGAGAGAGAGAGGGAGGCCTTCATCTCTCTCTATCAAGCCTTGACTTCCTACTAAATCTGAAATGGGTTCGTTGCCGTGAGGTTGAATTCCTTGGGGATCATAATCTAAGGCATTATTTTCCTCGAAATAGCCGTACGATAGGGCATCAATCTTCATCTGACGGAGATTTCCACTGAATCATGAAGAACACTAGGTTGGGCTCGTCGCATCTCTCCGCATGGTGGGAACTTCGTCAATCCTTGCTCATGATTTCGAATGGAAAAACCTGCAGGCTGATGACAAGGATGAGGATCATTGGAGCAAGCAATCTTTCTAACCCAACCGAAATACTCTTGAAAGTTTCCTCTCGTCCCACTTACCCTTCTCCATCTCTCTTCCTCCCTCCCTCTCTTATTCTCTCTCTTAGTGACTATCCTCCCCACACTCTCTCTCTTACTTACTCTCTCTGACCGCTCTACTGTCTCCTTTACTAACTCACCCACTCCCTCGTTCTCTCTAATTGTGAGTTACTCACTGACTCTCTCCGTCTCCTGTTCTCTCTCTTGCTAACTCAGTCACGACACCCCTCTCTCTGTAACTCTCACAGCTTCTTTTTTTCTCGCTAACTCACCCACCACCACCTTTCTCTCTCCCCTACCCCCACTCCCTCGCACCAACTCTCTCTCTCTCTCTCTCTCTCTCTCTCTCTCCCTCCTTTCGCGTGTGGCGTCCCATAAATCAGACGTGCGTTAAACATGATCAATCTCCGGCGAGAAGGCGTCATGAAGGTACGGTCCTCATGGGACCAACTCCAAAGACAACTGGAACATGCGAGGGGATCCTCTAAACTCCCCAACGATGGCATCACACCCACCAAGAAACCCTAAAAAATATTTTATTAAAAAATTGATGTATAATTTTCCAGCCCGAACCCCCAAAAATATATTTTGAAAACATTTTACCCCTCACGGGGAGACTTATTGCTTGCTTGGATTTTCCAATGGGAAAACATATTTTTCATAATTTCGATTAAAAACTCCCCGTGAGGGATAAAATGTTTTCAAAATCTATTTTTCCGGGCTCAAGCTGGAAAATTATACTTTATTTTTTTAAAAAATATATTTTTTATCCATTGTGATGCCCTCGTTGGGGACCTTAGATAACCTCTTATCGTGTAGGGTTTCTTACCCTTTCTAGGAACTCTTCTTCTGAAAATTTTCTTGGGGATATATATATTATCCATTATTTCCTATTTATAGCACTAAAATGTATCTAAAAAATATCAACAAGGGGCTTGGGGGAGGGGGGAGGGAGCTCTTCTTACTTGGATTCGCCATGGGGAAATTACATATTTCATAATTTCTATTAAAAATACTCATCTTGCCTGTAAATTTTCTTGGGGATATATACTATCCATTATTTCCTATTAATAGCGTTAAAATGTATTTTAAAAAATCAAGAGAAATTTTAAAATATATATCTGAGAGGGAGGGAGGAGAGGCTCTTCTTACTTGGATTCCCCAAGGTGAAAATATATATATCTGAGAATTCCCCATTAAAAAACCCGTATGGTTACTATAGATTCCAAATTTGTAGCTACAACCCCCAAATAGCATTTTATTTTTATTTATTTATTATAAAATAAAAATAAACGAGGGTGGTGGTGGGGTTGGGGGGGAGGCTGTTCTTGGATTTTGCAAGGGAAAAGGAAAAAGAAAAAAGAAAAAAAGAAAAAAAAGAAAAAAAGGTATTTAAGAGATTTCCTCAACTGGGCTTGTGATGGAGACGCGCGCAGTCCTCTCTCATAAGAACGCCCAAGCTAACGCGAGGCTCCCTCAGCTCTGATTGATCACGACAAAGCCCGCGATGACGACCATCGAATTGGTCCATCGGAGGGTGGCGGGGGCATTTCGGTCCTTTTTGCGGCTAAAAAGACAGCAACCTTATCACAATTGGCCAATCCCGATTCAGATGAACCGTGGTCAACACTATAACTATGGAGTTGACTTTTTCACGGGGTAAAAATTAATACTTTTAATGGCGGAATAGACCGAGGCACATAAAATCAGGCGCTCTTGCCGGCCTTTTAAATACGTGTTATTTATATTTATGGGCCAATTCCGTCCCCTCAGGCTGACCAAAATGTCCGATTAATGGCTTGGATGGGCCGACTCAGCCGGTCTGATCTCCCACCGCGGTGAGATTCTTCGCCGCTGAACCTGCCGTTCGATTTTGATCCTCCCTGACAGTGACCAAGACGGGATACCCGCATAAATTATATCCAATTAATTACTCTGGGAAATCAACAAGCATATCCATAAATAATCTCATTAGCCCCGAATCCTCTTGACGTGTGGGCGACGGACTCCTCCTCCCATTCAGATGACGATCTCGCTGACTTTGCTAGAGATAGAGGGAGAAAGAATATGAGTGAGATAGATAGATAGATAGATAGATAGATAGATAGATAGATAGATAATAAGAGAGAGAGAGAGAGAGAGAGGTCAAGGTTCTCAAGATATTAACAGGCCCCTTGGCATGGGAGGTCCCTGTCGGATAGAGTGATAAACAAGGATACCATGAATGCCCACAGGACAACGTTCTCTCTCTCCATGCTTCCGGAGTTGCACCACCCTCGCATGATAATATTTATATACATAAATGACATTCATTTGATAAATTCTTGAGAAAAATCGTCAGTGAGATCATTCCCACGAGTGGAGCACCGTGTGGTCTGAGCACACGTGCACATTTACATTTATTACTACGGAAAGGTGGGGAAAATTGTCGGGGGAGGTTCCATGAGAGTCCTAATTGTTGACAGTACTAAAAATATGTAAATAGAAAATATATAGTGGCCTGACAGAGTATTCTGGCGTGGAGAGGTAGAACGAGAGAGAGCGAAAGAGAGCAACTGTAGCAAAGCCGGGTTGAAACCCTAGTTTCTCCTGCCAAAGGTCCTGCAGAGACGAAAGGGAGAGAGAGAGTGAGCGAGGGAGAGAGAGAGAGAGAGAGAGAGAGAGAGAGAGAGAGAGGGAGGGAGGAGGAGAGAGATAGGGAGGGAGGAAGGGAGGAAGAGGGAGGGAGAGAGATAGGGAGGAGGAAGGAGGAAGAGGAGGGAGAGAGATAGGAGGAGAGGAAGAGGGGAGAGAGAGAGAGAGAGAGAGAGAGAGAGGAGAGAGAGAGAGAGAAAGGGAGAGAGATAGGGAGGAGGAAGGAGGAAGAGGAGGGAGGAAGGGAGAGAGGAGGGAGAGAGGGAGGGAGGGAGGAAGGAGGGAGAGGGAGGGAGAGAGAGGGAGGGAGGGAGAAAGAGAGGGAGAGGGAGGGAGAGAGAGGGAGGGAGGGAGGAAGAGAGGGAGAGGGAGGGAGAGAGAGAGAGAGGAAGGGAGGGAGAGATAGGGAGAGAGAGATGGAGGGAGAGATTGGGAGAGAGAGAGAGAGAGAGAGGAAGGGAGGGAGGGAGAGATAGGGAGAGAGAGAGGAAGGAGGGAGGGAGAGATAGGGAGAGAGAGAGAGGAAGGGAGGGAGGGAGAGATAGGGAGAGAGAGAGGGAGGGAGAGAGAGAGAGAGAGGAAGGGAGAGAGGGAGGGAGAGATTGGGAGAGAGAGAGAGAGAGGGAGTGTACCTCACAGCTTCCCCACACCGGCGCAGCTGAACGCGAGCAAGAGATCTCCCGCAGTCGTGGAGTCGGAGCACCAGAGCAGCTTCAGCTGCTGCTCGACGAAATGCCCTCCGGCGAGGACCAGCCACGCCTTTTGACACCAAGCGTCGAACACTTGTCTCCTTTCTTGTGCTGACTGCCCCGCCGCCACCTCCGCCGCCGCCGCGTTGGGCCTTGGCGTCTGCCTGCTGGGAATCTCCCAGGTCGTTTCGTCCGGACTCGCGTTGAACTACGCGTGGGAGGCCCACTGAGACGGCGACGAAATTATATCTCAAGCCTGGTTGTTGTCAACGCCCCCACCCCCGAGCAGGGTAAATTATTATTCACTACCCGGGAACTGAAGCTGTGCGGCATCCCCGCGCACAAAATTATAAATTACGCGCATGGGCTCCCTCCAGGGACCCGGTGCAGTTATAAATATATCTAATGGGTGGCCTCGCGGCGGAGAACGAGACCAGAACAGGCGGCCGCCACCACTACTCCGCCGCTCGCCGCCGCCGCCGCCGGCGACCGTCGTCTTGGTTCGCGGCCGGCGAAAAATTGGCGGCTCTATGAGGAGGGTTCTCTCTAGCCGGCGATGCGCGGCCGAATGGGGAGGCAGCTGCTGCAGCAGCACCTCGGAGTACCAGGCTGCGGCGCGCGGCGGGGGGAAGAGGGAGAAGGTGGTGGTGATCATGGGGGCGACGGGGACGGGGAAGTCAAAGCTCTCCATCGACCTGGCGGTGCGGATGCCGCCGGCGGAGGTGGTCAACTCCGACAAGATGCAGGTCTACGCCGGCCTCGACTTGACGACGAATAAGATCACCGCCGCCGAGCGCTGTGGCGTTCGGCACCACCTACTCGGGGAGCTCGACCCGGCGGCGGGGGAGCTCTCCGCCGCCGGGTTCCGGTCGCTCGGCGGCGCCGCTGTCGCTGACATCGCCGCCCGCCGGCGGCTCCCCATCGTCGCCGGCGGGTCAAACTCCTTCATCCACGCGCTCATGGTCGAGGACTACCGGCGCCCTCTCTCACTGGGGGCGCCGCCACCTGCGCCGCCGGCGAGGCTGCGGTACAGGGGGTGCCTGCTGTGGGTCGACGTGTCAGCGGCGGCGCTGTACGAGCATTTAGACCGGCGCGTGGAGGAGATGCTGGCGGCCGGGATGTTCGAGGAGCTGGCGGCGAACTACGACCCGTGTCGGCAGCGGGGGCAGGGGGGATACGTGGGGCCCTGGCGGGCCATCGGAGTCCCCGAGTTCGACCGCTACTTCGAGAGGTTCTCGCCGGGGGCGGCTGTGGGCGGCGGCCCGGGGGCGGCTGCGGCGTACAGGGCGGCGGTGGAGGAGATCAAGTTGAACACGCGGCGGCTGGCGGACGTGCAGGTGCGGAAGATCTGGCGGCTGTGGGCGGCGGGATGGCGGCTGCGGCGGCTGGACGCGACGGCGGCTGTGGCGGCGGCGCTGGAGGGGAGGGGGAGGGCCGACGTGGAGGCGGCCTGGGAGAGGGACGTGGTGGGGCCCAGCTTAGAGGCGGTGGCAGCGCTCTTGCAGGGAGAGGAGGAGACGACCGTTGCGGCGGCGGCGGAGGAGGAGGAGGAGGAGGTGCTCAGACCTCTCCGGCTGAGGCTCGGGTAGGCGGCGCCGCCCTCCCTGTATCCCTTCCTTCTCCCTCCTCCCTCGTGGAATTTAGAAAATATCGCCTTTTCTCTCTCCTAAAATCACAGGAAAAAAAGGGTTTGAGGACGATAAATCGTAGGAATTCAGCAAACCCAACCATGCAGGCAGCCAAGAACGGAGATTGCGAGGGAGGGAGGAACTCAGCAGAAGCCTCTCTCTCTCTCTCTCTCTCTCTCTCTCTCTTAACTCCTATCTCCCTCCCTTGATTACCTTTCCTTTGGTAGGGAGCAGAAATTGGGGACTCGAGGAAGTCGTCTTGCTCGTAGGTTGGTGTGAGGCGAGAGCTGAGAAGTAATAGAGAGAGAGAGAGGAATTGAGAAAGAGAGGAATTTAGAGAGAGAGAGAGAGAGAGAGGAGTTAAGCGTCCCAGCGGCCGTCGCCGGCGGTTCGGAGGGGGGGCTGTGAATGCTTCGTAACTCTCTCTGCGAAAGGGAATGTCCACTACCCTGCCATCTTACGTTCCCAACATGTTTCTCTCTCCTCTCTCTCTCTAACCGTGTTTTCAAAACTTCCCAGGCCTGCAGCGTCTGCAGCCGTTGTCACCCACCTGTACGACTGAGTATTCACATTAACGCCCAAAAGGTTCTCTTCTCTCTCTCCTCTATTCTCCCTTCTCTCTCTCTCTCTCTCTCTCTCTCTGGCTCGCTAACGGAGTCAGTCGAGGAGCGGGATCTGTCAGGGAGGCGAAGACGGTACGGCCCGGCGTTGATCGCTTGCCAGCGTCGTAAGCCCGGCAGAGCCTTGGGATGCGATGTCGGATTGAGACACCTCCCGGTAACTGGAAACGCCGAGTGGGCACGTGAGGGGCACCCCTAGTACGAGCTCTGCACTCGTACCCTCGGCGGGCAGGTCGGAAAGGCCCTCTCACCCTTTTCCCAGTGGATCCTCCTCTCGACAGAAAGATCACCGTAACCCCTCCGCACCGTTACCTCTCTTCTAAGATATTTGGGGGTAGTTGGGGTGGGTCTGGTTACCGTGTTGGACTCTTGGGGCTGAGTCTATGGCTTGTGGGGCCTCGGCTTGCTTGGGCCCACAAACTATGAGGCTTTTGAGGCCTGGAGGGAGGGGTTCTTTGAGGTGGCTCTTGTAGACTACCATATTATGCCATTCAATTAGGGACTTGCTAGTCATGAAAGAGTTATAAATGGTTTCCTACTGAGATTCCACCAAAAGTTGACTGAAGAAGAGTCAATTCTGGATATCCTAATCTTAAATGTGGAATTTTAATGGTGTGACATTGACCAAAGATATCTATCATGGAACATTAGTTTGATAAACAGGCAAGGCATTATCAACATTAATAGCTGGCGGCCCTTTATTTTTCTCCACTTAGTTATAATCTAAGAATGATCTAGATATTCAGCTAATTAGAAGAAGCATAATACTAGAAATTAGTATTGATTTTATCCAACACTAGTGGCCAATGCTATTAAACTCCTTAATTTTACAACATCATGCAATGTTATCTATCAATCACATATATGGGGAACTGAATTATACTTGATAGGAAATGTTCTTCAATAAACCAAACATTCAAGTCATGTGAAAGTTGTCTCATGTATAGAATAAAATCCATGTAATGACTACATTGAGCTTAATGCTCACATCAATGTAGGTTAAGCTAATATCAAATTCAATTTGAAAATAATAAAAGAGGAATAAAACTTGCAACTCTTAAGCTTGTGAACCTCTAATTTACAATATAGAAGAACGTCACTTGACCAACTTCTCTGAATTTTCTTGGTTCTTGACGTCTAACATTATTGACATTTAATTTTTTTATATGATTGACTATATTCAAAGTTTTGTGAAGGATATAAATAATTTTATCTTGTATTTTCAAAGCCTAAAGGTTACAAATGCCAAAACTTAAAAAGGTTCTTGTTACTTTCTCAACATGTATCACATAAACTTTTATGTCACTAGAGAGAGGAGCTGAAATAACCAAGGTAGAGTAATAATCCGATAGAACTCTGTCAGCCCAAAAAAGTAGTCATAGTGAATTTCAAACATTGAAGCCTAAAGTCAATAGATTATGTATTGAGGTTACTTGAGGTAAAAATGTTGATTGTTCCACCATATACATGGGCGAATTTAAGAATACTATTAAATTTCTTTCAATGTAGGGGGGCAGGGGATGAAGTCCTAAGTTGTAAGATTTCTGATCCCTATACCACGAATTTTTTTTCTAGACCTATGTGGGATCTTGCATGAAGGATGAAACCATACATAGATTTACCAAGGCCCTTGATAATCTTGTCTTGATTATACCTTACACATGGTATAGAGGACACATTTATTGAGGGATTCATTTTTCAAAATCTAAGTAATGAATCCCTTGAGAAGGCACTTCAAAAATTGTACAAATAAAAAACTAGAGAAATCATGCATTGATTATAAAATGAAAAGACAAGTGACTACTAGAAGGACATTATTGTTGGCTTTGAAGAGCTTTAAATGTCTGGATGATGAAAAAAAATTAATTTGATAATTATGAATGGTAATTTTCTGTTATGATAAACATGTGATTTGAAATAATTTAATTAAAGTGAATAAAAGTATTGAATATAGATGAAGGGCAAAATAGTCTAAATTTTGTAACATAAATGAGTAAAATGTTTTTTATTTGCAAGATGATGTCATAGGTATGGGCAGATATCTTGTTGAAAATCTTATCTAAAAAGCAACATGATGGAACAAATAATGCGTTCAAATTTGCTGAGTTGAAATTATTATGAATTTTACAAGATAAAAGGGTGTATTTAGTGGATTTCTAAGTGCACGTGCAACCCAGTAAACACCATCCAACTAGCCATTGAAACGACCATTGGAGCCCAATAAATTGTATATCAAAGAAGGCCTTTGGCCCATAAGAGTTATTGAGTGAGCAAGAGGAAAGGAAATTCAAAAAGAGGAGCTGCGCATGCCCTCAACATTTTCTTCCTTAGAGTCAATATTAGATTGTTGTCCTTGAGCATATGAAGACCAAAAAGATCAATCATGATCAAGCCCACAATAACTCTCGCCTAAATTTTAACCTTCCATTTAGGAAAAGTTTCCTGTGAAACTTGGTGAGAGTTGAGCCCTTCCATTTAGTAGATAACGTCTATCTTCAAAGGGTGGAGTAGGTTAGATGTTCTCAATAAACTAGGAAAAGAATATACCATTTCAGAAATAAATAGAAAACTTTTGAGATCTATTACTTCAAATTGGAAGTCATAGCCCACTGAGATTTAGGAGGCAAGAAACTAGGCAAAACTATCACTAGACGAGCTCATGGAATCTTCATTACCATATGAACTTACTTAGTACATACTCAGAATTTTCAGACAAACAGTCTAAGAAGTCTTGCTTTCAAAGGTGAAGAATCATTTAGTATTTCCACTGAACGTGATGAAGATGAAATTTTACTATTAATAGTCAAAATATTTAAGCATTATCTCTTGGGAAAGGTGTCAAATCAAGTTGACAAAAACGTTCACAAATTCTGATAAACAAAATCTTGAATAATAAAAGAAAATGAAGTGGCTTACTACAAATGTTAGAAGGTAAGGTGCTTCAAGACGAATTGCATGCTGCTGAAGAGGTACAAAAAGAAGAGGGTGATGATAGGTACATGGAGGAACGAAGAGAGTTTTTCTTTTGAGTTAGAAAGAGAAAGGATTGGAAATACATGCTTAATGACCCTGAAAAATGAGGTACATATCAATGGATCTATGACTGAAACTTCTGTTGATGAGATTGAGGAATTATTTTCTTCATAAAAAAATTAAATATGAAATAAAAATTCTAAATGGGAAGAGTACAAGGAGTCAAGCAAGGATTAGCAAAGGAAAAAATATGAGCTAGAAATGAAGTTACCAAAAAACAAATAAGGAAAATAATGGGAAGTTCTTATTCTTTGTTTTATCACAAAGTAGAGAGTGAGGATAGAGGGGAAGAGTCTCCCTTTGATCCTTCTGTCATGTAAGGATCAATTGAGGACGAAAACATATTAAGGTCAAATCTCCAATTAAAATTAAATGGTAGGAAGATGGTAGGGGGTCCTTTTTCCTCTGCTATGTCACCTAACAGAAACCAAAGATAGGGAGGAAGAGTTTCCTTGTGACCCTTGTGTCACCCAAGGATCAATCAAGATATAATATTTTAAATCCTTAATATTAGGCTAATAATAGGGTCCATTACTCCTTTAACATTAGGCTCAATAATCAGACTAATTCACCTTTAGTCTTTGTCTAATAATCAAATCATTTTGAACTTGAATTAAAAATCAGCAACTAAATCAATTTCAACTTAATTTAAACTAAAATAAATGAGGATAAAATACAAGACTATTTTATATTATTATTCATAGAAATTACTCAAATTATGTGTCCTAATTTATCATACCACCTAAACTTAACTAGAAACATTTAATATCTTAATATGAATAAATAATTCAAATTAATACTTAGCCAAATTATTAATTTATCCAATATGATGTGATTATCATCAAAATACTTGTGACAACTAACTCATCAAAAGTAACTACTATGGATTTAGAGCTTGGTTTCTTCATCAAAATTCATGTCATGTAGACTTAGTCCCAAATTTCACTCTCCCACATGAATATTGTGTCACTCACATATTTTTTTCCTCAAGAGTGCCTTTGTGTTGCCATAAAAGTTGGGATGCACCATTAGTAGTGTCTGCTTAGGACAATTCATCAATGTGTTTGCTTTCTTTGCCTCTATGATTTTAGGAGTCAGATGTGGAAGACTAGATGAATTGTTAGTCTTCTTAGTAGGTGGCATTGGTTGGTCAGCATATCTATCTAGTAGTGTCATATTGTTAAAGGATCTTTCGAAGTACACTATGAGCCCCTGGTGTCCTTTACTTCACTTGACATTCTTGTAAAGTTGTTGGTTCATACATAGAAGAATCTAGTCATTAATGTTACACTTAAATTTATGCTGGCATCAATCCACATACTTCTTCATGTCTTGTGCCCTTGTGTCAATACTTCTTGTGCCTCCTCCACATACACTTTTTGTGCTTGGGCAACATAGCATGCTACTAGGCAGCATGTTTGTCTACCCACCTTCACTAGTTTAAATAGCATAAGTGGTTACTACCCAATTGTAAACTCAAATGATGAACAGCCCATTCACAACAACAAACACAGTGGAAGAGGCATTACTCAAGATGATTGTGTCTTTACCCCAAAAGAGTCGTTTTGTTTCATCATCAAGTCTTGCTTTGCTATTGGTCTATCACACTAATAGTTCTCTAGCTGCACATTGCTTAACCACATGTTAATGATGAGAGCCCTTCTTGACTGTCAAAATAGCCTCACAAGGTTATATTTAATGTTTAAATGATTTGAATTGAGTTCTAAAGGTTATTTTTAAGGTTTAAATCCTTAAGATTATTTTTTCTTGCTATCTTAAAATTATTTTAAGATAAAAAATAATTAATTGAAAAATGATCTACAAGAAAAGCATAAAGTATATTGTCATATGATATATGTTGACACATGTTGTAGATGATCCATGTGTCAAACATACTTGAGAAATGAAGCATTTCATCTAAAATTCAATCATGACGATTCAACCATTACATTGTAGTACTTTCTAATCTATATTATTTCCATATGATGTTATGTAGGTTCTCCAATATATTATGAAGTATCAAATAAACAAGGAAACAAAAAATATATTGAACATATCTCAAATAGTGACACATCAGACAAGAACATGAATACAAGTTTAAATAAAATCTCATGATCTGGAGTTGTTGTGATTGTGTAGTTGTTTTCCATCAAGTTAAAAAGCTTCAATTGAAATTTAAATTTAAAAGACAATAGAGTAGGGAAAATTTAAGATTAGAAGGTCACAACATATGAATTGAGTACTTTAATAAATGACAAAAAGTTGAATGAGCAACTCAAACATTTGATATCTCATAAAATTAAGAAAGTAGTCTAAATAAATAAATGTTATCAAAGAAGTGTTTTGAATTGAATATAAAAAAATTCATAAATATTTAACATTCTCCATCAAGATCTTGGGCATGACTTAGTTGTTGTATAATAAATCAGGTAAATTTAAAATTTATAAAACTAGAAAATAATGATTTTTAGATTTTTAAAAATATTTTAGAACAAATATATCAATTATAATTTGATAAAAGATCCTAAAAATAGGGGAAATTTTCTAGGTCAATCACAATGATGTAAAACAATATCAAGTAATATTTTAGAATTTTCTTCAAAGAATATACTTTTATAATTTTTTGACTAATTGATGAATATAAAATATATTAAAAAATTTATCTAAAAGAAAAATAAGGGTGCAGATGTCAAGATGACATCAACACCCGAAAAATGTGAATTGGGTGACAATAAAGTTCTGTTCGATGATTCTTACATAATAATTACAAACGATTTAATAGGTCAAATTAAATTTTGTAGAAACAAGAATAATTTTAATTTAATAAAAAAGTGTTTCAAAACTTGAAATTACATAAGTTATCACTAAATTAAGTAGAAACTAAGTTTAATATAGGAAAAATAGAGTTCTAACTTTTACAACAAGGATTGTCAGAATTGTGTGTTCATTAGGATTATCATATAATGTTTACAACCTCAAAGATTCTCTTTAGACATAGACAATGTGGATAATTTGTAGATCTTCTTGTAAAATCTAGAAATTAATGAAGTGAGCCATCAAATCGTCTATTGTGGCTATCATTAGCGAAGTAGAAATATGACAACTTTGTGACTCTCCAACAACTCTCACATGATATAGATGAACTAAATAGAAGTGTGACACATCTTATAATGTTTTACCTTTAGGTATGTTAATAATTATAAGTTAATAGTTACATCTATATATTAATATCTTATATATAAATACTAATTAATAGGTAAAAAATATAACTGTATGTGTTACTAACTCATTATGATATTCATAATATTTTATTATTTAAGTCTTAATATATATTATTTCATTTATTTTATTTATATTATAATACTAACTCCACTTGACTTTTATGAAGTCAAATAGTGATTCTCTTATATTTTCTTAATAATTATTTGATTGTAAAAACTTAAGTGAACTCTTATTATCAAATGAAAGTAATAGAAGAAGCCCAAGTCTTCAATATAAGAAAAAGCTAATGTCTTATGAAGAGGACTTACTTAATATATTTATGGGCCCAAGAGAAGATGTCGTCTTGACCTAGTTTATTTGAACTTAAAAGGACTATCAAGAGAGTAGATATAAATCGCCCATAATAGGACACCTTAATATAATATTAAAAGTAAGATTAAAATGTTACCCTCATAAAAAAATCTGGGTCATTCACTAAAAGAGTCAGTTATTAATCATAACTATCTATTAGAGGAACTTAATTCTATAGAGGTTTAAGACACCTTGCCCCTCTCTTGAAGAGCGCTTTTTGGCTCGCTCTCTAGTAGTAGAGAAGAGATTACTTGAAGTGCATCAAAATTGTCATAGATCAAGTACCACTTGCCTTAGGGCCAACATAACGAGATTTATGTAAGATCTAGATTTGAGCATTCTTGTAGATCTGCACAACATAGTATGTGGAAGATAGATTAACTCTTAGTTCGAATTAGTTTTATCACTTATTCTATTATTTGATTGCATTAGATTTATTCTCTCCCCTTTGTCACACTTTTCATTTATCTTGTCTTTATCCTTGTTAGATTAATTCAATTTTTTACAATCTCAAGTATAAATATATGTATATATAAGAAATAAAATAAGTAAAATTTTTACTCTTATTACTCAAGCTCTCTGAAAATCGACCCTTACTTATCCTAAATAGAAGAGTGAGGTTTTATAAATATTATTTATATGAACTTGATTACATCATAATGACATATATAACCTCTAAATTGAATTCATCGATCTACATAATAAAAAGAGACTCTTCATCACATTTGATATACTTTCAAGAAGTAGTGACTCATCTCCCAAAAAATCATTCTCTTCTCGATGATAGTATATTTGTTGATCAATCAAAGATAATTTACTTAATAAATTCTTAATATTTTTATCTAAAATTATTCAAAAATTTAATAATGATGCTTCACAAATTGTGTTAGTGATATTTTTAACAACAATTGAGTAATTATGATAACTTAATTATTCACTAGAAATATATAAGAAAATTAAGATTTAATTAGAAAAAATACAAGTTTTTAGTTTTGATAAGATTCAAACTCTTATTAGTCTCTTACTTGCATGAGAGAGAGTGATATAAGTACATGAATACCTTTATAAAGTGATGTCATAAGAATATATCTTTCTCATAAATAAAAGGTATTTTAGATAGTAAAATTATTAAAAACTTCTAGAGAGGTTGTGATTACTAATTTAGTTCAACATCAGTTATATGTTGAATTTTGAGGTGGATATATAATAATATGAGATTTTATAATTAATGTGTCCCTTTCTTACATGTGTATGATTGCTCCTTGCCCTATGCTTAGCTTGCCACTAGTGACATGGAAGGAGAGTGACACACATGTCCCCTAATAATTCTTCTTTAGTCACTCTAGCCCTTGCTTGTGACTCCACTTGATTATGTTTGTCACCTACTTGTGAGCATTGGTATGTTCCTCTCTTATTCTATCTTTTTATTTTATTTTTATAAAAATTATATAAATAACTAAAAATTTAAATAAATTAAAAATCACTTTTCATAATTTGACATAAATATAAGTTTATTTATTATGAGTTAAGGTTAAAAATATATAATTAATTAATTATTTAACTTATGATAATAAAAACATTAATTTTCATGACACACTTGTCAACAATGAATTAACTATTATAATACTCTTCATCAACTTAGTTCGGTGATTAAATAACTCAAAAATTACAACCAACACTCACACTATTAAGCTATAAAGTATTTAGGTTGTGAGAAAAAGTAAGATTTTATGAAAGCACAAGAAGTTGGTAATAGTATTTGAATTGAGAAAAGGTACTATTTAAAAGAATAATTAATACTAGAGGAAAGTTTTCTCTATTATTAGAAGTAGACAAATGATGAGAAAATTAGTATAATAGTTATATACTTTTTGGTGAGAGTATGCTAAATTTCTTTTTTACTATAAATATTGTGTCACAATTGTGTTGATGCATGAACTTCATTTGTTCATATATTATTAGTTGTGAACACATAGAGAAACATATATAAGTGATCAATGTAGAACTGAAAATTCTATAAAATTTCCAAAAATCCCAATTCACCCCTTAGCTGTTACAAACTTGTTCTAATTATAATTTCTTGAACTTGAGCCTATCTTTGAATTGTAATTTGTTGAATAAGACTTTACCCACTTGAATATAAAACATTTAACCCACAATTGATAGAAAATATTTTGACATCGTCATTTGATTGAAAATAAATACTCTAATTGGTATGGTGGGTGAGTTTTTTAGTCAATAAATTAAAAGATGACAAATTAACATGTATCGAACTGAATTAACATTAATATCAAGCAAGTAAATGTATTGAGTTAAGGTTCCTCAATGTGCTCCTCCTTTCTCTTGTCATTGTGAAATTATTAATCTTCAGTAAAATAATAAATTAAACTAATCTATGGATAATAAAGAAAATAAGAGAGAAGAGAGAGTCAAGAGAAGAATGACTCTATCTATTTCAAAAAATGAACAATGGATTAGGAAAACTATACAAAATCTGATATGGAAATAATAAGATTATGAATCGTAATGAGATTTAAGATCAATTTAGAAATTGAAACTCAAAACCAATTAAAAATCAAGGATTTAAATCCACTTTGACACTAAGGACGAGTTGGACGAAAAAATTCAAAATGTGACCTGAATTATTTGATTTTCATTGCATGAATCAGTTTAGAAATAAAAATAAAGTTAATAAGAACTTGAAAACATCAAGAAATCAGACAGAAAAAGGATTGAAATGAGGGTTGGGAGATGAGCTAAACCTTAAATTAAAAATCTTGGAAGTAAATCATTTCTATAATTCGTTCACTTGTAACCCAAATGAATCAAATAAATGAATTCAAAAAATTATAAATTATATTTTTATCTAGAAGAACACAAGATTGGTGAAAATATTAAAGAATATCCCATCTATCTCCTAACAAAAAAGAAGGAAAATAACCTCTTGTTGGTCCTAAATTAGAAATATTTGTTATCTCATTGGATCGAAAATCCATTACATGTAGTGAGGAATCTAAAAAATCATTTGATTTCAGTGAGAAAGGGCTTATGCTTCTTTGTCCATTTTTCTACTTAATTTTTCTGTTCATTTCCAGTCATCTACACCTATTTTTAGATGTTGTCACCAATTTCCACCCATTTTCTGAATTATTTTAATTTAATTAAATAAACTGATACAATGGGCCTTATGGGCTTCCTTACTGAGCTCATATTCCCTTATAAATTAACACATATTCTTAAAATGTTCTGAAAAATCATCAAAACATATTTTGAAAATTATTTTAAAAAATAAATTTCAAAAATTAAACTATGATTCTAAACCTAATAGTGATAGACATAAATGTAAAAATATCAAGTATATTAAGATATAATCATGAAATATTTAACATGTTATAAAAGTAGATTAAGTATGTATTCACTCACTTAATTTAAAGTATGATTTACTTGATTTCTCATTAAATCTTAGATCATTTAACATGAATTAATGAACTAAAGATATTAATTAGGCTACTTACAACATGAAATAGATGTGTTATCACACCCCCTAACTTAACTCATTACTAGTCCCTTAGCAATGGAAATAAAAAATAATTTAGGACTAATAGTTGTTAAGTAAATAATAATAATAATATTTCAATATATGAAGAATTTCATAAATTACTTTGCTCAAACATGCATTGAGGAAACATGTCTTCCTATTTCATCTTTTCTCAAATCTCCTTAAATGGAAGAAAGAGAAGCTCGAGAAGGAATACAAAAAAAACCTAATTCACTTGCTGTTGCATCCATGGTACTTAATGGTTATAACATTGGCTGGCAAATTGAGTAACACAACAAGGTTCAAGGATGAAATTTTATCTCTATTGTTCAAAAATTCAATATGTCATTTAAAATTCAACATTTCTTTTTTTTCTATACAATCAATATTTATAACCAGCAAAAATCAGTCATTAAGTGGTTGAAAGTTTCTACCTATCGTAGATGTCCTTGGTTGACACGTACATTATACAATTTATTTATGAATCATTTTTAAATAATATATTTAATATTAGTTAAACTGTTTATATGCCTAATGACTATTGGAAACTGGGTCAACAACAAGTGTCAACGGGTTAGGTAAACTTGGAATCTTCAAGGCTACTGTCCTAGGACATAGCTCCTAATTAAAAACTATTTTATTTTGGCAGTTTGGAACCCGACCCCGCGGGGTTCCACCGGAAAGTTAAACCAGTTCTTCATTCCCTCTCTCTCTCTCTCTCTCTCTCTCTCGTATACCATTGACGAGGCATTTTCTCCGGCGGGCTCCGAGACATCCGATCGCAAGGGGATGGCCGGAGTCTCCATTCTGCCTGCCGTGGTCGCCACCGTTGGCAGGCCCGTGGCATGGGGGAGGAAGGCAGCGGCGAGGGGATCGCGGAGGACGCCGCCGCCGGTGAAGACGATCGTGGCGAGGACGAGGGTGATCGACGGCGCGACCAAGGAGATGAACGCGATCGCCTCCCGCGACCTAGATTTCGCCCCCGGCCGGCGGTACGTCCGCGACGCCTTCTCCGGGGCCCAGCAGCGCCTCGATCACTTCCTCTTCAAGGTACGAGCAACACTAGTAGCCGGAAAGTGCGGAAGGAAGATTTGGTAAATAAAGTAATCCCGAGCCCCCATTGGATCCTACGTTGCAGCCACCATCCCTCGACTGAATTCCGTGGTCATTTTTGTTTCTTCAATCTGATGGAGACTTTTTGATCTTCCGATCAGTGACATCGGTAAAATCTCGCCGGGGAGGTCCTTTTTTTTGGTCTGATTACGGAGGGGATTCCTGTGCCCAAGCAGTCGAAAGGATGCGGCCCGATCGTAGTTGCTCCCTGTTTATCTCGCCTTGTAGATGTTCATCAAACGACTCTAAGCTGTTTCGATTGGTCCCTTGCAGATGGCTCCGACAGGACTCCAGATGGAAGAGGTGAAAATAGCTCTCCCTTTTCTATTTAAATTCAAAAATGTGAAAGGAAAGGTTAATGTCAACGTAGCTTTTCTTTACACTTGCGAGTGTTCGATTTTGCAGAGATACGAAATGAACTCCAAAGGATTAGATATATTCTGGAAAAGCTGGCTTCCAAGGCCAGGGATCCCCATCAAGGGGACCCTCTTCTTCTGCCATGGCTATGGTGACACCTGCACTTTCTTTTTCGAAGGTCTGTCCTAGTCTAGAACCCAAACCGATGTATCACTAAGGAATTCATAATAAGAAGAAATATACATAGGCATTCATTAAATGATCCATGGTAATTCATTTTCTTGCGATTTTTGTTCACAGGGATTGCCAAGATGATTGCTAATGAAGGTTATGCAGTTTATGCTATGGATTATCCTGGCTTTGGCCTTTCTGATGGGCTGCATGGATACATCCCCAACTTTGACGAACTGGTGGATCACGTCATTGAGCAGTATACACGTATCAGAGGTGTGATACCATCTTAAGTCAGAAACCTATTTAAGTGTACATGATAAATGCACTAAATCAATTATACAGATTCCATCACACAGAAATTGAAGACGTTCCTGAGTTGTAGACGTCGTGAAAAACCACAAAAAATGCTTAGATGACTTTAGATTGGTGTTAATTTATGCTCTGAGCTTAATCTAGGTGTTAATTTTAATGATGTATTATAGCCACAATTTGAAGGAGGCATACAATATCCAGAGATTCAGGTCAAACCGGATGATACTTCTCACTAATGTCATAAGGGTATGTAAATAAGGATAAAACCATAGGTTAGTTATTCTGATATCTGCATATAAACAGCTGTGTAAGTCTTCATAGGAAGTTAAAGAAGTGCAGGGCTATCTCAAAAAGATTAGTTTCTCCAAGTCCTATAAATTGTACTTCCTCTCCTTCGTTTAGTCAAGAGCTCAGCAAAGTACCTTGACAAGCCTTTAGCACTCCCTTTGAATTTTTCCCCTTTTTTTTCTGTTTCCTCCTCGTTGTCTTTGTTCACTTAAATCTAGGCATCTACAAAGAAATCTTACTACTTCAGTGGCCACCAATGTCAGTGTGCCCATCAATAAATGGCATGTCTTGTTAGAGAGAAAATGTTGCTTCCAGTTTCATGTCTTGATGTGGATGGGTGTTCAACAACATTTAACATTTACCACACATCAATTTTCTGTGTTTGGAAATAATTAAGTCTTTTGAAGCTCATAAGCTATAAGGTGGCTATTGGGCTTCAGATGAAAGAGGGAAGAGGCAGACCCAGGAGCTACTTGCCGATTTTGCCTAAGCGGGGCAACATCTCAAATTATAGTATCTTTTTGTGAATCTATTTTGGACTGTAAATTCGATGCAGATGACTTGTAGGAGTTACCATGAAAGAGATTTTAAGTGTTGGAAAAAGAAGTATTTATGCTTGTTATTAATCAGCCGTGACACATTTGTCTCTTCAAATGGAATTGTGGTTGACCTTCATAAAGTCAAAGCCAAAATGGATTAGTTTGGGTGATAGATCTCTAGTTGAGAACCAAAAACACAGTTCTTGTAGGGTGATAGATCTTTTCATGTTTCTCCCTTTGGTAAAAAGTCCAACTCTCCTATTGCCAACCCTTTTTTCTCATTAGTTGCCTTTCTTCTCCTTCGTTTCCTTTGCCAATGTTACTTCCATTTATCTTTCCGTTGCAATCCTTTCTAACCAAACCGACATGGAAGCAGAAGTCAGGAGCTACCATATGCAAAATTGGTGCCTGCAGGCTCACTGCCAATATAGAGGAGATACCAGCTTTTTGCCAAATGTTGATATGCTGTCCACTGCCCACTGTCTTAAGATCTCACAGACACTAAGGGATGCTTTTGTTTACTGTTAACCTTTCTGCTCTCCTCTCAATTCATTGTTTAGCATCACTATAGTGGTACCCTAAATAACAGTCCATTTTTTTTTAGAACATATGAAACCACCAATGAATTCGAAATGAAATATTGATTTTCTTTGCCTTTTTTTGCATAATCATTTTGAGGCCAACACTTCCAACTCAACGATTTCCATAACCAAAGAAAATTGCTAGGGAAAATCTGCCAAAAAAGGATAAAAGTTAAGAGTTTCTAGTCTTTTTTTGACAGCATGCTTTCTAAATTAATGTATTCTAAAATAATTGCTATTCCATGCAGAAAATAAATAAACATCGTCTTTATGGTTGACCTGTGCTAGATGGTATATAAGAGGTTAGGTTATCTATTGTGTACCTTTGCTACTGAAATATCTTATTAATTTTTGTACCAGTTATTATTCTGTAAATTTAGAGATCTCTTATACACCTTTCCATTTTGAAAATTTTCAGCAATCACTATGCCAAATTTCACAGCAGAAGGGGACCACATGTTGGCTAGAAAATTATAAGTAATGCATATATGATGTGGAATCTTGAAAAAGTATAAGAAACTTTTTCCTTGTGAGGTTTACATCCCACAGATCCAGAAATCGCATCCTTCTCCACTCGTATTCTTCATTATTATCTAGTATTGGAAGTGGTTAACCTATGTGATTTAGATTAACTCCATAGTAAGGTGTCTCCCAATTTCATTTGTCAAATTGAACTACTTGGACCAATAGGATACGTTATTATTTAGATTAATAAAAGGGATTGCAGGCAATGAATGGCAATGGTTCTGTGCCACGTAGGCTTGGAACTGAATCTGTATTCTTTTTAGGTCTTTGTGAAGACTAGCAAAATTATAGATGGTTCTCAATCGTTAATCCAACAACTCCATAGTCCTAACTTTTTCTATGCTGTCCTTTTATCACTGCACCCTTGATTATATCTAGGAATAGACTGAATATTTTTTTGCACAAAATTAACAATACTTCGTTCTACTATTCAGGAAACAACCATTGCCTGTGCTGTAGCCATAAACCCAATATCTCATCATTCTTTTTTCTCTATATTTGGCTGGTTCAGAAAGTTGGCTAAAGCTGTGGACTGCGCTTAGAGTCCATATATTATGTGGATCATGCCTTGAATTTTTGTTTAAGGATGTAATGAGACTTGGTATTTCATGTTTCAAGCATTGTATAGCCTATTATGCTTGCATAATGGTAATGATTAATATTCTTTCAACTTGAGTAATGCAGCTACCCATGCATTGCGTGGACTGCCGCACTTTTTATTGGGTCAGTCAATGGGAGGAGCTGTTGCATTAAAGGTTCATTTGAAACAGACCAAAGAGTGGGATGGAGTTATCCTCGTTGCACCGATGTGTAAGGTAACCTGTTTCATAGATCGTGTCCCCCCAACTAAGATTTAACTTTCCCCTTTTTCATTAAACATTGTGAATGTTATCGTCGTTTTATTTAGTCTTCAGTACTTTAATTTGGTATGAATTTACTTATTTAAGAAAATTCAGACTATCTAGCTAGAGATATTTTGTAACATGATTGAGCCTGGACAAAAAAATTACTTCATATGTTGTTGACATTTAAGCAGACATACATTGACATTCACTCTCATAGTTCCATTTCTTTTCAAGGCTTTCTGTTATCATACATTGCGTCTGATGTCGGACAAGGAAGTGGTTCTGACTCAGGATGCATCTTGATTGTATTGTGAATTAGTGTGCATGTGTGAAAGCTACATCGGACGGGTATGTTTTGTTTTATTAAGTACTAGGTAATGGTCATGAGGGTCTGTCTACCTTGATGTTGATGAGACTAGGAATGTGTGTGTGTGTGTGTGTGCGTGCGTGTGTGTGTGTGTGTGTGTGTGAGAGAGAGAGAGAGAGAGAGAGAGAGAGAGAGAGAGAGAGAGAGAGAGAGAGAGAGAGAGATGTATCTGATCCAATATCAGGACAGGATCCACAAGAATACTTGTTACCTCCAAAATTTTGGTGTAAACCGGTTGTTTGACGTGAACCCAAATTCTGTTCGGTGTAGGAACGGGTGTAGTTTTTCTGTCAGGATAGATGTGTCTGACTGTGAGGACAGAAAAGAGATTTTCAACACAGGGGACTTTTGTTTTGTTTTGTTTTGTTTTGTCTTGCTCTTTCTCTGCCACTGATCTTTGGTACAAACCACCCCCCCAAACAAAAAGATGAGAGAAGACCTGGATTGAGTTAGAGAACAAAGAAGAAGGACGATAGCAGGAGAGTTCCCCTGGAACCATGGGTCGCCCCAGAGGCTTTCGAGAGACCTCCTGATCTCCCAATGACTATCCTTTGTCTCTCTCCAAGAGTGTCCGCCCTCCTCCTACAGCCCAGGCCCTAAGTGCCTCGAATTGCAACCTTGCCCCTCCCATTTTACAGAGGACGCCATCCTTGAGGTGATCTTTTCCTCCTAAAATAGATGGCTGCGGGGCATATCAATACTCCTCCCTGAGGTGGAAGTCAGTATATTGGTGTTGACTCGCCCCTGTTGACTCCCAAGTGGTTTCAAATGCGGAAGATCTCTATTATATCCATGCTTCCTGCCTTCGAGCCACATGGTGTAGGCCCACTACATAGTGTGGCTGGACTGACCGTTAAGTTGAGATCCTTGCTGATAGGTGAGTCCTCTGGCTACACTAACAGTAAATCGAAGGCTCCTCTTCAAATCCAGCATCTCACAAGGCTTCCTCAAAAGGCTTACTCTCATAGACCCAGAAATATATTCGATAGGGCTTGTTTCAATGTAGTCGTTTTCATTGGAACATATACACTCTACAGGGCTACAAAGCCTCTAGGAGTCTGTCAAGTCTTGCGAATGTCATCATCCGCTTCTCCCTCAATGACCTCTGATTCTTCTATCCTCTCAGACCAATGCCTTTCCTGCACCAGCAGAGGACGGTATTCTCCAGAGTACCTACCTTCCAGATGAATTCCTTGTACCTCTTTCTGACCTGGTGGCCTCGTATGTGACCCTATAGTTTGATCACATGCTGGCACAAGGTCAAATAGTTGTTGCGTCCTCTCCAACCACAATGCTTCTTCTGAATACAAAGAGCGGCAGTGTGAAGCTTTTGATCACGATGCCCACAGAGAACGTCTGATACTGCAAAAAGATCATGAATTTCTACTTATCCTTTAACAGTCTTGTAAAAACCAATCCATACCATCAAATGTATCATTACTACCTACCAATAGTAACGCAATAATTTTCCGAATGGATCATGTGTATCTACTTCCCTTCTAAGGTCAACCTTTGGCAGATCCTTTCCTTCCTTTTGATTGTGGTTAGCATCACATCCATGTAGGAGAATCCGTCCAAATTTAATAAGTAAAGTCCATTCCTCAGTGCCCTTCGCTGGAAAAACTTCTCTTACCGTAACAGATGTTTCAGGCTTCACACGATATTCAAATTCTCTTACTTCACTGCAAGATTCCTGATTGCCAGCCATCATCCAACCTTGGACATGTTGAGGAGCATGACAACATATCGCACCTTTCTGAATGATTTCCACTGGAACTTTAATGTCTCCAAACATTACTTTCAAGTCATATCCCAGATAATTTCAAGAGAAATGACCAGTAATAACAACCTTTGTACTTTCAGAGGAATATGCCTACTCAGGAGAAATTTCAAGAATACAAAAAAGGTGTCGTTGTGAAAAATTTGGGCATGAATCCGTTTCAATAGATGACATTAATTGACTCTGGCCAAATAACATTTCTGAGGAGTTAGAAAAATATTGTACTGTTGCCAGCAAGAAAATTCATGTTAATCATCCCATCAATTGTAGTTTCCTCCTTCACCACCATGGAATTGCCAACAAAATTCTTACTTTCAGCTTCATACATGATTTTATCTTCAACTCCCTGAGTATGTTTGGTGGATGTTGATGATTCAATGGGACCACCAGGACCCAAGAGAATTTTTCTAGTTGCTGAAAGATGCAACAACAAATTTCTCTCTGGATTTTGACTATTATTTCCTCCATAATCTTCCTGAAACATTACTTCCGACATTGTACATAAACTACTCATTTTTGTAGAATACAAATGTATCTCCATTTGTCTCATTTCTTTGGGAGGAAAACAATTTCAATTACACCCATTCTTTCAGAAGAAGCCCAAGCATCTTTTGAGAAAAATGTTTCGGACGTCTTCTCTTGTGTGCGAAACCTAGTTGAGCTAGATGCGGTCAGCTCCAGCATTTCTCTCAGAAGTGAGATGATTCCTTCCAGCTATATGCTCGGAGTTTAACAGTTGAAATATCAGTTGCCGATCCTTGCTGGTCCTCTGGAGCAACATCAAGCTATCAGAGTCATCATCTTGTCCCATGTATTCAGATCTGCAGCTTTATTTCTGTGCATAGCTAGCGTAGCCTCTGCTCTAAAATTAATATGCTTCTCAGCCTGCAAATTATTCTGTCTGGAGTTGTGTGAAATATTTTCTTTAATGGAGTCGTAATCATTATCCAAGGAAAATAACATCCATCCAGCTCGCCATTAGCAGTTCTTATAGAAGATGCACGACTCCCTACTTCTGTAGATACTGGACTGCAAGAAACGTTTGTGGTTCCTTCGATGTGGTCATTGCCCAGTGCATTGAGGGTGAAAGGAGAACCTGTTGACAAATCTGATATTTTCCATGCGTATAGCTTCCCTCTTTGTACAGAGAAAGGTGGTCTCCCCATATGCCGTCTTGAATTATCCATATCACTAGCACGTGCTCAAAAGGTTCCTGCATGTTATGTAACGAGTTCTTTTCCGCATCATAAACTCCTGCTGTTGAAATATTCTCCTGTTAGCACACCATATTCTTGCATCTTCTGAAATTTCATTCAAAATGTTGAAGGTTTCATGAAGGGTTGAACGATGATCATGCAAATCACCATAGCTAAGTCCATATTTTCCTGAAAAAAATTTGAACCATTTTTAAATGTGGCCCTTGAAATTGGTTTCAATTTTAGGCCAACAGCACCATCAATAGTCTTCGGTTCGTTTACAGATAACAGAGGAAGTCCCTTCCCTTACAGAATTTTAGGCCAGTTGGTTCCATCCTCGTTGAAAATTCCAGGTGGTTACCTTGCATTGCTCCATTCTTTCCTATGTTTGGTAAAATTCTTTTTCTTCTCGCACCTGTCCTTGCTTTCTTGCATTTGAGACGTCATTTTCTGTGGATTTAATCCCTCTGGCGTCCAGCTTGTGACCCCATTTCTCCATTGATGTTTGATGTTCCTCCATCTTGTCCAAATGCTGTAAGATCCTATCTAGCATGCTGGCAATATCTTCCCTCATCTTCTTCAAGTCGTTCTTCACACCTTCAATGTTTGCCTCTAGGTTGTCAAGGTGGTTGTGGGGCCAGTGGTTACAAGAATCTGGTCTGATACCAAATGATGCCCCCCCCCCACACACACACAGAGAACTGACACAGAAGATCAGAAAAGACTTGGATTCAAAATTAGAGAACGAACAAGAAGGAAAAGATAATAAGAAGGGTTCCGCAAGAACCCTAGGTCGCCATGGAGGCTTTCAAGAGGCCTCCCCTTCTTCCAGTGACTATCCTCCGTCTCCCTCCAAAAGTGTCCCCCTCCTCTGCAGGCCGATCTCCAGTACTTGTCCTAAATGCCTCAAATTACAATCTTACCCCTCCTCCTTTAGACAGGAAGTCCTCCTTGAGGAGGTATTTTTTCCTCTAAAATGGATGACTGCTGTGTCGTATTAATGTTCTTCCTACTCTCCATCTTGATGAAGGCTCAGTAACATTCTGCACGTTCTTTATTTGTAGCTTTTTGTTCCCCATCACAGATCATCTTTGATCCTACACAATCTTGCCTTGGCAAAGGGATGACTTCAACAGCATCAGGCTTGTCAGAGGAAAAGTTACCATCGTTGGCCATAGAAAAAATTCAAGAAACACGATACAAAATCATCCTCACATAGTTGTATCTAAATAAGGCCTTCTCAGTTGTCCGTTATTCAATTTAGGATCCACTAACTCTGTCATCAAGAAAGGATTTTATATTGATCCCAAAAGTAAAGACAAAAGTATCGACTGTCTTTTGCATGATTCTTTTTCAGGCATTACTCTAATCAAAACTTAGAGCTCCTCATATTTACTGCTCTTCCTCTCCAAACCGGACTCCTTCTGGGAAGGAACTATTCAATTTTGCTTGTTGTTTGAAGCATAAAGTTTGAAATCGTCATATAATTTTTCTGTTCAAACACCCATATCAGTAGCAAACGTTCTTCTACATAACTGCCATATATGTGTAAATCAGTATATATCATCATTACTGTGATAACCTCAAGAAAGTCAAGTATTAATAATGTCGAATATAAACTAGGAGTATTGTGGCATTGATATCCGTATCTCAGTACTCTTCGCCTGTAGCTCATGAAATCATTGATTCCGTATGAGTCAAGCTAGAGATGTGTGAATGTTACTCCACCTGATTCGCAATGTCTTTCCTACGTCTACATGTCTTATCTGGTTTTGGGTCAGACATAATGTTTGGTTTTCTGCAACTTAGATGCATCTGGTTTCCATTCCAAGGTTGTTGGGTGGTATGAACCATGATATTTGCTTTATTAAAAAATACAACCGATCCATAAATCACTACAGTCATTCCACTGACAGCTACAATAGCACAAGATGAAACTGATATCTGTATACCTATAAATCCACATATTTATATATATATATATATATATATTCGTTTCCACCATCATACTCGGATATGTATCGTACTGAAGGCTGATGAGGCATCATCAATTACATTTATTATAAAAGATCCTACATTAAATGAAATTTCATATATTCTCTTTGATATCTAATGTTTTTTAATTTTTCTACAACTACTGAATTTAATACTTTTTAATTCGTTCTAATAATTCAACGTTATAAAAAAAATTGTCAATAGGTAAAACTTGTGCTAATGTTGTGTCGAGGTGTAGTATACATATTGGGTTATTGTTCTCATAGTATTCTGCTCTTTCTTACTCTTTCCTGTGTGCATATAACAATGAAAAACGTGAGATAAGGTCAACGGAATTCACAGAATTTAGATGCTTTATATCATAGATCCGGGACATACGTGAAAGGAAAATTGCCTATTGATGGACATCATATGGGAAAGGCATTGCTGTTCATGGACTCAGATTGTAACACCCAGAAACATGTACATAAATGTAGGTAACCATCCACTATATAGCATTTTCAGTAAAGTTTCATTCACATGAATGTGGGGAATCGTCTGGTAGACTTTATACAGCTTAATTTTGTTGCCTTTACATGAATATGCATGGGCACATGTTAGGATAGTCTGGCCTCGAGGTAGAGCAAAATTTGGCCTTCTACATATTTGGGATGGTTTCCTCTTTCAATAGACCACTCACATATGTAGCTTGAAGCTTCTCCTTCTGAGATGCCATCTAAAAGCAATATCTCAGACATAATCTCAAACTTTAGGTAAAGTTCCACCGTTTGTTAATTGTGTGTCAGGCTTCAATAACAAGAACCAATCCCAAATGATATTTGTAGTTTGCTTGATTTCGTAGAAGAACCAGAATTCACATGCCTGCTTTGGGTAAATATTTAAGTGACAGAATTCTGTAATTTAAATCGTTGATAAACGTTAAAGAATCATGATATCTCTGGAATTAAAATTGACGCAAACCAAAAAAGAATAAAGAGTAGGGGAAATTTTCTATCGTATCAATTCATAGAAAAATTGCTGGTTACATACAATTACCTTGGCTTCAGAAAAGGAAAACTACCGAGGTTGAATCCCACGATTTATTGGGTACTGAACCAAATTAGGGAACTCACCGACAAACTAACCCTTAATTATACGTTTTCTCCCACAGAAATGCCGGACTTTATTTTCGCGCAATAGGAGCTCAGTATCTTTTCTGCTTCTGAAACAGTCCTAAATATGGCCTGCCTAATCCTCATTGACATAGACTTAATTTCCTTTAAGTATGCATTTTTTGGCAAACTGGCATTTCCAATGGTGCTCCGATTATTTAATATTTCAAATTGTTTGAGTCCTAGTTCAAATTGATTTTCTTGCTAATTAAAAGTAGTAATTGGTTTTACTGAATTTACT
This sequence comes from Spirodela intermedia, assembly GCA_902729315.2. Taxonomy (NCBI): domain Eukaryota; kingdom Viridiplantae; phylum Streptophyta; class Magnoliopsida; order Alismatales; family Araceae; genus Spirodela; species Spirodela intermedia. The sequence continues at coordinate 6,638,559 of LR746272.1, forward strand.
AGATTTCACAAGATGTAACTCCTTCCCCGCCAATTTTGAAGACCTTGACCATCCTCTCCTATTTTCTACCACAAGCAAAGTTGTTCCCTTCTCAGGACATTGGGGAGCTCGCATTCAGGGACCCTGAGAAAAGAAAAATGGTATGGATTCGCTATGATCCCGGTTCATGCAAATAATTGAAGTATTTGACATTTTTTCACAGAAACTTATTTACAAGATGCAGTAAAACTGGGCATATTTACCCGAGCATGAATTCTCCCTGGAAACATATTTGGTGAAATTGTTGATTAGGTTTCAAATTTCTTATCTTTGCGATGATTTTTTTTTTTTCAAATTTTGTATTCGCTTTGAAATATGGGTAGACTAGTGAATGGTCATGATTTTGAAAAGGCTTTATCTCACCTCTTAGAGCGAATTGTTTTGCGATCTAAATGGTTTCTTGTCTTGAACTTAATATTTTTTGACCTGATAATGAAAGGCTACACGACAATTTCAATGAATATTTTTGTTAGCATTAAATGACGAATTAATAGTCGCATAAATTTATTTGTTCTCTCTTGAATTGGGAAATCATTTTAAACTGATCATACTTCGTGCATTCCCGCTATCCTTGCTACTACTAGGTCTATTCTTTTAGCTAAAGTTTAATATTAAAGCAATACAAATTCTTAGGATCACCATGGTTTATGAGACTGGCCTATTTAGATTGGCTTTTTTCCTTTGTGGTGAAATCGTTGAAATTATTTCTTGTTTACTTATGTAGGCTGACTACAACGTGATTTCCTATTCTGACAAAATGCGTTTGAAGACTGCAATCGAGCTCTTGAAGGCCACTAAAGATGTTGAATCACAAGTTGAAAAGGTTGCAAAACGTCGCTAGTTTTTTTTACTTCTGTGGTTTGTATTTAAATATTGCTGCATCATAGAGTAAATCGCTAGAAATCAGTTTCCTGCCATGTTTTTCTATACAGTTAGTAATGCATAATACACCATGATTCCAGTTCCTTCGTCCTATTATTCCCTCTCTAATCTGCGTTTCCTTAATTATTGAATAGATTACCAGACTATGCAAGAAATTCCACCAAACACATGGTTTCCTCTAATTAGAAATGTAAAATTAAGCTCCTCGATTCTTTAATGAAACCAAATATAACTCGTTATCGCTATCACAAAGCTATGATTTTCATCTACAGTTTGTTTCAAATTGCATCGGCTGTCTTTTCCCCTAATGTCTACCTTTTCCATGCATGAAGTATTTTTTTTGTGTGCTACCAGAGCTATGACTCTTCCAAGCTCCGAAGATGCTCTTTAGTCTTCCTCTATCATATTTTTTTTACCCATGTGAATGCGGCAACCGATCAGAGCATTTCTTTCTCGAGCACTAATTTTATGGCCGCAACCCATCTCTCCTATTAATAGTATCTACCACTTATATAATCTCCTCTCCTGATTTTATTCACCCTCGATTTTGGTTATGTATTTCATGAGCCTACTTCTGCCAAATCAGTCCACATTTACGGTGCTTTCCGACTTTCTTCCCTGGTGTGTACTAAAACGCATAGTTGAACTGTTTAGAATATCAATTTCACTAGAATATGGTATAGTTTAAGACACAGATCCTCAGAGATTATATTACTTGGGAACTATAAAGTTCAAATTATTTTACTCTGGGTTTCTTCCCATGAAGGCCTCACACTTTATGTATTCGATTCATTTTCTCTTTGCCATTACTGATGATGCCCGGGCTCAAGAACATAGCTGAAATCTCTGCACTAGCTAGTTCTATTTTTTATGAAACCTTACTACCCCACAAGGATTTACAGTAGTAGTATATTTTCATTGATGGCTGCTTACACAGCTATATCTCTAATTTATCTTTTCTCAAAGATACATCTGATCATCCTCACAGGTGTCTTCCCCTCTCTTGGTCCTCCATGGGGCTGCTGACAAGGTCACAGACCCCCTGGTCAGCAAGTTCCTCTATGACACCGCATGCAGCCAAGACAAAACGATGAAGATCTATGAGGATGGGTACCATTCTATTTTGGAGGGGGAGCCCGACGACAGAATTTCTACGGTGATCTCTGACATTATCTCATGGTTGGATTCCCACTGTGCCCTTGTGTAGATGCAACCCACCACTCCCCCCCCATTTCCCACCCTACATAGGCCTGATAAATGTATTCATCTCATCATCTATTTTGCCTTGATTAGCGCACCATGTAATGATGTGAATTGACACACGCTAGAGCTTCGTGTCTTGGAAGAGCCTGTACTTGTCAACTCATGAGAAGATGTATGAGTGATAAGACTATCTGAGGCAGGTCCTAATGTTCGAAGTTGTTTTATATTGTCTAATAATCTGGGTGGTTGTGTTGGAATCTTCTCACATTGAAGAAGCAAAATGAAATCATGTGATTATTTAAGCAAGCTTGCTCCACATTGTTTTATTGATTTTGAGTTACATGGTTCAGTATCTGGTATGATATCTCAGACCATAAGTTATGCACATCTAATTTATGTTATTCATCCCATTTGTGATACTAGAGTAGTCTGATGCTAAAAACGGAATTTAAACCTTTGCTCTTATAAAGATCGGCTGCAATACTTTATTAGTCATATTATACCAACAAAAGAATTTCTTTCTATCCTGGTTCACTATGTCCAAGACAGAATATGGTTTTAGTCATTATTTTATTGGTGTTCTCTCATTCTGGTTCACTATATGATTCTCATGTTCTATTCTATAATGAACTTCCTTCTATTCAGTTTCAAATATTTACGAGATCATATTTTTATCATTTGATACATCTAGAAGTTCTAAAGACAATCATGAGACTAATACTCATTTGATCCATCTATAATCTGAGCGCTTCTATGGTATGCTATATGATTGAATTGTGATTTCAATCTCTTATCATACAAAGGAATGGTAATTAATTTAAATTATTCCTATTGTAAAAAGTTATGAAAAATTATATATTATAAACATTTTTAGGCAAAATATGATTCCACACTATGTAATAAAATATTTTTTTTGATCAACTTCTAGTGACAACTATTTGAGATTAAAATTTTTTGTTAGAATTTCAATGATTGTTAGACAAAGTAAGAGAATGACTTTCCTCCATCTTTGGGCAAAATATTCCCATGGATTGGTTTGGTCTTTCTAATTTTATGTCTCTTTGATTAATTGAAAGATATCTTTTTCTTTCTAATTTCTTATTCTGATCCATCATTATATATCTAATAATGTCACATTATTTGTAAATATCTTACACAATAAAATGAAAAATATACACTAAAGTCTTAATACTCTATCCCTCACCCCTCTGACTATCTTATATCTTTCTTAGAATGACTCTCTCATAATTGTCAAATTAGTTAGATGATACACACTTTTATGAAATTATAGTTGTGTGAAATTTAATGTTAATTCAGATTTTGCCCATAGATCATAGGATCTATTTTTAGTCAGGTATAGCCTTAATTGCAGCCTCTCACCCTTCACACAATTCTTGGGTTGTTGACTTTGGACCTTCCAATGACATAAGTAGTACTCCATCTCACCTCATATCAACTTTAGTTAGGTAAGAATAAATTGATATTAGTTGAAGCTAGTAAAGTCACAATTGACGACGAAGGATCTATTAAGCTAAATAATTGCTTAACCCAACCTTTAGCACTTGATGTTCCCTTGATTCATATGAATATACTCTCCATAAATTCTAGCATAAAAATAATTGAACTGTTGTGTATACTTTCTTCTTGATCACGTTGTCATCTAGGATGTAAATATGAAGCAAACAATTGGGACTGGTCTTGAAGTAGGAGATTTATATCTCTTTGTGCCTCAAAAATTAATTTCACTGTAGCCCAAGTCAAACCCAAATGCACCACACAAGCTTTCAAATCCAAATGTCTCAAAAAGATCAACTTATGCCACTCTAGATTAGGCCCTCTTTCAAATCTTTGAAATTTATGTTTTCCTCTATGTTTAAGTTAATGGACATTCATACACTTTCAAACTAAACTTGTCGATTAACAAAACATTCTTGTACACATTTTCCACCTTCTAATATTAAAAGTTTATTTTCTTTTGAAATTATAGATTGTGATGTTTGAGGTTCATTTCTAGTTGTTTTGATAGATAGTAATAGATATTTTATTTCCTTCAATGATGACTTAGCACGTTCAACATTGGTATTTTTGATGAAATCTCAAGAAGTTTGTAGCATTGTCTAAGTATTTTGTAACATGATAAAAAATTACTTTGACAAATATATAAAAAATAATTTGTTCCAACAATTGCATAGGGTACTTTACATGAAAGTGATGAGAGTATCATTCATGAATCTTCTTAACCCTATACACTTCAAGGAAATATAATTTTAGGAAGGAAAATAGACACCTATTAAAATTACATGTGCATTACTCCAATCTCAAATGTTATAGAAAATTTGGACAAGAGTCATATTCAATAACTAAAATGATATCTATCACTATCAAATATCATATTCAAACTTTATTATTTCCTAAAAATCACTTTTTTCTCTTCCACCTAAGGTATATGGTTCTCTTTTATACATATACTTGAAGCACACAAAAATAATGAACTTAACCCCAGATCAAGTAGAGATATTTTTCTTAAATATTCACCTAATCAAAAGGGTTAAAAATGTCTTGATATCTTAACTATGAAAAAATATGAGTAAAAAAATGTTACCTTTGTTGAATCTGAATATTTCTATAATCCTAAGTCTTTAACTCATTGGAAGATTTCCTTGTTCAATATTTGTTCAATTGTATCATTGCATGGCAATTCTCCACTATATGCTTCATGCCCAAATGACAAACTGCTTCTTGAAAAACATAATGCCACCTAGAACTTAGTGGAAAAATTACAAATAAAATTCAGCTAGTTCAGACTAACAATTACTTAATTACTTATTCCTTGTGAGGTAGAGGCAAAGATAAGAAAAGACTGATTATAGAATTACCATCTCATGAAATTACTTTAATCGTGAAAATTTTCATACTCAAACATTAAAAATGAACTTACTATTGTTTATGAAAAGGAGTTCATTTGAGCACAAAACACTCAATACCTGAATTCATTATCTATCCACAAATATCACCTTAATATTTCTCTTTTCTTTTGTCCATAGACTCACTAACTCCACCAAATGTATTTGGACTTGACACAAAAGATCATAAGTGGGTAAGAGCAATGTAAGAAGAAATGAAAACCCTAGAAAGAAATGACACTTGAAAATAATAAACTTATTAGTCAATAAATCTATAGTTAGATCAAAATGAGTGTTTAGTATCATACAAACATAGCTGGTCAAATTCACCTGTATAAAGCTTGACTAGTAGAAAAAGGTTTTACTAAAATATATAGCATTGACTATAATGAAGCCAATAAACTTTTTTTTAGTGTGGTGAAATTGAAGAAAAATAAGAATATTATTATCATTAGTTCAATTTTCATGAGACTTACATTAATTTTGATCATAAAAATGCATTCTGAAATTTTGATCTAGAAGTACCCACTTCTATGATGTGACATTAAAATGAAGGCGTGCCATCTAAGGAAGACATTATATGACTTGAAACAATCTCTCAAGGTGTGCTTTAGTAGACTTTGACACACAATATTCAGATTTGACTATTGATAAAAAAATGAAGATCCTACTTTTTTGAAAAAGAAGATATGAATGTATGTAATATTGATTGTTTATGTTAATGATATGATGTTTACTAGGGATGGTTTTTATAAAAAAAAATTAATAGAGTCTAAAATAAAAAACTTGACCAGCTATGATAGTTGAGGTATTCCCTCAAAATTGAAGTTACGCCATCTAGGAGAGACTTGTACATTTGTTAGAAAAAAATATGCATTAGAACTCTTAAATGAATTTAGAAAGTTGGAATGTAACCCAACTATCATACTTATAGAGAGCAGTCATCATTTTATTAGCACTAATAGTGATGAGCTTCTAGTCAAAGCCAAACATCTAGGAGAGACTTGTACATTTATTAGAAAAAAATATGCATTAGAACTCTTAAATGAATTTAGAAAGTTGGAATCTAACCCAACTATCATACCTATAGAGAATAGTCATCATTTTATTAGCATTAATAGTGATGAGCTTCTAGTCAAAGCCAAACACCTATGCCAACAAATAGTTAGAAAATTATTATATTTACCATTGACCATACTTGATCTATTTACCAGTTATATGTAGGTTGTTCATAGAACATTAAAATAGTTGGTCTTACCCAAAAAAATAATTTTTATTTACCAGATTATAATTCTTTAAAATAGAACAGTATATAAATGCAGATTAGGTTGGATCATGTCAGGATAGAAGATCTATAAGAAACTATGATATATTTTTGGATAAGTTTTGTGATGTGGAGGGGCAAGAATCAGATGGTGGTGATTTGAAAAGTGCAGTAGCAGAATATTGTGACCTAATAGAGTTACCATGGGTAAAACATTTTCTAATTGGTATTGACATTGGACCAAAACTTTTGCTCAAACTTAGTTGTGATAATAAAGTAGCTATAAACATTGTGAACAATTGAGTACAACATGATATGACCAAATATATTGAAATTGGTCAACACTTCATTTGAGAACAACTTGATGCAAAGGAGCCATGTCTCTACTATCTATGATCAAAATATCAAGTTGAAGATATTTTTATAAAAGAATTATTATTAGTGACATTCAACTTGAAGGAGAGTGTGGTGATACCAAATTAGCTGTCTTAAATAGTTTTAAATATATCTTGGAAGGCATTTTCATTCTCAAGGATAGAGTTCAAGTAATGAGTCTTATTTTTTTGTGGTTTTCAACTGTTGTAATTGGGGGAGCTTGCCCCTTAACCTAGGACAGCCAGTGTAATAGAAAAAAATAGTTTTCTCTTGCTTCTCTCATCTCTTTCTCTCTTCACCCAAGGCTTCTAGATTAATTAACCTCATCGTCTTGTTGTTTTCTCTTGCTAGCTGGTTTCCTCATCTTGTTGTTCTTGCCAACCAATCTCCTTATCTCATTTTTCAACAATAACATAATGACATTTCAGTATGATTCATTTCTTTGATTTGATCACACATCTATTTCGTAATTCTTCTTCACTATGAGTCAAATAATTATATACTTGATAATTTTATATGATCACACTTTTAGATACACCATAAATGAATCCTCTTGTTGCTTATTTTGTGTTCTTGTCTAGTAACAAAAGGGCTGAAAAAGGAAAACCTTTTAAAATTATTGGAGAAGACAATGTACATGAGTTTCCTTTTCACTTGATAAATTGATGATATAAATTATTCTAATAAAATCTAAAAAATGGCTCACCTTCACCAATGGATTCATCAAAAATGATTTTTTACATCATCAATCTACCATGTTTATAACTCAATGAAGGAATAATAATTGCACAAACTTTTAGGATTTCTATTAATCTAATATTAGGAATCTATTGAATGCATAAATTTGTTAAGAAATAGCATTTGTATATAAATAATTTATTCAAATCGGAATTGTGTCTTCTCATGAATCGATTGATCTCATTGCCTAACATAATCTTAATGTGCATAATCTAGAGAACAATTAATTTATTTATGCAGGTTGACTTGAGAAGTTGACATTGTGAACGATCATGCTTAGAAAGCACTCTGACATATTTATTTGTGAAATGGAGGAGACGAATAGCATGAGACCCAGTATGGAACCATTCAGCCAATCTTCTAATAAAATTTAATAAACCCATTAGCTCACTAACTTCACACTCACAACACACAAATATCACAAACATCCTAGGAAAGAGTTCTAGGGCTCACATTTTGGGGTTGCCAGAGGAGCCCATTGAGCCTACTTGGACCATTTGATAACATTCTCTCACAAACCCATTAAAATTCCAAGCACAGAATACAAGGATCACATATAATTTATAAAGAAAGTAAAAATTAAAAGCTCTCCTCACAGTTTAGGGTTTAGAGTTTTTGGTGGTACCATTCATTAAAGTGAACAGAAGAAATCATATGCACATAGAAAAGCAGAAAAAATGTCGGCTATGAAACTCTAGATGGACTTGGATGGACCGATCCACGTCACTGGCAACACATACAGAAGGGCCATTATATCCTGGATAAGAAGGTGAAAAGCTCCAGTTTGAGTTTAAGGTTCAGGGTTTGGAGTGACAACAAGAAATAAGTTAAAAACTGAGGCAATCATATGCACATGTAAAGAAAAGAAAAGAAAAGAAAAGAATCAATTTCCATAAGATTTCAGATCACATCTGTCAACTTTCACTAGAGCTTCCAGAATCCTCTTGTAGGCGGTACATGGTGATCTCTTGCTGCTTGAAATAGCGCCGGTCCTCTTCATCCACAAGGACGATGTTCAAGTAGTACTTTACGCTGAATTTGTTGTTGATGTTGCGATATGTTGGTGTTAACTCATACGGGCTCAGGAACAATCTAATTGGAATCGATTCGCCTGTGAAAACGGATATATAAGGAAACAACGATGTTGACTTGGGGAATTCAGGATCATCATAAAGTCAATGTTTTTCAGATAAATGATTATAAGTTATACCACAATACAGCTTACACTAAACAGGCCCAAAGTCAATTCCTTTTACCAAATAATCTAAAATTCGGTTTAAGGAAGAAATTTAATACATTGTTGATCATTATATGGGTATTGCTACCCAAACGCAAAACAAATTGACCAGACATCAAGAGCTCACAACCACCCTTAGAAACATGGGCATGCATATCTTATGCGACTTATGCATATCTCACTTAAGTATATATAGCTATACATATGTATATATATGTATATATATATATATATTATATTCTCATTAATGATGCTAAAATTGAGCCCATCACTCCAAGATGAAGACATGCATTCCTTCTACACTGAGCAGTACCCAAAAAGAGTTCCCACTTCCAAGAAAACATTTTGGATAAAAGTCACCTTAAAGGAAATCATACATCATTACATTGAGATCATTTCTAATGAAATCATCCTAGGAAGATGAAATCATACATCAGTTCCATGACTATCTAAAAACTCATATTAACATCCTCATTCATGTCACATTTAGACTCATATTTTCTTTAATTAGATACTTCAAAGATTTTGGGTCTTATGCAGCAAGTAACATGAAATTAAATGCAACTATGCCCTTCCAGAACCACAATAACTACATGCCCATCCCACAGTCATTCTCCTCAGAAGAAAATTCCCGGCTTCCAATGCATCACAAGGTTTTACCAGAACAGATGACAGGAACCAGAACAAAACAAAGGAAAAAATGAATCATGAAAATATGAAATAAAATCTATCAACATACCTCTCACCGGCGCACCATCCATCAGCTCAAACTTTGCGAGTGTCTCTGTCTCAACGTATGTGCTTGGCCCAGACCCAGTGGATTCCCTCCGCCTGATCTCAAGTTCCATGTTCTTTAGCTTGATCCTCACGAGAAGAAAATACACTTTGCCTATGATCACATCCTTCAGATGGTACCTGTACAAGAATTAAATTTATCTCCACAAAAAGAAGAAAAAAAAATCCTTCTGCTCTCCACCCACGAGGAGCTAAACTCAAACCATGAAGGGAAACTCACTTGCTCTTGTTATATTCAAACTCAATGTGCAGGCAGTCCTCAATCCCCACTTCCATCTGCCCGAGCGGACATGAGAAATATCAGTACAAGGCGAAGTATTAGAGGAGAAATACTCTATCCGGTCCTGATGAGAAAATGCCAAGAGTCATTAATTGATACATTAAGACACCTAATATATAATTCTTGATGCAAATGTGTGAGGGCAGTGAAGGAAATTTACCATAGAAACATGGAAATGTACGGAAATATCAATGTTCAGAGGATTTAAACAGTAACCAGGGTGTCCATTTGACAATCCTAGACAGAAAATAAGCATCTTTTTACCAGGCCAAGACCAACACGCAGCCTAGAGAAAACCCCATAAAATAGGCTCAGGCCAGTAGCTGTTAAGACCAGCCAAGCCTAAATAGAAATCGGGCCAGGCCCACTTTTCTTACTGGGCTTGATTGAGGCACAAGTAAAGAAAAGCCAGGCGGGGCCAAAGCCTTAATCAGCTCATCAACACCCTTAACAACACAACCAGCCAGTCAATTGCGATGCTGAGATGAATTTCACAGCCCATGAAAGATTACTGACCTTGATGCTGTTGTTAATGGTTGGAAGTGGAGTGTAGTTCTGGACCTGAGGATAAAATGATAAAATAATGGATATAAAGTAAATGAAATAATTGCCTCAGAGTTCAAAAAACAACACACAGTAAATATCCAAGGAAACAAATGACTATATATCATATCGTTATGCAGACTATCTCAGAGAAATTTAGGATTCACAGCTGGAATCATGATTCAAAGTTGATAGACAACAATACATGGCACAATGTCAGCAACGATGAGGCATAATATAGTTTATTCATAAAATTTGGATATCACGAAGGCTCATAGAATATTCTTATAATCATGATTCTTGGATGAGTTAGGCCAAAGTTAACAGCTTGTTTATAGAGAAAAACTAAGAAAATGAGTAAAAAAATGATACTTATAGATACTTTCGTTTTAAGTGAGCAGTAAGCAATAATGGCACTTACCTGTATTATTTCATAGAAAACATGGGTATACATAATTCTTTGGTGTACATTTATGATTTCAGATCATTTATGATAGAAAACATGGTCACTGCTCAAAATTCTTTTGTTTTCAGAGCCAAAGCACATTTCATATCGGAAAAATTTAGACATAAGCAGTAGAAGAAATCTCCGTAAGATCCAGCCATAAAAATTCAAGGTTGTACACAATTGAGTGAAAAAGTGTTACCCAGAAGTCTTGAAATTCCACAATGTTGCCGATGTAGTTGCGACTAACTGTGACTTTCAAAACATACCTGAAAGTTCCAATTTTCTTGGTTACTTGCCATTATGGGAAACACATTCCAGTGGTGAAGGCGGAAGTGCAGAACAGTTCAAAGTAAAAGAGCCAGTGCTATCATGTAAAGGGCCGTATATAATTTAGGCACCCATTTTCTAGACATTTCCATCACACATTTGGAAATGTGGTTTTGACTAGACTTGGGCCAAGAATATGGATGGGTTCAGTCTATCAGGAGGGATACTAAGACATGAGATTAGGGTGAAGAAAGGAGGTAGGCCTTGATATTATCAGAAGGAAATACAAAAACTTAGCATCAGTTTTTTCTTTAGGTATTTGGTTTTAGATCACTGAAAAACCCAGATATTATAAAAAAACTCATATTTTGCAGGATCTAAAACCACATAGCCCAAATATAAATTCATGTCAATTTCTCGCCCTTCTGAGAACATCAGGGCCACCATTATTTTTTCGCTGTTGGTGTCTAAGTCTCCCAAGACTGTCAAACCATTTTTATTTCGTCCTTTGTCAACATGGTCGTTCATATTTCAATGTGCAGTTAAAAGTACGACAGCTTTAAAACAAACTGTTAACTTCAAACAAAGTTAACATTGAGATACAAAGATTCTAAGGTATGGACGAATATACCAAGGTTTACCAATTCATCTTGATCTATGACACTAACCAGCTATCACAAAAAATAACCGTTTTTTTATTTGAGAAACAGGAAATTGAATCCAATGTCCTACCTAAGCCGCACATTCGCACCCCTGTATGACTCGTATGGCATTTCAACCGTCGAGAATTCAAAACGATACGCCTTCTTTTCATATATTTCTCCTGGAACCTCCAATTCACGCACTGCCAAAAAAAGAAACAAAAATTAAATTAGAGCAATCCACACACTGATATCTGAATGCTAGGACCAAGGCCAATCATCCAATTTGTTTTGGATGTACAGATGCACATTCATTGGGCAAAAGGAACGAGAATATTTAGCGGTGAAGAAAAATGACCAGACATTTTTCTTTACAAATAGAAAGCATTTGATAGAAAACGCAAGGCAGATCAAGACTGCCGGGAATCACTCAGAAGGGCATGCGAAACTCAAAACGAGATATTCGAATACATTTTCCACGATTAAAGTAACTCCAGCTATATCTCCCAAGGGTAAATTCGAACTTTCCCTTTTTTATGGGCTTTCTCGATGATATGATACTGGCTAAAGTCTAACAAATAGTCAAGACATGATCACGCGAGAGAAATGAATACATATAGGATGCACTCATCAATTACCTTTTAATAAATCAAAATATGCAAACTAGGGGGAGGGGGGAGAACGCTAAAAAATGGCAGAGACTGAATGCAGGAAAATGGCTAAGAGTAGGTGAAAGGGATATAAAAAAAAATCAAAAGTCTTCAAGAGTCAACTCGAATCTAACTTAACCTTAGCAAAGATAGAACGAACTGCAGAATATCTGACTGTAGTCCCAACATAAATCAAACTTACCTAGTGACGTAAAGTCATAAAAGTTGCCTCTGTCGAGGTAAAGCTCTGCAGAATATTAAAATAGAAACAATCAAAACACGTTCACGAATTTAAAATGAATTGTGTAAGGTGATATAATACACAATGATTTGAAGGATATAACTGAATGGGAAATCACATATGAAAGCATGAAAAATAAAATACAAGACTAGTCATATAAATTCTCCCGTGCACCATCCACAGAAGTATGAGGGGGGGAAGGGCGATAGGAGAAACTGGGATAGTTGGGAATGATGAATGTCTCTGTGTTCATTCTTTCAACATTCAGCAACAAGATGAAGGTGGAGGTGCCAGAACCAGTCGAGATCAACGACTGCGGTAGAAAGTGTTTGCAATGGTAGTTGAGACAAATAAACTGACAGCATTGTCACTGATGGCCCCAGTGGATGACATATACAGGGAAATATGGAAGGAATCAGATCTCACCCAATTCTAGGGCAGTTGAATAAAATCCTCACTGGTGGTTGGAGCGAAAGAGATTGAAGACTATATGAAGTTTTTCAGGAAGAGAAAGCTTTGATTTGGGCTTCAGATGTAAGGTTTTAAGGTATCTTAAGTTGAAGGTGCTAGAGATGATCGGGGAAATTAAGGCATTGGAATGAAGCCCGGAAGTCGTATATGCTAAGTAGTAGAAACTGGATGGGGAACATGCCCGACTAAAGCCTCTACACTTAGTGGATAAACCTGATAGTTGAACCGCAGCATATTTTAAGAAATAAAGGTAACAAACTCATCGTAGCCCAAAATGGCACATTATTCAGGTCACAAACCGAAGGTGCTAGTTTTCCCATGAAGGCTAACGCTGAGCCACTGGAAGTTGAGGAATCTCAACACCAGAAAGGGCATTAACTCTGAGGAAAGAAATGCATGAGTATAGACATTTTGCAGCAGGGGAGAGACTTCAAAAAACTAGGTGTGGCACATGTGTCAGGTTCTAAAAGAACATGTTTGCATTTCTGTTTTCCTACATACCAAACACCATTGAAATATTATATAATAGCTTAAAATTTAAGCATAAAACATGGAATAAATTCAGAAACTACCACTGGTGATGGAACATCACGAAATACAACCTGGTGACAAATGTCTATTGATCGACAGTCATGAAATCATAGGCGAAGTAAGTGTTATAAAAGTGTAAGAAATAACAGACTAATTTCCACTACATTGAAAAACTATTATGTACCATACAAATAATGTACTGGTTAATTTCGCTCTCGTGGCACCTACATTGTAGCTCAAAAAGAAGGTAAATATCTTAATAATAGGATACAGCTTATTGATAAGGTTCCACGCACATATGCTAGAAGGAAGAAGGCCCAAAGCCTAATAAGTCAATAACAGTTAGCATGATTGAGGGAAGGCACAGGTATGGCAAGGAACAATATGACAAGGAACAGTTATGGCAAAGAGCGGTTATGGCAAAGAGCGGTTATGGCAAGAGCAGTTATGACAGAAGACTAACTGCCTAAATAAGAGAGGGAAAGGAGAGGATCTAAGGATGGGCGGATCAGGAAGGAAGGGGAAAAGGAAAATCGGTGTTACTATCTTATGCATCTACGAGAAAGGGTTGGACGGTTGTATGCAACCCTCCATCTGTTCTGGGTTCTTTTACCTTATTTAACCTTTGGTATTTCTGTTCTAGAGATTGTTTTTTCATCTAATACAAATTATTCGTAGTTCTTTGATCTGGATTCTTATCAATAATGTACTGGTTAATTTCGCTCTTGTGGTACCTACGTTGTAACTCAAAAAGAAGGTAAATATCTTAATAATATGATTCAGCTTATTTTCAAGAGAAGAATTGTTGTTTCTACGTTCACAGGAGGATTCTTATATTTTTACCATATGGGAAAGAAAAAAGAGAATGTAAAAATAATATACCAATGTCGGATTAATTATCTAGGATGGATGATCTGGGTGGTACTTACCAATTTGACCAAGAAGCTCAATTTTGATACCAGTGTGTTCAATCTTTTTCCCACTTAGGGGCTTAATCGAAACCTGTGAGGTCACAGATGCAGCATGTCACTTGATAATCCTACCCAGCCATTAATCAGCAACAAGGGAAAATTAAAACCACTATTTGAGAATTGAAAGTTAGCAATAAGAACAAGACCTCCCCAGAGATGTTTTCGTGGCTTCGAAAAAGAGGAACCATTTCTGTTTTCCCATTTTCCTTTTTCATGGGAACCTGCAAAACATAAACGTAGATAATAATAGGCAAGAATTTTAGAGCACAGAAGGAAAACATTTCTAGAAATATTTAGGGTGTGAATGAACCAAACACAACTATTGGCTATGGAACGCTTCCTCTAATCATGAAGCATGCTATGTTTTCAAAATATTTAAACTTTTCCGCAACTCTGTCAGAAAACTAATAAGAAATACTTTTATTTTCTGATCTCCAGAAGGAAGCACTTATATAAAGACTCCCAGCCTTTAACCATGCATCATGTGCCATAATAAATATTAGGCCATTTTCTGGACTAAATGAGAAACATGTATGAAAAAAAGCAATGGAAGAAATAATAAATAAAGGAAATATTATTCGCAAAAATACAAGGCTATCATCAGTCAACCTAACAAGTATCATGCTCTCCTTGCATACCGAAAATGTGTTACGACTATTACAAAAAACAGAAGGAAAAAACATATGGATGAACCGTCCCCTTCCCTTCAGACTAATTGAAAGAAGCCAAGCAGCTTGAGTAACTACTAGAGAATTGAGCTACACAGCTGATCTTACCAGAAACTTCTTATTCTATCCTGCGTAAAAAATCTACCAAAAGGCACCTTCTGATATGAGAATATTAATGTTAAACTGAAATTCGCTACACTATACTTTGCACCCTTCGATAGGACCCTGTGGCAGCTGCAAGTGAGAAGTTACTACTTGAAACAGTTAAACCTCAACTAAACCAAATCTCATTAGTTAAACCAATAAGTTTTCGAGCATCTATAGCTTCATAATGACTTTAGTATACACATCAGGCCGGATTGGCATGTCAGAGGAGTATTCTTTGCATTATTTATATTCCCTCTAGCCACACCGTTCAAAAGCCAGAAGAAGGATAAATAATAAGTTTGTAAGCTTCATAGAACGACTTGACAAAAGAACTGATTTCCCATGGAAGGTGGGCAGTTTTCATTTCCATCCTGCCATCCTTCTTTCAATTTTCTGTATGAGATCTTTTGCATCTAACTTTGTAATTTAGCCATGGTAAGCCATGGTAAGTGGAATCCCAAATCAGCAGTAGGAATGCCCTACAGCTCACAGCCAATGAACATAACTGGCATCCTAACCCCCCCTCCCTTCAACCTTTAGTCCCACAATCAACTCGAGGCCATTGCCTAATGCCCTCCTTCCAATATCAGTAGACATGTCTCTCCCAGATGGAGCATTGACTTTACTTTAAAGAAAATCCTCCAAAATGTACTGAGAAGTCAGTGAAAAGTAGCGAATTACGGTGGATATAAAGAGAAAGGTTGAAGCTAAGAATCAATAACTGCTGAACCAGGTAGACAGTGATAGAGGGAATGTCTCAACAGTGGAAAGAACATTTTGCATCAACTGTTGAGAGGAGGGACATAGGCGGAAGTTTTTTCAAAACACACTGCTTGATCCATGGGGAAGTTAATCATAGGAAGAGTCCCAGAGGCCCAAGAAGAAACCTTTGAGTCAGTACAAAAAATATTTATCTATTAATAATACGAAGGAATGAAAATACAGTGACAAACAGGAAATGAAAAAACCTTCTACATGTGAAATGAACCTCCAGGTTACTTTCTATTAATGCACTTTTCAGTGAAGAGGGTGTGACAGGAATGCTGCAGGATTTTCAAAGGAAAAGCTACAGTGAAAGGATCTGAATAGACAAAAGGGAAAGGGTTCTCACCTCCATGGGATCTGAGAATACGAGAATATTTTTCACAATTATCCGTCAATCTATTGTAAACCATGGGATCAGCCTTTTCTTGACAACATTGTATAATAGACAAATTCTCACTAGGTTCAGAGGATCAGCCAAATCCCTAAATAAATCTAGCTATATAAACCATGAAGTTACAATATTGACCAAAAGTTTAGTCGATTCCAATTAGCATTCTATGAAAGACTAGGTGATAAGAATGTAAAAAGCAAGATGACAGCTTGATTCGTTGGAATTTCGACTCAGTTCTCATCACAGATGTTCTAATGAGAATATTATCAGAACTAATACAGGAAAATTTAAAATTTGTAATGCTACCTGATAAGTTACTGGATGTACATATCACAGAACATCATAAACAGTAATTTCCCAGAGTTTGCCTTATTGAATGAGTATAAGATATAAACCATGCGAATAATGAGAAGATAAACTGAACATTATCAGAACATGTGATACCATAATGGAACTAGTTTTACGAAAAATGGTTGCAGAAATCAAACAGGCATGTAACATGTCAACTAGCTGTGACAATTTTTATTGATTTCAGTATTGCACTCCTTCCTCTTCCAGGACTGACCACTAATACATACACTACCTTTCATTATAAAAAAAATTAAAGAAAACATTTTAAATATGGGATATTTGGCCACTATATATTAAATTTAGACAGTAATATGCAAAGTTCTCTACCTCCTTGCGTGTTTTACTATCAACAAATTCGACTGAAATGTTGCATGGTGGCTTGAAAGCTCCAACAATGTAATTCTGGGGTAAGCAAACAAACCAGAAGTTAAAAAATGAAAAACAGCTTTACTTATGTAAAATTTAAATTCATATATGTTAGATCAAGAGTTAACAAATACGGATGTAAGATTGAGCATGATCACATCGTGTATTGAATGATCTAAGAAAGAAAAGCAACACAAATACTAGTAATTGCCGTGATAAATTTCTATAAAAGAAGGTAACGAGAAATATTCACCTAATAGTAATTATTAACTCCAAGGGCAGGGGCACGCATTATTGATATCCTAACTATATTTGTGATAATGTAAACCATATATTGATCAATAGATTTGAAGCATTTTTAAGTCACCTAGACAATTAGATATGCCCTATATGTGAACATTTTGAATTATCCCAGCCACTTGTCCAAAATTGTCACAGTTGATGTTTTATATCTCAATACAATAGCCAACAAATGGCATATTTCAGTAGTTTAAACAGCCATTTAAATGTTTGGAAAGAAATCGTGCTGTAGATCTGATGTAGCTCTTTCATGTAACTTTTCCTCATAGAAAAATAGCCTCTAGACCATGTTGATTGTTTAAAGAGCAATCCAAACCTAAGGATATACTAGTTATCTGAGAAATAGACATGTAAAACGAAGAAGACGATGAGGGCGCGCAGAGATTCAAGACCTTACCATGGCTTCTTGCTACAGCTGATCCAGCGACTGCGAACAGAAGTCAGAACGAAAGGGCATACACCCCTGCACACATGTACCAAAATAGACAAAATCACAAGTGCAGCTGCAATAATAGCACGATATCCCACAAAGAAAAAAACGATGGGACAAACCAGGAAGATTTATGGAACGATCAACTCGGACAACCACAATTTGAAGAGAATCAAACCCAGAACGGAGATCGCACGAATCAAATGCCCCTAGCATCGAAAGGAGGCCAAATGGGTGCAGACTCCAATGAGATCGAGTCTGCTATTCTGCCGAGAAATCTCAAGCGGATTACGGAATTAAAAAACAAGCCTGGACTCGCTTAAGCCCACCTCTTCAATTCTCCCCTCCCGCTGCCGGTTCTGACAGCAGCGGTGCTGCGCGTGCACCAGAGAGAGATCACTGTGAGCAATGGAGATCGATAGAGAGAGAGAGAGAGAGAGAGAGAGAGTTGAGACGCCAGACCTCCGCTACCAGTCTGTTTGTTCTCGTTGTGAGAAAAGTTATAAACATAAAAAAAATGAATTAATAATTATTGACTTATCTCGTTTTAACTCCCCCAAACTAATTAAATTACTATTAGACCCTATGATTTCAAGTTTACACTTGTACCCTCAAAAAAGTTTTAACTTATTTATTTTCCATCCCTTCGGTCTAATAAAGAAATACTGCTATGTGAGTATTTTTTTGAAGTGGCGTTTTCTATTTAATATAATTTATTATAAGTAATTAGTGACTAATATGATAGTTTCTGACGGACCGAAAATATCATTTTAAAAAGGGAATTACCCATATTTCTAGTAGTTCGTAAGAAGTAAGAGCAGAGGTGTAAACCTCCAATTATTCCATTTAGTAAGGTGAGACTGTAATTTCTCACAGCCTCACCATTATTGACGAAAACAACGTCCAAAATTTCACAATTTCTACACATTTGAGACCATTAAATACATAAATATGCAAAACTATGTTGTAATTCCCATGCAATATACCTTTGTTAATATAATGGCAATTTAAAAACTCAGTAATAAATTGCAAAAATAGATAAAAAGTGTTAATTAAGAAATATACACCGTCTTGACGCCATGTAATGACTCTAGCTAGTAGAGAGGGTCACTACATTTGGAATAGTCAAACTAAACCTAATTGAGGTCAAACTTAGCCTGATTCTTCCTAAAGTGGGCTAAAATGGGAATTGTGAAAATGGGGTGACTAAGCATTTTTCACAATTATTCTTCCTTTTTTATAAAAAATTGGGTATGGAAGTGCAATGTGTCGAGTCACCCTCGTCCCCTTCACCCTCTCTTTCTAGTCGTAACTTGCCCAATAAAAACCACTTATTGAAGAAATTCAGCAAGCTATCTCCTGCTCTTACTCATAATAGTTCTCTCACTAGTTGCCTTAGGATAAAATCAACCCACCCCCTCATCTCATTCTTTATTTTCTATTAAAATGCCTCACAAAGCAAAGACTTCTTTATAAACTTAAATTTCTAAAAATCCTCAATAATCGGAATAAATGGAACATGTGAAAAAATCAAACCACATATTCTTCATCATAATCTAACTCATTTGCTCAAAATAGATGGCCCATTTTTTAGCAGGAGATACTTATTATTTAATAATTCAGTTTTAGACACAAAAATTGTCCAGATAATTATTTGGAAATTAGCATTTAACATTAAGGGCTTAATGAATGGTACTTGGGTCCAATATAAGCTAATGAATTTTTTACAAAGTTTCTTCGGAATAGTTTTAAAAAATAATGCAAAATTAATATGAACATAATATGTGAAAAGAGAGATTATAACTCCACCCTTTATGTTGTTGTCTTTTAAGATGAGGGCAAGGCTCCTCTTGAGACCAACAGTGTAGATTGGTTTATTCCCTATCTCATGTCTATTTGATGTCCCACGTGTTTGTTCATAAACAAGGAAAAAGTAAAATAGACATCCAAAATTAGATTTTCTCATGATATTACTTTATAATATGAAAATTCACGTTTATCTTTAAATTCTAGAAAAAGTAAATATTAATGTTCTGCAAGATCAATTAGTATTTTAAAATTGAGAAAATAACCCATCATTTATCACATCACAACTTTCATGTAAATATCTCCTTTATTTGGTCAATATATAGAAGTATGGTTGATGAATGGAATTTTTTCTGATTCCCCGATGAAGATAACGGCTGAAAATAATTTTAACTTATAAATAGTAAGTTAATTGCTTGACATGCTAAGCATAGTTTTCAACACAAGGACTGCTATAGGATTCCATCTCGTCTTCTATGTACATATAGCATAAGAGATTATAGAGCTTGTCTACCTTATTATGTGGATAATCCATAGTTATTAGGAGAGCCTTGTTGTGACCTGATAGTAATGGGGAACCATATCGACTTTTAGGTCCTATTTTGCCTTTGTAAAAATTTGGCCACTATATAATATGATTGACCTAATAGCGAACAAGTAACATATTACTAATATATCAGAAAAAAAATAGTTCTTATGTTGGTCCCAAACATAATGGGACAGAAGCTCAACATTTCAAATTAAGTTAAGGGAATATGCCCATACTTTTAATACGATTTATTTTATATTAATCAATGGTAAATCGCCCTCAAACTTTGGGGGGGCCTATTACCATCCCATGTAATCCACACGTATGTGACAAAGAGGCTTCTCCATATTATTTTGGGATTTTAGAGAAAAAAATTAAAAATATTATGCTTTTAATACTTCCTCTTTCATATTATTTTCAAGTGTCGAACATATTTTTTTCTTCAATTTTCAAATTTTTTTTTTTTTTTTTTTGTTGGGCACCATTCATCCAGCGGTGGTCTGAGGGAGGGCCTCGTTACACCGCCGCCGCTAAGGTCGTGTCCTTTCTTTCTGCTTCACGGCTGAAATAGGGTAGTCTCCCAGCGGGATGGCGGAGAAGGCGAGTCGGCACTCACCGGTGTCGGAAAAGGAGACTACTCGCCGCGCCGACGACGACTTCGACTGCACTTCTCACTGTCATCCACGAGCTCTCCTCCCATGGAAGAAAATCAGGCGCAGGAGAGAGTGGAACGCCGCAGCTTGTCAGTCGTCGTAGACGCTCGGCCATAGAATCCGAGGAGAAATCCTCAGCATGGGGGTTGGCCGGAAGCCCCTCCTCCACCTCCGGTTCCTCCTCTTCCGCTACCCAGAATCCCCAATCGAGAGCGCTCCTGGGAGAAGCTTTCGTCTCCGGTCCCGACGACCCACCGGCGGCGAACTGGCCCTCACAGTTGACGAAAGGATGACGAAGCAGCTCCTCCGCCGACCACCGTTCCTCTGGTTCCCTCCGGAGGCACCTCCCCAAGAAGTCCACGGCCTCTCCGGAGACGTTGGGGGGGAATTCCGGCACGTCGCCGGAGAAGGCGATTCTGTGCATGGCGGCGACTGGGTCGGTCACGTTGGGCCACGCCCGCTTCCCCGTCATCATCTCCACGACCGTGCACCCGAGAGCCCATATGTCCGCCGCCGCCCCCTGCTGCTCCCCTCTGGCCACCTCGGGCGGCATGTACAGCGGAGTACCCGAGATGGCTTCGTCGCCTCCGTCGACCCACCTGGCGCAACCCAGGTCGGCGATCTTCACGGTGGCGTCGCCACCGGAGCCGAGGAGGAGGATGTTCTCCCCCTTGACGTCGCAGTGGGCGATTCCGGCGGAGTGGAGGTAAGCCAGGCCGGAGAGGATCCCCCTGGTGTATCCTCTGACGGCGGGCTCGTCGAGTGGTCCGCTGCGCTTGATCTCCTCCGAGAGGTCGCCGCCGGGGACGTACTCCATGGCCAGGTTGAAGAAGATCCTGCCGCCGGGCTCGGAAGTGATGGTGGCGCCGAGGGAGGCGACCAGGTGGGGGTTGCTGAGAGAAGAGAGCATCGCGTGCTCTCTCTGCAGGGAGGTGGACCGGGAGAGCTCCGTCGACTTTAGGGCGAAGGTCTGCTGCGTTCGGCCAGCGGCGGAGGAGGAGGAGGTGGTGGTGGTGGCGAGGTAGACCGTTGCGGTGGAGCCCTGTCCAATGGCCGGACCGCGCAGCCACCCGCTGGCGGCCATGGGCGGAGGGATCAGGGGTGGGTTTGGAGACGATGGGAGGAGGGAAAGGGTGCACTCGAGTTAATGAACCCGGCGAGGCTGGTAGAGGGGAGAGAGAGAGAGAGGACTTGATGGTCCACAAGGTTTGACTGTCCCATAATGGGCAGCGTCAACGCTCCGCACCATCAAAAAGGGGGAGAATAATAGCCGCCTGCCTTTGCAAACTGGTTGCAGCTGTAGATATATAAATATATAGAGGGAGAGAGGGAGAGAGGGAGAGAGGGAGAGAGGGAGAGAGAGAGACAGAGAGAGAGACAGAGACAGAGAGAGAGACAGAGAGAGAGAGAGAGAGAGAGAGAGAGAGAGCACCATCAAGAAGGCGGCTTCAACCCTCACACACCATCAAAATCCAGAAGGGAAGGGAAGCGGGGCATTAAAGCACACAGATAGCCACCCAGACCACAAACATCTCTCTCTCTCTCTCTCCCCATCTTACTCTCTCTCCAGACTTAGCTTGCCCCTGCAACACTAGATAACCTCTTCATTCTCTGTAGACTAGTGCAATATCGACCATATCTTTTCGTAAGTAATACATTCATTAATTTCCTCCCACACCAATTGAGAAAAAGCGGTTACGAGTCTCATGGTGCATCGATTAAAGCAGTCCGGTCTCCCTATCTACACTGGTGGTTCATCCCTTCCGGACCTCCATGTGGACATCTCTCTCTCTCCTTTCCTCTCTCTCTCTCTCTCTCGCTACGTAGATAAAGGTGTCTCTTCCCTTCAATCTATCTCAATGTCTAAACGGAGTACCTTACTCGCACCCTGATGCTTTAATTGCACTTACCTCTCTCTCTATCAGAAGTAAACCCTATTTATTATTGTCTGTAATAAAATATAATATATCCATTATATTTTGCACTTCCTTCTCAAGCTTCGGCCCCCATGCCATTCCTCTCTCTCTCTCCACCGTCCATTGGTTTATCCATTGAGCGTCTCCAAGATACTCTTCTGATTCAATTCCATGGCCTGGATGAGCTAAACGGGACTCTCTCAGTTTATATGTCTTAATGTAAATAAATATATATCTACAAGTAATCTACATATATACATATATAAATAAATAAATTAATATGCACAAATTATATTTCAGATAATCTCACAGGTATATATTTAGCAGCTAATAATGATGCTACTTTAATATGCACATAAACAAGGTCACCTTTAGCCTATTGATTTTTACATAAGTTCCCTTGCTAGTTTGAAGACTAACTAATATTTAAACTATTAAATTTATATCTTAATTGATTCATAAGCCCCTACGATCTTCTCCTCATCACCTCTTCTATTGCCTTTTGGAGCTATTCATCCTTTTTTGATGGTAGGTAAACAAAACTAAGGGCAAGATGATAACTTAGTTTGTAAATTTATGCAGCATGAAGACTGAAACCTTGGCAATATATTGATCCTTGTCAAAGCCTCATGTCAATGTATGATAAACTTGCAAGTGGATTTGTATTTTTTCTGATTATAGGAAAAGATAACTCATATTGTGTGAAGATATTTATGCTCTTGATGATCATGATACTGCATGGTTCAATGAAGGTAAGGATAAAATTCCAATTTTACATTTCCAAGTTATGGTACAGGACTATTAAATTGCTAACATGATGATATACCAACCATTGTCAAGGCTCCATGGGAATTTATGATTAATTGCAAATGAAAGTGCAAGCATTTTCTTGTGTTGTTCATGAAGAGTCAAGTCACCTCCTAGTATGAAAAAAGTTACACTCTCAAGAAAGTCATACTGCATAGTAAAATGAATAAAATAAATATGCCACAATACTTAGAAAGTAGATGTTAGTAGATATTTGTGACATCAGAAGGAACTAAAATGGTGTGATTTTAGAAATCTATAAAATTTTCTAATATCTTCATTTCAATTCACACAAGAATTGTAGTGATTCAGTCTATCTTACCTACCCTACTATCTAAGGATCATGTCCTTAGGTTCTACTAAATTTTTATTGTTTTAAACTGAATACTAAGACTTTCCCTTGATTTAACAGCTCCAACAGACTCATGCATTTCACTAAAAAACATTATTATAGACTTATAGCTATGTGGGGGCAGCTAGACAAGCACCTGACTAATTGTTATTATAGATTTTATCTTCTAGATTCATGAGTCTGGGGGCAGGTTATATGAACATCTACCTAATTCCTTCTATATTAACAACTATAGGTAAGCTAGAATATTAAAAGTACTCTATTAAAAAGTGAATGAATTATCATTCTAATCTTGACAACTCTATTGGTCCTTGAATGACCAGGCTAATGTGTAGAGTAACAAGGTGAATCTATACATTTGGATGTTTATGGTAACTTACTAATCTTGAATTAATTTTTTAATTGTGATTAAAATCACATAAAATTATGCAATAAAAATTGGTGCTTGTAGGTACAATTTATTTTTGTCAGTTTCAATCGATCATAATCAATTAGCTTAGTCAAGAGATTAAAATTTATACTAGTTTGGCCACATAAGCCTATGTGCACTATCTAAGGATCATTACCTCTTGGTTTCATTATTATTTTCCTTAGAATATAGTTGATAAAATCATGATCAACAACCCCCCTTGCAATATAGACTCCACAAGTCTAGTTAACCACACTAGAAACTAAGATTCTAGTAATCTTTTCAACTGCATTGTAGACACACAACAAGTGACTTAATGCAATAAAAAAGATAATCAATGAACACACAATGAAATTGAATGACTTCAGCTTATTATCACCTCCAAGATTCATTGTCAATTTCAGCTTAGATGTTTTACAAGTTGGTGGTCATTGAATGGATGGGCTGCTGGAGATTTGTTGATGACGATGAAGCTCATTCATAGGATCTTCAACTAGATTTCTTTACAAGTGGATATAAGAGCTCATGCAATATCTCTATTTATTTATTTTCATTGACCCTTATTTTGGGAAAGACTACACTTTTATGCTTTGCATGGTGGGCTTGGCTTTCTAATAAGTGATTTTATTAATAGGTTTTATATCATAACATGCCACCAAAAGGGACGTGAACTAATAAGATTATAATTGTGTTCTCTTGTTCTTAGTTTGATACTTCTCTTAGGTTTCTAAGATCAAGGCTCGTGTAAGAAGTATATCACATACTATTTTTTTTAGGTTTAATCACCTAACTTCACTCTCCGAGTATCATTTATGCTCTATTTCCTTAGATTCTACTAAATATTTGAGTTAAATGCACACTTAATCATTACATTCAAGAGCCAAAATACTAGTTTTAATAGCTCCAACCTGTTTAGGATTTCACTCAAGAACTCTCTACTAAATCGAAGTAATGCTAATACAGATGATTGTAAGGTTTGGGCTTGAATGCACAAAGTATAAATCTTGAAGAAAAGATCAAGTTTTGTATTGAAAATTTTGGAAACTTCAACCTTTGAATCTATACAAGAGGTAACATTGAATTCAAAAAATCAAAAAGTGACTTTTAAATTGACAAGGGGTGGTGGAATTTACAAACAAGGAGAAGGTGATCTTATAGGGGAGAAAAAATTATATTACTTTAAATAAATCCTTCATGTTACAATTGAGGCCTATATTTAGGCCTAAAAAAAATGGTGGAATGCTCCCAAAAAAGGAAGATCCTAAATAATTCTCAGAATATACTTTGACATATTCTGAAACATTCTAAAAAAAACTATGATAGACTTAATATTTAACATATGTTGAGGCTCAATTACTTTTAAGCTGTCTTTTAGAAATGTTATCTTCATGATCCAATTTTAAAGTGATTGGACCTCTAATTTATATATTTTCATAAGTATGAAAGCACATAAATATGCTCCAAAGTATTTTTAAGATAATCTAAAGGGATGAGGAAATTTGAGTGTCTAAATTCGATTAGTATTTAACAATGCAATTCCTTTTGATTGAATTCGGGTTAATGAGGAGATATATATTTATTATTACAAAAGGGGCTGAGGTTAAACAAATATTGAAAAGGCTAATGCTCTTAAATTTAATGAAGATATTGGATTTCTTTAGTTGGCGATATATTAAAGATTTATTAGATCTAAGATAAATAAAACTCTTTAAAATTGGATTAGAACCTTAGAACTGAAACTAAACACAATTTTACCATATATGTGATTAAAATTGAACCTTAATGATAGTTTAGAGCATCTAGGATTAAAATCTAAATCAAATGACCATATTTGTGATTAGATTTGAAATCGTAGCATTACTTTATATCTTTGCAATTAAATAAAATCAGAAAGACAATTTTCTCACCCTTGAAATAGAAAAAAATAATTTTAATACCTAACCCAAAGCCCATCTAATAAGCCATTTTATTTATGTGATATTAAACCCAGAAAAAAACCTAATATCTCTAATTTTTTTCAATACCACCACCTTCCTCCTAGGAGTCTAAGCCCTAGTGATGTTGTATCCTTGGCCATATAAAAATATTGAAAATCAATCACTAACTCAAGCTCTTCAACAATTGTTTCACACCAAAGCTTACTCAATAAGCAATCAAATAATCAAAGCCTTTGAGAAGTTATAAGTTGAATGACAAACATGGTAACTTGATTTAACTTTCTATTTAGAGTGTGTAGTTACTCAAAGGTCCATTTACACTGTAAATCTAGAGGAGGCTAAATGTGGCTAATCTTATTGGCCTCCTAGAGACATGAACCTAGAAGAGGAATAGGTTTCATTTGGTTAGGTCGCTTAGAGGAGTGAACTCTCAAAGGGGTTTTAAAAATCATGACTTAGATTTTTATAGCTTGGCCACCAATCATTTTTGTACCTTGGAATTAAGAGTGAAAGTCTCAAGGAAAATAGTGAAACCCAAGAACAATGTCCTTGGAAAGTGGATGTAGGTCCAGAGGACATAACCTCATAAATATGTGATGTAAATGTGTTGATAATTTCTTTAGGCACAAGGAATAACTTTGTGAAAAGAAAAGAATCACATATAAAAAATAAGATTAATTCAACTCCACCCCCACCCCCCCCTCTTAATATCATGCCACCACTTAAACATTGTCAAATTCACATAACCAAGGGCAACGTTTAATCTTGACATAGATATTAAGTTGGGCTGATGCTACATATCATGGATTTAGTAAAATTGACATCGTAGAGCAAAAAAATACATTTATGTCATGTAGATGAGCCATGCTACTGGAATTTACTAAAAAGGGTTATGAGAATAATTTATAAAATTAGACAACATTTATTAAATGAACCCATATTAAATTTTACAATAAATTGAGTTGTATAGATTATGGCTACATAGATGAATCCAAAAGAAAAATATATATACATAGAGAACATTTATTAAATTAGTCAAACAAGCAACACTTTACAAGATAAATTCATCATAAATAAACTCCCTTCATGCATTTGGAGGAGACATGAATCATAGTCACTGGCTAGCCAAGAAGGAGACTGCCAAGGAGGTCGGTGTCCTCATGATCAAGCTTTCTTGGTGGAATGGCTGTTCAACCAAGAGATGATGTCATCCAGAACTTTAAAGATCATCTCATCAGATTCTCCTTCAAGAAGCGCATGATACGCATCCTTGTACAGTTGGAGATGTTTATCAGGGCTTCTCGCCTTCACATACAAAGCCTTGCTGACAGAGGGATCAGTCACAATATCTGCTTCACCATGAAGGATGAGAAGGGGAAGAGAAACCTGAAATAGGCAAGAATCCTTCTTCATAAGTTTGCCAAAATAATCAAAATAAATTGGACCTTGGGGACAGCTAAGATCTTGTCACGTAATTCCAATAGAAACCCCAGCAATTCAACCCAAAAGTTGGCTAAATTAGGCACGGAATCAAACACAAAATGAGGAGCTGAGAAATCATGTTAATTAATCAAACTATTCAACTCAAAATTTATTGAGAACCAAGAGAGTAGGCCCGTATTTTTTAATTATAGGATTTAATTCTTCCACATGAAGCATGGGATGATACTATTATAAGAGGCGGGGGCCCTCACATGAAGCTAAACACAAGCTGGAGCACGATTTCATTGGCTTATTAGATAGATTTGAATAAATATTTTTGTTGAATAAAGTTAATGCTTATGAAGTAGTCAAAAAATAGCAAGTCAATACCTCCTCAAGCCTGCTCTCTATTTCCTGCGTGGTTCTGAGAAGCTCTACTGCAGTCCTAAGGCGTGGCTTATCCTTGTAAGCAATGACATTAAATGAAGTCTGTCAAGAGACAGGAAGCCACAAATTAGAATTGCCAAAGTGAGAATGGTCATG
This sequence comes from Spirodela intermedia, assembly GCA_902729315.2. Taxonomy (NCBI): domain Eukaryota; kingdom Viridiplantae; phylum Streptophyta; class Magnoliopsida; order Alismatales; family Araceae; genus Spirodela; species Spirodela intermedia. The sequence goes on from LR746272.1 coordinate 6,666,830, forward strand.
CTCAATTTCACACAGGGCAGCCCAAATGAGTATTACTAATTCAAGTATGACACCAGATTGTCCATATGAGAATGATTATGCCCAGATGAGTATGATTATGTTAAAACTTACACCGGATTACCAAGATGATAATTGCTCCAAAAATTACTATTAAGCCCAAATATCACACTATGGTAAATATCACACTTGAGTACCAAGATGAAAGTCCTCCAATAAGTATGCTTGGACCCCAAATAGGTATGATTATATTTTAAAGATCATCCTGGACTTCCCAGATGAAAATGTCTCAAAAAGTATGATTATGCCCAAATGAGGATGCCCCAATAGCATGGTTATGATATTATACCATACTCGATTGCCCACATGAGAATGCTTCAGTAAGTATGATTATGCTTAAATAAGCATGATTAATCCGTCTAGTGAGAAATCTACAGAATTCAGATTTGGGTTTTACCACCTGATCTCTCTTCTTCAAGTCTTTGAACGCCACCTCAGCTAAATCCTTCTGTGGAACTAGCTTTTGCCTTGGAAACATTTTTGCCATGGTGATCAGGATAGTCACCAATGGCCATGGTGGAATCATATCCTCTGCAATCTACTAAAATTATCCACTCTTAGTTATTATGACTGAGGATCACATGGCCAAGTGATTACGTGAAATAAAAGAAGAAAGAACCTACTTTGCACATTGGGGCAACGAGGACAGCGCCATCCCATGGAAGGCCCTGCTTCAGGTGAACCTTCAGGGCTACAGCTCCACCCATAGACTGGCCGAATAGGAAGCTTGGGATACCCTTGTACTCGGGTTTTTCTGTCAATTTCCAGCAAGATAAAGAACAGTCTTTCAGGCCTCAACATACTCATTATTTAAGATTTAAGGATCAATCTGAATAATAATAATAATAATAATAATAATAATAATAATAATAATAAAGATATTTTTTTTCCGGAGATTAGCATCATGCCAGATATATGTTTGGTTTCGATGTAGGAAATTGCAACATCAGTTCAAAGATACCATATGGATTCTGAACAATATTTACCCATCGATTTCCCTAAAACCTAATCGTTATAAGTAACACGTTTAGACAATTAGTATAGACATTTTATATGTGAAAACTAGTAAGCTGCGGTTTTCAGAATTGATGGAGGCAGGCATTTGATTAACTAGCGAAGATTAGGAGTATCATGAGCTGTTGATGCATCTGTGGAAAAACATGTCTTCATTACACACCTCCAATGATTATAAACGAACCCTTGAAGCTTCATGGATGACACATCTCACCACACAGAAGAGAAGTAGAAGAAAAAGGGAGCTGACAGCAACCATGCGACCCAAGGAGCAATAAGTCCTACCCAGTTCCGTTTTTCTTTACCAAGAAGGATTCAACCATCCTTTAGGGTTTTTCATACGTATTTAAAATACATAGTCCAGCTTTCCAGAAAATTCTTCTCATTACTATCTGAAATAGGTGGCAGTTGAAAGCTAAATCATTGTACAATAGAACATGAGTACTCTTGGAGATCTTTGGAATCAATTCAGCAATTAAAACTGACTGAAGGACATAACGCTCAAAGGGGAAAATGCTCGGAAAAATAAACTTGTAAATAGTAAAAAAAATCATTGTCAAACATACCAGAGCATCCCTTTCTTTAGTATTAAAAGAAATATGCTTACGGTTTAGAAATGTTATGCAAAAGATTAAATAGGAAGTAGATAAAATATTAAAATAAAAGTCTACAAAAAGTAACCTTTGACTTTTGAGAAATGCTCGATAACATCATCAACCAGATTGTCAAAACTCTCAATGTAACCATGCAGTCCATCTGAGAGGCCAAATCCAGGGTAGTCCATCGCAAAAAATCCAAATCCAGAAGATACTAATTTCCTCGCAATTCCTGAGGACAATGTATCCATTAAACTGAATATCAAAATTATGAAAGAACCCAATTGCTTTATTTGTATAGATTTCAGTTCTAATAGCCAATATGGGACTGTTATTTGACATCTGAACATTAAAGAATCATACCTTCAACGAAGAACGTACAAGTGTCTCCATACCCATGGCAGAAGAAAACAAGAGCATTTATTCTAGAGTCTTCTGGAAGCCAGCTCTTGGAGAAAATTTCCAATCCTCTGGAATTCACTTCATAGGACTGCATGAAATCAAAATATTCCACTAGCATTAGAATGACATCACCATTATTGAAAGGATATTTTTAATTAAATAAAGTATTATTCACAAAATCGGCAGGCTTAAGAGGGGCAGTCCTATGGCACTTTACTTTTTAATCAGTAAACTGGTTGATGTGGTGCAATAATCCTTGATGGGAAATCATCTAACACAATAAAAATAAAATAAAAATAAAAAGGTGGAGCAGAGTTTGCACCTCCTGTGATTTTATTCCCAAATACTGCTGCTGCAAATGAGAAAGAAAAATGAAAAAAATCAGCAGCTATCTAAAAGTAATTATAACATGAAGGGTGACCTCACCAGTGCAAGAACGTTGAAACATGCAGAGCAGGCTGGCATATGGACTATAATCGAAAGATAGAAAAAAAATAGCATAAACCAACGAAGCTCAATATAATCTGAAAAACTTGGGAAGGAAAGTACACCATATCCTTGATCCAGGAAAGCCTAGTTTTAGTAAATATTCAACTCAAAATTGGTTTCAAAAGTATCAAAATTTTATTTCGAGCCGAAGCAATTGACCTCTTATAAGAGGAAAGAAACCCAACCTATCACAGGAATCATCACTACTTCCGAACAAGGGAAAAATACCTTAAGGGAATATAGGATAATAGACCATATTTTTGAAGACCAAACGAGAGAAATAGGCTCTGGTGTTCCATCACGCAAAAATTGAAAAAGTAAAAAAAATAAAAATCATAATTTTCGAAGTGCATAATGTCTTTGCCATATTACTAGCGGGAACAAGCTTTTGAATAATATTATTAATCTTCTTGTCAATAGAAAGACAGTCTTTTACTTATATGAACGAGGAACCAATATATTCAACGCTGTATAATCCTACTATTTCACATTAGATTAGTTCATACGCTCATAAAAGTCAGTAAAACTGAACTTTGGGGTTGGAAACATGTTTTTTAGCATAAAGGTGAGTTAAGGCGTTTATTTTTTATAGTCCAGTGATTAGATGTGGTTTCAGAAAACATTTATTTTTGCAATGACTTTTAATGATTACTGACATCAATTTAATATTTTCTATCTAAGTGACAATATCAGAGGGACCCAGAATTCCTATTCAATACGAACCCAGTAAAAGTTCCCAAGAGGAGCCATCACCATTAATTAATGACCACGAGGACACCAAAAGGAAAAGGAAAAGGAAATGGAAATATCATGGAAGGAAGGCCTAGTTGTGGTGATGATGATCATTTGAGGAAACGGAAGCACGGTCATAGAGAGGCTTGTAATGGTGTGGATCCAGAAAGACCGCGGTTTTCAGGATTATAGAGTTGGATGAGGATTTGGAGAAGGAAGAGGCGTGATCACCTTGAAGAGGCAGTGATCAATGCCCAGCTGGACGTCCTTGAAGGCTTCGCGGAGCCGCCTCCTCTCGGAGGCCTGGTCCAGGTTGACCGTTGCGGCCATCCTGGCGAGGCCCTCCTCAATCCCCTCTAATCCCATCGAGGCAGCGGCGGCGGCGGCGGCGGCGGCGACGACTCCGCTCCGGCCCTTCTCTTCGCCGGTCCTCTTCTCCCTGGCCGCCTTCCTCACGCAACAAGAGAACCCAATCTTAGAGGCCGAATCTATACAAGCACGCCGGGGTAAACTAGACAGCGAGAAAAGACGCTGAGGCCGAGAGAGAGAGAGAGGGTACCTTATATAGTAAATGGTGAGGAGAAAAGGAGAGGAGATGGTGATGGGGTAGCACACCGTGGGGAAACCGGCACGTTTGAGGTTGAGGTATCCGCTTTGGGAAAAGCAGCACCTTTGATGACGCCATCACCCTCCCGGAGCCCGCGGCAAGCGTGGAACAAGACGACGGAGGCGATGCAGTGGGCAGAGGCGCAGCGCAGATATTTTTCACCTTGGAGAGGTATTCTACGAGGAGAGAGACAAAGGACGAGTAAACGCGGACATCGGTGAGCTAAGAGAGAGGAGGGGCAGGAAGGAGAGCCAGAGAGAGAAATTGATGGGGTGGCAAAGGATAATCGACAGAAGGGCTTGATCGGTCCATCGGGTGATGCGAGGACCAATGGCAACAGGACGCGAGTCGAGAAGTTTCACTTTTAACTGTTGCATCGCGCCGCCGGCGTTCCGTCGGACACGTGAAATAAATTCATCGATGGTCAACGTAGTCGACTGCGGACCCCACACGGCCTTCTAACTCGAGCTCCGGGACCAGAGAAAAATCAAAGAACCAACTGAAGGTTGGGTCCAAAACACTGAATTCCGCGCCAGGGTTGACCAGGTTTTTAGAGAGACGAGGGACACGGAGTTACCCACGGAGTTGCCAAATGGAGTCGATACGGAACCAACCAAGTCTTGAGCTCTGCCATATTTGCGTAAAATTATCGTTACATGATATTACCCCTTAAGATCTTAAATAATCCATTTTGATAAAATTAAAAATTAAAAATTAAAAATAACTTCAAAAATTCAAAAAATAACCTTTCTCTTCTTTCAACTTGATTGTGCTTGAGATACCTTGCTAAGGAGGTGAGTCTCTAGCGAAAGTGATTAGGGTTTGGTTTGACCCTTGCCTATGGATGTTTAAATCCGTCAATGTCAACAACTACTAGTAGTCTCTTGATCTAAATTACTATTAAGAAAACAGAATAAAAATATATTTAATAAACCAAGTTTTTTATTCACAACCAAAATTAAAAATAATTTTCCCTGTATCTAAGAGAAAAAGTGGTCTTACTAACCTTAGATCTTGGCGAAGGATCAGAAGATTCTTTGCTTCTACCTGAACCTTGTAGAAAAAATTGAGAACTAAAATTGTATTTTGCCCTTCTTCACCATGATTTCATGAGCTGTGTTATCAATATTATCATAATCTACTCAACAATCTCTAATATAGGGGTTCAAATGATTTTTGACAATATACTAATCACACTTTGGTTATAACAACAAGTTATTGACTTCGAATTTAAAATTTTAGTTAAAGGGTAAAATAGAAATTCTATATTTATTCATCCCATATCTTAAAGATGACATAACTATAGTTTCAACCTCTATTGAATTCATGAGCTAAAATCATTCAAACCAAAACCCACTGCTTTGTTGTCTATGTAAAGTTCAAGAAATGAATCAAGCTAATTGGTTAGCATTAGGTCAAAGAAGTCAACCCATCTTATGTGACGCAAGCACTACAAGATAAAAGTAGATGCTACATGCTAATCATTTTGACAGTTGCAAGTAATAACTAGAGTAGTTTGGAGTGATATTTTTCAAATTATTTGTGCTTCAAACATTATGAAATGAAGCTCTTTAACTAGCATCTATTGAGCATTCATTCAAGAACCATTTTTGTAATGTCCTTTTACGAGTCTTTTGAGGGATCATAGTGGTAGAAACTATTATTATAAGTTAGGCTTTTAGACATTAAAGGCTATTTGAAAAAAAATATAAATAGAAAATCAGAAAACTAGGATAATATCCCTATTGTTTGACTAGCTAGAGTTATGAATTTGATGTTTGGACCCACTAGGGCTATAAATTTGGTAGTTGACCAAGTATCTTTGTGAGTTAAATTTTTTGGCTTGCTAAAGTTGTAGATCCAAGTTATCTGGTTTGAGTCATGAATATAATGATATAATAGTAAGCTAATTCCTTTGTGTTCAACATGTACTCTAGGAGAGCAGTATAACCTAAGGAAGGTTCCCTTAGAAGAGTGAAGTGAGTAGAGGATTGAAGACACTGTAAAAAGAAATATCACAATATATATATATATATACATGGATTATGTCCTAAAGAAGGGTAGGCTCAGCCAAACCAATCTATCTTGAGGAGTTGGCTTACCTTGTGTTAAAAAAAATCATGCATAAAAACAATAAATCTCAATATTCTCTCAAAAAGGTCAATTCACCTTCCCTCATGGTTATGCTTGGCTCTCATGAGACCAATATAAATCTGTGAATCTATAAATCTCTATATTTGGTCCAAGCTTTCAACATGGTTATGTTATTTTCTCTTCCATATTTCTTTCAAAAAATAATGAAATATATATATAATTTATTTCTGAAGTACACTTCCATATTTCTTTTAACAAGGTTTTTGGCTTGCAAGAGCAAATGAAGAGGTGGCTGAATTTTCTATTTCAGGGAGTGTGCAAAAAAAGGTTCATAGTGGTTTGGTCATTTCTTTACCTATTACACTTCCTCAAACTTTCTTTTAAGGTTTCTTGTCATAGAGACAATGAGGACATACATCCAAAACACACAACCACGTGCAGCCTTGGTTTGCACATTTGACACCCAAGTAGCTTTCTCCCTCTCTAGGGACCTTGTAGAAGCTTTAACTCAAAGGGGAAATCTCTCTTGCTCAATAAAAGAGGTAATACGCTTGACATCACCCTAATATGGTTATTGTACTCTCCTTTTTAAAGGTAAGAGACATAAATGGCTTTTCCCAATATATTCCTCATAGTGTACCTCACTGTTGATGGGTTGTTTTGATGGTGCAGGACAGGATACACATCCCTTAACCACTGCTAGTAATGAGTAATTAAACCTTTATCTTGAAGAGATTGGCTTAATGACACATTTTCCTAAAGTGGGCCTTATCACATCTCTTTAAGGGTGTGACAACTCCCCTTATGTTTTACCAATACCTATTATACTTGGAAACGTTTAGGGTGAGTAGAAAGTTTGACTCTTCAAGCCTAAGGCAAGCTCTCATGTCAACCTTTGTTTTAGAGGGTTGATCCTTATTTTTTCAGCTTGTTCATTTTATTAGATTGGAATTAAGAGTTAATTCCTGAAAAAAGCGACTTAATAAGTTTTTCATCCATGGATGAACTAGAGAATCCATTCTTGCATAAATACCTTCTTACTTTTACATGGTTCAATCATAAAGAGTCAACTTGTACAAAAGCATCTTGTCATGTTTTTCATAGTCAATGGCATCATCTCCTAAGGAACAACTTCTTGGTTTTATCTAGGGTTCAGCCAAAGGTCAACTGTCATAAGTTGACTCCTCTTAAATAGCTACTACAAGAGTAACCTAAAGATAAATGTGTGCATAGTTTACAAGTAACAGTCATAAGTTAGGAAAGTCATCTGTTTGAATTTATAATTCAAGATAGACAACATGCAATCTATATTTATGTAATAAGAATACTAGCCCACAAATCAAGAAAGGTTACCTATCAACACTAAAAGCTATATCTAAACCAAATAGGAAAGTATAAGGTAACAAATTTCCCACCCTACACAACCTGAGGAAGCATACAGACTTGGGGTTCACAAGAACTCTGATGCAATGGATTTTTTTGGTTGGAACTTGCTGTAGAGGATTTTTTTGGCTAAAATCAAACATTCTCCATCATTTTCAGAAACTTCTCATCTCATAACATCTATAAGTCATTACTTCTATAGTCATCAGAGTTTTAACCATGCCAAAATTAAAACCAAGATCATAGGTATCCTCAATCATGTATGTACTTTAGGCTCCTAAGTAACCATGCCCAATCTTCACCAATGTCAACATCCACAATAACATATGTTGCAAGAAATACTAATGATAACTCATTGCGTTGACTACACATCCACTTTAAGTTGACTCTTGTGGATGTTGACTATACATCCATCAATTATCTCATCTTTTTGTCCCTTAGGAAGGTAACAAAATGTCCGGTGTACATGAAATTCTAGGATCTAAGCTTAAGGCAAGTCCTTTGCTGAGTAAAGGATCAAGCTTAGGTCAACAACATCTATTAAAACTTATATAAGAAATCACTTGTACAGCATACACCCTTCTGGACTCACTACATCGTCAAATTATAGTCCTGGATAAGTATTAATGATATGACATAAACAACATACCTAACAAAGTTTTGTTAATAAATAAAATTACATCCATAATTTTCTTGGGTCCCCCATTTCTCAAGCCTCCACAAACATATAGATAGCGAATCCTCTCAGAAGCTAGCAGCAAAGGTAAAGAGAGTAGGGAGTAAGTGTCACAAGGAAGAAGCAGAACACAATGACACATGTGCACCATAGTGAGCACGCGTGGCACGAAGGGCGCACGTAGTATGGCGGGCACATGTGATGAGCACGGCATAGAGGACGCACGCGGCACAGTGGGCGTTCTTGACATGGCGAGCGTGGTTGCGCGCGTGCCCAGCACGACATGTGCATGCACTGGCAGGAACAGCACAGAAGAATTGTAATGGCCCCTGAGCAACGATTGACATGGGAGTCAAGGGCGGTGCAGCGACTACTTTGCAGCCTCCACCCCTAAATAGAGGGGTAATGCCCATTGTACAAGAACAAAAAAGGAATACACTACGGGCTCTGGACATTCTTGGTTCAAACGGGTGCGAGAGACTCGCTGGATGTCGTGGGGGAGCGCACAACTCAGACTTCCCTGGCCATGGTCATTTGGCACAAGAGAGAATGATGCATTCGTCCATAACTCAGCACAAGTCAACAAGTTTTATCTGGATATGCTCCAAGAAAATCTACGTGTCGAAGGTTGCAAGTCAAAGAGGATTCTAGTGATGAAGTCAACGCCTTGGTTGATGATTGTGGGAGAGAAACCAGAGAAATCTAAGATAGAAGTAAGGTAATGTTCAAGTTTATTTTCCCCTTATAGAGGGAAAATGTTCTCAACTTCGAGAGGAAACCCAACCTATGGTAGCAGATCTACACTTGAGAAGAAAAAAACATCTAGTCAACCCTTTCCCAACTTGACCCGAGTCCAGACAAGAAAACCACTCAAGAAGGCCGGACTTGACCTGGGTCAGAAGTGAAAACCACACAAGAAAATCCGAGCCGGGCCCGATCAAATATGGGCCCGGCCCAGCCCCCAAAATCAATAGCTCAAGGAAGAGAGAGAGAGAGAGAGAGAGAGATGAGATCATATAAGAAAATGTGAAAAATATTTATGAGCAAACAACACGTAAATAAACCAAGTCTTTCACTAAACAATTTGAATCCAAAGAACAAGCATCCGCTAAAACAAAAATAAAATGATTTATTGAACAAAGACTTTATAGACTTTATCCACAAACTGAATGACAACATACTCTGTCTGTTCTGGTGAATTTATTATATTTTCTCTCCCTGTATCCACTGGAAGCCAGAAAATAAAATCCGGTTCCTCCCTGATGCCATTATCCAGACTGTTTACCATTTCCAGCTTGCCGATGAACTCCAGCATTTATACGTGCAGCGGCAGTGCGGGCGGCTGCTGATGCCCGTTCGGCTAAAGCCATCGCCGCCCGAGCCCTCTCCAAGGCATCTGACGCGCCCCGTGGCCCTTCACTGAGAGAGGAGTCAACCGGGGGGAGCTCAATCTTCTCAGGCCCCACCGATAAAATCTTGCTGACTACAGCAGGAGCTGGATTTGAGACCGCGGGAACAGGCAGATGGGGCTGACTCTGAACCATCGGTGTGATGGGCAGCCCATCCTGGGGTGAGGCAGGAGGCATGCTTTGTGTGATGATCACTGTAGATGCAGTGGGTATGGCAGAAGAATTCAATCCCTCCTGCAGATATCAGCCAAGTATAGTAAGATTCCATCCCGCCTCCAGGCTATGAGAAACACAGAAAAAATATTGGGTACCATAATGATATAATGTGGCTCTAGGGGGGAAATAAAAAATTATTGAAAAATTATAAAAAAAAAGAATAAGAGAAAATATAGCGTGAGGGAGTTGTTGAGGTTCCACACCAGGAGGTCTTCGTGCTTCTTGCTGAATTCAATCTCAGTGCTGGAGGCGTCCCACTCCACACCAAACTCCTGTGCGATCCCCCTCAGAGCCCGGAGCTTCACTTCAGCAGGGGGAGCCCTGACGGAGAGCTTCTCAATTATCTGTGGAAAGTTCCCCAGCCCGTCACCTTTTTGCAACCCGTAATTTCCATAATAAGTAATAAGTGATAGACTATCTTTGACTCTACCATCCGATTGACATTTGAGTCCGGCCGGAGCTCAGCAGCAGCAGCCGAAAACTCCTTGCCATATTTTGTCGTGAACAGGTTCCTGACCTGCATCAGCTCAGGCAGGTCTGAACACCTCGGGGCAGCATAGATGATGCTGGCGATGGCCTCCTGCAATTCCGAGGGGCAATCTCTGTTACATGGATAAGATATCCAAGTATGAATAGCTAGAAGAGCATTATAATGCTAAATACATAAGAAAAAAGCTATAAATATATATCATATGGCATGAAACTTATGTGAACAAAGTGGAGTTCACAAAAGTCTGGAGCATATGTTTCTAAATAAAGAAGAGATATCACATACAAGTCCCTGCATTGCATGAGCCGCCTGGTCAATTCATAGTTCCCACAAATATTTTTTCTAAAAAAAAGAATCTACCAGAGATGTACGAATTCTAAAGTCATAATCTTTTGTGCGATTTTTTAAATACTTATTTCATGCTTTCACAATTAGTTGAAAACTTGGAAGAAAATGGACGAATTCTAATTTCATTAAAAAACCCTACATCGATTGATAATTATGGCTGAATACAACCGTTACACAAATTGATTGTTCGTATAACAGGATGTCACAACTAGAACAGAAGTAATGAGGGTAACAATGAACAGAAGAGAAGTAAGATAACCACAGATAATAGATAGGGATTCAGATTTTATACAAATCAATCTTCAGACTAATTTGCTGAGAATGTCGAAATCTTGCACCCCCCCACCCCTTTTTCTAAGCCTGCGGAGAAGTAAACACTTATCCTTACCCTGCATATAACTTTCCATGTCCAAGACCGCCTGTCAGAACATCTCATCATTAACTTTATGCCTGTGATTAATTTTAATGAGCAGGGTGGGAAACAAGGAATTCGAGATGAGGAACAACTCTAACACTTTCAGCCAATTGACTCTCCTATGGCGCCTTATCTCCTACATAAGTTGGCTACGTGATTTATCCCATGAGTAGCTGTTGGTTGACTTTTGAGGTGATTTCAATAGTTTTATCCAGATGTTCTACTCATCAGACTCATTTTCAGAAGAGATCAACAAGATCTCAGATCCTTGCAATGCCCATGAACAGGGCTTCATGGTTCTTCAAAGCCAGTTCTCTCAAACCATTCACAGCCACCATGAAGCCTGGAAATGGAGGCTGCATGGTGACAGATGCGAGGGAGGTGAGTAAATATATCTCAAAAGATTTACAGCTTCTTAAACATTTCACAAGATAATTTAAAAAAACAAATGAACAAAACAAAATTGGAATATTTTCCTTGAAAAAAAATAACAAAGAAAAAATTCAGCTAAATCATTTACTGAACACTTTTCTTATATGTAGAATAAATCTCAATTCGAATCCCCTTGCATTAACACTATTGTCATCCCTTCAGACAGAATTACACTATGTCAAGGTCAAACCTAGCATCCTCATCAATGAATAGGAGATGGTTGAAACAGAAAAAAATGTTGGACAAAAGAATCAGTGCAGCATGGGAAGAAGTCAAAGAAAGAATTCCAGAAAGGGAAATTCACCTTTGGGCTTCGAGGATAGGCACTCGAGCGAGCACAAACTCACAGAATAGTTCTAATACCTCATAGGCAGCTGATACGTTCTCTTCACGAATGACATGCTCCACCTAAGAAAAAGCATATAAATGATGAAGATGATGACGGTGGTGATATCAATCTTGTGAAACCATAGAGAGAGAATTAACAAGAGAAGATCGTCAGTTCTCTGCATACCCTAATACGAGAAATGGACTCCTGGCCGCTTTGAAGGTATTGAGCAATCTCCTTCCTCATTTGCTTCAGCTGGACCTCCCGCTTGTTGTGCAACAATTTGATGCGCGAAATGGCGAGGTTCAAGCAAGTCTTGCTGCAGAACAAGCAAAGATCGAAAAGATGACCGGGTTGCAGCCATTATTACGAACCCTCTTTGTGGAAGCATCACCCACATTAGGGAAACCAAGCACCGGAAAAGATTCAATCAATCCTATGCCATCTTTGTCATAGGAAAATTTATACTTTAATTTACTAAAAAATATAAGAATCATGCTAAGCCAGGAAATCTGATAAACCACGGTCGTCCCCGGCAGTAGAAGTAGAAGTTCAATTCAAATAAAAAAAAGGTATTATGAAATTAGTTACAGTGAGGATTATAAAATTCTTGGAAGTTTAACCCTTTCGGAGAGAGAGAGAGAGAGAGAGAGCGAGAGAGAGAGATTTCACAGAGATAGCATCATGATCCACCTGAAGTTGCACCTGTTAATCGCAACTAAATGACGAATAAAGAAACCCAATGGCTGTTTCAGGGAGGCATACAGTTACTCGGCTTCGACCTTTCGATCAGTGAGAGTTCAAGGAAATACACAAAGATTTTCTCAACCAACGATCAGATCTCCGCTCGGCCCGCAATATCACTCCCCACGGAGTAGTAAACAAGCTACGGAAAAAGGAAACCAAACACCTTTTGCACCTCAGATTGTTCCATGAAATCTTCTCCTCAGCGAGAGTCCCAGAACAATCTATAAGCGAGGCGGCGGAAAACGCCTCGAAGATGGGGATCGGAATTCAAAAGAGATGGCGAGGAAAGCAGGAGGACGGTGATCGACCAAACGCACCATCTGGCACCCAGGAGACCTCTGCTGAACAGGGAGGTGAGCGACGACATCCTCCGGCTCGCCGAAGATCGCAACCTCCGATGACAGGAAGCCGCCGGAGCGCTAAATCCGACGGGAGAACCAACGACGGTCGGCCGGAGCCCACAAGGAAGACGCTTTCGTTCGTTAATTTTTCTCCTTTTCCACGCCGATCACAATGTATTCCACAGAATCCATTCCCCATTTTTTAACTGGCCATCGTTTGTTTCAAGTTCGACGCATAAAGGCGCCCTTCTTCCCCTCGACATCACAATTCATTATCGGAATGCAGTCCTCTTGAAAAGCGAAGATCTCATGCCCCCTATCATCTCAATGCATTCCGCGAATCCATTCCTATCCTGACTGTCCATTTCGCGTACGATGTGAAAAGGGCATGAAGAAAGAAAACTCCACGAGTGACAGCAAAAGCCTCTGGTTTCCCATTCACAACACAATGCTTTCTATTTATGAAATATTAGAAAAGAAAACTTCGTAGTTGAGCATGTTCGGGTGGAAGTTTGGCCCAAGTGCAAAGGCTCAAATAGTAACTTTCATTTTTCATTAAAAATTGAATATTCAAAGTATTTTAGAAGAGGTATTAGTTCATCCAAAACTATCACTTATAGGACATGAGGTGGATTAAGAGCTTCAGGTATGTCCTAAGTACTCCTTACAATAAGGTGCACTAGTTTATCAAAGATAATTAATGTTCTTATAACGTTTAAGTATGATTCCAGCAATCTTGAAAGAATGCCTCGATAATGTGATGGAAATGAACCAATACATTACAAGATACATGGACGATTGTGTAATATCTTAAGAGAACAAAATTGAAATTCTCTCAACAACATAGCTCTTTCAGCATGTACCAATCTTGACTCAAACTTGAGAAGACATCGCCATGTATTTCATGAAAGGTCTACAACTTGATATTAGTGAGTTTAGTCAATTGAACAAGTATTTACATTTCTTACCCTTACCCTACACACATTATTTCACAATAAGGGAAGGAGTAGTCACATTTGTTTGAGAGGTTGGTCATCTACATGAGATTCTAAAATGTATTGCCACCAACCAAGACAATATATTCCTCAGTCAATTTTAGTAAGAATTCTTTAAACTTCAAGAAACTAGTAATTGATAAGCATAGGACTATGCACCACCCTTAGATATATAAGCAAAACAAAGCAGTAATTGGTATTTTTAGAGACCTATTTATGTTATTTTGCCTCTAATAGATCAAAGGAGTGGAGTAAAATTAGCTTCAATGAGCAGAATGTTGGTACAACACTATATTTTGTACTTCAATTTGAATAACACTATCTAAGTATGTTTATAGTCATAATCCTTTATCGATAGTTTGTTTAGGTATCCATATGGTAAAGATAGCTTTAGTTGAGTGACAATTGTAGGAACCAGATCAAATTTTAGAAAAATTAGAATAACACTTGGATTGATTCTAATTAAAGATAAAGACACATTTAGATAGAAAAAGACAATATAGCATATGAAGTGGGAGATTAGGTTTATATAAAATTAAGGCTATATAAGATTAACGATAATACACTCTTTGACTCATAGGATTAACATGATGTTTTTCCCTAGATACTTTGACCTTTATCACATCATTGAAAGCATCATCATTACTTTTCTACTATTTGAGCATTTACTCTTCTAGGAATCATACATAGGGCACTTATAAGTTTATTTTTTGAACCTTTCTTGAATTGTATTATTAAGTCATATCTAACGATTTTTGCAAGCCACTTTTTTTATTCTAATTAGACCTACTACTACTATTATAAAAACTTCTAACTAATTTGGTAAGTAAAAACTATGAAATATTGTCCTAGCAGATAATACCTGATGAATTTTCAACATAATTTTCATCAATTACCTTTTGTACGCTATTTTTAGTTGGTTCTAAGTAAACAATACTTGAATAAAATATATGATGGGTTATACTACTACATGAGTGTATCCTCAACTCATAACCCAACGTCTATGACTCAATCTTGAATGGCTATGAGAAAATTAGTAAAGTTGAGATTGACATGATGTTCAATTCTTGAGTTTCTAAAATGATGTCTAACATCATCATTCACAAGAAAAGGTACTTCAATTGTTGCATCAATTGTCATGAGATAACTATGTATCATGCATTAGACATTTTATAATGCTTAGTAAAGCTCAAAACTGTCCTCAACTCTTGTAGATTATTGGTTGTTTGCCATCTTAAAATAGCCTCTATGTTGTCTCTATTTGCTTCTATGGGTTTGACAAATACCTAATTACCTAAATATGTGATGTGTCTTTACTTGAATATGTATTTCCTTAAATTGATATGTAGTTTGTGCTCAACTAATATTGGTAGCATTTGGTATAGTTGTTGCTCAACATATATGATTCATGAGTAATTAAAATGTGGTATGATAATTGTTAAACCTGATGACATCATGAAAAATTATTAATATTTGAAATGCTATATTCAGAATGTCTTTAGTTTTCATTAATATTTTGTTTAGTAGTTCGTTAGTGTTGAAAAACTACATATCTAACACCATTATGATCTCAAAAGTTTTGTTGATATTTTCTATAAAAAAATATATGAGAATAGTGATTAGTTTTCATTTGTCAAATGACATGAAGCTAACTAGTCAATGGACTATTCTTAGGCATTCAATAATCATCTTGACCAGATCAAAGTCACAACACATTCCGCCTTCAACCAGCATCTTGCAAGATGTAGACAGAAAAAATCATTTTTTTTCTTAATTGGAATCTTGGACACACTTTAAGTCAACATCATCTTTTACATAACAACATGCAGTGAACGTTTATATTCTTTGTGAGATAAACTTGTGATGAAGTCTTCTTTTAATCATGCAAGAGAGTTGACACATTAGTTGTTAGCCTCCTACAATTATGAATTTAGAAGGAATTTTTTTAACAAAATGTAGTGAAAAATAAATTCAAGAATCTATTATTGTGAAGGTAACTTTCAATCAAATGGAACCTAGAAATGGAGTTGTTCTGAAAGAGTAGGCATAAGTAAGGGGTTGATTTACTTTAAAAAATCTGTCTCTAACTAATAGATCTAGGAAAATCAAAGGACCTCAGTTTACAAGAAGATTTAATATTTCAATAAGAGTGAATTGAAGTAAAGATTAGAAGCTACTGAAATATAGCCCCCTTATTGATCTAAGTACAACCTTTACTTTAATAATTATTTGAATTCATTAACAACTTATGTTGAGATAAAATGATGGGTGGTTATGTAGTCCATTAAGATAATTACTTATATGGGTCCCATTCTTCTCTTGAGCTTTATAATACCTAATTTTTTAAGCCTCATAATTGAATTAAATGATAACTTGATATTTTCTTACACTCCTATCTCTATTCTTGGGTCTTCTACCCTACTCATTTCTTTTGATGTTTCCATATATGATCTTTTTTCTAATTCTTAATCAATTTCATACACTAGGAAAAAAAATATTCTCTTTTACAAACATGCAGTTGACTATACTATTCACCTCAAGAGAAAGACAATCCTTATGATCTACATGCTTAAATTTTTCTGTTGATTAAGTTTAACCACATCTTGACCTCATCATGTAGGTTACTAAATTAGTTTTCTCCACTAGTAAAAACTTGAGTTCCCCAACTTACAACCTCATTAGGTAGTAATTTTGTGAGTCTGCCTAATTTAGTGGTCCTCCTTAGGCTTGGATCTGAGCTCTTGGCCCCTCCATGACCTAGGAATATATTAGGCCCTCTAAACAAATTTGGCCTAAATAGTTTTGTGTTGCATAGAAGTTTTCTAATTTAGATGGTATTTTTCTTCTCTCTAATTAGTTGAGCCATTTCCATGATGAAGTTCAAATCAATATAGGATCCTAATCTTTGTTCTAATGTCTAACTTCAACACCTTGATCAATACACTAAAACCTCATCTAGTAACCCTTCCATAAACAATAACAAGTTCAAAATCACACTAAAATTTCACTAGAGATCCATGTTGTTGATGTGTAGAAGCATTTTCACAAATTACTTACAACAATCTAAGATGTTAGAACAATTGTTATTTTATCTCCTTCCAACTTTTGAAAGCATTCATGCTAATAACTCATCCTCAACGTTTACTCTTGCTACTATTAGCTTCTTCACCTCTATCATTATATTTATCGTGAGATATAACTTTGCATGGAAAACTAAATTATTATGATTTTCTCCAGTAAATAATATTATCTTTAGTTGGCATCTATCCTTCAAAGTCATGATGTGAAAATTATGCTTTATCTCCATTGTACTTAGGTTTCTTCTCTCGGGCTTTTCTCCTACAATCTTGTGCTCAATTCTCCTTCTTTCATGTGGTAATGCCTTTTTGTCTACATTGTTCACCATGAATTTTTCAATGTCTTTAGATATTTAGCAAGGCCTTGAGTCAACTCTTCTATGGAATTTGTTATCTCTTGGGATAATTGTAATTGTATCTCGACCTTAGGTACCCTTCACAACTCAGTCTTCACATCTTCCTTCTTTTCTCTAGGTTCTCCAAATCTTCTCTTCTTAGTCTTGGGCCATTGAATCATTGTTCTAGTACCAAATGATGAGAGAAAGAAGTCCATGCATAGAGGAATTAAAAAAAATCAAAGTAAAAAAAGAATAGAACTAGTTAGGGTCTTGGTGAAAAACATGAAACAATGAAAAACAAGATAGATGATTGCCTTTTGAGAAGAATATCTCCCTTCCAACAAGTGAAATAGTTTCACTTGCCTCTTCCACCCCCATCCTTTCTATGCCTTAATAACCTACTTAGTCTTGTGTCCTCCTTGAGAATTTACCTAATGACCCAAGCATCTTGGCTCAGCAAGCCTCTTCCTTGTCATAGAGTAGGTAAGACTTATCAGATGTCTAACTAACATCACTCTTGTGTATGAAATATTTTTATTAATTAACCTATTTTTCACACATCCCAAACTTGTGCAAAATCTCTTTCACCTTGTTAAAAATCTTTCAAACAATCAAAATTAATTATTTTAGTGTGAAGATTAATCAAATACACTCCCTTTCTATTGAGTATATCTCCTATGCAATTTAGTTTTCTTGACATGTTTCATCACAAAGGTAAATCATTGAATAATACAGCCCATAGATCATGAATTCGATTAATACTTATTTAATTTTGAATATATTTTAATACCTAATAGTTAGTAAATAATGCAAGTTTTCATTGAATAAGATAGTGTTCCTCTACAAGGCTCTCATTATGACATAAAATTGAATTAACAAGTCGCTCCCTTGTTTATAACATCAATTAATTTATCATTATAAAAACTAAGATGACAAACATCTTAAAATGATGACTCACCTACTCCCACAATTAGTGCATCATATCCACTTCAAATAAGATGTCAAAATTTAACCATGTTAATATATTAGTAGAACATAATTTCATCTTAATAGGATTGAACCAAACTTATATTTAAATTTTCACCATAATTAACTTTTTTTTTCATACATGATGAGAACTTTGCTTATTTTAAGTGATGAACTAATATAGATCTTGATAAAACCAAGCTTCTAGCAATGAAGCTATATTTTTTAAATTTTTATATAGAGCATTTTACTAAAAATGTCAAAACCTATTTCAACTTAACAATAAGTTTTTTTCTAAGGTATTATATATTAACATATTTTTGAGATAAATGACAATGAATTTTCTTATACATTATCTTTATACTTGGTTCATCATCCTCGTCAATGTTCTAGGAATATTAGATAAATAAAATGGATTTTTTTGCATATTTTAAATTATTCGTAATACAATATTATGATATTAAAATTAATTTTCCATTCATTATTTACATATTTTAAAGTAATTACATTTTAAATCAATCTTTGGGGAAAATTTCAAAGAAATATGTCAGTATATCATCAAGTCATAAAAATAAAAATTAATATTTGAAAATAATTTTATTTATAGTTTGACTATCAACACAGGTTTGTCAACTATTGTCTATTTCAAAAACCAATAATGTAAGAACAAAGCATGGGCTCATACTATGTTTGATAAGTTCTTTTGACGGCAACTCTTATATGTGTTAAGTTCATTTTCTTCATGATCCTTCTATCATGTGACAAATTTAGTAAGTTTGCTCTAAAAACAAAGTCAATATAATGCTGAATATCTATCATCATTGGAAGGTGCTTTATACAATACTAAAGCTAGATAAAGCCATTAGATTATGAATCTTTCTCATCCAACTAAATTTTATAAGGACCGGAGTGACTCTTTATTTTGAGTCCAAATTTATTCAATGTACTTAATCAGAAAATATTTTCACTACTATTAATATCAAAAATAACATCATATATCTTTTGATTAACAATAAAATGTTAATAGAATATTATGACATTGAAGTTGTTCTTCTTTCATTGAAGTAAACATAAGACGGTTACCATCCAATGAATCAAAAAGTATTTTGCCATCATCTTGATTTATTTTTAATCATTTAGAAATTATCTGAAATATTTTACCCAATTATTCTCTTCTTCTTGAATATCTTTTGTGAAATTAACTACACTTTGTTTTGGGTAGACATTAGAATTGTGGCATTTCTAACCATATCTATAACATTTTAGTGGTTCATTTAGATCGTGAGAGTTTTTTTATGGTCCACTTTGCCCAATATTTCTTGTGTCATTAGTCTTTGTTATTTACTTTATGCAAATGTCACAACAAGCTGATTCACATTTTCTTACGAGAAACATGACGTATGACTAGAATTTCAAGATCTAATTTTTCATTCTTGATTGGAGATTCTGTCCATTCTTACACCACAATCATATCATTTAGTTTGTAAAGGGGTTGTAAGGTTTGCTTTGTTCAATAACAAATGTAAGGCCTCTCTTGAATCTAGAAATCATATAAGACTCAGATCATGTCAAATATATCAAAGAAGAAAATCCATAAATTCTTCTACATATTCTACTACAATTTTTTCACCTTTTTTGTAATTTTATAACATTGGTATAAAATTTACTCATTCTTAAGAAGAAATTGAGATTTTAGTAATTCTTCATTTAAACTAGGTATGAGAAAAATCATTTTCTAATATGGCATGTTTTGTTTGAAGTTATTCCAACCATACTAATGCTACACCCTTTAATTTAAATGTGACAAAGTTTGCATGCTTCTTTCCTTGAGTCTTCACATATTTGAAAAGGCATTCAACCTTAGTTAAAAATTCTTTTATACGAAAATAACCATTAAAACTAAACAAATCAATTTTCATCTAAAAGTCCTTATGGTTTTCCACTTTTGAACCTACTTCTTACATTTATAAATAGAATAAAGGAAAATTATTTGAGCCAATTCAAATTTCACTAGTTAGATGTCTCTTCTAAGAGGGTATCAATTGATATGCCTTCTAATTAAGATCTGCATATAACTTCTCTAGTCATGTAGCACTTGCAAAATTTTCTTTCAATCTATCATACATATTTTGAAACTTTTCTCTAATACATTCTTGAAAATAAAAAAAAAGTGTGCCTTGGATAAGGTACTTGTCTCATGAATGACATGGTAAGTGCAGTTGACTCCCCATTTACATGACATCTTCACCCAAATGAATTCAAGACTCAAATCTTGTTACTTCCGAGACTTAAATCTTATTGCTTTTGACATAAAAATAATTACATAAAACACAAAAATTAGTCACTAAATCTACAAGGCACAAATTTGAAGTAGGATAGTAATGAAAATCTAGCCTTGAATCTACAAGGCACAAGTCCATTGAATCTATGAGGATTGAATAAGATGATCCTTGAATCTACAATGATCAGAAAAAATGCCCACTAAATTCACAGGGGTTGTTGAAATCAACAAAAATTTAGAAATCTCACAAACCTAACAAAAAATTGTAGTATTTATCTCTTCTAAAGCTATAGTGTGATAGCCTTTGAATGAGCTCAAATCCATTATAATTCGCCGAGAAAAATTGGATCGGCTGTGAAAACAAATTAAAAACGATTTAATAGCACAATAATTACTAAAACTAAAGACTAATGTGTTCTTCGCGTGATTTATTTGGGCCTAATCTAATTTTGGGCCCTTTCATCTTTGTAGCCCACGTTTCACATTTTCAGTTTGTTTAGGCTACCAAATTTGGGCCAAATCTCATTTGAGCGGTGTCCTACATCATCTAGTCCCCCTTCCTCTTGGCTGAAGTATATTAAATAAATTAAAACCAGATATTTATTTTCAGTACACCACAACCTTGGAGGTGAATAAACATGAAATATGAGCCACGTATTTTCTTTCAAAACTTTGGTTTAAATATGAAGCTATAAAGTCTCAGATCTTTTTCATCTCTGAACCATTCCACAGGATATGGAGCAAAGGTCACAAGTTCTATCCTTCTCCCTTCAAATATGAGGATTTAGATAAGTACAAACAGACCCATATATTCCTGATAAGTTAGTTATAATCTTCCCCAGTAAATTAAATGCATTAAATGCCGCTAGATTAAATATGAGCCAAAGATTCTGCTGCAAGATAAACCCAAGCCACGGATTTTTGCTTCAAACTATATGACAGAATATGGAGCTATAAAGTCACGGGTTCTGTTCCTCCCTGTTAAAACAAATGCATTCAATGCTGCTGAAAAATTAACATGAACCACTTCTTTTCCTTCAAACTGTGGTACAAATATGGAGCAAAACACAGGGGTTCGATGCGAAGAACAGCTAAGACTACATCTCCCATAGATTATTTCACATGATTGATTAACTGGAGGAGAATGGAGGAATGAAAAATGGGTCCCCAAGGCGCACAACCAGAGGATGAGAGAAAACATGGGAAATTGAGGGTGGTGCCACTGCGCAGAAAGTGATGCAGAGCTACCTGTGATTGCCAGAGGAAGCCCCACTCCATCTTCTTCCTCGATGGCGGATCAACCCCTCAAGGTCAACTTAGAAATCTGCATCTAATGTTTCAAGGAGAAGGCGGCTGCCGTCTTGTTACGCACTTGCCTGCTAGGATTGCAGGTTCTCGGAGGATCAATCAGCAGCTTCTTCTTCTTCTTCCTCTTCTTCTAGGTCGCCTTCCTCCGTCCACCATTCACTTGCCGACAGGCTTCTGCAGCAGGGCGGTCAGGTAGACCTCCCCGTTCTTCACGCCGCCAGCGTCGGTCTTGTTCCCCACGGACCACTTCAAGATACGGTAGCCGAGCTTCCTGAACAGCGGCGCGTAATCGGCGTTCAGATCCGCCGCCCGGCAGAAGAAGTGGTCGATCCAGAGGAATCCGCCGGACCTGAGCACTCGATCCGCGTCAAAGAGCAGGAACTCCAGCGCCGCCGAGGGGATCCAGCGGTTGACGGCATGACCGCATCGCACCAGATCAAGCGCGGCGTCGTGAATGGGGAACCGCTGCTGCAGCGGGACGTGCAGCGGGACCAGCCCCCGGAGGGCGGCGGCCTCGCTGTAGGGTGCCCCAAGGTTCATGGTGGTTGTGACGACAGTGGCGCCGGCGTCGATCTTCATCCGCGCCGCGAAGGTGCCGGATCCACCGCCGACGTCCAGGGCGAGCCGAATCGGGGAGGACAGGTTCGCAGCGATGGCGAGAAGCTGCGGTATTGTCAGATCTAGGTTGGATCTGGTAGGGGGGAGGAATCGCGCCGCCTCCGCGGCCATGTCGAAGCCGAGATGCGGCGGCAGGCAGGCGAAGCTCTTGCAGGCGGCAGTGGAGGGCCAGATCACGGCGGCGTCGGGCAGGGAAGCCGGGAAGGGATCGGAGGAGAGGGGGATCTCCTTGGCGGCGGTGGCGGAGAAGCAGCGGCGGCGCGGGAGGGGGTGACAGCCGCGGAGGGAGAGGACCTCAGCGAGGTTGTCTGGATCGGAGGGGCAGGGCTTGAATGGCGTGTAGGTCATGTAGCGGTGGAGGAGCTCGGGGTGGTCATGGCAGGCGGAGGCGATAGGGGAGAGGGAGGCGTAGAGGAGGAGATCGGCGGGGGAGGAAGGAGAGCGGAGGGTTGTGGCGGAGGGGCGGAGCCCTGTGAGGTGGGAAATGGTGGCGCGGATGGTGGCGAGCTGCTGCTGGAGGCGATCCGGGATCTGCGCTGCCGGCTGCCTTGCGGCGCCGCCGCGGGGGTAGGAGGAGATGGACGAGAGGTGGTAGAGAGAGAGTAAGTTGGTGCCTACCATGGCGAAGAGGAGCAGGAGGCTCAGCCCCATGCCCAGGCCCATCCTCTCCTCCTTCCTCCACCACCACCCTCGTCCCTCTGAGACTCTCTCAGGTCTTGAGTTTCCTTCCCACTCTCTGACTACTGAGTACCTTCCCCTGTCTTTATCTCACCACTGACTCGCGGCGTCCTTCCCTCTCATCTATCTCTCTCGCTAAAATTTCTCAGCTAAATAACATTTTTGGTCTTCGCCTTTTCAACGCCTGATCAGGCGTCTTCACTCCCTCTCTCTCTCCGACGGCCCATCTCTCTCTAATTCTCTATTTCTCTCTCTTTCTCTCTCTCACGAGAATCTTTATGACAACTGATTACTCTATGAGACCACTCTTATACATGAGAGAGACAGTGAGAGAGAGAGAGAGGAGACAAGAAGGGGAAAAATATAGGAATACATTTGAAAGGTCGAAGTGACGTATTTTTATGAGAGAGAAAATAAGAAAAATAGAATATCTCAGAGGATAAATAGATAAGATGAGCGAGAAAACATAAAATTATGACGAGATAATATAAAAATAGCCAAAAATGATAAATAAGAGAGAGCCTAACTTTTTATGATAGAGAGGATAAAAAATATATATAAGAAGAGAGGAAACGGACAGCAACTCGCTGATATAAATTATTTTATGGGGTATTGGAGTAAGGGTACATAGATAATATAAATTATGTTTGCTGACCATACAAATTACCACTCGCGAAAGGGTCCTTACGTTAACAATAGAAAACGTGGGGATAGATATGCAGCTATCTTTTCGAAAAAGGCATATATGATAATTTCCCAAGAGCCTGTCGGTGGCCGCACGTGATCGACGGTGTCTCACAGAGACCACGGATGGCACTGGACGGGTCGGGTCGGCCGATTCGGCAGTGCCATCCGATTCCAGTTAGATCGGGCCCGAGAACGGCTGATCCGGCTCGGTTGACTCCCCGTCGTCCGACCAAACATCAAAGGCCCTCTGGGCCCACCTCTGAGCGCACCACTTGTTCTGATGAAAGTCACACGTGGCGTTGACTAGTCGAATCTCCAATCTGACGGCGTAGATTTCGATGAAGTGGTTCCGCCACGTAGGTAGAGTAACCGACAAGAGACTCCTAAGTGATGAGAGAGAAATCGGATAATACGATTTTCATTTTCTTAAACACAATTTATCATCATAGTAAGTTCATTTTCAATAAAAAATGAGCGTGCATTTTAAATCTAACAATATAAAAGACGAGTTTTTGTTATTTCACATTTTCTGAAATGGAAAATAATTTTAATGAATTAAATTGGAACGTCACATAAAAAAATATACCAAAGAGAGAAAAAATTAACAAGGGAAGCATCAGTGAGATTAGACAGATTGTAGAGAGAAAGAAGAGAGAGAAAGAAGAGAGAGAGAGGGGGAGGGTCATTTCGTTCCTTTTCCCTTCCGTTCGACTACAGTGGTGTGGGGACGGTTAGGGGTTATATCTTCCCCACCAGGGCCACCATTTGTTGCCCTTCTGCCTGCCTTCCTCTTCTGGTATTTGTTCCCCGTGGGTTGCTCCGGCCGCCGCCGCGCAGGAGGAGGGCCGTGTGAGGGCGAGCTTCTTCTTCTTCTTCTTCTTCTTCTTCTGGTGCTGCCTGCGTGGACCAGTGGCATTGACGTACGGCGGCGGAGGCATTTGCCCCTGGTTTCTGTGGAACGATGAGCAGCAGCGGCAGCGGAGGGGGGAGAATGGGGGGCGCCGGCGGAGGAAGCGCTACGACGACGAAGAAGATGCTGCAGAGCATAAGGGAGATCGTGGGAGGCAACTTCCCCGATGACGAAATCTACGCCATGCTCAAGGAATGCAACCTGGACCCTAGCGAGACCATCCACCGCCTCCTCAATCAAGGTCCAATCTAGTGATTTCTCTCTGCTTTTCCTGTTCGTCGTCCGATGTCGACCTCTGGGAATTCGTTTGGTGTCGCTCTCGTTTCGCTCTTTTCACGGAGACCCCTAGGGCAAGAGGATTCGCGGCGCTAGGTTTCTCTTCTCATGTCGGCATAGATATGTGTTAATATCGTTATGTTCCTGTGTGTCTTGTTGTTTTGCCTTAGCCCGTGTGGTGCCGAGGAACCGGGAAAAGATCTAGGTTTTACGAATTTTGATCGAAGAAAGTCGACGGTGGGCAGTGTTTCTGAGGAAGCAGCAGAGATGGTGGTTGAGATCTCTCTCTCCATCTCTGTGCCATCAGCAATCATCCTATCGTCCATATTTCTTCTCAAACCCCACATTTTCCCGTTGGCTATGCTATTAACTTTACCCCGGCTGCTAGTTTGTGAATTGATTCGCGTGTTGATGGATGGGTATGTATCTTTTTCGGATGATGATGTGTCGTTCTGCAAAAATATTTTCCTGGAGCGGAAGATCATTTGTTCTTCTATTCATATAGTTTTGATTGTGGTCGCATGTTAGGCCTAAGACAGCATTACGTTTCCACCGTTTTGAGGAGCATTTTCCATGCATTCCAAGGCAAAATACCTGCATTCCAAGGCAAAATACCTGCTCTCCCGTAGTCTTCTAGATGACCCAACGTTTCCTT
Source organism: Spirodela intermedia (assembly GCA_902729315.2). NCBI lineage: Eukaryota > Viridiplantae > Streptophyta > Magnoliopsida > Alismatales > Araceae > Spirodela > Spirodela intermedia. Next base: position 6,692,395 of record LR746272.1, read on the forward strand.
TGCCACTCATCGCTTTGGCGTATGCAGTGATTGTTTTGCAACTGTGGAGGTCCTGGTAGGGGCAGGGGCGTGGTGGTGAAAGAGGGATATTTGAACGCGAATGGTGATCCATAGGAAGTGTGGGAGAAATATTGTAGCGAGTGAGAAAGGGGGATGGAGGGAGTTCCATAATGTGAAGAAGCGTAGGATTAGGGAGAGAAGGGAGGAAGACTATGAGCATGCGTTGTTTTGGATGAAACTTGGTAGGATAGGCATGGAGCACGAATGGGGGAATTTTATGAGGAAGGTTTTTGCTAACTTTATCCAAATCTGTATATGCTATGCAAGGCAGTGGCCTCCATCTTCTGTGCCTTTGAACCCTTCATCCTCTTGGGCAGCTGACTTTTTGTGATTCCAATTGGCTGGTAAACCTAGGCAATGCTTTTGTGAAGGAAGAGCCATGAAAAGTATTCTGTCTCTGATTTAGTTCGTACGTCATTGGGTATTTTTTCGTTCTTTTGTTTCTCTTTGAATTTTATTTTATTTTTCCTCTTCCCTGTAAGTTTATTTTGGATTCGAGCTTGCCTGACTGTGACTTTGGTTTTGTGAAGTTATTGGATTTGTGTCTAAATTTTTGTGTTTCTAATCTGTAGACACATTTCACAAGGTGAAGAGCAAACGTGAAAAGAAAAAGGAGGTGAGGGTACTGTGGTTATTGGATGGTAGTTTTTGCTTGTCTGAATTAAATGTTTGACGACTAATTTCTCCTCGGTGATCTCATACATTTCGATGCAGTAAACCTGTATCATGTATTCTTTTTCTACATCCAGCAAATCAGTTGCGAGAGTAGCAAGTTAATCTTCTATTTTACTTTGTCTCTTTACTGTTATGCAAAAATTATCCTTTGAATATGTATTCCAATTCAAATTGTCTGATCAAAGTTAATGCTTCTCTATGATATCCCCAGACGAAGGATAGCACAGAATCCAGACTCCGGATAGTTAATATTACTTCAAATCGTGGAGGGAGGAGTTCTGCTGAACACCCTGTTCGTACCGGAGCTACCCAGGTCAGCTCCAGTGGTACGTGCATGTCGTCACTATGTTTTTATTCAGTACATGAAACGCCATATAATTTGAATATTTGTTTGAAATTGATTCTTGTATGCACATCTGCACTTTTTCAGACTATGGAGGAATTCGTAGTAAATCCTTGCAAAAGAAAGAAAATGGCCCGACTGCTACCTCTTCAGGTCATGGTGCTATTGGTGGGAGTGTTGCTGCCAAAAGCTCTGCACCTCGAAGGTTAGTTATAGTGATGTTTTGAATAATTAATAGCGAGCCTTTTCTCTTCAAGCTATCAACAGTGTATCTTGCAACTGGTTCATTCAACCTGCTGCCTGTCTACATTAAATTTGGATATTAACTTGCATGTTCCTGCCAACTAGGTGGCCACAAGCCACGGGTGTGCTGGAACATAAATAACAAGGATTTTCTATGCGGTGTTTCTGATTGACATATATTCACATCAGGATCGATCATAATAAATTAGTGAACACAATCTTTGAATTGAATTTTTGTAATTCTTTTCCAAAAAATTGTACAGTCATTGCATGTATGCTCTGTTTGAACATTTCTGAACAGGTCAAATCGTTTATATATACTTGTAGGATACCAACTTTGGGATGTAATCATCGTTTATTTCAGGACTTGCTATTCTGTAATGCTTGTTGGCGTAAAGTCTCTTTGTGTGCTGCAGTGATTATGTTGCAATGGAGAACGTGGAATGCTCAGCTGTTATGGCTGAAACCATCTCCTCACAATATTCATCTGGAGTCCAGAGGGCTTGGCCTGGAATGTCTGGTCAGCGAACATTGGCTGACATTGTGAAGATGGGTAGACCTCTTGTGAAGACTTCTGGAGTACCATTTGCTTCAGCTGAATCGTACACGGCCTGTGTTAATTCATCAAAGATTATGCACGCAAGTACCAATGGTTCAGACCCCAAGGTTCTGCTGCCAGAATCTTATCATATGGATCCTTTTTCCAATGGTTCAATGATTGTGCAGGAGCCTAGTTCTTCAGTGGGCTCATATGCTTCTCATGATGATTGGCCCTTAGTTCATCCATCATCCGCCAGAAATGGATCCTCTCATTTAGAAGCACATGATACTTCTGCTGTTTACACTGATCAATCTACATCATTACACTTGCATGCTGATGATGTTAGTTTGCACTGTAACGTTCAGCAAGAGAACCTGCATTCTTTTGAGGGAAATATTAATGCTAATAATCTGGCAGAAGATTCCTTAAGAACTGCATCGGCATCAGAAAGACAAATAGGAATTGATAGCTCAGCAGAGGAAACTGTTCTGGATCATGACTCATTTAGAGATATGAACTCCTACCAGTCTCATGGGCAACGTTTTGAGTCTCATGAAGGTATTTCTTTTTTTTTTTTTTTTGTCTTTTGTTATAGAATTTGTTACTCATCTTGAAGTTTTACACTCAGGGTTGAATTGTACCATTTGCTTGCAAAAATGTCAAGATCAATAATGTTTTCTGGTTTGTCATGTGAAAACTCTTCAATGTTTTTGGTTTCTGCTTTCTAATTGCTTGAACCAACTATCAGATTGGCTACTAAACATTTGCCATGCAATCTTAAGCTTCAGGACATAGTAACATTGTTCGACTATATTTAAGATGGTATTCTCTTAAATATCGTCTCTAGATGAATTTGAAAGGTATAGATTTTTGGTCTTAGTTTTTGCCTGTGTCACGTTTCGAATAGGATGCTATCTTCATCTCCTATGTAATAAATTCTAAACGTTCATTATCTTTAACTTTTATCCGCTGCTTCTTGTTTGCACCCTATAATTTATCCTCAACCTCTGATAAGCATTTTGTTGGCAGTTTGAGTTTCTATTATCGATGCTTGAGTTTTTATTAGAACCTTTTTTCTGACCGCTACCTTTTTTTTCTTTTGTTCTGTCGTGGGATTCCTGCTTTACTAGGATCACGAGTCAAACAATAAGCCAAAAAATACTGTGCGAAAGTTCCCCAGTTTAAATAGCTTGTAGGAATCTTTACTGGAGGAACCATATTAATGCCTCTAATCTTTATTATGACTTGGACCTAAAAGTTTTTTTTGAGGTGACATCAGTTTTACCTCAAAAAAGAATTGGACGCCTAAAACAAGTAATGGGGCGGTCTTTTTAATAAGAAAAGTGCAAGAATATGTGATTGTGGTTATCCTGAGTTGCTGCTGTGGTATACACTACTCTGGGACAGAATGTTTGGGAGTTTACAGAACACGTACTCATACATCCATCCCCTTTCTTTCATTATTTAATGACTACATGAACCCGCTGATTTTCAAAACGAAAAAGGGAGGTTTAATTAAAGTTCAAGGCCATTTCTTTGGATTCAACAGTTTCGTGATTACTAGGCGGGAAGAGTAACCTGACTTGGTTGTCGTTGTCCTTTTGATAGAAGGCTTCAGTTTGACTGCATGAAAGGGCAGGCTGATTATATAGGGTTTTGACAAGTGTGGACAATGATAAACTAGGGAATGCAACCACTCTGCTGTCGGAAGACCATCAGCTGATCATTCCACCCGTGCACTCAATTGTGCTTTGATTTCCTTTTACTTTGTCACTTTCGATTTTCATGGAAATGCTGAAAAGAGAACTCATAGTTTAGTCCGTATCTTATCTGTTAATATGCTTGATCTGGATCCTGCTAAATCATTCTGCCTTACACTGGAAAATTCAATACATTTCAATGAAAATTTATATATGGTTAACCAAAGAATGTCTTAAATAGAAGAAAGCGCCATGATTTACAATCAGTTGATTTGATGTGCTAAACTGATGGGTGCGTATTTGAGATTGATTTTTAAAAAAATCATCAAAAGTATTTCAGGAGTAAATTTTAAAATTTATTTCTTCCTAAAATTACAGGTATTCTTTGCTAGCGATTAATTCTATTGCGGCTAGTCGAAAATGCTGTCACAGTAGTCCTCCATCTTTTAAATAGTATTTCATTACTGTATGCTCTTATTTTACAGTCAGTGGTGAGAATGCCGGTGTATCATTGACTGCTTCTGCTTTGCAACGGCTTAATTTGGTGGAGGAATCATCTGCAAGGGAGGAAGAGGACAGCCCTGGAGTTATATTTCCTAACAATTTACAGATTGCAAATGCGGACTGCTCCCATTTGAGCTTCGGTAGTTTCGGATCTGGCGTTGGTGCTTCATTTCCTGAATCATTTTCATCCCTCGAATCAACAGGTATTTTGGAGGTGCCATCAGAAAAATCTGAAACCACTTCGCTTGACCATTCAGACGCCAGGTTGGTCCTATTCATTGATTTTGACTTGGTAATCATAATCCCTGTGTTGCATATCTAATTTCGTTCTCAATCTATTCAGAAATTCTGAGTATAATGGCAGCGAGCAGCTTAGATCTGGTTTGAAGGAGAACGATGACTCAAGACCAAGCACCAATGATGAAAGTTTTGAGATGTCGTCCTTACGCCCTGATGGCATTAGAACTAGTTCTTCAGCTGCCACGGAGGGGCTTCAGTACTCATTTGAGCCCTCAGTCTCAGGTTATACGCTATCTGACACCACGGAAGCGAATTCTGCATCGTATGCCTCTGTCCAAGAAAACTCTCAAATGCAGAATATTTCTCCTTTCTCAGGCATTATGGTAACATAATATCCCTTTTTTAAAAACCTTAATTCTTTCTTCTGTAAAACGTCTTCTTCACGTGCTATCTTTTTTCTTGAAAGTTGATGGGTATTGTGAATCCGTTTGGCCTTTTATGCTATCTGTTTCTGTTGAAAATTAATTTTTTGGTAGCTCCAGTTTAGGTTTTTATGCTTTCATTGACCTTAGAGCCCCAAATAAGATCACTGCAGTACGTTTTTTTGGTCTTGACAAAGATTTGACTTTGGGGGATTGCCTGAATGAGCTTCTGTCAACTTAAAACATGAAGATGTTGAGCCCAATTCACAAATATTTGGGATGTAGTGATTCCAATCCTTCCAGCTTAAACTTGTATGTATTCGGCTACTGTCAATCTGATTTCCTAGGTTCAATCTACTAGGGTTGTAGATGGCATGGCTCACAGAATTGCTCTCAGCCAATCTGAAACAGTCGCTTTGAATGAAATCGGCGGGTACCAATCTGATTACGTGGGGAAGGAAAAGTGGCGGAAAACCATCAGGAAGAAATTGGCTGATCTTACTTGGAGTGGCCTATTCAGGGATTTTCTGTAGCTTTTGTGTACTATAAATTGCCATCATTTGCGCTTCAATCAGAGAAAAGTAAAGGAGAAGAAGTAGCTAAAAAACTTCTATCTCCATCCTCTGCCTTGTACCCATAGCCCATTGCTACTGCAGCTGCCAGAATTTGATGGCATCCTCTGTGTCAATTGATTTCCTTTGTCATTGAAATGGCTCTGCACCCAGAAGATGCATGTTTCCCTGCCTCTGAAGCGTTAGGAGAACAAACAATATCAAGTAAAATGGCTTCTCATGACTTCTGAAAGAGCTTCCTCTGTGATCAACTCTGAAGTGTCTTATCCCATTTACCTCGATTGCAGAGGCCTTTGTATTCTGGGAACTGATGTGATGCAAATATTTTTTTTTCTCTTGGAATAAATCAGGTCGAGGTGTGTTAGTATTAATGAACTAATGAAGGGTCACGAAAGCATCTTGGAAGAAAGTCGAGGCCTCCACGCCCCTCATGAGAAATGATAGAAATGATAAAACCTTTCCATGGCAGTTTCTGTGCTCTGAATTCGTGTGCTGTAATGAAAGGTCCTTCTTTCTTCAATGCTCCTCCTGCTGTCATCTGTCATCTACGGAGTTGTCATTTTATGAGGCTCTACCCATTTAGATATTTATCAGTAGTGGACTATTTCTTTGTTTGGATTTTTTTTATTATTGTCTAGTGAATACATAATTTCGATTCTATTCACTTCCTCTTTCTACTAATTCGAGTGTCAACACTTTCATTTCCTTCGATCCTGTATTCTTTTCTTAACCCTTTTATTTCATTCTCCTAGCTCTAAGGATCTTCAGATGAGCATGGGTCTGCAACTTCATGGTCCTGCGTTGACTTTTCCCTTTTCTCTGCTATCCTCGCAGGAAGCTTACACCAGCTCCTCTCCAAGTAATCTTCTTGCATCAGCTGGTCAACCTTCGCGAGAATTTGACCTTGCTTACTCCAACTTGCTTGCCACACAGTCGATGCCCACGAAATACAGCACGTCAGCGTCTTCCATGACCATGCCCAGCGTTTCCATGCTGGAGGTATCCTCCCTCTCTCTCTCTCTCTCTCTCTCTCTCTCTCTCTCTCTCTCTCTCTCTCTCTCTCTCTCTGTCTACGGGGGTGTTTGATATTATCTCTCCCTCTCATCCGCTCTCGCTGCGGGAAAAGATGGCATTTTTTAGAAAATGCTGTCTATCAACGTGCACAAAATCTACATCTTGCCCCCGATGCCAGCAACGAAACTGACAGAAAAACTTAGCATCTGGTTATTTCTGATTCGTGACTTCTGTTCTTACTCTGATTCTCACTCAGGTCGAGAACCCAGCCCGGCATAATCTGCCATCCACCAGCATTCCCGCCGGCTCACAAGCCCCTCAGCAAGTACCAGTTCAGGCATATTCTCAGCCTACGCTCCCCTTGGGCCATTTCGCAAACATCGTCGGCTACCCCTTCCTCCATCCTCAGAGCTACACCTACCTGCCCTCCGCCTTCCAGCAGGCATACCCCAGCAGCAGCACATACAGCAAGTATGCACTGCCGCAGCAATATAAAGCCGCCAGCGCCGGCATAAGCAACCTGCCGCCGTCCGCCGCCCCCTCTAGCTTCAGAGGTGGCTTCGGGGGCGCGGCCAACATCTTGGGAAACTTCCAGCTGAACACTTCGACCTCTTCTGGAAACACGGCGGTGGGCTACGATGACCTCCTAAGCTCCCAGTACAAAGAAGCCAGCCATTACCTTCCTCTCCAACAGGTCAGTGTCGATCCCGCACAGCATCCATGAAATGGGATCTGGCTGATTATGTGATTGGAAATATGCAATCGCTTCCTTTTGAGTTTTCTTTTCTGATGAAAGCTCCGCCGTTGGATTGATTTCAGAACGAAAGCTCCGCCATGTGGCTGCACGGGGGCGGTGGCGGCTCAAGGACCATGCCAGCGGTGCCGGGGTCGTACTACAGCTTCCAGGGGCAGGGCCAAGATGGGGGGCTGCGACAGAGCCAGCAGCAGCCGCCACTGCCGCCGCCGTATAGGGCCACCGCCGGGTACCAAAATCTTTACCATGCGCAGATGGGGCTGGGCCAGGAGCAGCGGCAGGGGGTGGCCGATGGCGGCAGCATGAACCCGCTGAGGGGACCATCGTCGCAGGCCGCCGCCAGCCATCTCTGGCAACACTACTGAGGCTGGTGAGAGGAGCAGCCATGGTTTGCCTGATGGAATAAACTATGCATACAGAAGTAAGGCGGCCCTTTGACTACTCTTTCCTTGGGCATGAATTCCCGTTGACCCCTTTTTAGTATGCCCATAGTAACCCGTCTAGGGAATTTTCTTGTGTTAGAGCTATCCCTCTCTTTCTCTCTCTCTCTCGCACTCGCTCTCTCTCTCTCTCTCTCTCTCACCTCGGTAGTTCAGGGAAGTTTTTATTTCAGATTCCCTCGTGTAACAGTAAAACATGAAACTCGCTAACAGGAGCCTTTGTTGTCCCAGTTGGTAGGCTGAATACGATGAGAGAAGCTTACTTTAGCTTTGTCTGATATCCCTCCCTCCCTCTCTCTCTCTCTCTCTCTCTCTCTATGCTCAGGTGCATTAAACCCGTGAAAGGAAACTTTTTTTTGTTGTAGAAGAAATGCCGATTAATGACTATTTTTTTATATATGGAACTTTTTTGTGCCCTGTTTTTCAAATATGAATTATAGACAGATAATTAGTTTATTGCATGAAATGGATAAAGTGATGGGAAAAAGTTAACGTGTGGGAGTTTTTCAGATATAAAAAGAATGGTATTTACTGTCCGGGAATCCATTGAACAGATTAAGAACGATATACTTCTAATTTTGGATGAGAACAGTGCACCGACTCATACCGTCACTAGATATCAAACCAATAAAAAATGATGCTTTTGTTTGTAATATGATTGGGTTTTCTTTTGGATGGGGACATTATTCGCGCAATGCTGAGATCCATCACATCGAAGGGAAAAATTCTTTGAGATTGTTGGGGACCCATGAGAGAGAGAGAGAGAGAGAGAGAGAGAGAGAGAGAGAGAGAGAGAGAGATAAGAGAGAGATGGGAGAGAGGACAGAGAGAGAGGAGAAAGAGAGATGAAGAGAGTTTTCCTTGTTCCTTTCGTTTTTTATCAGCAAAATGCTGATGGCCCGGCAGGCAAAATGCTGGACGCGCGCTATGCCTCGAAGCCCACGTGCAGCCTTGTGTCCCACAGATCCAACGGCTGTAATCATTTACACGCTTATCCGACGCAGCAGCGTAGGCTGACTTTCATCCTTATCGCTGACTGAGGTTCATGTGATCTAGCAGATAATCATCATCGAAGGTTCATGAAAATCCAACGGCTGAAATCTCCACAAGTGTTGGTTTGTGGGGTGGGCTCGCCTCGCCACGTTTCCAGCGATGTAGTCGACGTGGCCCCGGCTTGCAGTTCCAGATCGCTCTATAAAAGTTTCCTAATAATCCTCATATTTATTTTACGTTTATAAATACCCTTACTGACTGAGAGCCAAAATATCTATGACGAGAAAGGTGCATAAGAATAAATTGTAAATTATTTTTTAGGGGGTTTAAACGTATTTATAATTTTATGTGAGTATTCTTATGAAAATTAACCTTTTTCCTTCTTTCCTGCTGAGACGGTTTTCCCATGCTCTTGCCGTCTGGTTATTTAACTTGGAACAACCACGCCGTCTTCCTCCGCCACCTTCCTCCGCTCCTCTCCGGGCCGATCTCCGTCGGAATCTTCTGGTCCATCCAATGTCGGTATCAGCATCAGTAGTCTCTGTCTCTCCGCGTGATTCTCCGTCCCTGTGATCGCCGTCTTTTCGGAATTTCCTCTAGATTTTCCTTGTCTTCTTGCTCGTGCATGGTTTGGCCGTCGCGTTCCTGACTCAGTGGTGGTTTTTGCCTTCGTGATCGTCTGAACAATGGCTCTGGTTTTCTGTGAGGCATCTCTGGTTTGAAGTTTTTCCGGTCAGTCTCTCTTTGCAATATTTTTCAATTTGATTGCGGCGGGGTTGGGATGTTTAGTTCTCCCGGTTTCGTTGAAGCATCCACTGATTCGAGGTTTGATGTTTCATTTTTGTTTTTTCCCGCTTAGTTGCCTATCTTCGGTCTTGGTTTTTTTTCTTTTTTGGTTGAAAATTTCGTTACATTAACTCTTTCCGGATGTCTTCTGCGTTTTTTTTGGTATGTACAGTTTGGGCCTCCATGCGGACCCGGCAGAACAGTTTCGTGGCCTTCTTGCTGCTTGTGCATGTCCTTCTCCCTCTGGTTCTGCATACCTCTGCCACGGATGGCCTCTTCAGGATTAATCTTAAGAGGAGGCCTCTGGATGAAAACAATCGGATTGCTGCACGGGTGACTGCCAGGGCTACTGAGTCGAGCAGGTCCTCCATACGCAAGTTTGGATACCGTGGTACAAGCAGTCTTACAGATGGTTCAGACACAGATATCGTTGCCCTGAAGAACTACATGGACGCCCAGTACTATGGGGAGATTGGCATTGGCACCCCTCCACAGAAATTCACTGTAATATTTGATACTGGCAGTTCTAACTTGTGGGTCCCCTCGGTGAAGTGCTATTTCTCGGTGAGGACAGCCTCTCTACCCCTGGCAGCGTAGTTTGATAACAAAAATGACTGTATTAGACAGAGGTTGTACGCATTGTATATAAATGGTTTCAATGAATAATTCGCTTTGGATAGATGTTCCTCCGTTTTTGTCGCTGGTGAAGATATTTCTTATTGTCTTCTGTATTTGTTTGCAGGTTGCTTGTTACGTCCACTCCAAATACAAGTCTAGCCTGTCAAGCACTTACCAGAAGAATGGTTTGATTCAGCGTCTCAACCTAGCCCTTAACGTAGTCTTCGTTTTTCTCTTGTACTATCCGATTACAGAGCTTTTCAAATTAGTCTTTGGTTTCTAATATTTATGACTAAAAAAAATGTATTTCACTGTGTGAGGTGCTTCTACGTAAATTGTGATCTATGTAGCCATCATTAGAAACAGATAAGTGTTGGTAGGTGATAAAATCTGCGCCAATCCTCTGATGCACTCTAAGTTTCTCTTAGTGTTACCTTGACAAACAAGAAAAGTGTTTCCTTGAATCATGTAGATTAAGATGAACTAAACAAGGAGATTGGTTTACTCTTTCTCCACAAATATTTTGCTTATTCCTTGCTGGTTTGGAGAACAACGGTTTCTTTAGACGGCGTTCGGTTTGTTATCAATGTTGTTTTTTATTATTATTCTGTACTTCTGTGGGCAAGTACTACAATGTGACCAATATTGTCTAAAGTCTTCCTCAATCGATGCTAACTGTGCTAATGGCTACATAAACATTTATTGCATTTTTTTTGGTGTTTACAGTTGTTTTTATTTTTGTGCTGGAACGTTGTCTGCAGGAAAGCCTGCAGAGATTCACTATGGAACTGGCGCAATATCAGGCCTCTTCAGCCAAGACTATGTTAAAGTTGGTGACCTTGTAGTTAAGAATCAGGTGAAGCTTTCTGAGATGGTGGGAGTTTCTGACAAATTATCATTGGAACATTTTTTCTGTTATTTAGCCTGTACTTCTTGTTTTTAGGTTTTCATTGAGGCTACGAGGGAACCGAGTGTAACATTTTTGGTGGGAAAATTTGATGGTATATGTGGCCTTGGGTTTCAAGAAATCTCAGTTGGCAATGTGGTCCCACTATGGTATGCCATTTCCTTTTTTTATATTAGAGTTTATTCTTTGAATTTTATCCAAAAATAGATGCCTTGCTTAAATGTTTAGATAGTTGAACATTTCTGTGGCCGAGAAGCCTGATATTTACATTAAAAAAATATGCATTGTTTACATCCAAAGATAAAGATAGTGGTTCTTTTCTTCTTTGTGCTCTCTTTAGCAGGACCCCAAAGTTAGCTTCATACGCTGGACATTGTGTGGCCAATAAGAAATTATATATTTACAAACTTATATTGACACTTCTTTCTCTTCCGACAAGAAGTAACCTTCGTTAGCTATTGCATCGTCTTATGCACCCCATCATGGCTCTTTGTTGAATCCTTGGGTCCATTATCAAAGGCAGTCTGATGAGAAGGTGACAGTAGTTGGAGCTGATGATTGAAATGATTTCGATTCTGATTTTCTATTCTAAGTATACAGACGGAAGATTGTTTTAAGTGTCTTTGGGTACTATATTGCTCATTGAATGAGGTAAACGATGATATTAGTCTCAAGATTCTTTAGTTCAACATAAAACTCAGAGCTGACAAGCACACATACGAGGTACTGAGTTATTCATCTTAGTTTATAAATGTTGAAGTTTTCAATCCCTGTGGTTCCATCATACATCTGCGACATCTTGTTCAGTTTTTTTTTTTTTTTTCATTCTCTGGAACGCATTGTGACATGTTATCGCTTGGATCCTAATTGCTTATTCTGCAGGTATAACATGATCAGCCAGGGCCTTGTGAAGGAACCTGTCTTCTCTTTCTGGTTCAATCGAAACGCTGATGATGAGGAGGGTGGTGAAATCGTATTTGGTGGGGCAGACCCTAATCACTACAAGGGAAACCACACTTACGTTCCGATTACTAGAAAAGGTTACTGGCAGGTGAAGCTCCCAATACATATCTTATCCCACATACAGCTTGACACGTTATATGTTCCTCTCCCTAATTCGATTTCAACGTTGGAACTCGTTGTTGCAGTTTGACATGGGAGATGTTCTCATTGATGGGCGTTCAAGTGGTAATCTATTAAATTAATCTCTGCAAGCTTTTAGACTCATGTGCTTTATGATTTAAATTTCAGTTCTTTGTGTTCTTCGGGTTCTGTGCATTCTTTCTGTCTCCAGGGATCTGCTCAGGTAGCTGTGCCGCCATTGCTGACTCTGGAACATCCTTAATTGCTGGACCAACTGTATGTACAACATTTAAAACTTCAGTTAATTACGTGGTCACTTTCTTTGTTTCATTATTTTAATGTGAATGAGAAGAATTCATGGGCACTAGACTGTTTAAAGGATTGATTCTTCCTCATCGTCCCTCATTGTACAGTTGGCCTGATCTATTCCACACAAAATAATTTAAATTGATTCAGTGAAATCTGCCCGATCTTGATCCACAGTGGTCAGCTCTTTTGATCATCATCATAACGCTTTTACTACAATCCGTGATTGGGTAGGATTTCAATGGTCTACCACCATCTTTTCGATATGCTGCATCACCTGATTTCGATAATATAATGGATGGTTTAAAGTACAGCAAACTTTCTATGACAATTTCATCGTAAGTTCCCATAGAAACTGTAAGGATCGATGATTACGTCTTCCTCAAATGGGATTCATCTTGGGAGCCTAAATCTGGAATATCCGGCAGTCGTCCGATTCTGTAGTGAAAATATGTCTATTTGGCTTCGACTCTGTCTAATGCGGGACTATGAGGCAACTGATATTTTTGATTGCCTTCTGAACCATTTGGGAAAATTTTCTGATCAAATTCTTCTTACGGGTTGAACTCCTCTTAAAAAAATCGACCCTTGTAACTTCTGCGAGAGTTCTCATCTCCCATTCTCTCATATCCCGACAATAACTTGCCCATTTAGGGATCCAAGTTAACGTACCGGGATGCGATAAGTTGAGCCTCTTAATTTTTTTATTCGAAAGCTATAGACAAATCTGTGCTTTCCGGTCACCTCCAAGGACGCTGATAATACGAATTCTGTGTGTGCAGGCAACAATTGCTGAGATCAACCATGCCATTGGAGCTTCTGGAATCGTCAGCCAGGAATGCAAAACGGTTGTTTCCCAATACGGGAAGACCATATTAACACTCTTGCTTTCAGAGGTATTTGTAGACTATCATCTACTTAGCTTCTAAAAAACAAGATATAGAGGACCACGATTTATTTATTGATCATGAAGAACTATTTCCAGAGGCAACCAAAGAAAATCTGCTCTCAGATTGGTCTCTGCGCCTTTGATGGCACCCGAGGTGTCAGGTGAGGATGACCCTCGGCTCATCAATTGGCTTCACTCATCTTTCTTCTCATCCTATGTTCTTTCCTTTTATTTATTTATTTATTTCCTTGTATAGCATTGGTATCGAGAGCATAGTCACTGAGAACGACGGGTCAGCCGTTGGATGGGGTGACTCCATGTGTTCTGCCTGTGAGATGGCCGTTGTATGGATCCAGAGTCAACTTAAGCAAAACCAGACTCAGGAACGCATCCTGAGCTACGTCAACGAGGTAAGCTGTTCTTGAATGGTCTTCTCGTTCAGCAGTTGTCTCTGTGCGCCGTTTCTCATGTGTGGAGCTCCATGTAGCTGTGTGATCGGCTGCCTAGCCCGATGGGGGAATCAGCCGTTGACTGCAGCCGTCTCTCATCCATGCCGAGCGTCTCTTTTACCATCGGTGGAAAAGTATTCTCTCTGAAAGCTGAGCAGGTATTTTGAGATGTCCCTCCATCTCTCTCTCTCTCTCTCCTCCCCTCCTCCCCCCTCTCTCTGGGCTCCATCTCCTCCGGGTACTCCCCTCTTCCTCCCTCCCTCTTTCTTCTCCCTTCTTCTTGCACTCTTCACCTGTTCCCTCTCCCTCCGTCCTCTCACCCTCTCGCCCATTTCCTCTCCCGCTCTTCTGGGCACGCTCCTATTCCGTCCTCTACTTCTCTCTCACACTTGCTCGTTTCTCCCCTCACACTTCAGTCATTTCTCTCTCGATCGTGCTGTGTGGACGTGTGATTGGATGGCTCTCTTCTCCTCTTCTCGCTCTCGCTCTCGCTCTCCCCCTCCCCCGCCCTGCTAATCACCAGTTGTTCTTCTCGACGAGTAAATATTCTCCACCCCCCAAATAAGGACGCATGCTTTACATGGGCTTTGGGGGATCTCATGCCTTGATCTTCCACAGAACGACAGAACCTTCTGTTGTCACTCTGATGCTCTTCTTATTGTTTTTTCTTTCGTGGATCAGTACATCCTCAAGGTCGGCGATGGGCCTGCCACACAGTGCATAAGTGGATTTACCGCTCTGGATGTCCCCCCTCCTCGTGGTCCTCTCTGGTAATTTCTTCTCTCTCTCTCTTTCTCTCTCATCTCCTGGTCATCTTCTCTCCTTGGCCGCTTGAGAGGGCAGCCTCAATGAATGGTGTTTAGAGATTTCAGAACCCATTTTACGGCCTCTCGTCCGAATGGTAGTTCTGACTTCAGAATCCTCCTGTTCTTATCCTAAACTATATTATGTACGTATTTTTTCTTTTTTTATTACCATTTCGTACATTTCTCCATGCTTTCTTCAATAATCATCAAACTTCAAGTGTTATTTTTTACTATGTTGAAATATTATGACGTATTATCGGTTAGGCAGTCTATCTCCATAAAATGGCAAACCTTTATTTGGATATTTTTTTGAAGAAAAAGCTTTCCTGCGTGGTAATGTTTCATTATTGGCGGTTTTCTCTCTCTAGATTACTAATTCTTTCGTCGCAAGTATTTTCGGAGCGACTTCTGGTTGTTACCAATGATCTTCCGTCTCCATATTAATTTTAATTTTATTTGAGATCGACAGGATATTGGGCGATGTGTTCATGGGAGCCTACCACACCGTCTTCGACTACGGTAACATGAGGGTGGGCTTTGCCCAGGCTGCATAGAACCCCTCCTTCCCTTCTTTGTGCATGCTCAACTGACAGGCCCGTTTCTCTCTCTCTCTCTCTCGCTATCTATCTGTCTATCTATCTATCTATCTATCTCTCTCTCTGCCTTCATCTTCTCTATTGTGGTATGAGTAATATGGTGTTCTAGGTTTGGGATCATGGCTGGCCTACCCGGCTCGGAGTATCATGGTCGCCTTAGGTTACTAAAGCCCTAAACCTGGGTTTTCCCCAGTTTGAGCTTCAAAATCGAAGTTTGTGAAGAAAATGGGTCCGTTCTGGTTTTCAACAGGTTCTTATCTCCTCTCTCTCTCTCTCTCTCTCTCTCTCTCTCTCTCTCTCTCACACACACACACACACACACACACACACACACACACACACACACACACACACACACACGCGGGTCCGTTCTGGTTTCAACAGGCTCTTATCTCGTGACTCTCTCTCTCTCTCTCTCTCACCATATGAGCAGAAACACACAGAAACACACACACACACACACAGAAACAAACAATGGGTCACCCTATGAGCAGCCATGTCTTGGATCCAGCAGCAAGCTCTCCAAGGGTCTATGCTGTCCATTGAGATCCCAATTTTATCAGGAAATCCCTTCCCTTCCCTTCTAGGCTCTGCTTTAATGACAGATCTCCCAAATCTCTCATTGGATTTCATTCACCATATGATCTCAAAAAAGGCGTCTAGGTTCTTACTTGAGTCAGCTGTGGGCTCTGAACTTCTTCACGCCTACTCAATTCACTGAGATAAAACAAACAATTACTGTTCTCACTAATTCATGCTCTTGATCTCCTTCCACTCTCTCTTGGGTACCCGGCCTATCGTTTGATGCCTGATACCTGGGGGGGGGCTGGCTATGGAGTTGCAACCAGTTCATCTTGTGGTCTTTGACTAATTCAGGAAATAAACCTACCTCTCAATTGGCCTCCTCTTGATTACATCCGAGTCTTATGCTATGCTGTGTACCATATGATGAGAAACATAGAGAACAGCTTATTTAGGAAATAATGGTGCCCCTTGAGTCTCACATTATTAGGTTTTTGGAGTTCATGTCTAATGCCTCTGATCACATCAAGTCTCATACTTTACTATCCATGGGGCCATAGAGTCCTTTTATCAGGACTTCACCATCTTCCCAAATGGTCACTCATACATAGACTCTACACATCAGGTACAAAAAAATATCAAGTTCTTACTTAATGGGGGGTTGGGGGGGTGTGTGTGTGTTCAGACTTGTGGATCTCTGATAAATTCTTGATCTACTACTTTGAGGGCGTAGTCTTCTGAGTTCATCTGCTCCAGCATCTTAAGGACCTCGGACATGGATGGCCTCTTGGAGGGGTCCGTCTCCAGGCACCTCTCTGCAATGCAGAACATGGTGATGGTCTCTTCCAGAGGGTAGCAGACCAAGCTGCCGTCTACTGCATGATCGATGCACTTGCTGTTAGCCACTTCTTTCACCTGTTGGAGGGCCCGAAACCATTGCTTAGATAGATGCTCATTGGATGATGAAATATTAGAACTCGCCACAAAATCATGTGAGATGGTTGGTCCCCATGAAAGGGCGTCGATTGAAGGGTTTTATGAGGAGCTTTGAACATGAAATATATAACATGGTATGGGTCTGAATTCGTCAGCAATCATGTGGGATGATGATGATCATGATGAAGAGAAGGACACAAGTACCAAGAGGGAAATTGAATTCCATGGGACGGAATTTATTCTATATGAGTATTTTCCCCACTTATTGCTAGAAAAGGAAATCTTAAAATAAACAAAAAAAAATGTGTTGTTGGGGTTTTAGATTGTTCTTTGGATGATACCATATACATTCAACCTAGGCTAGAATTTAGGGAAAAATAAAAATCTAAAGAGGGATAATCGTATGAACAGGTCCCTTTCATCACATAACTCACTCCTTCCTCCCTCCCCATCAATGGTTTCAAGATGCATTATGGAGAACATGAAGAGGAGGACAGAAGGCCCAAGACGGAAATTAAATGGAGCATACGGGAATTTCTTATTGATGTTTTTACCTATTTATGGTGTGAAGATGAACTTCGAAGATCAGAATAAGAGAAAAACATTGTCCAGGATATAATATGCCCTTCAGATGATGAAATATGTACAATCCGGTCTTGAATTTTTTGGAAAAAAAAATCAATAGTTAACTGCTTCCCCGTTTCTCCCAGCAATGGTTTTGAGATGGACTATGAATATCATGAAGAGAAGGGACTTAGTTATATGATCATTCACCACATTCATTGTTTGAAAATCACAACAGCAGTAAATATGTAATTTAATGGGTTTTGTATGTTTGTTAGACGATGAAATATACATTATTATTTTATTGTTTTTGAATTTTTTCAAATGTTAGGAGGATAATCGTCTGGTATGCAAAACTGCTCTCTCCCCCATCGATGGCCTTGAGATGAACGAGAAAAGAAATAAGAGAAGGAGAGAAGAACTAACATGGTAATTAATTGGAGCTATGAAGATTTGAGAAATTAAATTTGCATTGAATTTATGGTTTTATGATGAATTTATGGTTCTGGTATGAACTCAATCAAGAGCGCAACGACAATTAAAAAGATGCCACTGTCATCATGATTTTGGGTCCTGCCCTTGGAAGCCATGATCATGGCTATTAGTTCATCTAAAACGCAGCGAAACCCTAGAGATTTGGCCGTTTTTCTTAAAACTATATGCAAAAGACAAGGTATCAAGAATCAATATATCTAACCGAGCGTAATCAAAGCTTGTGAGGGGCGCAGTTAATTACCCAAGAAACGAGCCCGGTGCCCTCCTCGACGAAGGACTCATCCGTGGGCTTCCTCCCAGTCAAGAGCTCAAGCAGCACCACGCCAAAACTGTAGACATCCCCTTTCGTTGTTGCCCTCCCTGTCTCAAAATACTCTGCAAAATATGGATAAAGATGGAATACAACAGGAAAACTGTCAGACCCTTCAAGATAGATCATTAGATGGACAGATTGATAGATATATATCTCTATATATATTAAGACTATAGACTATATATATATATATATATATATATATATAGAGAGAGAGAGAGAGAGAGAGAGAGAGAGAGAGAGAGACGGTGTATGCTCAGGAAGAAGACGAGGTTGTTGGCTCATACCGGGCGCCAGGTAGCCAAAGGTGCCGGCCACCACGGTTGAAGCATGGGTCCGGCTGGGAGCCACCAGCGTGGCCAGCCCGAAGTCCGCTACCTTCGCCTCCATGCTCTCGTCGAGGAGGATGTTGCTGGACTTGATGTCCCTGTGGATTATGTTGGGGACACAGTCGTGGTGGAGGTACGATAGCCCCCGGGCCGTGCCTACGGCTATCTTGTGCCTCGTCGCCCAGTCCAGAGCCTTCTTCTCCTTCTCCTTCCCTGCACCATTAACACCATCAAGTCCCTATCAGCCAACGGATCACGTCAACACCTTTCATCCGGGGATCTAATCTAGACTGTCATATCCTTCTCTCTCTTTCTCTCTCTCTCTCTCTCTCTCTCTCTCTCTAAGATCCTCTTTGGTACATGGAAGGTACCGTGGAGGAGGGCGTCGAGGCTGCCGTTGGGCATGAGTTCGTAGATGAGGAGGTTGAACTGAGGAGTGGTGTAGTAGCCGTGGAGGGTGAGGATATTGCGGTGCTTGATGTCCCCCATAGCCTCCAGCTCCCGCTCGAAGCCTCGGTCCCTATCGGCGCTGCCGCGGCTGAGCCTCTTCACGGCGAAAGCGGCGGCGCCGCCATCGATCACCAGCTTGTAGACGGTGCCGTAGCCGCCAGAGCCGATGATGTCCTTGCTGGTCAGCCTCATGGTCTTCTTCAGGAAAGCCCTGGAGGGCAGCGCCTGCGCCGTCGTCAGAGACCTGAAGAGGACCAACTTGCCGCCGCTGAAACCCTCCTCGATGATCCTTCTCTTCCTCAGCCATCGTTTGTAGAGGAGCACCGAAATCACCACCTTGGAAGCCACGAAGGCAATGCAGCAGACCGTGATGTAAAAGGCCATCACCCTCCCGTTCGCCATGGCCACCTCCAGAGCTGAGCTCTTCCAGGACGTGAACGGCCGGTCTGAACGGGAGAGAGAGAAAGAAGTGGAGAGGAGGCGCCGAAGTGGGATCAATTACGAAGAAAGAGGTCGGCCAGTATTTAAGAGGTCCACAGGTACGGAGCAGGAACAAAAATCCATCTTCTAGAGAGATAGATAGACAGAGAGAGACAGAGAGGGAGACAGAGAGACAGAGAGAGAGAGAGAGAGAGAGAGAGAGAGAGAGAGAGAGAGGCTGCATGGTCCTCGTGTGTGAGGGCTGTCGTCTGCGGTCAAGGCGTGGGGATTTGTCTCTCTCACGTGATATTATCACGCCAAATTACCATGACAACACCCAACCCTTCTCAGGTTTGTCGATGGGGCCCCCGACCGGTTAATTCAATAAACGTTTGAACTTTGAAGTTAATACATACATTTCCAAGAGAAAACGCCGACCTATCCCTTTCCGGGCCGGGCCTCAATTTCTTGGGCCGGACCCAGATTTCATCTTAAGTAAAAAATGCCGGAAAAAAAGTGATTATGCTGGGCCAGACCCATAATTAACCAATACCAGGAGAAACCCATGCGACGTTGCTTATTCCAGAAGTCTTGAAAGGGCCGAGAGAGAGGGTTATTAGGGCCCGACAAGAATTACCTCAGTAACCCGGGAAAGCCCGGAAGAGATGGTTTCCTAGGGCTGGGCCTGGATTTGACCTGAAGGTATAGAAAACCTGAAAGAGATGGCTTATTTGGTTAGGACCCGATTTCGTTAGAACTCGAATAATCTTGGAATAGATCGCTTACTTGAAAACCCCAAACTGAAGGTTATCTGAGCGGGGGTGCGTGACACCTTCTCGTCACAAGCCCTTCTCCGGGCTGGGAGCAGATTTCGTGAGGAGGAAAAGGCCCGAAAGAGAAGCGTATTCGGCCCAGACAATGGATTCATCAAAAGCCAGGAAAAACCAGGAAAAGCCCGGTGGCAGCCAGCTCCAAGCACCCATTCTCCGTGGGTCAGAGGTTCTTCCAGAACCTACCCGGCCAGAGTTTGTGATTTGGCCCGGCCCGGCCCATGGGCGATAGAACTAAACTAGGCTCATTTTAATCCAATTTTCTCTATTTAGATAGCAATAATCAAACTATGTATTAACTATCGGGGGGAGGGGGAGTGAGAATATCACGGCCTTTACACAGCAACCTGCCGTACATCTGTTGAATCATGTGAAAAGTTGACCTACTTGCGGCCGCCGGGGTGTTGTCTTGGTCACGGATTGCGACACGTTTCGGGCAGCCCACTGGATGAAATCGGAGTTAACTTTCTTCGGGAGGGCGAGATTCATTGGAGCCGATCGTCGCCACGTTTATGGTCGAGTCTCGGGCTAGTTTCCTATGCTGGGTGGGAAAGGTTTACCATTTTTAGAGAGGACTTGTAAATTAAAATATATCATAAAAAAATTCGAGTGGGAAGCAGCCGTACGTGAGAGGAGAAGGAAAGAAAGAATGGGATAATAAATGAGAGATGAAGAGGGGGAGGGAGTTTACGTCCGCATGCAGGTTGGTTAGAACAGAGTGTGCAATTAGAGAATAGAGATATGAAGGAACAGACTAGGAAATAATAAAAAGCATGTTAGTTCCAAAGCAGAGAAACTCACTTGATCTGGTTTATCTACGAGTGAGAAAAAAGAAGGTATACACATCATCATATGTCCTTTGGGAAGATAAATTTTCGAGTTTTACTTGAGTTGTATCCCTCTCTACGTCTATGGATATTATGGAACCGTGAAGCGGGGACTTCCCACATTATGGTCAACGTGCGGGCGCTGCCGATGAGTTCATGGGATTCCCACGTCGTCCGCCTCCGTTCACACCGCATCCAGCAGGACACGAAGTCAACGACGCTCAGACCGTCCTCTGCCTGATCTGCCGTAGCTATTGCCGACATAACGACGAACTCGACTCCTGAACCATCTCTCTCTATCTTCTCTCTCTCTCTCTCTCTCACACACACACACACACACACACAATACGTATTCCAGTATTGTCGCTTTCAAGGGTTTCGTGGAATAACGCGCGACTACCTAGTCCATTTTTATGTAATATGGACAGAAAATTTAGGAAACTTCATAAAAAAAACTGGTCCTTCACTAAACTATTATTCCTTAACGAATGCAATGGAGCCCACATATATAGGTACTACATGATCTTACATAGATAGTGTTAGATTAGCCTAACATGCCTTTCCTGGCTTTGAGTGCAATTATAAACATGGCATTGAACCTATTGTTATTTCTGTATTTTTTTACATCAAAGTTTTGTGGAAAATAACTTAATACCCCAATCAAAATGAATTTAATAGCTTTTGAGACTCCCAATTAATAATTTAGATTAGGGTTCAGGGTTTCAAAACAAGGGTTTATAATATTGGGTGTAAAACTTAGGCTTTGTGATTTAGTATTCTTATTATCAATGTATGCTGGAAATTTGAAGCAATAATTTTCATTCAGGGCTTGTTATTAAAAAAGTATACTACTAATTCAAATTCTCGTAAACTTGGAGGTTACAGTTTTAAACCTTGGAATTAGGGCTTGATATTTTGGGTTGTCTTAACTAAGGATTGTTACAACCTTAATTCCCCAGTTGTAGGAAAGCTCATCAGTTGTTGGGATTAGGCTTTTGTTCATCCTCTCACTATCCCCATCCTCATGGAGGAAGGGTGAGTGAGTTTAAGTCAATCAGCAGCACGGCCCATCACCTTCTATTCATACTCCTTCTATTCATACTTCTATTCATATTCTACGGAATAGCCAAGCCCAACATTCTATGGTGACTTTCTAAGCAAGGTTGAACATGAAATTTTTTCTTCAACATGAAATAAGGCAAGGGTGTTCAAAGCTAGAAAATTAGTCATATTAACCTATGCTATATAGTCATATCCTCCACTCTCTCTCTCTCTCTCTCTCTCTATCTCTCTCTCTCTCTCTCTCTCTCTCTCTCTCTCATTCTTGAAATTATTTAGAAGTTTCCCTTTTATTCTATTACCTTGGTTCTCTCATGTCTCTATTACAATAGAAATATAATGTGAAATATTCTTTTGACAAAGAGTCAAGATAGGTTGAAAAGATCAACCAAATCTTATTAAGCTAAAGTTGAAGATGAGGGCAACAAATTGCTGCTCAAAAGTAGGAAGATTCTAATTTCAATAGCTTATCTACTTGCATGACCATGAATCTAATCATATTTATGGCTTTGATAAGTTACGTGGCATCATTGAATAGTGGTTACAAATGAGAGTATTTAAGATTGGCTTACTATAATAAAGAAAGTAACAACCCTTATGACTTGTTGCTACAAAGCCGAAAGCATAAGTTACAATAAGCTAAAACTTTAGGATTGAAATTTGGTGTGGAAAATAGGACTTGGCAACTCCCAATTGAGGAGATTGGTTCAATAAAGATGTAACATTTTTTAAAACTTGTATATCTTAAGGTATCCACATGAGATCTATAAGCAATAATTTTCCTTCAATTGCTTACACTAAGTATTTGCTATATTGGATCATTCATGTTGAATAATTTTTAGAAGGCAATGGACTTTTGCTTCAATAGTGGCTGGTAAGTGCTTGTGTTTACTTGAAAGTGGTTTTTAAAAATTAGCATTATTTTTTACACCTTGAAAGTATATAGTTGTACTAATATAGTTATGCTAAAGTCTAGGAAGTATATACACCTTGAAATTCTTGAGAGTTCAAAATGTCCTCAAGTAGAATGAAATTTACTCTAACTATTTTTTAGGCACGTCATTTACACCAAATGACATGATTTACACTGTTAAAAAATTGTATAAAAATAATAAAAAGTAAAGAAAAGATCATGAATATGTAAGGAACCCTTTCCTCAATCAAAAACAGAGAGGATTAGCAAAAGATTAAGATTAACGATTGAATTAAATGCAAATGAATCAAGAAAGAAAATAGATCCTCACCATTAAGCTTCCACAACAAGAAATAAAAATCATAAAGCTTTCAAAAAGCTTTAGAGTTGAACATTGAGAATGGTAACTCATTCTATATTTTTTTTTAGTGGATTTTCGTACAAGGGCTGTCTAGAGTCTTAATCTAGGGCATATTAGCACATGTTAATCTTATGTAGGCCCATATAGACATGAATCTGGAATAGAGGAGTAGGTTCTCCATTGATTTTACCCCATTGAGTTTTCATTTGGTTTAGCCTCTTAGAACTATGAATCGAGAAGAGAGGAGTAGGTTATCTTATTTGACTCTTTATAATTGTTAATTTAGGAGAATATTTAAGGATGCAATCTTGAGTTTGGTGGAGATGTTCAATCTAGTGAAGGTGGTTAAAGCCTATAATTTAGTGTGTATAGTAATAAGTATTTATTAGAAGCCAAGGAAATGATAACATACATGATACTTAGAGAGTAAAGGAGGCCAGATTACTAACCACTATAAAAATTGTGTGAAATACCATATATCACCTTTTTAAATTCTAGTAGCTAGGAGAGAATGAAGTTAGAGAAA
This sequence comes from Spirodela intermedia, assembly GCA_902729315.2. Lineage (NCBI taxonomy): Eukaryota > Viridiplantae > Streptophyta > Magnoliopsida > Alismatales > Araceae > Spirodela > Spirodela intermedia. The sequence goes on from LR746272.1 coordinate 6,715,881, forward strand.
AACCAATTCATCTCCCCCTCCCCCTCTTAGTATTGTGGTGTCATATTCCAACAAGACAACAATAGGAAAATATTATTGGAATGTTAGTTTTGCTATGAAAAGATTTAAAAGTTTAATTGATCTGAATTAAATGATCTCTCAATAATTTATGAATTAAATGATGTAATTGGTACACTCTTAAGAGTTTAATTTAGTGTACAAATTCCATGTTTAAATCACCAAACTCAAAAATGGCTAATTCAATATTGTAGATCACACTAGTTCAGATATCTATTTTAATATCTAATTTAGAATTTATTTATGATTATTTCTTAAATGTTTTACTCAAATTTCTTAATTCAGTTTTGGTGTTAATTGATGGACTGAGATAAAGTTTAATTCAATGTGTACGAAACACTTGTTAGGATCTTGAGTTTAATCTTGAATTCAAATATATTTTTGATTATGGAATTAAATGATTTAGTTATTAAGAGTTTTTAATTGACAAAAAGTTAAATACAGTTAGTGACGTATTTTAGAAAGTCTATAAGTGAACACAATTCTTTTCAACCCACTGGAAGCTAAGTGTTGAATTTACCTCATTAAATCACTAAGATGCTTTTATAACTAACTTGATCACTGTAGTCCTAGTAAATCAAGGTTTTGAATCAAATTGAAAAACAGTCTCATATGTAAAAAAATAAGTAAAAGTACAACACTTGATCATTCAAATAATTTTTAGACCTGAATTTTTATCATACACACAAGTATGCATATGGTTGTTGAAATTATTTTGAAAATGAAAATAGTGCTAACCTCTTGAATTGTTCAAGTGATAATCAAATAATCAAGATTAAATTGATTCACCCCCATCCCCTCTAAGTTATATTTGAGGTTTTACCATTAATACATAGAAAAGAGGCATGGGTAAGAAGGGAGGGTTAAATTAATTAGATCTTCGTTTAAATTTGGCCAATTATTTTAGTTCTATTGATTTTAGCTTTTCTTATCCTAAATTCTCTTAGGTATCCTTGGTCTAAATATATAGTTGAAGATTTTTATATTGATTCAGTCTCAGCCTTACTTTCATTCCCCAAGAATATCTCATTCTTAGGTTTTAGTTAACGAAGTGTTTAGCTTGACAATTGTTAATTAGTAGGTTAAACTCTCTTAAAACTTCATCTCAAAGTTCTCTTTTATATTTATAGATCTATGAGGCCCACCATTGATTATAGGGATTAGCTCCATTGAGCGATTAAATCAATATTTAATCATGATTTTTTGTTATGTTAAATAAGAGAGAATTTTACTCTGGGATATTCTTGATCATTTATGTTGACTTGAGATTCATCTGGAAAGTTGATGAAAAGGATGCTAGATTATACTTGTTTTTCTTTCTCCTTTTCACCTAGGTAAGTTATCTATCAAAAAAAGAGGTTGTCACTTCAATCAAGTGATGGATGATTGTTTTTCAATCAAATATTTTTCCTCAACTTGTAGTATTGTATAATATTTTACCAAGGTTCAAAGACCATTCGATTTATTTATAATGATCTGCATAAATTGTTAGCAAAAGACTCAATGTGATAGGGAAGCCAGGCATGATCATCATGAACTAACTAGCCATTGGAAAGAGACTTTTGATTCAAAAACCTCTCTGGTCTCTATTGTTTTACAACATTAAAATCCTAAATTAGTTAGAAATTTGAATGATTGAAAACTAATACAACATTTATTTAAAACCATTCAGAATGAATGTATAAATCCCAAACTTATTAGTTCAAACAAGTTTGGTAAGAGCACATTATTATTAAAATATAATTGATAATACATCTCAAAATTAAATTTTAATTTTGAGTTAAAATCCAAATCATCTCAAATAAAGCATACACACTCAATCATAATTTAAATATGAATCATCATTATTTTGGTGACTTATGATATTTAAAACTTATTTTGAAATAGTTTCAATAGTTTGAAATTAATATTGTAAAAAAACCCAAGTAGCTATTTAAATAGTTTGAATTCAATCAATTAATTTTTCAACAAGGATAACTAAAAGTAGCAATTTTACTTCTTAGACATCTAGTATAGTAGATAATCTCCATTTCAACAATTTTTATTGATGAAATGTTGCAATCATTACTTAGCATCAATGTTAGTTTCTATAAATATTCGCATTTCTCACACTAATAATGAAAGCAATAATTTCAAAGATAAATTCATTGAAATTTAAGATTTCAAAGGTATGAGACTCAGATGGATTGTTTGATTTCATTTGGATATTTAACATTTTTATCTTTTATTCTTCATGAATTTTTTATATAATTAATTTCATGCACATATTTGAGAGAATATTTGTGTATTTAACGTGCATTGAATAATCATCATTGTTTGATCCATTTATCTATCTTATAAGTGTTTTTCACCATAAAAATATTAATTTAATTAATTCTCTAACAATAAGGAACATTGTGCTTTGAATACATGTGGGAAGAAGTTTTAACTCTTGATTCACATTGGAGGAAAAAATATCTGAAAATCAATGATGAAATTAGGAAAACTTGACATCTCATTACTTTCTATCATTGAAGCTTTATCAAATCACACAACTATATTCCATGACTTTTTACATGAAAAATGGTCCTAAAATCATATCATGCTAGACAATTTTCTATCATTCATCTAAGCATAACTTCATGGATCCAAAAATCATAAAGAAAATAAGATTAACAATGAGCATATAAAACCCCAAGTAATGGGGATTAATGAGACATAATGGAGGTATTAGTTATATTCTAAGTGTTAGCTATATTTATTTAGAAATTAATTGTTACAATAAAATTTAATTTATATTTTTTAATAGCTAACTTAATTCTAAGAGCCACTTGGATGGGTATAAAAGAGAAAGCCTCATTAGATTTGTTTAATTCAAGTGAGCTTCATTACCCATGAAATCACTAGCTATTTAGAGGTATAGTTATTATTATTCAAACAAATCAATAGTTCTAATGCAAAAAAATAACATATAAAGAAATATTATTGATAAGTTTTCATTATCATAAGTTAATAATTAATTAATAATATATTTAAAGCCTTAATTTATGATAAATATACTTATATTTATATTCAATTATAAAAAGTAGATTTCAATTGGTTAATGTAAATTTTTGACTAATTATGTGATTTATCTGAATTTTTATAATCATATTTTTTAGATAAATAAAGTAAAATAGAATAAAATAAAAACTATAGAAAAGGGGTGGACCTACTAGTCAGTCGGGCTTGCAAGTAGGTCAAAAGCATAATTAGGCGAAGCCATGAGCAAAGAGCTTGAGTAGCTAAGGACCGATAGACATGTATGCATTGCTCCCCTTCCATGTCACTAGTGGTCAATCAGACGTGGGGCAAGGAGTGCTTGTACACATGTGAGAGAGGGACTCATTGATAACAAAGTCTCACATTATTATATATATGCCTCAAAAGTCAGAAAATAATCGATGTGGGAATAAATCGACATCACAAACTTTTTAAAGTTTTGAATAATTTTAATACCTAAAATACTTCTTATTCATGAGAACAAGATACTTTTATGATGTCACATTATAAGGGTATTTGCATACTTATTTTACTATCTCTCATACAAGTAGGTAATCAACAGGGGTTCTAATCCCACTAAAGTTAAAACTCATATTTTTATTTGATTAAATCATAATTTTTTAATAAATTACTAGTGAATGATTAAGTTATTAGAATCACTCACTCATCAACAAAAATCTCATTAACATGATTCGCAGAGTATTACTATTAAAATTACATAAACAAATGATGAGTTTATCGAAAAAATTATGTCTGATTGATTAATAAATAAGTTGTCATCAAGAAGAGGACGATCTCTTGAGAAATGAGTACCTCTTGAGAACATACTAGTAACAATGAAGAGTCTCATCTTACTATGTGGACTTGAAGATGAAGTTCCTTAAGATGTACCCTACCTCCTAAGAACATATCAATTGCGATGAAGAGTCTCCTCTTACTGTGCAGACCTCAAAATGAAGCTCCCTAAAAGATGTGCCCTACCTCCATCCAACTTATCTTTGTTTGGTGACAAATGTCAGAGATTTACAAAATTATTATTTTTACACTCCATCGAGTGATAGCCATCGAAGAAGATTTGTCAACTCACTTTATTCATTTTTAAATTTCAAAAGAAAATCTAAAGATTATTCACGTTGTCCTTGTTCAAGAAAAGCCCTTGAGGTTGTAGATATTATACAATAATCTTTATGAATGCTCAAGATTCTGACACATCACCATTATGACACTAAAACTCTATTTTATTATTTTTAACTAATTGAATTTTCACCACCATTTTTTAAACTTCAAAAGGAGATAAATAGAATGCCTATGTCATCCATGTTCAAGTAGAACCATTGAGGTTGTCGACATCACACAATAATTATTTTAAACACATAAAATTATGACAATAAATTTAATTTTTATTTAATTTAGTGATATGTCGTGTGATTTAAGTTTTGAAAACTTTCTCCATTCAATTACAATTCTTCTAGATCTTAATTTGACCAATTAAATCATTTGTAGTCGCTTATGTAAGAATCATCGAGTGGAACTTTATTTTTGCCTAATTCATGTTTGTTGAGGCACTAAAATCATCTTGACATTGCACCCTTATTCTCTTTTTTATGAATTTTAAATATATTTAATTTGTATTACTTTGTCTACAAATTATAAAAAATTATATTCTTTGTTAAAATTCTAAAGTATTACTTGATATTATATTACATCTTTATAATTGACTTAAAAAATTTCAACTATTTGTGAAACTTTTATGAAAATATAATTGATATATTTGTTCAAAAACACTTCTAAATATTTGAAAATTAATATTTTTTTAGTTTTATAAATTTTAAATATATGTGATTTATTATAAAAAGATTAAGTCACGTCAATTAATAATGTATGATTCAACATACATAAATATCATGTAATCAAGAATCACTAGTTGAATAGTGGCAACAAGTTAAAATAATTTTTCTTGAGTTTTCTAATAGGTCACACTTATTGCCTCTACAACATCAATGAACCAACAAGTCAATTGATGCTTTGGAGCTTGCAGTTGGACACAAATGGGAGCAAGCATCATTTGGTGAAAAAGTCCTTGTACCCAAGGGGGAGCACAATAGAAGATTTGTTAACCTGTTGTCAATTTATTTTGATGTTGAAAAAAAGGGGGAAGAGAAGCTGAAAAGATCATCTTGATAAAAAGAGAGAAGTGCTGAAGATGAAAAAGATAAAGGAGAATATCAACTATTTTCTATTTTAAGACAAAGTGAGAAGGACTATTGAGATTGGGGTAGTAGAAAGTCTAGAGAGAAGTGGGTGAGTTGCCTCTAAATCCCATAAGAACCTTGGAGTTGTCCTCGGGCTTGAGAAGTTAAGATCTTCCCATAGTAAGACTACTCACATTAAGATCCTTCTCTTGCTACTAATAAGACTTTAGTATCAATTATTGTTAAAGATTAACTACACCAGCTACTATTAAATATGTTGCACACAAACTTTGTCAATGTGCTATGAGGCATATTAGCTCCATCAAAGTGCCACAAGGCACTCCAACTCCATCAAAGTGTGCTAGACGAAGGATGGATAACCACCTAAGCTGTTGGACACTCACTAAGTTAAAAGTGCGCCCAAGGTCAAAGTAGATATCAAGATGGGCCCACTTGGGATAAGAAGCAGGCTGCAAAACCTTAATGGGCAGAGTACCTGCCTAGAATAGTACTTGGATGGAACAAACCTCCTAAGAAGGAGCTAGGCCTTAGTTATATGAAAAAAAAGTTTAAAAGAGAGGGGGAGAAAAACAATGAATAAAAATGCTAACTTGCTGCTCCACTTAATTATATTTCTGATTTTTTAATAGTGACTAGTGCATTCCCAACTACACTAATAAAATATAAACTGTAGTTAATTTTTTTATGCTAAATTTGAAATATAAGAGAAATGTTTGAACACCTATAATAATCTGAATTCTAAATGAATTTGAATTTAAATAATATGTGCACACTTCATCCAAACATTAGTCCTCAATGAAAAATAATTTATTTGAAATAGTTACATTCCCCTTGAACCAATATAAATACTTTGTGCACAATTGCTTTGAAATTGTAAAATATATGAAAATTAAAATTTTAAAGCTAAACATAGAATTCTTAACTCTGATACAATCTTTCAGAAATCAAAAACAAACAAATGCTTCAAACGAATACCCATTTTCAAATTTAGGGAAGAGACATACCTTTTAGAACTATATAAAATCAGAGATATACACCTATTTAAAAACTCTCATCAACTAATGTAATTTAAGTTAGAAGAAAGTTTGATATTCAGGGAGAGATCTAGATCTAACCACAAATAAAAATATAAACATTTTTTTTAGCTGAGTTATATATTTCTGAAACTTATATTCACTAAATACCTAACTCAACTAATCTTGAAAACCAAAATCATACTTTGTTAAAATAGATGATCATAGTATTTTAAGCTTTGACAAAAAAATCATTGAAGTTAGAAAGTATAATTTAATATAAAATCTGTTTTTATCATATTAGACATTATAAACCTGGATGAATGATAAAGGACTTCAAACTTCTGAATTTATTTTATCCCATGAAATTTTAAAATCTGATATTAGACTTTGAAATAAATAGTACTCAATTTTAGAAGATTTTTTTTCAGCCCATATAGATGTCATGAAATGTTTAGATGATAAAGTGATTAGAAAAGCATTTATTCCTCCAATAATTAAGGTTATGATACTTACAATTGATATGATAAAAATTTAAAATATTTCATAAATTAAAAATATATATCATGATATTTACCATAGAAATTATGGAATTATAACTATTTGAACTTAATTTATCTTACTTAAGTTGATGCCCAAGATGTGGTGTGGTTCGATATGTAACAAGTTGTTGAGGCCCAGGCACAATTGTCCCAATCATAAAATGAAAGTTTCGAGGAGTTTGTTGATCCATTCTCAAGATCTTGGGTCGCCCCCTCCAACTCACTCCCGATGCCATTAGGCATTACCTCAATGTTGGAACAATTATTTCTGAGGAGTTATTTGTATGATTACCATATGCATGGAAAGATATTTTAGTAAATTCATAGGTGGTACAATTATTTATTTTACACTGATTTCTGAGTATTTAGGAAGGTTTGCCAACTTGAAGTGAAATAAGCTAAGTCACTTTTTTATACTTGAATCCATTAAGAATAGTTTCACTTAAGGGTCATAATGATCATTATTTTTTGTATGATATTTAATAATATAATTCTCCCTATAGTTTTTTGTGCCCATTGAAAATATAGATAGAAGAGAAATTTAATTCAATAAATTAAACATGAAAAATTTAAGACATTGAATTTTTTGGAATTTAAAATATCAATGAACCTTTCTAGAGATTGTTAGATGACTATTAAGGAGTGTGAGGAGAGGCCTAATCTTGAAAATCAATAGTGGCCCAATAAGTGCTCCATATATTTAGAGGGCCTTATTCACATTTGTTTGAGTGTTACAAGAAGAATGAGAGAGATATTCTACTAAGAATCTAGATGATCTTCAATGCCCATTTTCCTCTAAGTCTACACCAACCTATTAGAACTTCAGCATTTGATAGTGTCATCAATTTGTTTATGGTCAAGATCACATAGACTCCTTCACAAAAGTTTCTCTAACTATATATCAAGGTGTACAAACCACCAAGAAGTATTAGGTTGAACTCCTAAAATGATAAACCATTTTTGCCTACTTAGAGTGCATTCTGACTCATGACTGATCTAGAGAATTAATACATAGGAGAGCAGCTTCAACTAATCTTGTTTGGCACCTAGAGCCATAAATCTAAAAGAGGGCCAATCTCTCTTGTTTGACCACCTAAAATTCTGATTTTAGAAGAAATTAGTAGGTTCTCCTCTTATTTCTTCTCTTAAACATGTTGATTTATGATGTAGCCTATAACATAAGTTGAAGAGAGGTCTAAAAATACTAATTATGTGTTATGGTCATCATCAAAATATGCAAGTCATCTATGTAAATCATAACTCGAAGTTGAGTTCTTAGAGTATTAATAGACTTCACCTCTCTTTTTTAAGGGTCATTAAAATTTGCCTTCCAAGTTTAAATATATTTTCATAAGAAAACCCATTTACTTAAAGTATTTAAATTCAACCCCATGAGTTTTTTCTGTTACTCTTTAATTTCTAGTCCAAGAGTAAACCCGTTTATTCATATATAAAGTGAATTATATCAAGATAAATAACAATCAAATCTGCCAAACTACTATATTTAGTAAATAATAATCAAATCTAAAAACCCAGATTTTGTAATCCTTGTAGATTATTTGGGAAATACTTGAGATCAACTCATGCGTTTTCATATTCATGGAGATATCTAAACCATTTTTTATCTGCTATGATCATCACAAAAAACACATAAATCATCGTGGTGGCAATAATTCACTAGAAATGTACTTCCTACGGCAATAGACTTCACCTCTCCTTCTCAAGGGTGACTGAAATTCGCCTTCAAGTTTTGCTATCTATTTTACTTGTAGATTCTGACCCAAGTTTACATTCCCCAGGTGGGTTGACTTTGTGTCATGCAGATTCAACGTGGCTAAAAAAAAAAAAATTGGTGAAAAATGAGCTTAATTTTGACTTTTGGGCCACTCCATAATAGTGGGAATTGGCTCGGTGTTGTGTTTGGCGGCGCGGGGTTGTCGGTTGACCCTGAGCCTGGACCCCCGACCCTACCAGCAGAGTTCGAAATCCCACCCCTCCCCAGAGCCGACTCGTGCCGACCGCAACGGCGCCGCTCTTAGTGGCTTTCGGTGGGGAGGGGGAGGGGGAGGGACGGGGGTTGACTGCGTGGAGCTCCCTTCGGCGCAGCCAATGATGGCCGCGAAGCCGCCGCAGCAGCAGGTGCAGAAACCACATCAGCAGATGGGAGGTAGCGGAGGGGAGAGCCTCGCGGCCCAGATTGCCGGGATGTCCAAGAACCAGCTTTACGAGATCATGTGTCAAATGAAGGTAAGAGTAACACGTTTCTGTGATTCTTCTCTCCCCCTCCCTTTTCTGTCTCCGTCGTCGAGCTAGTTTTCCAGTTTGCCTTTGTATTTCTGGTTTTTCATCGGGAGAATTGGTACTCGGAAGTAGAGGACAATCCGCTGAACGTCTGATCTTTTTTTCTCATTTGAGACAGAATCTGATCGAGCAGAATCCTCAGCAGGCCCGACAGATTCTCATCGACAACCCTAAACTCACCAAGGCTCTCTTTCAGGTAAATCTTTCAACCTATACCCTTCCCTCCTGCAAACCTTGCGGCACGCGACCTCTTGCTTGCTTCTCTCTAAAGATGAAAATCCTTGTTAAAGCTGGGTGTATTCACTCGCTTTCGCATAAACAACTGCATCAACGCCAAGCTCTCATTCAAATGTAGAGGATATCAGATACGCATCCTCAGTCGGGTTTGGTTCGTTCTATTGTATTACAGTATGTTGAGATCTGTTTTTGATCTGTCCCAATCTTTCTGCGTCCGTGGTGGTACCCTATGCGTTATGGATGATTGTTGTTCTTACAAGAGAGCAAACGTATATCCTGCATCTACGTTTATCTCAGGTTTTTGGATGCAGCGAGATATTCTGGAATAAATGGGAACTATTTTGAGGCATTTCGGAATGGAGGAGCATTTCTAAGTGTTCTGATGGAAGTTTGGCTCAATGGGGTGTGCTCATTTCTACTTGCATCCATTAAAGGAACCGTCGAATTCACTAGTTTCCAGGAATCTAGGCTCCTAGTCAGATACTGAGGCCCATGGGGCTGAAGCTAGCTAAGATAGTACTAGTCGCAGAAACTAAGGATCTTTCATTAAAACGTTGGAATGAGGAGTTTCGTTATGATTTTGATGAAAAATGGCACGTTGACCGCATGTAAACCATTAGAAACTTTCCTTTTCCTTACATCGTTAGTTTATGCTAATAGTAGTGGTGTGGAGGGGGATCGGCATTCCCTGGTTACCAATGGAATGGTAGCTCGAAAAATTATGAGGTTATTGGGTAAGTTGCACAAACTAATGACAGATATGCGATTAACTTTGGTCTGACGCTTCAATCCGCATTTAGTCAATAAGGCAGACTTTGAATGTGCTTGGTAGAAAATTTCGAGTTGATTTTGTCAGTAGAGAACGGTTCCTTAGTAGGAGATCAGGGATAGATGTAGTTGCCAATTCAAGGGTGGCTCAGTTTTTATGGTATTGCTTTTTGCAGTGTGATGTCTTCTTCAGGATTACGTAGTTAAAAATCACATGTACAGAGCTATCCCTCAAAGATTAGGAATATCATCTAACCAGGAGATCACATGATTAACTAGAATGGATTCTAGGGAAGAAAGTAAAATACTGGTTTTAGATTAACCAAGATTCTCCTCAGTCTACTCGCAAAAAGATCAGCATCATTGGAGATGCTCGAATTGAGGAAAAAGTTCTTATTTCAGCTTGCTAATATATCATCTCCGACGGAGGTGGCAGACACCACAGAGCTTCCTCCCTAATATGTCATTTGACATTCTTGTTGAGCATGATGATCTTGAGGGCAGGAGGTCACACAAGTGAGGAACAATGCTTGGATCTCTTTTTCCCTATCTATAGAGGAGTCAGACGATCATTTTTTATTTTTTTTTTGTGTTTGCGTGGAGACTTGTCTGATGTTAGTGCACAAAATGGCCATACAAGAAAATATACCATTTTCTTCTGAATGTTTTATACAGGGGATTATTTACATTGAGAAAAAACGTCAGCCAAAGCCCTTTTCTTGATTCAAGTGATAACACTGCAAGAACCATGACAAGTAATAACAATGCAAGAAAAAATGTTAATGAGTCTTAATCAACCTACTATGATTTGCTTATTCTAAAATTTTGATAAGTTTTATTTAGATATGGTAGAGACTAGCACTGATAGATCATATCGTCAACTAATTCCTTCAGAGAAAGGAGAACAAGTGTTGCCTGTTTGTGCTGTAGACTCTTAACTAATCAGAAGAAAATCACTAGGAAAACAGGAAGATAACGATAACTAGATATTATCTGACCAAGATGTAATCCCTAGGAGTCTCTAGTACTCATTGTGAAGAAGGCAGATGTAAGTTACTCCTTGGACTTAATTAGAGAGCCACGAAGGAGAAATATATTTTAATCTTGTTCGACAAGCCTAATTTGTGGTTGGATTATCTCCATCTTTGTGTTTTGAGATGTGAACACTCGGGACCATTTTTTCTTGTTATGCCCTTTAGGGTGACAAGTGCACCATCTAGTTTAAAATAGCTTATCGCTGATACCTTCAATCCACCATTAAAAGCTTGTTTTTAGGAATTTTTGATTATATCCTGGCTTACAGTGGAGAATTTACTGTTATTTGAGGCATTTCAGTTGGCTCTTCGAAATGTGCTGTCTGATTAACCACATATTTGGCTTCCAAATACATGTTTGGGGTTTATGATGGAATAACTGGATTATCTAATTTTTTAGTGAGTTGTTTCATCAACAGAGCTGGCAAAAAGGTTAGTGTAATTTTGAGTTGGTTAATAATTATAATCAAAACCTTGAAAAGAATCTCAGATTTGCTATGCTAGATATCATTGGAAGCTTACAAAGTACTTCTGACTGGTTGCTGAGCGGCTCAACAAATTCTGGAATTTGTTTTTGTCCTCTTCGGATCATATAGCTTAAAAGTCATTGACATTTTTAGGAAGTTAGTGACCTTTTTTCTTCTTTTCACAAGACCTAGTTATTGAATGTGAATGCCAGCTCACTTGGAATGATGTAATTCTTTCTAGTTCTTTTTTTTTTTCCAGAAAAGACGAATTTTGATTCGATAAGAAGGGAATAGGGGTTGTTAAGCTTGTATTGAATAAATGGGGATCATATTGTTAAGCAAGAAGTTTATTATTACAAGGGACAATTAGTAACCAAATAGGTATATCGATCTTAATCAGAAACCTGATGCACTGATTATTACCCTCATCAGAGAACAAGCAATTTCCATTTTCAAGCTGTAATGGTTTCCTGAGTAGCATTTGGCCGAACAAAACGTTCCAACATTCGTTTAGTAAATGCAATGGATTGCTCTTTCAAGATGTGTACGCTTTTTAAAAAAGTTGTTCTTTACTAGTAGGGAGCTACTTTTATATTCAGATACTTCCATTAGTCAATTGGTTTGATATGCTTTCATCATCGTACATGTGGAGGCCATGTTGGGAAACATTGCATTGGATTCTGTAAGACGCAATCAGGATGTCAAATTTGTAAAAGAAATGTTTAAGAAATGACATATTATAAATATTGTCCCACTTGACCTCTGTTTCTTGCAGATCAATGCATTGATTACCTCGAGTAAGGTCCCTTTTATGATAAAAGTGCTGATGGCTGACCCTGTAGATCTCCAACACCGGATGGAAAGGTTATGCAGATGGTGTGGGGGCGGGACCCAGTATGCACGTGGTGCAGTATGGAGCACTCATAATGGACAATCACTTGGAGCACATGAAGGTTACATATCAGGGGCATAGGATATGGACGATAAACTGCTTGGCGCCCACATGCCATGGGTTTATAGGCATGGAATGTAGAGATTGCACACCATCGCGCTCATGCTGCAGAGCAATTTATGTAAAAGGGGAGGCTGGGGTTGGGATGGGTATTCTGATTACTCCAGTTTTCCAAAGCTAGTGTTCTTTTCTATAGCTAGAGGAAAGACATTTCTATCAGTGAAATCCTTCATTATTTATTAGGTGGAAGTACATTGCTCGGCTATAGCACAGTGCACTAGGGCTGTCTTAATGGAAGTACTACGATAGGTTTCTCATGAAACTTGGGCTGAATGATTGTATGAGGGGATGGTAGACTATTTATATCCTGCCTTGGTTACTTCCATCTGCTCAATATACTTTTGAGAGATGTGCTGTTGCTGGGCTTCAAATTTTTTTTGAAGAATTGCCAGACTGAAATTTAATGCGCATCTTACCTAGTTTAGTCATCCAATGAATTTAATGTGGTGTACCACTGTATTAGATGGCAGTCATATTTTATTTATGGCTATGAACCACCCAAAATTACACTTTCAAACTCAAATCTCTGTGACTTTTGTAAAGATGACATCTTAGTTTTTGCCCTGAGATGTTATTGGCTAAATTCTGTATCATAGAAATTAAGTTGTGTGAACTTTTTACCAAAAAATCATTGACTTACGTTCTCCATTAGTGATGCAAGTTTTAACTCATGAATCTCATTTACAACGTGCTATTGAATCTTCAGGCACAAATCATGCTAGGAATGGTTCAACCTCCTAAAGTGGTACCTTCTACACCAACTTGAGCTTAATGAGTTGAATTTTCTGAGCTTTGAAGAAACTAAACTTTCTGGTACCTGTGACAGATGCCCAGCATTCAACAGGCTTCATCCCAACATTCTCAACAGTCATCACAGCTCGGACAACCAAATATCCAAGCTCCACAGTCATTAACCGTTCAGGCTGGAAGTCAGAGTGAATATGTTTCTCAGGCTCAGATTCCAGTTAGACAGCAGCCGCAGATCCAACCGTCCATTAGTCTGCCATCTGTTTCAGTTCCTCCGTTGGCTTTTCAGTCACAGTCCATGGCACCTGTGCAAGCTAAAGGAACATTGAATGCTCACGTGTCCCCTGCCATACCTTCTCATCATAACTTGCCTCCTCCCCCTCCTATTCCACAGCATTCAATTCTTCAGAGTCATATACCTATGGTCTCTAGCCAGTCACAACAATCTTTGCAAACCTCTGGAATTTTGCTTCAACCTCTACAGTCGCCTATGCCCCAACAACAGAGGCCACCTTCCATTCCGTCTTTTCCACAATCCCTGCACCCACAAATGCCTCCTGGCCTTGGTTTCCAGCTTGCAAGCGCGCAACAGCATGTTCTGCCACAGTCTATGTTCCATGTGAGCCGCCGGCATAAATTTTTAGGCTTATCGCAGGATTTGTAACACACTTGTTATATGGCTGAACGTGAATTGACAGTTGACTTCATCGTTTTCAGCCGGGTGTAACGGGTTCCTTTCCACTTGGGCAGCCTGCACTGCCTAATCAACCTTCGCATCAGCAGCTTTATCAGGTTTGCTATATCTGCATCTAAACAATTTATTGGTGGATCAAATATGCTTATTTGCTTCAAAGTATTATAAAGTGATTTCTCTTGATTGAATCATCTAAGTTTTTCAAAATCAAGTTTACCAAGCAAGCTTATTCAAGTCATTCCTTCTGTATCAGCTGTACACGTCAGTCCAGTTAACCCTGCAATGATGAAACCACGTTAACCACTTACTTTATATACACTGGGAAGAGAATCAGGATGGGTTTGTGTAGTTTTGGCTGGTTAACATAGGGCACTTGGATCAGGCGCTTGATCCAAAAACTTGAAAATCGAGTCGAATTAAATGAACTTGGTCTTATTCATGTTTCTCACACGACCACTGTCATTTGAGGAAGAAGAAGATGATGAGAGTGGGTGAGTAGTTCTTATTGACTCTCTGCTTCAGGCTACCTTTTCTTTTTCGTTTGATGGCAACAGTGTAAGCTGGTGCTGCAAAATGTGGAAACCGACAATGAGGAAGTGCTTGGGTTGGGTTGATCTTGGGGCCATATTTTGTGGCAATAGTGAATTGTTTCTTTATGGATGTTCTTGGTCATCTAGTAGTGTGTTTGGCCAACATAACGACTTACACCAATGGTTTGCAGGACCAGATGATACCGCGTCATCTAATTGCGCCTGGCATCTGTAGCGGTCAACCCAAAAATCGGGTGGAATGACTGGAATCAATGAGAATGGTGGTTGATTTAGTTAGAATTATTCAACCGTGGCGAATTGTCATATTCCCAAGTCTTCACTTGATATCTGGTCAATAAAAATTAATTCATTCAATCCTGAATCAGGCTCTTGGTTCCAGCCCTCGGATTGTTTGAAGTATGAACACTTAATTTCGTAATCTTTTTCCCGCACCTTCACCCTTGATTGCTCTTCTTACATTGGCTCTATAGTTTCCATTTCTATCAACTCCATCCGTTGGCTACTAACTTAGGGCATACCAAGGATAATATGAGAAGTACCCACCCCCCCTCTCTTGCTCTCCAAAAATCAGACTGTGGCAGACCCTTGGGGATTCTTGGACATTTAACGATCGATTTGGACTATTTGTGATGCTCACGATTACAATTCATCCAATCTTTTTTCCGAATGGAACCCTAGATTTACAAGAAACCAGACAGCTGCATTCGGGAAGTAGACAGAGAAAAAGCTAGCTGTTTTCTCAGAGGGCGGGGGCGGGGGGCGGGACCCTCCCGGTAGAAATCCACCATCAAAGTCTTGATTCTCATGGAAAACTCTTCTCATGTGTCCGAGCGACCATCGGAGAGGGACGGATAGGAATCCTTGTTGAGTCGCTCTTGTATGGGAACTCACCCATCTTTGGAGGATCCCCCTCAAGAACATAATGATTTCCAGAAACTATGGCAATGGTTATAGGAACATATTCTTTGGGACATATCTTCTTCTAGTGACTGCCCGTCCTCTTAATGCTGTATTTGCTTTTTTATCCCAGGGGGCATCAGTCATGGCGTCGGAATTCAGCGGCCAAGTTGGGTCGTCCGGCCAAGTAGAGAGAGCCCCATCATGGGCGACCACTGAAAGGGGAGCTGGCGGAAGCCTGCTGCCCGGGCCGCCGCCGCCACCGACGATGGGCGGCCAGCCTCTCCGGCCTCCACAGGTAACCAGCCCCGTCTCTGAGAAAGAGCTCTGGTTTTATGGGCTCTGATTGTATGGGGTCTTTTGTTGATGATTCTCTCTCTCTCTCTCTCTCTCTTTCTCTCTCTGGTGGCTACGCCATGTTTCAGCTGACAGCGGAGATGGAGCAGGCGCTGCTGCAGCAGGTCATGAGCCTTACGCCGGAGCAGATCAGCCAGCTTCCCCCTGAACACCGGAAACATGTCCTTCAGATCCAGCAGATGTACCGGAGATAGTTTTAGTGTCTTAATTGAGCAGTGATATTCTGCCTCTGTATGTCTTCTGGAGATGAGAATCTCTGCATTTAGGGCGTCCGTTAGAGTTGTATTCCTTCTCCGTGTTTTCTTCTCCAGGGCAGTCCCTTTCTAGAATTTCCTATCTACCCTAAACCCTATGTTAAATGAAAAGTGCAGATGAAGACCTGAGCTGGTGGCAGCTTTGACATTTACTGTGGATGCTTTCCTGATTTGTCTCCCAATTTTGTCCTGCTTTTTAGTGTTATACTCGGCCGTACTGTCATCTGTAGTTTGTTGGTTTTCTCTCTCTATCTCTCTCTCTCTCTCTCTCTCTCTCTAAAACGTAATCCTAAATTCAGATAGAAGACGATAGCTGACAGTTCTTCTAGTTGAGTGTGTGGAGGCTGGGCTGGACCAGATCTCCAGAATTTGGGAACCGACATCAAAGCTCAGAGATGAAAATAGATCGATGTCTGCCCTGTCCCATAATTCTTGTAGGTCGGGTGGTATAACCCATGTACTAGTTCCCTTCGCAAACTAATTTTGACATGAACATCTCTCTCTCTCTCTCTAGGTCTCCTCGAAGGCGGTGTGTAGTGTGATGGAGCATTTCACTGGCTGGGTGTGAGCCTAGTCTGGAGATAATGTGAAGAGTTTCTCTACAGATTGTGTGGTCCAAAGCAAGAACCAGCCAACTGAGACGGCTAAATATTTTGAAAACTTTTTTTCTGTAGAAAAGGTCTTCTTTTTATCGTCCTTATATCTCTCAAGAAATCCAAACCACCTTTATTTTATTTATTTATTTTATTAATATGGAATGATCTTGGCGCGTACTTCGCGACGTACGTAAAGGCTATCTGATTTAGTATCATGATAAGATACGTATCATTTCAGCTCAAAATGAATGGACAATAATTGAAGAAAACTCATCTGTGTAATCGCGTCAGGTATTTTTTTCTTTTTAATGTCTGGTTTTTCTAGCACCCTCCTCACATGAAATCATGCTTTTGGACAACAGAAATCGCACCATGAACAACCAAGGAAATCACATGAAACCAACTTGAATTGTTAGACATTGAAACTCAGACCCAAAGGGAAAGTTAGTGCAATGCTCACATCGATCAAATCATAGAGAGAGTAATATTTCTAATTTCAGAAGCGCTGAAACATCAATTTATCATGAGGATCATAGAAAAGGGGTAGGAACAGCTCAGAAACAGCATCCGAAATTGACATCTTTCCTTAAGTTATTCGATCATCGAACCGAAAGTTCCTTCGGCGGACTGTTTGGGCTTGAACAAGCGTGGGGTTTTGTTCCTTAACAAGCTCGCGCTTGTTACTCTGAGGAAAGTCCGTGCACAAGGAACCCGAAGATCATGGAAATATTAACACCCTATTAGATCCGGAAGATTGAAAGTCGATGGGTCTCTCGTTAGTCTTCGTCTTCAGTGAAAACTGTGGTATTCATGAAAGAAAAAGGTTAATCTCCAACCTTTTGGAATGGTGGGATAAGAGTCTTCTCTTCTCTGGGCAAACCCTCAACTCCCTTCAGTCTCTCCAGTGTCTCTTGGGGGTCGTCTTGATCCAATTTCTGTTCTCAAATCCCCCATTTTCGCTTAAACAAACACCTCTCGTGTAAATGAGAGTAGGATTAGGAGATGGATCTTATGAGAAGTATTATCCGGGCTGAGAAGCGCCCACCTTCAATCTACATAGCCCAGATGTTCCTTTCAAAGCACTTCCCTTCTAGGCCTCCCCTCTCGCTCCCCTTCCGTCGGCATGTCCACAGACCAACATAATATGTACCGTATGTATGCAGAGGAGGCAGGGCGAGCATGCATTAGCGAGAGAGAGAGAGAGAGAGGGGATTGGCAACTTTGTTAGGGCTGTGCAGAGGAGTTTTCTAATCTTCTTTACGTGTTCTTATACATGAATATACTAGATAGCAAGTTGTAAATATACTCCTCGAGCTTTGCGCCTCAGCGCTCACACGTGGATACTAATCCACGCGTGCACAGAAGTACGTGGTTGACCAATCAAATTTGCGTTGACACGGGTCAAACAGTACCATGCAGTCCGCTCTGTCTGATTACTGTTCATTACTTTCCTGCATCGCGTCTCAGTCCATCAGTGTGTTTGAAGGGAGAGAGAGAAGAGAAAAGTATAGAAAGGAGTGGGGGGATGGAAACAGGGCGGAGGAGTCTTCAGGTTGGTGTCGAAGTCAAATGAAGGCGTATACCAGCTTCTCATAGTCGGAGCGGTCCTTTCACATCTCTTCAAACCATCTCCGTCAATACTCCGTGCTTCACACTTCCGTGCTCTTTCCGGCCCTCGGAAACATTCGAACCGAGGAGATAACAGCTGGACGAAGAGAGAGAAAGCAGCCAGGCTTGTCGAGAAGGCAGCAGCAGTTGCTCTCCACTGCTCTTCATTCATTACACAGAGTACGAAATCCGAGCTCCACGCACCCGTCTCTCTCTCTCTCCATCTTCTCCTGATCTTTTCTTCTCGACCAGGCAGCCTGCAACCCAGTCTCTGCTTCATACGCTGAGCCATATTTCTCAGCAGCCTTCTTCCCCAACCTCCGGCTTCCTCTATCTCTGTCTATCGGTCTACGCTCTTTCAACTCTCTCTATCTGTCTAAAAAGATATAAATGTAAAAATACGATCTTTCTGTCAAGTGAGCAGTGAGGATCTACGGCTTATCGAGGGATCTTGGATTGTACGAGTAGCACGGGTTTCATGGGTCACCATCATCTCTGAGTCTGTGTGTTGGTGTGCACAATTTGGGCATCCTTTAACGTGTGTCTGGCCTTCCATAAAGCGCCCCCTGCCTGCACAATAGAGGCAATAGGCCTAGGAAAGCCCTAGCTTTGGGGCTACCCTTCGCTTCTGCAGTGAGGGGTTGTAGCAGGTGTACTTCCCCTATGCCCTAACCCTTAGCTTAGAGAGAGAAAGGAGAAAGACGAGGGAGAGAGCTGGGCGTAGCTGTAACATAGGGTCAGAGCTCTAGATGCTACTCCTTGAGATTGGTGAACACACGCTGCCCATATGAGACGAGATGTTCATGCGCCGATCCCGGGGCTGCCCCGACGTAGGGCCGCCCTCCTATGTCCCCATTCTCTCTCTACCGTCTTCTCTGTCCCTGTCTCCCTACCCTCTGTACACGAGAGTATTTTTAGTATATATATCTTTGATTGAGAGAAGTCACCTGGGTCTGGGAGATTACAAGGGTTTTGCACTGTGGATAAAGGGGGGAGACATTCACGAGGGACCACTGCGGATTCATGGTGGGGGCTTCCTTTTGGCGTCCTGGGAGCAGGTGGTGGTGCATCAAGAAGTGACGGATGGGGGACCGCCGGAGCTAGGGACTTGTTCCTCCTGGAAGCGTCCGTCTCCACCCTCTGCTTGGAACATGGCCAGTATCAGTTCGAACGTAGAGTTGAGTTCTTGTGGGGGCACCGACGATGACACAGAGACAGAGTCAATGAGTTGATCTCAGTTCCTGCGTGAGATCCTCCACAGAGAGAGAGAGAGAGAGAGAGAGAGAGAGAGAGAGAGGGAGAGTTAATTTCGTCCAGAACTTCAGATGAGAGAGAAAAAGATAGAGAGAGAGAGAGAGAGAAAGAGAGTTAATTTCGTCCGGAAGTTCAGTTGAAAGACAGTGAGACAGTTTCATCCATACCTTCGGACGGGAGAGGGAGAGAGGGTGAGAAGATTTCATCGAGAAGTTCGGACAAGAGTGAGAGAGAGAGAGAGAGGGTGAGATAATTTCATCCAGACCTTCGGACGAGAGAGTGGGAGGGAGGAGAGAGAGAGAGAGAGAGAAAGGGTGAGGAAATCTCATCCAGAAGTTCGGAATCTAGTTTCCTCCAGAATTTCAGATGAGAGAGACTTAAATAATTTTATATCAATAACTTCCGATATGAGAGAGAGAAGGACGAAGTGTAGCCTAATTGCATCCAGAAGTTTACCAGTGAGAAGGAGAGATTAAGGGGGGAGGAGGGGGGGAAGGGGGAGAGAGAGGGAGAGAGAGTTTTAATTTCATCTAGAGCTTAGAGTTACTCCGCCGGACAAAAGTTTAAAGAGTCCCCCTTGGCCTATGTCAACTGACGAACGTTCTTTCAACTGGTGAGGATTCCCCACTCTTCGTCATGTAAATCTAGTCAACATGTTTAGGGGGTCATTCTCTATTTTCCAAACGATTACACCTAATGAAATATATATTTTGCGAGAAACAAATAACCAATAACCGGTCAGCGGACGAAACGAAATGATAAGCAGTATTCCATGCTTTAGAAATCGTCGAACTTTTTCCACGAGTGTCCATCAAACGCGGGTTAAGTGTGATGAACTCTCTCTCTCTCTCTCTCTCTCTCTCCCTCCTCACTAGAAATCTCTCTAGACTAGTATACTCCTAGGCCCGAGCCCAGCCGTGCTTGGATTTTCTCCTCATTTGATTCCACCTCCCCGCCGAATTTTCCTATTATTATTATTTTCTGAAGTTGGTCACCCTATTTTTTCTTCACCTGTTAAGGCCTCGTCGCTGAATTCAGAATCAGAGAGCTCTCTCTTTCCGTCTCTCTCAAAGAACATTTTCAAAGCAGTAAATGTCTGTAGTATTGCCTCGCCAAATACATGGGCTACTCTTAAGTTGGCCATACTCCCCAAGGCCTCGGATCATCTGACTAAAGAGTCTATGATGAAACCATGCTATCTAAAATTTATTAGCACCACTGGTCCGAGTGTTTTGGACAGTCGATTTTATGCATCAAGTTTAATTAAATGTGTCATTTGAGATCTTACCAATTTAGGAAGGGAGCCCAATAGAAAGGTCTTGTAAGGGATCAAACTGATTATTCGGCCGATAAAAAGTTTGAACTTGGCCTCAATTAAAGTAAAAAAGAGAGATTTTGGTGGTTACTTCAAGAATCAACCTAATTGGTCACTTTATGCCTCCAATTTCAAGTACGTTTAATTTGTTACTTATTGGACCCATTTGGAGTGTCATATCTTCATGCTGAGAATTTGGTTCAAGAACTAGCGTAATTGGTCGATTTTTTGTTCTTTTATAATTTCATATCGTTCATTTAATGTTGCATTAAGCCCACGAAGAGTTTCAAATTTTATTTTTTAAATTGGGGTGTGCTTGTTGACACTTGAAACCTCAAAAGGAGAAGAATTTGTTTGATTTAAGTTGTTGAATCAATCATGGTTCAATATTCAATCGTGCTTCCACACATCATGAATTTAAGAATTCCAATTACATCTGAAAGAGGGCACTAAGATCAAATCCTAGTCTCCGTCGTTGTTTCTCTAGCGACAGTTCTCTATCCTCTAGGGAATGACACTAATTGAGATCAGCCGGCCCCAAACAAGATTTACTGCTGTGTATGTATGACAATGGAATCGTCGAGTTGACTTCAGAGGGTAAATAGGCCTTTTAGGCTAGTTATCATCATAAAGCGCGAGAACTTGTTGCACGCAATCTGACTGAAGTATTTTTTAGTCAAAGCATTCTTCATGCAGGCTAATGAATACCGGTAATAGCACCGTTAGGCACAACCATCAGAGAGAGAGAGAGAGAGAGGGGGGGAGGGAGGGGGCGAGGAAGAGATGAAGCAGGGGAGATGGAGTGGGGGAGAGGGGGTGTTAAAGAAAGCTGAGGAAGAGGAAGAACTAGTGAGAGAGAGAGAGAGAGAGAGAGAGAGAGAGGGATACTCTTGGGAGTGCAGTCGTAGCCCAACTATTGAAAACCACCCTCCCGACACAGCACATCAAGTTGTGTTGTAGACTGACCGGCCGCCCGCCTCGACCAGACCTGTCTAGCGCAGGGTGCGTATTCCAATACAGACGATAACACGTGAGAAGTTCCCGTTGGATCTCCTGTCGGATTTCCCCATCCTCACACGTGGTGACTCCAATGAATGCTCAAGCCTACAGGAGTTCCCTCTCCCCTCTTCGTACCTCTTTTTTAATCTCTATCCTTCTCATTTGTCCATCTCACTCTCCGTGTGTCACTTTGTCACTCTTGGCCCGTCCCCATGCTCTCCGTGTATCTATCTTTTGGTTCTGAACTTCTCTCCTTTCTGTGGTCCGTGTGAATTCTCTCTCTATTCCCCCCGCCCCACCCAGTCTCTCTCTTTCTCTCTCTCTCTCTCTCTGTCTCTCTCTGTCTCTCTCTCAGAGTTCTACCTTAAAAAAGGACGTCTACATCGCTAAAGCCGCAAATGTGCTTATCCCACAAATGTGATACTATTTCCCATGACCTTTCATTTCGGCGAAAAATCACTTAAGGAATTAAGAGCTAAACGGAGAAGTCCTCTTTTTACTCTTTTTGGCCCCCTCCGGTTTCTTTCCATCCTCTCTCTCTCTCTGTCTCTCTAGCTTCATTGTATCCCAAACGTTATTATTATTTTTCCTTCCTCCCCTCTTCCACGAAGCCCCAACGCAAGGGAAAAACGATGCGATGCAGAGTTGGGCTCGGGAGATCTACATGATCCCCACAGTACGGCTGAAGAGATACGAGCTTTGAAATACCCAAAAGGTCTTCTTCAAGATTCATGAAGACAGTTCATACTCTTCATTGATCTCTCTTCCCTCCTCTTGTTATTCGTTTCTCCTCTCTCTCCCTCTCTCTGTCGTCATGGACAAGACCGCTTATCCTCTCCATCGAGCTCTCTTCCTCTTGTTCTCCATCCCACTCTCTCTGCTCTATGAAGAATCTATAGTCAAAGGCGAGATATACACGAGGATGCATTGGTTTCTGAAGACAGTTCTTCCATGACAGTCTTGGCTCATCCTCCGATGTGGTCTTCGACGTGGGATTACCTTCACTGAGCAAGAGGCTACACGACGTTTCGCAAAGATGACTACATGAGCAATACCCACATCAGATTCGAAATTCTCCGACTTTTGGATCGTCGGAATAAAGGGTTTATGAACTTTCATTGATTTTGCCCAAGTAACCAATAAAAACGAGAATTATTCACTAGTTCTGGTTTTCTGTTGAGGAGTGGTGCATATGATTGTGGGGTGAAGAACTTCAATATGAAGTAATCAACTTGTTCTTGAGATATTTTGCTGATGCATGTGCTGTGAAGAAGAAGGAAAAGGATACAATATTTCTTCGGCATAATCAGAATCCTCTTCTTTTCAATTTGATGATAGACTACCACGATGTTTCTCATAAAATGCTCACAAAATACGGAGAATATTCGCAGTTGACTTCTCTCAGTAAGAAATTCCATAAACGTCACTTCAAAGCGGGGAAAACTCATACGATATTGTAAAGTATTTCCATTGACTTCTAACTAGAAGTCAGCCTTCAACAGCCTCATGAAATTAAGAACGTACCTCGTCTACACTCGCTAGTTATCTTGTCTACTCTTGCCCCCGTGCTCCACACCTCTTGTACCGTCTCTTACAAGTTTCCTAATATATTATTATTACTATTATTATTTTATTATCACTTAAATTTTATCAGATGATTCTTACCTTGCACTACTGATGACATATAATTATGGTATTAGGACCAAATTTTGGTAATACACTCTCCCCAAGCTAATGGCCGGGATTTCCTAGACAAGAGAGGGGAGAGAGAGAGAGAGCAAGAGAGAGCATTAACTACCCCATACAGTAAAGAGCATTAGCTTCCCTCGCCTCCATCATGGAGAATTCTTGACCATTTCACTCATCCAAGGCCTCCCGCTGTACGTTCATAAGGAACCTAAAGCTCAAGAGCATCTGACTCAAACTGAGAAATATCTTCAATGAAATTCATCATCCTCAACTGTGCTTATCTGGTTTCCTGACATATCTTAAATTAGTTTATCCCTTGTAATATTCTGTGATCGTCATCTTCCTCTCCCCCCCCTTTTCGTCTCTCTCACTCTCTCTTCCTCCCCTCCTTTGAAGATGAATGGGGGATACTTATAAATATTCTTCCTCCCCTCATGTGACCATTTCGATCGGACTTTTGGTGGAAAAGTATTCCAGTAAGAGAAAGAAAGACGTCTCCTTCAGTCTCCTGGGAAAGGCTAGCTAAGATGGTTATGTATTGATGCAGTTAGGTCATATAGATGGGGTACCTATGTATACAAACGTGAGTGAATATTCAAATGGTTCGGGAAGATGATTCAGAGATGCCCATTCATATGGTCAGGTTCTCCACTAACTAAATACTAACCTACGGGAAGAAGAGAGAGAAAGTGGTAGATAGAGGAAGGCTGCCAAGCGAAAGCTAGGATGAGCCGCAGAACTTACGTACACAAGTCTTCAGAAGCTGGAGCTTTAATCCCTGGGCTATTAATGGCCATAACTTGGGGCCCTGGGGACCAGAGGCCCCTCGAAGCTCGACGTGTAAGCTTCAGAACTCTTCCCGCCCCTCTCATTCTCTAGGCCCTTTCTCCTATTGCACTAGCACGGTGGGAACAGGCTGCTGTTGTAGAGTACAAGGCACCCATTTATAGAGAGAGAGAGAGAGGTGTGGCTTGGAGACTGGTTTGAGACAGGGTAACAAGGACGAGGTAAAGACAAGGAAAAGTGGCCGAAAGAATCTTTGTCATACATAGTGGAGTCCGATGGTTAAGCAGGGTTAGGATCTCCCAGTCGATCTGGAATACCCCCGGGGACCACCTGCCAAACGCAGTCGTCAGTCATCCCCTCCACTCCCCTCAGACCAGAGACAAAGCTACTACTGCGTCGCCCGACTATCCTATCTGATGAAAAGGAAAGGAAAGAAAGAGACAGGAAGAAAAACAGAAACAGAAGGAGATAGACGGAGGTAGAGAGCGAGAGAGAGAGAGTGCATATAGAGAAAATAAGGGGGAAAAAAGCGTTCTTTACTCTCATTTCATTGAGTTTCCGGTTGGATTTTGCTCTGCAGATTCCCCATCCACAGTCTTACACCCCTCCTCCCCCCCCCCACTCCTCTAACGCTTGCTTTGCTTCTCAAGAAGGGAGAGGGTTCTGTCCATTTACTCCTGAACGGGATCATGTGAAGTGGGTGGGATATAATGTGAAAAGGTGATGGCATTCCCTCTCTCTCTGTGGACATGATCAAAAAGGATCAGTGGGAGGGTCGGAACTGCGAAGGCCATAACCATGGTTTCCAATGGCGCTCTCCCTGCTCGTCGGAGGCCGGCCACTCTCCATAACTACGTGATTGAGGGAAGCGCCTAAACGGACTCGATTCGCCTCAGCAGCGCCGCCAAAGCTTTGGGGTTGCGAGTGAGGGCTGCCAGCGAGGACGCGTCCCAGGAAGTAATCACCAGTGGGCGGCGGTGGCGGTGGCGGCGGCGGCGGCAGCTGAAAGGGAGCCTGGTAGGGGAGAGCGCGGGGAGAAGCCTGAGGCGGGTACGCGTACTGCTGGAGGTGCGTAGGCGGTGGCGGTGGCGGCGGCTGCGGCCTTGTCGGGAGCATGGGGTACACTGGTCTGAAATGCAGGCATGTGTCTCCCACCCCTCCCCCACGTGGGAATGATGCCACGGCCTGCCCGCTCCCTCCGAAACTCAGATCTCTCAGCCTGTGAATTCCATGACGAACGAACGATTAGCTTCGTCTAGCCTCTTTCTACCTATCTACTACATCTATACATTACCACAGCCAGTACAGTACAAGATGATGAAAACGAATGCAATTATCCAACCACAGCACAAAAAGGAGCGTAGAAGGGCCTTCAACGAGTAGGTGGTGTAGCTGGTGGGCTACGAGAGTATATTCTATGCTAGAGAGCGAAAGAGATAGATAGATAGATAGATAGATAGATAGATGGTGAGAGAGAGAGAGAGAGAGAGAGAGAGGAGGAAATGGAGTCGCGACACGTACCCCATGTGGGCGCCGACGGTAGCAAAGCCGTCGTTGCTGAAGACGAGCTGGCGAGCCCGGTTGAGGGTCTCCGTCTCCCTCTCTGAGTCGTCAAGAGCACAACCGAATTTAGACAGTCGGAAGAGGGAAAGATCAGTTGATCTGTGATGCGTATGTGAATGCAGTTGAAGGAGATCTACGAAAGATGTGATTTTTTTTGGATACTTGATATGGGTTTGTGGGTTTGTGGAGTTGATCATCTTCTTGCCTTGGCGATGACGATTCATGTGGCCGCCGAGGGCTTGGGACTTGCAGAACTTGAGGGAGCAGAACCTGCACTCGTATACGTTGCCGCCCTCCTCCTTCCCTTCCTTCCCACACTTCTTCTTCTTGAACCCTGCATTGAAACCTCAGCATGAAGGTCCCTTCTCCTTGGTGTAATAATAGAACAAAACCCTACAGAAACCAGACCAAAGTCACCGCCTCGCCCCAATGGCGCACGATCAAAATGCAAACCCCATCTCTCTCTCTCTCGCTCTCTCTCTCTCGCTCTCTCTCTCTCTCTCTCTCTCTCTCTCTCTCTCTCTCTCTCTCTCTCTCTCTCTCTCTCTCTCTCTCTCTCTCTCTCTCTCTCTCTCTCTCTCTCTCTCTCTCTCTCTCTCTCTTTCTCTCGCTCTCTCTCAGTCGCTTTCTCTCTCGCTCTCTCTCAGTCGCTTTCTCTCTCGCTCTCTCTCACTCGCTCTCTCTCTCTCAATCTATCTATGTGCTCTCTCCCTGTCGCGGGTGTGTGTGCGAGTGTAAGGGGGGACGGGGGGAGGGGAGAGGACATCTTACTGGTGCTGTTGGCAGAAGTTGCAGTGGTGGTAGAGCTCTCCTCCATGGTCTGCTTCCCATATTCTTCTGGCAGGTTGTTGAGGTCCAAGGGGCTCCCTTCAGATCTCCTGATGAAGACCGCCATGAAACAGATGATTAGAGACTCCCGCAGGAGGGAACGGAAAAGGAGATGGGAGAAAGGAGGGCCGAATGGGGACTCTTACATCGCCTTGAGTGGTAAAACAGGGGGAACTTCGGCTCGAGGGTGCGGAAAAGAAAACTTAGAGACAAAGGACTGCTGTTCGAGACAGCGCCATAACAGACCGACTGTGACAGTGGGTGAGGGAGAGAGAGAGAGAGAGAGAGAGAGACGGGCGAGGGTTTGGAAGTTCTCTTCCCGTTCTCTCAGCCCAGCCGTCACAGCATGAAACCCTTTTTTTCATCTCTCCCTTAGTTCGTCTCCTTTTAAATAATTTATATTTCTTATTGCTCATGGCCGTGTAAGATTAGAAGATGCATTGGTTTCTGTGACTGCCGGACGACGGAGGTGCTCGAGTCTTTAATAGAGATAGAGATAGATACAGAGAGAAAGTGAGAGAGAGGACGAGGTCTTAGAAACTGGCTGGCTTCCTACAAACCCTAGCCTATCTACCCGTCCCTCGGCTGTCCCTGGTGCAGAGGTCATTGTATGTCCAAGTGATAGAACTGATGAACGCATGAGGCCTCCCGAGGGAATGAAGAACCCATGAAAGCCTCCCACAGAGCCAAAGCAGACCGGCTGCACCCCGGCCGTCAGATAGAGCTCTTCCCAAGGCCTCCTCTCAACGCCTTCCACAGCCTCCTCCCCCTCTCTGCCGCCGACTTGTCGAAAATGAGGCGGCGGTGATTAGGGTTCTGCGGAGGATCCGGCAGTGCCTTAATCATGAAAAAAGATTTGCCCATGGAGATGGCGATCTCCGTGTCCTTTTGGCTTGTTCTAGCGCCGTGTGAACGAAGGGAAAAGATGGAGAGAGGAGAGGGGGTGTGAGCTCAATAATACAACAAGAGCAGGAGGGGCAGAGAGCAGCGTGCTGCAGCAGAAACAACAACAACAACAACACGGCCCTTGAAGGCAATAAAGACAAGGGCACCCCTTACAAAGCCCTGCTGCGGATATTTAGTTAGGAAAGGTGGAAGCTTGCCCGGCCCTACTCTAGAAGACCTAATTCACAAGTGGCCCCAGCTTGTTCTGGCTAGAGAGAGAGAGGGCGAGAGAGAGACGTAGGGATAGAGAGGGCGAGAGAGAGACGTAGGGATAGAGAGGGCGAGAGAAAGACGTAGAGATAGAGAGAGAGAATCTAATCAGCAATCTCTGTCTGAACTCCTGTGAGACACATGCACCCTTGGACCCTCCACCTCTTCTGATGCTATCAAACACATTTTATCTCCGTTATAATCAACATCATTCATCCTCCTCAACTCCATAACCATCCCGTTACTGCCGTTTCTCTTGAAGCTCCTTCCTAAGTTCTACCCTAACTACTCTATCTTCATCGTCGTCGTCATAAGTTTAATACGTTTATTGCTACTTTCTCCTTGTGTCCATCCACTCTTTGGACATGGTTTTTCTTTCGTAGGGTGCAACTGTGGTGAGCTCTCCATTCCTCCTCTGAGCCGGCCGCCTTCAATCATCTCTCATGGAGTCTGCCCATCTGTCTGCTCCTCATCAAGAGCCCAACTACTTCTCTCATTGAAGGTTCCCTTCAACTTCCTACTGTCTGATGGGGCTCCAGGAATCTCCGACCCGTTCAATCCGACCAATGAACAGTCAATCCCAGCCCAGCAGATGATAGAACGACGATGGGGAATTGCAATATCTGACAGTGAACATCCCCGATAGTTCTTCATTTGGGAATAAATTCACCAACTAGGGCACTGGCACTGAACGGTACATATGCTTTGAGAAAGACCCAAAATGGAAAACATCGTCTTTGATCAATTATTAAACAAGCAGGAGATTCTAAGGGGCATTATAGGGGGGAAGGTTGGCTGATGTTACCCAGCATGGAGTGGCTTGGCTTATCGAGGCATGAGCTGTCTACTATCGCTGCGAAGTTTTCCATGTTTAGAAAATAAAATAAAAAATAGACGGAACTCATTTAAGGATTTGCAGGTAGCTGATGATCCTCTCTTGAGCAGACTTGCACATCTGAGGTTTTCTAATAAGTAATCACGAATAACCAACTTGAAGGTCTCTAGAAGATAGGGATCTTGTCCAGTGATGTCCATATAGAAATGAAACGATTAAATGTGGGGGTGAAAAAAATGTTATTAAGCGAAATACTTCATGTAGTTTGGCTTGCACCGTTGGATTTGACTTCTAAATGGAGAGAGAGAGAGAGAGAGAGAGAGAGAGAGAGAGAGAGAGAGTTATATTGGTCCTGATTTTCTTCATCGCGCAGCCTTAGACGAGGGGTTACTGGGATTCGGTGGGATATTGTTGAAATCCAAATCCGAAGTTTGCGTCACGACGTTTGCATAACAAATTGGATTTTTTTAGAAATAGAGATCGATAGATATATAGAGAACGAGCAAGAGAGAGAGAGAGAGTAATAGTAATTCATCACTTCATAGATATGATCCTCATATTTTCGAAGGGCTTGTTTCCACCTTCAGTTTAGGACGATTATTTCATATCCTCAAAGCATAAAACCATTATACGATCGACAAAGATACATTTTTAAGGATTAAATTTTTGGAGAAGTCATTGAAGGGATATGAAGAAATTATATGGGATAACTAGGAGGAAGGTACTAGTCTTGATGTCTTTCAGCTACTAAAAATTATGATTAGAGAGTTTAGTGATGACGACCAAGCTAGAGCATTGTATAGGCTAGTTCATTGGTGGTTGATTATACATTTGTATTTGTTGTAGAGTCCTTAGAGTTTCACAATATTAGAAGCAGTCAACTTAGAAATGAAAATATTATTGTGTCATATATGTAGTTGATTTAGTATTAAAGATCATGATTTGTCCCTTTTCCTCAGACTTAACAATATTCTACACTATGATTTGTCATTCCAATGTGTATATTTATTTCCTGATCTTTCTTTGGCTATTTTAATTTTACCACCATAGGTAATTAAGGCTGAGTTTTCTCCTACTTCAAGCTCAAGGAACTTAGGAGTGTTATTCATCACTTGTCTTCTCCCTTCTTCACTCAATACTTTATAACACATTTATTCAGTTATCAGAATAGGATCCATTTTTAAGATTTGGCTCCTCAATAGTTACTATTCATTACTTAGGCCAACAAGTAATTTAAACTCTTTATCTTCTTGAAGGTGCCTCATGTCTTTTTTTGATCATCTAGACAAGACCAGCCCCTCATACATGGAATGAATCTAACTCATCCCACAAGCTTAATAAAGTTACAAAATAATTGACTAACATTGACCCTTGTTTGGGCTTGTGAATATTAAAGGTCAATTGATAACATCTCATTACCCTCTCAATGACCAACATTTCCTCAAACGTTTTCCACATGTCATATATCCTTTGCTTGTGTACGATCGTTTGCCAGATTTTTGAACTTCTGAGTTTGAGATCCATGACACAACTAAGCTATTCTCACGAAACCAAACCTCATATTCTAGATCTATTTTATGTTTGGTTCCTTGCCTAAACAAAGTATGTGTGAAATTTAATATCCAGCTCCGATATATAATTTTGCAGTAGCAGTCCACGTGGCATAATTATATTTCATCATATTTATGCAAGTAATTTTTAGATTTTATCCTAAAATTGAAGAGTGAACCATTGTATTCGTGTGAAATTATTGGTTGGAATTTCCACAGAAATATCTAATGACAAGATACCATTAATCTTGTCTTGTGTCACTGCTCTTTCTCCTAGATTTAATAGCTTCAGCACACTGATCAGGTGTCTAGAGTGTTCAATTACTCAGATTGAAAGTGTGGAATTAAATCAGGGGTCAACCATTCCCGAATTGATCAAACAAATAAGGAATACAACTATGACCAATAACAAAAGTTACGTGATGAATCTTGTATTTTAGTAGCGGATATCTTCAAAACACATTATATTGCAATCTTCTTAAATAAGATGATTGATAGTCATAAAACCAATTTCAAGGGACTTGAGGAATTTTTCCACACACTTGATACCATATGATTGACCTTCACATACTCGATGATACCTATTTTGAGGAGAGGACAAGATCAAACTGAGCTGGAATATGCCCTACTCCAATACATTTTAAAAGGCAATAGAAGGAGACTAGTCAGCAAGAACAATAGTACAAGGAGATCAATCAGCAGGACACCAATGTGATAAAGCAGGCTGGAAGCCTAGAGAGACCAAGAGAAAGAGAGGAATGAGAAAGGCAAGAGAAAACTTTTCTTTTTCTATTACAATAGTTGCCCTAGGTTAAAGAGTGAGCTCCCTCAATTATAAAAGTTGAAAAAGACAAAAAAACGAGACCCATTACCGGAAATCTCTCCATGAGGATGAAAATGTCATCAATGATATATTTCAAATTAGTTTGGACACATCTAATTTGGTACCATTATAGTGTTATGATATGCCTACTTGTATTTGAGTAGTCAACTACAATATATGAAGCCAGATACTGCCTTTGCACCCATCAATTAGAGAGAGAGAGAGATACATGGATTGGGGTGTGCGAGAAGAAAATGTCTCACATTTAAATAAATATCTTCTAAAAAGTTACCTCAAAATTAAATTATGTATCAGATTCATTAGTGATATTGAGCAAATAACAAGTTAGTTGCTTATTTCATTGGAGTGTGCTTCCACCTATAACAAAACAAGGTTGTTGCATAGTCATTTAAGGTAACTTCGCAACACTTAAGAAAGGTCTGGGTCTGTGGCAACTATTTTCAATTTTCTATGTCTAGTTCATGCCATTTAGTTAAAAAGTAAAAATCTCAAATGATGGGTAAAATCATCAAGCTTTTTTTCCACCAACATTATTCTAAGTTCAAAGTTTCTGCAACTTGATAATTTCTTTACTTTTGGACTCTTATTTGGGGGAGGGGTTGATGAGTTAGTCATATAATAAAAAACTAATAACTGAATGGGCATAGTACTGAATCTAGTAGTAGGAGCTCGAGGTATTGGTTTAGATAATACAATCAAATGACAAGATTTACCTGTAATGTGTCAAAATATGGGATAAGTGTGTCTATTTCATTGATATTCTACCAAACTTTCTAATACAACCAACAAGTGAAGCAAATGATTGACAAAGTAATCTAAATCCAATGAAAATGCCTGATTCATCAAAAGATTGAAACTGGTAGATACGATTTGAGTGTTAGCTCATCTCCTCTGTCTGCACCACGTCAAAGCTTGTAAACCCAATATCAACCAGTAGTTTGAGCCAGCTATCATATATTTGGTTTAGAAAGGTTATGACTTTGGTAACATTGTCAGTGAGAAGTTGATCATGATATGCAACCCTTTATCTGTCCAAAATTGTTCTTTAGCTTACCATATTTGTCCATCTCCTACTCACATGCTGGTAATTAGGAGCATCCCACATCAGTGATAATCTGAAATAGCGAGAGATTTCATTCACATAAAAACCCAGACCAACATTCCAACTTAGGAATATTCAATAAAAGTTTGTAAAATCCTTGCCTTGAGGTGAAGCCTGTGTCCACTCGTTTGAGATTTAGAATATGTCAATACAAATCATCAGAGCTTCTAACAAGGTATTTCCAAAAGCACATGCGCAGGCATCAAGAGGAGCTTGATATCATTCAATTGGCCATAAAAATTGAAGTTAAGAGTATGATTCAAACCAAAGTTAATGTCTAGATATGTATACACATACTAATCCAATCAGTTAGATTATATAAATTTATATCAACCTGTAGCCACAGGTGAACAACGAGTTAATAATCCATATCCAAACTAGAATGTAGGAGGCTTGCTTGTAAGGATGATGCTGACACATGGACATAAGAGGACAATTTCCGCAGTAAAGTATTCCTCTGCAATGTTAAAAATCAAGATGAATGCAATCGCATTGCACAAGAGTATATCAGAAAGGATTTCTATTAATGGGAAAAAAAATATGCATGGCCAACAGTATCACCGGTAACACATTACAAGAGAAACAAGACTAATATGACTTCAGTGAAAGACATCCAAACCAGGCCATTTTTGCCAACTCAAGCACCTGAACACAGCAGTAGAGACATTTTATTGTGCCTGATAAGGTGGGAGGGGAAAGCTACATTCTATTACAAGACCTTGTAGAACTATTAGGACCGTGAGAAGGCAGTCACCCTTCTGTATCAAGATAAGCAGGGCAATCCAACAAGAGGGCATTGGCCAAAATAGAAGAAAGGCATAACCGGAGACGAAGGTGTTTAAGAGGCAACTGTGAGTCAACGGCCCAGCTTTCTATATTCCTCTTCCGATGCATGCAATCAAATAGATATGGAGAATGCATGAACAATTTAACCTTATAGAATTCTTCATGAACAAATTCCTGCGTACGACTTACAGATGTTGAAAGATTTTTTTTTTTGAGGTATTTCCGTTAAATTGATAGATCATCAAGTATGTATATCTGAAGTATAGTGCCTGAACAGCCAGAGATCCTATAAGTACCCATAATCCAATTGTAGCAGCTTCAGATATCTCAGACACAACTGGACAAAAGCACTACCCACAAGCCGTCTTCAAAAGCCCATCTACGGTTTTCAAAGGGACGTTCAATAGTTAAAGAATCATTTAAATATGAAAGGAACTTCACCACCGGAGAAAATAATAACAGCAGTTATTGGTTCAACAAAG
The DNA here is from genome assembly GCA_902729315.2 of Spirodela intermedia. Taxonomy (NCBI): domain Eukaryota; kingdom Viridiplantae; phylum Streptophyta; class Magnoliopsida; order Alismatales; family Araceae; genus Spirodela; species Spirodela intermedia. The sequence goes on from LR746272.1 coordinate 6,749,438, forward strand.
GGTCAATACATGAGCCAAAGCCATCTCAAAAACAGGATACAAGAAACGAGTGCCTCTGCATTCAAATTTCACGTAATGAAGACCTGTAATCCGATACTTTGCTGGTATTCATACAAATACGTTATGTGCAGGATTACATTCACTGTACATATGAAAAATTTGAATCAAGGGGAAAAATATTGACAATATCAAATAAAACTACCAAAAAAACTGATGTTTTATCATCAGTGTTCCAAAGAAGTAACAGGAATTTGACAGCTTGCAAAATAAACAAATAAAAAAATCAAATTGAACAGTTGATTTTGTTCTTTGACAGTTTGCGTTTTCCTTTATGCTTCTTCTTGCCCTTTGCCATAAAAAGCTGCTCGCCCTCCAATTGAGCCTCCTCGTGCATTTTTCCCCAAAGTTCATCAAATAGGTGCTGAAACTCCTCTTTAAACCAGCAATGAATTTCAGACCGAAGCAATTGAGGATTCTTCCTCCAGACCTCACATAAGATCGCCCGCCTGTCGATTATCACATTCCCCAGCTTCATCTTCTTAAGCAAATTGAAGACCCTGCTCTGACCCATGGACTCAGGCCTCAAGATGATCGTCGGTGAAGCAACAAGATATCTCTGGATAGATCTCAAGCAGGGCAACACTCCTCCCTCCAACAAGGCACATGCAAAGATGGAAATACGAACCATTTCATTTTCTGCTGGTATACCATGCAAAGGAAGCTGCCAAAGATGCGGACCGAAAATTGGGCTGACCCAGCACAAGACCTGGTCTTTCAGAGAATCATAGCAAGGCCTTGGTTCCAAAAGAGGTGCAGAGAAGTTGCAAAGGGCACTAGCATACTTGACGAGCCACTCTGGCTTCACTGCAGTTACACCGTGCAGATATGGTCTCTTGGTACAGAGCAGCTCAGTGTACACTAAAAATTCTGGTGGAGTATGAGAAACAGAAGAACCAGGGTGAAGAAAAACAGTTTCTCCCAGGGCACAGGACTGATATCTAGCGGCTCTGACTTTATAGTCCTTATCGGAAGACTTTGGATATGCATGGATACGTTTTGCCACCATGTCTGCCCATCCAGCGCATATAGCTTGCCCCACGAGTTCTTCCTCCTTCATAAGAAGGGGTTGGTTGCCTGGAGCATACCAAGCAGATTCCACATCCTCTGCGCTTCCATAACACCATGAAAATTCCTCATCAGAACCACCCAGATGGAAAATCAACTCGAGTAATTGCTTTCTCAACTTAGACATTTCATCCATAGTTTTGAAATGCAACATGTTCTTCCTACAGAATTCCACCTTTTTCACTTTTGTTCCTGCTATATCATGCAACTGTAACAAATATGATACACTCAGTGCATCACTGTTATGATTTCTAAATCTAGCATGGTTCTGTTTGCCTGCTGCTTCTGGTTTTCCCAGCCTTTGTTTCTTGCCATCTCTCTCTCTATCTCTATCCAACTCAATTGTATCTTCATTATTATTACCCTCAGAGGGAATAATAAAAGGATTGTGAAAGCTTAATGCAGCTGCAGCAGCAATTGCATACCCAAAGACCAAGTTAGCTCTAGAGTAACCTTGTTGCAGTCTCATAATTCGTACGAATGATAAAAGCATGCGAGAATGACGGGGACTCATTGGATACCGTGACATCGCCCTTCCAACATGTGTCAGACATCCTTCACTATCAAGTGCCTCCAGAGCTTTTAGGCAACGATCAGCTTCTGAAAGAGCAGTAGGCAGAGGTGGAGTTGGGAAAGGAAAATTCGCAACCTGGAAAACATGAAATTATGTGTTAAGGAGAAAAAGTGAAAAGTGTCTGCAGAAAACAAAGCACAACAAAAAAAATAAACATCCTTAATTACCTTATTAATACCCATAGACTTCATGAGGAGAACAACACCGGCGACGGGTACTTTGGTAATTTCAGGAGAGGAGAAATCAGCAAAAACATTACTAAAAATTGCAGATGAATACAAGCGGTAACAGTGTCCAGGCCCTGTCCTACCAGCTCTTCCAGCTCGTTGAGCTGCAGATGCTTTACTTATCCACTTAACTTCATATGCTGCCATTCCATTCCGGTAGTTATAATTCTTCACCTTTTCTCTGCCTGTGTCAACAACATACTTTATACCTGGAATGGTTAAAGAGGTCTCAGCCACATTGGTAGCAACCACTACAAGCCTCTGACCTTCGGGCGCATCTTTAAAGACACGAAGTTGCTCATCAGCTGGTAGCATTGCATAAAGAGGCAAAACATATAGACCACTATACATGTCACGAGATTTTGCAGCCGATTCCCTATCACAATTATCCTCAGACCTTAGATTGCTTCCCCCATCCGCAATGGCCTCGAAATGAGCCTTGAGTGATGCAAGACTCCGGGGCTCACTAAGCAAATCCAATACAGAGTTGGATTCCTCTATAACTTCTTCTTCATCAGACTCCGAAGAACAAGAATAGTCATCATCTTCCTCATTTTGAGAGATAAACTCATCAAGCATTAAGTCATGTGAGTTTCCACCGATTCTAAATCCATCAGTAATCCCTTCCTCATTCTCCTCAAGGATTTCAGTGATACCATTATTCGCCCTAATGTCCGTGTTGCTTGTTTTGTGTAATCCTTGTGATTCTTTGCGTAGCTTTTGGCACAAGTATTCAGCTTCGCTCTTCCCAGTCACAAAGACAAGTATTCCACCAACCGGAAGAGTCCGATGAATCTGCATCACCTTCTTTGAAGCAAGTCTAATATAATCCCCATAATCCCCCTTTTTTGAGAAGTGAATGGTCACAGGGAATTGCCTTGTTGGAACCTCTAGAACAACCGGTGGGTCATGAAATAATCTTCCATCTGAAATGAAGTCTTCAACACGCAGTGTAGCACTCATGAGAACAAGCTTCAATTGAGTTGTGACATTTTCAGAGCTTGTTTCTAACCCTTTGTGCATCTTCTCTTGCTGCTCCATAAATAATTTCTGCATCCAACGCATACAGCATACACAAAAAAAGTTATGAGGCAATAATTTTTGTGGGAAATTGAAACTTTTACAAGAAAATTCTTACTTGACGCAGCCATACAACTCGAGAAAGCATTCCAATAAGGATATCCGTGTTCAAACTTCTCTCATGAGCCTCATCTAGAATGATGATGGAGTATTGCCTCAATAATAAATCACTCTGCATGATGTGAATTAACGCAATTAATTGAAAATGAGTGGAAAAGGGCAATCATTTTCATGGAATGCTAACAGAAAAATGACGATAGCCATCAGCTTGAGAATGCTATATAGAATAAAAGAATTTAAGCAGAAAGTAGGCATTAAAAGGACTAGAAACATTCTCTCTTAGTTCAAATCCATTAATGTTATCGGAAATATATTGTCAAATAAAATAACATTTATTATTTACTTCCTGTTTAGTTGCTACATCCCGAGTTTCAAGCAGATGGCAAGCAACTTAAGAGATGCCAGTATATCATGTTGTGCGGCAATTTAATTTCCTAGCAAGTTCTCGAAATAATATTAAAAAATTACAGCAGACGTCAAACAGACACGTACCCATAAAGACTCATGAACAGGGGTCACAGTGAAATTGAACACAAGCTACTGGAGCATCCTGATAGGACGCCACTCAGTCCTTTTATACAAGCTCATGCATTGAATACGAGGTTATCAGAATAAATAGAAGCCCCTATGTAGAGCCCCCAGACTAACAAGCTTATAAAATTAAATGACAAAATACCAAGTGGCTCAAAATGGAATTAAATAGGATGATCGCCTAGAAGTGCTAAGGACCAAAGCGAATTTAGTGGGCACTGGAAGAACAATGTAGATGCAAAAAAGGAAGCACATCAAAAAGATAAAGTTTGGAATTTGATGTTCACATATAAAAAATAATAATATATCAAACATTTAACACAAAAAATACTTTGACCAAATAAACATCCTACAAACCATATATATCTGTGAAACACTTCGCCTTAAAGAGAGAAAAACTAGATAGAGCTTATGAACACATCTGTCAAATTTTCAATAGCTTTTTGATTGACAGAAGAAAATCGTAAAACATGCATTAAATAATGACACAAATAACAAAACTGTATCCCTGTGTAAATTAGCAATTCAGACAAAAGAGACAATTTAAGACTTTTGCTTGAATATTATACATGAGAAACTATCACACTGCAGGTCATAGTTCACGCAGACTGTGGAGATTAGCAGAGCGCACCAGTATTCATGTGAGACAATAAATTTGAAGAATGCTCTAATATTTTATTCAACGCAGGATAAAAAGTATAAATACAAATTGGGAAACATATCAAAGTTTTAACCAGGTTGGAAAAAAGTTGTTCAACTGCCAATCTTAGAAAATAATCCAGTAGATGATTAGCATGATTGTCTGACGCCACAAAGAATAAACAGCTCTTTCAAACAATAGAGATCAAAACTTAGGATGATCACAATGCATACTTTCCTTACATTCTTTCTCTAATTATTTAAAAGGGAAAAATGAAAAACCTGCAATTCGCGCAGTAAAATTCCATCTGTCATAAACTTGATAGAGCAGTTCTCTCCTATCTTTTTCTCATGCCTTACTTGATACCCAACATCTTTCCCAAGAGGAAGATTAAGTTCATGAGAAACTCTTTTCGCAGTAGCAAGCACAGCAACACGCCGGGGAAGAGTAATGCCTATTTTTCCCTTTCGGTTACTACTGCCTCTTGATCCATACCCAGATTCATAAAGGAACTGCTTGTTTATGTTTGAACCAAAAACAGAAAGTAGGAACGCAAGATTAGCATGACCATGTATTGACATACGAGAAAAGGGCACAAAAAGTCAGTGGTTTGAGAATACCTGTGGAACTTGAGTTGTTTTCCCACATCCTGTTTCCCCACAGATGATAACAATAGAATTTCCATTTATAGCTTCCATTATCTCCTGCTCCATCATTACGATGGGCAGGCCTCTCCTTTCCTCCTCAATACTGCTGGACCTTAACACGTGAACAACACTTGGAGCCTCAACAGTTTTGTTGAAAGAAAGGTCTGGGTGAACAACAGTCTTCACATGATTGACATCTGAGCCAACTTTTTCAAGACACTTCACAAATATAAGAAACGCAGTGATTATGTCAGCTATTGGGCATATCAATGTTAAGCACAAAGGGAAGAAAGTAAATTGTCAAAGTTCCATGCAATTTTATCAACATAAAATTGATTCTTCTCTAATAACTAGTACAAGAATGATAATTAAATGCTTATCATCATCATCTCAACATGTCCATGCTCAAAGTCCATGAACCTCGGATACCCAAGTAGAGAACATATGAAAGACGGACTGCCTGGATCGCTAAATGGCCACACACTAGAAGTTGAGACCTGCCCTTGCCCCAACGTGAAATTCAGGAAACTATGCATCAAAAACAAGACTTTTCACCCCAGATCATTAGCCACCGATTAGACTACATCCTTTTGTCATAATTGAAAGATGAAAAGCCCAAGAAGCTGTAATTTATGGAGATGTGCATCATAAAAAGTATGAATGCATAATTCGTGTTTGAATTGTTTCACATGGGTATGACAGTATGGTTGGCATCTGTGTCTAGCTTGGTTATGGACGTAGCTAACCTGGAGCGTCGGCCAAACCAGTCCTTTTGCGGGTGAATTGGATAAATGCATAAGTATTCATGAACTGAATAACTGGACACCAAAACAAGAGTAAGAATGAACCTGAGAATCAGCAAATTTTGGTCTTCTGTTGCATGAGGGAAGAATAGGACCGTTCCTTTGTGTATCTACAGTCCCAGTATCATTGTTGTCAACCTCTGGAGTAGGTGGTAATATAGGTGATCTCCGATCTTGAAAGCTTTTACACGTCATGTTTCCATCATTATCTAAAACGTGAGTACTTTCCTTCTGTTGCAAGCGAATATCAGCAGATGATTTCTCCAAGAACTTCTGCTTTGGGAAATGTTCCATGGAATATTCACTCTCACAATCTGTCACCGGCTTGCAAGCGTTCTTAGAAGACTTAAGGTCCTCAGACACCTTCAAACCCGCTTTAGAGAAATTCGCAGCTCTTAAACATCTTTTCTTTCTGGACTCAACCTAAGAAGCATAAGTGGAAAGAAAGTTTTAGAAGAATTTTTTCATACATCATTCAATAAATCTGTTGAAGCTACATACCTGACCAATGGTACCTGATGAATATAAAAGAGCATATGCATTGTCGCATATCTCGTGCTTCCTGAGGAAAAATATATGATCAATTAATAAGACCATCAAAGGAAATATTATAAACATAAAAAGTATAAAAAAGCTACGATTGATACATACTAAAAGCAGCATGCATGCTGAAAACTAGTCATATACTTAGTCACCACACCCTAAGACAACATGCATGGCTAAATCAAGACCAACAGAAATAATCATACTTTAGTAGCTTGATGCTTTCAGATTCCAAGGCCATTCTCTTTTTCTTTTCCTGGAAACAAGTCCAAAAGGAGGAATAAATAGAACGAATTCGTGGTTACATTAATCACAGTAGCCATAAAAAAAATACAAACCTGCAGCTGCTTCAATTTTCTGTCTTCACTTTTACTTATGTCTGGCTTAGGTCTCACAGAACCTTCCTGATGCACAATGGACATATCTCATTTCAGGAAGGTTCAATAATAAAAAGAGGGTTACAAAGAGCGCTACTGTTAGGGAACCATAATGAATGATATTGTTGAAATAGTAGCCAAAGAATATTTCTTCTCTTCTCTGATACCTTGCTAACAACTTTTCTCTTCTTCTTTTTGGTCCCAGGCAAGAGGATCATATTAGTATCGTCTCCCAATGAACTACATAATTTGCAACATAGTAATGTGTGAGTGCTCATAAGGTCACCCCAACATAGTCTTGGGTGAAAATTCAAAAAGATGAAATCCTCAAAATCTTCTTACAATAATAGACTGTAATATATCATCCAACGAAAAAAAAATAAGACCACAGAACAATCAATTACAAGTTTTCATTTCTGAAATATCCCAGAGCAGGGTAATTTTATAGGAGATCTCAATTTTATGAGGAAATCAGTCCATACGCATCCTGTAATGGGTATCATATATTTAGCACTTGCATCAAAGTTATTTCTTGCTTTATTCTCCAATGAAACTGGAGGGTATGATTTAATCCAGCATGTGTAATGCTGAAAAAATAATGCACAATGAAATTATTACTCTACTCGGTGCGTTTTTGTTTCCTAACAAATAGTCGAATGATGGGGAAATTTGAAAGCAGGAAAGTTAGACTTCACCAGATGATTCTTCTGGGGACAGTGTGACGATTACCCGTTTTAGCATATTCAGGGAAATGTGGCAAACCCAGCAGTGAAGGAACAGGAATGCCAGATGGATGGAGGACTCACAGATTCAGCGGAATTTGCTCCTCCATCACGCACGCTTTCTGCGACCGCGTGAGTTGGGAGTGAACGAATGCCGGACGGCAAGTGGATGGAGTAAAAAAGTAGCGCCTTTTACAACGCTAGAGCGCCGTTGGAACCTTTGAGCCAAAACCCGGTAAATGGTCGAGGGGTTTCACCCCGCCGCGAAGAGAGGTGCCGGCAAGGGGAACGAGAGAGAGAGAGAGAGAGAGAGAGAAGAGAGAGGCGCTGGCTGGGGAACCAGCAGGAGAGAGAGAGAGCATTAAACCCTGGAATAGAATCCAATTTCGGTTCTGGGAGGATTTCGGGTCATCTAATCCGTTATGGGCATGTCCATTACCGGATCATTATCGGATTCGCGTAACATCGACGCGAACAAAATCCCGCGCAGGGCCCCCCTCCCTCTCTCTCTCTCTCTCCCTCTCTCTCGCCAAGTGTTGTGTTTTCTCTCGCTTTCGCTGAGGATCGCCGTGTTGCAGAGGAGCGGCAAGAAGGGAAGACGAGCTAGCGGCGCGGAAATGGTATCGTCTTCCTTCTTTGCCGTCATCTCTCTCTGGTCTCTCTCTTTCTCCCTGTATTATCCTGATTGAGAAATCGGTGAGGAATCCGCGAGTACGGGGTGATCAATTACTGATTTCAGTGAGTTCTGATCAGCGGGTCGCCCAAGGATATGTTGCTCTCTTTATGGAAATTACGCGGCTATGTTGTCCTCTGTTTCCGCTGTGCTACTGTCGGGGAACCTGCGTAAATACGGCGGGAGAGGTGACGAGTTTTGGTTATGTTTTACTCAGAACCTTTTGCTGGCACTATCGCGTTAGATTCCTTGATTTGAATTCTTCTCGTCCAAGGGTTTCCGAATGGAGTAGAATCAGAATCCGTCGTGTGGGGCACAGGCTAGATTCCGATCCTTTGGGAGTTTCATGGCTTGGGCCTCTTCATCTTCTCGCCATCTTTCTCTTGTTTTACTTCCTTTCCCCCATCAAACTCGTGATGATTTTGATGAGAATTTTTTAATCCGCCTGCTCTTTACCCTATGTTTTTATCTGACGTTGAATTTGGCTCTTCGCTTTTTTTGTTCTGAGGTAAAAGAACCCGAGAGGTTGATAGGGAGTACATGGGGTATGGAACTATGATTCAGCCTAAGTTATCGTATTTATTGTCCGTCTATTTATCGACTCTTTATCGAAAAGTGGGTTGTTGGATTGGACTAGGTTCGGAGAATTTCACTAATGTGTGATGATTTTACATCTGTTCGGGTACTTATGCGATCAGATATCTCCTTATTGGGCGCTCCCAGTTCATGGCTCTTGGTTGTGGAGCACATTTTCGGATGAGGACTTTCCAATGAATGTCATAAAGCAAACTAGCCCCGGGAACGAAGGTTGGGAAGATATTTAGTTAGGCTCGACTGGTGACGAAATCTTCCCTCGGCTGAATGAAACGTATTTCTCTAAAGAACTAGCTATACATATATACTTTTTTAGAAGAAGATTTTCCGAACTTCAAATTCAGGGAAAAGCATGAAATCAGGATTTTCCCTGTGCTTTGAAGGCACAGAACCGTTTTTGGATTTCGATCTGCTTCCCTTTATCATTGCACCAAGTGGCATGAACACCATGAGTGCCGTAGATTCCTTTTCTTGTTAAGTTGCAATGGGCAGATTGAGTGGTAGAGATTGGCGTTAGAATTTCAACAATGAAGGGCAACAACAAAGGCGAAATGTGTAATTTCTTGTATTTTAATGTGTAATCATGTTCACAGTCCCAAATTGTGTAGCCATGACTTATGTCTCATTATCTCTTTTTAGGATGATCCTGAATTAGAAGCTATTCGGCAGAGAAGAATGCAGGAACTGATGGCACAGCAGGGTGTTGTAAGTGATGTGCTTCTTTATTTACCGAATTATGTCAACTCTATCTCATTCTTCTGTATGCTTGTCATAAATCACCTCTGATTTATCAGTCTACGTCACTAGGGAAATCAACAAAATGTAGGGCAACAGAAAGCTCAGGACGATGCCAAGAGGTGATTTTCTCTTTTATTTTTTGGAAACAACTAAACATCAAGGTTTTATACGCGGTGATTGAAAGATATCCAGTCTCTGTGCTTCAGATAATGTGCTTTGAAGTGTAGCCATCTGTGTTGGTGTTTTCTGCAGTTCATCAAAATAATTATTTTTGCCAATAAAATTTTCAGGGAAGCAGATGAGCGGAGACAGCTAATGCTTAGTCAGATATTGTCAAGCCAGGCACGAGAAAGACGTAAGTTATCAATTACTAGAAGAACATGTGTTTGACACCTCTTTTCTTCTTCTAAAGTACCTTCTTGGCACGGTACAGCATTACTCTTGAAATCCGTACTTAGTCCTAGTGAGCAGTTTAAGATAGAAGAAGATGATGCCGGTACATCAGAAAACTCCTCCACAGGGTCGTACTTTTGATCATATATTCACGATGAAAAATGAAAAGGTCCATACACCACCCTTGAGAATTGCATGTCCTAAAAATATATCACGATTTCCATGGGATTTTCTTCTTGTACTTCAAACCCACATTTAATCAAAGTGGATCAATATCATTTTCCCCATTTTACCCTCCTATTTCTCTGATAAATACATAGTTATTGTTCATTTAGAAAATAAAAGAACTCCACACCAGAACATGTTTTTTATAGCTTGATATCCCTATGTCAGACCCATACGATGGTCATTTCCTTCCTGTCCCTTTGAATATTTCATTTCCTCTACTTCCCTGATTTGCTCATCTCCCATTCAATTTCGAGTCTCTGGGTGCCCCAATTTAGAATGGCGGGAGTCACCCTAATGAATATTCATTCCTGGGATGCCATACTAATACTGTTAGATGGCATAATCCATTTTTTGGTATTCCTTCAGTTTTTTCGAGTGGTTGGTGATAATATTGTTGTTAGGCAATCTCGGGACGTTACTAGTATTAAATTAATAAGGATATTACTTTTGTCACCATTAGTTACACAGCATTTGTGGTGATCAATGTGTCAGATTTTTCTAAAGTTGGAGTTTGGCATATGAAATTGCTAGGAAATACTGTGGATCTCATGCAGTCCTTTTATTGTTAAGGAAGAGTAATTGCAAATCACGGCATAATAAAGTTGAGTCTGACGTAAATATTACTTCTCCTGATGTACTCTGCATCATCCCTCCTCCTATCCCCTCTGTAGCACTACTAGGTTTCTCTGGTGGGAAGCCAAACTTCTCCTCTTTCTAGTCTTAAGGTAAGAGAAAAATCCTTTTCAGTCATTCCTTTCTTCTCATCTTTCCCAGCTATGTCTTCCTACCTGTCCTAGTGAATGGGATGTTTACGTTATTGCTTCCCCATTGAGCTATATTTTTTTTTTTGTGTTTCTCGTTAAAGGAATCATTAATGGGTTACTTCTGATAAGTTTTAGCATCATGTTAAGCGTCACCACCTGTAAAAGTGTCACGCATCATTTGGTTGCCTGTCCATCTACTCAAGGCCCATTTTATTCACCATTTATACGGAAAGGCCCATGGTTTTTTTTTCTAGTCATTGCGAGGATATTTTTAGCACTGTACTATTCCTCCCACTTTACTGCTTCATCCGCCACAATGGTTTTCGCCTAACACGAGAGTAATTGACGGAGAAGTTGTCTATGATCCTAGTTGTTAATGCGAATTTGTGTCGTTATATTATTCACTTCTCCTGCTTACACAACTTTGGTGCAATACAAGCGAACCTTCACCAGTATTTCTCGTCCATTAGCTAATGAACTTAAAAGGAATTCGTAAAATGGAATGAATCTAAGTCAATTGCAGCTTTTGCTCCAGCTCCTGGGTTATCCCTATCAGCAACCGATTTTTGTATATTAACATAACAATTGTGCATTCGTTTGAAAAATGTAGAAAAGGCCTTGGTATGTTTCAGTTCTTGACTGTTTTGACGTGTTTAGTTTACTCTGTGTTGAACTCTCTAGGATTGTTTTTCCTTTCTATCTGTTTCTTTTCACTGTATTTTCGTCCTCTGTCATTCCCTATGTTAAGTGGATCCATTAGACTGTTAACGGATCCACTTAAAGACTGATGTAATGGGCCTGGCCCATTAACTCATGTAACCTGTACTTAAGCGGGAAACCAAGATAATTGAGTTAATATTTTTGGGATTGCGGAAATTCTGCTCCAAGAAGTGGTGGTGACTGATTCATCTTCCTGGAAGAGGAGGATCGTGAAGATCGAATCCTTTCATTCTCCAAGTTGCAAGAATCTCAATCAAGATCAATTCTCAACAATCTGTATTATTAAAGACCAAAAGTAGCTAACAAGAAGAGTTTTCCATCGTGATGAATGCTATTCGTGAATTGACAATGCTGAGGATCTTTCAACTTCACGGGATAACTGTTAGTTTTTTTTTTTTTTCTTCAACAAACTCTGCAGTGTTGCAACAGGGTTTAAGTTGTTTGTTCTAGACATGAGAATTTTTCGCATTATCCGCCCTCTGGTACTCCAGTATTATATGATGTTTGATCATGCCCAAAATTGTCATTTCTATTGTTGCTAGTTGCTCGGATCGCTCTTGTGAAACCTGATAAGGCAAGGGGAGTTGAAGATCTCGTCCTCAGAGCTGCTCAGATGGGGCAGATTACAGAGAAGGTTGGAGGATAAGGAAATTTTCAGTTGATGCATTTTTCTACTCCCGTCTGTTCATTCGACTGATCTCCCTGAATTTGTCTCATTTTCACCCCATCCATAGGTATCTGAAGAGAGGCTGATATCTTTGCTTGAGCAGATCAACACCCAAACGAGTAAACAGACTAAAGTTACAGTAAGTTCTCGATAAATGAGACATTCAACGCCATACAATTAGCATGCCTGCCCTGTTTATTGAACTTGTAGTATATCATCGATTATGACAGACTTGAAAATTTTGTTCCTCAGATTCAGAGGCGTCGAAGTGTGCTTGAAGATGATGATTAGGAGGAAGTAAGGCGTTGTTATCTACATATCACTTGTGAAACTGAGCGGAAATCGGGGGTATTCAGCCTTCTATTTCATGATCTGTGGTCACCCAAGGTCGATTTTTTTTTAATGCATGGTTTGTGTTGTGAAACCATAAATGATGGATTTATCTTATGCAGTAGCAGCATGTCTTCGTTCAGTTTCATCTTAAAAATCTTATGTGTTCTTATTTTTTGGCATGCTTTCTTCGGTGTATCTTTTCTCAGAGGTTGAAGGGTTCCTGAGATTGTCTCGAGAACAGAAGGTAGATTATTTTTTGAATGTTCAGGGGACATTGAATGAGGAGATGACCAATAAATATCCCTGGCCCCGGCTTCTGGCTCTTTTAATTGATCAGTTATTTTGCATAAAATTAGAATTGGGAATTTCTTTGAGCCTTACTAAAAAAAATAGGGCTATATGTATATATATATATATATATATATCTCTCTCTTCCGAATCCCCTTTATTTTACTCTTTTTGGCGGGTCTTTATTAATCTATTTTAGTCATTATTCAGTACTTAGAGTCAGAAAATGATTTTTGCCATCCTCAGTAGTCAAAATGCCTCTTCTATCCCTCTCCTTGAGCAGCTTGCAGTTCGTCAACTCCCTAATAAATGACGCAAACTCTGGTGCAATTATTTATTTCGTCTAAACTTTAGATACCCATATTAGAGTAATGTTGCCCTGAGACTGGATAGATCCAGAAGACTTTGATATGGGTTATGATTTCTGAGGGGTCTCCACGGGAATTATTTAATCCCCATTGGAACATGCTAGGAGTAATTCAAGGTGAGATCTTTTTATTTTGCTCGATTAAAACCTTACAGTCGTCAAGATCTCTCAATAACTTGCGTCAATCTTATTCAATATCTTTACATTAAATAATAAGATGAAGCAATCTGTCAGAGATTTAAAACTATATTTTCAATCTATTTTATTAATTTCCCCTGTGAATCATGTAAAATTCCAAATGTGGCATGGAAGTGTAGTACTTGGACAGATTCTCTGGTCTAATGTTTTTTCTAACTTTAGCTCGAGAGAAAAAAAAAGAAAAAAGAAAACTTGGGCCCGTTGACTATCTGGGCCACTATTGACCTTACTACCTCCACAGATTTCGGAGCCTCAGCTGGTTTACCAATGGCTAAACTCCCCCCCTTAACCCCCATTAGAAAATCCCCTCTCTGTGTCTGAAGAATTAAGAGCTTTCTTGGTCTCCAGTCCCCAGAATCATCAACGAGCCTCTCTGCTTGTTTACCATCATCTCTAGTAAAAAGCTCCCCGAGAAATAAAAGAACCCTAAAAATAATTATACCCAAGTATGAGAGATATATGGCCTGAAGCATTAGCCCTTGGTGAAACTGATCGAACCATACAGATTATGATACATGTAGAAGGGATTATTGGCTATTGCTTGCTTGCAACTAGTAGAAGCTTCGCCATTACAGCAGTAAACGCCCAAGGACAAGGTGACAGCTTCAGGCTCCTCTTAGTTCACCAACTGAAGTGGAGATGGCGACGATGAGGAAGGCCGGACATGGCTTCTGGCTTCTGGCTTCTGGCTTCTGGGGAAGGGGAAGGGGAATCAGACAGAGAGAGTGGGGAGAGGGCTCTGCTTGTCTGTGAGCTGGCTGCGGAGGAACTCGAGAATGGAATTCCTCTGTGAACACGAGCAATATAGAAGCCTAAGTTAATACAAGTGTAGAGAGAGAGAAAGGGATGTATGTATAGAGAGATGATAGAGGCATGCCGCCCATTACCCGTTGCTCCAAGTGGGCTTCGCTAGGGTTCAGCTTCAATGGTTCGAGGCATTCAATCGCTTCCTTGAACCCATCGATTGCGGCATCTTCGTTCCCGAGATTTCGATCCGTGTCGGCAATCTTGGCAAGGGAAATCGCTACATCCAAAACCTGGGTTTAAAAAAAAACCATAAATAAAACCATAAGTAAACCAACATAAGGATTATTTAGTAAAGTTTTTATCTTGGGTGATGAGAGGATTGATTTAATAAGCGTTTCCAAGATCATGGGCTTTCAATCCGAGATGATCAATTCGAAAAGAAGAAGAGGAGGAAAACCATGAAACAGCTATTGATGGTTATTATGATCGATCGCTTGATGAGGATTGTCATAAGTAGAATGGCATTTCAAATTCCTGACCACAAATCAAGAACAGGGAAGAAGAAGAAGTAACAGGATATCAACGTCAGAATCTATTTGAATTTTGGCAGGCTTTTCTAAAAAGATCTGGTTTTAGTCGAAACTTTGAAGGAGATCAATGAGAACATGGAAGTGATGCACGAGGTGCCTAAATTTAACGAAATATAGTCTTCAACAAGTTTATGATTTTAAAAAAATCATCTTGAATTGTAATTTGCATTTCAAATTATCTACTCCAATGAAAATTCTCAATCCGCATACTAGGGCAAGGTTTTGTCCAGAAAACTATGGTTTTAATTGAAATTTTTTTTCCACCTTGGCCTAGAAACCAGATGACTGAAAAGCAACGAACATCAACATTCCATTCCTAAAAGAGAACAGCTTCCAGCATCATCAAGCAATTTCTTGCAACAAACGATATGTTCATAATTCGTAAAAAAAAAAAAGTAAAAAAAAAAAATTAAAGATTGCGGAATTTCATGCCCTATACTATGTTTACAATCCAAGCCATGAAGGAACCCTCTTTCATCAACCCAGATTTCAAGAGCATAACCCTAAATGCATAACTATTGTGCACCGTCACAAAAATAAATCCATCTTTACCATGCAAGATTAATATGATGGGTACAACAGCGACCCTTCCATGAACAAAGATATTCGGTAGGTTTCCCATCAGATTGAAAGTCTCATCACACACTTCTTCTTCAGCTTTTCACTCTCACTTTACATCAAACCGAAGCAAAAGACTGGTAAAATAGTAGTTTAGTCATATTTCTGTTTGGGGGTGTGGTACAGTGCAATTTGTGGAATTTGAGAAAGTAAAAGGTGAGTGTGAAATAAGGAAATCTACAGACTTGAAAGAAGAAAGAACATCCATTTTAAGATGGATACAATAGAGAGGAAAGTAATGACAACTAACTTCCTGACCTGCGACAGGACATTGGGATGCTGCTTGACTGCACTACGCCGGAGATCCAAGGATTGTGAATAGGAAGCTCTTGCAGCTTGCAGGTCGGCATCATAATATTTGAGATCTCCAATTTTGTTAAGTGAGACAGAAAGCGTATGCACCACCTGTAAAAGGCCGCAGTCACCATACAAAAATCAGCAAGACCGCTATTGCCATAAGATGGATGTACCGATATCTATGCGAAAGTAAGCAAGAAGGGGAAAGTGAGGGGAGAGAGAATAGAATAAAATCATTATAGCTTGTCCTTTTCCCCTTGGAGTCGTTTGAGGTGACAAGCTTCTACAGGTTCATGCTCGTGCGTTTTCTTTGAAAGAATGTTCCAGAGAAAGCGTTTCAGCATCCCCCCATCCAGTTATGGTACAGAAACTAGAGGGATGATCTAAACCATAGGCGAGAGAATGGCAGACTGCATTAACCTCGAGATCTTTAGAAGGCAGCTTCGAAAGAAACTTGACACTTTCTTCAAAATAAGAAACCGCGGAGCTGGAATCTCCCATTGCCCGACTGCAAGATACCACATATGAGACAATATATTTGTCAGCACATGATTTTAAAGCTTTTTATGAAATTTATAAACCAATATATAGAATTAATGAAGAATACATAGAAGAATGATAGATTTTACTCAGAATGTATGCGTCAAAGAATCTGACACGAAACAGCATGACCTTTCACGAACCTTCAGGTTGACAAAACACTAAAGGGAAAGGGAAGGAGAACATAAAGCACAGCATGTCGCGTATACAACGATTAACTAAGTAAATAAGCCAAGTGAAAAAGCTTTAACATAAAAAACTACCTGCCCTAAACATCAGTAAATTGGGCAATCAGTTACGATCTTTAAAATATATAACATTAAAGGTCAAGATTAACCATGACAAGAAGGAATCCATTTGCTGGCTCATCAAACAAGGCTTTCAGGGCCATTGCATTACCAGAAATTTGTGGCCTGTAGTCCGAATGATATTTGGCCACATCAAAAGGCTGTGAATCTAAGATAAACACAAGTATTATAAAAACAAAAAAATAGACGCAATACCAGCAATCTCCGAGCATCCCGAGAACAGCCCCAAGTTGTGAGCATAGCTCTGCAGTGCTCCCCAACCTATCCAACTGCTCATTGATGTCATCTGCACAAAGAGTAAGCCTGGCTTTTGCACTTTCGAAATTTCGGGCACGGAATGCCTGCATGAGTCATAACAGTAATCATATTTTTTTAATTTCTAAAATATGAAAAAAATCATTAATAGTGTCATATATCTAGGATTAAGTCTTCCTCAGAACTCACCCTCATTGCATGTTGTACCAAGAAAGAACCCCTCTCTAGTGAAATGTCCTCATAAATCACTTTTTTTTGTTCATCTCCAACTATGCTTGTATCTTCGTCAACCTGGGACCTCTTGATTCTAGCATGACCTTCGATAAAGCAGTCAACAATAGACTGCAGTTCTGAGTCAGGCTCGATTCTCTCGATGTCAGCACCACATAATGGGCAATCGTTAAAGCGAGAGATGCATGCTCTGCACAGAAACCATTAATAAGTTTTCACTCAATTAAGAGACATATAAGGGATAACCATCGCCAATACTCACTTGCAAAATTTATGAGAACAAGGAATGCACTTGCTGCTCTCAAACAGAAGGGCTTGGCATATCACGCAGCTGAGAGGACCCAACTTAAATGTATGGGAATCATAGCCAAATGGACATTTTGGGGAAATAACACCCTTTTTATCACCATATTCTGCCTCATGTTTGTCTTGCTTTTCCTCTATTTTCCTAGGACAATGCTCACCAGCGCGGGCTACATTAGCAAAAGGACAGAGAGAACTCATCTTCTTTGAAAGTCCCTGAATATATAAACAAAAGATGGTTAATTATGTACAGATTAGAGCCAGTTTTCAGGTATGAAGAAAAACTAGGAAAAATGATACGATGTTCACACCCACAGAGAACTTTTGACAGTTGGAAAGCATTGCTAATGGGACCAAAATCAAATTCTCGCAAACTTATTTGTGGCTTCAACATCAATCATGGAAACAGAGTAAATACTTTTAAAGATATCAGAATGGGGAACAGGATTCTCGGTAATGGAGTCTTTTTACCTCCTCCTAGCCCCATCCTAGTCAAGTATCATGTTCTGTTCATCTATATCCGCGTTCAAGTTTGGCTTTATAGCCTGATGATCCACACCACCATCAAGGTAACCACAGCTGTCCCCACCACTGCAGTAATTCCTCTTGACTCTGGCTGGTCATCTGCCTTCGATTTGGATGCATTTATTTCTAATCACGTCCAGAATTCAAGGTAGAAATGTCTCGTCTTTATGAACAAATATGCCCCCATGAAACACTGTCTAAGTATACTCTAATGCACAGAGATTTCTCCATGATAGATCGAGCAATCGTGTCTCTTCCTTCGAGGAACATTACGTGGTTGAATGGAATCTGATAATACCATTATTTAATGATAGGTTTTGTACAAGATTTGATCTAGACTGTAATCTTCACTTGGATACTGCAAAGCCTACCTTACGAACTGGAGACTATACTTATGCTAATGAAAGTTTTCTTTCCCACAGCTGGTTGGGGTTTGAAGCGCCTAAATTTATAGAAGTCTAGATGATAACTATCTTAAGTTGCATTCTGGGGCCATTGATGAAGCAAGACCAATTAGTATTGCCACTTGGAACCTTATGCCACCAACAGTCAGACGTTGGATTTTCCAAATCACCTTTGGCAGAATCTACCAGGAAAAATGGCATCATTTGACTTCATATCCCTTTGGTTGTCATAGCATCCTCTGGGAAAGGCCAGGATGAAACAGCAGATAACATATAATCAAGATAATGTCCTTTTCAACCATCTAATCAGATGCCATCATCAATATCTACCAAATCTCAAATGATAAGATTAAGTGATCCCTTTCATGCCAATTCAGTCCTTCAATACAGCTTTTACAAACGCACCTAATTTCGCATATTCATTTAAATGATTTAAGCATTATTTGGGGGCTCTAATCAAGGTAATGTTGATTTAACAGAGAAGGTAATCACTTTCATATAATTTTTTTAGATATGATATCTATAATTTCCTGCGCATCTATCTAAATATCATCCTGTAGCCATCCTTATCTTCCTACCATACAAACAAGCTTCACCAAAATGAAGGCCAATTTCTCATAATATAATAAATTTTAAGCATAATTAAGGAATATTGAGATACTCTGTCAATTTAAAATAAAACGTATTGGGTCAATCCAATGGAATCGTTAAACTATAAGGCTGCAATAGGACTATCAGGTAAGAAGCTTTTAGACTGTACTAGAGCAGCCATGGGTTTTAGTTATTTTATTTTCCTATTTAAAGTATAAATGAGATTGTTGCTCATGCATTAAAGTTCAACGAATGCACGCACCTCAAAAAGAGCTCTAAAAAGTACGTAAAAACACAAAAATATTAAAAATTTAATGATTTATAAACACAAAAAATGGTGAAAACGACCGAAAATTGCATGAGAGAAAGCGCCACAACCATCAAAGGGGCGTAAGGAAATCAAATGTACAAGATAACACGAGAGCCAACACCTATCCCCATTGATTCCAGGGAAACATTCAATTCACTAGTCCAGAAATATGATTCACTTCTTTTCAGAAAAGATAACCACTTCTCAGCGCTCCTTTCCAGTTCAAACGTACGAAGAGCAACGAATCCGTTAAAACGGGGCCCCCACGGAATTCTCCCCTGTTCCGGAAATTCCGCCGCCATCACCATCCTCAACATTCCCCAGCCCCAAAAACATCTTCCTTACCCTCCAGCGACGAGATCACAGGTCATAACACAGAGACCTACAACCTTACCCATCTCTCCTCCGTTCACCGACAAACAAGCTACAAAGAAGCGGCGGATAGAAAACCTTCAATCCGATCATAGAAACCCATCGAGATGGCCGGAGCATACCTTTCTCCGGAGACGAGCGGCGGTGGGATCCTCTCCCTCCGACCCCTCCTGCGTTCCCCCTTCGCCTATCAATCCCCCCCCTCCACACGGTCCCTTCTTCTTCTCTGCACCTCATGTCGCCTGAAACGCAAGGATCTGTTACACATATACACCTCTATTAATGGATAAATTACATAAAAGCTTCCTTAAGATAGATTTTGTGTACATTGAGTCACCCACCTGCCACAGAAAGGCGGCTAGTTCAAATATTTGGATATATACACAAATACTGTTTCGTAGGTCTTATTTAAGATATATTATCTAAATATAGGCGTCCTGAGCGACAAGTGGAGCGCTTTCTTGATGGAGGGTCATCCTCACAACAAAATCGGCGGCCCAAATCCAATGATCTGTTACAAATATATATCTCTATTTTCTAATAAAGTACAAGAAAACCTACTTAATATGGATTTTGTGTACATATCCTCGCCTACGTCCCGTAGAAAGGCACCTAATTCAAATACCTGGGGGTCTATACACAAATATTTTTTCATTGATCTCATTTTTCAAATATTATTTAAATAAAGGGGTCTCAACGCCGCAGTTTCTTGGGGAGTCATCCTCATAGCAGATTCGGAGGCCCAAATCCAATGATCTTTACACGTATATCTCCATTTTCGAATAAAGTACAAGAAGGCCTCCTTAATATGGATTTTGTGTGCATAACCTCGCCTATACGCCGAAGAAAGGCGCCTAGTTCAAATACCCAGGGGTACATACACAAGTATCTGATCATGGGTCGTCTTTTAAAATATGATTTAAATAAAGGGGTCCCAACGCCGCGATTTCTTGGGGGGTCATCCTCGTAGCAGAATCAGAAGGCAAACGGATTCCGGCCTTGCTGAGGCCCAATTTCATTGGCATTTGATCCATTATGAGGCCAAACTTTGCATAATACGATTTGGGCCAAATGCGCCTGTTCGCCTGGGCCCATATTCGTGGGCAGACAGGACTTTCCGTACTTAAGAAAATTGACACACAAAGGAAGCCCAGACCAAGATCTAAATCGAGGAATCAGACCCAAACGGGATGAGATTCCATTGTAGTACCGGGGAAATTTTATGAGAAAAATATTAATTATAATTTATTTTCTATTTAAGAGAAATACTTTTATGTGATATCGGAAACACTTTCCAATATTTTATATTAAAATAAGAAATAAATAATAATAATTTGGTAGTCAGAAATCTCCGGGTTCTCTGGAAGACTCAGTAATTATCATTTATATCAGTTATCAAGAACACAAAAATTACTAACAAAAAATCCTATTTTTAATCAAAGGGAAAAAAAAAAAAAAGTACCCACCGAAACCCTGGACATGATCCTAGAAAACCGGTTAAAAACTGTTTGGGGGAAGGCTGATGATCAAGGATGAGCAGCTTGGATTGTTGCAGAATCACTTACACTTTCTAAGATGAACTCTTTAATGGTGGGAGAATATTTACTAGAGACTGTGGAGAGAGAGTCAACCATCGGCAGGTATTAGAAATGAATTGGTTTCAGGAAAATATGGGATTACTTGAGGGATAATCTATGAAAATAATCTCAGGTTTCGTTGGTAGGATTTATTGGAGCCTCTGTTGGTCTGCTGATGGGCTGTCGATCTGACTGATCCGGTTTGGAATCCTCTGGTTTGGCCTCGATGATGCTTGCGATTCTGCAAGATGGTGGTATTTACATGAGAAATTCAGGGCTTTTGTATGAGAAATGAAGCAAACAGAAATCATGTACAGAAATCAGGCAGAGAGATACTACTGAAACGAGAGGGTATGTGGTCAAGAAGGTCCAACCTCTCTCTCTCTTCTCTCTCTCTCTCTCTCTCTCTCTCTCTCTCTCCTTCGACACTCATGGTTTGAGGTTACTGTCTAATGGGTACTTTATGAAATCAGATAGAAAGAACAAGGTAAAGCCTCAAGAAGAATCAACTGACCTCCTCCGGGTTCTGGAAATGTCCCCAAGAATCAGTGATGCCTGCTGGACCCTGGAACTCCTCTGCTCTTGCTCATTTTCCATCAACAAAGTCGACGATTTTAAGAGCAAGGTGAGATCAGTTTCAGCTTCCCTGAGATGCCCATCAACATGCCACAGAAAATCATCGAAACAGGCTATTTCCCTCAAGAAATTCCCTTTTTCATCGCCGTCCATTGAACTGCTTCTTCCAGTTTCCTCATCAAGATGCTGTAGATTCTCCCGGGCTGCATCTATCTCATCGTCAAGGCGTGAATTAATTTTAATTTGCCCACCCATTTTTGAATCCTCCTCAGCAGCATCACCAGGAGAGATTGGATTAATAAGTTCACTCGCATTTGCATCTTCCCCAACAGATTCACTGGGAGAGCTTGAATTAATAAGAACACTCCCATCTGAATCTTCCCCGACCTCATCACTTGGGGAGATGATGTGAACTGGTTGCTGAGCATCATCTATGCTAAATTTCATGTGGGTGAGGTTTCCAATTAATTGCTCCTCCTTCAGAGATATTGCCTGAACATGAATTACGGACTTGATACATCAAAAGGAGAGCCCAAGAACTAATAAAATCTTCTGTTTATGGTAGAGTGAAAGAGAGGGCTGAAGAACCCTTCTCAATTTTGACCCAAAAACTAAAAAAAATTCAGTTTATGGCAGAGTACATAATTAAAGATGAAGAATGCAGGTTAATAACGGCAAATGCAGGTTAATAACATGTGGGGCAATTCTCAAGGAAAAAGATGAAGAAATGGAGAGGCTAAAAATTTAACATTTGGATCCTTTAGATCCAGATATGAAATTTCAGGACATGCTCGGTTGGTTCAGGTGTTCTGGATGGTCAGATGCGGTGGAGCCTACCATGATTTCCGTATATCAGTATGTTTTACAGGAAAGTTAATCATAAAAAGAAAAATAAAACCATGGATGAAGGTTAAGTGGAATGCAGCAGCAGCTGGAATATTTTCATTTTTATTAATATTTGATGATCAGGTATTTTTGATGATTCGATCAAAGAAAAAAAAAAAAACTGTGACTTGGAAACATTCAGATTTAAAGAAGGCGATCATCTGGGTACAAGCCAAAATAAAGAAAATAGCCAAACAGTAATCACTATGAGACGAACAAAATTAGCTCATGAATTCCTGGGTAGTTAAATTTGATTTTAATTTAAATTTTAGTTTTAATTCAACGAATGCATCAACTTGAAGAAAACCGAGAAATATCTCCAGATGCACAAATTTAGCTCATGAATTCCTGGGTAGTTAAATTTGATTTTAATTTTAATTTAAGTTCTAATTCTGTGAATGCATCAACTTCAAGAAAACCTAGATTATTTTCACCACTGGATTGAAAAGTAAGTGTATGGGATTCAAGATACGAGTAGAATCTAATGGGAAGCATTGAAAAGAACAACGTAAGGAAGCCCTAGTTTTATAGGTCAGATATGAGGGTTCAGAATCACAGCAAGTTCTGTACCTCATTAAGCTTTGAAGAAAGTTCGTCAAGCAACTCGATGCGGTTCTTCGACCTATCCAAAGCTTGCATCACCTTCTTCTTCTGTAGGAGCAGTTCTCTAGCTTCATTTTCTTTGCCATTCTGAATATCGACTGCCGCTCGTCTACGGAGCTTCTCAGCCGCCTCAGACAACCGCAGGAGCCTGAGCCTCGCGCTGTTGGCTGAACAGAGGAGAACATCACAGAACATGAGGGGAAATCCACCCTATCAACCAACAAGATCACAGTGAATGCGCGAAGAGAATCTGTAGTTTCTATGCTAAGATACAATTATCGAAGAATTTTATGTTTGTTGTGCATTCAAAGAGGGAAATCGACCAGCCGTCACGATTGCAGATGGTTCATGCGAACATCGTGAACGAGAAGAGAAGCGAAGAAGAAGCGAAAACCAACCTTTCGACCTCGTCAGCTCGGCTTCCTCTCGAAGCAGGTCGAGTTGGGTTCTCAGCTTCTCTGTCCCGCTGCTGCTACTTCCGCTCGCCGGAGCTCCAACTCCCGCTATCACTAGGAATGGCGTCGTTCCCCTCCTCTTCCGCCCTCCGCTGCCCCACCCAGACGGGAAGATGCCACCTGTCTTCACCCATCCGAAGCTCGAAATCATCTCTCCCTCTCGCTCTCTCTCGCTAACTCCCTCGCCAAATAGCATGACATGAAAATATCTTCTTGGACGATACAATTCCAAAAGCTCCTACGGCGCTTGGATTTTCTCCAGACCCAATAGCTCACCCCCCCCCAGATTATCGGATCCTATCCAAAACGGATCCGAACCGTAAGCACAACGCTAGGCAATGGCGTGTGCGGGCGACACAACGCGCAAACGGCAGGCTCGCACAAGTGGCTCGACAAGTGCAGGCTGCACGGCACTCCCAGGTGGTACGGCGGCATGGGCACAGGTCACTCGGCAGGTGCATGCAGCACAGCAGGCGCACACAGTGCAAAGTGCGTGTGCTACGGCCGTCCGCATGCGTAGGCGGTAGGGAGCGCGCAAGCGGCTCGGCGCGAGCAGGCGACACAGCGCGCACAGACATTCCCGCAGAATGGCGGAAATGGGCGTGCACGAAGGCCCTGTTCCTGTGCGATGGCAAGAACGTATATCCGCTCGTGGCATCTCAAACCCTAGAAGACTTGCAATGCCAACAATGGGAGATACAAAAGCTTCAGAGTCAATTCGGAACGACCGTTACAGCCATGTTTCCCCCTTTCCCATGTGCCCACGTATCAACAGGAACATGATTATCGTAGAGACCACTCAGTGGATAACATTCAAAGCTCTCATGGCTATTTAGCAACTCCATAAGAAGAAGAGGGGTAGATAGAAGCCTAGAGTGAGAGTATGCTCCCAAATCTAACAAACCTCCGTCGACAGCTACTGGAGCACTTTGGTTCATCTTCTGAAGGGAATATGCACGAGCAACTATTTAACCTACAACGGCAACATTCAGTGTCAGAATATTAGCATGATTTTTATCAAAGGCTTGTAACCCGATTTCTGAGCAGAAGTTCAACTCGTTAATCTCATCGGTCTTCATGCAATCATGAAAGTGACACAATGCGCCGAAGAATGGAACCTTACTCTCCAACAAAAATCTTCGTGTCCATTCACCTCTAGGAGCAAGACTAATAATACCTAAACAGTCACCAGCATGCAGCTAATTGACCCTCCTCACTACCACCTAATTGACTCTAAATATACGAGCAATGAAGGCTGAATGCAGGCATGAAACTGACATTGTGACATGACGGCTGCAAAGTAGCATTACAGAAAGCACAAGCACACGAATGCAGTAGCTACAGGGAGTGGAACACGGAATGGTGCTGTGCAAGTGGCACATACACGTGTCCGTAGTTACATGAGACATGGTGTTAGTGTGTAAGGGCAGTGACACGATGCACACATGCGAGGGGTATGGTAAGATGTGAGAGCATAGTGGCGCACAGTGATGCATAGTGACATGTGGCACAACATGCACAAGATGATGTTTAGGCATGTGACAAAGGGCATGAACATAGACAAGGACACAGTGCAGCATAGATGTCACAAGGCGCTTAGTGACACACAGCAACGTGTTTTATGTCCGAATATAGCGATGCATGGCACGGCACGACACAAAATGATGTTAGCATCCGACAGCGGCGTCCAACACACGAAGAGCAAGCATTGCAAATTGATAAAACAAGTGGAGAGCAAACGAGTGCGAGGACGCATTGAGAGCACCAAGGGGGAAATGTACATGGAGCGCCAAGTGACGGGCGCGGCAAGCTCACATAGCACCAACACGCATAAGTGTGCAGAGCACCAACGAGAGAGGGCAAGTGAAAGGCCTGCGAGTGTGCTATTGCATAAGCAAAGAAGGAAAATGGGCAGACCATCTTAAGGCCAAGCGTCGTGTGACCTAACCCCACTCTCCCCCTAGTAAATAGAGATGTTTTGTAGTTCTCAAGATAATGATTGACTCACAAGTTGTTCCCACCTCTAGTATGGTCGATCCTATTAGTGTGAAGTATGAAAGGCTTCTCCCCTTTGAGTGTTTGTTCTTCTATGAGGTCCCTTACACGCAGTCAGAGGTTGCTTGGCGTCAGGAAGACAACCAAGGTTGCGCTCGGTCAAACAATGACTCCATTCCTTTCACCAATGCATGCCCTAGTCAGCGACCCTTCAAGCCCTTCAACCCTCATCCCCCATGACCATTATTTCTCAAGGATTAGTCAAATCTCTTCACTAGTAATGCCACAACCTGCCTTAGGCCTAGCACGTGCCGCACCTGTGCGGTCTATGCATGCGCTCACACCACATTGTGTTACACCGTGCTGATGCCTCCGCACCACGTCGGCGCACTATTGCGAACAAATGCCTTTCTTTTTCTCGCATGATGCTGTGCCACTACCTTACTGATAGTTCACGTGAAGCCACTGTCGTCCCATGCAAGCCGAACGTAGTTGACATCCCATATTCCACACACTCCGCACAAGTCATGCTCCACCACCATACGCTCCCACACACGCAACGCTGTCTCGCGCATGCCATGCCAAGCCACACCGTGTGCTAACGCACCCACACACTCTCAAGCACACAGACGGGACTGGGAAGCCCACGAAGTGCCACAGCTGCCACCCGTTAGCCAATGGGGCAAGCCCACCGCTATGCTGGTGCAGCCTGTGTAGAGCTTGGAACCCTAGGTAATAAAGTAGAGTTTCATACCGTGGTTGTGAACCATTACAACCAACGGCCATTGCTGATTTAAAGCAAGCGCCAAGACATCATTTGGAACACAGAATAAAACTGTATAAACTCAGACTGGTGCATGCAAGATAAATTTACTATTTTCAGATAATTTTGTTTGGCTGGTGCTGCAGCACAGTTGATTTCTCAGCTTAACATCGGACTCAAGCATGCCCAGACGAGCCCCGGATGAGAAAACCCCAATTGAGGAACGAAATAATCCAGTCAAGATTAACCAGTATTCTAGCTGCATCGTTTATCATCTTATGACCCCCAGCCCGGCCGAGATTTTTTGGGTGAAGAAGGCCCCCCAAGGCTATGGAAGATTGAAAAAATAAACAGGCTGTATTGGATAGAGCAAGAAAAAGGGCTGAAATCCCTGGAGAGGAGCTTAAACCAAGAGCGTATATGCTGGCTGGATCGACAGAAGAGAGTAAAGACTGCATTTTGTTTTAAAGAGGAGGTTAACCCTATAAGGAAGTGGAAGAAGAGAGAGAGGGTTGGCTAAGGCTGACTCTGCTTGGTAGAGGAGTCTGGTGGGTGGGAGCGGAGTTGAGTCATTGGGCCGTCCTTCCGCCCAGTGAGGATCATGGAGATCTGGAGGCCCCTGCTGAAGGCCTGATTGAAGAGAAGGCGGGACTGGAACTCGGAGACGAAGGGGAACCACGACAGGATGGCGATCGGCGTGAAGATAATCAGCCCCATCACGTATTCGTATGTGCGGGCAAGCTCCTTGATTGACTCCCAGAAGCCCACCTTCATCAAGAACGGCCTGCAAACTTGCCCGATCTTCCGTTGGCAGCAGCAGGAAAGCTTTTCTCAGTGAACCGACTTCTCTGGGCGTGAATTATGATGGGGATGGATTCAGAGCTCACCAGCAGTATCGCCCAGCCGGTGGGCATGAAGCCAAGGATGCCGGCAAAGAGGTCAGAGATTGTGAGGCCGCAGACGACGAAGAGGACAGCCATGACGGAGAGGAAGCCGAGGAAGAGGAGGCCCTTGAGGATCCGGAACATGAGCTGGAAGTCTATCCCGAATTTCCGCCGCCCCATGGAGACCATCTGAAGAGGAACCGAATGCAGATTCAGACTTTTTTTCCCATACTAGTGAAAAAGGAAGAAGAATCTCCTCTGGCAGTTCTTACTACTTTGCATTACTGTACACAAGGAAGAAAAACTTAAGCATGCCACCAAAAAAAAAATTGCTGGAGAAATTAATAGGCAGATTCAGAGTCTTCTTCCATATTTCCGTGGGCAGTAGGTGTAAAAGGAAAAAGAATCTCCTTGGGCAGTTCTTACTACTTTCCATTAATGGGTTATGAGGAACCCGTTTAGGGTGAGGCTGTTGTTTTTCTAAAAACTAGAATCAGTAAAAATCATACTCTCTTTGCTCATATTTTGTCAAATCGATGCAGCCACAAATCGCACTCACATGGGCACAAGACAGATTAGACACTGATTGCGTCTGATGAATTAATGGAGATAATCTAGCGGGATACATCCCCAAAGATCGTTTCCATTTTTGGGCGTGGGTATTTTTTTCCTTAAAAAGTAACATGTAAAACTCGTATATCGTCATGTTATCATTACGTGGGTAGGAGAAAGATAGGATTTTGCATCAAATATATCATGGGGGAACATGTATATATTCAAAATAAGGATGGCCAATCATACCTTCAGAACGAGAAGAACAATCACCATCACCAGCCACGACAACCCATAAACCTGCAGGATGGCAAGCAGTCTCAGGTACCGGTGCAACAGAGGAAATACCCAGAAAGAAAAACAGAAAAGGAAGTATTTTTGAGACAGACCACAACACTTTTGCTGTGATGGGCTATGTTCAGGTGGTACACAATCCCATACTGGTAGAGCAGGAATCTAAGAGCAAGGAGGATCTCCAGCACCCTTCCCCGGATGCCGGTGCACCTCAGGTGGTCCTGCTCCATGTCCCACCATGATTCCCAGCTCCTCTCGGGGGCGATCCCAATGCCGCCAAGGTTACCGACCCACCTGTTCCAGTCTGTCCAGTCATCGACGGTCTTCTGCCACTCGAAGCCCGAAGGATTGAACACGAAGGGGGCAAAAAGCCAGGAGGCCACCAGAAACCACATGGAGAAGGTCACAAAGAGGTAGATGCCCGAACTGTGCCCCGTGCCGTAGACCAGGTAGACCACCAGGAGGATGACCAGCTCCAGACCCTTGACAAAGTGGCTGCGGGAGTACATGCGGTAGTTGTCGGCGAACTTGGCGTGGAACACCACAAAGCCTCGCCCCGTGGCTCTGTACTTGGCGCCACCGTGGAGGATCGTCCTCCCATAGTAGTGGGCTTTGGTGCCGAGCTGGAAGGTGAAGAACACGGAGGCCAGTTGCAGCTGCATGATTATGAATTTGCCGAGAGCGGTGCGGAAGCCCTTCTCCAGGCCGATCTCCATCACCATCGGCAGGACAAGGAGCAGCCCGAGTTGGAAGACGGATTGGGAGGCCAGTGCAGCTTCGAGAGATCTATTCTGCTGGATGACCGGATCGTCCAAGATGGCCCTTTCCAGGCCGCTCATCACCATGTATAATCGCCCATATAAGAATGTGTATACGGTGAGGACTGTCACCTGGAAGCAAAACAATGGGCATTGAATCTACAGAGAGAAAACCAACTCGGGTATAACCAGAGAAATCCACGGTCTTTTGTTCCACGCATTTAATCAACACCAGACGCAAGAGCCAAGTAGAGAGAAAGAATTGAAACGAACAGAAGATCCGATCTTTCATACCATGCTGCTGAAGTAGAACCCGACGGTGGTGAAGTAGAATGACAGCATTCTATAGAAGTCGAACCGGTGTCCCAGACGATAGACATCTCGGCTGATCGTCTGCTCTCCATTGCCATTAGCAACCTTCGCTTCAAAAGATGAAATCTGGTTCAATCCCACATCACGCCCTTTTCCAACTTGAATATATTCATGGTGAGTGACATTTCCTCCACGTAGAGTTGAGTTGTACCCTGCAAGCAGAGATCGTCAACCATAGAATAATACCCGAAAATAATCTATCAATAAAATAATACCTGAAAATATGTCCTCGCTTAGATTGATGGTTTTGGATGCTTTACTGATGCCGCCTCTTGTAATGTGAAATATTCGATCAAATATATCAGGATGCCCATAGTGGAAACGAACCCTGAAAGTCAACCAGTTTTTCAGCCGTCCGATCAACCTACCTTTTCTTTTGAAAATAATCAACATAGAAATACGCCAAAACATATATATGTATATATATATATATATATATATTAAAACCCAGACAGGAAATGGGAAGAAATTTAGAACATGGTTGTCGGCTTAAAGACAGCCCAGCAGAAAATGACCTCGTCAGAGACAAAAGGATAAAAATCTGAAAGAAGGTAACAAATTGACCGAGAGTTTAAAAGACAGATAAGGAAAGGTAACTCTTTCATGCATAAAGATTGAACTGAATGGTAATTTCTACGCTAAGATAAAGCCAGATCATCCAACATCGAATAGAGCTACAAGATAATCAGGTCTCTAACAGCAATACTTGATGGGTTGGGATCATGCCTTTAAAATCATAAATTAAACTGACTGGTAAACATATATCATCACACTAATGTTGAATTTTCAGGAAATTCGTCATGACATTAATCCTTTGAACATAGAAATAAACAAGGGAAGACTATATTTGAAATAAGCATGAGATGAGACGATTTTTTAAAATGAACACAAAAAAAAGGAAAAAGGTTAGAAGTAGGAGCGGTAAATAATGATATTATTGACCAACCAAAAGCAATAGACAAGACATACACGTGGCAAGGTTGACCAAGAGGAATTCAATCAAGAAAATAGAGTACTCAGAATTTTGCTTAGTGCATCCTGGTAACCCAAATGAAAAGTCCCTTGGACCATCTTCAGAGCTACTCAACGGCCATGGGCAGTTTGTAAAATGATAACAGAAATCATGAAGCTGTCAATGCGCACAACACAAATCCAAATGAATATGAAGATTTTCTTCACATTTATAATGTTTATCAGCTAATGAAAAATGATTCATGCTGGCAAAGACACCAGAAATGATTAAAAGGCAGAAAGAACGAAGAATGTGACTATCACAGAGGAAAAGGAAGGAAGAGATCTGCTTACTTGAGAGGGTTTGCCAGAATTCGTTGCCCAATAGTCACAAAACTAGTCTCTTGGTTGGACATGAACCAAGCAAGAGAAGAAACACTGGTAGAGGAGGGAAAAAATATTTAGATGCTACACACTGACAGTCAGTAAGTTCAGCGAGAAGGGGAGGTAATAACATGACTGAAATCTACGAAAATAAGCATAAACTCTAGCTTACGTACAACCTTCCAGTGAAAATATGCTCACGAAGCCCTAATATTGTTGGTTTATGTTGTCTACGACGGGATTTTGTAAGCTCCTCCAAAACATTTCTCATTTTAAAAGCTTCCTCCAGGTAATTATCCTGTTCATAGTCATTAAAACATAAATCCAAACCTCTTTGGAATAACTGCAACGATGCATTTCATATAAGATACCTGATTCATGTCGATAGTTTGAAGTGCTTCGCCACGGGTGAAAATAATCGCATGATTCTGATTCTCAGGCTTTCCTTCGCCTATATCATTTGGACGACCAGGGAGTTTGATGCGATAGATTTCCTAACAGCACAAAAAAATAGGCATCGTAAATAAGGAGAGTAGATCAAAATAAATACTTGAAATTACTAGAATATAAGTTTTTGAGGAAATAACAACACATGTAAAAGGAATTCTGATAAAATATTTCTTACTATATTCATTAGGCATCCTACAACAAGAAGACAGACACCACTCAAAGATTTAATAAAAATGCTAAACAGAAACATTTCAAAATTTGAGATGAATGCTCTTCCAACATGTGATGGCATTCATGAAAATAAGTTCTATAAGCATAGGAAAGTTGCAAAAGACACTATATTACTTGTAGAAAAAAACATAGCTAGAATGAGAATTTAGGAGAATATAGAACTAAAATAATAACAAAAATAAGAAGCAAAAATTAATGAAATATTAATGAAAATAAACGAAAAATATGGTATGTTCAACTTATCACTTGAAGGGATAGAATGGTAACAACCATAAAAACGAAAACCCACAAGCTCTACAGTACACATCTTTTCGGAACACTGGATAGTATTCCAAAAAAGTTCAGTTCTTTTGAAAATTTATAATCCTCATAAAAAAGCTTTGTCAATTTGAAATGATTTTTAGAGGACTTTGAAGCATGGTTTCCTGAATCGCCATCTAAACCTGGTTCAAGGGTTTTCTCAATTCCCTTTCAAATATAGGCGTACTGTAATTATAATCATATCCTACGTTATATTGGTCCCTAATATATAATCATTTGTTACAGTAAATATAACAAGGAAAAGAAAAACATAAGCCTTCTAAACGTTTGGCATGGTACCTCATCTAGCTTTTCACCTCCTTTCACAAGAACCGAATAGTAGACTTTATTCGTAGCCTCCTCTCGCTCATCAATGTAAGCAACACGTAATGATGGATATCTGTGTTTCAGAGAAAACACACAAATTTTCAGCACAACTCCACGTTGAATGAGGAAATTACATCACATGCCGTAGATCTATGGCCACACACCACCAATGTCAATCGTCTATGAGTTTCAGGGTTTGGTTCTTGCACTAAATATCACAGACATTACCAAAATAAAAATTTAATAGCAAGATAAAAAATCCATAAAACTTACGTCAACATAAGGTTAAGAACGTTACGGTAACGATTATAATCACGTCCATCTGTGGATTTCTTTTGCATGCCATAAACCTGACATGAAACCACATATGTGAACTTCATATCAGCCAAGGCTTCAACCTGTGGAATGTGTGTCTTTTCCTCATGATAATATTTCTCTATTCCACCAGTCCTCAGACCACCTGAAGAGCAGAAACATCAAAGGAGAAATCTCAATTCTTGCACTAACTTACCAAGACCTTTTTGGGGGGGAGGAGGGTAGGTTATTTATAATTTGGAATTGGATCTTGGATTGGACCCACTCGTCAAAAACTCAGCTGCCAAGCATACCCGCCCATTAAAAACTCTAATTTTGAGTTAAAATACAATAGCAGGCGAAAACAATAAATTGACTGACAAAATAATGAAGATGTAAACTAAACAGTACAAGCACAGTAAGCAACCTGTGTCATCTAACATGTCAAGGAAACCTTGAAGCTTTATCGCATGTCTATAGTACATCATCCCCCTGACTGGTCGAAGAAAAAGAAAGAACAATTAGGGAACTACAGAAGGCAGTATAAGGCAAGAATACAAACCAGCTAGTAACCTGCAGATTACCTGTTCGGCTAAGCGTCTGTCCTCTATAAGATACCCAGTAGCGGATCTTATCCATGTTCTGCTTCAGTGCCTCTATATCTCCATCTTCCACATCTATACGTTCTAAGAAATTTTTCCATTCATCTACAGATAAGACAAGCAGAGACCCATTAACATTTATATTGGCCCCATTCTAATATAGTAATGAATAAAACAGTTATATTTTACCCGGATATATTTTTTGAAGATAAAATAAAACCGTTATCCCGTCCTCATTTGCCAAGTTAAGATCATCCTCAGAATACAGGACTTCCTCGTTGTAATATGGAGTCAAAACGCTGACGAGGAGAAAATGGTAGCCAATATTAGCTCGTAAAAGAACAAACAGAAAAAAAAAACAAGCTCCTATCAAGAAAGCTGGCTATGGTGACATATGCATTATGCTGACAGACAAACAGAAAATTTCCTGTGGCAAACATCCAAGGAATATGACAATAATCTTGACCGGCTGCTGCCAAATATTTAGTTAATTGAACCAACTACTAAGTCTCTGTCATTTATTCTTCCTACCCTCTACATAAGATCCATAGGCATAAGTCATCCATATTCTTCTCTTGATTGCAGTTAGATTTGCTAAAAAATCTGCCTGTACCTATCCAAGGTCGTCACATTCCACCTGAAATTGAACGTTGCACAATAAACGCATTAGGTGAGCCTGGTTGACAATTCTGACCAAGATATGTCACAGATAGATCCATTATTAACCCTCATCTTCAGACAAAATAGCAGCCAACTTTTGGTGAGCTGTTGACTTTTGAACTGAACAGCAATTGAGGCATGTAAGCAGAATGCTAGCACTAAAGCGCTTATGGTTCTCTGGATTATTATCAAAACTATTAGACCAACTGATATCAAGAATATTTGACCCAGCTATTGGAAATTTACCATTTCAAGCGCATGGCAGACATATTTTGTTAACTGGTTTCATGCTCTTTAATATTTATGAAGTATCTTTCTTTACATTATATTCTGGACACTTTAAAACTGTTTAGATCATCTGAAACCTGCCAATATAATATCCTGGGTCTATTGTAAATTCACTATCAATTGCCATTAGAGCTTCAGATATATCCAAGGCAATTTGGTTAGAATTTACTATACTTATGAATCGCTTTCATGTTGTTTAAGTTATCTGAAGAAAATATTGCATTCAAATCTTAAAAATAGTCCTATGATCTGGTAATCTATCAATCTGATATAGCACTGAATTGATAACAAATATTTATAACAATGAATATTTCGAAAGACATTTATTTACAGCTGAACAAAATTACCGATTCTTGCACATTTTTATTCATTGATTTAATTATATGATTTTCATTCAAGCGTATTTAAAGTATATGACTACAGCATGCCTTCCTTTATAGTCGCATTCCATGACAATGTTCCTTACTGACCAGTGATACCACCTTCTGAGCCACTAGTTCACATTTACTCTATCCCACACATTGCACTAAAAGATGTCAAATTTTGGGTACTAGTTTAAAAATAAGATAAGGTCAGTCAACCAACCAAGCCTCCAATAAAACAACCCATTCCCCTCCCTTGCTAAGAGACCAAAACACTAAGACACGGTCCTTTGCTTTGTAGCACAATGAGCCTCTAACAACCCCACCTCCCCCCCCCCCCGGTCCCCCAACATCTCTCTCGGATTATGTGTACAATGAAGGCGCCGACAACACAAGGTAAACTTTTGAGTAGGTATGAAGAATAGAAGTAAAGAGCCTGGCACGGAGTGAGCTCTCTTTATCCACTTTCCCTACCACCTTTCAGCACCCCCTCTGCAACACCCAGTAGCTATTCTCAACTCAGACAAACAGAAAGTCAAGGTTAACGATTTCTTATAGTCCTACCAGTCGAGGTAGGAGAATGTGGAATTCCCATCAATGCTCTCTCTATCTACCCCTCTCTCTCTCACCCTCCCTCCCAACCTACCTCTCCCTCTCCCTCTCCCTCTCCCTCCCTGCTGCCCTTCTTCACATGCATGCACATCTGCACTCAAATAATTGACAAAAGTCTAAATGTAACTAAAGAATTTGAAAAGTTCAGACATAAAAATTTTATCAGGAAGATTTTAATACATGTACAACAGTAGCATATCTTTTCACAAACGTTTTTTAATAGAATATTTGCGTCGTTCCAATTGAAAATATCTTTCTTCTTATTTACGCCTGAATTCTTTTCAATTTTTGGTCTATTCTAATAATAAAATCATGCATCAATTGTCGAGTGCCATTTGGGAAAGGAACAATAAGGTGCTCAAGAAAAACCTGAAAGAGAGCATGTTGCAGACTTCTGGAGCACGTGGCATGTTCATAAACAACGAATTTGCAAAGAATGTAATGCGCCGACGAGCATCTAAGTTTATCGGCACATCAATTGCAGATTCCTTGATAGTTATCAACAAATGAAGTCTAACAACCTGATATAAAAAGTTCATATTATAAGAAAGAATTAAAAAATAACAAACAAAAATCATATCACCTTTCCTTTCCATAACGGACGTTTCATAAACTCCAAGTTTATATTGGTAAAATTCTGATTTCTTTCTTCTGGTGAATTCTGATTTCTTTCTTCTGGTGAATTCTGAACAATGCTGTCGAAAATCAAACAAATAAAAACCATAGTAATCATCGACCGTAAGCTTTGACTATATACCTAAAAAAGAAAAGGAACTATAATAAATTATCCAAGACCGTGACTTACCCATATCCATTCATCATGATATCCCGTGTGATGATCTCCATGATATCCTGAAGTACATTTATTATATGTGCTCTATAAGAGTCATCTTCCTGATTTCCTTTCTGAGAAACGAATTGGGGCAAATATGATGAGAAACATTACAAGCTTAAAATACACAATAGATATACAGAAACAGAAAGGCCAAAGATTACTGTATTACCAGAATGTTTAAAAATTTATCTAGTTTATTACTGAGCTGTGGCAGTTCACTCATACGAAAGGTCCTCAGAAATCTTCTATCAATTATGCTTTTTTTTACCTCTGAACATATATGTTCTAGAACCCTGGTATATCAGATACAAAGCAATTAGAAACTGTTAAATTTTAAAAATTTATGGAACCCAGGAATCAAACAGGACAGAAACAAAAACATAATTACTCCTTATCCTTTTCTTCAACCAAAAGGTTGAAAAGTATCATTTTCAATGTTTGATAGCACTCTATGACTGCTGACCACATGTATCCATCATTCTTTATCTTCTTAAACAGATATGCATCATCCTTTCTCTTAATATCCTTGGCAATGCCAAGCGCTACAGGTATCTGTTGACAAAGAAAATATCCGCCAAGAACAATTTTTCAGTTCTGAATCAGTGAAAAAGTAAGAATCTAGATAAATTGCAAAGCTAACTAATATGTACCTTGCTGGCGAGCAGAAAGGGTGGCCACTGGAAAACATTTATGCCATCTGAAGTATACGACATAAGCAATAGATCCTTCTCCCTGAAATTGATATGAAAAATCAGAAAAATTTAAATCAAGTGATAGTTACTACTAAAATACAGCCATTTAGGAGCAAGCTCAACTTATTGCTGATTAGGTCCTCAGTCCGTAGCGAATAAATGAATTCATTCCACACTTGCGAAAAAATTGCAAAAATTCTTTGACCAGAAATTGTATCCTGGTTATTCAAAACCAAAAATGTTAGGGGAAGATCAACTGAAGAATAGTTAGTAACAAGTAATGCATGCTCTTCCTTGAGACCATAACTGGTTAGAGATACTACATTATTTATGTTGACTGTGAGATAAAGATGTTCAGAAACTAGAGAGAAATATAGTAAGAAGGTAGTCCACATAATTGGAATTTCTTGGTATCCAATGGATTTCTCACTAACTGACTGAAAATATTACTATCAGATTGAAGGTATGCGAAATGGAGATAAGCTATCAATAAAATTTCTACTTAAAGTTGGGAGTAGCTAAAATGAAAAGCTTAAAAACTGTATAGAGAAACAAGATGAGAGCAAATATTATGTATTCTTAGGTATGTGGCGGAGATAGAAATCAACACGGGTGAAGTTCATGACAGGTATCAAAGATTTACAAAGAAGACCAATATGACTACCAGGTAGAAGCCGGTAACCATTGTTTGTGACAGACATAAAGGAAAAAAGTATACTAATAATAATATGGTCCCTGTATTTGTGCAAATATGGCAATGCTAATGATTGTTTCTGAAGAGTGCCGTCAAATTTTAATTAGGACGGTGTAAATGCTGATGATGGATGAGTATATTTTCAGATACACAATGCTCAACGCTCATTTTGTTGTAGAAAATTCACTCCGTAAAACTAGCCATTGAAGCTTATCATAAACGTAAACAACGAAAGAGTATTACCGGTTGATGACTTTCGTCTTGACCCTGGGTAAGTGGCACAAGAGTTGTAGAAAAAGCTGACGGCAATGTTTCAAATCTGGACCTCAACATACCCAATGTGCGAATCTGCACAGTCTCAAGTTTAGGAAAGATGTAGAAAGAAAAAAAACCATTTCATTTCCTATTAAGAACAGAAGACCCTCAAATATTGTCATTGCTTGCATGACGTGATACACTGGTATCTAATATACAAGCAATAGATTTTCAAAATATTTAGTTTATTATGAGTAATGTTTAATCACCTATGAGAACTATACAGCCTTCAGAGGGTTAAGGTATAAAGTCTCTCACACCTAAATTCATGTACCTCGGTCTTGATTGGTTAATGAAATTCAAAACTTTAAAGGGCTTCAAGAGGGCTAGTTTTCAAGACCCTAGATGAGTTTTGGGAAAAAAAAATTACCTCTTGCCTATATGATGCTAGACAAGGTAACTTTCTCCCTCCAGCTGTCAATTAGTCTTCAGATTTTCTATGGCATACAAAACAGAATTACAGACATGGCATGGACGGGTGACCGAAAATTGTTTCCACTCTCTTTCATATCTGTACGGACTAATGAGTCGTGGCATATTAAGCCTTTGTCATCTAAGAGGATGATGACAAGACAGACGAAAAAGGATATACTCAGGACAAGAAACCACCATATTAGCATATCCATGACTGAAGTTACGTAATTTATCTACTACTAAAATTCTGCTTAATATAATGGATGCGATGTCACAATCATTGGCACTAACCTCACCGAGACGGCTGAAAGCCCCGAGTATACCGCCATATAGAGTAGCAAAAATGGCATACCATATTTGTGCGTCCATGAAATATACCTAGTGACATATCTACAGTGAGTTCAAACCAATAGCCAGATCAAGAAGACACAGAAACAAAACATTCTCCAGATTACATTACCAGGACGATTGGTGCCCATAATGAGATGACAACACCAATGTTATATTTCACTGCATCATTAAAGTAATGATTAAGTACCACAAAAGCGCATGAATTTATCAAAATGAATGAATTATTACCATTTGGGAAAAATTCGTGCCACTCATAATTACTGATTCTCATGTTCATGATAACCTTGGTTGGTTCAATTAAAGGGGAAATCTGTGATAAAAAAAAAATATTAGGGACGGAATTTTTGTTAGTTCTCACAATTCAATTAGTGATAAATAAATAATGTTAACGGTGAAAATAAACTAAAAATTCCATAAATAGCTATAGCATCATCGTTCAAATATGATGTATCCATCAGTTATCGCCACACAAAATGAAGATAAGGGCACATAGCAATCTCAGCATGATGCATATACCAACTTCATTCTAAACAGATAGATTAATCACATGAAGATAGAATGTCTAGTTTTGGATATGCAATACTTAGTATAAGTCAACCAATAAGATCTATTGTATTAAGTGGACAATATTAACTTGCACAACATCAAACTAGATGAATTCAAGAGTTTCATAACTTGCAGAAACATAAAAGGAATTGTGGATAGTCCAGTAGATCTAGACACTTGTTGGCTAAAAGGAGAACAAATCGATAATCCATGCAGGAGAGATATAGAATACCTCAACGTAGTAACTGAATGCAAGTTTGCTGATGAGTAATAGGATCCAAAAGAGAGTGTATCTGTTTTTCCATTTT
Source organism: Spirodela intermedia (assembly GCA_902729315.2). Taxonomy (NCBI): domain Eukaryota; kingdom Viridiplantae; phylum Streptophyta; class Magnoliopsida; order Alismatales; family Araceae; genus Spirodela; species Spirodela intermedia. The sequence goes on from LR746272.1 coordinate 6,788,151, forward strand.
AGGTAAATATTTTGATCAATGGAAATATCAACTCCAAAATAGTAGAAAATTGAAGCCATAATTAATTTACCTTATGAGTGAAACCGTGTCCTCATGCATGCCCCTTCCGACATATAATTTTGGCTGTAAAAGAGATTATCATCAAATGAATTAAAAGTGAAAATAACCCAATCAATTAATGATTCAAAGAAGTTAATACTTACCCGAGACCACCAGAGGAAAAAAATAACAATACGCCAATTAGAGAGTTCCATTTTTCGCTGTAGTCGTGGAAGCAAGAATAACAAAGCTGACACTATGTTGGGTATGAGGTATAATGCAACAGCAAAACTAAAAAATGTCTGATTTCTCAAATTGCCAAGCCAATTGCTGAAGAACTTGACAAGTCCCGTCGGATTCTTCATGGAGCCTGAATAGCCTATTGGTAGTATTATCAGCCACACAATTGCTACTACCAACTTCAGGAGATATCTAACGATCTGAGTAGAGTGCATGTTGCCCCATGCTTTCCAGCTAAGAACTATATCAAGAGCAGCTGAAATGTTCAAGAAAGTGTAGGAAAGAGTTACCACCGGTAGCACATGGGGGTCATTGACCGAACTCTGAAAGCATACCTCAAAACACATTGAAATTTGATGTTATTGGAAAATAAACATGTTTCCATGTTTCTTTCGGGATGAATATTAGACTAACATTCTATCTCCCCAGTTAAATGTATCTATAAAATGTGATGAGTGGTTTCCATCTATCAAACATCGGTGCCTGCTCCTTTCACAAGAAGACTGAGAAAACTAAATTATGCCAAATGGGACACTTGTAGACTATGCAAGAAAGCTTAAGAAGGGCACCAGAATGAAACACTCACAGAATTTAAGTTTGATATACAAGCATTTTATTCACTTACGGAATACCATTCAAATTGACACGCATGGTCTAGACACAACATAAAAATTCAAAATCTATAAAATAAAATAAATCGTGAATTTTGAAAATAATCTTTAGCCAGAGAAATTTGACCCATGTGACTCTTAGCTGAGCTGGAGTGGCATATCCATTTCCAAATGTACAGATTTACCTATTTTTTCAAAGCACAAACAAGAACATTGTTGTACTGTACCTCAGTCATCATCCAACTCAACAGAATCTACACTAGGTGATATGAAATCCGATTTCCACCCTCGAGCTTCGTCCATACTATTGCCTTTTATGCCTCTTCCGTGAGATTTAAACTGGAAAAAATTTAGAACTACAAACTCCCAAGTTCATGTTTATAGTGAAGACACACAATATGTACCATACACATGTTAGCAACTACATCTGATCGATGAAGATCTTCCATCTCATTGTGAGTTTAAGAATTTTAGTTTTCTCATTTAGTTGTTCATTACTATTTTTTTGTCTATATTTTACATTCACTCGCTACCATGAATAAATAAAATGGGCAGGATCCGTCATTATTTAACATTCCAATAGACGTCTAAAGAATTGAGGAGAAATTACCTTGAATAAAATTGAGTAATGCAGCAGTAATAAAGATACTCAAAACACCTCTAAATACATCTGCATCGAAAATGGCAGAAGGGGATCCCGAGGGACTCCAAGCAACAATCACCATGGCCTAAGAAAAGAACAACTGGATTAGGATTATTCAAATCTTCATGAATGTACCAGCAAACATCTGTCCAAGATCAAAGCGGACAGCACCTGCAATGCCAATATAAAGAATATCCACATGCGATCAAAACTTCGGAAGAGATGCCAAAACGTGCGGATTTCAACAAAATTTGTCTTGGGCTTCCTTCGACCACCACCAAGTCGATCTTGATCCTGCAGTCATTTTCCACGTAAAAAAGAAATAAGATTCCAATAAACTATTAACGTATGCATGTCTATTGTTAAACTTGACTCAGGAGAAAGATTTCGACACTTCATGGAGTTACTGATAAACTAAAAATAAAAATTAGATAAATGGAAAAAGAATTAACATCTCATCTTTGGAGTTCCTTTCTTCTCATTTTTACTTTATAACTAGGCCACAGTAACCAGAAATTATAATTCAAGTCTCACAAGACGTAGATAGGAAATCTCTCCCGGTTAAGGAAAGCCCAGGAATCAAAGATGGGACAAACGTAGACAGTACTATATCTAGTCATCAAGTGTGTAAAATAACTATCAGATGCAGCCTGGTGGGGATGGAATTCTCCATATTCATCGCATAAGTAGACAATGAGAGACCACACAGCTTCATTTCAAAAGGAACCATGTGAGGGAGCACATTACAACTGTCTAGTGACAAATGAGAGCCCACCTTACATCAATTTTAGGGAACACATGGTTACAAAAAGTAGACAAGTGATGACTGAGAAAACAACAGCCTGATGGAGACGAATGGAGAGAGGAAAGCAAAGGCATCATTTATTAATCTATAAAACTTAAATTCGTAAAACTGCTATCTTATAAAAACTAATTGTCATATAACAGAACCTCAAGGGCAATGTTCAAGTTAATGATGAGCATTGTTTTTTTGTTTTCCACAAATTACTTTACTGCCTCCTTGACATGACCTCAAGTGTTCCAATTTTGTATTTAAACTTCACAGATCATAAAAAACTAAGGTACCAACCAGAATATATTCATTCATATTGAAACATGTCTAGGCTTTGGGATTCGAAATGTGTCCAGTTTCAACAAATTCACCCATATTTGAAACATCCCGAGGTACATGCTAGGAACCAGTTGTAATGGAAACCTCTGATAATATTGTTAATCTATGCGCAATGTGTGGAGTAATAGATGGACCTCACATATAAATAATTAAGATCTGGAAATATCAACCAAGCATAAACTATTTTAAAAAATTGTTGAAACCAATGGAACAGAGTACAGAGATGTACCTTGCTAATCAAATGAAAGTAATTCAGTTACATTAAAGAAAAAATAAAGTATGATGTAAACCCAACCTCCATTTTAGAATGTCGATTGCGTGCTTTCGCAAAAAAGTCTCCTTTGGGCTTCAACGGCCAATCCAATTTTAAGCATTCTTCGGACCTGAAACAGGACATTAGTTGCGCATGAGATTTATGGAAACATAGCAAGAGATATAAAAGATTAAAGAGGCACTGACCAAAATAATTCGTTTAAATCATCATAGTTTCTCCACTTTGAATGGCTGGCAGTTCCACGATTATTTCTTTGTGATTCCTTTTTCGACAAAAGAACAGCAACACTGGTGTATGAATTTATAAAAACAGAAAAATAATTAACAATGGAAGAGCATAATTGCCATTACCTTGTGCAGGACATTATATATTGGAGTGATGACTTCTTTCAAAAACCACTCTTCTCCACGCTGCACATTATATTTTTCTCCAGTATCTCTACCCACATCCGGATTTAAAATGCTATATAGCTCTCCTGCCATCTTAATAAGATTGAGCAACGACAATTCAGTGTTGCAGAAAGACAGGAAAGAAGGGCATATCATGAGATCTCGTCTCATAAATAAACTGAAAACAAACATCATGTAACCAAATTGGAGTTTTGGGGAAGGACGGGAAGCATGTCAATCTTTGTCATCCTAAAATGAGAACATTAGGTCATTTTCAAAGTAAAACTTAATCTTATTGCAACATCCGCAGAGCCAATTACTTATACTCCAAAATTAGTAAACAGGTTGAACAATTGATTACCTGAAAAATCCAGGAAAGGATTTTGAGCATGAATAAATCCATCCATGTTATTTCAATTTGTTTTATTCAAATACCTCACCCGTTCAAAATAAAGGTAAGATGTACGTTTGACTAGAAGCATAGGATCTGTCAACTGCAGAGGCCATTTTTCTGTTGTTTCGGGAATTCATTTATGGAGCAAGTCACGTTTGCTAAGAGAACATGATATTCCAGCACACAGCTGACTATTCCAGGATCAAACAGAATAAAACCAAGGGATGATTAAGAGCATCCTTTGGTCTTATTCTTACAATGACAGTCACAGGATTAAAGGTTCAATAGTCATAAAAGAACGAAATACGCTGATTAAGAGCATTATACCAAAACTATAACATCTGAGTACCTTTTAATCGAAACATGGCAACATAAACAAATGTTTCATAGCCAAAAAAAAAAAACGATCGTCAAGTGCAATGTCAAAAACATTCACATGACACCATTCAGGCCAGCTTAATAGGTCTATTTCCTTTAGTAATGCAACAAAGTAGTAAAGCAATAAAAGATTCAAATGCTCTCCAGAATAAAGCAAAAGAACTTACTTTATGAAATATATAGCAAAGACATTCAGGCATGAACCTAATATTTGAGGCTTCACCCCAGATAAGAAAATGCAGTGCAATATAAAGAAGCTCAAACTGTCGATTCTTGGGGTTCTTAGGATACCTGCAAGCCGCATTATAAATGAGAACTTGGCAGGAATAAATGATTTTTTTTATCACATTCAAACACCAAGAAACAATTTTAAACAGCGATTAACTTACTTGATATTAGAATTCTCACGTAAATATGCACACCATGTCTCATAATTTTTAAATACCTTTCCCATTAAACTCTTCACATGATCAATTTCCATCTGTCAAGCAATAGCTAAATTATCAGTTTTATATTTCAACGAAGCGTTAGGTGGCATAAATATTAAAAAAAATTCTACCAAGGTATCATCTTTTTCGCGCTTCATCCGCATCTCAACATTTGCAAGAAGCAAAATTAAGTGCTCCCGTTGGTTTTCCACATTCCCTTTCTACAATTCAAATTTAAGGACAGAGAGACACTATTCAGTAAGGGCATTCTGGTACCAATAAAAGAGTTAATATTTCAAACGACTTGAAGCAGCCCATGCTTCCAATAAACAGAAAACATGGTAACTGGAAGACTATGAATGCAGAGTAATGCAAACATGGAAGGTAAAGCACCTGAAACCCAAAGGTTAACCCAAGCCAGTCGAGTAAATCATGAATAGATCTGTTTTCCCCAGCGAGCATCGAGCTGTTTTCAGATTCATCTTGCTTTTTAGTCGTTAGCTTGGGCGTAGGGAGGTTGCCAGTCTCACACAGGGCATTCACTGCAGCTTTAATCTATTACTCCAAAAAATTAAAACACAAGGAAGTCAGCTAAGTTGTGGAACACAGAAAGAATCAACAATAAAAAATAAAAAAAATATACCCATTGGAAATATAAACCTTACTTCAGAAATTTTCATTATTGCTGGTGGAGTGCCAGAATAACGAATTGGAAGGATATTATACTGGGCATAGTGAACTTTGTTTCGCTCAACTTTGCTAGCATAGCCTTCTATCTGTAAGTGCATTGAAAATCTTGGAAAGGAACCCTCCAATGGATAATTTATAAAACTTTCATGAAATAAGATGAAAAAATCAAACCTCTGTATCAACGTCTCCGGACCTTTTCAGAATATCAAATAATATTGTAGCAACCTGATAGTGTTTTGCCATCTCCTCCCTATTTTTATAAATAAATAAAGAGAGAGGAAATTCTATCACAATCGAAATCTTACTGCTGCCATCTTCTCACTGTTTTTATAAACAAATGAAGCGAGAACAAATTAAAGAGGAATCGGAAAATTATTTTCGATGTATTAGTAACGAAATCTTACGGTTTTCTTCTCACAGGTCCTTCGATAAACGTCTTATAGTAGTATCGATAAAAGTTTATTACTTCCAGCAGATTATTCGTTGCCACCATTCCCATATCTTCCTCAGCCTGCCGATATAAAAAAAATTGAGACAGAAAAATGAATATGGATAATTCTCACATACACAGATGAAAGAAAGCAGAAGAATATCACCATAACTGATTCCACGATAGGACAGATCTGTATACAGGATTTCTGGATATAAACCACAGTTGAAAGTACATTAATCGCTATTATAAATCTCTTCAGGAAAAGAGTAAAGAGTTAAGATGCCAACTTGGACTACGACTTCAAACTAAATGCATCACAATCATCCAAAGTTGATTCACTGATAGACTCGTCATCCATTTTCCCCATACAAAGAAGCAAAAGCATAATACACATTAAGCGGATTTAACATGCAAACTTAGTTTAGACACATACTGTAAATCTGACACAAAAAATAATGTTCTATCGGCTGCAAGGGATTGTCATACGCTGGTACACTAGAACAGGTCCACTTCAGACCATGACGAAGGCTGGTTGAGTACAAGTCAACCTAGCCCATAAATAACCTAGCTCAACTTGAATTGCGTACAGCTCTGACTGTATTACATAGTCACATAACCCGAGCTGATTCCTATCATTTTAATCTAGCTGTGATAGATGAAGACGATTTTGAATGGAAAATGGGCAAAAATATCAAAATGTGCATGCCCACTTCTGTTCAAATTGACCAGGGTTATCTGGCGATACAAATAGAAACCCAATATGTAAATAAAAAATATATTCTAGGGTTCATCTTTATAAGGACACAAAAACAAACTCATAGTTACAAGCTACAGACACAAAAAACAGGACATTATAACGAGTTCTAATAAACATATACTCATAGTATACCAACGAACTACCAAACAGAAAACAAGAATATCACCCTTACGGGAATTTCAAAATGAATACTTTACTTTTTTTAATTTCAGTATCATGTAATTATATACCTGCTTTATCTTATTCATCAAGTATACATATTTCATTTTGTTAATTAATTCTTAATATATTAAAATAGGACTATTGTGATCACCTAAACATTACAATATGGCATCAGTGCTGGATGATTACCTTGGTTCCCTTTAAAAATAAATCCATATTTCAAAATCCAAAAAAATGGAATCACAAGAAATAGGAATGCTTTGTACCAAAATCACTGATATCAACTATTTTAGACAGACAGCGACGACGACTTAAATGACAAAAAAGGACATCCATATAAAATTGGGAACTCAACATATTTGATTACTTCCGGATCAGTTATCACCAGTTAATGGAGAATACAAGGAATTAGGCGATGTCTTGAAAAAATTAAAAAGTTAAGAGCTTTCCGAAAAGTAATCTCTTATACCACAAAAACGGGGGATCCAGATGTTGTTAATTTTTCTGATATATATTATGCGAGATCAAAGACTATTAGAAAATCTAGTGATTATGAGAAAACATTATTGAAGTAAAACTTTCGGTAACTATATATCTGAAACACTCAAGGATGCCAAAGTATAAACTAAACTCCATAAATTGACAAGAGTGTAAAACGTAAGAATTGCACCTTCTCTAACTTATGAAGGAGATAGGTTTTGAATTGACGAACACCACGCCCACTTGAGGTTTTGTCCATGTTGTGAATCCTCTCAAATGCAGCAAAGCGGCCTAAAAATCACAAGGAAGAAGTTTTTGAGATCACAGCAAAATAAGTTAGAAGAATAATCACAAAAAAAAGAATAATCACAGCAAAAAGGTGAATTTTATAACGTAAATTAGTATATTAAATATTTACATACAACGCATTAAAGTAAAAACCGAAAAGAGAATTTACTCAATACCAAAAAAATTGTCCCGTGTTCCAATACTCCAACTGGCCTGTTGCCGTTAATCACAGCAAAGAAGAGTAAAAGGGTATTGCTACATTGTTTATGCCCTATAAACTAGCCATTATCTACGCCAAGAAAACAAACAAGACCAACAGAAATCCAGTCAATCTTTTTCCATTGGTCATCATGTCTACGATCTGTGTAAGACATACAGCAATGAAGATAGAATTATAGCTATAAGATAAGAATTCTCTACTTCTGCATGATTTTGTTAGGATCTAATCGTCCTTGCTCTCGTAGCAACAATATCCCCAATCCAAGAACCAATCTTCCCAAGGAAACCGTGAATTTAAGGAAGTTTAAAGCATAATTAACCTAAAAGCTAAGATAAGGATGTCGAAATGTAAAATATTGATTTAAAGGGACACACTAAATCGCCTCTTTCCTTCAGAGTCTCGCAGCTGATCGCTATGTCAAGCAGCTAGATGCCTAAGTCAGGCCAAGCAATCAGAACCACTGCTTGAAGAATTAAAACTCTATCTAGAGGGATCCTTAGGCTGATTGTTTCCCCAAAGGGATCACAGATTCATTTGTCAAACTGTTTCCACCTTTCATCTTTTGCTAGAGATTTTTAAGAAAACCCAGGGAACACTAGTGTGTCCAATCCGCTGCACTATGAGCGGCATACAAGCAGTGCGGCAGTTGAACTCTAGAGATCAACTGATCTCAATGATTTTCTTTTTACAGGCTCCCCCTCCTTTCAACAATTTTCAGCTACCAACATGACGACACACGATGGAGACATGAGTTGATTCAAATGAAGTCTGTGATGATGTCCTGCCACACACTTGCATCCTTCACTGAATCAACCTGATAATTAAGACAACGACTGTGATATGAAGAATACGTGAACCTGACAAACTCAACTGGAACTACTATGCAAAATGGGTTTGGTTTTCATTGTCTGAAAGCTTTTCCATAACGTAGATTCAACCAGATATTGGCTGTCAGGTAAATAAAACCTTTGTTGGGTCTTCATTTACGAGAGCAAAAAGATTGACGAATCTAATTAGAATGCCAAGACTGAGAGCACGGAGCAGTTACAGAAGTAAGCGATCCGCGGGTACTCCTCCTCCAGTTCATTGGCGACACGAAGGATGGGAGCAATGGAAGAGAGGGAAGAAGGGATGAATTCACTGTCCGCTCCAGCTACATCATCCTCGGGGGCGTCGATCATTGTGGGCAGCCTTGTGATCTTCCTCGACAGAGACTTCCTCGGCACAGGCCCTTTGGTGCCACTGCTGGACGCCATTCCCCTCCCCACGAGCTTAGTTCCTCACTGCGCAGCCCACCCAGGAGAGAAAATAAGGGGATATGGATGATGGCTCTTCTTCTTCACTGCTCCTTGTGTACCTGCCTGTTCAGCGGGAGGTCGGAAGACCGCTTGCCTTCTCTTCTTCCGGCTGCTTTTCTCCCTCCCCCGCTGGAAGGAACACCAGCAGATGGACATGAGAGGGAGCAAGCACGCAATATGAAGCTCCATAGCTTCCCACTTTTCTCTCTCTTTCTCCTTTCCTACCGCCATAAACAGTCAGACTCCCAGGTGGGGTTTCTCTGCTTTTCCTCCTCCCCCACTTTCCGCCGGGGAACGGAGGAAGCAGCGCCAAGCAAGGAATGTAATGGAGCCAATGGAGCCGCTTGCTTCACTGCAAGATCTCTCTCTCTCTCTCTCTCTCTCTCTCTCTCCCTCTCTCTTGCAGTAGCAGTGGGAGAGAAAGGCAGTGCCTTTCGATTACCGAGGATGCAAGCAAGGAATGGAATAGAAAAAGAGCTGCTGCTTACAGTCCCTCTTAACTCTTACTACAAGAACGTGTAGTTAATTAGTTTTATATCCATACCAAGATCATTTATTGCTATAAAACATAGTTTTATTTTAACCCCCATCTTATAACGGTTTATGCCACGTGGCTTCCATCCCGAATAACAACCTCACAACAAATCCCGGCCGTTCTCTTTCCCGCGCGAGAACCATATTTTTGATAAATTACTTTTAATCGCTATAATTAATGTATTTTATTTATATCCCAAAGAAATGACCAGAGCTACTGGGCTTTTGGGCCCCTCTAAATCTTCGTGAAAATAATCCTATAATGACCCATATTTACTCGGCCCAAATCCAATAAGAAGCCCAAAACCCTCACACCCTCTCTCTCTCTCTCCCTCTACTCGGAGAGATTGTGCATAAGGGAGGGCCGGCCCGGAATCTTATGTTCATAGCTCGAAGCCCATTATATGGGCTACGAAAGGCAAAGAGAAAGATCGCCGTAACCGGGGCAGGGCCTGGAACGGGCTGGCCAATGAAAGAAAAAAAGCCCGTCCTTTTTTTCTATCGAGAAGCCTCACCTTCGAGAAAATCGGCGACGCTGCATGCCCCCTCTCGCGAGGGTTGCAGAAGAGGAACCTCCACCTCTCTCCTCCCCTCCCCCGCCGCCTCCCTCCACCCCGCCGCCACCTCCTCCACCTCCTCCTCCAAATCCCCGTACTCGTCGTACCTCGGCGGCTGCGACGCCGGCGACGGCGGCGATGGCGGCGGCGATGGTGCCGATGGTGGCGGAGGGGGATCTTGGAAGGAACTTTCGTCTTCTCCGGGGGGCAAGACGAGTCTCCAGATGTTATCGTCGAGGTGCCATTGGAGGTGATGCCCGAGAGCTGGTCGCCGGTGGGGCATCTTCGGAAGGGGGAGGACTCTGCGGGGGGGCGGCGCCGCCGGTCTCTCTCTCCTCAGTGGGCGATGTGGAGGTGGGGGAGGGGGAGGAGCTTTAGTGGGGAGGAATCGGGCTTGTTTTTTTTCTCTGGCTGGCGAAATGCGACGGCCGTGGGTTTCCAATAATGGCCGTCTCCATCACCGTAGACGGCCAGCTAGGGTCTGATGTGTGGGAGAAGCATGCTGACAGTGTTGGTATCTCAACTCTCTCTCTCTCTCTCTCTCTCTCTCTCTCTCTCTCTATATATATATATATATATATATATATCCTGCAGTTACCTCACGATCATCACTGTGGCAGCTCATCTCTCTCTCTCTCTCGCGGGGTGGGGTGGCGAAGAGTGATGGCCATGGGTATCTGAAAACGGGGGTCTGCGTCGCCATGGATGGGCACCAGCTAGGGACTGATGTGTGGAGAAACAAAAAATTAGGATTGTTTTTTACTACGAAACCAACCCCGAAGTCTCGAAACCCATTCTCTCTCTAACACGTAGCACGTAGCCATCCTACGATCCTTCTCTCTCTCTCTCTCTCTCTCTCTTTCGGTGTGCTGGATTAAGCATGTTCATCCATAAGTAATGTGAGATTTTCAAGTGGTTCGTATTCGTGCCATGTGACTGAGAGCGTCACGTGTTTTTGCCAATTTACTCGTTTTTCTTTGCTTTCCCTTCAATTAAGGGTAGAGAGAGAGAGAGAGAAGAGACGGCGGAGAGAAATAAGAGAGGATGGAGAGAGAGAGAGAGAGAGAGAGAAGAGACGGCGGAGAGAAATAAGAGAGGATGGAGAGAGAAAAAGAAGAGACGGCGGAGAGAAATAAGAGGATGGAGAGAGAGAGAGAGAGAGAGAGAGAAGACGGGAAAGAGAAATAAGAGACAATGGAGAGAGAAAAAGAAAAGACGGCGGAGATAGAGAGAGACGAGACGGCGGAGAGAAATAAGAGAGGATGGAGAGAGAAAAAGAAGAGACGGCGGAGAGAAATAAGAGGATGGAGAGAGAGAGAGAGAGAGAGAGAGAGAAGACGGGAAAGAGAAATAAGAGACAATGGAGAGAGAAAAAGAAGAGACGGCGGAGAGGAAGAAGAGAGGATGAAGAGAGAAAGAGGAGACGGCGGAGAGGATGGAGAGAGAGAGAAAGAGTGAAGAGACGGACGGATAGAAGACAGGGTGGGAAAGGAGAGAGAAAGAGCACGCATGCATGCATGGATTCTTGTCCCCGAGCACCCTGAGAATCTTGTAATAGTGCTGATTTGCAAATAACCACTCATTGAAACTAAACTTATAATTAAACCACAAGTACCACATATTTAGTTCTTTACTCCGGCGACATCTTAACCCCCCCGATGATACCTAAGTTACGTAATATTAATATCATTGGAACGTTTCCATTCCCTAAAACCTTCATTAAAACGTGTCTTGGGTATTTTTTACGCTTTTTTTCTCCGAATAATATGATTTCCATATAGCTAATCATTGTAGTTATGTACAAAGAGAGAGAAAGGGAACGATGCAATTATTCATAGATATATCCCTCTATATTCAAAGAGTGAGCGACTTAGATAGAGAGAGAGAGGGGTGTCTTATTTTGTTACAGTGCCAATATGAAATCTTTGAGGGGGTTTTTAGTCATTTTAGAGGGAAATGGCAAAATGGTTATTATTATTAAAAAAGGTACATGGGATGGGTCATTAGCCATGAAATCGATGAGTTGGGTCTTCCCCACGAGAGAGAGATGGAGAGAAAGGGGACAGACGGCTACAATTATTGGGGGATTGATGGAGGGGGGCTGAGGTGGATGGCCAGGAGGGATGCGTAGGCCCCACCGGGCACTTGGAGGAGCTCCGCGTGGGTCCCCATCTCTACGACCTCCACGTTCCTCAGCACGGCGATGGCGTCGACCCCTCTCACGGTCGACAGGCGGTGAACGACCACCACGGTGGTCCGCCGCGCCGCTGCCACGTCGAGCGCCGCCTGCAGGGCGCGCTCCGTCTCAGCGTCCAGCGCGGCGGAGGGCTCGTCGAGGAGGAGCACCCTGGGGTCCCGCAGCACCGCCCGGGCGATGGCGATCCTCTGCCTCTGGGCGCCGGAGAGCTGCATCCCCCTCGTCCCCCGCCGCCGTCGAGTACCCCACCGGGAGGCCGCAGATGAAGCCGTGCGCGTTGGCCACCGTCGCCGCCGCGGCCACCACCGCCTCCCCGCCCGCCGCGGCGGCGTCGGCGGCGCTGCCGTAGGCGATGTTGGCGTGGATGGTGTCGTTGAAGAGGGCGGGCTCCTGGCTGACCAGGGCCAGCTGCTGCCTGAGCCACGGGAGCCGCAGCTCCCGGGGTCCACCCCGTCGAGGAGGATGCGGCCCGCGGTGGGGTCGTAGAAGCGCTCCAGGAGAGCGAGCACCGTCGACTTGCCGCTCCCGCTCTCCCCCACCAGCGCAACCGTCTGCAACAGCCAGCCGGCAGGAAGAAGGAATAATTAACCAGGAAGAAGGCAGAAGGAAGGAGGAAGAAGGTGCTGGATTTGATCTCAATGTGGACATGAAGAAGAAGAAGGAAGGAGGAAGAGAAGACGGACCTTCCCGGCGCGGATGCTCAGGCAGAGGTCCCTGAGGACGGGGACGTCGGGCCGGGTGGGATAGCTGAAGCTGACGTGTTGGAAGTCAACGTCTCCCCGAACGGCGGTGAGGGTCCGGCCGGCGGCAGCACCGGGGTCGATCTTGGACTCCCTGTCGAGGATAGCGAAGAGGGAGGCCACCGAGTCCCTGGCCTTGTTGGTGTCCGGGCCCACCGCGCTGGTTTGGGACACCCCGATCGCCGCCATGGCCAGCGCGAAGAAGACCTGCGCCAGAAAGCTCCGTCGTGAGTTAAGCTTCTGGAAATGGTTCTCCGGTGGCGCCCGCCCCCGATCTGCCCACCGCCCAGTTCTTCTCTGGCGTCACTCACTCTGAACACCTGCCCAAAGGTGGCCTTCCCGTCCTGCACGAAGCGAGCGCCGGCGTAGAAGATGAGGGCGTAGGCGCAGTAGAGCACCAGGGAGGAGAAGCCGAACCCTAGCCCGCTCGCCACGCCCTGTCGGAGGCTCTGCCTCGCTGGAGCCCTGCACCGGAGGTCGTAGGCCTCCATCACCTTGTCCTCCGCGCAGAAGGCCGCCACCGTCCGGATGCCCCCCACGGCGTCGCTCGCCACCTGGGTCGACTCCTCGAACTTCACCTGCAACAATCGAACTACCGAGGATTAGATCCCGAGGTTGAAGAAGACGACGATCGGGGGGAGGTGGACGACTGGTGGTTACTAACCTTTGCCTCTGTGCTGAATCCCGCGAGGATCTTCATCTGGACGTACCCTTGCAGGCCGACCAGAGGAATCAGCGCAAGGATTATCAGGGCCAGCCTCCAGTTCGCCGCCATGGCGATCACCAGTCCCGCCGCCACCGTCGCCGAGTTCTGGACCACCAGGGCGAGGCTATCTCCGACGAGGCCCCGCACCGCCGCGGCATCAGCTGACAGCCTCGTTGCGATGGCTCCGCTGCAGATAACCCACCCCCGCCGCCTGCTAGTCATTGGGGGAGAAAAAGGAGGGGAGAGGGGGGAACGAGGAGGAGAGATTCCATGGCGAACCTGGAGTTGGAGGGATCGCCGAACCAGCTCATCTCCTGGTTGACAACTTTCTGGAACGACAGGGATCGAATGCGAATGACGAGTTTCCCGCCGGCCAACGCGAAGAGGTACTGCTTCAGTGGCACCGCCACCAGGGAGACGACACCCAGCAGGCAGTGTTGTGAACGGGGAGCCTTGCACGTCTTTTCGCGTAACGGCATAGGCCTTACACGTCTCTAGGCACACCTGCCTAGAGCTGTAAGAGGGCTGTAAGAGGTTGCTTATTGCTTACGGTTATTCCTTTTCCCCCCTTTTTGCTCCCTTATTTAAAGAGGGCTGTAAGAGGTTTTGAATAGCGAGATAGTCTTCCTTGTTCCTCCTGCTGGGTTTTTCCTGTGACTCCGTGGTGATCTCGTCGGCGACGTCTTAACTGCCGTCGTCTCTCCGGCGAGTTTCTAACAGGCAGTACATCAGCGCCCAGAACCTCGACTGCCGCCGGAGCTCCGGCGGAGGCTCGAAGAAGATCCTGATGGTGCTGGAGAACAGCACCCCGAAGGCCGGGAACACCACCCCCTGGACGGCGGCGGCGGCGGCGCCTAGGAGGAGGACCGGGAGCTCCGGTTTGTTCAGGCGAGCCAGACGCTAGATCGGAACACTCCTCCGGGGGCTCACCTGGTCGTCGCCGCCGCCGTTACCTGGAAGAGAGACGACCGCCACCGGGAACCTCTGGCTGCTTCCTCCCATGGAGGAGGCTCTGCTCAGGGGGATTCTCTGGCTGCTTCTTCCCATGGAGGAGCATCTACTGAGCGGGAACCTCTGGCTGCCGGAGTCTCCGCTCGCAGGGCTGCCACCGTCATCCGCCTTCTCCGGCGGCTCGGCGTCCTGGAGGCGTATGAGCCGGGAGTATAGCCCCTCCGGATCCCGCACCAGCTCTGCGTGAGGACCTGCTCGGCCTCGGCGCAAATTCCGTCAGAAATCGCTCTGGAAATCGCAGAGACTGAGGAAACGGGGGCGGGAAGGGGCGTCTGCTCACCCTGCTCGACGATCCTTCCGTTCCGGAGGACGGCGATCACGTCGGCGCTGCGCACCGTGTGAAGGTGGTGGGCGGCGACGATGGTGGTCCGCCCAACCATGACCCGGCTCAGAGCTTCCTGCACCAGGCGCTCCGACTCCCGCGTCCATGGCGCTAGTCGCCTCGTCGAGGAGCAGGATCCTAGGGCTCCTCAGGATTGCCCGCGCTATCGCTATCCTCTGTTTCTGCCCGCCGGAGAGCTGCGCCCTGCGCTCGCCTACCATCGCGTCGATGCCCTGCAAGAGAGCGACGACCGGCAGATCAGAGTCGAAGGAAGAAGAAAGAAGGAAGAAGGAAGCAGGAAGCAGGAAGCAGGAAGAAGCAGGAAAAAGAAGTAGGAGGGAGAAGAACAAGAAGAAAGAAGAAAGAAGCAGGATGAAGAAAGGAGTTCGTTCTGCATGCCTCAGGAATCTTGTCGATGAAGCTGACGGCGTTGGCGAGCTCCACGGCAGCGCTGATCTCTTCGGCGGTGGCGTCGGGTCTGCCGTAGGCGACGTTCTCTCGGATGGTGGTAGAGAAGAGGACGGGCTCCTGGCTGACGAGGCTGATCCTCTCCCTGAGCCACCGCAGCCGGAGCTTCCTGATGTCGACGCCGTCGACGAGGACCTTCCCTTCCTGGGGGTCGTAGAACCGCGCCACCTGGCCGATGACCGTCGACTTTCCGCCGCCGCTCGATCGTCCTGAACATCCTATGCGCCGCCGCCCTCCCCGCTGGGAAGGCGTTGACGCAGGGGGACACCTGGCCCAGCGAAGGCCCAGCGGTCATAATCGCGATGAGGACGTTGACGACCGTCCCGCCGTCGTACCCACCCCCGCCGGTGACGATCAACTTGCCGCCGTACCAGGTGCCCAGGCCGTAGTTGGAGTAGATCATCAGCAGGACGGCTCCGAGGCCCATGCTGGCGGCCAGCCCCTCCTGCACCGTCGATCTTGGAGAGGAGCGGCATGGTAAGATGCAATCCCTATCAAGTACCAATGACAACGCGTCTAAAACTGAGCAAGAGGAGCACGGAGCCGCTGGTGGATGCAACAGTATACAGAAGCATCGTGGGGAGTCTCAGGTACCTGGTCAATACTCGTCCAGACTTGGCATTTGCTATTGGCTATGTGAGTCATTTTCTGGAGGAGCCACGAAAGGATCACTTGGCCACTGTGAAGCAAATTCTCCACTATGTGACGGGAACTAAGAACTGGGGTCTTAGGTATGAAAAAAAGAAGGAAGAGCAGGTCCAGCTGACAGGGTTCAACGATAGTGACTTCGCTGGTGATGTTGATGCTCGGAAGAGCACGACTAAAGTCATTTTCTTTTTGGCCAACAGCCCAATTACTTAGCAGTCGATGAAACAGAAGGTGGTGACTCAGTCTAGCTGCGAGGCAGAGTACATTGCGGCCGCCAATGCTGCCTGCCAAGGTGTGTGGCTCACTCGGGTGCTAGTAGAGGTGCATAGTTCAGCACCAAGTGTGCCGAAGCTGAGGGTGGACAACAAGTCTGTCATTGCGTTGATCAAGAACCCAGTTCTTCATGAACATAGTAAGCACATTGAAGTGAAGTATCATCTTGTCCGAGAATCTGCAGAAAAAGGCCAGATTAACGTGGAGTTCATCAGGAGTGAAGAACAGTTAAGAGACATTTTGACGAAGCCACTCGGAAAAATCAAGTTCCATGAGTTTCGTGTCAAAATTGGCTTCGTTGATGTTCATGGTGAGCACATCAAGGCTCAAGAGGAGATTGTGAATGAGAGCCTTGCACGTGGCCCCCCATGTTTGCATAACGGCATAGTGCGGTTATGTGAGAAGGCGTTGACGTGAACACGTCAACGAACAAAGCGATAATGCGGAATTTTCTGCATGATGCGCGTTATTAGCTAGTTAGTTATTTCTTACGGTTATTTCTTTTTCCTTTGTTTTCTTATTTAAATAGGACTGTAAGAGTTTTCGATAATGAGAGAGATAGTCTTCCTTGTTCCTCCTGCTGGGTTTTTCTTGTGACTCCGTGGTGATCTCGCCGGCGACGTCTTAACTGCCGTCGTCTCTCCGGCGAGTTCCTGACAAGACCTCTGCATTCGAGAAAAAATAAATAAATAATGGACGGCAGTTAGATCTCGCCGGCGCTTAAGAGGGAGGCGAGGGGGTGGGTTCTCTTCACTCACGGAGGAACGCAGCAACGCCGGCCGCAACGGCTACGTAGACGAACTTCAAGACTATCGGGAAATGGTTCGAGAAATCGATCAAATAATTCAGCCCCCTGGGTCAACCACCGCCGCCGAAGAGAATGAGCTGACCTCTGCGGCCAACCCCAGCCTGTTGACTTCTCTAACATCATCGCGACAAGAGGGTTTCTCTTACGATGAGAACACGCTGACTGAAACGGCTGGGATATTTGAAAAGTCAACTTCCCAGAGGTTCCCGGTTCCTTTCTGGAAGTGGACACGAGGAGGAGGAAACCCATGCATAAAGGAGAAGCGGTGGATGTACCTCGGAGACTTGGTGGAGAACGTCGCCGGCGCCGGAAGAGGAGCCGAATGCGTTGATGAGATGCCCGAAGAAGAGCGTCGTCAGCGGCAACGCCACGCCGTTACCCACGGCGGCGGTGTCAGGAACTCGCCGGAGAGACGACGGCAGTTAAGACGTCGCCGGCGAGATCACCTTACGAGTCACAGGAAAAACAGCAGGAGGAACAAGAAAAACTTTCTCACTCTTGAAAACCTCTTACAGCCCTCTTTAAATAAGAAAACAAAGGAGAAAGAAATAACCGTAAGAAATAACTAACTGGCTAGTAACGCGCATCATGCAGAAAATTCCGCATTACCGCTTTGTGCGTTGACGTGTTCACGTCAACGCACTTCTCGCATAACCGCACTATGCCGTTATGCGAGGGGCCACGTGCAAGGCTCCCGTTCACAACAGGCGGCGGCGCCGACGGTCATGAGGGCGACGTCGAGAGCGTCCGCGAAGGCGAATAACCTGCAGAAGGGCACCATGTCTGCCGCGTCCTTTCTCGCCATAACTAGAGAGCTTGAGAAGAACTCGAAGAGCGTTCAACGATGGCCCTCTTGCAGTTCTTCCCTCTGTGCAGGCGTGAAGAAGTAGATCATCTTTCTGTTGAGTCCTTTCTTCAGAGAAAACCAGTGAGATGAACAGGATGGAGAGCCAGTGCAGAGAGGAAGAAATGGCAACAGATCGGATAGGGTTATCAGGAATGGAAAGAGCGAGAGGCTTGGGGAAGGGAAACCATAGATAATCGCCATTAATGTCAGAAGAGACAGAGGTTGGTTTCTGACTTTTTTTGGAGTTTTCCCGCCTCTCTCTCTCTCTCTTTCTCTCTCTTGAAATCCCCCTACGAGGTGGAACCAGCGATGACTTGACGGCGGGGAAATCCTCGCGCTACGAACTCCATTCAATCACCGACAGCATCGCAGGAATAAGCAGTAGAGCGAGGTTAGAAAAGAGGGATCGAGATTCAGAGCACGACTCAAACCCTTCCTTCCCCCTCTCCCCCTCTCCCCCTCTCTCTCTCTCTCGCTTTCTCTCTCTCTCTCTCTCTCTCTCTCTCTCTCTCTCTCTCTCTCTCCACAGGAGCCTCATCCAGAACGACGGATCAAGCAATCTAAATCGAGCTTTGAACTCTTCGGAAGCGTCGGAGTTGAACTGCGACTCGATCTCAGAAACGCATTGCCGGCGGAGAAATCGAGAGGAGAGGAGGAGATCATCGGCCGCGGGAAAGTTACTTGGTTTTATCATTAACAAGCTGATTTAGAGAAATACAACCGCGGTGTTCTTCTCCGGCGGCGAGCTTCAATCCCCGGCGGCCGGCGACGGGGCCTGTCGGAGGTGTCTAATCCAGAACGAAGGATGAAGCAATCTAAATCGGACTGTCAACTCTTTTGAAGCTTCGGAGTTGGACTCCAACTCTACTCTGGAAACAGATCGCCGGCGGGGAAATCGAGAGAAGACGAGGAGATCATCGAGCGCGGGAAGCTTACCTGGTTCTATCATTAACAAGCTGATTTACAGAAATGCAACCGCGGCATTCTTCTCCAACGACGAGCTTCAGTCAACGGCGACTGTCGACGGGACCTGCACAAACACAGCGATAGAGAGAGAGAGGTGGGGCTCCGGCTGAGGAAGTTGGGGTGGTGGGGCTTGTGGGCCCATATGCATTTAAAGGTCGGCCAAAGCTGTGGGATAGGGCTGGGCTGTGGGACCCAATGCATTTAAAGGTGGGCAAAGATCTTGGCTGGGCCCCACAACCGAACCCAGATCAACATAGCTAGAAGCTCCACGTTGTTCGGAGCCGTTTGTGGGCCCCGCATCTGATGACTTGGAGATCTTGTTTTGACTCTCCATGTCTGTGGACACCGCGTCGCGCGGGGGCACGTATTGATGCGGGCCCCACGGCGTGAGAAGCGATTTTTCATGTAATTTCACTGGTATAAAATATCAACATCCAAATAGCAAATTACCGAAATTAACTCTGCCCACAACTTCGTCGTGTATCATGACGTCATCCTTTCAAAACAAGAGCCATCTGAGTAGAGAACGTCTCACACATAGAAAGATTATTAAAATAATTAGCATCTAGATTGTGTGGGAACTTTTGATGTGAAATAGTAGGGCCCCCAGAAAATGCAACCTTAGGTGTCAGGGCCAAGCGAATAACATAAGAAATAGCTTGATGGAGTTGCTTAGGCGGGCCCCCAAGGATCACAACATGTTTTTCTATTAGAAGAGCCAGTACCTAGTTCATAATTTTAACGAGTCACCTACATAGAAAAGGTCATTTTAGTCATAAATATAATTATTTTATTCTCTCTCCTCCAATATTAAGGAACCATTAATTTATTTACTTTGATTTAAATATTTTTATCCTGTTCCATATGCACTCAAGGTATGATCTTGATCCCTAACTTTTTCCACGTTAGCTTTCAATTGATCTAGTACGAAAATTAATAATAATAATTAATCATGGTTTGCGTTGACAATTGTGGTGCAAGTCAACCTAAAGCTAATGTTATCATGTTTATACTTGCCCATTATCTTAAATCACACCCATCTATCATGCATTTGACATTAGTGCAAGTCAAGGAAGAGTTGACTCACTTAAGTCAACCCATTGACGGCTTGGGTCAATTTCCTTTTTTAAGTGAGTTTTATTTCTAAAACATTTTCTTCGTCCTTATCTCATTCTCTTCTTTTTTTTTGGGTGACGATTCTATATGTTCATTTATATATGATAAACATAAATCAAATAATAAGCAAATTTATGTGAATAAGTTAGTATAATAATATAAATAATTATGATCAAATTCTATTTTTTTATTTTATTGTCATTATTATGCAATGTGTGAGGTAGTTATTTAGCATCTCATTCACTTTCTCTATCTGTCTATCTATTTTGTAGATGAAAGGTGGTGGAAAAATTAAGTTCAATGTCAAAGAGGGTGAAGAGGGTTGACATCATCAAAACACATAAACCAACATGGCACATTATCAATTAATAAACCTATGAGATAGCTTAGATTTTTTTTGAGTGGGGGCTGATGTTATGATGATATGAGGGATGAATGGGTCTACACCCTTCTCATCCTTTAGACGTCTCAATCAATTCACCCCCTTCTCAGCCTTTATTTATGATACCATAGGACATGTGGTGGATATATGATTCTTGATTGATGTTATGATGCTCCCAGGCTTTGGTGAGAGGATTTACCTTATGAGCTGTGGCTGATGTTGTGATGCTATGGGGCAAAGTATATGATTCATGATTGTGCCAAGAGACAATTTATGTGGTTAGAGTGAAGCTATTTATGATCCAGAGTAGATGTCATGATGCTATGATATTATGGGTGATGAATGGACCGTTGGGAGTCCTTGGTTTTCTCCTTCCCAAACCCCGGTTTTATTCGATTCCCCTGTTTGCGCTCCGTTGAGGTGTCGCCCGCGCTGCCATGGAGGACGAAACCCTCGCTCTCGATGGGTTCCCCGTCGCCGCCCAGGACGAGGCGGCGGCGGCGGCGGCGGCGGCGGAGCAGCAGCAGGAGGAGGGCGAGATCGAGAAGCTGAGATCGGAGCGCTTCCACCTCCGCAGTGACCTCGACGCGGCCGTCGCCCAGGCGGACATGCTCCGCGCGGCCGTGGAGGAGCTCCGGGGGACGAAGGTCTCGCTGGGGGCGAAGGTGGAGGATCTGGAGGGGAAGATATCGGCCATGGAGGCGGAGAAGGAGGAGGAGGCCGCGAGGGTGGCGGCGGAACGGCGGATGCTGGAGGTTGTCGCGGCGCGGGCGGCGGAGCTGGAAGGGGACGTCTCGCGGCTGCAGCACGATCTTGTCACGGCGATGTCGGGGGGTGAGGAGGCGGCTTCGGAGGCAAAGCTGTTGAAAGACACGGTGGAGAAGTTGCAGGGAGTGGCGATTCAGTCGGAGGCGAGGATCACGGAGGCCGAGAAGTCCGGGGACGAGCTGAAGATTTCCATAGAACGATTGAAGGGTGAGAAGGATGCGTTGGAGATGGAGAAAGTCAAGGCAGAGGCAAAGATTCTGGTGTTTGAAGGGAAGGTGAAATCCTTTCAGAATGAGACGGAGAGGGTCTCAAGTGAGAGGGAAAGTGAGCTGCATAGGATGAAGGTTGCGATCTCGGAGTTAGAGGAGAAGGCGGGGTTTTACGAATTGAAACTGTTGAAGTTGCGCGAGCTGGAGAATGGGGACGAGGATGACGATGCCGATGGCGCTGTGCATACGTTGGCCAAGGGACCTGAGGCATCTCATACAAACTTTCCATGGAAGATTTTGGTGGGATCAACAGCGACTATTGCAGGTGTGACCGTTGTGACGTTTTTTGTGCACTATGCGAGGAAAAGGTGGGGATTTTGTGCCATGGGGATGTTTTGATCTCCCTTGCTTCTTCCTTCTCCCTTGCTTGCTTGGTTCTCGTATTAAAAAAATCTTTCTTTGAAATTTTATTGCAGGTCAACTTAGCATGGTGAAAAGTGGATAAGAGTTTCGACTCGAACTCCGACACATACGTTACATATGTGAGAGGCCCTAAGGAGCCGTTGTTTTGTATTGGTGTAGGATGCGCTCGAATCCTGCCGTTTTTTTTTTTTTGTGTAGGATTAATCTCCTCTTGTTTTTGTGAAGAAGGAGGGGGTCTGGCTGTCTTTTACAGCCAGGGAATAAACCAACAGAGTTTGGTTGGTTAGGAGTTGCCCCTATGGTTTTTGACCTGGAGACGATTTTTTCTCGGTTTACTTCCAAGAAATAAGCAGCTGCATACTCTTGCTTCTTTCATTTTTTTTTTATTTTCCCCTCTTCAGTTTTAAAATGATAATGGGCTCTATTATGAGCAAACATTATGGTCAAGCAGTGGACCTGGAATCTTTGATTATGGTCGTGGATGATGCTAATGACGTTGTATCTCGTGTGGTTAAAAATACCCTGGACTGTTTAAATCTGCAAGCAGCAATTCAATTATATGTCTCAATCATCTGTGTGGCTTTATTCCTGCTAACTGGTTGTAAGATTACAGAGGGTTTTATTATTAAAGATCTGTATTTTTTATGTATTAATTTATTGTTAGTCTTTGTGAGTCTATCGATCCTTGTCCTTGAATAATAAACAACCTTATGATCGATAACATTTGTCATAGTTGTTCTAAGACCAAACTCTCGCCCATGACATTGTGCTATGTTGTACACGTGTGAGAAAATTTTATGATTATACCATGAATGCAGAGTGCTTGATTACCCTTTCGAAAATGTAGGCACTATTCTCTGATGGGCTGGGGATATTCTTGATCCTGTAATTCTGTATGCAGCTTTCAAATATTTCATTTCGCTGGTGTTCTTGGCTCACCTGAATTTTGTTAAAATCATATGCCACGTGTTGTTAGCCTCTGTCATTGCCCATTGTGAGCTTATTTTCTGTCATCCTTCCTCAATAACAACCTGTATGCATTCGATTTATGTGTATTACCCTGGTTAAGTGTTGAGTCGTGTGACTGGTGTCCTTTGGTTCATGCGCAATGTTATGCTGTGCACATTACAGCAATGATATGATTCCGCTGCTGAAATGGCATTAAAGAGCTTAGTATTGTCATTGGAGGAAGGACGAGAGGACAATGATGCACTTGGTGCCACGTGTGTCTTTGGTGCTGCCGCAGCCCATTATTATTTCTGTACTACAGGCATAAAAAGGCATTTGCATGTGATTGGGTCGGATCAGAGGTGCCTTTTTTTTCCATTAAACGGATTTTTCCTTTTTTTTTTTTCCTGAAAACCGTTCTGATTAGTTCTTGTGTTTTTCAATTTCTGTTAAAATGCCTTTATCTGCCATCATTAAACTGTGGAGCTATCACTTTCTAGTTCCTTAGTATCTTCCAAGAGCACTGGAACTAATTCAGTCAACGCAAGTATCAGTTTTCGAATGTAATCCACTGCATGATTCTTAACTTTTGCTCCAATATGATCCCACATTGCATACCTAACATCTCATTTAGATTCTCTTCTATTGTCTTATCACAGCACCTTCTGCAGGGTTTGAGCGTCTAATGCTTCAAGGAAGGAGGGTTTCTCTCTTGAGCTGCACAGTTCCTCTACGTCAGGTGCTCCATGGTGAACCCCTGAACCTCTTGGTTGTTCTGAGAAAAGCAATATCAGAGGAGTGTGATTGAGTTTGAACAAAACCAACTAGTATAATGAACACACAAGGGTTTTGATTGTGATTGCAAGGGTTTCACACGGACAAGAGTGTGCAATATTTGTTGAAGAAATCTCCCCTTCATGGGTTTCAACTGGAATTGATAGGTAGGGTTTTCAATAGATGGAGTAATGAAGATTGATGAAACAATTTTGATGGGTTTCATTCATAGTTGCTGGGGTTTTTGTTGGCACATGAATGGTTTTACATGGATGCACTGGAGGAAAATGGGAGAATATACAACTACATGGGTCTTAAATTTCACATGCCAGGGGTGCTCTAGATTGGGGATTTCATGGGTTCTAAGTGGAATCTATTGGGAGCTGTGATATTCATTCTGAAGTGTGTAGGGCTAAGGCTTGATGTCATGGGGCTGATATAGTGAGGTGAGATTCTTCAAGCAAAATCTCATAGTTGATGAGCAGCATAGAAAACTTGTGCCTTGAATTGCGGCACGATCGGCACACATGGCACAACGTGACATAGAGACCATGTGCACAGCACAATGTGGGATGATGGTAGGTGCATACACGGTACATCACGATGGGCACAAATAGTATAACATGTGCACACAACAAAGTGTGCCATGGCAGGTGCATGCACATCAAAGGTGCGATGTTATGTGTGAAGTCATTTGTGATACTAGAGATGATGTTAGTGGTGAGCCTTAACATGAGTCCCACATCACTTAATCTATGAATGGAGGGGCCAAACCACTAGAATTAGGCACATAGTGTAAGAGGCACTTTGAGTGCCATAGTGCAATATCCTTAGACATTAAATAAAGTAAGAAGTGGTATCACAGTGAAGGCTCTGATGTTCAAGTTAAAGTTGTTACTCTCCTGTTCTTTTTTTATTATAGAGGAGATAGAGTCTTGATCTCTTGGAGGTAGTGGAGCATAACACTAGAGAATTGGAACTCACAAGTGGTGTCTTACTTAGAGGAGCAGACGGCAAGTTTTGTCGTGGTCATGGATGGCCTTGAGGCCTACTTTCAAGCTATTGATGCTTGCTTTGAGCATAGATATTCTTGGTTGGTGTTATTTGCCCACAAGATGTTAGTATGGGGAATGGCTTCACATGCCATTACAGGTGTAGGTCCTCTACCCATGGATGTGGCAAAGCAAGCCATCTTCTCCTCCAAGTGAGCAAGGCACTAGTTGTGAGTTGTGCCCTCTTCCTACTAGCTCCAACACTATCTCTTCTATAACAAAAAGGTGTAAGACAGTAGCAACATGACTTGGATGGAAGAATCTTTGCTCTTAGCTCACTAGTACATGGCTGTTTGTTGAAGTGCTTCAATCGTGTGCCGACATTGGGTGTACTTGTTCCCCTAACTAGCATAACAAAGTGATTTGGAGTTCAAGCTCAAAAAATCATTGCCTTGCATTGCACTATGGAACTCAATGTGTCCATTACATTAGATGCCTAACCCTTTTTACAAAGGGGTTGGGCCCCACTATTCTTGGATTAAACAATGTGGGACCCAGTCTTCTGAAATTATTGGCTCGTGTATTTTCTAGTATTCCTTGAGCATAATTGAATAACTAGGTTCTTCAAATAGATATATATATATATATATATTAAAATAAACAATAATAGATGATATCTTGAGGACATCCCCTGTGATTAAGCACAAGGGTTTATATATTAATCTAGGTGCAAGTCTTCTCAAACGATTGGTCAGTGTATTTTCTAGTATTTCTTTAGCATACTTAATTAAATAACCAGGTTCTTCAAACATATTAATATATATATTAAAAATAAACAACAATAGATGATATCATGAGGACATCCCTTGTGATTAAGCAACAAAACTAAGAAAAGGGTTTATCTACTATTAAAATATGTTAGAGGATGTTCGAACTAGAAAGCCAACCATATAGTCAAACATTGATTGTCAACCATGTTTTGTCTGACTCCGGTATTGAAATTGGCTGAGTTCGGCCCATAATGCGGCTGGCCCATCTGTCGTATTGGGCTTGGGCTTCTAGGAGCTCAGCTTGGAGCCCAATCTGTGGTCTTTATTTGGAAATCTTTTCAACGCGCCGGTCCACAAAACAGTCAGGGGTATAAGCCAAGGAGAGGGAGAAAGGTTGGTTGATTAAATTTACCATTTATTATAGATAATATATATAATTATTAAATGGGATAATTTTTTATTTATTACGTTTACCAACGGCAGCTGCTAACTGCCGGGCTTTGATATTTTCTTTCCTAAACTATATTATATATGGTTTAAAAAAATCGATAATATATATATTTAATGAAATTTGTGAACATATATAATTTTTCTGAATAATAAGAATTGAAATCATTATATATATTTAAAATATAAATTGGTATGACCATGAGTGAGAAAAGCGGTGATTTATTGTAATTCGTAACTTTATTTACCATTTATTATATATAGTATATATTTTAATTACTAAATGGGAGAAATTTTTATTTATCAGATTCAACAACGGCAGCTTCCAACTACCGGGCTTTTATATTTTCTTTCCTAAACTTCATTTTATATGGTTTATAAAATTTGAAAAAAATAAAATATTTAATGAATTATATGAATTTGTGAACATATATAATTTTCTTTGAATATATTATACATATATATTCATAAATATACACTACATACATAAGAATCGAAATCTATCTGTATTTGAATATATGATTTTTTTTAATTTCATATAGTCTGTGAATATGGGAACTTATTATTAGGGGAAGGGGGGGTGGGGCAGTGGGGGCCTGTCAACTCTGGTCGCCCTGTCCCATCCAGTCAGGAAGCTGAGTTGAGGCCGGCACCAACGAAAACGTGCGCGATCAGCCGGAGTACGAGGAAGGTGGGGACAGGGAGGGAGAGAGGGAGGGAGGCAGAGAAGGTTCATCTTCTCTCAGCAGGGCAGTGCGTGGGGCGTTGCGGAGCTCGTGAGGCAGGCAAGAGGTGAGGAGACGCTAGTTCGTTCCCTGTTCACGTCTCTCGCTCTCGCTCTCGCTCTCGTCATCTCTGTGTAGATTTTTAGTAAATCTCTCTGTCTCTGTCTCTCTCTCTTTCTCGATGTATATCTATATTTGTGTGTGTATGTGTGTAACATTATTTTGAACAGTCGCTATCTTTGCAGGCGATCAATTGGGGGAATAAGTGGAGGAAGAGAAGGGGGAACGGATCGGTGAATAGGGCGGACGGGGGTTGAGGATTGGGAGGTGATCCGATGCGGGTCCCCTTGCTGGGATCCGGTCGATTTTTCCTGCCAATTTTCGGTCACGACGAGGAAGCCGACGTGAGGTGCCGTTCGGAATTTCTTTTGATTGTGATTGCTGTTATGCTTCAATCTTTCTCTTTTCTTCTTTCAATTCCTACCTTTTTTGGTTCCCGAATTCCTATTTAACAATGAAACGAAAATGGGAATTGCACTAGAAGAGCCACAGTCCAGAAATTGTCTTTAGCCCCATTAGAATTCATCTGATGCGTATTACAGTGACTCGTTTTTTATTTTATCGGGAGAAAAATATCCCTGATACATTTAGGAGGGCTATTTTTTGTGGGGTGGGGTAGTGCGCGTGTCTGCTGAACTGATGCCCTACTGAGGGTTTGATTGATGAGTTTACGTTGACAGTTAGTCCATCTAATGAAAGTAGGAAAGTTTTTGCATCTCCTGGATAAAAATTACAATTAGTCCATCCATTTGAATAGGAATCTAATCAGGGTTTCACATAGTTTATTCTTCGTTTCTGAGACAGTTACCATTTGAATTTCTATAGAATTTTAGGGAATCCTCGGAAT
This sequence comes from Spirodela intermedia, assembly GCA_902729315.2. Classification (NCBI taxonomy): domain Eukaryota; kingdom Viridiplantae; phylum Streptophyta; class Magnoliopsida; order Alismatales; family Araceae; genus Spirodela; species Spirodela intermedia. The sequence continues at coordinate 6,815,545 of LR746272.1, forward strand.
GTTCTGGACGAAATCACCTTTTCTCAGATAATGGGAAAGTTTTGTGTGTTGTATGTGAGGGCAGGAGTACGAGTTTTAAGTGCACTATGTTCTGTTCTGTTTAAAGGATCTACATGATATCAATATTTCTCATTTTGTCTGGTTCGTTCTCTTATGTCGTCCTCCAGTATATTTTCAGTAGTAGAAAAAAAAATCAAATTCATTAATCAGGTGGTTGTTCAAATAAACGGGTGCATATTTACATTATATAATTGTTCGGTCATCTCCGGCACACTGTCCATTCTTTATTTAATTTTTCACTTTAGTTTTTCATTTGCTTTATTGGAATTGACTTGCCAAAGGTTCGATGTGAAGGTTAGCTTCGTTGCTTTATCCCTGAAGGTAGAATGATGAACTTTTTGAATACAGATAGAAACATGGAAGTGCCTATTTGTTTCTGAGGTAAAATGGGGCGAAGTATGCTTTTCTTCAGCTCATGAAGACGTGTCAATGATCATATGCATCCTTTTTTATGATTTTAGGTGTTGTCATACTTTGTTGAAAGTGGTAACGTTATCTGGTTTACTTTGATGCAAATTTGACTCCTTTGGATAGTCCATTTCTAAGCAGGTAAGTGGAAGCGAATGAATGATAAACAGATAGCACCTTTTAACGAATGAATGAATGGAAAAATCCTTTTTGGTGATGCAAAGCATATGGGAAACCTATTTTTCATTCTCGCATGAATATATGTCATTAAATCCAATATGCATACTCGAGTACGAATTTAGGTGCTTATTGAAAGTCAAATTATGATATCATGCAGTTTCATTGGACAAATATTAAGCTCACGTGTTTTGTCTGTTCCTCATTTGGGACATGGAAATTGGAATCCTTTGCCGTTAATCTTTTTTACTTTGGTATAATTGCAAAATGTAGGTTTGTTGATCTTGACATTTTCGATGCCTTTATTCTGTCTTTGAGTTCCTTCTGACTGTGATCCTATTACCGTGTGGCAATAGGTTTAGTGTGTGAAGGACCAAATTGATAATGAAGCGCTTTGTTTACATCAATGACAATGAGGCCTCCCATGATCCTTATTGTGACAATCGCATATCAAATAGGAAGTACACCATATTGAATTTTCTCCCAAAAAACCTCTGGGAGCAATTCAGGTTTGAGTTTAACTTTGTGCCCATTTTTTTCCTTATGCATGTCTATTATTAAAACCTGTTTACTAACATTCTATGACGAACTTTCCAGCGATTTTTGAACTCAGTTTGTTATTTTTTTATTTCATTTCCTCTGTTATTGTCATTTTCGTTAATCTTCAGTTGTTTATGTGGCATATTCATACTGCTTATTATTTATAATTGGTATTGTTGTTGAGAAATCGGCATGCATGTATTAAGCGCACACATAGGCATCTTAAAATAAGCACTCATCAGAAACCCTTGGATAACTTCTAGAGTATGCCACAGAAATTATGGTCTTTATAGAACTTTGAGAGAAGTCTATCATTTTGCTTCATTGTGTGTGCAAGCTTATCATGGGGTGTTCTCTGCATTATGGACTCGGTACTTTATATGAGGATTGCTTTGAAGGCGTTTGAGACATCTGTTCCTTGGCGTATGGCCTTTGGCAGAAGGCGTATGTGTCCAGCTGGTGCATGCAGGGGTGCGCGAGGAGATTCTAGTCCTTTATTGTGGTGACATTCGCAATGAACTGGTCTGTGTGGAATATGCGAGGAAATAGTCTGTTGGGACGTTTCAATAACTGCAACTCCTGGAAGGTCAAGAAGGTATTTACCTAGGAATTGAGAGTGATGAAGAAATTTTGGTTTAACTTGCTGAGGTATGTTTCAGGAAATGGACTTTTGAACTAGTCATAGCTGTCTATAAGAGTGGTTATTCAGGGTCGTCTCCCTTGTGCATCCAGAGTGCATAAATGCCTGCACTACTGGTCACTTTTTAGCAGTTTGTGGCCAGGTGGAAATCAGTTGCCAAGTTCTTGGTGAACTCTGCTTAGGTTAATCTTGAAGGATATTGATACTACCTGAAAACTTTTAGTGCCAGGGAGACCTTTATTTTTTGTTGATAGAAGGGAAATCAGCCTATGGCAGAACGAGTCTTGTGTAAATTATCATGCATTGCCTTTCAATCATGACAATGAGAGAAATAAATCTGCATAAATGGTTCTCAAGTAAAGTAAGTGACAATAGTCTGTTGAGGATTAGCTCAACTTTATGTATGGCTTGATCTCTCTCAGTCTGTAGCATTGGAAGACTAAACTTTTCGTTATTTTTTGGCTTGAGGACATTGTGTAAGCATCAAGTACTTCCATCCTTTTGTTTTGTGAGTTAGCTTATTGTATCCTGCTATTAATTTTGAAGAGGAAATCCTGGAAGGTTATATCGAGACATTTACTCAATAACATATTTGACATTCTAATGAGAGCCTGACTAATGGAAACTTTATTCGTTTTAAATGCTCTCTGAAGCTTCTATGTGAGATTAAGGGTCGCTGAAAAAATTCGGTGTAGGATTGAAATGCATTGATCAGTTAGAAGACAGACAGTTCGGTTGTTTTTGTCTGATTTTTGGTCTGGTAGTTTGTAGGTGCTGGGGTTCTGTTATCTTGTTCTCTGCATTTCCTTGGAGTCTTCTATTAGGCAGTCCTTATAGCACTCCTTCTCCTTGGAGTCTTGATGTACAAGACTTTTCATGGCCGCATTTCTTTAGTTTGGGCAAGTATGATTTTGTTTTGCTAATTTCCCCCATTTCGTTGTAAAACGAATTCGTTTCCTCGGTATCTCACAAATATGATAATAGATTGTTAACTATTCTCGAAACAAGTAATGCTGATGCAGAATAGTTGAATTCCAGTTGGACCCTTTTACATATAGTTCCTGAGAAAGTTTTTTCTATTGGAAGGCTAATTAAAAAAATTATTTAATAGGTAATCTACTGAGTTGTTGAGGCTATTTTAACTTTTTTCCCCGGTATATGTTCTAATCTTAATCTTAGGCTGTAACCTTCTACTTATAGTGTTGAGGTGTCTTTAACTTTTTTTTTTTTCAAGAATTTTTTTTCTTCTTGTACAATTAAATATAAAACTTATAATCAGCACATGTATAGGTTCTGTTTACTAATTTTCTTGTATCTATAGTTCTCTTTTGGTCTATTACTCATAGAACATGGCAACATAAAAAATGAAACATAGGATGCTTTCCTTGATGCTGCAAAATTTTGTAGTTTTACAGGAAAGTGGTGCATTTCCTTCTTAAACTTATATGCCACTAGCCTCTGATTTTGTTCAGAAATCCATTTTAGAAGGCCATCCTTGCAGTCCATGTTGTTGCATTCCGTGAGGGAGCTCTATTCCTTTTGCCATGGCATCCTGACAACAATCTGACATATCATCATGCTACAGTGTTGAAGATCACTCGCGTCTTGTTGTGTGGTCTTCAATGAATGTCAGCTGAGCTCATGTTATTAGAAGAGGAGGAAAACCTGGCAGTCATGCTTTATAGACAAAGGATGCAAGTACAGTCATTGACATACCGTTTCTCCTCATAACTAGTAACGACAGAGTCTATTTCACCTCATACTGTTTCTAATTTTTAGGGTAACACAGGCAGTCTATTTTTGATTAGCAAATCTCAGTCTTTCTGGATACCATGAAGAATATTATCTTTCATGACGGGGGTTTTTTCCATACTGTATTGGTGTAGGTTCATGATATAGAGGGTAAAATGATTAGTGCGCCCAATGGAGAAGTGGCTACTTTCATTTCACATTTTGGTCCTTTTCTTGAATGATTCTTCATCCTCCTTGCTCTGTCTCTGTTTACATTAAGTCTCACTCTCAACAATTGAAAATAACATCTAAAAGAACCTTCAACAAACTTATCTCCAAATCCTGGGTTTCTTATCATCAGTAATCGTAGATTGGCCATAAAGATCTACTGGAAAGAAGGCTGTACATGGCACATGCCTCATTTCTGTGCTCAAGTTCTGTATCTTTTTCTAGCTATTTCTGCCGACTTTAGGATCTCTGTCCAATCATTGAACGAATAATTAGACTTATAAAGTAAGAGTATCCACACCATTCTCCAGGGAGCCCCTTCTTTTTTACTAGTCAGCCACAGCCAATTTATAAGAATGAAAGATTCTTGTCCTTACGGTCTTTATGTGTATGGGCTTCTTGGGAGACTTCTCGTTCAAGGGTTTTCTTCTGAACATTAAGAGTAATTTCCAAAGTCTAAGTGGCTTTCTCTCTTGGGATAGTCACTGGAAATTAGTCATGATGGGTCTAGAAAAGCATTAAACGTTCTTGATAAGCCATGGAGGCGATTATCAGATATTTGTGTAAGCAGTATCATTCTCTTGCAAGAATTATGCTTTTAGGTATCAAGATTTTATTTCTAAAAACTTTTTCGTTTTGTCCCTAACGAGTGAAAATTCGGATTAAGAATTTAAATGAATATCCGCATACTTTCTAATTGATGGCATTGTTTACTCAAGGTTGTTTCCTCGTAACATAACTCGTTTGATAAAAGGTCAGGCTTATTGAGAATATCTTCATCAAAGCCAAATCTGCTTTGTCTTGGCTTCTCTCTCTCTTTCAACGTTCCTATGTTACACTTTGTCAATGGTTAAACGATGGCTTTATTTTTGCCATTATTTTATTCACTGTGCATATATTTGAATAAATTTTCTCTTGTATTTCAGCCGGCTTATGAACCAATACTTCTTGCTGATTGCTTGCCTTCAGCTCTGGCCACTTATTACTCCCGTTAATCCTGCTAGCACATGGGGTCCGCTGATCTTTATTTTTTCTGTCTCTGCATCGAAAGAGGCTTGGGATGACTACAATAGGTACCTTTCTGACAAGCAAGCAAATGAGAAGGAAGTATGGGTTGTAAGAGATGGCATCAGAAAACGTGTACGTTGAATTCATTGATGGCCTGTGATCTTCACTTTGTAATGAGATATCTGTATGGTAACATTATGAACTGATTAGTTTTACTTGGGACTTCTCCAATTATATCTCTATGCAAATGTATGCGTCTATCTTGAGGATAATCATTTTGCCGTGATAAATCGATTGGTAAACTAAACTTTGATGGCCATCTACTAGATGCATTTCTAAATTCCTTTGCTTACGCATTTTTGGCCGGCATGTACCTCTAAAGCTACATTTTTGCATGTGGAACCTCCCTTTAATGAATGCATGTGAACGGCTTAGCCAGAATGTTGAGTCATTCTCCTTCAGTCAGCAGAAGTTGGAAAGAAATATAATGGTAATGTTTGCTTTTGTTTCTCGAGTATACATTAATGATATACCAATACATTGTATGGGAGACAAGTGCAATATTTTTGGCCTTAGCCAGAAAGGTCTGGTTAAATCCAAAATTAGAAATGGCTAAGTCAATAAGGCGCAGGCTTAAACATTGGTTACCTGGATTCTGTATTTCTGTGGCTTGGTCGTGCAGAAATTGAGTTTGTTCTTATTACACTTGGAAATCAAGTTTTTTATGACAGATTTTCAGTAAATACCTTCTTGATCACTTTTCCTTTGATGTTTGTTGGATATGCTTCTGTTATGCTCTACCTGGATGCCCCCTTGTGTCACATCTTGATAATGAATTTACTTGAACTCCATGTCCTGCAACCAGTAGCCACAAAATGAGAGTTGGGCATTTAAAGAAACTCTTTCAAATTCTTTCCCGTCCAGTCGGTTGTTGTTTATGTTTCAGTACTAGATTTGACCTTCTGGGATTTTCATCTGATCTCAGTAAGTACTGGTAAAGGTGACTATGTATTATTGAATTGCACTTTTTCTGTGGGTTCCATGATTTCACACTGATGTGGTAGAAGTACCCTTATTTTCACTCCTAGAATTATCAGCTCCTTCTCCTCTTTTTATAGATACAAGCTCAGGATATTCATGTCGGTAACATAGTTTGGCTTCGGGAAAATGATGAGGTCCCTTGTGATCTACTGCTACTTGGAACTTCTGAACCACAGGGCATCTGTTTTGTTGAGGTCAGTCATTTGCATTTATTTCTTGATATTTTATTCTGTTTATTTTTTTCATATGTTATTATACCCTGTGAATTTTTTACAGCTGTCATTTGATTTATAAAAGCCAGAAATGAATACAGCGAAGCATAAATAATTATAATTACAGAAAAAATTAGGGAAGTTGATAGCCAATTTCATTGATTATATTATTTTTTTAGACGCAAAAAATTATATCTTATGTTCTTATGAGAATTTGATTATTGTATCGTTTAATTCTTAACGCCATGATTAATTGAGCAAATATCCCATGTGGTCTAGTTAGCAACTGTAAGTTGCCCACATGCTATTGTTAGTGCTCTGGATCATGGAGATATTGAGTTAAGTGCTTAGATGTGCATGCTTCTTAATTTTATTTGATAGTTACATACATTAAAATCTCAAGAGGAGCTTTCTGAGTACCTTGTATTTGAAGAGCTCTTAAAGAAGATCAGTTAGCAGTGCTTGCGGTCTCTTGTTCCACTCATGAGGAGATTCCTTATCAACTTTACTTTATACTAGTGAAACAGACCATGTGAGGGCAATGAAACTGACCCCCTCTCAGGGTTTGAAACAGCTTCTAATAGACAAAGCAATTAATAAGCAGGTAGAGAGTAAGAGAAGCAACACATGAGAATTCTCGTGGTATGGCTATGCAATTCTTATATTCGCCGATAGAGATGATGGTATTTCCTGGGAAGACTAGTCTGTCCTCCCTCTCTCCCGATCTCTTGGATGATCTAATGCTTCAAATCTAATAGATTTCAGGAAACACAAACTACTATAATACATGATTTCTTGTCTGTTTTAGACAGTTTCCTATCTGCAACTCTCTAACTGGGATGTGTAAGAGTTTCCACTTATATTTGACTCGTGTACCACATCCCCCAAAAATTTCCGATTTGAATGTCTTTTTCAAATAGGAATAAGCGTCTCCGAATTTTTTTTGAGAGGAAAAACCTGACACCCCGTGGAATTGATAAAATAAAATAATCGTTATCTATAAATAATGTCACTTTCACGTGGATTGGCTGATTCTGATCAGTATTTAGCTTTTATCAGCGGTACAAGTAGGAAGCCAGCAAAGCTGTTTCACCACACTTATTATTCTTATCATATGATGTTCAGAGGCTAAAGCACCATTTGGCGTACTCTTTATTTATCTCTGATGAAACTAATTTTTGACGTCCTGACTTGGCCCTTTGTTGCAGACGGCTGCTTTAGATGGTGAGACCGACCTGAAGACGAGAGTTATACCTACAGCCTGTGCTGGGTTGGCTTCTGAATTGCTATACAAAATTAAGGCAAGTAAATAGTTTTTCTACGATATGAGATTGAAAATATTTTGACTCGGAAATTCGATCCTCTCACCCTGGATGGTTTCAATTTTAATTTACAGGGAGTGATCGAGTGTCCAAATCCAGATAAGGATATTAGAAGATTTGATGCTAATTTGCGGTTGTTTCCTCCGTTTATTGATAATGACTTGTGCCCGTTAACAATTAACAACACGCTGTTGCAGTCATGTTATTTGAGAAATACAGAATGGGCATGTGGAGTAGCTGTATACACAGGTCATACTTTCTTTCCTCAAAGTGTCAAACCCTTGCCTAATTTATTGTGACGTTGTTACCTTCATATACCTACCTTTAATGCATGACTAGGATGGGTATTTTTTTCGTACTTCATATACTTGGAAGTTTCCTTGATTTTGGTCACGGTACAATCCAAAAAATTCAAAACTGAACATTACGTTATGAATAGTATACTCTGCAGTAATATCGACGTAATATACTCTGCAGTAATTCATAAAAAGAAACAGATAAATAGTTAATCCGAGAAAGGTAAAAATTAAAACATATGGAGTTTTAAGGTACAAGTCACGACTTCTTATTTAACTTGGTAAATTTGGATATCTCCTTGATCCATGTGAGTCACATGAGTTTGCTTGATGCCTCTTTTATCATTTTCCAATACTCAATTTAAATCTGAAATCGTTCGTCAATAGTACAAGTGTCACACGAATTGTTTGTATATTGATATCTGATCCAGCTGCCGCTATGACTCTAGCTTAAGGGATGTCCTTCCATACTGTAGAGATTATTACTGATATTGTCAGGTGGAATATCTCACTCGACTTAATTTTCGATTAATTAATCCATGTTACAGTCCATCTTATTACCTCTTATTTTCATCTGCTTTTCCCAATTAGTGAATGAGAGATAACAGTCGAAGCCAACCTAGTGTCTTCTCGACATCTTTGGATGCATTCCCATCCTTTTTACCTCGTACACGAGGTATATCTTGGAGAATGTCGGTGACATTGCATATGTGAGGTGGATGGCCACCTGTTATAGAAGAATAGGTAGGATACAATCCATAAGAGTGGTGCATATTAAATGTCGATGATTCTCGTGAAATCTTATTGCATTTCTTTGCAACTCCATAAAAAGTAAAAAAGTGAAAGGTCTTGGGAGATATGGATCATAGATTTAGTCCAACAGTAAAATTACCTCTGGGATTATGCTCTGATTTTTTCGTATGGCATTATTATTGTTTCCTATTAGCGAGAATAATTGCTACCATGTCAAAATTGGTGGACTATCTAATGGCTGAGTTTCTTATGTTTCTATGTTGATTATTTTACATTCATTTGTCTGCCTAATTTTGTTTTCCTTATTTTAGGTAATGAAACAAAATTAGGAATGAGCAGAGGAATACCTGAACCAAAACTCACTGCAGTTGATGCCATGATTGATAAGTTGATTGGAGCAATATTTTTGTTCCAGATTGTTGTAGTTATTGTTCTAGGGTTTGCTGGGAACATATGGAAAGATACTGAAGGCCAGCAGGTCGGTCACTCTTTTTTTATACCACTTTTTCTTTAACCTTCGAGTTTCATACATTGGCTAGGTCCAGACCATTGACATCACTATGTCGTCTTTTTATCTATTTATATGAGCCAGTCAGGAGGTAGTTTTATATCATTATTGAAGGAATTCTTTTTCTGAACTGTTGTTTCCTAGTTTACATTGATAAATCCCTGCCCAAATTTAAGTGGGAAATCGGATACCTGCTCTGCTTGTCGTCTTTCTCATGATCTTATAATTTATGGCAAAACATACTTTATTTTTGTATTGGTAACAGAGTTCAATGGATAAATGATAATCGGGTGGACTTATTTTGTGTCTTTAAATTCGGGGCTTAGTAATCAGTTATTCAATTGTGTCTATGAAGTGTTTTAGTTTTGGCCTGATTCTTTTTTTTTTTAAGAGTTGGATCAATTACGAGGTTGGGATTTTAGTACCTAAATAAAACCGAAAGACTGCCATCGTGACCTTTTATACCCTCATGAAAGTTACTTAACTGGTGTTTGATTTAATTACATCGTGAGGTTAACTAGGATTTTTGGCTAGTTCACTGTGAGGTATGGTATCTTAAAACCGTTTGTCAATGACAATCATCTCTTCATTTGATGCTTAATTTTACTGTGTAGAAGTCAGGAATATAGATGGCTGGCCATGTAACTCGTTTCCATGCCTTTTACGATTAATTGAGTTTGATATTTGCGAATTTGTGAGGCTCTTCTTGAATAGATTAGCAAATATTCATGCTCTGAACTTATTCTTCATTAATAAATTTCTACATTTACTTTTTATTTTTAGTTTTTGGTTTGATCTCGTAGAATTTCTAGTGGAAATTCTAAGTTGATCGTTAAACACATTTTTTGTGGTATTCCTGTTGTCAGAATCGAGCTTTCATAATTGAATCACGTAATCAGACTAGATGAGCCGTCATGGGGAAGCAATAATGCAATATTCATTGTACAATCTCTTGGATTTTATTTCCAAAAATATCTCAAGAAAAGAGTCAAGTATTTTTTGAACCTCTACAAGACTGCAAGCTTAAAGTCTTTCATGCCTACTACCTTGGTCAAATGCTCCTCTGTCACCTATTATATGTGAGAATGCATCAGCAAATTATCCAGAAGAATGACTGATATATTGATATCCAATAAGCAGTCTTTGTAATGCACAGCATCCATCCCCTATGCTTTCTCTTGGTTGTCAAATCCACTGCATAGCTTTAAACTGTGTCATGTTAATTATCAGGATAAACTAGACATTTACGTTTTCCTTTGCGGTTGTGTTTATTTCGTTTTTATTTGTAAAAGAAGGTCATTAATTCTGATGAAACTTCTAGATTCGAATCTTGTAAAATTGAGTAGATAACATTATGACAACGTGGTTGCTTTCCTGATTCATGACTTATTTTATTTCTTGTAGCAATGGTATGTTATGTACCCAGTTGAAGGGCCATGGTACGAACTCTTGGTTATCCCCCTCCGGTTTGAGCTTTTATGCTCTATTATGATCCCCATATCTATAAAGGTAACAAGCTCCTTAACCTTACTAAGTCTGTTCACTCCTTAAGGCTCCAAATAGCTGTTCACATTTGACAGACTTTGATGTTTACTTTATGAGAGTTGTTCCGTCCTTTCTGTGTATAATTTTTACGAAATTTACGTGCACTTTTTGGTGATTATACTTCCTAAGGTAATTTCATTGCCTAGGAAAGCTTTGAGACGGAATTGTCGTCCTTTTTTATTACTGTGATCTGTTTATGATTCATAATTTTGTATTACCTTTGTTTTGGAGTTATATGGTAAATCTGAGTATAAGTTGGAGAGGAGGATGTTGCTTTATTCAAGATCATGAGATTGGGATTGAATCCAACTAAGGGAGGTCCAATTCCCTTTCAAATCTTTGGCTGGTCCAAATTGAGAAATTTTTAAATGGCATGTGAGAACTGTGTATGTTTTAGGATATTTAACACTGAAACCTTGCGCGAGATGAATAATTTATAAATAGACATTCATGAGGGTGGTAGTTATTGTCAGCAGAGGGTAAAAGTGATGTTCTGGCCGTCTGTAGCAAGCAAAGGCAATGTAATTTTTTCTCTGCTATCAATCCTCATTTTTTGTGTTTTTCTATTTTTTCTGTTCCTTGTAATTTTTCAGAATCAGCCAATCCCTTCTTTGTTTCTTTTTCTCTTCCTCTGATGGAGGTAAAGTCTGTATACAATTGGTTGAACAATGTGGGATTATCTGCTGTCATATCTTTTGTTTTATGTTTTTATTCTGGGCGGTTGTATCCGGACTTGGAGCGTCATAGGGGACCGAGTCCACAATTTTTTTTTTTCTAGAACTGTGCCCTGATTTTAAGCACTACAGTAACCAGAGATTTTTGTGTCTCTTGCCCAGAATGTGTGATTATAACGAATTAAAGGCTCTTTCTCGCTGATATTTGATGTTTACCTTTTACTCACAGATCACTCGAATGATTTGCGTACAAAACGTTTTGAAAACTTTCCTTTGTTTATTGCAGATATCTCTAGATCTCGTAAAGAGTGTGTATGCAAAATTTATTGATTGGGATGAAGAAATGTATGATCAAGATGCTCAATGCCCTTCTCATGCTGCAAAGTACAATTCATAACCCTTTTACCAATAATCGAGTGAAGCTTCTATCATGTTCTCCAATAATGGTGCTCTCTGATTTTGGCAGTACTGCAATCAGTGAGGACTTGGGACAAGTTGAATACATTTTGACTGACAAAACTGGGACTCTCACTGAAAATAAGATGATCTTTAGGAGATGCTGCATCAATGGCACATTTTATGGAAACAATTCCGGGGATGCTTTGAAAGGTTTATATTTTTTCTATGATGCTCTATGACCTTCATTTATCTGTCTCACTTTTAGTTTGACTTTTATCTCAACATTCTATACTAATATAAGAAACCAAGGCAGATTGTCAACCTTGGTTATGTGCCTTGTGATGAAGAACACTGGCAAATGGTTGGAAAGAGATGGAGCCCTGGGAAAAATTCCTAGGGTGGCAGGGCTATACCTTAGGGCATTCGGTGAAAGCCTGGAACACAAAGAGAAACATAGGTTAGGAAGGAGGATATTCCTTCAGGATAAGAGAAAGCTCGGCACACCAGGACAGGTCATCAGTAGGTGAAGGAGGATATTCCTTCAGGGAATAGGAGAAAGCTCGGCAAACCAAGACAAATCGGATATCCTTCTGGGAATAAGAGGAAGCTCGGCACACCAAGACAAATCATCGGAAGGGGAAGGAGGATATTCCTTCAAGGAATAAGAGAAAGCTCGGCACACCAAGACAAATCATCGGAAGGGGAAGGAGAGATAGCTTTGAGCAGTAGGAGAAGGCCTGGAACACTAGGTGAAACGGTCGAAATCAATACCTTTTGCGTAGTAGGAGATAACCCAGAATACCAAGAGGAATCGTTGGATGAGGAGGATGTCTTGAGCAGTGGGACAGACCATGGAATATCAAGAGAGAACATGCTGCAAGAGTTGTGGAAGATGTAGAGATCTGGGCTTGAATCCATAAAGGTCAAATCTAGATGGAGGAATTAATTCTGAATCCACAGAATTGGGGTTTTGACCTTGAATCCACAAAGGGAGACAACCTTGAATCCACGAGATCGAAGATAGGAACTTTGAATTCTCAAGGGGGTGTTTGAATTTACAAGTGAAGAAAACCTCATAGGAGAGAAACTCAAAAATTAGAATTATATGCCTTGAGCATTCTATTTGTGAAAAAAACTCGTCCTTGAGTCAAAAACTTCTGAATCACCATAATACTCATAAATATCACACAAATTGAATGTGGTTGAGATACCAATATCAGCAAGAAGCTCGATGAGGTAAGCATTATCATTGATTCATAATAGCATTCTGAATTGTCCATACTTTTTTGCTTTCAGTTTGTTGTAAGAACCAATCAAAAATCGTTCTTTTCATAAATAAATCATAAGAACTCAGACTTCGAATATCTCCTTCCTTTTTTTCTGATCTACAACTGTCTTGTACTTTCATAATTCATTGATAGATTTCGTTGAAGACCTTCGTGGATTATTTTGATGTAATCCCTTATATTGTTTGCACCAATTATCTTTCTAGTTTGTCATGACAACGCAATAAATCCAAAGAAATCTTTGGAGGAAAATAATAAACTGTAGAAAAGGGAGATTTGTTAGTTGAATTATCAACAATAGAATTATAAGAAAATTCTGCTTGTGCCAGAGTTTAGTCTCATTGTCTTGGTTTTTCTCTTGAAATGCACCAAATTAAATTCCCAAGGGTATTGTTGATGACTTTTGTTTGACCATTAGTGTGTAGGTGGTTGGTATTGCTGAATTTTATAAATGTATCAAATCTGTTCCAAAGTGTTTGCCAAAAGTGAGATAGAAAATTAGGTTCTCTATCATATGTAATTGATTCAAGAACACTATGTAAACTAACAATCTCTTTGAAGAAAAAGGTTTGCTACTTTCATTGCATCATTTGTCTTCTTGGATGCAATGGAATGGACCATTTTAGAAAATCAGTTTACTATTACGAAAACAGAATTTGTTCTTTCTTGTATTCGTAGAATGCCCAAAATAAAATTTCGTAGAATTGGAAGTGGAGTGTACAAATTAGTATTTTGACGCTGTCCTTTGTTGACTTGGCACATGTGACACTTCTGTACAAAAATTTCAACAGCCCCCTTAAGTTGAGGCCAGAAATACTGTTCTTTGACCAAGTGTAAGGTCTTGTCATGGTCCTAATCTTCCAGAGAATAATTCACGAAACAACTTTTCCCTTAATGAGACTTAGGGAATACAAAGCTCTATTCCATGAAATAAGAAATCGTCTTGTATATGAAAACACTTTTGATTTTCTTGACCTGCAAATATCTCAAACTGGTGCAGAATCTTCATCATTATATTGAATTATTTCACATAGTCAAATCTAGTGATTTAATATAGAGGGTCACAAACAGGCTATTTTTCTACTTAATGCATCTGTCACTTGGTTTAGCTTTTTAGGCTTATTCTTGATCACAAAAATAATACGTTGGATGAAAGAAATCCATCTAGCATACATTTTATTAACAAAAGTTCGAGTATTGACTGATTCTAGAGCCTAATAGTCACTGTACAAAATAAACTCATGTTGTATCATATAATGTTCCCAAAAATGTAAAGCTCGAATAGCAACATCAAATTCTAATTCAAATGTCATCTACATTTTTATAACATATGAAAGTTTTTTGCTGTAGAAGGCTATTGCTCAACCCTCCGGGGACAACATAGTTTTAAACCCCACTATAGAAGGATCACGTTCAACTTCAAATAATTTATCAATATTAGGCAGTGCTAAAACTGGAGCATAATATATTTTTTCTTTGATTAGGTCAAAACTTGTACCTACTTCATTAGTCTACTTGAAATTTATTTTTTTCATACACTTTGTGATTGGGACATAATTGCACTGAAATGTTTGATAAAAAGAAGTTAAAACTATGGAAACTTCAGACTTGATAAATGTTCTGTGGTGCTGCTCATTCATTAATTGCCTAAACTTTCTCCTCGTCTGCCTTGATTTCATCTTCACTGACAGCAAAATTTAAAAACACTAAATTGTGAGTCATGAAGTTGCATTTCTTCAAATTTAGGTATAGGTAATTTTACTATAGAACTTGGAACACTACTGTCAAATGACTGACATATTTTTCCTCTATTTTATTGAAGGGCAAAATATCACTCAAATAAATAATAAAAGTTTCAATAAATATTTTCAAAACTTGATTCATTATCCTCATAAATGTGCTTGGTGCATTTGACAAAGCAAATAGCATATAACTTATTTGTATAGACTTACCTTTATCTTAAAAGTAATTTTCTACTCGTCTCCTAGTTGAATTCTTATTTGATGGTATCTACTTTTTTAATCAACTTTTGAAAATATTTTAGACCCAAAAAGCATGTCCAACATGTCATCAATTTGTGGAATGAAAAATATGTACTTAATTATAATTTTCTTGATGGCACGGTTGTCAACATAGATTTGCCAGCTTCCATCCTTTTTGGGCACTAGTAGTGCATGAATTGAGCATGGGCTCATACTTTCTCTAATTGACCCTTTTGTTAGTAACTGTTCAACCTGTTTTTTTAACATTCAATTTTCTTTCAGACTCATTCTGTAGTGGGGCAGGTTTGGTAAACTGGCTGCTGGAGTAAAATCGATCTTATGTTGAATATGATACAGGTCGTAAATGATTATGCATATTTTGCATAGAAGAAAATTCATATAGAACTGTGTGAATAGATTCTAAAATATTTGTGTCAACTTTGAATTCTGACTTTAATTTTTGAACAACAACAAGGAATTCAGACATACCATCTAGATTATTGAAAAACTCCTTTTGATCGATTAGTATAACCTTCTTTTTTTCGTGTATGTCTTTGCCTCTTTATCCTTACTGTTGCAGTTATTGTAAGAAAGAAATGAAGGATAGAAAGAAGTTTTAGTGCTCCCACATTACCTTAGAACTGTCTCACATTTATGGTGTTTTAGTCTATTGCTCTTACTTTGTGGGAGAATGGAGTTGCTCTGTCATTGGTTTCATAGCTAATAGGCCTTGCTTTTGACTTTTTAAATTTCCATAGCATCCGTCATCTAAAAAAAAATCAGGTTTTCCAATTAAGTACGAAATTTAGATTCCGTACACAATAGTCGATCTCTTTTCTGCTGTCCACTATTCATAGCCACTCTTTTTTGTTATATTTTTTTTATAGAAAAGTTGTCCTCGTGATTTAATTTTCATGAGTCAGTCTATTGTGTGATGGTGCCTGCTCGAGGTAAACTTCTCATATACCACATGATGTTATTTACTGTTTTAAAGCGTGCAATATGTTGGATACTAGGGGTTTCAAAAGGTGTGATATGTATTATTCTCCTCATTTGGGTCGGATTATTTCTTTAGACATATGTGTAGAAATATTAATCTCCTCATTTGAGTCAGGTTTTTCTTCAGTTCATGCATTATTTCATAGTTGGAATTGGATAATTTCATCTTACTCCAAATGCTTTATTATTCTAACAAATTTTCTTTTCTAGATAGATGGTGAACTGCTCAATGATGTTGTCAACAATGTCCCTGATGTCGTCAGATTTCTTACAGTCATGTCGATTTGCAACAGTGTTGTGCCAACTAAAAGGTGCTCTTACTCTTTAATAACATAGAACTAGTAAGTGCACCAGAACATCTTTGTTTCTATTGAGTAAGAACATCTTGCTGCTCACAGTCCTAGTGGAGAAATCTCCTACAAAGCCCAGTCTCAAGATGAAGATGCTCTTGTCAATGCTGCTGCTCACTTGCATATGGTTTTTGTAAATAGAAATGGAAATGTTCTCGGTAAGACCTCTGAGGCACAACTTTTCCCTCTGATAGCTCTTTTAAAAGTATTTATTTAATTTATTTCACTTGGATGTGTCATATTATAGATTTTGTTGTTTTAGTTATCTATGGCTCAGGGGGCTTATTATTTAATCTATTGGTTTTACAGAAGTAAATTTCAATGCCTCAGCTGTTCGCTATGAGCTGCTGGATGCTCTAGAGTTCACATCTGATCGTAAGAGAATGTCAGTGGTTGTCAGAGACTGTCAGAACGGGAATATACTTCTCCTGTCTAAAGGAGCAGACGAAGCAATTCTCCCCTTTGCCTCCAATGGTATTTCTTCCTATATACATTCTACTAGCTAGCAAATAATGATGTTTATACACACAGACATACGCATATGTGCGTAATCTGTTAGAGGGCCGTATCTATGGAAATGAGTTGGCGCTTAACCACCTCCCTGATACGGTGCTTCAGCCATCCTCTTGGTAGGATTGGCTTAAAGGCGCAAGTTCCCAAAGTGGCTTAAAGCCCCTGCCTGGGATTCATTGTTGTTGTTTTTGGCTATCCACTTAGATTATAATAATTGTTGATTACGTTTATGATCTAATTATGAGATCCAACAATTGGAATTACCAGTTGTTAGGACATACTGAAGTTCATGCCGTGTACTTCAGACCCTAGCAATGTATTTATTTTCCAACAAAGAAATGCGTGGAGAAGCCTCTACTAATATTTATTACATCTTTCCGAGCCTTGTCCAACCTCCTCTTTGTCATGTGCAAAACAGTGTGTATGAAATTGACTTGAAAGACCACTGCATGTAGCCCATCTTGTCTTCAGGTGCCTTTCAAAGAATTGAGAGGCATTGGGAAGAGACATTTCTGTAGTCTTCTGTATTGTTCACTTCCTTTGTTAATAATTTTTTTTTTGTTTTCCATCATACTAAATGTTGAAATATCTGGTTTCTTATATGCTCCCTTAGATATGCATTATCGCATCCAAGTTGCAGTTTATCTCCTTGCTTAGTTTGAACTCCACAGAGCAGACTGAACAGAGGGGAATGATAACATACGTTGCTGCAAAAATTTTGACACTGATTTCAGATGAGGCTCATAATACATATAGGCCAATAAGGCGTTTGGTTGTTATTGATTCCTGAATAGCATGACTGTGGCTTATGTAATGAAGGAAAATTGTGCAAGGTTAGATTAATCTTCAGTCTAGCTGGGAGTGAAAATGACAGAATAAAGGCTTGCCAGGTATGGGGTAGATGTTACTATATGCTAACGTAGAATTCAGAACACTTCTTTTTCAGCCAATCTTAATCCACAAGTTGAAGTTGTGTTTTGGTGGAAGACCTCTTCTCAGAAGATCCAAAGCTCTTGATTAGTTGATCCACTAAGTCTGAGCACTGTTTGTGGATGCATAATAGATCTGGGGGTACCTCCATCGTTGTCTTTTGAAGTTAAATGCATTTTAAACAGTTTTCTTTGTGATAAAAGTATCATAATAAAAGATTAGTTAGCTAATATAACCACAGGTTGAGATCATCTTGGGTTAATAATATCTGTTGTTACAAAGAGAAAACAGAAAAAAATAGTCAACTCAAAACGCCTACTGGTGATGTTGAAGCCTCATCGTTGTTCAAATTTCCTTGAACATTAACCACAAGTTCCTAGTTAAGTCTTCAGAAATGTTTCCGTATTGGAAGACAGCATTTCTAGCACTGTCAGATGAAGGGAAAGGTTCCTTGTTTTTATTGTTTTTGAGATTTAAGGTTAAGTCACTTTCAAACTGGAATCCAGGTTGTCAATCTGATTCAGCAGGTTGGAGCTCTTTTGTTGTCAAGAGGCGGTGAAAAGGGCAGTATACTGCCAATCAGTGAAGTAATATATGAAATTCCTACACAGATATTTTACCTCATGTGTGAAACTTAGTCAGTCTTCACTCTCCAGCAAAAGTTGTTCTGAGCTTTAATCATTGTCCTTTTTCCATCTTTCTTCACATCTTTGTGATAAATATTTGTGCTTTTTATAGAAATAATTCTCCAGGCACTTGGGTAAATTCTTAATTCAAGCGCTATTAAGTTTTTAGATTCTCATATTGAAGTTGCTGTTTAACTTGTGAGCATCACAGATATTAAACGATAGATATTTACTGGTTGTGACCACATTTTACCAGGTCAACAAATAAGGAGTTTTAGTGATGCTGTTGAACAGTATGCACAATCTGGCTTGCGTACGCTATGTTTGGCCTGGCGTGAGCTAAATGAAGATGAATATACAGAATGGTCTTTGATGTTTAAAGAAGCAAACAGTACACTGGTTGACAGAGAGGTAAAGACAGATAATTCATTCTTAGTTTTGTTAAGAGTTGACAAAAAGGTCCTGTTATTGCCTAACGATTTTCCTATGCAGTGGAAACTAGCTGAGGTATGCCAGAGATTGGAGCACGATCTTGAAATTCTTGGAGTTACAGCGATAGAGGATCATCTTCAGGTCAACATTGGTCTATGTATTGATTCGCTTAATTTTTTTGGAGAAACACTGCTTTCATTATTTCATGTCCCATTTACAACATCTTGCAGGATGGTGTGCCTGAAACTATCGAGACACTTCGAAAAGCAGGAATAAACTTCTGGATGTTGACTGGAGACAAACAGAGCACTGCCATCCAAATTGCACTTTCGTGCAACTTCATTGCACCAGGTTTGTTCAGATTTGTAAACATTTTTTTTGTAAAACATTTATATTTTCCTTGACTAAGGTGCACATTTGATGCGGGACACCATGCATTTGACTGACTTTGAGAGCAATTGGCAAATGTCAATTTAAATGAAGGTTGGCCAACTAAATAAATATCTTCTTTGAATAGTCACAATAGGGATATGGTTGTAATTAGGGCCTCTGCCTTGCTTTCCAACCAGACTTGGATTGTAGGAAGTATGGAAACTTCCTCTGACTAGGGTAATTGTTTATGATATGTTAAGGGCAGATTAGAATTGGAGATAAGGAGGTAGGACCGGTGAGGACTTAGAGACAAGCATAACCATCAATAAAAGTTTTTTGATAGAAAATTAAATGAAAGGCTCAGAATAAGATTTACAATGATTATACCTTGATCCCATGGATGGATATTTTTAACTGACTGTCTCGGAGCAAACTGCCAAACAACTATACCCCTTTTGGAGGTGCATAATTCCCCTACAGCCTATAGGATGCTGGGGATTAAACAAGGACGAATTTACCCTCAGCCTCACACTTTGGGCCCGATTCCACACAAGACCTTCAAAACCCTCTTTGAGAAAGAGCTGGGAGCAAAAAAATTCCCAAAGGACACAAAGGTTAGTCTCCTATTTCTAGGAGCAACATGAGGCCTTTGAATTGGCTCTCTTGGATTTGTCTAGAAATCCCAACAGCTCCCATTTCTAATGAGCTGGAATTTCTGCCTTACAAACGTTAGTAAAAATGGTTAGGATACGCTAGGGTCTTAAATAGACCTAAATACATCTAACTGTTAATATAGTCAAAGATAAACATGGATTGAGTGGCCTACGAAAATTTGCAAAAGAATCCCTAGTATTAGTCAACTAGTCGGGGAATAAACTTCATTCGTGTAAATTTTGACCGGTGCATGTTTTGACTTTCAGTCCTTATCAACATTTTCTGCCTAATAAGGCGGCTATCTTACTGCTTTGAGGCCAGCGGAAAATTATGTGGGATCTATGAATCAAATCTAGATACTGCTAAATGGGGCATTGTTAAAAGTTGGAAGGGTGATAAGTAAAGCCTAACGTATGCATGGTGATTGGGGTTTTGGGTCAAATGAGCTTCTTGATTTGAGGCGATCGTGCTGCTCTCCTTGTCCAGTTGTCCTGGAAAAGGACTGACGAAAGACCATTATTCCTAAAAGCAGTATGGATCACCATGTGATTAAGGCATATGTGTAGATGCATTGGAGCATGCCAGAATTTAAATTTTTTTCCAGAGATTTTTTGGGGTTTTACCAGTGTGCAATCTTATAGAAGTCACTCTGCTTATCAAATTTAAAGAGGGGAAGGCTGTGTAGCCTAAATGTGGAGCTAATTCTATTTTAGTTGCCCTGCCATCATTGCAGAATTGTGCTTTTTGAGTTGTATTTATGATCTCACTTCATTGAAAATTCAGGGAATCCTGGATTATGTTCTTGTTATTTCTGAAATTTTTGTTTTTTATGACATAAGCTATCTTTTGAAGTGATATAGATGTGTGTGTGTGATTGTTTTGATAAAGTTTGCGTCGTAATGTATGTTGGAAATGAAAGATGAAGATCCAAATGAAAAGTACAAAAGAGGAGAGAAAAAGATGGACTCATGTAATGATAAGTCTTATATACATATGTTTGTTTCATTACATGATTAAAGGCCACTTTTCGTGATTTCAGTATTATAGATATTTTACCCAGGCTAAGGGAAGAAAGAGGTTTTTTTTGTGCTACTATCCTTCCAGGGGAAATGCGGTTTTATGGTTATCATGCAGTGAATAGACAAATGTCGTAATTTCTGGTTGTTTTTTTTAAAGAAAATGCTTTCATGGTCATATCGCTGACAGCCCTGTGTCTTTTTTCTGCAGAACCAAAAGGGCAACTTTTGTTGATTAATGGAAGAACTGAAGATGAAGTCCTTAGAAGCTTAGAGAGGGTTTTACTCACTATGAGGATAGCTACTTCAGAGCCTAAGGTTTGTTATTTGCAAAATCATACTCATATCTGTATCTTGTTCTCAGTAAAGAAAATCCTCCCATATCTATTCCCTTGCCTGTATTTTGAATTGCTCGTTTGGAGTTCATCCCATTTGATATGAGGGGTAGAGAATTTCTAACTGTTTCCTTTGATCAGCTTAAACAGAAAAAAGAATGTCAAGGGCCAGTTTTGGATTGTTCTGATAATAGTAGAAACTGATACAATTCCATTTTGTTCCGTCACAAGAGTGCAGTCAATCAATAACTCATCTCAGTCATTGCTGGAAACGCTCATCAAATGATTCAAATATGTGGATCGAACTCATTTTTTTAATGTTTTGTTTTGAAATTGGGAAGTAATTACCCTCTCCAAGATCAATTCATGTATTGGTAAAGAGGAATGAGGATATACATGACGCATGCATTCAATTTTCCAACGGAAAAGAAACCCTTTACAAGATCAGAAAGCGTACTCCTGGACGGTCCATTAAAGAGGAAGGAAACAAGTGATTCACATTCTTCCTTACCTTCATGGATATAGCGGGCCACTCAATAACGAACCGGAAGAAGACAATGTGAGACAGAATTTTACTTTTAAATCAGATAATATACCCCAAACTTAATAATCTGCAGGGTACTTGACGTTGGCACACTGAGAGTGAGATACAATGATCTGACTGAAACTTCGCCTCCATCCCATTTACATGTTTATGAATTTACTTTTGCACTATGGAACAAGTGTCCAGTAAAAAAAGGAGATGTAAAAGTTGCCTTGCCGCGTCATTATGAAGATTTCTTATAAACCTTGGACATCAATTCTTGTGTTATTATTAGGAGCCTCATCTACAATTCTAATAAACCTGCCGTTGGAGTCGTATGCTTCCTTACCACCAATTCTCACAAGATAATGTCTTATGACTGTTACTAAGACCAATCTGCCTCACTGCTGTCTCAGTTTCTCTTACCTTGTGGACTCTCTTCACACCTTGGAGATAATAGTAGAATCTCTCCACACAATATACTTTTTCCATAATACTTCCCAATTTTTTCCTGCCATGATCCCCTTTCCTCTTTCTCAAACCTCGACCATCATCTGCTGAATAGTGGGATATTGAAATCTCAATGTTATTGTACTTCGACCTTCTTTTGCTTTTGTACACTCTCCCCCAATTGATGCTATACTATCCCTTGCAACTGTCCTCATTTTCATACGAGAAGGAAACTTGTTTGCGTTTCCTCTATTCTAATGGATATAATTTATGGGATTTGGAAGGATAACAAGTGACATTTCAGCATATTAATTTGCCCAACCTTATTTAACCATAATCTACTACTGGAGGAAAGAATTTTACCTTTCCAATGCAGTTGACTCTCAAATTTCTACACACAAGACAGCTCGTTCTTGTGGTAAATGACAGCCGTATGAGGTGTGAAAGCATCCCACTTCACACCCCAAAAGTAAGGAAACTCTATGCACTTCCTAATGCTAGTCAGGCCCACTATTATACTTTTCTCATAATTGACTTTCAAAACCTTTGTTTCTTCGGGAATCTTAAACAACTGCCTAGAGACACAGTTGATCTTTCTTTTTGAGCCAAATATTATAATTTCACGTGCATGATGGAAAAAGAAACTTATGTTCACTCTAGTCCTCTCGCCCTCTGCCTCTTTTAGGCAAGTACCTCTGTAACAAGGACAAACATAAGATGGGAAATCAGGGAAATGTTGTCTTTGAAGTTAATTTCCTTATGTAAAGAATATGAACGTATGACTAATTATATATATTTCATTGATATTTTTAATAGAAATGTACCCACTGTGTATAATACCAATGGCTTTTCTATGTTTATTTAAGGTCTAAGTTTGCTCACGTATGAAAAGAAAGGTATTCATTGTGATCAGGTTTTCTATTAATAAGAATTCCAGATTCCTGCTGTCTACTCCTGTCTCCCTAAACATTTTTGAATTAGTCTTTACCAGTCCAGTGGTTTGCACTTAGGTTGTGTGTTCATGTTTACTTGATTTGACATCCAGAATCATAGCACGTGTTTGAATTATATCACCTGGAAACACACGCTTCAAAACAAATGACTCTGGCTTCTTAACTTCTTTGCTTCTTATTTTAGATCTCTAGAAGCCAGAGTCTCTTGGAAAAACATTTTACATAGTATTTACATAGTATTTACATTGATGTTTGCAAGTGATATCATTTTCTAAATATATTAAAAATATTCTTGTGCTATGTCTCCCCAAGTGTTGCATTACTGGGCTGTGTCATTTTGTACAGGAAGTGGCATTTGTGGTGGACGGCTGGGCCCTTGAGATTGCTCTTAGGCATTATAAGGAAATTTTTACTGAGCTGGCGGATCTGTCAAGGACAGCAATTTGTTGTCGTGTGACACCTTCTCAGAAAGCACAGGTAATCAATACGCTTCCTTTTTTTCTCTGCTAAAACTCATTATTTTAAGTTTTATTTTTTCAGAAGACATAATTAGGAACATCTGAAGTTTGTTTATCTATTATACGGTAGTTGGTAAACTATTCAAACTTTATTATTCGACTAGGAAATTAGGATCGTATGCTTGATATTTTTTAAATTACAAGCTTCAAGCTCATTTGAGAAACAGGTTTGAATAAAGTTTCTTTGGCTCATGTGTGGAGGTGATTGACAACAATACTCCCTTTTCATGGCTTGAATCAAAAGTCAGTCCTACACCTGATTGAAGATGTGAAGATCCAAATAATCGTTATTCCATGCTACATGCAACGTCGATCTCTCAGTGGAGGATTATGAAATTTATGAATAATCTCTTGATCTTTCTCTAGTTTTAACTATTGGTCAGAGGATTACCAGTGTAAGATTGTTTGATGGCCTAGTACATTAAATAGTATGACATAAACATGGTCGGGTCACGAATTTTGCACGCGTATCACAGAGTTACTCATCCAAGTTGAAGTTTGATTATCCTTTTAAAAGCAGTTATAAGCTGTAACCGTTAAACGTCTGTGTCCTGCAGTTTCAGGTTTGTTCTGTAATAAGATTGTTTCAGGTTTATGGCCGTGTGGGAAAGAACCACTATTGTGTATCATGAATGGGAGTGAATTATCTGTTTTAAATAGGTAAATATTTACGAAATAGGAGATTATTTTGACCATGGTTTATGTCAGTTACCATTTTATTTCTATGTTAGCTGGCATTAGCGTTTCATTGTTTGGATTCTTCAACATGCTAGTCTGTTCATCCTTCGGTTGAATGACAAATAGGAAACAGTTTGCTCCGGTTGAAATTTGCAATCAAGTGAGCTAACCCGTAGACATACAAAGTTGTGTCAAACACTAGCTTGTTCTCAGCCGATATTTTCCATATGAAGCGAACTTCATCTACTATTGACTTCTAGAATTTCAGAGCTTCTTATCTGTCGACTGTAGTTTGTACGGCTGTGTCCAACTTTGTGAGGACGGGATCAATTTTGCTTCTTTAATATTCAGGGAGCGTTGTGGTATTTCTTTATGTACAGGAAATTTCATCTACTCTGAAATTTGGCGTCAACCTAATCTGTATTTATTGATTTAGATAATTATTTACATTTTTTGCGTAATTACCCAATTTTTTAATTTATCGATGTCAAAATATCATCTTTCAAATGTGTTTCTCTGCAGCTCGTTGAACTCCTCAAATCACGTGAGTATAGAACTTTAGCAATTGGTGATGGGGGAAATGATGTGAGGATGATACAGCAGGCTGATATAGGAGTTGGGATAAGCGGGAGAGAAGGCCTGCAGGCAGCAAGAGCAGCAGATTATAGCATCGGGAGTAAGTCCATTCTGTTGGTGTGACAGATTCACTTTCCCAAAAACATATTGGAGTCATCTTATTCTTTCACCCTGTGTTCAAGACTCAGAGACCAGTTTTCTTACTGTTTAGTTTCTTAACTCTCTATTTTGAATCCTTAATTGTTTGCCAAATTCCTCAATTTAGTTATATATTCGATCGAACTCAGCCTCTATGACAAACTACTTATTTTATGCCTCATGCATCATTTGTTGGATAAAAGAACTGTGGATAAAATACTGTCTTTATTAGATAATCTTTTGGGATGTGGCACCAATTTTCAGAATGAAAATCATAAAACGAACATACTTATCACAGGATATCTATTTTCCCAATTTTCCAGATGAATAATAAATGAAACTTTTCAATCAGTGCATAGTGTTATGGGCCATGCTAACACAAATATGTGCTATGGGGTTGGCATCAGCGGGGTCTTTTCTTGACATAGACCCTGATTTCTTATTTGCGAATGGCAACACAGTATTAGCCAGATGAAAATGAGTAAAATAGAGAAAGAGGAAGAGATCCCTTGTTCACTAGTGCGGCGCACATTAGCACAGGTGGTCAAGGGATGTAGGCAGATAGAAAAAATGGTTTAATATTTTGATTTAAAAAGATGGATAATGGAGGACATATATCCCAAACCTGTCATTTTGAGACATTCAGACACAAAATTGTCGTAACTTCATCTGTTTAGATATGAATTGAGATCGTAACACGAGGTGTTGCTCTTAACTATTATGTATATTTCTCTATATTTTTTCTGTGAATCAATTGGGGTCATTTATCATCAGTTGTAATGGCATGTTACTGACGCATTTGGAAATATCCTTTTAAAGGAAGCCCTAATAATGTATTTACTGTCAGTAATATTTGGTTTCGTTAGAGATCCCATGGCGTTTAATATTTATGGCTGAAAATTTTGTTTATTACTCTCATAATTCATTCTAAAAAGCAACAGGTGAAGTATATTCGGCTTGAAAAAGCATTTGATGGCAGCCAGCCCTACCGAGTCTCCCTAGAGAGGCAAAATGAGAATTTACTCGAGAAGAAATGTCTGGAAAGGCAGTTGCTCTGAGAATCAGGCTGCGCTTCTTGAATTGGTTTCTGCCCACAAAAGATGGATATGAACATTTTCCATAGGGCCCACTTTAGATCTTACTGAATGATTCAATAACAGAGTGACTTTTTACCATTTTCGGTGTTACTTTGACACAAATCTTTATAATAAATATCGATGGCTCTGCCTATTTATTTTTTTTACACATTCGATCTATCTTGTTGGAACTTGTGTCTCTTCATGGTGCAAACTTATTAATATATCCGCTCATCTCTGTACTTTCCTCAACAGAGTTCAGGTTTCTCACAAGATTGATTCTTGTTCACGGGCGGTATTCATACAATCGCACAGCATTCCTTTCACAGTATTCATTTTACAAATCATTGCTGATATGCTTCATACAGATTCTGTAAGTCTTCACCACGTGTACGCTTTCAAATTGTAACAGTGCATATAACTATTTGCCAAACGCTGTTTTCCCTTTTCTTTTCTGGGTTCTCTTTCTCTATATGCCATTCATATATTTGTTAATTCTATTGTCGGATCCACGCAGATTCTCTTTTATTTCGGGCATCTCTGGAACAAGTCTATTCAACTCTGTCAGCTTGATGGCATATAATATTTTCTACACGAGCATCCCTGTTCTCACCAGTGTTCTTGACAAAGACCTCAGTGAAAAAACGGTCATGCAACACCCGCAGATTCTGTTCTACTGTCAAGCTGGAAGGTCATGGAAACTTGTGTTTGCCCTAAGATTCTGATTGTTGGGGCAGCTGTTTCTTCTCCTGATTTTTTTTTCCGTTTTAAAAAAGTAGGCCACAAGTGGCTTTTGATTACCATATTTAATTGTCTGAGACTCTCCGTTCCTCCAACAGGCTACTGAACCCAAGCACATTTGCTGGATGGTTTGGACGATCCTTGTTCCATGTGAGTCCTCAGTCATTCATGCCAAAACTTTCCTTCTTTAGAGTCTCTTACCGATCAATTTGGTCACTTTTTGCTATATTATGTGCTTAAGACTTTCTGAGGGAAAAGGACATTTTCGTCATGATAATTATGGAAAATGATGGATGGTTCTTTCAAATGGCAATTTACCCATGCTGCTTTTAACCGGAGTTGGCAGCATAGAGGCCCTCACAGTAATAGGAATGCTTGGTGCTTTAGGTCTGATCTGCTTCTATTGGATTTTATTTGCTTTAAGATTCATCAAGTGATATTAATATATAAAAGTAATGAAATAATTAATTAGAGAAAATACTTGAACGAGAATTATTTGCTCAAAAAACTTGCCTATTTTTGAACGAATTATTGATTTCTTTATATCTCATATTTTCAGGCGAGTGTGGTGTTCTTAATCACCATCCATTCCTATGCTAATGAAAAGAGCGAGATGGAAGAGCTGTCCATGGTCGCCCTCTCTGGGTGCATATGGCTGCAGGCTTTTGTTGTGACTCTGGAGACGAAGTAAGAAACCAGCCTACACACATTTCTGATTTCTACTTACAGAACATGAATGGTTTGTAATGAATATATACCATTAATACCCGTCTTCCCCATCTCAGCTCCTTCACAGCCCTGCAACATCTGGCTATTTGGGGAAACCTGGCGGCCTTCTACGCCATTAATTGCATCATCAGCATGATACCCTCAGCAGGGATGTACACCATTATGTTCCGACTCTGTGGGCAGCCATCTTATTGGATCACTATGTTTGTGAGTCTCCTCAAAGCCAGGATTACTCTCATTTCCTTAATAATCCTACCAGGCAGCTATCTTCTTTTTGCCATTTCCTCATTTAGTAAATACCATTATGGTTTTGTAGTTTCCTTTTTTTTTTTTTGCTCTTCGTTTTTTTTTTTGGAATTTTCTGATTTCAGTAAGAAATAGGTGTTATTATCAGGAGGGGTTAATTCATCAACAGTAATAAAATCACTGATCTTGTAACTTTTTTCTTTCCCATGCAAACAAATCAGCCCCTCCGTTGCCATTTCCATATTTAGGAAATCAACACAGCAGTGTTATCAAGAACAGCTATTTATATCGTGCCTCATATACTCAGCCAAATCACTGGTTCTGTAGTCTCCTTGCTCGCAGACAATTTTTTTCTGATTTCAGCTGAAAAACATGGTCTTTTTATCCAGCTGATAGTCGCCATTGGGATGGGGCCGGTGTTTGCCCTAAAATACTTCCGGTTCACATACCGATCAAGCGCCATCAACATCCTCCAGCAGGCAGAGCATTCCCGGGCACCCATCTTCAGGGACTTCGAGTCCCCAGTGGAATCATCCGAGAAGGACGGCATCTCCTTGCCCTCCACAGCTCAACCCAAGAGCAGCCGGAGCCCTGTCTACGAGCCTCTGCTGTCTGAGTCAACACCCAACGCCGCCAGAAAGTCTCGGGGTCAGACCACAATTGAGTTCTTTCAGCCCCCACAAAACAGGCTTTCCTATTCGAGAAACTGTAAGAACAATTGATTCCACTCTCCTACATCTCAATACTGTATATTCTACTCAAATATGGAAATATGGGCAGAGATCATGTATGTATGTTCTTCAGTGCGAGGCTTCCCCTCTTTATGAGCATCATCATTACCTCTTGTGGATTGGATTGCCAGGTGTGCCCAAGTATCTGGGAATGGTAAGGGCAAGTCAGGTGCTCAAGCTAGTTAGGTTTGGTATGATATGTCCCACTCTCCTATTCTTGCACGGTTACTGGGTTTTAGATCCCTACAATCCCATTCATAGACCTGACCCATTCATAGACCGTGGTGAGAGAGAGAGAGAGAGAGAGAGAGAGAGAGAGAGAGAGAGAGAGAGAATTCATGTCCAAGAATGGTTTGAAAGGAGGGGTGAGGGCTTGAATCAGAATTGATTGCCAAGATTGCAGAAAAGGTATTCTGGGAACGCATTTCTGTATTGCAGCCAGACACCACCAAGAAATAAACACTACCTCCCTTGAACTCCCATCCCCTCCAAATCTCTACATGTTTCGAGTCAGAGTTCCATCAGAAGATGCCAAAGATGCATACTAAGAATCACCCAGAAGAAACATCTCTCTTCACAGAGAAACCACTGCTACGCGTCCCATTTATTATTCATAACAAAGCACCCGAGCAGTGACAAGCAAGCTGGATAGACAGAGAGAGAGAGAGAGAGAGAGGGGAAGAGGGGGAGCGGGGAGGGGATACCTGGTCGGGGTGCATCCACATAGGCCCTATCTATAGTGGTAGAGGAGGGCTCCTCAGGGCGACAGGTACTTTCCCATCCATGAGCTGAAGCGGGACCATGCCAGCTTCACTGCCTCAGGGTCCTCATCCGCCAGACCCATCCCCTTCCTCCTCTTCACTCCCTCCTCGGACACGTTCAAGAAGGCATGGCTGCAGCCCGGATAAAGGTACACTTCAGAAGGGACACCTGCTGATCTCAGCTTCTCCTCCAGGGCCTCTGCCGCCTGCAAAACCCAAAACTTTAGTAAATCCAATGTGAAGCTGACGCAGGACATCCCCAAGAATGTTGGAATTGCAGAAATGGGAAAGTCAAGAAGTACATAAAGATCTGAATATAAGGGAGGGCAGCTCTTATGAGATCCTCCTTATATAGTCAACAGGCTGACCTCCCAACAAGGTCAACTGCTTACTCAGTTGGAGCCAATAAAAAGACCAGAGTCAATGAGGGAGGCGGTGGGTGGGGGAGAGAATCCATACGGTGATGTCTGAGAAGCCGACGAAGCTGTCGAGCTCTCCGAAGTGGGCCTGAATGGGAGCCTTAGTCAGAGAAGGATCGGCGAGCTCAGGGGGAGGAACCCCATAGAAAGCAACAGCAGCATCCACTGCAGGGACCAGAACTGCACTGGCGATGGACAGAGCACCTCCCATGCAGAACCCCGTCACGCCCACCTGCTCTCCAAGACAATGTCGGACCCTGAATTAGCCATACTGAGATATTGATGCGAAGATGAAGGGAGCAAGGACTACAACTAAAAATGGAAGTAATACAGACAAAAAAGGATTTCATAGAAGCTTCATAACAGCACTCCCAGCAGGTTTCCATCACAAAAAATCAGAGCATCATATTCATATATCACTGGTAAAGGCATCTCATCATCTAAGAAACGAGGCACTCAGCAGCTCGTGCCCGGCGAAGAGAAATCACCTCTTTCTTGAGGGTAGCTCACCAGATCATAGATCCGTCGATCATGATACCAACCTCTTTCCTGGCGCTGCTGGTAAACATTGATGTCATCGCCGAGCCCAATCATCAATTACTCAATGTACCCACAACTGAAGTTGACCACTGATGGGTCTTGCTTTCATGCAATCTTTACCCCCAATGTGAATGTCATGACCAATACTGGTGAAAACGGGGCATTTCTCTCTGATCCTGGGAGTAGATCGGATGGCCTATTTGAGATCTGAGTAGCTTATCCTTGCCCAGATGTGTTTTCCCACGAGTATACATTGCAGAGAGAAGAGCAAACTCCACAACTCTCCTAAAGTTCAGTCAGTTCTCCCATTCACGTTTCAAAATCTTCAAGCAATGTTTGCCAAATCTAAGCTCATGGAGCCTTCGATACCCTCATCTTCAAGCTTCTCTTTGATGCCTTTTCTGGCCCACCATCAGCCTACAGTGTATGAAGGGATGAAACCAATGGCTCCAACAGTGTACGAAGGGAAAGATTTCTCCATCTGACCCATCGGGCAGGCACAGGCGAAGAGTTCAGTCAAACTACAAGCCACCAGCAGCCCAAACATTTGCTTACTATGTTTAGGAACAGAACCCGAGTGTGAAGAAGGCTTACTTTCTGGGAGCCATTTGCCTTGAGCCATTCGGCTGAAGCCTGGATGTCCTTCACAGCACCTTGCCAATCGAGGCCCTCCATCAAATGCTGCGCCTCAGCAACATCCAGGCCAACTTTTCCACGATACAAGCTGTTGTGCAAGGTTTTTTATGAAATAAAAAATAAAAAAAATAAAAAATCAAACGCTGATGAAAGGCAAAGTGAGGCCTAGGCTTAAGAGATGGATCTTGCCAGACAAATTACCAAAACTAGGAAAATAACGAGGGTTAGCAAAAAAAAAAAAAAAAAGAAGGAAAGAGACACTTTATAAATGATCGATCAATATGCCATCAAAGGCACATTTTCTAGCATGGTTGAGAAATTTACTCTAATCGCTTTCTAATCGTTTTGTAGAGGAAGTGCAGATAATCGTTTGCAGTGAGAACTTGAATCTGGGGGGGAGATGGACGTAAAGCCCTGCAAGAGATCTTACTCTGGGATAAGCACTTTGAAACCTGGTTCCAAGCTGGCAATTTTCAGAGCGTTGTTCTTGACCTCAAAGTCAACACCCCACCACTCTTGCAATACAACAATTCCTGGGGCATTTTCCTTCCCAGCCACGTATGCATCAAATGTCTGAAAAAGAAATGAAAAAGGAAAATAAATAAAAATCCCAGCCCACTGCCAGGAAAAGGTGAAATAAGATGGTAAAAAGCTGTTGGATTCTAGAAGATCGACCCACCAAAGCCGAAAATAATGTTTGAGTTTGTAAAAATTAAGAAAACACAAAAGCATCTGCGATCCGTTCTGTTTTTTTCTCTTCCATTTATCTATCCCAGAATAACTTGACAACAATCCAATTCCTCTGATTCCTCATGCCCAATTACAGTAACTCTTGCTACTGCGCACTTTGAATTTAAGCGAGCATCCCACTTTCTACATGGATTTTAATATACTCTTGGACACAATCAACTCCCAAGGAGAAAGAAGGGTAATCAGAAGAAGAAGAAGAAGAAGCAATGGTATCCATGGAATTTCTTTCACCTACATTATAAAAAGTATTAGAAAGTGCTTTGATGCTGATTGAAGAAAAATCTCGCACCCAATCTCAATTCCGACGAGAGAGATAATCAAGATCATCGTGACAGGAAATATCTCTTCCTTTGTACTGTAAACAAAGTCTTTGGCCAGAGAATGGCGAAAAGGAATCCCCAAAAAAAATGATTAAAGCACGATTTCTACCGCAAGTAATCAAGATGAAGATTTTGTTAAAGATGAATGGTTAGAATCAAAATGTAGATTGATTTTTTTTTTAATCCATACACAAACTGGGTCCAGAGAAAATAGTACTCCAAATCGAAAAAATCCTCAAAAGAAGGAAGAAAAAAACCTTCTTGGAGAGTATGATCCTCCACCCAGGTTTCAAACTCAGGCAGCGGAAGCAGCATGTTTCGATATGGCAATGAGGGGAAGAGCATGCCCCGGAGGCGCGCACTAGAAAAAAACATTCAGAACAAGTTCTAATAACCCAAGAACGAAGATCGTCATGCCGGCGAGTGGGAAATGCATGCGACGGTAAGGTCAAACCCAAGAGATCCTTCATATTTCATCCAATCCCCTGCGCAACAAGCATTCAGATCGGCAATGTCGAAACCCTTCCCGGCACACTCTCCAGAGCCGTCCAGGCGAAGAAACGCAGAAACCAGATCCCTCGACAAGCACCGGCGATTGAGAAAACCACTGCCACATAGCAGCGGGACGGAGGAAAAAGTGGGGGCGGACGCTACTCACTGCATCTTCCCTGCGAATCTGGACCTTCTGGAAGCGGGAGTCGGGCACTACAGCAGAGCAGGCCATGGCGCGAGCTCGGAGCCGGGCCGAAGCGATGACCGAAAGGCGGGCGACGGGCTGAGCTGCTGTAATGACTCTACCCAGAACCATCTCCTCCTCCTCCCCTCTTTGACTTAATATAAACCCCACCTCGTCGCCTATTCTTTCCCTGGGGAGCTGACGTCGAGGATTTCTCCCCCCTTGAAGAAGGTTTTTTTAATGGCGGCGTTCTCTTCACCTGCAGAAAAATCGATTTTTTTTGTCTTCCATCAAGATCGGTATTATATTCATCAAAACTTGTTTCCATATGATTAGATCATTAAACCAGGAAGAAGATGAGATTAAAGCATCAAAATTCGAAGATTTTATAAAAAATTGTCTGGGTCTTCGATCAGTCGTAGATTATAAAAATGTGAAGAAGAACACTAATTCTTGCAAGAAAATAAGTCGCGGGAATTATTAAAAATCTATATCAATTATAGCATAGCATTTGCAATGCAATGGAAAATTGACAAGGATCAATAAAACGTTTGAATGATTCTTGTTATGAAATTACCACCTCACCCTTCTTAATTTTGATGTTTATTCACATCTCAGTGCGTTTGACTAAAAGGGAAAGGCATTTATTTAATGGTATAAAAAAATACTTTATTATCCTTTTTGTAGTATCTTTTTATAACTAGTTGACTCGGCTCTTCTCATAAAAAAAAAAAAAGGAAGAAAAAAACCATCTGGGCCTAAGATCAAATGGGAGTATTTTAAAATTATGACATTGTAGGGGCCTAATATGGGGGTCAAAATTGGAAACAAAGAGGGGAATATTTATATCTCACAATCCCTTTAATGATCTTGCAAAATAAGCTAGTTTTCATTGTGATTTGCTATCATCTTGCCTCAAATCTATATACTTGTTGAAGCTTGTGTTCATGGTTTTACTAGTTTTTATTATAATGTTGACCATAATGTCTGGTTTCACCACCACCCATTACATCCCCTTTTGGGTAATGAAAAAGAAATATTTCTCACACTAAATTTGATAAATCCAAAACATTAGTCAATGAAAGCTAATATTGCTTATATTTTTTCCAATTTTATTTGAAACAAAAAATAATAATTTTACCTTGTTAGTTGCTCTTTAGCAGCGCCAGCAAATGGGACCTCACTCAATCAATAGTTGCTTATCCTTCTGATTCATTTATTCATTCTTTTTATATATATGCAATTTTTCTAGAAGTTATTGGATTTTTCAACGACCATTTTAATTTTCTTAAATTGTTCTTTTTCATGATAATGAAGAATTCCAAAATAGAAAAAAATTACTTTCTAAAAATAGAAATAAGCCTAGATTTCCATTCTTTTTCTTGTTCTTCACCATGGTTAACAATCACCTTCTATTACCTCATATCTTATAAAAATACTCTAAAATATAAAATGAATGATGTAAATCATCTTATAGCTTATGCAATATATTTGGGCATGTTTAACCATGACAATAATATTCAATTTAACGTGTGATGTGAAATGACGATTTTGTCCTTGAGTTGGTTCTTCTCAATCTTAAGAATCACCACAAAAGAAAATAAATAGAAAATATCTGATTATTACATTATACTTTAGAAACTTTATCAAATTATCCATTCATACACTGTATTCTATAAATTTATGTATCCGTCTCTCTCTCTATCTCTATAGAGGACGAAGAGGGAGAAAATGGAGACGTGCTAAAAAACTCGCCTTCTAGAACCACCTTCTCCGTCATCAAGCATGTCTCTGCTCTCTTTTTATCTCTCCCCACCGCCACCTCGCTCTCTCTCTCTCTCTCTCTCTCTCTCTCTCTACGTCCCTTTCGTCCTCGGGTCCATGTCGGAGCCAACCCCGTGACTGAGCTGCCTGAGCTCCGCCAGAGGCGTATAGGGCAATCAGATAGGCATTGACCCTCTTGGTCTACGGACCGGGCGCTACGCACCTCGGAGGAGGGCTTGTAGGGGCTAAATGGCGAAAGGAAAAGAAGTATGAATACATTTTCTGTCGGGATTCCGGGTTAAAAGAAAAAATATTTAAACAAGGGGTTCTCATCACAAAAATCCACCAGAGACAGAACGGCCCCACAGTGGGAGTTTTATTAGAGAGAGAGAGTGACCTACCCACAACCGATTTTCAAAAAAGGAAATACACAAATAGATACAAATCGTTTTATAAGTTTTTAAAATTATTAATTCATTTAATTGGGATATATTTTTTTAAATGGTTACTTTTCTAGAAGGTCGAGGCACTTTACGGCAAGTACCTATCCCCCGAGAGCAAATAGCCCAGTCATTGGGTGTATAAAGAAATGAGCACCAAATTAACGGCACCTACAAATAAAAAATAATGAAATCCTTCCCTCTTCTCTTCTCTCTATCTTCTCTCTCTCTCCTCTTCTCTCTCTCTACAGCCAACACATGGATGCGCCTTCTTCCCCGTCGCCAGCTGCGCCAACAAAAAACCACGGTAATGGCAGACAAGGACGAAGAGAAAACCAGCAGCGGGGAGGAAGTCTGGAAGGAAGCGGATGATGCATTCCATGACGGAAGCATCCACCTCGGTCAGTATCTTAATTCCGCTCCCCCCCAGCGAAGCACGCGCAGACTTGCGGAGGAGAGAAGGGGGGAGGTGATAGAGACGGCGGCGAGCGTGCGACGCGTCGCCATTTTATATCGGCGAGCTTCGGGAAGATCGAAGAAGGTATAGATGTCCGCATCGCTCCAAGGCTACGCCGTCTTCCGTCGCCTCTTCTCTTCACGCGTGACCCTGGAGTCGTCTTCGTCATCGTCGCGGCCTCTTCGCTCCGTCAGAAGATCCTTTGTACTCGGCAGACCTTTCTCCGCGATGGCGGCGGCCAAATTCGATGCCCCAGCCGACGGTGGCACGGCGCCGAAGCTCCTGTTCCGGCAGCTCTTCGAGAAGGAGTCCTCTACCTACACCTACTTGCTTGCCGACGTGGGGCATCCAGACAGGCCGGCCTTGGTGAGTTGGTCTGATCGTTCATTTCTCTGTTATCCTCATTCCAGCAAAGTTTCCACTGTTAGGGTGCTTTCATCCTCGTGAGGGTGATATCGTCTCGTAGGATTTTGATTTGAGGAGTTTCTAAGATCTCTCTCTCTCTCTCTCTTTCTCTAAGACTGGTCAGATCTTCTTTTCCTCTAGAAACTCGTCCTGTACGATGTTGCACTCTGGGAATGTGATAGACCCGCGATTCTCAGTACCCCAGCAGCGTCTGGATCTGGGCATGAGATCTATGGTTATTGAAGACTGACGACTCAAGAAGAGGATCCGTCAGCGAAGAGATTTGACGACGTTTTTGGGAATCCTTCAGAGACGAAAGTAGAGGAGAGGCTCCGCGGAATGGGGCATCACGAAACCTCCTTTTTGCTGGGGATGAAGATGATGAGGATTCAAAATACTTCCCAGAAAGAAAGAAGCGGGTGGTCAAGGGGGGGCTTTAAGGAGGGAGGGAAGATTCCAAGGGCCACCCTACTTCTCTCATGGTCCGTGCTCCTCTTGGTGCGGCTGGTTCCGCTTCAGATTACTCGAGTAGAAAACTTGCCCTCTTCTCTGGCATTTACCAGAACGAGATTTATGTATCATTCTTTCCTGAAAATGGCAGAACTAGTGCTCCCTTGGTGGAAGGAGTAGCAGAAATTTATCTCTGAAATGAATCGAGGTGAAAACTAAACATGATGTATGGTTCATCAGTGCCTGTCCTAGCCTCCATTATTTGCGGAAGCAAAATGAAAAAGAATGTAGATAAGAGGCCTAAAGCTTCATATTAGTGTATTGGTAGTTCTTTTATTTTTCCACTCTTTTGTTCAAGGTTGGACTATGACTCCGAGGCAATATTTTTTGCTGGATTTTTTTCTTCGATTGAAGCTTGTTTATGATTTTTCTGCTGATTAGAATAATTTCTTGACAGTTGATCGATCCAGTGGATAAGACTGTGGATAGAGATCTCACTTTGATGAAAGACCTGGGTCTGAAGCTTGTATATGCTATGAACACTCATTGTCATGCTGACCATGTCACTGGAACGGGCCTAATAAAGGTCAGTTACAATTACTCATCTTCTGTCCAGTGGAATGTTCTATTTTAGGCTTCTATATGTTGACATTCTCCCACTTTAAATGTCCGTGTTAAGATAAAAATGCCAGGTGTGAAGTCCATCATTTCCAAATCAAGTGGTGCGATTGCTGATGCTTATATTGAGCATGGTGATAAAGTATATTTTGGTAACCTGTTTCTCGAGGTATGTATATCCTATTGCCTGACTAAATACTTTAGTCTGCTATTTCTTTTTCTTTGGCTTCTTCACTGTAAAATGGCTTTACATTCCGAACGGTCCATCAGGATGAGGAGAAGGGAGTAAAACAGCGTTAATCACCTTCTATTGGATTAGGATACGATGTAATGCAATGATTTGCAATTACAAACAAGGCTTCATTTTTTTTTTTGCTATGGTTCCGAAATGATAAAATTACAAAGCTTACATATATGTGAACTACGATGCAGGATGATACATGATAATTTAGCTATTGATCTTCAGTAGGGTTGCAGGAGAGATGCCAAAAACTCAAATTCTTACTCGTTTATGCCTGAAAGTTTTTGTTTATATGCCCCCAGATCCTCGCATCATACACAATGTGATCTAGATTTGTGCAAACTATGAACTACGTTCCAGTTTAAAATTACTGTTCATTGCGCAGGCACTTTCATCAGTCTAAGTCCACGGTTTCATGAAATAGACAAAAAAATCTTACAGTATGTGGAGACCTGATAAACTCACTGGCCTTTCTCTAGTGCCGTATGTGTCATATCTCGGATGGATCCACAGTTCTCGGCTGCCGACTACATAATGAATCCGACCCTTTTGTTTGAACCTGAAATTTTTTGAGTTATGAATTGGTTTTACCGTGTGCATGATCAGAGTTTCGACCTGATGGAGAACAGTTTGCCACGTTTTATTTTACGACTGGACTGTTAGAACTAACTAATCCTGTAGGGACTTGAATTTCTATAAATAGCAACACAAAGCACGATACAGTCCTGCCACTTTGTCATCCACTTGCTGGGGCTGCTGCCCTGTGCCTGCTGTTGACATTGTCATCCGATGAAACCCCGTCCAGTATCAACTTGTTCTATGCTCCATGAGGAACAAATTTGTCGACCCGCACATAAATCGTTTAAACCCTTAAGTTTCTAGGGGAAAATGGATTATGGGTGAGAAGAAATTCGACAAAAAAAAAAAGAAAAATCTTTCCTCGTTCATGGTGACATATTTGTCCTTGCTGGCAGGTGCGCGCTACCCCTGGTCACACCGCTGGCTGTGTAACATATGTCACAGGCGATGCACCTGACCAGCCCCAGCCGAGGATGGCTTTTACTGGCGACGCCTTGCTGATTCGTGGCTGCGGAAGGACCGACTTTCAGGTGCCCATCTTGACATATCTCTGAAAGATTAAGTAACGGTGCAGCTCTAGAAAAACTCCCATAATAGTTACCAAAACAAGACGGAAATCATGTCAAGTTCTTGAAGGAATAGCCTCTCCTGCACTAACTTCAGCCTATGCTGTCATTTTTCTAATTTATTAATTGTGTTCTGTATTCGGATTTGGAAATCCAGACAATGCATTCTTTTGGAATTAAGTAAATATTATAAAAAAAAGGAACGCCTGCACATTTATAGCACAGAGTGGATTATCCTCGATCTAACCGGGTTGTGGTTTTATGTTAAACATGTTCCGCACAATGCTGATTTGGATTGTTTTTAGAAGTAATTATTAATATAAAAATGACTTTCATGCCGTTGTACGGCCCCCAGAGTTTACTAATTATGGCTAACCCAGGATGAACATTTCGAATGTATCTAAACCGCATCAGTCCAAGATTATGCAGATTTGAATTTTCATGCTGATTTCTTCCTCAATGCCATGATTTTAGTCGATTTTAGCGGTGATTATGCGTTGACCATTGGGTAGTACGGACTTCATGCCTCCGGAGATTTTTTTTTTTTTAATCTTAGAATAAGTTGCCCACGAAGATACCCTAAATTTTCAACATGCATATATGCATACATGCGTACTTATCATGGTGTTCACCCGTGAATGTAATGTGGATCTTTTATGCAGGGAGGGAGCTCAAGCCAGCTCTATCACTCTGTTCATTCACAGGTGAGAGAAGAGAAAATAAAAAAAATAGAAAATAAAGGAGAGAAAAAAAGTATTTTCATATGCTCACTAGTTATTACTGTGATTAATGGCCAGATATTCACCTTGCCCGGAGACACGCTGCTCTATCCCGCTCATGACTACAAGGGCTTCACGGTCAGCCCCAATAATACCCTATGCCCCTTCCTTTTTATTTATTTATTTATTTATTCATTTCAACTGCCCTTCATCTTCTTCCTCGATATTAGGGTTCTTCTTTCCTCCTGCTTAATCTGCTACTCTCTCTCTCTCTCTCTCTACCCAGGTTTCTACGGTGGAGGAGGAGACCAAGTACAACCCGCGTCTGACCAAAGATGAGGTACGCTTCTTGTGGTTGAAATCTTGTGTAGAACGATGGTCCGATTGATGATGCTCGTGGACACTGATCTTGAGTTGGATGGGGATTTCTTCTTCTTCATCTTCCTCTCTCTTCCTTTCCTCTAATGGTGTCACACAGAGAGGGAGAGAGAGAGAGAGAGAGAGAGAGAGAGAGAGAGAGAGAGAGAGAGAGAGTTGAATAAATCTTCTGGCCAGTCCACCCCCTCGAGTCCGTATCATATAAAATGCGCCGTTTCGGATCTCCTTCTTGCTCAGATTGCCATATAAATGCCGTCTCTGATCTCGCTCTTTACATCTGCATGATTTTATATCGTTATCTGTTCATTTAATTGTTCTACTG
Source organism: Spirodela intermedia (assembly GCA_902729315.2). NCBI lineage: Eukaryota > Viridiplantae > Streptophyta > Magnoliopsida > Alismatales > Araceae > Spirodela > Spirodela intermedia. The sequence goes on from LR746272.1 coordinate 6,854,982, forward strand.
CATAAATAAATCATTTAGCCTTGAAAATACGGACCCTTAGAAAGAAAATAAAATAAAAGAAAATAATTGATTTTTTAAATCAAGTTGCTAGCTAATTATTTTTTGTTTTTTTTTGTTTTTCGTGTTGGGTTGATGTTCTTTCGCAGGAGGGGTTCAAGAACATCATGGAGAGTAAGTTCCTTTCCCCTCGATGTGCCACGTAGGATTTTTTATATTATCAAAGTGGGCCCCACGAGGAACCTCTCTGATAAGCTTGCTTCCCCCGCAGATCTGAACCTGCCGTACCCGAAGATGATCGACGTGGCCGTGCCGGCAAACCTCGTCTGCGGCCTCCAGGACGTCACCCTCTCCGCCATGTAACGCCCGCCCTCACCGCCAACCCCTTCTCTCTCTCTCTCTCTCTCTCTCTCTCTCTCTCACTCAATCTCTATCTCTATCTGTCTCTCTCTTCCTGTCGGGTTATATTGTGAGAAGCTTCTGGCTTGAAAGAAGGAAGAAGGAAGTTGTTGTTGTGCGAGTATAAAGTGGGCTGGTCGTCTCCGGGTGATGATCTATTCCCTCCTGTGGGGAGTGGGCCGCGACAACCCCTCGTTGTCGGGAAGGAGAAGAACAGCCCCCCCCTGTGTGTGTGTGTCTCTCTCTACCTTTGGGGTGGACGAACCTTCTTGGTATGTGATGTGATCAAGGAATGTTGGGCTTGTGGGAAACGTCACATTCTCGGTTTGCTGCACCAGCAGGTGGTGTGAAAATAAGCCGGGTAGAGAGAGAGAGATTGTTAAACAAGAACAAACGTGGCCAAAAGTAAACAAGAGAGAGAGTGAGTGAGAGTGACAGAGAGAGAGGTATGGTTCGCTTTATAAGCTGTATATAATTTATACCCAAATCCTGACGAATACAGGGTAAGACGTCAAGAAGAGGAAGGAAGAGAGAGAGAGAGCAGCCGAAGGCACGCGAGCAGCAGCTCTTAGCTCTGCTGGGTCTGCGCATGGAGGGAGAAGGGAGGGAGGGAATGTACAAGCTTGGCGGCATTCCTGTTCTTGAGGGCCAGCATGGCCGCGTCAGCAAAGGCCTGGGCTTCCTCCGCCTCCGCCTCTGCCTTCTCCGCCTCCCTCGCCGCCGCCTCTGCCTCTGCTATCGCTGCCTCCGCCTCCGCCACCGCCTGTGCCGCCGCCATGGCCGCCTCCTGCGCCGTCATGTTCCTGATCCTCGCCAGCTCTGCATCCACCTGAGCCTTGGTGATGGCCCTGACCTTCTCCCTCGAAGACTCCGGCCCCGACTCCGGCAGCGGCGCCGCCGCCGCCGATGCACCACCTTCCTTCTCTTCGGGGAAGGAGCTCGGGGCGATCCTGTACTTTCTCTTCACCTTGAACCAACCAGCAATAAAAAAAAATAAAAATAAAAAATAAAATAATCATCAGAGTATTTAAATTTAGTTTTGTTTTTTCCAAATATGGGCTTCCTCTGTTTTTTTTAAGAACACAGCGTCAGATTAATCAGAGAAAGTTACCTTAATCAGCTTCCGACTGGCGGTCAAAGCCTTCAGCTTGGCTGATAGAATCCTCTTGAAATTGGGGGGAGACCAGTATTGATCCTACACGAATCCAAGCAAGAGAAAGAGAAGATCAAGATCATACGCAGAGAAAATGTTGAATCGAACAGGGAATTTCTCCCAACTTTCATAAAAAATATTTTACAATTTTCATTTGATTCGACGAGCAGTTGGCCCAAATAAAATCTGTTCCATCTTTTTCTGGGGCATAATCATGCAATTACTCTTCAAAAAATCAAAGTATAACAAAAAATGAAGATCATGATTGATGGAATAATAATCTACGCAATTTTATCTGACAAAGAGCAAGACTGAGAGCTTAAGGGCGGGCCTAACAGCTTTGATGTTCATCCAAAGCTTCAACCCTAACAACAAAAAGAATAAAAATTGATGAAACAAAGAGAAGACAGATCTTGGATTTGAACATCAGTTTGAACATGCTGCTGAGAGAACTTATCTTGGTAAACTGCTTGGTGGGCAGTCAATTAGTCTCTAGAGTCTAGTCCAAGATCTTGTATCGTATGGGGGTGATGACAATCTGAGTAGAGAATTGAATCCGTGAAATTTCCCCACATGGCCTCTCTTCTTGATCAGAAAGACAAGCTCTGTAGTGCCCATCTGGGAAACTTCACGGATTCAATTCTTTACTCAGATTGTCATCACCCCCATGCGCTACAAGATCTTGGATTAGACTCTAGAGACTAATTGACTGCCCACCAAGCAGTTTACCAAGATAAGTTCTCTCAGCAGCATGTTCAAACTGATGATACAGATTTTGTAACCTAAAAGAATGGACACCAGGTATAACATTGGTTGGAAGATTGTTCTATGTCTGGTTTGTGGACTCTATTCAATACGAGATAAAATCGAAATGCATATATAGATGAGCTTTCCCCAAAATCCTATAAATCTGGCTCAAAACGCCACATAAATAAATTTCCGAGAAATGATAGCTAGACAATGTGTACCAATATGCAGAGATGGCAGTGTCTCAAAAGGGAATCCATGATACTTGGCATTATTAATATTTTAAAATAACTTGAGGATAATTTTTTTGAAAACATTGCTCCCCGAAAAAAAAGAGAAAAAATTGCTTTACATTTTTTTTAACAATGTATGTGTAACCTAGTCATATATTTTTTCAACAATTCGTTGGTAATAGAAAATAGCAAAAGCAAAGGGATCAAAAAATAATCCCCTATTCAGTGATTTAATCAATAAAACAGTTTTAAAGATTAGGCGAAGAAACACCTCTATGTACAAGGCAATCGCAGTCTTGTTAGACCCGGTAGGTTCCTTCAAACTAGTTATAGCTTCCATAATAAGATTTTCTAACCTGCAACAGGAAATAAGCACAAAATGATTTTACTACGAATCCCAAAAAGACAAGAAAGCATACTCATGTTTCAGTGCTGGGTCATCCAACTAAAAATCAACTTGCATGCGGATTAGGCTCATATATCCATATATAGAATATATCCATCATTGACTTTTGTTTACGCCTTCCAATTTAAGCATATTCTAGCATGTTCTACGCATGGAGTTCACTATCAGACTTTTTCATGGAGACAATAGAAAGAAGGTACAAGCCACTGAAGAACAAACCTCAGCTTTAATATCTTGGTAAAGAATTCTGCTACACGATTCAGACTTGCTGACAAGAGAGGGTTCAGGCTCATAAACATAAAATGTTACCTTCCAACATGGAATTATTCCGACTATTAATAGCCTAAAATATAATTCCAATTATTACAGACACCCGAAAATTTCCAACTTAACAAAAAAACTGTGCCTTAAAAGTTTTACAATAGTTAAGTACTGTCATTAACACAATATACGATTTTCCAAGATAAATGCAGTGCACAGGATAAAAACAAATATTTCAAACAGATGATCTAAAGGCAGCTCTAGCAAATCAGGCAATCTTATAATATCCTGAAATGCGCATTATTAGATCTGTTCCTCTTGATCCAACATGGCTAGCAGTAAAATCATAGGTAAATAACAGAGAAGTATATTATAATCAGTAATCTCCTAAACCAACCTCGTGGAAGTTCTCTTTGTGGTCGTAATTCTTTCATTTGAGATCCTAAGAGGCTTGACATCAACTATTCCATCATTATCATCAATGGTGGTGAGGGCCATAGAGTTATCCTCGAGTTTCCGAGCATGGTGACTCCTTTTCAAGACTATCCGACCTCTCTCCCGAGATCCCCAACCATTAGCTGTTACACTCATGTTCCGCCACTTATCCTGTTTGCATGAAGATAGCTTGATGAATCAAAACGAGCATCAAATTGGAACAGAATACAGAAGTTTTACGCATGCATCCTCCCTTAAAGCCACAGAACATCAAGTGAGAGGGGCAATCAGATTAAATCAGATGACGTAGTACCAGATAACATTCGTGTGTCAGCTCATCCACTTCACTTGAAAAGTTTTAAGAAAAAGATCTAATCGCAGCAATAACATTCTAGTAGAATGTCCTTGGGATTGATGTTTTCTAAAAGTTAGGTTGTAGAAGAGAATCTATACCTTGAGATCAACATTAGAGCGAGCATGCAACACATCACTAAACTCAGGGTCCTTAAGTATTGTCCTCCATTTTCCTGCCCCATGTTTGAGAACCCCGGCTTTGAGAGCAGCCTCTTCTTCAGGTCGCCACTTCTGCTTTGGGGCACCCATAGATAAATCTAATACGATCCTTACACGACGATCTGAAGGTGTATACCTATCGACCTGCATAAGCAGAGCCACACAAACAAATGAACATGAGACAAGGTTACATGAGCAAATGCAAAAGGTCAAGTCCATCACACAAACCGATGTCCATCACACAATTTATACATGGTTAAAATAACATCAGTATGACACAGAAAGTGCCCCCATATACTTTAAAAAATGCCATCTTTCAATAAAAACATCATAAACCAAATACTTTCAAGAAAAAATCTTGAATATTGAAAGGACGACGCACATGTATACACATGTTGATCACTTCAACTCAGGTCAATAGAACAAAATACTCAGAAAAGTTGGATTGAAGACAAAATGAACAAGAGTATGGTGCCAAAACAGACTCCATCCATAAGTTCGATGAGAACAGTTGACATGTCCTTTTGCCCAGGTAGCAGGACCAAACCTTGACAGTATCCTTTTTAAATATCCTGGGACGCTGGAAAGTCCTTGCTTGGTAAAAAATTCACATAGTTTCCGCTTTTAGTTAATAACTCAGATACTTTCTATACACCATCTATTCCAACATCATACCATTTCCCTTTATAAATTATGTAATTCTCCTCGATACTTATTAGGAGATTATTTTTTCATTTTTAATTTTTCCTCACTGAAGCAGTCCATAACATTATGCAAAGGGCCAATTACGAGTGGAATGTCATCATATGATATCTTTATGCTCCTGAATCAAAAAGACTCATCGACTGATACGAGAAAGGGAAGAGTGAAAATAAAATATCAGTACAAAATGAGTGCCTTTAAATCCACCTCTTCTGAACTTCATTGTGACTAGATGTGATCGAATGAGCACCGAGGGGGCCTAAACATACCCTTTGACTTTTAATACGTCCTCAGGAGATTGGCTTTTAAATTTGGGAAACCAGCGCTTCATTTATCATTTTCCTTTTCCTTTGTGGATGCCTATATGTGTGTGCGTCTGTGCGTGTGTCTGCAGTAAGGAGGAGATGAAATAAATTTTCCCATCTGCAAATCAAATAACCCACAATCCATGTCTGGATCTAAGTCTGAGAATATGCCACCTAGAAGTTACTAACAAAAAGGCGATACTACCTAGCTTTTGATCGAAATCACGTGATACCCTCTTTTAGATGGGAATCATTTTCAAAGACAAAGTAAATGTGATATTCGCTCGTGAACAGACCAAATCATTCCTCACTAATGATTTTTTGTTTGGGTTACACAGGTGCGTGATTTTTCTGTCTGAGAACACTCAAGCGATTCCCTGTTTCGATTCATTTTTGGAGCCCTAAGAAGGAATTTGTCGAATCGAACGTATTCTGGAAACCCATACCCAAGTAATTTATCAGACCCGACAGCAAGGTCGCAGTGATGAGTAACGTAATTAGAATCACACCTTCAAACACTGGGCCGGGAAGGGTGAGGGATCAGAATTCTTAAAAGAAGATTCTTAAAATTTCTTCAAAAATAAGAAAGTTCTTCAAAAGAGTTATATAGAAGGGAATAACGACACAGATCAAAAGGTGACATCGAAGGCACAGAGAGAAATACCGTTAAATTAGATCAGATTCTTGAGATTAATCTGGGCCGACGCAAATCACATGAACTTGACCACACGATCGCCGGACGTCGTGGATATCCCCAACGAAAGAGGAGCAAAAATTGCGGGAGCGAAACCGCATAGAGCAAATCCCTTCCTACTGAAAACGAATACGAGGGTCCCTTTCCGTTATGCCTTCACCAGATCCCCGCAGATCCAAGTCGAATGGCCCGGAAACCCTAAGGCGGAGAAGACGCAGAACATCTCAAAAATGCCGTCAGCACCAAACGAGGGTTCCCCCGAAGCCAGCCATGCAGGGGAAAAACCAGAGGCCGATGCAGATGATTCCACAGAGGAAGATCAACCGCCCTCCCCCACCAGCAGTTCGCAAGCTCAGAGACGCCGCCGTCGTGCGGGGGCGCCGTCGTCAATGGCGGCGATGGAAGGGGGCGGTAGCGGCGGCGTTGGGGAGGGCACGCAGAGATCATAGGATACTAAAGAGGGAGAGGCCCATTAAAGGTCCATTTTCCCCAAGTCATACAACCATGAAAAACGTCTCTAATTATTGCATTAATATATGACATCAATATATTACTTATAATATGATATATTATAAATATAATAAAAATTATTATGGAAAAATAAAATATCGAATAATATCCCCTTTGTTATCAATATTTTTTATTATTTATTTCGATAGAATGGCATATACCCTCAATATAAATTTAAGCCAAATCGTGATTTCATCACTTTAATTTAATTATTTTTATAATAATTATGATGAAATTAGCCCGCGCATAAAATATTGTAAACTTTATTTAAATATATATAAATTAGCCACCCAAAATATTGTAATAATAATAACATATAAATGATAAAACAGCTAATATATATATATATATATAGAAAAATCAATTTTGGATTTCTTTTGCGGAAGGACGTTGGGTGGGTAGATGAACGCTGGCGCGCAACGGCTATAATCCCTTCGGACCAGAAAGCGGACCGTTAGTTCTCAACCTGGCCGAGAAATTCGAACGCCTTATCACCAGAGCGGAGGAGACCCATCGCGGTGTAGCGCCGCCGCTGAGCGGAGCTGCTCTCTTCCTCGCCGGCGCCGGCGGAGGAGAAACTTGCAGAGAAGAAGACGAGAGACGATGTGTTCTTTCGCGGCGCCGTCGGCCCATCTTCTCCGTGGCGATGGGCCCTGCTCCGTTTGCCCATCACCTGTTCGACCTCTGGTGATTCACAGACTGGGCATTTCCGGGGGATGTAGGCGCAGGGGTTCATCTGGGTGGCGATGGCGGTGCTCGTCTTCGGAGCAGAAGCAGAAGAAGCCGAACAGGAGAAGAAGTGAACAGGTGGGGACGGGAGATGACGTCGAAGGTGCCGGTGGGCCGACCGTCGATCCCGTTGGGTTCCTAAAAAGGATGAGGATATCCAACAAGGTCTTCGCCCAGTTTCTCCGCGAACGGTAACTCCTCTTCCCCCTATCATCATCGTCATCATCATCATCATCATCACCATCATCCAGGGATTTATTTCACGGAATATAAGCTGGTTTGTGAGAAGCTGACGCTGCGGTCATGTTTCTAGCTACAAGGCGTTGAAGGACCGGAAGGCAGAGATACTCACCCGTTTTGCGGAGCTCCCGGAAATTGCGGCTGGGTCTGTTTCCTCCATTCGAGTGTCTCTAGTGGAGCACCCGCCACTATACTGCTGTCTTTTTGGTTTTCTCACCTGAGCTTGTGTTGTGGTTGATTCTAGATTTGAGCTACTAGGGATGCACCGCCACAGGCAACATAGAGTGGATTTCATGGAGTGGGCACCAGGTGTAATGATTTTACTATTCTCTGCCTCGTCCGCTTCCTGCTCCATCATCTTCTTCTTTTTCGTCCTCATTTCTCTATGAACTCGAGTTGGTGTCCAAGAACAGTAGAACACAACTCTTCTTTCACGTAATCTTTGGTACCTTAGCCTTTACGTGACAATGAATTACTAATGATTCCTCCATCTCGAGGGAATTTGTCGCTGTGTTTAAAAGGAAGATCATCATCACCACCCTACTCTGTTAAGTCACTGCATGTGCAATTATGAACCAAGGTCAACTCCTTTGGTAGCACTCACTGTTGCAGAAGTTGACTAGTCCTATCGCAATGACCCCCATTTGGACGTTGAAATTGTGTCAATGGAAGTTCAGAGAGAAAGGAGAATTATCCCTATGAGGATCTCCTTTTTTAATGAAATTCACCAATAGTCACACTCCCATGTTACTAATGAAATTAAAACCAATTTCGTTTTATTGTTGTAAACTTTTGTGAAGGAATAGGGGAATCGAAGAGAGCTTTCCTGGGTTGCTATGAAAGGCTCGGATCTTGGGTGCACAGCTGTTTCTGTTTGGGTCATTTGAGATGCTGAACATCCATATGCTTGAATGCATGATAAGAGATAGCAGTGAGCAGCCTTTTTCATTAGGCCCCCACCTCGAATCTTAAAAAGCTGGTGATAACGGATATTGTGTACATTTTGAAGAATGTGTATGCAAATAATATCATCTAGTTATGATGCTAAAGATCAAGTTTTTGGATGGATTTACTCCCTAGAGACTAAATGCGCTGGGAGTGTGTGAAGTATAGGAGTGTGAGCCTGCATACCTTGATAAATTAGATAAGTTTAACGTGATGTAATATATGATGCAGCCATTATAGTCTTATAGTGCTTAGTATAACCCTACATTAATCTTATTTTAATTTCATATTAGACTGCATATCCCCTGATAATTCATTCTATTTGAGGGCACTCTTTTTGAGCTTTTTCCTCACCCATTAAGTTCTCTTTCTGCAGGGTTCTGTGTTAGGTGGGATGCTTTTTATAGACACCTCTGAAATTAACTTTAATGTGATGTGCGCTAGAGATGAAAGCAGAGCTGCATTATGTTTCTAAATTAAAAGATTATGTCAAATCGATGACATGTGGAATGACTCAAATCTGTGTCAGAGATATTCTGTAGAGTCAATCCTTCTCAAAATTTCCTTTAGGAGCTTTAAGCAGAAAATTTTGTAAGCTTTAAGCTCAAAATATTCTATATGGTCAATCCTACATTAAACTGCAGTTATTTCTCCCTATCTTTGGAATCACCCTGACTTGATTGGCTGATTCAGGTGCATCTTTGGAATGGTCTGATGTCGATTAGAACTGCATATATCTGTATATTTTACGAATTGTATTTTTTAATGCATTTAACTTAAGTTTTTGGTCGTGATACATCGTGGTGAAAGACACCAGATTTGAATACCATTTGAACGGTGGTATCGTTGATTTGTGCAGTGATTTACTCTCATAGTTTTCTATTTTATAATCTCAGAGATTTGTGTACCTGTCCAATTTGTACCCCAAAAAGTATTCTACTTTATCATTTTATGTCATAATTATGTCTAGTATATATGCAATGACAGGTGCTCGATATTGTTCTATTATTGGGGATTTTAATGAATGGTCACCAACAGAAAATAGTGCTCGAGATGGACACTTTGGTCATGATGATTTTGGCTATTGGCTAATCATTCTTGAAGATAAGCTTAGAGAGGGGCAAGAAGCAGATGAGTACTTTTTTCAGGAATACAATTACGTAGACGATTATGATAAGGGTGATAATGGTGTAAGTGTTGATGAGTTGCTCAAAAGAGTCAGTGATGAGTACTGGAAACCAGGAGAAGATCACTATAAAAGGACTCGCTTCGAGGTACCAGCTAAGTTGTATGAGATGATATTTGGCCCTAATGGCCCTCAGACAGAAGAAGAGCTAGGTGAGATACTTGATGCCGAAACACGATACAAAATGTGGAAAGAAAGTAACGAGGGTGATCCATCCAGCAACCTTTCTCGTTTTGATGTCATGGATACTGGGAAAGAGTATGACATTTATAATATTGTTGAAGATCCTCTCTCTAGGGAGAAGTTTCGTTCAAGGAAGCCTCCACTTGCATATTGGATAGAAATGAGAAAAGGACGAAAAGCATGGTTGAAGAAGTATCTTCCTGCCATTCCACATGGAAGCAAGTATAGATTATACTTTAACACTCCTGATGGTGCTTTGGAGAGGATTCCTGCTTGGGCTACACGTGTATTTCCAGGTATCTTCTGTTCTGTAAGAAAAAGATGCTTACTAGAAGAATAGATTTGATATGTTCTTTTTCTTATTATATATGCAGTGTAATTTAATCTCGGTTTTTATTCCTCTATAGTTTCGCCATCTCCAGCATGGTATTAAAAACAGGTTTCAGAGCATTATTTTATTTTTCTCTCCTGAAGTTAGAATGTGCATTCGAATGGCATTTACAAATCTGATACAATGGTTTTCTTTCTATGTTTCCACTAGTTTTGGGAGAAAGGATGAATGCCACCAATTTTAAACGTGAGGAATCGTTGGAGGCCTTAAATGAAAAAGATTTCTGGCCAGAACTTGGGGCATATTTCACTGTGTACCTATTGGGAAACCCAGTCGATCAGAAATTGTTGTGCATTAGATCCTTTGTGTACCTTGTTAATGTTTTATGATTTGTAAATGTCTAGCATAACAATTGAGACTTTCACCTGGGATCAATGAGATAAATTTCCGTATGAAAATAAGAATGATTGTGTGGTATTTTTGGGCTTTGAAGAAGCTGACGCCAACATCTGTTGCAACCATCTCAAATGGAAATCAACTTAACAGGAATAGAAAGAAAAATTGAGCTATAATAAGATAACATAAACTTGTGACATCTGAGTTATGACTTTCACTTTTAAAAAAAACATATGTGTATGTCAGAGACATGTGAAGCCAGTCTGGAGTTACTATTGGTTATTACTTGCTTAGATGTCATTATAATCAGGTCATTACTAATGTATATGTTAGTAGGGAAACTTTGAAGTTTGTTTCCCTTCCTTCCCTTCTCACCAGGTGACATGAGGAAAAGAACATCACAGCTAAACATTCTCTGAGAGCAATACTTCGTATTTTCATTCTCTGAACGTAATTTCCTCTGATGTTTGATGATTTTGTGGTGTACATGGGATGCTAGTTTCACTTTTATGACGTATTCTTTTTTTTAACATTTTTCTCATCAATTGTTAATCTGCGATTCTCAGGTGCTGATGGAAAACAACCTTATGCAGTTCATTGGGAACCACCTCCTGAGCAAATATACAAATGGAAAAATAAACGCCCAAAAACTCCGAGCACTCTGCGTATCTATGAATGCCACATTGGAATAAGTGGATCTCAGCAGAATATATCATCTTTTAAGGAATTTACTGCAAATGTAAATTATATATGGCGTTATTTTTTTCCTTATTATTTTTCTTCAATACTCCTTTAATTTTATGAGGTTTTTTCATTTTTTTTATGCTTGTACTTTGTCTAGGTCCTTCCACATATTAAAGAGGCTGGATATAATGTAATAAAGTTGATTGGGATTGCAGAGCACAAAGACTATTCTTCTGTTGGCTTTAAAGTGAGTTTGAGTTTCATTTCTTGAGCTTCTGTGAAGAGATTATGATATGGATTCAGGCCTGCAGGCTGTGCAGAAACTTCGTGGAACCTTATGTTCCACTATTTTTGTACACAAGCAGTGAAGGTTTCTTGTAACTTAAAGATTGAAACCATTTATATTAGTGTATTAGCTTAAAAATGGAAAGCTATTTTTCTCACGAAAATGTTATATTAGTGTATTAGCTATAATCATTTTATTCTTGAAACCAGTTTAGGCTAGGATAAAGATGATTAAGCTTCTTTTCACTTCTTTTTGGATGCTAAAATTTTTCTTGCCTTTCAGGTTACAAACTTTTTTGCAGTCAGCAGTAGATTTGGGACACCTGATGACTTCAAGCATTTGGTTGACGAGGCACATGGTTAGTATGATATTTTCATTTACGTTACTTCATATGTTTATCAGATAATGTAGGACTTACAAAAGATGCTCTTCAACTTATAAAATGTAGCCATTTCCCATATTACTGTGCTCATTATGGATATTAAATGTCTTCTTGATGTTTCATTTTACTATCTAATACTTACGATATGAGGTTTGAATTTCCTTGCCAATGTGTAAATGCACTTGGTGTGTTTTTGCATGGTTTCGTTTTATTTCCTATCTGATAGTTTACCTCACTTTGGGGCCTTTTTACGCAAAGTTGCATGCTAATACCATGAATTATTTGAAATTATATTTTCAGAAATAGGAAAATAATATGAAATTAACATTGGTTGGGTCATGTATTCTGCACTCCAAATAACATTTAGTAATATGGTAGTTCTTGTACTTGAGAATCTTTATGTTATTTATTTTCAAACTCTATATGTTTCTATTTTAACATTCAAACGTTGATGGCAAAAGAAGCTCTTTTGCTCTTCTCTTGTAATTTATGATGCAGCTTGTGGAACAGAGGCCTGGGAGCATGAAGATTCGAGTTGGCCCAATAACAAATTTAACCCATAATAAAATGTGTCTTAAATGGATATAAATTTATCTTTTCTATTTTTGATTTTCATTTTTCTTTTTAAGCTTGTAGAAATGAAGAGAAACCTGTCATGGAGGACAGAGGGGAGAACAGTGGAAACTACCTCAAGTTCCATTCAACACTTACAACATCTATACAGGGAGGAAACTTAGACAATTTTTCAAAGACACTCTCAGTCTTTTACATTATTTCCCCATGACCTATAACTTCCGCCCCTCTCCCTTAAAATGAAATTTGGAGAAGTTCATCTTCACTAAGTTGTTCACGAGCATTCACTTGTTGGTGATGATGACGATCCATTGTGGCATCGACTCCCCTTGTGATGGTTGTCAAAGATGACACTACCGAGGTCATGAATTCACTGACACATTTGTCTCCTCTGAGGGTTGTTACGCCTTAGAAACAGCTCCATAGAATAATGATGCCTTTTGATGTTGGACTGCTTGAGATGTTGCCTAACTGTGCGGATTGTGGAAGATTCTAGTAGCTAGACTAGGGAAGATGTCAAATTGAGGCAGATTGGGGAGGCAGAGGACAACACTGGAACTAAGACAATACTTTAAAGATGATTACATAGGGATAAATTGAAAAGATACTAGGCAGAGGCGAAAGACCTCACCAGAAAAATAGTTGGTAGAGGCGGAAGGCCTCATTGAAAAGATAGTTGGCAGAGGTGGAAGACCTCGTCGGAAAGCAACAAAAGCAACATGGCTAGAGGTAAAAACCCTCACCAGAAAAGTACTCACTAGAGGCAGAAGACTTTGCCGGAAAACTACTTGGCAGAGGTGGAAGGCCTTGCCAGAATGTCAGCAAAGGCAGAAAGCTCTGCTAGAAGGTAGCACACAGTGCCAATTGCAGCATGTTGGCAGATGGTGGTAGAAAACATCGGTGACAATGGCAGATAGGAAACATCGGATACTCTCAGACTTTGGTGGTGGCGGCGATGGTGCTCCCGCAGACAAGAGACGTTTGTCAGAGCAAAAGAAACCTTTGCATACCTCCGTTACCTTTTGGGAGGCCTACGCCCCAGAGAAAAATAATTGGAGAAAAGAAAGGGATTTGAACTCCAAGTCTTAAATGAAATGATTGGCGGACCAACCTGGCTCTGACACTGTAGAAAATGGGGAGAAACCTCAGTCATGGAGGACGAAGGGGATAATGGTGGAAACTGCCTCAAATTCCATTTAACTCTTACATCCCTTAATATAGGGAGGAACCTTAGACAATTTTTCATAACACCCTCAGTCTTTTACATTATTTCCAACAAAACTATTTCAAATTTATTTTAATTGGTCAAAATTTAAAATTTAGGCGCCTAAAACAATAGAGTCCTCAATTTTTAGAAGCATTTGATCTGATTTTTGGCCTATTTAAAGCCCCCCCTTTATAGCCCAAGAGACATTCAATCAATTACGCAAATTTTCTCTCTTCTAAGGGTCTGTATCTAATGCGTGAATTCACAAGAAAAATGATTCATGTGAAGATTCTCAATATCCACAAAACGAAGAAACTCAGGCCTTCAAATCCACAAGAGTTTTGTCTCGAGTCCACAAGATTGAAATAGTTCTCTTGAATCCACAAAGGAGCAGCTAAAATCCTCTAACAGAGGAACAGAGCATCAGAAGAGGGAAAAAACTTGTAATATTGATGGGCCTAGTAGGGGGGCCTTTAAAGAGGCTGAAATTTGATTAGGATGTTCTAAATAATAGGGGATTCTATTTTTGGGCACTCAGAGTTTGAATTCCGGCCAATTCAAACTAATTTGAAATGATTGGGAGAAACAGAAATAAAAGAAGGAATATTAAATTTAGACATGTTTAAGACACGATTTATTATGGGCCAAATTTGTTGTTGGGCCAACTTGAGCTATAAATGAGCCAACGCCTTTGCTACCTTGAGTTGGGTTCTGAACTGGCAATAGATCATTCTCCCCAATTTCAAAAGAACAGTCTTCATGTATTTCTAGGTAATAGTCATATAACTCCATAATATTGAAGGTAGAATATATATATCCTCATTGTCTCTAATAAGTCAATGACGAAAGTATTGTCATTAGTATTGTCCATACTTGGGACTGAGCTTGTTATAATTTCCATATAGTAGTCTTTCTTTTCTCAAAACAAATCACCAATTTGGAAATTCTTTTTCCTCTTCTTTTATAATTTTTTTTAATAGAAATAAGTTATACATTCTATGAAACTTGGTAGGTGAAAATTTTATTTTTTTATTACATACAAGAGGATTATCATGACTTTGGGTCATGACAAAACTTTTTAATTGATAGAGACATTATTTTTTGCCCCAGTTTAAGAAAGGTCGTGAAATTTTGTGGAAAGATGTCAAAGTTGTCAAGTGAATGAAGGAAAATGTCAAAATACAAGAGTTGTAGACTCCAAAATGACCACAAGTTGATATCACTATAAATTTCTTTTTGGGACTTGATGCAGCAAAAGTTGATGAAATGAAGATTTGATGGAGGTAAATCAACCTAAGTGTTTTAGAGTCAAAACCACGTCAATGAATCCATGAAGAATGTGATTTTCTTAAAGAACTATCACCTTAAATCCACAAGGGTTTGATCTTTAGTCTGCTAGATTAAAAAGATTGTCTAAATCCATAGGGGGTGTTGGAATACAACAGTAGAGGAAGAAAACCTCAAAAGAAGGAACCAATTTATAGAATTGATTGAATGCCCCTTGGGCTTGACATAGGGGAATATGCTGAAAATTAGTTCTAACACTTCTAAAAATAGGGGGTTCAATTATTGGGAGCTAAAAAATTTGAATTTCGGCTGATTCAAATAAATTCAAAATGGCTGAAAAGGATAAACGAAAATAAAAGCAGGAAAATTAAATCTAGAAGTGTTTAAAGCTGCAATTTTATTGACCCGTAATTGATAGTGGGCTAATTTCAGGTTTACTGAGCCAAACTCATGTCTTCAAGTTTCTTGGGCCACAGTCCACTTCATTTGGGCTCTAAACTGGTTGCATCAGAACTACCATGAACTCAAAGAGGGGTGCCATTTTTCAAAAAATGACACTTTCATTGGATGCAAGAAGACATACAAATGAGTCAATTCATTTTTTAAAGAAATAGTTTGCCTGCATAGTTTCCTAGAATCAATCACATCCAATCAAGATTTCAAATTTTGTTTTGTTACATTTTTCTGATGGACTATTTGAAACAAATTTGATTCTTATTTAAAATTCAGTATTACCAGTCATCTTCAAACAGATGGACAAGCAGAAGTGGTCAGGAGAATAAGTTGCTCGATTCATTGTATTTCATGATAAAAATCAAAATAGTGAAATTTTGCCTTGGCTCAGATAAAATTTGCTTATAACTCTATAGTAAATTACTCAATCTCTATTTTCTATTTTTTATTACTTTCTCTTCTAAATGTAGTAGATTTTACCAACACAGTCTGAAATAAACATAGTAGCAAACAAGATGGCAGAGTATATTACTGCTAGTACATTGACGTGTTAGGAAATATCTTTTAGTCAATTATGCCAACTATAAGGAGAAGGCTAATAAGAAGAGATTTTTTTTTTTCCAAGTTGGTGATTTGATTATGATATATTTGTGAAAATAAAGACTATCATTTGAAATTTTTAAGAAACTTAATTCAAAGAAATATAGACCATACAAAGTCCTCTATAAAATTAATGGCAATGCTTACCTCATTAAATTATGTCTTCATCAAATTATCTTCTACCTTCAATGTTATGGATTTGTATGGCTATTATCGTGAAATACATTTCTTTTAAAATGAGAGATTGATGTAACCTATTTAGAGATCAACTCAAGTGGACTAGAGGTTCAGGAAAGATGAAGACATAAGTTGGTTCATTTATAGCTCGAGTTGGCCCAACAATAAAGCATATTTAAATGCATCCAAGTTTAATTTTCCCATTTTTATTTTTTTTCTGCCTTTTAGCCATTTCGAATTTATTTGAACGAGCCAAAATTCAAAATCTTGGCTTCCAATAATATAACTCCTTCATTTTAAGGAGCGTTTAAGTGATTTTTGAGTTATTTAAAGCCTCCACTCCTTGTAGCACTAAAGACATTCAATCAATGACATGAAATTTTTTTATCTCTTTTGAAGTTTTGTCTCCCTGCTGGTAGATTTTGACAACTCCTCTGTGGATTCAAGGGAACCTTTGTGATCTTGTGGATTGAAGATCAATCCCTTGTGGATTTAAGGGTTGAAATTTCTAAGTTTGTGGATTGGCAAGGAGTCTTCAACTAAATCTCAGTTCTTATGGATTCAAGAACAAGATATCAACTCAACACTATTCAAGTTGTGTCAATTTATTATGCAATAGCCTTATTCTTTATGCAGATATGACGTCCATCATCTTATATAGGCATGAATCTAATTTACTTTCATTAGTAGTGGGCATGGCCTTCATATATAAATACAACCAGTGTACCTCAATTTTTGCTTTTGAAAGCTTCTATGAATATTTATCCATCTCCTGGCCCATAGTTTCATAATTATGTACTAGGGTTGCATTTTAGTGAAAATATTTTCTTCCTTGATAATTTGTGAACACAAATGATAATTCTTATTTTCCATGTGGTAACTCTGCAATATCAGGGAAATGGTTTACTTCCATTGGAAGTTTACTCAAATTTTTTTACTTGTCATACGTTTTGTAAGATGCCCATGCTTAAACATTGCTGAAACAAAGCAATTGCCAATATGAGTGAAAAAATGAGTACATAAATTATTTTCATCTGCAAGATTTATGAAGACTATGTCATATTGTTTACATCCAAGCTTGGGAAATTGGTTGAGATGAGATTCAAATTATATTAGTTACCATTAATATCTCTGATTTCCTGTTTGATTGTTTAACTTTTCTTTGTCGATTTCTGAACTTGAGCATCTCTGACACTGGTTTTCTCTTGTGGGATACAGTTCAAATTTTCTGTCATGAGAAAATTACCTTCAATGTTTTGTCTAGGATTTACTTAAAAAATATTATTTTAATTTTCATTAGGTCGGGTGACCACTTTCTCTTTTTTGTCTTCAAATAACATCATAATTTTCTTCTTAACAGGCATTGGGCTTCTAGTATTCCTGGATATCGTTCACTCCTATGCTGCAGCAGATGAGTTGGTTGGACTGTCGCATTTTGATGGATCAAACGATTGTTTTTTTCACAGTGGTACCCAACTTAAACAAACCATTCTATACTTTGATAGAGGGATAGATATCAGTAACGTCTTATAGTGCATTATTAATAAGAAACTGATTGGACTGCGTTAGTAAAGATTCAGTAAAAGCAATATCGAAGTTATTTGGTGATGGTTCTGCCTGCATGAAGATATGTTGCAGTTTTCGAAATGTTGAGTGTCAGTCTGCATGTTTTCTGTGAAGGTGGCTTACAGTCCCCTTAACGATGCAAATATTTTGACTCATTCTTTAAACTGCATCTAGAATTGTGAAATTTATGGTTCGTGTTATCTTTCACTGGCATATTTTGTCTCTCTGGAGATGACTTTACTCATTTTTTTCTGTCTTTCTTTTGAGAAAAAAACATGCAAGTCTTTCGGCCTTGTGCTTCCTAGTGTCCCAGACAAGCGTCTTGAGATGTCTCAAAGTGCTTGAGATGTCCAGAGTGTCCCAGTGTCCCAGTGTCCTCGTAGGGTTGAAATTTTATTTATTGGTTATGATGAATGTGTTTTTGTGGAGTCATTGCTAGGACCATTTCTAAAATAACTTTAAAACACCCAACGAGGATTTGAGCAAAGCACCCAAACAAGGTTTTGACTAACCAAAATCACATCATGATGAATATTTTTTATTTAAGACCATTGTTTTGGTGCATCTCCTTGGGATAAGAAGTTTTAAGAAGTCAAAGAGTTCTGATGCCTACGAGGGCTGATTAAAAGGTGTTTCCTTGGGTCATTTTATCACCTTTTTTTTCTTTCTTTTAACCGTCATTATTCGGCCCTCATCCAGTAAAACTGAGGATTAACATAATATAATGCAGTTATAGATCTGAAACTTATTAATTTTTTTGATGAAAAGTTGTGTGCTAAGTAAAAGTAACAATGGCAAAAGATTGTATAAAGATATGTTTTTCACATAATCTTTGAGGTCAACAATCTAATATGATCACCTTCCATAAACTAGGATTATCGATATAAAGTAGCTTCGTTCTAAGAGTTATACCACTGACAGCTATTAGATAATCTCTTCCTTGCTGCTTGAAGATTCACAGCCCAGTTCTTGCATAATATGCCTTTAGAGCAAGGAAGTAGCTTAGTTCTTGAGTTGTTTAGACCTCATTCTATTAGAGGAGTGATTCTATGCTACACCTTAGAAACCCTGGGTTGTCTCCGGCTTTGAAATCTCTCCTCAAATAACTATCCTGGTTCACCAAGCGCAATAACCCTCTTTTTGAGAATGATGTATCAATAACGAAACTGGACTTGATCAATTGCAGTCATTCCTTGTCCTAGGCGACATATGATATCACAGGATTCTTGAACCTCCTATAACCTGCCATATAATGTCTTCTGTTTTATGTTGCAAAATTATTTTCTCAGGTATCTGAGCCCTCCTTCTGGCTCTTTCATACTACAACAATTAAGAGAAACAAATCTCATATTCATATATCTCTGTACGGGATTAATGAGGCTCACTCTCAGTTTTTACCAGTGTCACTTTCTATCTTGACCACTGTGCAAGCCACTGAGACTTCCCCCATTTATTCAGCTACGTAACTTTGGAAGCCACTGAGATCCTTTCCATGCCCTCGTAATGATAAGTATCACTGGGATTTATAACATGCAATATGCTCTTATCACTGTAACTCTACTTTCCTTGCTGATCGCTCCCCCTCACACTTCAATCCCTCTTCCTCATGCATCACGATTATAGGTGACTCTGTACACAAATTTCATTTAAATATTGTATTGATTGATAAATCAATTAGCTTGTACTCTATCAACGTCTATGCAATTAGGTTTTCTCTGTATTATTGTCATACTTGCCAATGTGCTTCTGGAGTGTTTGGTTTTCTGACTGTGAGCTCGTCTGCTTTTTGACTGGTGATTGCTTTTGTTTGTAGGCAAGCGTGGGCATCATAAGTTCTGGGGTACAAGAATGTTCAAGTATGGGGATATCGATGTATTACACTTCCTTTTATCAAATTTGAAATGGTAATGCTTAAACCATATTAGGTATACTTTGTTTCCCTCTTTGTTGATGGGGAATTTGGAGCTTTTGTTTTAGTACCATTTTGTTCATGGAAGATCTTCTATTTTTTATAGGTGGGTTGTGGAGTATCAAATCGATGGCTTCCAGTTTCATTCACTCTCATCAATGCTGTACACGCATAATGGATTTGCCACTTTTTCTGGTGATATCGAAGAGTAAATATCTTCTTCATTTTGACTAACCATACTATAATGATGTCTACTATATCTTTCTCTTTCCTTTCTTGTCTTCTCTGCTCAATAGAAGGGACAAGCATATTTAATCCTTAGAAGTCCACAGTCTGTGTACATTTACCAGTCATGCTCGTAAAACCGTTGAAACAAACTAAACTAGAAGCCTAATCTCAACTGTCAACTCTCTTCTACTTCCTATATTACGCCTGTGTATTTTCAAAAAAAGGCATCTTACTTATTTATTCTTCTTATAAGCCAAGCATGATTCCACAAGTGCTGCTGCTTTTTGGAAGGAGTCTGTACTTGCTGATAAATAGTTGCTCAGAATATAGATCTGTTTCTCATTTAGTACAGTTGTTTTAATGGTGAACAATATGCTCAATATTGTCCTTAGTTGATACCTTCTGCATGAAGAGGAGGAAGAAAGCTGGATGAACATTTGGCATGAAAAGCTTAATAAATTGTGTCAAATTTTGAATAAACAACTAATGTATCTGAAAGAAGCAACTGTCTTTACTGGCAGAGGACTGGTCTTCTATCATTGTTTGTCGCGAAAGTTTATTTGGCAGAAATATATTAGACTTATTGAACCTCAAATAACCATCTGGTCATCAGAAGATAAACTACCTCTAATGTTTCTCACTTAAGCAGATCCAACAATTTCTTTTTCATGACTCCATTTCCTTCCACATATCAGAATTGGATTGAACATACCTAAGATCATCTTGAAAGTAAATGAAAATACGGGATTAGTGGTTGTTCAAGCTGCCAACACATTGGAGATGTACCCACTGAATGCACAAGGGTGATTCTATATATCCTCATACCAAAGTAAGATATTGTTGGTAGATCATATACATGATGAGATCTGGCACTTTTATCTTCAAAATTCCAAAGGAAGAGTATATGAGCAAATAGGATGCTATTTTTATATTTTTCTGGTGAGGTTTTCCACCTCTGCTATGCTTCTTTTCAGTGAGGTATTTTGTCTCTACCGAGCATCTATCTAGCAAGGGTCCTCCACCGGTTCTCCACCAGCCTTCTTGGCATCCTTCATTGATGTCTTCCGCAACCATATTCGATGTTCTCTATCGATTCTCTGTTGGCATCTTTGACATTTGTGGACATCTTTGGCTTTCACTAGTCAGCAGTCAATAGCCAATGGCCAATAGTCAAACTTTACAATATGATAGAATAACTAAAAGTCACTCTTCCAAGTGTTCTTCCACTTATTATGTAGTGTCTCTTTATGACAAATCACACGTTTGACTGAAAATAATTATCATCATTGGTAGAGATCAATGATAATTTATTTTAAATGACAAGGAAAGATCAACCATTTATTGAAAGTGTGACATCTGATCCTAATCTTCATGTGTAGTGGGTGCAACAAGATATGATCCATTTAAATATATTATGAAATTATATAGAAACTCATATTGAAAATTTGGTGAGTAATTTGGACACATGTAAGGCAATGTGAGATCATCTTGCACTGATGTACTCCAACAACCTCACAGATCTATGGTATGAATGTAGAGTATTATGGATTGAAACAAGGTGAAACAGATCTAAGTCAAGATCTCGACTCCTTCTATCATCTATTGATTTCAAAGTGATGCAGAAACAACTAGATCAGCTAGCAGTGGTCAAATTTCTTCGTGGGCTTCATCTTGAGTATGATGGAGTTCGCAACCAAATCTTACTAGAATGAGTTGCTGACACTTGTTGAAGCCTATCAACGTGTCTCTCATTCTTTTCTAGATCAAGGCATTCCAATGACCATACCTATTGTCACACGAAAGTTCTATAGGGTCAGGAAGAAGAAGTTTGAGTTCTTCTAAGATGTGGTATGCGCCATTGCTCTATACCTAAGCTTTGCATTAAATTATGAGACCACTAGCTGTTTCTTGCTCTTCTAAGAAATAAGATTACTGTCAAGTAAAATGTAATAACCAGTTGTTAGTTGTCTGTACTGTCAATCCAATCTACATTAGAAAAACCTTACATGACCATAGTGCTTGTACAATAATCCTTGGCCTAGATTTTCCTTCACGTAGATGCTAATGTTGTGTTCTTCACAATAGGTGTGGTCATTGGAATGCCTTGATCTAAAAAACCAGGAGAGACATATTGATAGGCTTCAACAAGTGTCGAGAAATCATTCTATGATAGGATTTGGTTGTGAACTCCATCATACTTAAGATGAAGCCCAATTGGAATGACCCATTATATTTAGCAGTATCCCTACAGTCCCTTCATTGTACATGATGTTATCCAACATATTTATTAATATCGTTCTTCATTACTTCCATTCATTTCCTTTTCCTTGTTTAAGGTCAAAAACCTTAAAAAAATGTTTATAATTCAAAACAAGTGCTGTGTTTGGTATTCTTTCTGTTAGCCACTATCTCAAAGAACATTTTTTGAATTAATTTCTGGTCAGCTCCACATCTACCTTCTCTTTAACTGAGTGATTTGTTAAATGATCTGGGTCTTTCCTCGCCTCTAGGGTTATTTGAATCCCTGTATTTATTGTCATTTATCCCTCTCTTACTTCTTTCTGGAAATGATGACATTTGACCTATTCTAGTTACCTTTGTTTACGGTCATTCTGAATTTTGACCGTCAATTCATCACTTACAACGAAAAAAATATATGCACTGAAGCCTACAATGATTGAAAAATCACAATGCTCTTTGAAAACCAATAATTGTCACATTAGTCCCATATATTGTGCACATATATTGTAACCAATTCATTATTGTGCACATATATTTAAAATATTTATACAACATCCTTGGTGTCCTGTTCTTTCTTCGTATCAACCAAATGACATCAACCAAATGGCTGGTAGTAACTAAGTGAATGCAGTCTCCATCGCATTCTTTCTTCAAGTCGGTAGCTCCAGGATCTTTTACCATTGTACAGTGTTTTGACTCATATTTGGTTTTCTTGTAATAAATCAAGTTCATTCTTTGTCATCATAATCAAAGTTGTAGAGATTTATACGAGAAGCAACCTCAAATAGCATAGAGCTTTGGATATTTTATTACCTTTTTCTCCATTGTCTATCGAACTCACGATGTAAGGGCTTAGATCCGTGGCTTTATCACTTATTTGTCCTTTAGTAACTAAGTGAGTTGCTCAGTGTACTATTTTGAGATTATTCAAGCTCAAATTTTCTGGGAAGTTCAGTTGCATGACGTTCCTGAAGAATACTTCCTGGGACATTTAATAGCAATGAAATTCAGTCAGTTTTGGTTTACAGAGGATCATAAAAGTGGATGAATTTATAATGTACTTGAGTTTTTAGACAGTTTGTACTGCTACATCAATTACTTGTTTGCACTTAACCCCATCCATTGTTATATAGCAGGTACTAAATGTGATCATGATGCTCGATGATTTTGTGCAAAAAAAATCATGCAGATGGTGCTGACCTTTTAAGGATGTTTTCATGATTACCTTTTCCATCGTTATTTGTGTCTTGCTCAGTGTTGGAGACCTTTTTCAATTATCCATTGATGTTAGAAATAGTTGTTTTATAAATATTTTTATTATGTATATTTTTCCTTTACACTTGATGTCATGAAAAAATCAGTTATAATTAATTTCTCCACTTCGATGTAGGTACTCTAATCAGTATGTTGACAAGGATGCCCTCATATATCTCATCATGGCAAACGAGATGCTGCATGATCTTCATCCTGATATCATTACAATTGCAGAAGACGTAATTATTAACTTAGTATCTTTAATGAATACAAAATATGTTCATGCGCTGTTTTTCATCTTCACTTCCATTACAACCTGGTTGACTTTGTATGAATGAAAGAAAACTTGTCGCATATATATACATCGGCATATATATATATCTATATACATTCCTACATCAAATTATTTTCTCGTTCAGACATCAAATTAATGTGGTCAATATTGTCAACAAGTTCTTTTAGGTTGAAAACATGAATACCCTTTCCCGCATATGGTTCCTTCAACCTTCTTCCAATTAACTCTAAAGTTCGTTATCTTGAAGAATGGATTCAAAGCATCATTAGGTGCTTCAAAAAGTTCAAGAGGATCATTACTCTATCTCCAAATGTTGTCCTTGTTATGAAATTTCCTCTTCATGTACATACTTTTGGGATATGATTCTGCTTAAAATGAAGTAAAACTACTACCCTTGTGAAACCCATACTGTATATTTTCTGTGGTAAGGGACTAATTGCCTGTAGAATCCAGCAACTTTATACAAAAGGGGAACTTTTTTTGTGTCCATTCGTGAAAAGTCTGAACTCAATTTTTTTCTATCATGCTCGTCGAAAGGCCTTTAATAACCATCCTAACCCAGTTGCAACGCAATTTACATATGATTAAAATATCGTTTTCTTGCAAGAGTGGGAAAATTGTTCATTTCAAACTGTAATTTAAGATTAGAGGCAATAATAGTAAGATTCTTATGCCTTGTTGTGGTGTTAGGTTCAGAGGATGACATGATATATCCTACAGGAAATGACATGAAAGCCTGAAAGGAACTGTAGAATTTGAGTGGAGTAGCTCTATGGTTATAAGTGTTGGGAAGAGATACAGTAGGAGAACTAGAATATGGAACTTACAGCCTTACACTAGAGTCAATGTCTATAGGAAGTGTCTATTATCCAAATGGGAATGAGAAGGTGAGGCAAACGACCGCATTAGTCCCCAGTGACTTTCCAAGTCTGGGGTTCAGGCCTGAGAACGTTAGGATAATGCACAACTTCCGTCCTGTGATCAGTTTTGCTACTTTAAATGGACAAAATTCAGACAATTTTATGCGTCATTAGCTGGGGCTGTCATTATTGGATAATGTATTCTCATAAACATTTTAGTATAAGCAACTGTATTACATTTTGTACGTTCAGATTCCAAAAGGGCATTCAAAAGGATATTTTTAGAAATTCTTCATAAAATAGGTCACAGATATTGCCATTGGCATGCGTGTGTGATGTTATAGGAGTTCCAAGATTCAGATTTTATGGAGATTGCATCTGGATCCTCTCAGAAAACTTTCATGCTTATCAGCAAGAGCACTTCAATATTGTATGGGTATTTCTCGTTATTTAGTCAAAGGGAAGCCTTTGAATGCTCACACATGGATGTCCACAATATGGGAATGTTTATTTTCCACATGTTAAAGCCTAGAGGTATGAACAATGTTTCAAGTCATATTTTTATTTGTAAAGATTTAACTTTTTACGTTCTCCTCAGTCTGATGAACATATGAGATCTGGATTTACTATGCATTCTATGTAAATTCATTTCTATCCCAGGGAAGACATCTGTTAGGGATATTGAAACTCTATACTGCACTACATAGAGGATACATACTGCATTACATGTGTATAGAAGTTACATAGAGAGACTAAAATGGTGTTAAGGAATTCTTGCTTTTCTTGTGGGAAGTGTGATTTTCGAGGGGTTCATGGGAGGATCGTTGGTATAAAAAATTTTAATTTTCAAAATATGTTGTTTGGTTAGAAATCTATACCCTTAAGTCCTTTTTATTTTCTATAATTTTTGCCTAAATATTTTCCCCTGGATCAACTGACATGACATCTATTTTCTATGGTATTTGTTGTGATATTGTTTTTCATAAAATCTATTCATTCCTATGTCTGGTACGTAATTTTCATACTTGTTTTTAATGCAGGCAACCTTTTATCCTGGATTATGTGAGCCAACTAATGAAGGTGGTCTGGGATTTGATTATTTTGTAAATATGTCGGTCTCTGAGATGTGGCTCTGGTTCCTTGAGAACCTTCCTGATCAAAATTGGAGCATGAATAAGGTCACTCTTCCTTCAATTTTGATACAAAGCATTTTGGAAATTGAACTTTTCAATCAGTTGAATATTATTTCTCTGGACTTGCCATTATTTTTTCAAGGATAGGGACCCCACCTGATAGATTGGGATTGGGGGTAGAGGATCATATGCCAATTGACATTACGAGTTCAACTGCATGTCAAGCATACTTCAGAGCCCAAGAAAAATAAGTGGGTTGAAGATTTACAGCCTCAGGGTTGGATGTCCTCTTCTATGCTTTTCTTCTTACCATGCTTGTGAAGATTTAGTCTTCTTTCCCATAGTTTCCATATTTCATTGTCTCAGGAGGAACAAGGGTGAGATTTGGATTAGATGCGAAGAAAGTTGCAATTAGAGAAACATGAGCTGTCTTGAATTGTAACAGGAGGAACAAGGGTGAGATTTTTCTCACTCATGCCAAAAATGGCCCCCTTGAAGCCCATCCCATTTTAATCGACAGTCCATTCCCTGCTCTTCACTGAGCTTTCCTCTCATGAAAGAGATGAAAATACAAAAGTCCCTGTCCAACCTGATGAAAATGCATTCAATTTGGTTTTCTAGGCATTGATATGAATCAATGTCTGGAATGACCTTGAATTCCTGTCATCATCATACAAGGTGAAATCATCAAAGCCGTCTCCTTTTCAAATAATGATGAATGTGTACGTAAGGTGGACTTTATGGTTCAAGAAGCAACTTTGCCTCCACTTAACCATAGTTTGCTGTGTAAATGTTAATCATCCCATACTAAAAATTAATCTAGGTTTTCGCATAATTTTTAGCAGTCCCATTGTTAGTGATCTGCTGTTAGAAGGTAGTGGTATTTTATTGCTTTATTACAGAAATTTTATGCTTTTTCCTCCCTGAGGCCAAGCGCTATTCCTAGTATATGGAGTGTACAATTTGTAGCATCCAACTGTATTTGTAGAACTCCTTTCATAACAGTGAATCTTGTATTGCGCATTCTACGTATATGAGTAGGTATGTTCTCAATATCCTGGGGATTTGTTATGATCATACTTTTTTTTCATCTCCAGTTTTTTTGCACATTTCAATATGCTTATAATATTATGGAATGACTGCAGATTGTGGCTGGGCTTGTAGGTAACGAACAAAACCTGCAGAAGATGCTCATATATGTTGAAAATCACAATCAGGTTAAATTCAAAATCCTACTTCATAATAGGTATTTGTGTTTCGTGTATTCTACAAGATAGTCCTGTCCAGATATCAAATATGCATGTAAATTATTGAAAAAAAATCTTCAATAACTGTTGCCCTGATGATTATTCTAGGCACTTAGTTGAGTTTTTGTTTAAGTATTTAGACTGCACTTTATGAGCTGTTTTAAATTTGTGCCTGGCTATTGGGATTAAAAGTTTAGGGGTATGTGGTTGCATCTATTTGAGGTTGAACCTATTGAAGTTCTTAATCATACCGTTTGTTGGTTGGGGGTGGGGGGGGGAGGTGGAAGTGATATTGTAAGAGTCTGATGACATTTTGGGAAAGATCATGTAGGATTCCCTCCCTATTTAAGGGGGGATAAAGGTCAATGAATCTTCAGGCAGCTGCCCAACACGATGTAGAATGCTACGAGTCTACTAGAGATGACACTGCAGGATTTGGGAAAGCTCCAGGGGGAAAGAAGGTTGTTGCTTCCTCTGGACTGTGGACATATATGTGCATTTTGAGTTGGAAAGTAGTTGCTTGGGGATTTACACCCAGATTCTACTCTTTCAACAATGCTCTATTTTTTGTTGCAACTCTCCTTTTTTCGGTCCACATAGCATAGAAAATGATCATGGCAGGGCCTAAATGAGCTATTAGGTATGAAAGAAATATAGATGGGAGAAACAAATGTACTTTAGTAAAGTTTACTAGAGTTTAGTAGACTTTTTTTTTCCCTAGCTTAGATGGGAAGACTGTTTAACAGAGTAACAACTTGGAAGTTGTGGCAGCACGGTGTGCTGAGGTGTGTGGTTGATTGGGGAAATATATGGCTAGAAAAGAAATAACTCCACTGTCGCTGCCCCTCTGATCACATGAGTAGATGTGATAGGATAAATCGAAGTCTCTCTCTGGCTCGATATATATATATATATATTATATATACATATATATACACATATCTGGCTCGATATATATATATGCCAATCACTAATACGTCACCTTCAAGTGTGCATGGCTAGTGGGCCCCTGTGCCTAATGAGAAGGCCAACACCATGTATTTAAGCAGTTCATCGAAACCTTTGAAATAATTGAGGTTAATACTTGATGATGCATGCATTCGGTCCCCTACTTTCCTTGTGACAAAATGAAGAGTGACTCTTTAAAGGACTTTAACAGTTGGTACTACTTGTGAACATCTTTTTATCTATTTTTTATATAGTACAACAAGAGTCATAAAACATTTATGCACTATGAACTGATGGAAATTTCAGACTGTAGTACTAGAAGCATGTGAACTCATGTTCCAAGAAGATTTATTTTATTTATTTATTGATTTCGTGGTTTTTTTTATTTGAATCTTTTCTTGTAGTCTATCTCTGGAGGAAAGTCATTTGCAGAGATATTGCTAACCAGAAATCATGAAGTTCACACTGATTCTGATAATGCATTGGCTAGAAGAAGATCGTCATTGTATAAGGTATGTCAGGATCCTAGCAATCCAAGAATCCGCTAACCTTATTCCACATTGTGATATTTGGTTTTACTTTCTGGTTGGTGGATGGCAATCCACTATTAGAAAATGCATGCATCAAGTATTGTGTTTAGGGTATGCTCCCTAACAACTAACACGTGAAGATCCAGAAAGAGCCCCTACAAAGGCCCTATCTTGGTGTGTCGTAGAAATATAACCAGAAGAAATAAAATTCTTGGGGGAAAACAAATTTTCTTAATCATTTGTGAGCCAGGTGAGTCTGTGTAATTTCCAGGTTAACTCTGAAAGCTAAATTTTCTCCCTTTAGCCAAATGCGATATGTTTATCTCCTTGGGTTGATTCCTTAGGATTCTGTGTTTATCTCCTTGGATTGTAGTATTAATGAACACCTTTCTTCTTCAGATCTTGGGGCTCGTGCGTAGCCTACCACCCCATTATGGAAACCATAAAAGTTGTGCCACTGTAATTACAAAGATCTTGTGAGCATATTTTGACCATGGTATTTTTATTGGATATTCTTTTCCCAAAGGAACTAGGCCAATGAAGATCTTGATGTGTATTTATATCTTGACTGAACGTGCTCCTCCTTTCTTCAGCAGATAATATCTCCTTTAGTTTAATAAGGACTTTTCCCATTTCTGTTGGGCCCATTCCAGATAGGAACTTCTAATTCCTTCAGTCATCAATGTGGTGCTCAATAATTTGGAAAAAAATATATTTATTGCAGATATGCGAAGCAAAACTTTACTACAGGCTAGGATCAGCATTTCCCTTGCCTGACCTATACCCTTTTTTCATGTGTTAATAGACCTGTCATAGTCCTAATCATTCCCTCAGATAAAGGGATACCTAAAATATTGGATAAATAACTATGTTTTTTATTGACCAAGAGCTTAGTTGTTTTTCTATCTCGTTACAATAAATCTCCGTTCTCACCTTTTCTTACTTATATAATGTTGTTGACTCCAGTGTCATATCCATCTCCATTTAAAGTAATATTTTTTTTCTGGATTCCATTTTATCTACATTTTGACACGCTGTTCTGGGCTTCTGCCTTAGCAGTACTATGATGCTGGTAGATTTTAGATCTCTTTTTTTTTAGCTCTGGAAGAAATTTAAGGGTCTCAGTGGTGATCCAGCGTATCCACTGCTGTTGTAGTCCAAAAAAGAAAGAGAAATTTATGGCAGATCGCTTTGCCATACATTTTAAAGTCTGATTTACAGATGATGGCTTTTTTCCCCTCTTTTCATGTTGAATCTCCGTAGGGAAACTAAAAATCCATGTGACATAAAGGCTGTGTGATTATTGTCTACAGACTTAAACTAGTTCGTTTCCACTCATTTCCCAATCCTTATTAATATCTAATAGCGACAGTTTAAGAATGCTGACGGGTCTGTAATCTTAAATTTGATCAGCTCCTTTCTTTGGAGAGGGACACATTAATAAAATTAAAGTTTATCATGGGCAATGGATTTCCCGAAAATAAAACCCACAGAGAACGTATCTGAGTCATAAGGTTTGCTCACGTCTGAATTGAGAGGAAAAAAAATGGAGTATGAAAGCACAAAATTAAGAACTAAATCTTAGAATGATTTTAACTTTTCACTGATATGATTATGGTAATGCAACTTAAGCATATTATTAGGGTCACAAAAATGATATTTAGGCATACTGTGCCAGAAAAGCAAAACAAAATGATAATAAGAGTTGAGGAGTGTCCTAATTTTTTAGTGTTTGTTTAAATAGAAGATACCCACTTCCAATGAAAAAGTGCACCCTCCTAATATATATGTTTTGAGTTATTTTGAGGATGATCCCTAAAGTATAAGCTGTCAGGCCCCTCTTGTTCTTCTTCTTGGAACATCAGTGACGACCAAAAATGATTTCAACGATCATGAAAGCATGTCGTCATCAGTTAAGTACATTTGTTGAACATTCAACTTGAATGATGTCTTAATTTCTGAATTAGCGCTTAAAAGTTGTAAAAATCGTATATATATGTATTTATAAATTTTAGTCCATGTATCCAAATATATTCATAATATGGTCGAGCTTGGAATTTCTAATTTCCACTGTGGAGGATTAATTTTAGTCCGTGATGCAGATGATTGTGCAGGCCAATAGCTTGATAAATTCTGAGGGCCAATGTTTAAGAAGAAAGTTAATGTGTAAGACAGATATAATGGAAATACCGTTTTTGAACATTGGACTTGAATGATAGTTAAATTTCGCTTTAGATCTGAAAACCAGAGGTATAAATCCATTTCTTTTTAGACAAATTGTCCATGTTTTAATACAACTCTGCTTCGTAATTGGAATATGTTGTAGAGGATTGACATTAGGCTGTGATGTAGAGGATTGTTGGCCTAGGATCATTTTAAATAGATAAACCAAGGCTAAATCAGTGATGTGTAACACATCCCAATAGATTGAGTACAGTTAAAAAGTACCTTGATAAGTTATTTTATCTGACTGGTTGGTCTTGATTAGTCATCATATCTGAGTGTTTTTGGTCATTTCGCCAGGGTTTGAAGGGGATTATGTCCTCATCATCACAAACTTTGGCATCTTTTATTTTGTTACCAGCACAACTCTTGTCTTCTCCTTTTGTGGAGTTTTATGCCCTTTGAGCTTTTTGCCCACCTGTTTAGATTTATTCGCCATTCTTCTAGCTAAGGTTTCATGCCATGCATTTTAAAGATTCAAGGAGTGTATCTTAAGGATTCTTGTGTACTCTTCATTTCAGCTGATGAAACTTATAACATTCACCATCTGTGGACGTGCTTACTTAAACTTCATGGGTAATGAATTTGGACATCCAAATGTAAGATTATTAACTATTTATATTATTTGTGGAAGCTTACATTTGTCTCCTTTCTCCTTCAAAAATTTCAACCTTTCCTTTCGTTGCTTGTTAATGACATTTATGAGTCTTTTTTTTTTTCTAGAGGGTCGAGTTCCCAATGTCAACGAACAACGACTCATTTTCATTGGCTAATCGCCAGTGGGATTTACTGAAAGATGAAGGACTTCATAGCAATATTTTCAATTTTGATAAGGTCTGAATTCTATCATGCTTGTTCTTGTAAGACTGTATTGGCATTTTAATGATTAAATGATCTAAAAAAATTATGTACTCTACTCAACTAGGCTTGCTTATAATTGTCATTGACCCTATTATGCGTTGATTTCCATAAACGCCTGTGAAATGGCTTCTTAATTCCTTTAAGGGTCTTATGACGTTCTTGTTATTGTCTATCTTTATTCTGTTCATTTCTGTGGGGTACAAGCCATAATTTTCCCTTCATTGCCATTCTAATTGTAATAAATCTAGTAAGCTATTTCAACACTTTTTTTCCAAGCGATTCGATGATGGGAATGCATATACTCTTCCACTATGTTGTATGCTACCTTGACTGTGCAAACCATTGGAGATAGCAACACATCTTTCCCACCTTAGGATGCACAGTAAGAAGCAGTTCATACAGCCAGAAGGTGCAGTAACCCTCTTCCAGGTTTCATGATAGCCTTTGCTGCCGACTGTGTCTTCTTCTTAACAGTTCCTTATAACAATCCTACGCATGCCTTCTATATCTCATGGAGCTTAATGATATAGTCTCCACATATAGGCTCAACCCAAAGTAGAATATGCTTCAGCCAATCAGTTCCTGAAATCACATATCTTCTATGCACATTGTGATATCCTTCCTGGTGTTTATCTTCAGAAACATAGGATTTTTCGTGGAAACTAATTCAGTGCCGAAGCATATTGTTCTTAGATGATCAGGGCAGTAACTGATTTATTCAGCGGAGTCGACTATCTCCTGCACATTTGATTTTGATTGATGCCACAACGCTTGCTGTCGTGTATCACTTTCTCAACTCTTATTGTTGCTGCTTGTTTTGACGATCACGTGTTCCTTCTGTTCTCCCCGCATATTAGCATACTGCAGACAGATAGTGTGGATAGGAATGCTGCATCAAGATGAAATAGAAAAATCTATCTTCTTGAAAGGTGTATCAAATCATATCAGTTTTCGATGGTCATGTTCTACAGGTTATTACAGGGTATAGAATAGTAAAGGGAGCTGATGCAAAATTGGCATCAATAGGGAGAGAGAAGGAAGAAATAAGAGAAACAACTAAAGTTGTGGGGAACACGGCTACGGGTGGTTCTCAGGTTACGTTGAAAATGGACTCTGACATATTGGAGTGGATATATGCTTACATACAACCCTTAAGAATGCGTGAACAGAACAACGTTAGTGACGTCCTGTATGTGCATATCTTAGTGTTTAATATTTAAGTTTTTATGCATTAACAGATTTGGTCATAGTTCTTTCATTAATTTTTCTATTCGAAAATTTTCTTTTGAAGCTTTTAGGGTGATATTTTTGAGGAATTTCAGGAGTTAGATAATGTTCCATAGTAGTTTCTGCTTATTATGGAGGATCCTTAATTCAACTTCTTTCTTTTTAGGATATGATGAAGTTGGATGAACATGAAAAAATACTTTCCAGAGGTTCTCCTAGCATTCACCATGTAAATGACTCTACCATGGTAAGGACATTTAAACGCTCATCTGTTACCAGTGTTCTTCTTCGTTATCTATTTTTTCGGATATTTGATGGATTCTTGAAAACCCTGCCTGTCAATGGCATTCTCCTTTATCAGATTTTTTTTTATGTTCAACGGTACCTTGGGTTGTGCTATAAGGTTTATAAATGAGATTGAAAATGGATAGAAACGGTTGAAATTCCCTACTGAAGTACAAGCTAAGCAATTATTCTCTAGATAGGCAGATTCAGTATGCTTCTTGCCTAGAAAAAGCTCTACATATTCGAAGATTCCTTCAATTTCTAATATTATCATCTTCAACAGATTTGATCGTTCCACTCTTATTCCATCAATTCAATTTTAAGTGAGTGCTTGATTTTTCTTTTGTACCTGAGTCATTTCGATTCTGTTGCTGACAAAACTTCTCTATTGCCTTGTATTTGCGCGTCGTAAATGACTTCCACCCCACGAAAATTCCATGTACTCCATTTAGTTATCATATTTCTTAAGCTTCATCACTTAGAAGGGTAGAAACAAAGCTATTCGCCAGTGGCCTAGAATTTGTTTTCTGGTTCAACCATGACTGATGAAAGTAATTGGACATATATGACTCTTCTGCATATTTTGATCACACCATGTTTTAAGATATTAGCAGACAAGGCCTTGGAGATCAAACTATGGGGAAGAATTTCACCCATAAGTTACTGCTTATAATGTGGGGGTATTATGCTTGGTGGCCGGTTGATGGAGGGAATGTGGGCTAAAAATCCGAAATTTTCTTCAGAAGGTTCCGATCAGAGGACAATCTGAGAGTCTTTTTTTCTTTCATATTCTCAAAACGAGTTGATCATCGCTTTGTTTATTATGGGATTCCAAAGCCTCTTTTGGCAAATACTTTTCTGAATTAGCATAATACAACCCTCTATTTCTGTGCTTAGCAGATGTCTGCCATGGAGTCAATAACTCATGGAGTCTTCAAAATAGAGTGATTTTATTTTATAAAATGCCCACGAGATGTTTTCCCTGAATAACATGAGAAATTTTTCCGCACCCTTATTCGTTTTGTGATTAAATATAAAAACTGGTTTTCTCATGCAGACAACGAACGGCAAACAATACATTGTTATTTAGGTACCCGGAAAATCTGGCCCTTTCCGCCTTAATCCATGGAGCCACCTTGGAATCCCGATTATTTTCCTCCGGTTTTCATTCAAGCATTTGTTTTATTGGATTTTTAAATGCAAGCATCGTCATTATGCCAAAATCGTCATTTGTCTAAATAATTATCCAGCTGTTCTAGTTCATGAACGTTCACCACACTGTTCATTTCATACCTTCAACCAAAATTTTCTCTGTAGAAACGTGTGATAATTTAGATCTACCTGTGGATCATTTACATCTACCTGTGGACAATTTTCTACTTTTCTCTGTAGAAGTGTCTTGATGCTATTATTAAAAATTTCTAAATATCCATATGGATGGTACACTGATGTTGATTTTTTTTTGGTGAAATATCACAGGTCATCTGCTACGAAAGAGGACAATTTCTGTTTGTATTTAATTTCCATCCTGAGAATTCATATGAAAATTATATCGTAGGAGTAGAAGAAGGTGGGGAGTACCAAGTAAGACTCTAGTATCAATCTGTTGAAATTTTCTTTGCTTATAGATCTCTTTCTGCTGTTCTAATTAAATGTATTTTTATTGCAATGGTCATTGGGTTCTTAATACACCCATCACACTCGTCTTTTATTATTTTCCCAGTACAGATGTTTTGTCATAAGGAATACGGGAAAATCAAACAAATAAATTACAAAGCCGTCTGTTAAAGCCAGAAAAATTAATTAAATGCATTTGAGTCTTCATGGATCGTGATGCAAAGCTTCAACATGTGAAATGATCTAGAACTCAAATCATGAAGAACTTAGAATCTCTGTCTTTTGTTGTTTTTATCTAGGTTTTTTTCTCACAATCACATCCTATTTATATGCTTTGAGGGAGAGTTTGGTCGTGGCTTGAGAAAACACCAGGTTGATAAGGAAATCTTGAATCTCTTTATGTTCCACAACTTTTTCCGGCTTCTTGCACTGCCAGTGTCAGCACTTGATGAAGCATCGAAGCATCATACTGTTCTGTAGATAGATACCTTTGGTCAACGCCTGAGTTGACCTTTTTTTTCCTTCTGGAGTCATTATGTCAATATGATTGGTGACTGTTGGCAGTGAGTCACTGTAATTTGACACTTCCATTTTGGATTGAATCTCTACACATAAGTTAGCTTATTTTTTGCATAAGTTGGCCTACTACTTTCAGTGATAAACCCTTATCACATCATCATTTTAGAACATTTCGGACTTCTAAAACCTGCCACTTGGTGTTTAATCAGCCAGTTATTCAAAAATTTGTTCTCTAGACCTTGACCTGGTTTGGATGGCTAGAGGATGGATATCAATGGATATACTGTTTACTGGTGAAAACTGATTTAAATTATTATTCGACAGGTGATATTGAACAGTGATGAAGTTCAGTACGGTGGAGGTGGACAGCTCAAGGATTTCCAGTACACTCAGAGAACTAGTAATAAAAGGTGCTGCCAAGCTTCATAAATCTATACTTCCCTCATGAAACTTTACCCTAAAAGGTTTCACAAATTGACTGAGATTTTTTCTAATGATGCCTGGTACAATGTTGGCCCTATTCAACGTATTTTTCAGGGCAGATGGACTCCGTAACTCTCTGGCGCTGTCGATGCCTGCCCGAAGTGCTCAGGTATGCTATATCTTTGAATCTCTCCATAGAGTCAGTCAGTCGCCCATGGCCATTCCATTCCATTCCATTCCATTCCATTCCATTCCATTCCATTCCATTCCATTTTTAGATAATCTTCAAAGAAACCTCATTCTCTCACGGCTTTCAGGTCTACAAGCTGACTAGAATATTAAGAGTATGAACCATCCCAGGGCTAAGAAGAGTGATATATGGAGATTTAGAGCATCAGGGGTCCCTGGAGATGACTCCCTTACCACTTTTTCAAAAGGGATTCAGAGAAGTTCTCCAGGTACCAACCAATGCACCCAATGAAAATTCCGATCAGAAAAACATCGACAAGTAAGTTTCCAATGCTCCTATCCATTGAAATATGGAGCCCCCGGCGTTCTGGACATCACTTTTCTGGACTGGCCTTGTGCCATCAAGACTTGGAGACATCGATCGAGCACTTATCACTCGCTCCAAGTTTGATTTTCTTGAAGGGACGAGCTTAACAAGATCAAAAATGGTGAAGTAGAACTGCGGTTGTGCAAAGGCTTGAGGTATATATCTGGCTGATTCATTGAGCCAGCTGTTCTCTTAAATGGTTAATAGAAAATAATGTGGTTGTATGAAGCATACTGAGTGTGAGCCGTAGTTTTCTACTCTTGTTCCATATACTGGTGATAGTTTTCTACTTTTGTGTCCATTTTTTTTTTTTAATATCACGTTGAAAAGTCAATGGTGACAACCCCACTATTATGTTCGTATATTTGTGAATATTTAGTATGATGTGTTCTATACTCCTCTCTCCTCTCTGTATATGAATTGATGAGGAGAGGCTCACAAAGGAAGCCCCAACCCCACCAATTTCGTAATCCCTTTGTTTTCAACAGTAACAAGCATAGTGAAAATGTGAGTTTCTCTTCCCCTTATTATTCGGAGAACATTAATTTAAAGGAAACTAATCTCTGATCCTCCTAAATAGAAGTATTCTTTTCAAGTTGTGATGCATTAACGTCTCCATGCATGAATTTATGCCAAACGTTAATTGGAGTATGTTTTAACCGAGTTTAATCTTTAATTAACGTAAATTAAGTATTCCATTCTCTTCTTTTTTTGCAAAATTAACAATGCATTAAAGATAAATGTTTTAGTAAATCCCTTTCGTATTAATTGGTCTACACATTAGATAAGTTGGGGAACATTAGTAAATCTCTACTTGGGTCAACAATTTTTCCCTTTTTTCTGGGATTAAAGATGAATATTTGATCTTTCTCAATCTGTAGATTGAGCTTCATATCACGATGCATAAAATCTCCATGCAATTTCTCCCTGCAGTATGAACTCGTGTTAGTTTGTAGATCAATTGGCATATGGTTAACTGAGTTTTAACTTTGATTCTTTAAAAAATTAGCTTTTATGTTTTAATCTGATCAAGTTTCAAGCATATCATAAGATAGTTATTTTGATCTTATTTTCTTTAAGCGCATTTAAGGAATGATGAAGATATAGTCCCTCTCAAGAGCTATTATGCTTCAAAAAAATGAATCCTCTGAGTTGGAATTTATGCTTGATATTACAATGACTAGGTAAGACAAAATCTTAGTGAAGTTGAGCATGACCCAGTTCGATTTTAATCAAGTATTGATATTATTCTTTCATGGGTTTAGTCTTAACAGATGATCATTGTCCTAAAACATTTGCCAATAATTAAGCCCTCCCAAAGTCTAATTGTAGTAAAGAGGATAATCGTGTAACGTCATGAGCTTCAATGATACAAATATAGAATGGTTAGTGACTCTATATTTTTACATCATTGGAAATGATGGTATGTATGCCTTGGCATTTTCCATATTCATTAGAATGGTGCATGTACGTCTTATTTTTCATTTATGGTAATTTTTCCAAATATATTCCATTTTTCATTAATCTATTTAATAATACTATTTGCCATAATATTAATGCTTCTTTATTACTACAAGTCGTGAACACGATGTATATGACATTGTGAATTTGCATCATCTATATATACCCTATCATTAAAGTCAAACGTTTTATGATATTATTTATGATAATAATTACCCTCCATATGATTTATCTTCTAAACTGAAAATGGTCAAAATCTCTATAATCTCATATAATTAAGAAGCACTACAAACTTTTGCTAACTAGAACGTGAAATGCAAGGCTAGTTCTTCTAAATGCCTTTGCAATAGGTACCTAAAATCCAAATATGTTGAAGAATAAAAGGCACCATTAAACAAGAATAATTCTACAAGGTTATCAAAAATCATTCAGAGGCACAAACTTTCCCAGGGTGGGAGTGAAAGATTATCAAGCATCCAATGACTATTTTCAAGCTTTTCTTCAAAATATGGCTACATTGGGAGTTGCTAAACATCTTTGAATTTATGTTATATTTGGCAAATCAACACCCCAACCTTTCAACGTTATGTTCTTTCTGATTTATTTATGTATTAAAAACTTTCTAATTTCTGCCTTTTGCCATTTAGTTTCTTGGAGTGCAAAGTCAAAACTACTGAGCAAAAGGGGATGGGTAGGGTGACGTTGACCTTGAAATCTAGCCCACAGGTAATAAGTAGGACCATGTTCTCATCTAGGGTTTAGGCTATACCTTGAAGGAGTTTGACTATCAAAATGCCATTTGAAATATGACAGGTGAAGCCAGGTGGAGCCCAATGCAGTGGGCCCATTTTGGGCACCCCCGTATAAACACTCATTGGGACTCAACTCCATTCATCCCTATTCCTTAGTACAAGTCATTGAAACTGGTAGAAAGAAGAAAATAAAATAAGATCACATAGCAACACAACTTATGAATCATGTTTACATCATCCACATAGTCATACGAATAAACCAGCTCCACAGATGGGTAGATAGTGGGGGCGACTGAAGGAAGAGGGGCTGCAGCTGGACCAATGAGGGGAAGGCATGACCAATAATTGCATGGGGGAATGTATACCCAGGCTCGATAGGTTTTGAGCAGGGCCTCTACATCTCCACAGACCAGAAAAGTGGGGAATGTCAATCAGAAAGTGACCTGATCAGCGTCACTATCAAGAGAGAGAGGGAGAGACGGAGAGAGAGAGAGAGAGAGAGAGAGAGAGGTCCATTCAGTGGCGCCACTGCATTGAATTTAAATCTAATCAAGTACCATAATTACAAGATAAGTTCGATATATATTCATCAATAGCAGATAAGGTCTCCGCCACATATTACCCATCCCCCATGATGCATTTTACAGCTTCCAGTCACACAAAATATTAAAAAAAAAAAAAAAAAAGAAGCCGTCAAAACCAGCGAAGTTATTGAATCAATAATGACCACAGGAAGGTTGGGTGTGCCCAGCAAGACTGTTATCTATTCAAATTTTTTGATCAAAGACAGGTCGCGCAGCATTTTATCGATTGCATCATCATCTTGAAACCGCCCTTTGGACTGTAAAAATAAATAAGTAAATAAAATTATAAATTAAATAAAACTAACCACCAAGTATGCATGTTTCACATTTTGCACAGAAACCCAGAAATTACAAACTCTTGATCTGATGAACAGAGCCACAAAATATATTTTATGGAAAGACTCCTCAGTCGCAAAGCAGACATCCCCTCTATTACTTACAAGACCAAAAAATGATATATTTTTTTGAATAATATTCTGAGGATGGCTCACAGGGCATGCCAACAGGTCGAGTAAGCCAGGAAGGCCAGGCTTGAGCCTTAAAATCAACCCCAAAGAGAGAGAAAGTCAAAGGCCAGTGTCTGGTCGAGTCCTGTGCATTTTTTTCCTTAACACTACTGACAAGATGAAGGTTTATCCCATACAAAGTTCTATTAGCTTCCAATTAATTACCCATTTCCAATATCACACCAAC
The DNA here is from genome assembly GCA_902729315.2 of Spirodela intermedia. NCBI lineage: Eukaryota > Viridiplantae > Streptophyta > Magnoliopsida > Alismatales > Araceae > Spirodela > Spirodela intermedia. Next base: position 6,894,408 of record LR746272.1, read on the forward strand.
AAACCGGAAAGTACGATAACTAGAAAAGAAGTACATTTAACTGGCAAGATCAGCGACACAGGCACATGGAAGAGATTGTCGAGTCAAAGGTTACATATCTATAAAAATATGATTAAACTAATGCGAGTGGCTGCTATGTGTTTCTAAATCGGAATGTACCTTGATGGTGGGAACCATTGCAATAGCTTCCTCAACAGTTTCTGGGCAAAGATTGCCTAGCACACAGAGCTGAAAAGTGAATGCACATCAGTTAGTAACTTTACAAAATTCAAGATTTTTCACTTTCATGTAAGCACATGCATACCTCAAATTCAGCCAACCGGTTCCTACTGAGAACTCTGAACAAATGTGTTAAGAATCACACAAAAATGCCACATAACCTCCACATATCAAAGTAGAACAGTCATGTCTAATAAACGTCTACGATCATGATCGTTCACTTTTTTGGCATTAAAATGGATTCCGATACTAAAATGACCTTTTTTAACTTGCCATGAGGGAATACACGTTATTTTTATGGAAATTATTTTCCTCACACCTGTTCGTGCACCGTCTTTGAATGAATAGGATTGCATCTCCCTCTTGTGCTAGTGTAATCAAAAGGTTATTTAAGAACAAATGCGTCCCAGAAAACAATGGAAAAAAATCGACAATTTTGGCTCAGCTCATGGACGAGACGAATCTTTTCTCATTATGTTCCTATAGAGAAAAAACGAAAGCATTATCATCTTTAGTTTTAGTTAAACAAAAAAGACACGAGTTGTACAGCGCTTCAGATTATCAGGTTATTCTATTAGTCATCCCATATAAAGTCTCTAAAAAACGGATACTCTCGAACTTGCTTCACGGTCTCTGAGTTTTTGTACCGACTGAAGCGCTTCACATACTGCAGTGACTTTTCAAACACCCTATCATAAAAAGAGGAGATCATTAGATCCCCCTAATTTGTTCAAATGGTTTTAGAAACTTTGTTGAGCGACACTTACTGAGAAGTCTGGCTCAGAGGGTCATCAGACATATTTTGAAGTTGCTCATACTTTTTGTCAAGAATTAGTGACACTTCACAGTTCATCAGACACTTGGCCTTCAAAAACTCTGTGAGTAAAATAGAGAAAATACAAGCGCTCTTTTAGGTAAGTAAAACATGTAAGAACAATGAAAGAGCAGTTACAGAGGGGAAAGAAACGTGAATATTGTATCAAAAAGACATAGAGGTATGAAAAAAGCTATTGTGACCAGATCCATAGGAATGATATCATAAATCCCATAAGGGTGAGTTCATGAAGGACGAAATTCCAGACAAGAGAAGAGCTTGTCCCTTTCTTCTTCTTCACACTTTCAGATCATTAATAAAAATAATTTTTCATCATTCTTTTACGAGTCTGTCACTGATATTCGCAATACATAATGGAAAAAAAGAACCTGAAGCCATTTTTTTTGTGCGACAGTAACAATTTACAGTGTAGTATGGGCACAAAGTTATCATAGCACACAACTGTAGGGTCTCCTTTACGAAACCACAGACAAGGAAAATAATGGTGACTACCACGGAATTCGACAATCCTATCACCTTGAATTTTTTTATTTTGTATCCATTATCCTTCTCTTATGATTTTGATAAAGCGTAAATGTTCAAGACGCAATTTATCCGAGACTAGGAGTCTTTCTAGCAAACCCACCGAGTTTAGTAAAAATGATTACAATCTAAATCAGCTCAAGACTGACCAATTCAGCATCTCAAATTAACTGATCAAAGAGCCACCTGAAAAACTTGAGGCTCTAACAATATCTGGCAACCATAAAGCTCTAAATTCTGCATCTCAGAACCTTGAGGCCCTAAATTTACCACGCCACAACCTCGAGGCTCTAAATTACCCGTCTCAAAGAAAATGCATACCCGATTTCATAAATGGAACAACACGCGAGGGAAAAATAAAAAATAAAAAATATGCAAGACAAATAGTAACCGACCTTCACCAATCTTGAGTTCTGCGGCATTTTCTTCCTCCTCAGCAGACATTTCTAATCTATAACAGGGCAGTTACGAGTCTATGGTAGGGGGAGGAGTTATGCTACCTGAAAAGAGTAAAAAGAATGATCAGCTCACCATGAGGACTCCATACTGCACTCCAGGGAGAGGAGTCGATAAAAAAAGCACTCCGATACATGGAAAGGGTGCGAAAATGGGATCAATAAAAATCTTCTTGTCTAGTAAAAAAAAAAGGAACCCTAGCGACAGAAGAAATCAGGACATAGAGGAGAACAGCATCGGTCGGCTGGAGCGAGAGGAGCCTTCTTCCCCCTGACGGCAGAGGGGCCAACAGCCGGCTAACGGACGCCAGCAGCGAACTTTCCAGTAGAGAAACCCTCAGACCAGAGCCAGCGGCAAGATGGCCGGAGTCAACATCGCTGGCGGTGAAATCTCCTGTAGACCGACGGTGCGGTGGTGGTGGCGCGGGGCTTTATAGCTGACAGGGGAGGGGAGCCCTTCTCCGGTTTTGTCGAAGGACCTCGACTGGGCTCAAAGCCCACTTTCAAGACTAACAGGGCCAATTACAGTCCAATAAAGGCCAAAAATGGCCACTCGAGCTCGCATCTGCCACCTGTCCCCCACTTTCAGAACAGGATCTCATTTTAAAATTTTTTTTTTAAATAATTCCCCTATATACCCAAAAAATTTCCATGAATAGACTCTTATCCTAGATAACTCAAAGCTATGAGGACCCTCGATTGTTTTCAGATAAAATTGTCCTGCGAATTTTTATTGATTTTTTTTCTGTGTAAATTGGTATTTTTTATTAATTAAAAATAATTAATTGGCAGTAATTTCTGACTACGGCCCTTGATTGGCTCCTTATAATCGAGAGAGAGAGAGAGAGAGAGGGGGTTATCTCTTTATTTAAATAAATGTGATGCCTTTTGGGACAAAAGCAAAGATGATGAGGCCTTTTGGGAGCTACGAGGCGACGTGGAAAGATGATGAGTTGTCCATAATTAGGCTAAGTTATAAGGATCTCGAAGAAAAAATCCATTTTTTTATTGACTTGGAATATTCATTATGTCACTTTTGAGAAATGACCTCCGCACTCCGTGGTCAAGAGAGCGACGGTGTCTTCGCATCGGAGGGGAGGCCTCCTTTTGCGAAGAAGAAAATGAGACCCGATGTCTATAAACATAATTTTATCACTTTAAGGGGGCTTTGAGTACTTTTTGGGGGTATAAGTCCAAAACTATTGACATGTATGTGTTTCTGAAACTGAAAATCGGAACTTGCGAACCCCCGGAATTGAACTCCGTAGGCCTCTCTCTCTCATTCTGTCTTCTCTCTCTCTCTCTCTCTCTCTCTCTTTCTTTCTCTCTCTTCTTCGTCAGCATCGACCCTGTCTACAGCGCGCGACGTCTACCATGCCGGGTACAGCGTCTGGTGCGTCGCCTCTGCCGTCCGAGCCTCGCTCTGTCGCCATCCGTCGCAGGTATCTCCGTCTGGTTGAGGAGCGTCGGCAGATCTGAGCGGCTGCCGGCTGGTTGAAGGCGTTAGCCATTACAGGGGGGCAGCGGCGGACTCACTCTCCAATAAGGTACCCACGTTGGAGTTTGTATCCTCTCTTTGGGCTTGTTCCACGGCAAATTTTAGAAGGTTTCCCCGCGATTCTGGAACGAACCGAATTGTCTCACGTCTGTTCACGATTCGATGCAACTATGCTACTATGCCCTGGGTTCTCACAAGTCATCGGTTGTTTACTGCTAATTTCTCCGTGTCCTTTTGTTATGACGTACGTAACTACGGGGGAATTCTGACCCGTGTCTTGTTTTTACCTTGTACATGACAGCTGCTCCAGATTTATTCAAACATTTGGATCAACAAATGAGCTCCGATAAGAGCGGAGGAATTTTTGACGGGCTGCCTATTTCGGCAGAGAAGTCCGTAAGTATCTAATGCACCTTTTCTGTAATCGTTTTCTCTGATTTACATACAATTTATGTCTAGCTAGTGGGTTTAATTTTAAATATTTTGGGCATTTTATTTTATTTTAACAGCAAGCCATGTGCTAGCATCAACTTTCATTTTTTGACATGAAAAAGGAAATTCAATGTCCCCATTCTTACATTAATGTTTTCAACATGACTGGGATATTTCCCAGATCATGGAAAAGATGATCTCTATCTTCCCTTCATTCCAGTCCCACAGATATTTGTATAAGTTTCGGTTTTAGTAGTTTGAGAAAAAAGTAAAGCTATTCTGTCATTTAAAAAAAATTTATGATTCCTTGATGATAAAAAGCCAAGCCACATGCCTAGAATTCCTTTGCACAAATACAAATGTGGTTCTTGCAATATCTTTAATGAGATATCTTTTGCATGAGTAGTGATGTCCTGCGATGATAAGCTACAGACCTCTGTGGCAATGACGTCAACATATTGTGTGGGCCCAAATAGAGGGTAAATTTTTCAATGAAAGGTCAGGGCTCACACCACCTGTCTTCTAGAACTAGGTCATTTATCCATTGTATATACAAATGACTACATTGTCCATTATGAAATATGCCGCATTTGTCACATCACCTCATGTTTTTTCCCATTTCTGGGAAACTATTGCTGGCATTCGTGGATTTATAATGATTAAAAAAAAAGAATTTCAGTCATATAGTCAAGTTTTTCAAGTTTCCCACCTCTAATATGCTGACTGTTCTTGTCTTTCAATGACAATCTCCGAGTAGCTGTCCTATCTGATTAGAATGGTTATGCTAGGTGTGCACACAAAGACAAGAATTACTGAGTGCAATGGTGATATTATATTCTTCAGTTGGTGGTTTCCATGTGTTCTCCCTACAGATACTGCTCACATCATAGGTAATATAGGACAATTGTGTTTAAATTAGAAAGAATAATGACAAGATGGAAAGATGAGGGCCTGTCCTACGAGGGGCATGTGCTGTGTAGGGCTGTGTGATCTAGAACTTCCCATTTGGTATTCATCTCTGTTCAGAATTACATAGGTCCTGGCCAAGAAGTTGAAATCGATTCAAGCTGGTTTTTTTTGACAATACAATGGTAACAGGAGTAATGTATGATGAAGTATCAATTGGGATAGAATTATCAAGCATAAGGTGGATTTAAAACTTTTTATCGTTAATATCTGGGATTTTAATTCATATTTTAATAGCAAGTGTTTATGGAAATGTGATGGCAAAGATGATGGGCTCTAAGCTTGAATCCGTCAAAGGCCTGTCTTCTGTCAAATTGACTCTGGGTGATGTCTAAATAAGGCTTTTCATCTCATTCTGTTATAGTCCTCTCAAAATCCAGGTTGAGTATCAAGCCCTCCCTTTGTTAATTCTTGATAGCATGAAGTGGTTCATAAATCACCCAAAAACTTTCTGGAATTTAGTCACAAGGGATAAAGGCACTCTTCAATGGACCTTTGTTTCTGTACCCTGACTTTTGGTTTCATCATCAGAGTCAACCCTAAAAGTTTTGTTAAGACACCTCCAATGAGTCTTAGCTTCTTTAAACTATTTTGTATCATTCATAAAATCCTGATTCATTGCGTCCCATGAGCCTTGGTAGAATACTAGAGAAAACCTATCAGGACTTGGAGCCTTCTCCCATGCCAAATTAAATGCAGGTTCTTTTACATCTCTTATTGTTATCATACATATCGATACTCTTGGTTTCTGTCCATGCTTGTGAGCTGTGAGCTGTGAGCTGTAAGCTGTATGCAATCTCCTTAAAGAGAGCAGTTTTTATGCCATCTTCGTATTCTTATTGAGTTTATGCTTCTTACTTGTTTGCAGCACCTGAGAGAAGACCTTTTGAGAATAGATGAAAGTTGGGCGGCAGCACGTTTTGATTCTTTGCCTCATGTTGTCCATATACTGACTTCAAAGGACCGTGATGCTGAGATTCAGTTCTTGAAAGAACAAGGTGATGTGATTGAGGAAGTTGTAGACGAAGTTGTTCATGCATATCATAGCGGTTTCAACAAAGCAATTCAAAACTATTCACAAGTATGTTTGAGAGCTTGATGACATTTGTTTACACTTTTTAATTAATATCTTATTTTTACGAGTATGTGATTTCCAATAACAAGCAGTGCGAAGTCTTCACTTGTTTTCTTCCTCCACTACTGCTTTTATTGATTGAAATATACTTGTAATTATTATTTCTTGCTCTGTATGTTTGTGATGGGCTTCTCTTTGTTTTAGATATTAAGATTCTTCAGTGAGTCAGCACAAAGCATATCCTCCTTGAAGACACATTTAGCTGAAACAAAGAATTTTGTTGGTTCACGTAATAAGCAATTGCGCCAGTTGTGGTATCGATCTCTTACATTACGCCATATAATCTCTCTGCTGGATCAGATTGAGGCTGTTGCAAAGGTTAGTCTTTCAATGTCTCTCCATCGTTTGATTTATGCTGTTATTCTTTCTTGCCTCAATTTTTCCGTTTCTCTTTTCTTATCATAGGTTACAGCAATTTCATTATCATCCATAATGCATGATTAGATGTGCATTGACTCGTCCTTGTTACATCTTATTTCATTATCATCCATAATGCATGATTAGATATCCATAGTCCATTTCTGCATCTTATTTAAGTATGATTACATCTCTCTATTTTTTTTTAGCGTAAAGAAAGTCTTTTTGTTCTATTCCTCAAGTTGCTGTTGTTTCTCGTGTAAAATTTTTATTTGTTTAAGGCAACATCAAGATTTTCTTCTTCAGTGTAGATGCGGATTCATATTACAAAGTATTCAGTTGGCTCCAGGATAACAGCCTAATGCCTTTTCATTGACTCGTCCTTGTTACATCCTGTCTTTTGAATTTTGTAATTTGTGTACACATTTAATATATTGCATGCTAACTTGAACATTAAATGTGTGTAGGTTCCTGCTCGCATTGAGAATCTTATTTCTGAAAAGCAGTTATATGCTGCAGTCCAATTGCATGTTCAATCGAGCCTGATGCTTGAAAGAGAAGGCCTCCAAGCGGTAGCTAATTACCCTTTCAATCAATGGGGGATGAATTTATATCCTTTATTTATAATATAACGCATGTTTGTTATTTCAGTTTTTATAACATATTCAGAGTAAGAATACTGGTCCTGTGTCAGAATGATATTCACTAAAATCTAAAGATTTGCATCTCATAAGGATTTTCTTTTCTATGCCCTTTGGCCTTTGTTGTAAAAAGTTTCTTTATCGGGCACAGTTGTTTCACGTAATATTGTGGGAAATGACATATATTTAGTAGCTCGGCTCTTAGTTGGTCGGTTTCCTATTTTGCAGCTTCTTATTTTATTTATCTCGTGACCCTTGTATATAACTAGCTGCCAACGATGTGAATAATAAGCAGATTTTATTTTCAAATGTATACCGTCCTGGGGTTTGTATCACTGTATAGTTTTCAACGTGGTATCAGAGCGTGGTTTGTAGTATCTGGCTTCTAGGGAACCTAGGGTTTGATTCCTGCCTTTTGCCGCAACCTATGGTTTCCTCAGATTAGTACTTTGATTAGTTGAGAGTTGCTTTGTTCAAGCAACCATGAGGATCTTATCATTCTGGGCACTCGAATGCTGGGGAGAAGAACCGATGACAGGACCGAAGGTAGGGATGGGTACTACCAGATTAATGCTGGGTTCGTGCCTTGTAACTGAAGAATAGTATAGTTCTTGTAATGCTGGGTGCGTGCCTTGTAATTATTGCTGTCACAGTGTATCTTCATAACTGGAACAAAACTCTATTGTGACAGCAAGTTTGTAATTAATGCAGCTCACAACTTTGTGTAACATGATCGAATAAAACACATTGATATTGATAGACATTTTATCAATGAAAGTCGGAGAGCAAATTGATTTGTACACCTTATGTCTCTACACATGGATAACTTATACTGTGTAAATACTGCGTTAGCTGTTGTATCACATGCTTTACTTTACAATATCATGTTTAATGTCTTTACTATAATATAACTTCTTTGAAAACATTGACAGTTATATTAGTTTCAGTGTGGTTTTGTCAGCAAATTGCATCATGACCATCATCTGTACTTGATCTTTCTCAAGGTTGGTGCCATGCAAGATGTTCGATCAGAATTGACGAAGCTGCGGGGTGTCCTCTTCTACAAGGTTTTGGATGATCTGCATAGTCACCTTTACAACAAGGGGGAGTATAGGTAGGCTTCTTTCTCTCTATTACCATACTTAAATGAATTAGCCCATCTAGTCTTATTTTGTTGCTCTATTTGCTTCAGTAATGAACTTGATTTCTTGAACTAAGCTACGATAGTCTTGATTTACAGCTCAGCAAATTTGAGGTTATCAGATGGAGATGAAGCATTGCTGACTACTGTGGCTGTTGCATTGTCAACAAACAACATGCATTCTTTATCTAGAAGAACCAGATCTATAAAAGGAGATGGCCATTTGGGTACTTTGGCTTTTGGAGATGGATATTATAGACCTTCTATTGATGGGAGGTAGGTTTTCATCTAGAGCGGACACCCTTGACTTGAGCTTTACTCACCTTTTCTAACGGTTCAATTTTGAACTGGATATGCTTCCCTTGAAAAACTTTCCATAGATACCTTCTATCATGAATGTTTAGCACTTTGAGATTACCGTCTCTCATCTACTAGATGATTCATTATTTACCCTTACAGGTCTGCTCATTTCTTGCCTCTGAAACTTGTTACGGCTAAATCCTTTCAATGTGGCATTATTCTGAAACCACATATCTTTCAGTCATCTGGGGTTCTTTTTAGACTTGTTGTTATGTGTCTCATGTACTGATGTTAAAGTTCCCATATTTGCCATTTTCACTTTTTTGATGCAAATGTTAAAGAGAACTTACGTTGTAAACTCACAAGGTGTCAATTTTGTCCATGTTACACCCCACTAGCAACTTTCCTCGCATTCATCCACCGGAATCTTGTTCCCTTGAGCAGAGATCGCCTTAATCTTTTTGTCACATATCTGTTCTCTGATCTCTCTGATATCGTCGTTACCCTACATTTTCAGACCATTTTAGTAGATTTGTTGATGTTTGTACAAGAGGATTTTGTTCCCTATCTTATTACCTTTTGTGAATGCCTTATTGTTGTATTCACTGGCCTTATCTAAGTATAACTCTTGTTTTCAGTTCAACTTTGGATGGCCTTGACGATGAGGGTACTTTGGAGACAGTTGATGGGGCTACATCTGATGGTTTGCTGTCATCAGCAAGGCATGGTTCTGGTGGCGGTCATGTAAAGGAGGCCAAGGCTACTTCTCACCGAATTCCAATGTGGCTTTCACGTTCTACGCCAGACGAATTTATTGTATGTTCTTTGGACAGTTGAAAATATTACTGAGAAAATGTTATACTTTGTTTTTCCTTATGAGTTATTGACAATTGATTCTGCATCATGAATTGAAATTTATTAGTTTTCATATTGCATTACTGCATTCTATAAATCCATGTATCATACTTCCTCATCAGGGTGTTTTCTGTTTGGACAATTCTTGAAGTATATAGTCAGAGCTCCCACTCCATTTTGTAGCCAATTCTTCTTTGAAGTTTTTTTTCTTTCAATTCTTTTTTTGTTGCCCAGGATGTCATCCTTTTTTTCTTGGCTGTAGGAAAATATGAAAAAAAATGATGCTTCTCTCAATGTGAAGTACCTGCAGACGTTAGTGGAGTGTCTTTGCATGCTTGGAAAAGTTGCTGCCGCAGGGGCAATAATATGGTATTCTTGTGATCTTTGGTCACTGGTTTTTTTTTTTCCCGCTTTTATTTCTAGACAAAAATATAATCCACTTGTTATTGTAGCCGAAAAATGATATAGCTGAAGTTTTTGGCTGGTGCGCTTCCATGATCATGCTCTCATTCTTTATTGCTAAAAGTGGATTTATTTCGTATATTATTTGATTTGATTATTTTTCTGATGAAGTTTCTTTCATAAATGTTGTGTTTTTAAACTTGATTAGTCTTTATAAATATAATGACTTGGGGGGTGTATTGGAGTTAACTTCCTTCACATTGTTATCTTGGAAAGAAAACATCATCTTATTCAGTTCTTGGGTTTAATAAAACCGTTGTTGGTCATTGGTATAAATGTTTTTATATGATGGGGAGAATTTATTAAGTGGAAACTTTTTGCCTGTTACTGGATAGAAAGTATGCGACTGGGGAGAATCTTCTGGTTTACTTTAGGTTACTGTTTAACTTCTGTTTCAGTGAGATTATGTTGGGTTTTTTTATTCCAGGCGACAGATATTGATTATTTAGTTTTTTTTGTCTCAAAACAGTCAGAGATTGCGGCCCACCATCCACGAGATCATCACATCCAAAATTAAGGTCTTTGGATCTGTTCATAGTTCATCATATACTAGTCAGAATGGAAAAAGTGTGGCGTCTACATTTTATTCTTCAAAAGGATTGGTAGAAAGGCACCCAACTCTAAAAAAGAAGGGGAAGGGTGGAACATCCTTCATTACAACACAGATGGCTGTTAGCCCTGTCTCACCAACAATGACACCCATGGGAACCGCACAGTCTGCAGCAAGAGAGCTGCTTGGTTCCGTACTGGATTCAATTGTTCAAATACTTGGTGAGTAAAGTACTGAGTTTTATCATTTATTTCTGTGTACATTTACTTTCTATTGTTGATAGTGAAGAATGTCATGATCAGAGAACCATGCTACTGTTGGTGAGCTTTTGGAGTCAAAATTAGTACAACAGAGTGACAATCCATATACATTGAAGTCTGCAAATGGTGGTACGAACTGGAATGCTGACACTGAAGTTTCTCAAATTACTGGAGGCTTTAGTTTGGGTTTCTCAATGTCAGTCATACAGGTAATTTTTGGTATTAATTTTATCGTCTAGGTTTAGGTTTCTTTACGGGAAGGGAAAACTACTTTGTGTTGGAAAACTCAAATATTCATTTGGAAAAAAAAGAAAAAAGCTACTTCTTGCTGATTTGTTGTTTTGATTTTTCGAACATTTTCTTCATGATTCTTTATTTATTTACCCGGGAACTTAATGATGACATGAAATCTGAGAATGTTTCTTTGGTTTACTGTTATGGACAGAGCGAATGTCAACAACTGATATGTGAGATTTTGAGGGCAACACCAGAAGCTGCATCTGCAGATGCTGCTGTGCAACAAATGTATGCTGTCTGAGTGAAATATACTTTTATTTTATTGTTTATGAGACGGAGAATGATAGTCAATCTTGTTTCTTGCTGTTGAATTGCAGAGATGGATTTGATGGTCTTTCTTTTGCATTCCGATTTACAGATACAACAATTCCTTTGCCAAACCAAGGTATATGTGAAAGAAAATAAATCTTCGAAATTTTATTTGTTCGTTAATTTCGTTCCTTGAAAACTTTGGAGATGAACTCTATTCAAGACTCTGCTGATGGAATCTCAAATTAGGGTCACTGAAGAGAGGCATGCCTGTTTAAATAGGCGCAATCGCAAATCCTCCAATGATTTATCATGGTATCATTGTCTTTTATCAGTAGTGGCTACATTTGGCAACCTCTGTTCTTTGAGCATTTCAGGACAACTTATGAGTGTTCTATTTTCTTAATTTAGTATAATTCCGTGAAACTCCAAACATCCTTTCAGATCCTAAAGCCAAGAGAAGGAAACTTTAAGGCATTATTTCTACGCAGCGCCTTTGAATCTATTTTTGACAAATAGTTAATCTCCTGCGTATAATACTTTGTGTAGCACAACAGTGACTTGTCATCCAGTACAGTACATAATGGATTTACAGATTACTTATCTCCTCCATAGAAAAACGGTGAAGCGCCAGAGTGACATGTCTCAGCCAATACAGTATACTGGTAGTATTTACAGGTAATTCGTTTGGAAGCTGGCAGTATGGAAATTCAGTATTAAAATTTATCTGTGGATAGGGGACACGTAAAGCTTATATCCCCAAAAATGTCACATAATATCACTTCTAGGGACGTTTTTCATCACCAGTTGGAGAATGTCCTCTTTCCCTAGACCATAATACGCAAGATTGGATTGAGATCAGGTCTTCTTCATTGGGCAATCCATGAGAATGGGAGTCAGTCTAAAAAGTCAAAGGGACACATCCATTGTTATAGATAATATATCTTTAAATTATTTGATAGGGATATCAATACAGTATGTCCATTAAATGAGTGCTAAGTACACATTTCTACAAAGAACCTTCTGCTCATTTCATGGATTTGAGATGGCACAGATCAGCTGCAGCAGTTGTGTGTCTGTTGGGGAGACGGTGTTGATTGGACAGTGGTCAGCACAATGAAGCTAAAGGAGGGAGTCAGACTCTGGCTACCACTTTCTTTGGGTATTAGAATCCACCCCAAAATCATGATGAAAAATCAAGATTACCTGATTCTTCAAACTCTTCTCAATACAGAATCACTTCTGAACTGATAGTTTTCATATTCAGAATTTCAGATTTCCTTGTATTCTCAAACCGCAACATGTAATCCATAGTACATTCATGGATAAAACCAAAATGGCCATGATTGTGAGGTATAAAATGAGCAACATTCCATGGAAGATTTTTCGCAGTCACCAGTAGTAAACCTTGAATAAATCATTCTCACACGCATCATCAAAATTTTGTTTGAACTGGGTACAGATTATTCATGATGTACCTAACAAAACAACTACTTGCATGATTCGTTTCAGGGTGTTTATAATAACTAAATGGAATTGTCTCTCTTACCCAACTTCCGTTATGGGGTTCTGATAACACTGCGGATTTGATTTACTGGCCAGTGAAAGGGCCAATTCCACAGTCCTATGTTCAGAATATTTTTCCAGCTATAATGTGATCTTTTTCACGAAACCTTTGGCAGCGCTTGACATTTGGCTTTCTTGGGCTTCAACTGAGAACTATTTTGCACTTTGTCTGGTTTTCTTTCATCTATTGTAAGTCAACATGATACTACAAAATCGATTGGAAGGTGGGAGTAGTAACTTTTCATTTATTGCAAAACGATTTATGACAGATCACAAAATGTCTTTCACCTTACATTCTGAAAATACAGATGAATGAGTCGTAAAAGTATATTGTTGCGGGTGAATATGCCCGAACGAAATGAACATGAATTGGAAATATCGAAATACCTGTCTGATCATACATTTAACATTTTCCGTCTTAGAATTTATTAATTAATTCTGGGTTTTAATCTTCTAGATTAGATATTAAAATCCAGTCTTCAAGGAGCATTGCTTTCTTCAATCTCCTTTCATATGGCATCTAAGTATATTGCAACTCTATTTCATAAAGTCAATATGGAAAGCTGTAAGCCTATTTCCACACTGGAAAACATGGAAAATAAAATAGTTAAATGCAGCCGGATAGTCACTAGTAAGAAGGCTCATTATTGGATACTTCAAAGAAGGATACTGGAGATAATAACATATTATTTGAAAAGGATGAACAGAGAATTGCCTAGTAGAGGTGAAGGAAGAAAAAGAACGTAGGAGAGGATTGATCAAGAACATGAAGACAGGTGAAAAAAATAAAATGACTACTGAAGTGCTGCCTAAAGCTATTCACTGCCCCAACCACTTCTTTTTACCCTGGGCTGATCTTTTTCGGAAATCAGCAAACTTGGCTTACGTGATTGGAATTCAATCTGTTCCAGTCGACCGCATGATGGGGACTTGGCTTATTACATGAGTACCATTGGCATCCAGGCTGCAAATAATAAAATCATGCTGACATGATGGGAACTTGCTTTGTTGTTTTTCCACTGGTCATTGATTTTGACTGGCGGAAGGTTGCATTGCTGAAGATAATATATGCGTGATTTTGGTTCGAATGAACACTTAAAAGTTGATTTTTCTTGGTCATCGATTCATTATGGTTATGATAATAATGCATATTGTTTCATATATAAGAAAGGTGATTGTAATAATAATTCATAGAGTTTATGGGCTTCCTCATTCTGCATGAAGAGAATGTAGGTATTATTCTTCTTTGAATCTGAAGTATCAGAACCTCTGTTGCCTTGTCATTGAAACGCAGAAGTATGTGAGAAGTTTGTTATCATTGAGAAATCATTGTTTTTGAACTTTACTTTTTATGAAGTGAAAGACTATCTCATCAATTATTTACTTTAGGAGTGGGCCAAGGTTGGCGCAATCGTCCAAATGTACTACAAGAAGGGTATGGGACGGCAGCTGTCCTCCCTGAACAAGGACTATATCTGGCGGCATCAATTTACCGGCCTATTCTTCAGGTATAGTCCACATTTAGTTCTGTATGATGTATGATGTAGATTTATGATTGATGGCTTTATGTGGTTATTTTCCAGTTTGCAGATAAAGTTTCATTGATTCTGCCACAAAAGTATTCACAGCACGGGTATGTATTGGGAATTCTCAAACTGTTTCGTTTTCTTCCCTGAATATCATGTTATGATCCATAAATGTTTCAAGTTACTTGTTATTTTTCTTCATATGTAGATAAAAAATCTAGCTTGCTTGATTGTTCGGATCTTTATGGAGAATGATTTCTCTGTTTTTTGTTAATAGTCATTGTCTTTGACACAATCGAATATCTAAGATATTGGATAACCTTGCAATGCCATAGCATAGTTTCTTTTTCTCCAATTTTATATGAATTATACAGTTCTTGGTTTTTTCCCTCTTCTTATATTAGCTAAATCATCAAACTGGAATATTGCAGCTGTATAACCACAATAATTTTGTCATAAACGTCACTGGTTTTCAATCAGACTGAAGTTTCCAAGTAAATACTTACTAAACATGGATAATGGATTTTGGTGGCAATTAGTAGACACCTTTACTTGCTTTATCTCTACATTTTAATAGACAAGACCTTTCTGTGTCATGGCTTGGGGTACTGTTGTACTTAGACAACGTTAAAAAGAGAGGATAAGTCTTTGTTATTAACTGGTGTAATACGATACTGCCTTACCTTTGGTCTGTACTGAGTTTTTAAGTCCTCCATGTAACAACTACTGTGCACCAAAGCAGAGGAAGTTCAACTGTTCATCCAGAGTAGTCTTTTTTTGGATAGTGGTAAATTAGTTTAAAAGAGCAATTTCTCCTTGAAAACTGTAGGTTTGTCATCAATCTGATAGCTGTTTCAGAAATTTACTTGGATACGTAAGGAAAGCAATCCTAACACATAGGGAAAGCTCAGAGAAAAATAACTCAAAAGAGGAGAAAGTAGCAAAATCTATTAATGATAAGGCAAGAAAAGATCTAGATTGGGGCATAAAGTCCTATATTCCTTAAAGACTAGCATAATTATCAAATTGTCCTCTTGTACTGTTCGTTCAAGTGTAATTACGTAGAATATAAGAAAAACGGTCAAAGCAGACGTCGAAGGCAATTGCAAGACTATTTTAGTTGCTATACAGCTGTAGCCAGCTGTCTTATATATATACTGCTTTTCCTTAGGTTAGGATGGAAATAGTTTATTGAGATATGGGGCTGCCCCATAGCTCTCTAAATCTGATCGGTGTAGTTTGGATTTTTGAGTATTTGGTGTTTTCATTGAATGCTGTTTTAAACATTTTTGATCATTCACCTGCAATGAGCTAGTGGTTCTATTCATTGGTGTAAACTTGTTATTTCTGTAAAGAAAACTTAGTTCCGTTCTGACTCTTTGCGTACTTTTGTATCTTTTCATTCATTGGTCTCCTGCTCTCATTTGATAAAGTGCCAACTTATGATGTCTTGCATGCCTTGAGCTAATGTGCTTTTGATTTTGTGTAATCTTCAGGAATGATGGCTTATTGGCATTTGTGGAAAAATTCGTTAAGGACCATTTCTTGCCAGCGATGTTTGTAGATTATCGGAAGGGTGTTCAGCAGGCTCTATCAAGCAAGTTCTTATTCCGAGTTCTTATTTTCATAATTAATTATTCAGTTTAAGCGTAGTATTTTCTCCCATTAGCTTAGCTGAATTGCTCCCTTTATTTGGTGACTCTAAAAACAAACTGGCTTACATACTTCATTATGGAGTAGCAGATATATCATTTATTTATAGTACTTACCAGCTTAGGTGTATTGGTTCAGGTCCAGCTGCATTCCGGCCTCGTGCACATGCAACTACAGTCTATGATTCATTGGTTGAGAAGGGACGTCCAGTTCTACAGGGACTATTGGCTATTGATTTCTTGGCAAAAGAGGTTCCTCTTTTTGCTGCTTCTATTCCTTTGTTTCTTGTTCTGCTTACATATCATGCATTCAAAATTTCGATGCTTATTCTCAGGTTATTGAATGGGCACAAGCAATTCCAAAGTATGCTGGTGAACTTGTTGAGTATGTGCATACCTTTTTAGAGCGTACATACGAAAGGTGCCGGACATCATATATGGAGGTAGGATGCCTAGTGCTTCATAAAAATAAAAACATATGTTTTTCATCTTTGGGCAATCTCACATATGCATACCTGTCTTTATCATAAAGAAATAAAACTCATTGTATCATATGTACATTCAGTATCCATAAGAGAGTTGCTTGATTGTATACGATTTGCATTATGTGATCAGTGAACTAAATCATGAAAATAAAAAACCGAAAACTACGTATGAGACCAAGCATTTTGGCAGGCAGGAAGTTGCAGGAGCTAGAGGGGGCGACTCCCTCTCTACCCCTACCTTTCCTGAAGCCTTGAACATTTGGGGATCAGATCACTGCAGTGGGAAATAGCCAATAATTTTTTCAGTTTGTAATTTGTGCTTTGTGTGAAATTGCTTTGCGATTGATGCTTTTAGAAATTACTGTTTTTCATTACTTGTTCTAGTCTAGAAGTTGTAGAAATTTTGCTGATCTTCAGTTCTAGCAAGTACTGATTTGAGCCAGCCAGATACTCATGATCCAATCCTGTAATTTCGTCATGTCGCCTGGAAGTAGAGACAGTAGATAGTAGCTTGCTACCACACATTTACTGTACAGTTAGTCAAAAATCTCCTCTCAAGTACAGTTTGCTTTATATGACTGTACTTACACGTCTGTGCTGTAGATTGGATTTAAGTCAGTTAAAAATCTCCTCATAAGTACAGTTTGCTGTCATGCTGATGCCACTATACATTTACTCTCTGTCGAATTGTTTCTTTTCTATACTTTTACAATGGCTGAATGTCATTAAATTTTCCTTTTGAGATGGACAGGCTGTGTTAGGAAAACAGAGTTACATGCTCATTGGAAGGCACGACTTTGAAACATTGATGCGCCAGGATCCAGCAAGTGCATGTTTGCCAAGTGCAACTCACCAAGTTCCGCAGAAGAATGTTTCAGATGAAGAAATCGTTGAAGTAGAGCAAAAAATGAGTAACCTATTACTAGGCTTGCGTCCAATCAAGCAGGTGTACTTTCTGAGACTAACCTTGGATGGTTACTTCACTTTCTTTCTAAATGAAGGCTACTAAATTGTTTGTCATCTCTTTGTTACTCATATCAAGTGAAAATATGTTTTTATATGACAATTTAATCTTGATTACAATTTTACTTATTTCCATATCATACAGGAGAATCTAATCCATGACGACCACAAGCTCATTTTGTTGGCATCACTTAGTGACTCTTTGGAGTATGTTGTGGACTCGATAGAAAGGTAATCATCATCCTTTAATTGTGAAATTACTTTTTTTTAATGGATTTTTTTTTATCTTAGTCTCCTTAGGCTGAAAATTTATCATATTTTCACATGTTCATGATGGTACATATATAATTTAGTGTGCATCAAGGAGTATAATTTCGATTCATTAATTCATCAGATTGAATGTTGTATATTTTTCTTGAATGTGAAGGCCGTCGTGATTTACTTATATGTAAAGTCTTATTATAATTTCACAATCATATGGTTTCATCCCATGCATGGGGTTCTAAAAATTATTAACTGATCGTGGTGGCAACCTTGCTTGGGATGAAGTGCTACTCTAGCAGATTCAGATGGTGGAAGGAAAAATGCAAGTAACCACAAGAGAAACTTTAGAAATTGAGAATGGCAGAAAGGGTGCTGATGCTGATCTAGTACAGAAAATGTTTGGTGTGAGCCATAGTACGACCTGTTAATTCAGATCCTGTCAAATATTGACACTATTTCGCCCCAACCTTTTGGTGGTTTGGATTTATATTTTATTTATTTTTTTACCAGACATAGAACGTTCTATTAAGTTACCGTACATCTGTTTTGCTGGAATGAGTTCTAGCTTGACTTTGATGGTTCACCATCCATTTACCCTACTGTAACCGGTTTCTGTGGTAGTTCATACCCCTCACTGTGTGTTTGTTACCCATGTTCATAAATACTCTTGTACACGACGTGCAACACCTAGAGATCAGGGGACCAAAATGCATTAAACAGGTAGAATAAAAAAACTGTCTTTTACTAAATACAATTTCACAGTCGCATGGCTATTCTCACAAACAACAATGGGCTATCTCTCTCATCTTCTGCTTCAGTCAAATTAAGAGTGATATGGCTTGTCTACATCTTATTCCATTCAGCAGAACACGATGAGCATGCCCTGGTTGGCTGCCGGGTACGTGGTGCATGTTCCCGGTGACATGTCTGACTAAAATGTGTGTATGACTGGAAGGGATGGCACGGAAAGACTGGTGTAGGCAAGAGGACATGAAGTGCATGCCCCATAGGACGTGGGCACTCTGGCATGCAAGGACAGCCACACAAGACCTGACAGAGAAATTTGGTGGCTTTGCACAGGGAACAGAGTGTGACTGGTTGTGGAACTTCACATCCATGGGAAAGACATGCAACCTAAGCTCATCAGTGGTAGCATGGTGTGGAGCAGGGTACAAGGCATTGACGCTCATCAGAAACCCCTGCCACACATAGCCCTATCACAGAGCAGCATTTTGGGCCCAGGGCATGTTTCACAGTGATGTATAGGAGTTGGCTGTAGCCTCGGTGGATGCTGCTAAAAAGGACTGATTCATGTTTGGTTCACATGACAGATGGTTCTTTGCATAATCTAGGAACTTCCTTGTTCCATGTGGTGCAAAAGATCAAGTAGCCTTTGCAGGTGCATACGTTAGGGTCTTCAGCAAAATGTTTGCAGGGTGAGCATGACTTCTTATGATGGATATCAGATGAATGCCTGTATCCTAGGTATAAACCTCAGCAGGTATGCTTGACATCATAAAAGTGAATAGGATTCTTTACTGCATGCACAGTTTGCTCTGGATTGTGTAGTATGACATGCATACGAAATAGAACATGATTTACAGATAAGCAAACCCCTACTCGGTCCATCTTCCATTCCATTGTATTGTTTTCATAGAGACTCTCTGTTGGAAGTTCTAGGTCATAAGGAAATAATGTAAAAGGTTGAGGGTATTTTGCAACAGTTGTATGAGGTTCTTCCCTATAAAAAAGGAGTTACATGTGAATGAAGAGTGAGGCAGTTGTACGCCGTTCTCCCCTCTGTCTACTGTGACAGAGGTTATTCTCCCTGTTCCTATGATTCTCTACATGGTATCAAAGCAGTCTTAGGGTTTCAAACCCTTTTTTGGCATCATTGTAGGCTGATGCTGCCATTGTCGACATTCTCGGCCGCCATCTGCTAAAGTTATTAGTGTCGTGCTGCTTTTCAGCGAGGTCTTTTGCCTCTGTTGAGTATCTTTCCGGCAAGGGTTTCTACCTTTGCTTTGGTGTTTTCCAGCGAGGTCTTCTTCCTCTGCCAAGTATCATTCTGGCAAAGGTCAATGGCTTTATTAGTGCTCTCATACAACTAGCATCTAATTGGATTACAATCAGTCATGTATTCTTGGTGGCTACGAGCACAAAGGTCAACTAGTGGATGATCAACCACCATGCATGCTAAGCTAAGATCTAGGTGTATGCTGCCAAGGTTGCTTGCATGGTCTTTAAGGTCTCCAAGTTAGTTGAGCTTCATTGAGGCTTGGTGATATGCATCTATTAGGTGAGACACTTTGTGATCATCAAGTTAGTCCTTATTGCATGGCTCGAGTCAAAGGTTGGTGCCAATATCGCAATGTCTCACATCTTTTAGGTTGACCTCACTAGGGTCCCAGCCATGTGCTAAGAACTAACTTGGTGCTCCCAAAGTGCCCCAATTGGTGGATGCATGTCTCGATGGAGGTCATCTAGCTTGGAGACCCTAAAAACTATGTAAGCAACCTGGGCAGCATACGCTTGGATCTCAACTTAGCCAATATGGTGGTTGATCATCCACCAGTTGACCTTTGTACTCATAGGCACTAAGAGTGTATGGCTGACTGCAGTCCCATTATATGCTAGTTGCATGAGACCACTGATACGATCATTGACCTTGTCTGTAATTGACCCCACCATCTTGGTCAGCCCATTGACCTCTGTTATGTCCGCATCATGGTCAGTCTTCTGTGTCAAGCTTAAGGCCATATAGCTTGACTTTGACAATTAATGCAATGGCTAGATCTAGGAAAGTGCACTGAAGGGTAGTGACATTGTCAGGCCACTCGATATAGCTATGTGCACATAGCAGCTTTGTCTCCCATTTGGCATTGACTACATGATTGAGCACTCGCACATGGTCATTGAGGGCCAATGTAGCGTCAGCACCAGCTGCAATGCCAATGATGTCAAGGTCATTGAGGATGATGACAGGCAAAGAGTAAGATCTGAATGTGCACATTCAGCCCCACCATCTTGGTTGGCCCATTGACCTCTCCTTTTGTCGAACATTCTCCCTAGTATGGTGACCAAAATTTCCCACAGTCCGTGTCGCTACTATGTTATCTGGCACTGTCCTTCATCTGATGTCATCCTTCCTTTGTTCAGCATAGTTCTCTGTTTGGTGCCATCTCAAGCATGTCAAGGTCATCATGTGGAATCCCGTGCAGTCTGGCACCATCTCGTATGGTCAAACGTCATAAGGCACCATTGTCTTACGAAGCAGCCCTGCAACATCACAACCCAGCAGAAGAAAGAGAAATTCGACACCGTCACAAGGGGAGTTGCTGCCACAACGGGTCATCTTTGTGACAAGTGAATGCTTGTCAACAACTTAGTTAAGAGAAACTTTAGAAAAGTTTATCTTGAGGGAGAGTGTTGTAAGTTCTGGGTCGTAAAGAAATAATATAAAAGATTGAAGGCATTTTGAGTTAATTGTCTAGGGTTCCTCCTTATATTAAGGGTGTACAGGTGAATGAAGAGTGAGGTGGTTGGCTGCCGTTCTCCCCTTTGTCCTCTGTGATAGAGGTTATTCTCCCTGTTCCTATGATTCTCTACAGAAACCCTAGTGACAAGTCATTTGTTGGCAAAGAGATCATCCATTTGCATTCATTGGCGGTAGAGGAGTTGATCATCCTTGGGTGATATCCACCGAAAACCTTGATAGTTTTTGGTAGAACATTGATTCAAGTTAGTACCCTGTGACACCATCATATTGAAGAGCTAAATATGAACTTCAAGTCCCTAACCTAACGAACAGCTTGCTGGGTGACATATCCAAACTCATCTCAGTCAAACCTATCCTCAGCGTGGAAGGAGAATAGGGATCACACCTGCTACATGGCCTTGAAAGAAAAATAACATCTCCTCATGTGGGAAATAATCGCAATCTGCAAAATCATTTTTTCCATAACAATCTCCTATGGAGTTTGCAATAATCTAAAGTAATTATACTGGACAAACTAATTGATTGTATGCCTGTCAAGACTCTTGGAACATACTCTGTGCTCTATTCAACTATCATGGAACTTAAGCATGTTCCCTTCGGAGAGTATTCACTTGCTGGATATTGCCGAATGAGGTGACTTGCCAAATGGCTATGGGGGAATGCGTATTCATCTAAACTAATTAGGTGAGCTACAGGGGAATGAGGTGACTTGGCTAAACTAATGTCAACCCTCCCAAAACACTTCTGGGCACCAACACCATCTCAATTACATTTTAGAGAACTAAAAATTTCTAACATGGAGAGGAAATTTTTGTAGATGAAATTTCAAAGACTACTTTCATGTTATGATGAATTAAGCTTTCATGTTATGAAATTTCATTTTGAGAGGTATTAGATATGATGGTAGCAGGAGTTCATTGATTTTTTTTGCTCTTGCCAAACATTTGGCGCTGAACGTTTTCTTTATTTGAAAATAATGAATTTGTTCTGGAATTGGACAGTAGGTGTGCATGCGACAGTGGATCATGCTGCTTAACGAGTGCAGCCTCTTTTGTTTTTTGTTTGTTCAAGGATATGCTCCATGAAAATCTAATTCCTACATTTGGGAGAAGAAAAGGAAAAGTCATCCATGAAACTCTAATTTCTACTTTTCTGTTGGTTGTGAGAATGTGCTTGATATTGGCTGGTCCTCTGATCTAGGAAAGCTGATAACCTTGTTTTTTTGCGACAACTTTGACAAGAATTATCTGTGGAAGGAGTGACATTCATGCTATGTGGTTTAAATTTACTCATTATAGCCTCACAACTGAATGAGAAGAAGCATGGTACGAACGGAAAGGACATCATTTCGTTCCAAGAGCAGTGATCCTTTTCATCCCCTTACCAATCTTCTGGGGAGCGTTCACCCTTAGTCTTGATATTGGCCTTTTTACCATGTAGATTTCCGAAACTAGCGAGGTAAATTCGTCAACGATATGCATGGAGCACATTTCCACAGTTAGCCATAAAACGTGGTCCACTCTAGTTCTCAGTTGAGCACTCTATTCTAGGCAGAAGCTGACTGTGGACATATTCAATGTCGACCTTAGTTGGAATAGCATTGCTGGTGATCATTCTAAAAACGGAATGAACTTTTTCCGATTGGAATTCCTCCCATTTTCTGGATACGCACTTTTGTGTTGAACGTATGGAGTATGAATCTAGGTTTAGTGGGTTCAGAGGGTAGTATGGTCTCTCTCTGTACACTTTTGATTAATGGAACGTCACTTTATCTTGACAATTTTTGCAACTAACAAAACTAAGAACACAATTTCATATTATTTTCCTCCTGATCATTCCATTTAAACTGGTCTAAAGCATTGGCTTGTCACCTGCCCTTAAAATGAGTAAATATAATGGAGCGTGTGTTTTTCAACTGCCGTTGACCTTCTACTGTGTTTTTCAACTGCTGCTGCCCTTAAATGTTGTGGTTCCTTTTTTACGGGTTTTCCTTGTGTGAGAGACATTTGATGCACATACATTTTTGAGTATGAGTTTTACTCCCTTTGTTTCATTGCCTGTGAAACTTGTCATCATGTCAGGTGTTTAGCTAGTTATGGAGCTGAATTCCTTTACCTTTTCCTCTTTACTATTGTTCTTTCCTAACATAACTATGTATAGTTCTCGTTCACTATCTTAAAAAAACCTTACTGACATCAAATATCTAAGTACTAGACTTTTAACTTTTATTCATGACTAGGCTGGCAGAGTGTGCTCCTCAACCTGTACAGAGCACAAGCACACCAGCAAGGGATCTTACGTCCCTTGCTGCCGAATATAGAAGACTTGCAGTTGATTGTCTCAAGGTTTTGAGGGTGGAGATGCAGCTAGAGACTGTCTTCCATATACAGGTTCAGGGGTTAAATTTTTTGTTGTGTGCTTAATAAATGACGTTGTCCGTTTCAATGGCATATCTGACATACCTGGGCACAAACAGGAAATGATCAGCAGGGAATACATGGAAGATCAAGATGCAGAAGAGCCAGATGATTACATTATTTCACTCACAACACAGGTCAGCGTTGTATGCTAGTGAATTTGTTCCATTTGTTTTTTGAAACCCTAGTCATTTCCATGATTATCTGCAGTTGCTTCTCTATCTAATAATGCAATCTTGGGAACCTTGCAATGCTGAGCTTAAACTACAAAGTTAGTTTTGCTCTACAAAGTATAGATGATGACAGCCTTATATGCTCTATGAATTTAAACAATCGAAAATAGCCCAATTTATACGCTTAGGAACTGGAAAAAATGCATACAAATCCTTGCACATGAGGTTGATATGTACCTAATGAAAGGGCATTATGGCATCATGGCTATTTATGTGTATATCCATATTTTATCTTTCTATGGGAAAAAACATTAGTTCGTGTTCCAAAATGTGAAACTAATGCAAAAAAAGCACATATCCAACTTTTTGCACTTCTCACTCACAACAAATCAAACCCCCTCCCCCCTCACAAAATATGAAGAAAGGGAGTTCATGGGGGATCAGGCAACTAGTAAGACCTAACTGAGAACTATTTCAGGTAGGAAGTGATGAGGACTTCACCACCTGTCCTTGAAACGAAATATAAGTTGACGGAATGAGACCAAGAGCATACTTGATAATCTGAAAGGGCTGACCTTTCAGTGACGAGGATGAATATTTTTTCAAGTAACTTCATCCATTTAACCGTATCAATGATTGGCCATATAGTTGTGAAAGACACTTTTTTTCTCACGTGAAATCAGATTCTTGACCCAGTTGTATAATCTTGAAGCACTGAGGCAGATTTGACAGAAAGCGCTAGTGTATTTTAGTTCTACTGAATGATAAAATGTATCACTATGATGAATCGTGGGTACACCAATAAGGTGCTGACAAGATGAATGTTAAACGAGATTGGGCTGACAAGTACTAAGATATAGTGACTTGAGCAGCTGGGGTTTCAAGAAGTATGAATTTTAAGATGTTGCTTCGTCTTTATAGACCATCCATGAATGCCAATTACACTATTGAATGAGTAAAGAGGTGCCTCGTGAAAGTCAAGAAGATAGCATTGGTTCCAAAACTAGATAGGAAAGACTACAGCTGAAGGACTTGCTTGAGGTGAGCATCGTATGAACATCATCACGAGCAATGATCATGCCTCCAAACCGTAACATTGGATGTTATTATCTGAGTTAGTGTTTCTGAGCATAAGCATATCCTGGTAGGCTTGATAAATGTGAACATCAAAGGACCAAAGACAATCTCATGGTGGCTCTTAGTGAACGTAAACATCAAGAAGACCAAAGAGCATATTACCTGTCGCAACAAAGAAAATGGTGCTTGTTTGAGCTTATAAGAGCGTGGTGAATATGACGCTTACGCCAGGATGATACTTGTTGTTATGAATGGAAATGCAGACAGACCATCCATCTAAGAGAGTGACAAATTTCTTTTAAATCCATCAAACGATTAAAGGGGATTTGATCCAAAGTTTTAGTGGAAAGGGGTGCAACTTCCTCGTCACCATCAATGGTTCTCATGGGTAAAGCCACACAAGACATCGCAACTTTGCATCTCTTCTCGCTGTGATCTTATAGCTGTGGTTTCATTTTATAAAAGCAAATGATAAATAGCTTGCTTGAGGTGGAGTCTTGGCATAGCTTGTTTCTCCTCAGAGGGCTTCATTGTCTTAAGGATGGCTGCAAAAAGAGAAAGAAAACTAGGAAAGTAATGATTGCAGAGGCACAAAGTTACACCACCTCTGTGAAACTTGGGGTTTGCTTGCCAACATGGAAAGTGGGTTCTGTATATGTTTCCTAAGAGGTAAGATGTGACTGTTTGATTTAGATTACTTTGGTTCCGTATGATGAGTTGGACAGATATGTGTTGGAGATCATCTATAACCGTCTTAATTTCTGATTTCTGTGCTCTTGATTCTTGATTTTTTTATATTTGAATCATGATTTTCATGGGCTTGAAGAGCCAAGACTTCTAAGATCCTCTCACAAAAAAATTGTAAGGGAGTCTGAGAATTTCTTCAGTGGAAGGGTCTTTGCTTTTTCTTCCCTCTCTTCCAAAGGAGTTTCTGATTAAAAAAGATTTTTTGTTTTTGTTTTTTTGGTTCTGAAATTTAATGATTCTTTATTATGGATTGATCTTTTCTAACTTTTTGTATATTTATGATTGTTTATCCTAAAGATAATGCGTCGTGATGAGCAAATGGCACCCTTTGTTTCTGACCTGAAGAGGAGTTATATATTTGGCGCCATATCAAGTGTTGCAGCATATGCATCGATTAAGGTTTAGCATATTTTACTTTTTAATTTTCTTAAAAATAAATCCCATCTCTTGTTTTGAAAATAAAAGGTTTTTTCGAGATTATTTACAAAGTTAGGAGGTGCTAATTACTAATACTGTGGTTATAATATTTATACTCAGGCCCTGACAGAGATGAAATCCATCAATCTTTTGGGTGTCCAACAGATCTGCAGGAATTCTATTGCCCTTGAGCAGGTGAGTTTGGCATGCAGGAATTTTCTTCTTTTCGAAATGCTCATCATTAACTTCCTAAATTCAATTCCATCGGATTTCTTGATGCAAACATCTCCTCCGTTCTATCGGCATCAATCAATTATTGGTACAAATTCCGAGAAAGGAAAATTGATGAGGCTCTTCCCCCATTATTCTGATAACCAAATAGCTCTGGCCAGTCGGTTTGTGAACAGGACATATACATTGAAGGCTCTGGAGAGGAGAGTGAGAGAGAGAGAGAGAGAGATAGAGAGAGAGATAGAGAGAGAGAGAGAGAGATCTGATTTAGAGGTGGAGAAAGAAGGCTCATGGAGTGGGTGGGGCCTACCGGCTTAGTGGACTTGTGAGTCAGCCATTTATGACTAGGTGGTGTAAGGCAAGTCGCATGGAGGGGGAACGGAATCAGTGTTTTGACTTTCCTGTTTTGGAATGGTTGACCCAGAACTCGACAGAAACTAATGTGATTGTCAAAGTGGAGGACTCCCATTTGGTCTTTAAAAGGGTTGCAGTTCAGGATTCTCACTACCAGCAGAGCTGATCCGGACTGAATTTTCCATTAATCAATACTGATTAGGGTGGGGGTTCAATACTTATTTTCTGAATAATTGCGGATGTCTGTGGTTTGATTATGATTTCTAGGAAAAAAAATAAAATTATTTAGTTCGAGAGAACTGGATTGACGGCTCTAAAGTTATCACAGCCATGAGAATGTGTTTTGGTTCAGTATGGGTAATCTAACGTTGTAGAATCCCCCCCAATTCAGTATCTTGTTCGTGGTTCAAACTAAAATTAGGGTTCTTAGTTGATGAAAGCTATTGGGTCCAAATCAATCCAGAGTAGGAACCCGTCATCGACAGAGCTTGGCCAGATATTTTTAAGCGATTGCCATATTCAGACATCACTAACGTACATATGTAGAGTCCAAGTGGCCACATCTACCTGAATCAAGCACAAAAGTTTGAAATTGTTACAGAGAGAGAGAGAGAGAGAGAGAGAGAGAGAGACTCCTTCCTGTACAGATGTTGGGTATAGCTTATTAATCTCTGTGGCTCATTCTATGGGCATTCTTCTCAACAATCTCGCTCAACATTCCCCAGGCGGTGGCAGCTGTCCCTGCCATGGACAACGAAGCCGTGCAGCAGAGGTTGGACCGTGTCCGGACCTACTACGAGCTCCTCAACCTGCCCTTCGATGTGAGTGACCACTCCCTTAGCCGTGCCACCCCCCATCTTTCCAATTATGGAAACCCTCTCTCACTGACCACCCTGATCTTCTTCCTTCTTCTTGCTTCCTCCTTCCTTGTTCGAAGGCACTGCTGGCCTTCATATTGGAGCACGAGTTCCTGTTCACATCGTCGGAGTAAGAATCCGCCAAGTGGCAGCCACCCATTTCGTTTCCACGTATATTGGAGGGCTTGGCTGACGTGGAGCTGACTTGGCAGGTACTTGACCCTCCTGAGAATCAGGGTCCCGGGGAGGGAGATCCCAGATGATGCCGAGAAGCGGGTCGCCGAGATCTTGACCGCTGAATAAGATATTTCCTCCACCAGGTGCTTCAGTTGACGTCTCTCTCTCTCTCTCTCTCTCTCTCTCTCTCTCATCATTTGCCCATTTCTTTATTCTTTCTCTCTCTCTTCCCCTGTTTGAAAGGGGGAGGGGAGGTGTCTGCCCTGTTTCCCTCCTGTTGCTGAGAACCACGGCTGGCTTGTTTTGTATTATTGTGACTGGGATTTGGCTTTTCCTTGTTCTAATAGAGAAGCTTCTCTCTATGGAATTAGAGTTCGATAGAGAGAGAAAGAGAGAGAGAGAGAGAGAGAGAGAGGTTGGTCGTCTTGTGACGTTGTGGAACCCACCAGCCACGTGTACCATTATGGGTAAGGAAAAAGGAAAACTGGGGCCTTTTTTTCTTCAGGCTTGATTTTTAAGGCCAACCTGAAAAAACCAGGCATAGCCTGGGGAAGGGAGAGTGTGTGTGTGTGTGTGTGTGAGAGAGAGAGAGAGAGAGAGAGAGAGCCATGTGTATAATTATGTGCGGCCACGTAGTAACAAAAATAAGGGCTACCCCTGCCACGTGTTTCTTTCAGCGTTTATTTTTGAGTCCCAGAAACCAGGATACATTTGCTATACATATTTGACAGAGACACAAGAAGGACATGGATTGCCACGTTTGATTTTGCTAGAGCCACATCAGCACCCGTGTCAGCTCGCCTCATCCTACGTATGCATTAAATCATTTTAAATAATAATAATAATAATTAGTTGGCGTCCTAGTTGGAAGATGCTTGCGAGTTATTTCCTTACGAAGGTCAAAGGAGGGGATGACTGGTCGTTGAGGGGCATTTCAAGTCTGATGTGGCCCATCCCCACCTCTTCGTCTCCAACGACCATTCCAAGATATTTCTTTTCAGAAAAAAATATTCAAATTTCTTCTTTCGAAAAATTAATTCCAGAGACTGAAAATTCTGAATACTATTTTATCATTCCCATCCAAAATAAATAAATAAATAAATAGTTTTTTTCCAAATTACGCGTAGATCTTAAAAAATTTAAGATCTGGGCCACCCGAGCCGGCCCAAATAGTCGAAAGCCCATAAAATAATTGGGCCTCATAATCTGCATGAATTTTTCTTTTTGTTTGGAAAAAAAGGAGTAATTGTTTGAGCTCTAGTCACATAATTGTTCCAAGAGGATCCATATAGCTTTCTCTCTCTATCTCTCTCTTTCTCTCTCTATAAGTAAATATGTAGAGTTGAATTGACCCTAGCTTTTGTAGGGTCTACGCTTGTTGCACACCTGTGTTTAGCTTTTTTTAATGATTTTTAATTTTTTTACCTATTAAATGTATGATTAATTATATTTTTTTCCTCATTGTCTACCTCCGAAGTGAGAGAGAGAGAGAGAGAGAGAGAGAGAGAGAGAGAGAGAGAGAGAGAGAGGAGCACAAGCCAACGTCATCAGATGGTCGAATGACGGATCTGCTGGAACGTATTTCAATTATTCTCCACATTTTTTCCCAGGCGGCCGCAGGAAGGTGGGGAGGGGGAAGAGAGAGAGAGAGAGAGAGAGAGAGGGAAGCAGAGAGACAGAGAAACAGATCAAAACCACGGAGAGGGAGAAGAGACGGGCTGGAGAGAGGGAGGGAGGGAGAGAGAGGTAAAGAGAGGGAGAGAAGGAATTGAAGGATGCTGGCAGAAGTGGGGAGGGAGGACGAGGAGAAATGGCTGGCAGAAGGGATCGCAGGCCTTCAACAAAACGCGTATTATATGGGCCGAGCCCTGGTATGGATCTCGCCTGCCCTACCCTTCTCTCTCTCTCTCTCTCTCTCTCTCTCTCTCTCTCTCTCTCTGATAGTTCCGGTGGGCGGCTTGGTGAAGGATACCAATAACTTGAGGGACGCACTCAAATACTCGGCCCAGATGCTCTCCGAGCTTCGAACTTCCAAGCTCTCCCCGCACAAGTACTACGAACTCTGTGAGTGTGATTCCCACCTCGCCAATTCGGCAGATTCTCTTCTCGATGTTATCTGTGAGAATGTCAATTTCTGAACGTTCATTACCCTTCCGTGTGTGATCGCCCTTGATCTGCATCGGCCTTTCTGTGTTGGGCAATTTGTCTCCGTCGATTTGGAATAATTTCTCAGAGTCGACTGTTTTTATGTTATGGTAGATATGAGGGCATTTGATGAGCTGAGGAAGCTGGAGATGTACTTCAAGGAGGAGACAAGGCGCGGTGTCTCCATCACAGACCTTTATGAGCTCGTGCAGCATGCTGGCAATGTCCTTCCCAGATTGTAAGCCACGAATGTCCCCTTTCTTTTTGGTTCACAATTTGTGAGTTCTTATAACAACTCTTCATGTCGGACAATCTTGGACTTGAATTTTTGTCTGGTAGAAATAAAATTTCAAAGGAAGCATTAATGGAATCACCGTACCAACTCATTCTTTATTTCACAAAAAATACTCATTTAAATCATGGTTTTAATATTTTCAACGATGAAAAACCCAATGTGGTTAACGGTTTGTTTCTTCCTAGGGCATGAGATATTTCACATGTTGACCTCGTTAACAAATTTAGTCGCTTGATTACGCATTCTGTTGATGATCACATTTGGCTTCATGCTTCTGCAGAATCCATTACGTTTTGAGTTGATTTAGAAACCCTGCAGTGCTGCCTGCTCGCCAAATTTATTTAATCAGAATCACTGATCTTATAGAGAAAATTAGTGAATGAGAAAATGAGGAATGCATTTCTTTGATCTAATTTTATGCTATCTATCAACTAAGAAGATTTTAATTTACTTAGCTAAAATAGTTAGTGTTCGCTCTACTTGTTCTTTTGGACAGCCGCAAGCCTATAATATTATGTCGTTTGAAGAGTTTCTTGGTTTTCTCTTTGCTATGAATTTATTTTATCGGTGAATTCCTGGGGTTTCCCCTCTCTTTTTCCCTTTGACGTAGGTCTCTGGTTCATGACTTAGAGAACTTGTAAAGAGATAGAAGGATGAACAGTATTTTCCTTGCAACCTTACCTTAATATCTATGTGGTTTGTTATCCAGCCGGCATATTTTCCTTGCAACCGTGTTCTCTCTCCCTTTCTTGCTTTCTTGATCTTGGATAAAATGGAAGCTTCATTCTTCTCACAAAGGATGAAGTTGTATCAGTAGGGAGAGCATATGAAAGTAGCAAAATATGTATGTACTTTACAGATGTTTCATTACTTAATATTGCATTTCACGGTGTATGTATGCAGAGGAAATTGAGATTGGGTGGTCTATCTTCATGACTGCGTGAGCTGACAGGTTTTTTCCAGAAAAAAACCGCAGAGAAAGCAAGACTGTCCTGTTGAAAAATAAATAGCCAGTATGATAGTTCATTGAGTCTCCGTGGGGAAGTGGCTTGAGGCTCTTGGCAGTGGTCATGGAACTTCCAGATAACGTTTGTAGCGTTTGATCATTCCCAGGTGGATGGGATATAAGTATCCCGGTTACTGGTTCTTTATGAAGATCAGTACAGTTGTCTATAGAATCACTGGTTTTTGATTCAAAGTCCCTAGATAAGTTGAAAGAGCATATTTATCTCATATTCCATTATTTTCAGGCTTGCTGATTTTGCCTTCTGACATGATAAGGAAACCAAAAGTTTTTCCTCAAGGAAATATTCCTCTAACATGTTTTCTAAAATATTCATCTAGGAAAACATCATTCCTCAGGGAAACCAAAAATCTTCTGTTATCTGAACCTATCCTTAGGTTACTACATGCAAGATACTGATTTCACAACTGAAGATTGCAACGTGTGACATTTCAGGTACCTACTATGCACTGTGGGCTCTGTATACATCACATCGAAAGAAGCTCCAGCTAAAGATGTGCTTAAAGACCTTGTGGAAATGTGCCGTGCTATACAGAATCCTGTTTCTGGGCTTTTCCTTAGGAGTTATCTTTCTCAAATTAGCAGGGACAAGTTGCCTGACATCGGTTCTGAGTATGAAGGGTAAATTCTGTCTACAATTTCCTCATGGTGAAGCTTTTTTTCCCCAATAATCTATACACTTTTTCTCTTTGCTGTTTTGTAACACACTTTTAAATTCGCGTGTTACTTCCTCAAGCTATGCATCTTTTGCTAGGAGGTGCATTTATTGCGAACTTTCATAAGTTTTGTGCCATCAGATCTGCTTTCATCATGGCTTGGGAAATACCTCTCTGGCATTAAAATATGCTATAGTATTTAACTTCGTGAAGTTATTCCTTGCCTCAGATTTGAAATCTTGACTTATTTAAAATTTCATTCTGTCATAGGGACTCCTAAATTAGCTGTCCTCAATCATTCATTGATCAGATGGTTATTATGATCTATTGTTTCTTAGAAGAGATCAATCAAATCTACGAGAAAAACTGCTGCTTAGCTTGCTGACTGACAAACGCCTGTAGGACTAAGATCAGATCCTTGTTTGGAAACAGTTTTCACCCACCTTCTAACGAATGTGATTCTAGGAATGAAACTCGGAGATGTCATCATACTAGCGAGGCTTGATCTCAATCCAATATCATTGCATCAGAAGGTGGATGCTCTTTCGAGGGCTACTACGGAAGCTATCTGGGTTCCAGGAATGACAACTAGGTTGTCTTGATACTTTTTAGGGGAGAAGGGGATGTATTGTCGAAGAGGGAACCAATGGCCTCGGTGGAGATAGATCTCAGGAGATGTGGCAACAGTAAATAAACCCGAGTAACCTGATCCTTGTCTTTATGGTGCCAGACTTCAGGTGAGTGAGGTTTCCACTGCTCAATAACAAGAGATATTTGCGATAGTTTGAGGAGACATGCCTCTCTGGTGGAACTGAGTTAGAGGTATTGAGAGAAGAAGTGAATATTGGCATCCAGTCTGAGTACCGGAGCACCTTTTTTGTTTATAAAAGCTTATAATATTGTCTTTTTGCGAGGAGTCTTGTTGGTTCGTTTAGTGGAACTATCGATCAGAATTCTGTTTCAGTTAATCGATCAATTTTTATTTGTGAAAATGTTAAGCATGTTGCTAGTCTAAGAAGAATAAAGTTGAATTTTCCGTATGTAGGGATGCTGACAGTGTGATTGATGCGGTAGACTTTGTGCTCCAGAACTTCACAGAGATGAATAAACTATGGGTTCGAATGCAATATCAGGTCAGTTTCATGACAAGTCATTTGTTTCAGGATATGGTTGACAGGCAAACAGAGAAATGTACGTGTCATTTACTGTTCTAGGAACTGTAGGTATTGTTTGGTGAAGACTTAATATTGTTTGCTGATCTGAGTTGTTGCCTCGAATTGGGCTCTGGTCTGCAGGGACATGTCCATGAGAGAGAGAAACGGGAGAAAGAAAGGAACGAACTCCGAGATCTGGTAATGTTTAAAGTTCCGAAAACGATGTTGATTAAAACATACAAAGTTAGCATATATTTGACATTTTGCAGATGACCTTTTAAAAAAATTATCCTCTTAGGTTGGCAAGAATTTACATGTCCTCAGTCAACTAGAATCTGTGGATCTGGTTATGTACAAAGAAACTGTGCTTCCAAGGATCTTGGAGCAGGTATGACCTATTATGCTTTTGCATTCTACAAATGAGGATATTACATGGCACATGCAGTGATCAATTTGCAATTGGTTTGACAGGTTGTAAACTGTAAAGATGATTTAGCCCAGTATTATTTGATGGATTGTATAATCCAAGTCTTCCCAGATGAGTACCATTTACAGACCCTTGAAACATTGTTGGGTGCATGCCCCCAGCTTCAGGTAGATAGTTCAATTTGCATCTCATTTCTGCCTAAAGGATGCTATTAATATGTTTTCCCTTCAAAGTTGTGTAGTTATTAATAACATCCAATGTTGAATGTAAAACATTTCTCTTGTTATGAGTCCTGGCATGTGAATGAAGATTTTTCTCTTTTATTTTCTGTAGAATCAATATGGTTATTGAGGTTGCTGAGTTGATCTTTTTTTGTTTTTTTTCAAAAGTTTTGTTTTCTGATGGCTTATTCCAGGCATGTACCACCTGGGACTACTTTACCTGTTGTTTGATGCGAGAGTGATTTATTTTTTTTGCAATTTCCGTCAAAAGTAGATTCTTCCAGATTAGACATATTAAGACGCTTGATATGGGAGTGAATTTAAGGCCCAACTTCCTCTGCACTCCCTCTGCTTCTTGTGATGTGGTTTTATAAGAATACAATGAGCCTTTCAACCAGCTTGCTATATCAGCGTCAGATGTGGGGCAATGCCGTTCAGCTGTCATTCTCTAGTCGATTGATGCTGCCTAGAAGGTTTTGATGTCCGGGGTAATTGAGAATGGCAATTCACTCGCTGGAAAGTTTGCTGGGTCATTGAGTCTGCAAGCCACTCATCCTGGTCCAGGCTCTGACCCAACATTTTCATCACCCTGGGGTGCCACTTTCATTCTGACTGATAGTTATTGCTCCATAAAATTTATAACAAAAC
This sequence comes from Spirodela intermedia, assembly GCA_902729315.2. Taxonomy (NCBI): domain Eukaryota; kingdom Viridiplantae; phylum Streptophyta; class Magnoliopsida; order Alismatales; family Araceae; genus Spirodela; species Spirodela intermedia. Next base: position 6,928,557 of record LR746272.1, read on the forward strand.
CATAAGTTGAAGACTATTACAGTTTTAACAGTTTTGAACCGGAATGAGTGCTAAACTTCTAATGGAAAGAGTCTCAATTATTGTAACATTCAAATTATAAAGGCAGTTTGAAACATCTGATAGGTTCTTCTAGAAGTGTCGAGTTTGAGACATGTAATCATTACAGTGGATTAGTGAAGGTCTAGACTCTTATCTAATGTAAAACTAAGTGGTGGCTTGCTTGCAGCCGTGATGGGGAGGAGATAGAATATTGTTATAGAAAGGCATTTGAAGTTTCCATCAAACCCACTTGTATTGAAAGGGCGAAAGGAAAAATTGTCACATAGTGGGGGTGGACAGGTAAATCATCCTGCAATGTAGGAGCATTTCGAGTGTTTTGAAAGTAGCTGTATCCATCAACTATATGCCTTTGGGCAAATCGTTCATGCATTGAACGGAGTTTTGACTAAAAGCTGTCAATATAATCTAGGTTGGGCCAAGCATTCAATCTTGCAGGGGTTATTGATATCTTCTTTATCCCCCAGGCCATGATGCTTAATTTTTTTGCATTGTGATACTAGTGGTGGGGGGGAGAGGCAACGAATATCTCTCTTTAAATCACTGCTTGGTTCTTAAGTTTATTTGTTTCTTTTTAACAGCCCACTGTTGACATCAAGACAGTGCTGGGTCGATTAATGGACCGGTTGTCGAATTATGCTGCCTCAAGTGGCGAAGTAAGTTTGCAACAAGCAACTTTCCTGGATGTAGATTGAAAGTTCTCTTAGAGATCACACACTCCTGCACACTCCATATTTAAGGTTTATGTAAAACTACCCAGTTTAGAAACGAAATTGTAAGTTTTCTTTCTCATTGTTGAACTTCTAGGTTTTGCCAGAATTCCTCCAAGTCGAAGCTTTTTCCAAGTTGAGTACTGCAATTGGGAAGGTAACTCTTTTTGTTTCCTTTGACGAGTTCCTATTGATATTCATCTTTTGTCCTGTATATTGGCTATTTCCATCGGCAGCGGGTCGTAGTATTGAAACACTGAGAATTTGTATTATTATTTTCTTTTATTTTCAACTCTTAAAAAATGATTTCATGTACAATTTCTTCAGTTTGTAAAATTTCAGAAGCCTACAAATCTCTCAACTAAGAATCATTTGTAGCTCTTGATGAGACTTATATAGCCATCTATTACAGATAGTAAAGACTATAAACATAGAGAGGTAAAACCTATTGATTATGCTATTGAGGTAGATCACATTTTTTGAAGCTTGTGATTTTTCTTTCAGTGATTATCTCAGGTTGAAGAAATCCTGCAGCTCAATAATTTGTTTGGTCTTAACGCCATTTTCAGATTATAGATATTCTGTTCACCAATTGAATGGTTCTTTTCTTCTATTTCTTCCATTCTACTGAGTCTGATCATGACTTCATCATTATTATGAGCATCTTTCTTTAAATTTTGATTTCGTTTGGTTCAGTGTTCGTTACTGCCTTCTGACAGGTTATAGAAGCACAAGTTGATATGCCTATAGTTGGAGCAATAACTTTATACGTCTCTCTCCTCACATTTACTCTTCGCGTCCATCCTGATAGGCTTGACTATGTGGATCAAGTACTGGTAAGGCTGGATAAGATTTCGTTGAAACATTTATGTTACTCTTGGAAGGTGTCCAAAATGATGATTTTTTAATGATAGAGCAAATTCCATGGGCCACAAAAATCAAATCAAGAGAATTCCACAAAAATTCCATGTTATATAAATGCAAGTGATAGAGACATGCTAGTATAATCGTACTTGTCCCTGTGTTTCTGCATTTTTTACATTTCAAGGGAAGCAGTTAGTGTTTGTAATTTGTTGAATTAGTTACTTCTTTGTTTGGTGGAAAATACTTCCGGCTTTACGCCATAGCAGATGTCATGCGTGAAAAGCAGAGTTAGGAGTTTTCGTCAAAAAGAAAGAAAGATAAAGAATAGTATTAATTATTGTATTCAACAAGAATGAATAGAAAATGAGGCAAATCAAATAATAGAATGCAGAAGAAGCAGCTCTGTATCTATCACATGTTGTTAACATGCTGCAGGTTGAATCGTAATTTGAGAATGGCAGAGCCAATTGTTTGACTCTTTATTAAATAACAATTTTTTTGTGTTTGATTTTGAACAGGGAGCATGTGTCAAGAAACTTTCCGGTAAAGCAAAGCTTGAGGACAGCAAAGCCACCAAACAAATTGTTGCACTTTTAAGCGCACCTCTAGAGAAATACAATGATATTGTTACTGCGCTGAAGCTTCCAAACTATCCACGAGTAATGGATCACCTAGATAATGAAACGAACAAAATCATGGCGGTTGTTATTATTCAAAGTATCATGAAGAACAACACTTGTATATCAACAGCTGATAAAGTAAGAATTCCTTTTTATGACCTGATTGCTTTAGGTTTTGTTTTCATAATAGTGCATTATCTGTTTTTCAGGTTGAAGCGTTATTTGAACTGATAAAGGGGCTAATAAGGGATACGGATGGGGGTGCATTCGATGAGGTTTGGCATTATCGTCTCGTTTTCTTCCCAATGAAACATATATTCTTTTCCGTTTCTCTCTGAGTCAGTGATGTCAACATTCACCTTAATGTGGATTATGCTTGACAATTTAAATCTATCCTTTAAGTGAATATCCTCTTTCACTTGAACTTTTTTGTAGGTTGATGAGGAGGATTTCAAGGAGGAACAAAACTCCGTTGCCCGTCTTATTCATATGCTGCACAATGACGACCCAGCGGAGATGTTGCAGGTACATCATGTGTCTCTGATTTTCGTTAATGTATGGTGTAGCTCTTTGCCGTTGTGTTTCAACTAGCTGGTTTTAGAGGAAAGTTGATAACTTATTTCAGAATTGTTTGTCTTAAGTCTTCCTCAACTTGTATTCCAGTTTGACCATAGATCTACCTCGAATCTCTCTCATTGATTTAGCTCTCGAAAAGGTAAAAATGAAGGCTATTTTTCTGTGTTGTGGATGTAGCATGTATCAATGGCAACCTTTTGAACTGCCAATAAAAGGTACCCTGGCCTGCTGAAGTAATGCCTTGATTCCTGTGTGTTCCCCTGGCCAACTAGAATTTTCTCCTTCGTGTAGTGTTCAGCTAGGCTATCCTAATGTGGAGTATAGCGGGGGCAGATTGGAGCCAACGTTGTGAGGAATCATATGCATACCTTTTGAGTAACAAGGAAAAACCCTAGCTTCGCAGGGGAAATCCATTAGGTCCTCCAACCTGCATATCCCACCAGACCACTCCCTCCCCCTTCCACCCTCCCCCAACCCCAAAGTGTCATTCAAAACCTTCACAAAATGTTCACATGTTCTTCTGAACATGTAGTAACTTGGTTGACTTGGTTCTGTAAAATGTCATTGGGATAAACGGTGGGTAGAAGTGGCCGATGTGGAGTCATCTTTTATTTTTTAAAAGACTATTGTGATTTATTTCTCTTTAGCCTGTTTGTTTATCCATCACAATACCAATAAGGTTCGATTAGAAAACTTGGGAATGGTGTGACTTACTTCATAAGGTGAAATATTCTAGGAGCTCGCTGAGTTACGGGTTTATTTCACATCATTTTGGTATCCATGTTTTACAGGCAGCGGCTTGAAGAAAATGCTTTGAAAGATCTCATCGAAGATATTGGGGTAATCATGATTCTAAAATTAGTGCAAGGATGTCTTGAATTTGTGAAACGGGCGTGTTGGTGACTAATGAAGACATCCGAATAGAAACTTCTACTTGCTTTACAAGTTTGACAGCTGTTCTTATGGCCGTTCTTGTTCTCACATGCGTGGAGTGTTGTTTTCTTGCTTGGTTCCTTAGTCCATTCTTCCTCTTTTTCCTCCAATGTCGAAAAATATTAAATTAAAAAATGATACTACTCTTACTGGATAATGGATGATAAATACCTTATTTTGATGGCATAACATCCAGTTTGAAGTTCAAGCTTCTACCTTTTCTATTGCGGATTGAATTTTCCCATTGCTTCTACCGTTAGATGCCAATGATGATTCTGGCATTCCAGCCTGCTTGCTGAGTTTCAAATGCACACTTGGGATGGGAGATTTAATTTTCCTCCATGAAGATTGGTTTCCAAATTCATGTTTTTTTTACTGTTTACTATATTGTACAGGTTAGAATGATGTTACTCTTATTTGATGATTTGATTCTGCATGGTTTTCAGATTATAAGTACAGTAAGGAAGCATATTCTTCTTGGAGGATCCAAACGACTTCCATTTACCGTACCCCCATTAATATTCTCTGCGCTTAAGGTTTGCCTTTGTCCATTTAGACTTGAATATTAAATGCAGAATATGAATGAACCCTGCCATAAATGCGAAGTGTATTACCACCTTCTCTGCTGTGCATGTCCTCAATTACTCTCCATCTGTGCTTTTACCTCAGCTTTTTAAAGCTATGTGAAATACTGCTAATATTGATGTGCACTTGCCGATATTCTATCCTGTAGACATGTGATCGATGATAATTTATTATTTTTTTCGTGTCAATATCTTTAGAGATAGTTCTCAGCTGGCCATTGGCTAGTTCAGGGACAGAGGTTCTGGATTCAATATCTATGGGTATCCAGAACTGCAGGATGTAGGTGTATAGACAAGTCATCACGTACAGTATATCTCGGAGTTCATTGAAAATCAACAGGTTTCTTTATCATGTCGAAAAATAAATAGTGATTATCCCTCTAAGCGTCCTAGCTGTTATTTTTGTAAAGAGTTCTGACGCTGAGCCGGATGCATCACACTATGACATTAAAAAATTTCATCGAATTGAACTTTGTTCTAAATTTTATTGAACATGTTGGCATCTATTTTCTACTTGTTGGGAAGGTCTAGGACGCTGTAGTTATTCAAATCTGGCTGGGATATTTTTTTATTGTTAAAAATTCTTGTTATCATCCTAGACTTCCAAGTTGTCAAACGTATGTCCAAAACCTACCACTTGCTCACTCCCTTCTGTGCTCAACTAGAACGAAACTCTTATTCCTTTATCGGCCCCTGTTTTCAGTGCATTTTTAGTTGTATTATGCTTTCTCCTTAATCTAAGCTGGCTTCTTTCCTTAATATTCTGTCCTTGTTGCATTCAATGAAGCCAATGGGAATGATCTATCGTGTCCTTATAGGGAAGATTTTTCTTTTTAATTCGTTGTTTTCCGACCACTATAAATGGTTATATCACGTGCTAATGAATACGCGTCTTGAGACAGATCCTTCAATGACGATTTTAAGTAAACTTCTGAAATTAAAAGATCATGACAGCTGGACATGTATGTGCTGCCATAGCGTTATTAAATGTCATATCTTCAACTTTTTTCGAATGATTGTGGTAAAGAAAGTTTCTCACTGATTTTTTTTTTATAATGGTTAATGTTTCTCCGTTGTTTTTCTCTGGTTTTTTTTGTGGTGATATTTTAGCTTCTTGATTGGATTACTAGTCCATAACATCTAAAGAACGTCGTCACATAACAAAGAAATCATACTAATGCCTGACACATTACTTGTTTTATGAATATTTATATTTGTTATATGTTTTCTGAGTCATCCTATTTACGTTTCTGCTAACAAATGCTGTTGTGTCCGACACTGCCTTTCATCGTATACATCATTTCAATGATGACAATCTCACATTTCCTCATGATATTTTCAGTTATAGCAGTCTAAGATTTTTGTCCAGATTCCAGAGTTTCTCCCATGTCATTCAGTTTATGCTCGCGAATGCTTCAGCTAATGAACTGGTTTTCTTATTTATTATATCATGTCCAAACTTTGCATATTCAATAATGTAGGTATTGTTTTAGCTCCCACTTTTTAATGGTATCTTATCTCTTTTTGGTTGTGGTGGACAATTCTGCTCTACAGTTGGTCAGACGGTTGCAAATTCAGGCCGGAGATGTTGGAGAGGATGCTCCTACAACACCAAAGAAAATATTTCTGATTTTGAACCAGGTGAAAGTCTTATGTACTTGATCCCATAATTTACCTCTATTGATACAAATTCATCATCTTCATGAAGCAATTTGTGAAGCGATTCTTTACTTGACATCTTTTTAGTATGCATTTATTAACTGGGGATAGTGCCACCAATGTATATTTACTAAATATTGTCGATTCAGTCCAGCTCATGCATGCCTTAATCAAGACCCAAATTGATCTTTTTCAGTGAATTTTGCTTCCATAAGCACACTTCTTCTCATGTGTACACGTTTTAGTTTTATTCTTCGAGTGATCTTCAAAATTGGATTTTCCTCTCCATCTTAGCCTCAATGGAAGCAAGCTTATACATCCTCTAGGTCTCTAATTTTTCTTTTCTTGTTTTGGAAATTGTGTTTGTTTTCAAATGCAAAAGAAGACTTATATATCTTTCTTGTATTCATCACTTTACTTTCATTTTTGCCATCTCAGACAATTGAGGCCTTATCAGCTGTTCCATCTCCAGAGCTTGCTTTAAGGTTATACTTGCAATGTGCAGAGGTAGGCCACGGTTTGTTTTGAGTTCCTCTTTTGGTTCCTATCAACCACCAACTCTCCTCATTGTTCCTTTCTTACGTTTAACGTTTGAGCTTTCCTTTTCAGGCTGCAAACGACTGTGATCTCGAACCTGTTGCATATGAGTTCTTTACTCAAGCATTTATATTATACGAGGAAGAAGTTGCAGTAAGCATATGGAGTTCATTAATCACCATGAACATGATTCATTCCAAACGATGGAAGATAATATGATGATTGATTTCCGTACTATTTGGTTCATCTGCATTGTGTTTGCCTTCTGAAGTCGAGATCTTCTCCCTCCAGGACTCAAAGGCACAGGTCACCGCAATACACTTGATAATTGGAACGCTCCAGAGGATGAATGTTTTTGGCGTTGAAAATAGAGATACATTGACACACAAGGCCACAGGGGTAACACCATTGCTGCCTTTTATGCATCTTCAAACTGCCCAGAAGACATGCAATGGAAGTTGTTTCTCACTCTACGTTTTTTCAGTACTCTGCGAAGCTTTTGAAGAAGCCAGATCAGTGCAGAGCAGTCTATGCATGCTCACATCTCTTCTCAGTCGACGATCAGGATGGCATAAAGGATGGAGAAAGGTACTGGCACGTGTTAAATGAGGGGGGGGGGGGGGGGGGTTATTTGCATATTATGATAAATTGAATGAGACCATGTCCATTCTATACAAGCACGGACGTCAACCTTCTCAATCTCCAAGGTCTCTGAGCTTCTGAGCTCGGCTTCTCCTCTGGGCATATTATCTAGCAGCATTCTGTGTAATCTAAGATCACACCTTCGTTTTATTTTCTTCTGATCATCCTTGCATATACATGACTAAATTGAGACTTATTCTTGGTTGTGCTTCTCAATGAAAGGAAAAAAAGGAGTTTTTTTACTATAACCCATTATGGGCTAGAAGAAGAAGTTAGGGAAGTAGGTCGTATTAGGAAAGTATATCATCAGTTGAATTAGGCTCCACAAAATCTGTTGTACTTTCTTGCAGATTTTGACGAAGTGCTACGAAATTTCTGTTTTCCAGTAATTCACGAGAAACTTCTTACTGAAGTTGAAACACCCATGTTTGATGCCTAATTTGGGATTCAATGTCGTCTGTTAAATTTCGTGATCTCCTCATCCTCGGTCTCTTCCCTCACTATGGAAAAGGAAATGATTGCCTATGCATGCATCGCTCTGGGAGACGTTCGTTCTTCTCTTATATTCCCTCCTATGAAGATCACCATCCCCTCTCTGTGCAATTTCTTCATGCCAGGGTTCTCCTCTGCCTCAAGCGTGCCCTGAGGATTGCAAACGCCGCCCAGCAGATGGCTAACGTGACACGAGGCGGCAGCGGGCCCGTCACGCTCTTCATTGAGATTCTGAACAAGTAAATGAGTCAACTCCTCGCTGAAGAATGATTACTCTCAAACCATTGGCAAGAATATAGAGAACCCAATTCAAGCGCGCCGCTTCTGATGTTTCAGGTACTTGTACTTTTTTGAGAACGGGAACCCCCAGATCACAAGTTCAGTGATCCAAGACCTCATCGAGCTGATCATGACCGAGACCCAGAGTGAGAGCACGGCTGCCGACCCATCAGCCATCGCCTTCTTCAACAGCACACAGCGGTACATCCGGTTTCAGAAGCAGAAGGGTGGGGCGCTGGGCGAGAAGTACGAGCCAATCAGAGTCTAGAGTCTTCTTTCACTGGAGATGTGTAAAGTAGAGGGCTTGGAAGCTCTTTGGAAAGGCTGCAGGATTTCTAGATGAGCTTCCTGGCTTCTTCATCTCCTCCACACCCCCCCTTGAGGCTGTTCATCCTTCTCCCTCCCCTGCTTGAGCATCTGATCACATCGTCTTCTTCTTTCTTCTTGAATATTTGAAAGGCACCAAGATCAGATCCCTATATGCTGCTTCTCCCATCGGTCCACATCAAATATATTATTTGGTTTGGATGGACTCAAACCTACTGGAATCAGTCGATTTTGGTTTTTTAGAATAATGGGTTTTCCAAAATAAGTATTTTTCCTTGTCCCCCTCTCCTCTAGAAAAGTGAATAAAAAAAAAAGGGGATCAGATTGGGCAGTGAGTGATGGTTCACATGAGCTCTGAATGAAGAGATGCCTGGCATTCACGAGGAGAAGATCTTGTAATCTTTGGTGGCTTCCGTCAAAGAGCGTTTTGAGTACCACGTTCAGTACATTATTTCTACTTGTGAATGAATTGGTAGATAAATAGAGAGGAGAAAGCATATATTGGCACTGAGAGTCACAAGATGCTGGATTAACTTGAGAAGGACCACTGGGAGGTCTAGCGCATGCTTCTTCCTCAGCTGGGTCATTGGTGGAAGAATCCCAAAAATCTGGTCATTTCATCTGTGATTTGTGGGTGCTTCTTTAAGGAGTTTGAGTGAGATCTCTGAAAATAAATGTTATCTGTCATTGGTTCTTAAGTAGGAGGATACGGTCATCTGAATGAGGGGCTTTGAATAGTTTTGACACCCTTTAATATCTATCATTTTACTAATTTTCATTTATTTTTGTAGTTAAGTATAAATAACTAATGATGATGCTTGAAGTATTAAGTACAATCCAAAGATCAAATATTTAAAGAAAGGATAAATAAAAAAAATGTACATAATTTTTTAATGGTTTTGACATCCTTTAAAATCTATCATTTTGCTCATTTTATTTCTTTTGTATTTCATTAATATATAATTAATGATGATGTTTGAAGTACGAAGTACCATCCAAAGATCAAATACATAAAGAAAGGACAGCTAACAAAATATGTACATCATTTTTTAATTGTTTTGACATCCTTTAATATCTATCATTTTACTAATTTTTAATTTTAATTATATTTCTATAATATGTATGAAGTACCATGCAATAATCAACTCTAAGAAAGGAAAAATAAGAAATATGTACATCATTTTATAAAGGAAGCATGGAAAAAATGCTGGGACATCTAATCTAACTGCTAAGAGATTGGAACCATTTAGGATTAGTTGAAGTCCACTCTCAAAGAAGGTCAGGGCCCATTTTTGGTGGCTTAAGATCCTTGTTACTGATGAACCCAAGCCCATTTTAGTGGTGGAACCAAACAGTTAGATATTAACCTCTCTCTTTCTTTCTCTCTCTCGCTGTCCTACAATGGTGCGTTTGTGACGGTCAGTTCACTGGTCCCTTCCTAGTCATAAAGCCCAGGTCGTCAGAGGCTTCTTGGTTCCCAAACCAATCCGTATCCAACGTATGAAAAATGCCTTTGTCTATGCAATGGTTGCACCACATTGCTCTTGAGATTCAAAACTACATACAATGGACGGCCCAAGTTCTCTCTCTCTCTCTCTCTCTCTCTCTCTCCCTCTCTTTCTCTAATAAAGATCACTAGAAAAAGAGCCTCACCGGACCCATATATTTAATGGTTATTTAAAGCATTCACCAAGGTTTTTAGTCTAAAGCCCCCATAAAATTGTTCAATGATGAAAAGTCAAAGTGAGCTTCCATTAAATCACGCCATGTAGCCAGCCCCCTTAATTCATCGCCCTCCTTAACTAACAAGGATAGCAAAATAATGAAGAGCGCGCTCACAACCCTTGTAGATGGATTTTTTAGGTTTAGGTCCTCACAACTTATTGAAATGACGAGTATGCATTCAGAACCTGCAACTCAAAAACGTTAAATATAGGAGCAAATTTGTCGTTTCAGAAGTTTTCCAGAGGATCGACACAAAAAAGATGCCTCACATTATATCCGTCATACACGCCACGTGTCATGTGGGCAGGCCGTTTACCTGTCAGCGTGCTCACAAACTTATTGAGAATGATGAATGGGGGTACTCATCATGGAAACAAGGCCGAAAAAAAGGGTAGTGACCCAAAACCTAAAAATACAAGGGCGAATCACATATTTAAGAAGTTAGAGAGGACTTGGACACAAAAAAAATCCCCATATGATACATAAACACTCCATAATACACGGCATATTTCATGGAGGTAAGCTCTTTCAGTTTTAGGTCCTCTTAAATTTACCGAATGATGATCATGGGGTCTTTGGAGAGACCAAAACATCAGATATAGGAGAGCATTTTTCAAATTTAAGAAGTTTGAGAGGACTCGGACACAAAAAAAAATGAAAAAAGGAAAAAAAGAAGAAGAAAACCCATCTTGTACACACCCTAGGATACAGGCCATATACATGCCATGTACATGCCATACAAGAGAGATGGGCAAATAGATCATAATAAGTGGCAATAAGGTAAATAGATGCCATTCTAATTCCAAAAAAAATGCGAGGAGATTTGGCTGTGATGATGTGGATGATCGAGAGAAGGAGAAATCAGGGGCTGCTGGGAACAGCTAAGCGGAGCTTCTCAGGACGAGAGAGATGACGCAGCCGAGAACCGCTCCAGCAACGACCTGCATTAGCCACAGGATTCCTCAAATGGGCCAAATCTAGAGAGCATTCAAGAAGCAGAGGTGTTTCCATCGGATCGGAAACCCATTTGAGGAGTGAATTAGCCACAAAATCTCTCTTATATCTACAGAACATTTTAACCATCATAAGCTTCCGCGTAATGTTTACTCTGATGATTGAAAGATTCATGCAAGTTTCACTCTATGGTCATCAAGGATATTCTCTTCTATGAAGCCTGGCCCTGGTCGATATGGACCTATTTAAGAGAGAGAGAGAGAGAGAGATGGGCTGCCATATCATGTAGGAAGAAAAAATGGGTGCTAAGCCTCTGGATGGATCCTATCACATTTCCATTCCGAGCCTGGATTTCAAGGAGCCAAGTTTATTAATTGGCAAGCAGTTAACTCTGGGAATTACAGGTATCATACAGAGAAAGTAAGCTTTTCAGGAAGACTCTGAAAAGGGATTAGTCTGCCGGAGGGTCTCCCATATTACCCGTTAGAATAGAAACCCATTATTCACAGCTCATAGAAGGAAGAGATCCCTGATTCATGACACTTGCCAAGCTGCCAAGTCTAAGAATTACATCTCTTAGTCAGAGAAAGTAAGGTTTTTTTTTACTGATATCACAGAAAGAAGAGTGCATTGATTCACTAGGCCTGACAAAATCTGAAGCCTGAGACTACATCTGTTATTCTGCCAAATTAACCCATTTTGGAGGAGATTTATCAGCTAGACGGCACCCCATACTACCCACAAAACCCCCCATCTCTCGATTTGTCTCATAAATCCGTTAACAAGTGTCCTTTATGTTCCATGTAAAACATGAAATTACCGACTGTCAAGCATGAAGTTAGAGAAAAAAAGAAAAAAAAGATGACCATTTAAATATTTAGGATCCTGAGACTTTGTTGAGCAACAAGAAAAGGTCAATACTATCCTTTCCTTTCCTTTCCAAAGAAATGACAGATGTGCCCCCAATTCTCAATGCCCAAGGTGTTATTGTTCCCCCAGATGACTGAAATTCCTCACCAGAAACTGGTCTCTAGGAAGTATGCTACCACAAAGACAAGTGAAAGAAGAAGAGAATGATGCCGTAATCCAGTTTGTTTCGGGTGTAGGAGGAAATATACAGCATATACATATAAAAGGTGCTCGTCCCAGCATGGCATATGCAGACAGTATCCTCTTTGGGGTTAAAATAATATCAAAAATATTACGAGGCCATAAAACATTTAAATTCGGTTTGATTGGAAATTCACAGAAGGATTCAACCCCAGAATAAGGCTGCATGATACCTGAAATGGTGTGTGGCCAAGGGGTTCTCGTAAAGGTCTGACATTTGACAGGGGGTGCTCTGGAGGGAACTCGCATACTATTTGATTCAGCAGCTGTTACAGCCATAAATTTAAAAAAAAGCCCATCAACATACAGTCTACATAGTTGGCTTGCTTAGAAGAACAAGTTAGGAAGAGAATTCGCAGGATCCAGAAAAAGAAAAAGCAATACCCCATAGCGTATGAGGTTTTTTTTTAACAGGTATCAAGAAAAGATCAAACGTCCCAACCAGGTTCGAACCAAAATATTTTCACTCAAGTGATAGCATATCATCTCCAAGGTTTACGATGTGATTGATTCATTGCCCACGGCTAAATGGCACAACAGTATCCTAAGATCACTCCGGAAAACTATTAGCACATAAAGATTTGGGTATCACAAAGTTTGTTCATGCACAAGAATCACGATAAAGGAGCCAGTCTCTCACAGACACTTCCAGAAATTCAAAACTAGTAGAATCGGCGGTTAACATTGGCTGGTTGATAATATAAGGTACATCAGCTTTCTTTTTTACTCCTCCAACCACCTCCTCCCAACTCTTTTTCATATAATGATGAAATTACTTTGCACAGAAGTAACACACATTCCAGAAAATGGCAATACCTCAGCCTGGCGACCTGCATGCAGCCGAATCCCCGATGCATCGTACATAACCTGTATGTTACATTCTCCAAGAGGTCAAATACAACTGTCATTGCGAGAGAAACACTAAAATTTATAAGATTACTGGAGAGGATAGAAATGACAGTCAGCATCTATGGCAACAAAACCGTTCACCACGGTATGGATATTCATTCAAGATCGTCAAACCTGTAAATGAGATACTGATCTTCTGTCATAATTTTAGGATATCAGAGATCAGTGCTATGTGAAGCATTCAGAGTTGAACCCGTATCAAAACACAGGCAACATAGTCTGACATCCGAAGTCGCTGAATAATCAATTAAACTCTCCAGGATGAAATGATCTAACTAAACAATTCATAGTGAGTAATGAAACGACACATTGATCTCACAGACTCCTTGTAAAAGTTTTCATAAAAGTTTTCTTATAATTTGTAAACGGGATAGTATAATTCCGAACGTAGTTTATAAAGGTATCATAGCAACTGAATGCTTTTGTGGATATGCTTCGACATAGGTTGCATTTATAACTTCGCCAACCAATCAGATCTTCTCAATTTCACATTCTTCTCAATTAATAAAGGAAAACAAGAGCATTTCCACACCCAGAGGAAAAAAGGCAAAAGGTCTCTCATTTCAACAAGAATGACGAGCTCAAAACCAGGACCATATACACTTTTATGGGATAAAGAATGGTCGCCACTAATTATTTCAAGTTTATTACAGAATGAAGAAATTACTAACGGGGGTTAGATACTCACAATACTGAGTTCTAGCTAGTTAGACATGCAATAGGGTAGATTTTTTGGTTCTAGTTGATAGGTTGTACTATTCGGTTCTAGTTGATATGCGATACTTCAGATTGTCAGATAAGGTATAGAAGAGCATCACCTGAAATGCATGACTAGCACAACATTGTTTCCCACTATATGGTAAGGAATAGACCAATAATTCAACTGATTACGCAAAACTGCACAACATTGACAAGAATGGTAATATTAAACAAAATAAAATAAGGTCATTTATTGGTAAAGCACATACAATGACAGAAAGAACCACTGCAAGGGCAAATGAAGACGCCCCAACCCCGTCCCGGAGGCCTATTGCTACAGCGAGTGCTGCCACAGTCGCTGAATGTGATGATGGCATTCCACCTGATGCAATCAATCGTTTGGAATCCCATCTCTTCTCCTTGTACCTGCATGTCTAGGATGAAGACATTAAACGTGAGAGATGAGGAGGGTGGAAGCAATCACGTAGTAAATCTCAAAGAAGGTATAGCATAAAATACGAGGATAACAGGCTGAGGATCTAAGGAATTTTATTTCATTATCGAGAAAGTAATAATACGATAAGGCAGATAACTAAAGCCTTGCACTATAGCAAAATGAAGGAAGACACAGACGAGAATATTCTTTCTGAGTGCCACTGATGTACATTAAAAAACAACTGCAAGATAGAACTAAATGAAGAAAAATTGTGTAAAACACAATATCAAATTGAATTAAAGTAATCGGTAAAAACGCTGGATCGCTTAGCAACTGATTTAATGCTAAAATTTATTAGCATCATCCAAACGCAAGAACCGACAGATCAGAATGAAAGAGCATACTTATGTCTACTTTTGCGATCATTACACTTAGAAGGATGAAATTAAAAGCACTAAACTTCATAATAATATACAAAAAATTATAAATTGTCCTACATATTCCAAAGGTGACTCAGATGACAAGATCCGTTTCAATGACAAAAGTTCACTTGAAAGAAATTTGGGAAAGAGGGGAAAAGAGATGCAGGAATGAGACAAACAGAGTCAGGCTGGTAATTGATTATTGCCGGGGACATAGGTCAGGTGGGTTAAAGCCAAATAAATAATGTGCAGTTTGCGTAATTGGCAACAGTAAAACATCCTCTGAAAAGAATGAGGATGTTCCACCAATGAAGAAATAAGATTAGTATATACTATACTAGCAGTGTGAGATACTTCCACCATCATTAAATAAACTGGAATAAAAATAAAAGGATACCGAGACATGTTACTAGGGTTCAAGGGATCTTTTTAATCAGTGAAAAGAAAATAAATGATCAAAGAGGCGAAGAACTCCGCATGACTGTCATGAAAAATGATAAAAAAGAATGAAATATTACCCCAATTTCTACACAGAATCAGGGCTCAATCCAAACATCAAAACTTTCAGGGATGTCTATTGCCGTTGAATATCTCAAAACTAGAAAAGGATAACATAACATTACAGATAAAAAAAGGAGACGTTGACACTGGAAAATAGATTTATGCCCAGATCAGTGTGCAGATATAAGGAATTTAGAAAAATAAAAATCCAAGACCAGTCCCCAGCATCATCTGCGAGGACAAAAATAAGAAAGAGAGAGGGAGAGAGAGGGAGGGAATAATGGGAGAGCGCACCATGTTGTAAAGACCTTGAGGAACTGGGCCACCGCGAACGCAAGGAAGGCCGAGAGAAGAGGGAGGTTCGTCGGCAGGGACGTGCCTCCCCTCGGCGCGGCGGAGGAAGACGACGACGAGGCCATGTCCGCTGCCGTCAACACCTCGTTCATCCCCAACGCTCTCGCCACAAAGGAGATCTTCCTGCTTCCTCCCTCCTTCCTCTCCTTCTCTTTCCTCTTCCACGCCGAAGATCTCTGTCCGATCTTTCTCTCTCTCTCTCTCTCTCCTCCTGTCTCTCCTGAGACCATCGCATTTATTGCATTCATAGGAAGTGCTCAAAATGAATAAAATTTCAAAGAAAAATAAATATAATATTTTCTGTTCGTTGAAGCTTCGAATCTGATCCCGTGCTGACTCGGACCTCTCTCTCCAGCCCATGCGACTTACTCCACGGGATGACGAATCCGCCATTCGCTTCACGACACGTGGCATACTCCCCTGGCTTCCTTGACCTGGCAATCCCACCTATCGGCTGCCCTCTTCCGCCAGCTTGGTCTCTTCGTTGGTTAGCCGACGTGGGTGAAAAAAGCGGGGCCCAATTTCGGGCCCCACCATTTAAAATTAAGGCTTCTCACATTGACGTCACCCGGGTAAGTGAGAGAGAGAGCAAGGGCGGCCCATTCGTATGCCTCGGTAGGTCTTCAGAACCTGAAGAACACAGCTTGAGGAAAGCTTTCCTTGTCAAATTTAGACTTCACTCCAATAAGAGAAGGGGGGGAGAGATGAGAGAGAAATGGGGGAGAGAGAGAGAGCATTCGTAACATAATACCCCTAGTGGGCTTTCAGAAACCCTAGAATTTCTATTTTTTTTGCCTTTTTTGGCATTTGGTCGTCATCACCAAGCTCTTCCGGTGTCGATCCATTCCAGCTGCAACTCCACCTCGCCACATTCGACGTCTCTGAGCCTCAGAATCATGTCCTGGATCACCTTCCCATTGCAGAGCCGGATCTTGCTCTCGCTCACCAGCGCGCTGTTTGACTCGGGAGTCACGACCCTTATCACTCCCGAAGGGTCAACGCCACCCCTCCTCGCCGCCACCGTGGCTTCAATGAGAGGCCCAATGTCAACGTCTGCCCTCCCCATGGGGTCGTCTTGGGAGAAGGTGTCCTTGTCGAAGACCTCCTAAAGTCGTCAAGAAGACAGAAGGAACGCGCCCAGAAGATCAAATGTCGTCAACTGATCATGAAATCGCTCATTAAAGGAAAAGGAAAAAAACACACATCGATTATTTCTAGATTAGGAAAGGTCAACGAGCACAGAAGATCACAGCCGATGGGAACATACCAGCCTGACGGGATCAGTCGTATCCTGTACGTACAGGCTCAAATCCTCGTTCCACTCTGGGTTCACGTCTTTTTTAATAACCCGCGACTTTACTCTCTGACATTAAAAGAAAGACAAAGATAGAAGAGAAAAGTCAACGTTTCTGAACAAATAGTTCTTGAGGTCACCGCCCATTTGTGGAAATGTGACGGTAGAAAATATCAGCTGGTAATATTCTACTTGCCATGGAAACTTTCTCGAGAAAAATGCATGACTTGGTTTTCTGTGTTTAGATTATTTATGCTTGTTCTATATGTAATCAGACTTGGGTCAACACAAGTTGGCCTAGGTCAACACCCAGGTTGACTTAATTGAGTCCGCACCGGTATTCATCATAACGAGAAGGACTGTGAGATTTATAGTGGTTTGACTTTATCTCCACCTACGTCCAGTTTCTAATGGATACCATCCCAGGATTTATTTTTTTTAAGAAAATGTATGTGAGAATAATCAGATCTTTAGAAATATTTGATAGAAATTATGATCTGATACACTGTGCGTGCAGATTGTGGGCACCTGATTAGTCGTCGGGCCACTTCACCGGGTTGACTTTGTCCCCTTGAAAGCAATCCCAAGGGTTGACCACTGCTAGCGTGGGTCTTAAGGCCACTCGAGGCTCTACTATATAGAGTTTCTACAGGTGGATTCCCACGGAATCCGGGCATCAGATCTTATTAATTCGACCTACCCCTTGAGCTCAGACGTCTAAACGACTCTCTCTCTCTCTCTCTCTCTCCCTCCTTTCTCTCTTCCCTCTCTGTCTCTGTCTCTGTCTGTCTGTCTGTCTGTCTGTCTGTCTCTCTCTCTCTCTCTCTCTCTCTCTCTCTCTCTCTCTCTCTCTCTATCTATTTTTATTATACCTGGCATTCAATCCCATGTCCTCATATTGAGACTCTTCTATGCGCCCCAATAACCCGAGTCAGGTCAGTACGGGCTGACTTGGGATTACCAGGTCCCATCTAAGCCCAATCATTCTCTCTTTCTCTCTCGCTCGCTCGGTGTTAATCTCCGCCAGAGTCCGCCCATCCTCTTCCCTTCAATTAGTCATTCGATTTCTCCGCCAATCCCTCCTGTCTGTGATCGAAAGGATCGGATGAGGCCGTGCCGGCGGTGCTCAATCTGATCGGAATCTGTAGGCTGCGCAGCACGGGGCAGGATATTCCGCCGCGGCAGGGAAGTAGGGTTTGCAACGGAGAGGAGCCTATCTTCCTCCCTCTCGCATCCCTAGAAATTGGATCGGAGGCCGCCTATCCGACCCCCGATCTGCCGCCTCCGAGCACTGATCCTTCGTCCTTCTCCTTCTTCCCCCCTCCGTCCTCCATCGCGGCCATACTCCAGCAGATTCAAAGCAACAATCGACGCCATGGATGGATATAGGGATGGAGAGAGAGAAAGAGAGAGAGAGAGAGAGAGAGAGGAGAATAACCTTGTTCCTGGTGCTGAGGATGACGTAGGGATCACTGCCTCGGACGTCTCGCATGGCGAGGTTCCTCCCCCTGATCACCCGGATATTCAACAATCCGGCCGTCGCTCGCCCTCTTCTCATCGTCTTCCTCTTCCTCCCCGCTTCCAGCCGGTGGTCTCCCGGCGGGTGGGAATAGAATCTGGTATGAACGCATCCCGTGGTGTAAGTCAATGGAAGGTACATATAAGGACAGTCATGACCAATCCCAACTTGACACGCGATCCTTCCTCCTCTTCACACGCCCCCCCTTCTCTCTCTCTCTCTCTCTCTCTCTCTTTCTTTCTAAGGAGCACGCGGAATGGATTATCCCTCTGCTTTCTATCTGTAGTCCACTGCATATTCTCTCTCTATGTGCTTTCTAAGGAGCACGGGGAGTGGTAGAGAGAGAGAACATGGATCACACATACATTTGTACAGTCATGTTGTTTAGGAGAGCGTCAGCCATGGCCTAGTTATCTTTACAGGCCCCATAGAAAACCAAATTAACCGTTCTAGGAAAAGATCTAAAGATGGCGGCTGGCCCCACGGTAAGATCAGACAGCTATCACTACCACTTTTTTATAAACCGAGTCTTCATGGGGAAATATTTCCGCTTCTTCCATACACAGCAATCCTGTTGTCAAAATTTTCTCCAACCTCTACAAACCGACCGAATGCCACCCAAACCACCCCTCCCCAACTACCTCCATTCAGAAAATACTGACGGGGAAGTGATGCACAAAGAGAGAGAGAGAGAGAGAGAGAGAGAGAGAGAGAGAGAGAAAGCTGGCTAATCAAGAAAACTTTGAAAATTTTGAAACCCTAGGTTGCCTTAGTTGTCACCAACCTATTCCACATAAACCCCAAGATTGCTTCTATGACTACTCCACTATATAGGCAGATCTTGCTCACACCTACCAAGTAGTTATTTTGGCTGTGTTTCAGAATCCTAATTTATGTGATTCTTCTACAAAGTTTTTCTTTATTGAATGGTATAGGTAATAATCAAATGGATACAAGTAATTCAGATGGCTCATGAGATCACCTAATAATTTACATGGTTACTAATGTTGCACAAAAATCTAGTTTAATTCTATGAGGTTCTCTAACAATTCTATGACTAATCTAGTTCAAATTTCTAATAATCTACAAAAGTTAGCATAACTGGGATATGAGAGGTGTTGATTAAATTTAGACAACATTAGGAATCAAGAAGGAGTTGAAGTAATCTTTTATTGATTATTAATAATTTGATAATAATTTCCTAAATTTTATTCACACAAAATTTATAATCGTTCAATCAACTTGACCTTCTCTATTATCTAAGGTAAATTTCCTTAAAATCCACTAAGAAAATGATTTATATTTAATACAAAGACTTAACCATACTAGTAATTTGATTTAATAATCTTGAGGCAACTCGAGTATTTATTCTTGAGACTTTATAGATTCAGAACTCTTTGTTAGGTAAACAAAATTGATATCCTCCTAATCTCTTTCTAGGTTTACAACTAAGTCAAATAAAAGTAGATAGTGATCTGATGTGAAATAAAAAATAATATGGGCAACAATTAACTAAAGGGAGGTGGGGTGCTAGAGGGTGTTCCTAAATTGTTCTAACAATATTGAATTGAGGTTAGTGTCAATCTTGTTAATAAATACTATAAAAAGGAACATCATCTTCTTAGATAGGTGGTTAGAGGCTCCACTTTGATGGATAAAAGGGTGAGAGATCAATAGATAAATTAGGGAGTCAAAAGAAGGTTTTGAGTGGTTATTATGGTAGAATTAGGATTAGTTATCATAGTAAGAGAGGTTATGTTAAATTTTAGGATGCATTTTGATCAAGAAATAGAGAGGGTTATGCTGATTGATCCTAATCTTGAATTATGCTCAATTTTATAAAATTATTTGAGCTCCTTTCTCTAATTCTAATCTTAGAAGATAGCCTAGATATACCCTTGTTTGGATTATGAGTTTTATAATAGGTCAACCCTATTATAATTCCACTTTCTATAAACATCATGTTTGTGTTCTCCTAAATCATTTTGTTTAGTAGTAAATACTAATTATCAAGTTTACTCACAGATTTTCACCCCAAAAATTCTCTTCAAGATTCTTGGTTATAGGAGGTCCACTACCAATCATAGTAATCAGCTCCTAGAGTGATTAACTCAATATTTAGTCACAACTTTTTTCCTCAAAAAATAAAAATATATTTTATTGTAAGAATTTTCTAGTTGTTGGCGTTTTGGATATTTGACAAAGGGGATACTGAATTTTGCTTGATTTTATCTCTTCTTAAAGTAGGGAAGGTTTGTGAATATGAAAGACAATGGCATTTAAATTAGGTCAAGAATGATCTTATTTAACTGAATATTGCTCTTAAACTCATTGTATTCTTGTTGTTTGATAAAAAATATTTAATTCACATGTAATTCTAGGCAAAAAATGTTAGAAAGGTTCTCATGATGGTAGAGAGATGAAGGATGACCATTGTGAACTACTTAGCTATTGAAAAGAGGCTGAATTTATAGATATATATTTTTTCATTGTTCTTAATGATAAATTATAAATTAGTTAATCTGAATGGTCAGATATCAATATAACATTTTCTCCCAGGTTAATATATCATCTAAGAGGAATAGAATGAGTCAACATGATTTGTCTTAAACATCTTCAACAACTAAGAACTAACATATATATCCTAAGCACATCAATTCAAATGAGTTTGTAATAATTTGCTTCAGTTAAAATAGAATTGAGATTAAAAATCAAAATAAAGTATTTATTTTGCATTCAAAATTAATTCAAATCACCTCAAAGAAATCATGGATATAAAGTAGACATACTAAAGCATTAATATTTAATTAATATTAAAAAATATTCTTAAAATCTTATGTGACTATTAACGTGACTTATCATTGTAAAGTAAATCACATAAATTTAAAATTTATAAAACTAGAAAATACTAATTTTTAAATATTTAGAAGTATTTTTAAACAAATAAATCAATTATAATTCAATAAAAATTCTAAAAATAGTAAAAATTTTCTAGGTCAATCATAGTGATGTAATATAATATATGGTAATATTTTAGAATTTTTAAAAAATAATATAAGTTTTTATAAATTTTAGACTATGAAATAAAGATAAAATATATTTAAAATTTATGAAAAAGGGAAATAAGGGTGCGGACTTCAAAATAACATCAACACTCGACGAATGTGCATGGGATGAAAATAGAATTTTATCTGATGATTCTTACATAAGTAATTATAGATGATTTAGTTAGTCAAATTAGATTTATAAAAACAAGAATAATTATATTGAATGAAGAGTAGTTTGGAAAATTTAAATCACATAAATTATCTTTAAATGAAATAAAAATTAAGTCAAAAATAGGAAAAGTAGAGTTCTAGCCTCACGATAGCAATTACTAGAATTCAACATGTTCAAGAGGGTCATCGAACAATATCTATAACTTTAACGGCTCTCCTTGGACATAGACGATTTGAGCATTTATTAGATCTTTTTTCAAAGTCTAGAAAATGATGGTGGAAGTTAAAATAATTAAAAAATAAAATAAATTTCTAATGTCATGGGAGCGATACGTCGGTGATACACCAAAATCTTGAGCATTCAAGAAGATTGTTGTGTAGTGTCTATGGCATCGAAGGCTTTTATTGGACAAAGACAATGTGGGTAATTTTCAGATCTTCTTGCGAAGTTAAAAGATCAATGAAATGAGTCATCAAATCATCTCTAATGATTGTCACTCAACAGAGTAGAAAAATGACAACTTTGCAGCTCTCTAATGATTGTCACCCGACAAAGAAGAGTTGGAGGAAGGTAAGGCGCATGTCAAGAAGCTTCATCCTCAGATTTACATAGCAAGAGGAGGCTCTTCATTACATCTACTATACTCTTAGGAGGTGGTGATTCATCTTTTGATGGATCGTCCTCTTTCCGACAACGGGTTGTTTATTGATTAATAAGAGATGATTTACTTAATAGATTCATAATCCTTTTATTGTAAATTGTTTAAAAAATTTAGTAATAATACTTCGTGAATCGTATTGATGAGATTTTCACTAATGATTAAGTGATTCTGGTGACTTAATCCTTCACTAGTGATTTATAGAAAAGCTATGATTTAATTAGATAAAAATATGTCTTTTGGTTCTAGTAAGATTCAAACCTATGCCAGTTGCCCGCCTACATGAGAGAGAGGGAATAAGTTCTCGAATACCCTTATATAATGACATCATCATGATATCTCATTATTATAAATAAGGGGTATTTTTGATATTTAAAATCATAAAATCATTTTGGAGAAGGTTTGACATGGGTTTAATCCCACATTGATTGTATGCCAAAGTTTTGGATGAATATATAGTAATATCAAATTTACAAGTAATGAATTTTTTTCTCGTGTGTATAACTACTCTTTGCCTCACAGTTGATTGGCTACTAGTGACATAAAAAGGGATGGCAAACACATGCCTCATTGGTCTATAGCCGCTCGAGTCTTTACTTGTGACTTTGCCCTAACTATGCTTTCGACCCACTTGCAAGCCCCATTGGTCAACAAGTCCATCCCTTTTTCTATCTTTTTATTTTATTTTATTTTTCTTCATTTATCTTAAAAATAAGAACATAAAATTATATAAATTCACATAAAATCATATATATAGTAAAAAAAATCACGTTAATCAATTGAAAACTACTTTTTATAATTTAACACAAATATAAGTCTATTTATCATGAGTTAAAGCTAAAACTATATTATTTATTAATTATTAACTCATGATAATAAAGATTTATCACACCCCTCGACTTAAGTCATTAATAATCCCTTAGTAATAGAATTATAAAAATAAAAATTCACAAATATCAAACATCATATTTCAATACATAAAAGAAAAATATAATTATAAATAATACACCTTTAAACACTTTGGGCTCTTATATCAAATATTTAAGAATGATATCAATCACTTAAATATTTAAGCATTCTTTGAAATAATAATCTAAACTTCAATTCTTCTATTCACATTTTTATCACTTCTTCACTCATAGATATAATTCACAAGATATTATGATTATCAATACTCATCCAAGAATAATATTAATCTTAAATTTCTTTTTTTCTATGACTTGATTTTTTAAGTTTGAACTATATTTCTTTTATTTTTCTCTATAGTGGATAAGTAACTTTTATTGTAGACAAATTTCGACAATAAAAATGATGTCTCAGACCCTCTATGTACTCTTTATTTTCAAGATTTTCATATTATCCACTTATTTTGCGTTTTTCTATAGACAATTTTCAACAATGAGAGTGATATCTCACACCCTTCTTGTATACTTTTCGTTTTCAGATTTTTCACATTACTCTTTTTTTCTTTGTTTTGAAGAAGTTATTTCTCCTCACAAGTCCTTAAGATTAAGATGTGAAAATCTCTATTAAACTCAAATGATTAATCAAATTTTCACATCAAGTAAATACTATCCATCAAGATCATGAAGTGAAAATCTGTAAACTCAAATTCATATTATATATCATGTATCTAATTGATATTACTAAATTATTCTTTTAACTCAATAATAATCTTCCAAGTATCTTTTGATATCAATCAATCTAATTGATTTAATTTTCCATACATGAAATATGATGTAAGAAATTTGTAAATAGATAACTCTAATAGTTTTACTTTCTATTTTTAGTTTTGTTTTCAGCAACAATGAATTTTTCAAAAGTAAATAAAAACTATCATCGTTATAAGTGTAATTTCGAATTTCAACAATATATGTCTAGGGGACTGAAATGTGAGAAAAAAATCTCTAAAATTTCAAATTTTGAACTATTTTTGACAATTTATAAATTATTTTCTATTGTTCTAAGTAGAAAACCAGAAAATAGATATTGTAGTTTTTTCAAATTTATTTTAGTTGTTTTTCTAAGTGAGCATGAAAACAAATGCAAACACATTCTTAATCATCTTATAGTATAATTAAGAATTAATACTTCACCCCCAACTTAAAAAAAAACATTGTGCTCAATGACACAAAAAAATCAAAATAGAATATGTAGAAAATATAATTTTCAAGTAAAGCATGCATATATGTAAAGTTGAACACTAAAAATATTGTCATAAGTGATAAAGCTCAAAAAGACATCACCTCCACCTTATTTTTAAATTTCCACTTTATCTTACACTCCTCCTACACTTTTTTCAAAAAAATACAAAAAATACAAAAAGAAATAGTACAAAATTCTATGAAAAATAGAACTTAAAAAAGACAAAATGAAATAAAAACCATGCGTTATCTCCCATGCAATGCTAAATTTAATGTCTCCAACTAGACACATTAATCTTACTCTTGAATTTCTTTTAATAATATATATATATTTCTGCAAGACATTCATGTTCTATGTGATGTTTAAGCTGCTATCTATTTACCTTAAAGTTATGATCACTTTTAGGATCTTTAATTACTACAGCCCCATGATTATATCTCTTCCACCACATGAGGCCCTTTTCAATTTGAATTTAATTTTCCTAAGAATAATTCCAACCTAGAATCATATAACCACACCTTTTGTCCAAGATTAAATTTTTTTTACTAACATATTTATCATGAAAGGTTTTAGTTTTTTTTATATACATTCTATGATTTTCATAAGTTTCATTCCTCAACTCCTCTAGTTCATATAGCTAAAAAATTCTATGCCCACCAACTGATTTTTCATCTATACATAAAATGTTTATAGTCTGTAATGTTTTATGCTCTATTTTCACAAGAAGATGATATGACTTTCCAAAAATGAGACAAAATAGGGACATCCTATGGGATTTTTATAATTTATTTTATAAATTGATAATGCATCTTGTAATTTTGTGAGTCAATCTTTCCTATCTAGTCTAATTATTTTTCTCAAAATTCTCAAAATTTCTTTATTTGCTACTTCAACTTGTCTATTTATTTGGGGATGATATATAGTGACTACTCTATAGTGTATTCCATTTTTTTTCAATAGTTCTCTGAAATGTTTATTTGAAAAATGTGTTCCTCCATCACTAATAATCACTCTAGGATATTCGAATCTTGAAAGAATATTTTCCTACACAAATTTCATCACGATTTTATAATCATTAGTTCTAGTAGGAATAGCTTCCACCCATTTAAACACATAATCAACAAAAAACAAACTATATTCATATTTTTCAACCGATGATAAGTGACTCATGAAGTCTATACTTCATACATAAAAAATTTCAACAATTAACATGTTACTCATAAAAAATTTATCTTTTCTACTCATGTTACCTATAGATTGGCATTAAATACATGTTCTACTAAATTTTATAGAATCTCTAATGATTGTAAGCCAATAAAAATCACACTAAAAATTTTTGGCAGCTATTTTTCATATAGAGAAATGTCCTCCATAATTAGATGAATGGCACATGTTAAGAATACCATGATATTCTTCTTGAGGAACACATCTCCTTAAAATTTGATTATTATTGAAATAATATAAATCTAGATCATTTCAAAAATAATTTCTAATCTTAGAAAAAGAAATTATTATTTTTGTTCTTATCTCACTATTCTGAAATTTTTTAGAAATCAAAAAATTGACAATATGTGCATACCATGGTGATGGTTGATGTTGAGTTGCGATCAATTGTTCATCTAGAAATGCATCTTGTGAAGGTGTTGCATTTATTCCTATATCATTCAATCTAGAAGGATGGTCAACAATAATATTTTTGAAACCTTTTTTATCTTTTATTTCCAAGTCAAATTTCTACATTTATAAAATCCATCTTAATAAATGTGGCTTTGTATCTTTCTTATTTAAAACATATTTTAATATTATATAATCTTAACTCCTAAAATATATAATCTAAACCTTTCTAACGAAAATACTATAGTTAACAACTCTTTTTCAGTCGTTGTATAATTTAATTGAGCATCGGATATATTTTTGCTATCATATGAAATTACTTTGAGTTCTGACTCTTTTCTTTGTTCTAGAATGACTCTCACTACATAATTTGATGCATCAAACATTATGTCAAAAGGAAGGGACCAATCAGAAGTTTGTAAAATAAGTGTCTTAATAAGTAATCTTTTTATTCCAGAAAAAAAGTTCAATAAATTTATCATCAAAATTAAAAGGCCTTAATCTATTAGAGGTTTAGAAATTTTCAAAAAGTCTTGAATAACTTACATGCCCTAAGAAAGATCTAATCTATTTTATTAAATTTGGAGGTTTCATTTTAGATAGAATGTCAATTTTTGGTCTATCTACCTCTAAACTCTTTCACTATCAATATGACTTAAGACAACTCCCTCTCTAATCATAAAATATTATTTATTTCAACTCAGAATTAAATTTTTCTCTATACATTTCTCAAGTACATGTTGTAAATGATTTAAGTATTCATAAAATAATTCACCAAAAATAGAAAAATCGATCAAAAAAACTTTCATATATTTTCCAGTCATATCATTAAAAATAGACAATATACATCTTTGAAATGTGGTTGGAGCATTACACATCACAAACGGCATTCATTTAAAATCAAAAGTACCAAATGGACAAATGAAAGTTATTTTTTCTTGATCTAAAGGATTTTTAATTTGATTATAACTAAAGTATCCATCTAGAAAAAAAAAGTTTTTTTAGCTAATTTTTCTAGAATTTGATAAGTAAATGATAAGGGAAAATGATCTTTTTTAGTAATTGAATTTAATTTTCTATAATCAATGTAAACTTTACAACAAATAGTTAATCTTATTTGTAATTCATCTCTATATTTTTTTTATAACCATGATCCCTGATTTTTTTGTAGGATTAACCTATTTACTATCTGGAATAAAATAAAAACATTAACAGCTAATCACTTTAAAATTTATTTTTTTATAATTTTCATCATATTAGGATTTAATCTTCGTTATGATTCTGTGCTAGTTTTAATCTCCTCCTCTAGATATATACTATGCATGCATACACACTCATATCAATGTCCCTAAGATCATTCATTTTTCAGTTAGTAGCTTTCTTATTTTTTCAAAGTATCTCTAATAATTCTTCTTCTTATTCATCACTCAAATTAGCTACAATAATAACAGAAAATAAATTATTTTCCTCTAAAAATATATATTTTTAACTAGAGGGGAGAGGTTTCAACTCTAAATTTAGATGATCTTCTTCTTTATTTTTTCCTAAATTTATATTCTCTATTTTCACTAATTCTTCCAGCACAATCATCAATAACATTTAGATCATCAAAATCATCTAAAAGATCTATAGTATGACAATCATATACTTAGGATTTTTTAAGATCATTTGATGCCTCCAAAATTTTAATTTCTACTCATTGATCTTCACATAAAATGAATATTAATCTTTGTTGTATGTAATAAAAGGTCTCTCTAAGATGATTGATGCATCATAAAACTGTCCATTAAAATCATTTCTAGCACTAGAAAATTAGCTAAAAATTTACACTCTTTAATTATGCTATCACATTTTCTAAAATACCATTATGATGTTTTATGAATCTATTAATAAATTATAAGATAATAGTGGAAGGTTTAAGATTAGAAATTAAATTTATCATAAATAGTTGTAGGCAATAAATTAATACTAGCACTAGTGTTAAGTAATACATTTTGAAAAATAAATCCATCTATATCACACAAGATTAAAGGGGCACTAATATCTCTCAATTTGTATGGTAATGATTTAATAATAAAATATTAGCATACATAAATAATTGTTTTACTCTAAGTGTACTTCTTAGTGTACACATTTCTTTCAAAACTCTAGTATGTTTAGGAATATGTTTAATGTTAGTGAGTAAAAGAAGACTAATTTACACATTTTGTATAATTTTCTTTATTTCTTCATTATGTTCTTTTTTTCTTTTTTTGTCTAAGCTCTACAGCTTTACAAAATAGAATGGTTGTCCTCTCTTTTAGAATTTTGTTAGTAGAATCTATAAAATCCTCTTTTACTCTTATTTGATTTTATTTTGGGCTTTTTACATTTTTCTTTCTTCTAATGTTTGGAGATAAGGATCAAGTAAAATCTTCTCACTCCTTAATGCATTCACTATCTTAATATATTCATTTTATGAGTTTTTTCTTAAATTCATGTTACTAAACTTACTTTGCTGAAATCTTATTGTTAGGTGATTCTGTAGATTTTCTATAGGTTGACTAGATAGTTGTCCCTCTTCTCTCTTATTCCTAAGAGCCTCTATAAATTATTTTTACTTCAACATCATTTGATTCATAGTTTGCTACATTATTTGACTCATTTTTACATCATTTCTATAGCATCATGTTGGGTTTAAATGGCTTATTTTTCTAAAATCTATTTTCTTATTTTGGATGAAATTTAAAATTTTAATTGATTTTAAGTGCTTCTAGATTTTGAATATTATTTGGGTCTCCCACGAAAATTATTCATTCAATTAAGATTATAAGAATTAGAAAAATACTCTCTACTTCTATTAAAATCATAGGCTACTTGCAC
Organism: Spirodela intermedia; assembly: GCA_902729315.2. NCBI lineage: Eukaryota > Viridiplantae > Streptophyta > Magnoliopsida > Alismatales > Araceae > Spirodela > Spirodela intermedia. The sequence goes on from LR746272.1 coordinate 6,957,258, forward strand.
TTGTTCTTGTATATGGTGAAATGATTGATCTAAATTATAGTATTGAAATTCAAAATAATTATTTTCACCATACATAAGATAAGTACTATTTGAAATAATTATGGTAGCACATGGATTTAAAATAAAAATAAATATTCATTTCATATAAATAATAAAAAAATCATAAAATTAGATATAAATTCATCACATTATATCTCAAATGAATATAAATATTTTTAGCTTGAATAAATTTATTTTATGTTAATTTATGTTAAAAATACTTTATTTCAAATTAAGTATTACATAGAAATAAGACAATATCAAGTGGCTACAAGTTTTATCTTATAAGAAGAGTCTTTACTAAATGAATATTAACTATGCATCCCTTATGTGAAAGGATTATAGAGAAATTTCAATGTAGAGGACAAGGTAGCCATTCTGGAGTTTGTTGAAGTGATTTGTTAAAGAACTCTATACATTATTGCATTGTGAGTGGATTTTGTCTTTATGGCAAATAGACTACTTCTCAAAAAATATCAAAATCTATTGCTCACAGAAAAGAGAGAGAATTAATGTGGATGAATTCAATTTTAAGGTGCTAATTGGTTAGCATTTAGTCCTAAATTTTTTATTTCTCATCTCAATAAAAAATAATGGAGTTTTGATTCATATATGAAATTAAACATAATTATGTTTGTTTTGAGAAGCTATAAGAACTATGGGGAGGCATGAAGGGGGCTTTTCTAGAGCACTACTAAACTTTTATTTTGCATATGTCTACACAAGTTATGCAAGTAGACACAAAAATTGGCTCATGATGGTAAAATATAAATTGCAAATTTATATTTATCATCACTCCAAGCATGTCTCTTCTTTAGAGGCTTCATCCACAAGGTTCCACAATCTCCTAGTCCATACAATGATAACAATATTGGATGGCTTGTAAACTACACACTAGAAGAACTTAAAAGGTAAAAATTTCCTAAGCAAACCTGATAATTTTAAGCAGTTCATAAGGCAAAAATTACATATTTTAGTAGGGTCAAATATATTTCTAAAGTGTGTTTTATGTATGCTATTTCTGGTCATTTTTTCTTTTTATGAACAAGTTCAAATCTACTAACAGATCCCATTGATTATGGGATATAATAAGGTATTTTTATTATTATTTAATGACTCATCCTTTGCAAGAGAAGGCACTTCTTTCATTTCAATTAAAAATTTACATACAATTGTTGAGGGTTCAAGGTACATTTTTGTTCATCTAGGCCTCCACTATGTCACCTTCTCCCCACCCACCTCTAATCCACTCTAACACAATAAAGAAAAATATGAAATAAGAAAGCTAAACCAATATCACTACTATGGTGTTAACTATGCTCTCTCTCTCTCTTGCTCTTTCTCTTAGACAGTTGGTTCTACATCAAGGCACCAAAATGTTTTAAAATAGGGCTATTTCTATGTCTATATATACCTTATGGAATTATAAGGTAATAATAAATAATAATCTCTTAGAACACAATCCCTAATGACATCAATTACTAACATTTCTAAACATTATTTAACAACAATACGATGTTCTTGCCCAATTTATATGAACATAAAACACAAGAAAATCACTTAATAGAGCAATTTATTAGGTGCTATCTCAAAGAACTAATCAATTATATGTTTATTATAAAAATGTGTTACAAAAATTAAAAGGTTTAAACATTTAATAAGAAAACATAGATATTTAATAGAAATGAATATGCTTGATTTTTAGTGATTTAATATAAATTAATAGTTTTTGAAATGATAATTAATAATCATAAAATTTAGAACCCAATTGTTGGACCAATCTTGGTCACCTTAAGTAGAAGATAAATGAGCTCATAGCTTCTACATGGGAATTTGTGAAAATTCAGATAACTCCCAAGTTTTTCATGATTTAAAGGGCTGGATGTGAAGGCCCAAACATAGAGAAAAATAAGTCACCTCCATGGACAAAAACAATCCCATTACTACCTATCTTGACCCATATTTGAACATGCTCTTTGGTATCTCTCTCTCCCTCTCTCTCTCTCCATCTTGAGATAGGAGGGAAAATGGAATATTCCAAAAATAGTAAGAGAAAGAGAGAGATATACTACCTTGTGATAAATTGGGTAGAAAGGAAAACCTTAGTCTATAGGCTAAAATTGGATTGCTATAGTAAGAGTTGCCCCCAACCCTGAAAGATGCAAGATGGGTTCTATCGCAAAAATAAAATGAAGCTCAAACTTGAATTTGATAAACTTTGCACTATACATAATTTTCAAGATATATATATATATACTATAGAGGGAGAGAGGATAATAAGTTACATCATAAATAATATAGTTTGTAAACATAATGATAGTTTATGATGTTTAGGAAAGTATTGGTCATTAGCTGGTTATCATGATATAAATAAAAAAAATGATTTTGATTCTATGAGGATCAAATCTTAAATTCCCCATTGTTAATCTGAACTTGGATCAAATTTTTATGACTACCTTTTTGTGTAGGATTAAACAATATTACAGCCAAGTATTGTCACTCCAATATGCAATAGTACATGTGTAATCTTTCAACAATATTACAAATTGACTAAATGCCTCTCAAACCACAATTATCTAATAGCATTAAAGTTGTGGTAATGGGGATAGAGAAGATAGGAGAGGAGAGGAGAGGAGAGAGAGAGAGAGAGAGAGAGAGAGAGTTGTCTTATCATACACATTGTGATATGTGACCATACAAAGAGAAATTGTAAACACTTTGTTATCACCGATCCCTCATATTATTGACCCACTCTAACCTCAACTCCACTTCTCCACATTCTACATCCTTAAGCCTCAAGATCATGTCTTGGACAACTTTCCCATTGTAGATATGGATCTTGCTCTCACCCACCAAGCAATTCCTTAAGTTGGGACTTACTATCCTTATAATGCCATTGTTCATGAGAGTCCCTAATTCTTTCCTTCCAGCTTCCACAAGTGGTTTTATGTCAATCTCTGCATTACCCATGGGGTCATCAGGGGTGAAGGTATCCTTGTCAAAAACTTCCTGAAATACTCAAAAAAAATCTATGTCATTATGAATTACTATAATAAGATGAACTTAACTAAGTGCACTTACAACTATAAATTTCAATGGACTGATATGATTCTCTAGATTTCATTATCTTGATTGAAGGGTGGTGTTATACAAAAAATCAAATAATGTAATAGTTGATTATTTCTACAATGACTTGGAATAGTATAAGACATAATGTAATAGTTTGTCTATTAGTTTACTAGATGGTCTAATGATTTACGATATTAATATCCTAGAAGTGACATAGTTCAGACAATGATCCAACAATCAATGACTCATTAACTTCAAATAGTATAGGATATAATACTGCCTTAAGTAGATTTAGTTGCTAAGAATTTTCTAGTTAGTTAAATTGTCAGTTTTAATGAATCAATTAATATATGAGATGATTTATGAAATTGTAATGATAGCTACAATGAATTTAACATATAGATAGTATCATTCAATAATTTGGAATGCTAAACCAGCACACCCAAATAGCAATTGAAACATCTCACTAGCGTTCAATGGTGTCCAAAAGAAATTTTCATGGCATGATAGAATTGTATGCAATATTATTGAATTTGTCAGCCTATGGTATAATTCCATAGTTTACAATATTAGTGTCTTGTAATCAAATGATGATTGAGATGATCATAATGAATTTAGAGGGTATGTGGGATGATCTGATATTATTTTTTTCTAGCCTCTACTCAAAAAGTACTAGAGTTGGTTTAATTGTATTATCATTCCAAAATCATCAAATTAAATGGTTTATATATGAGATGAACATAGTAGCTAATGATGGGGGCATCATGTGGCTAAATTGGTCAACACCTAATCTAATTGAAATTAAGATTGGAGACCATGTTGGCCAATCTAACTCTGCTTTTCAAACTCCTTTTGTACAATGATGAGAAGCTTAGAAGTCAATTAACCATATATTAAAAGAGATCCATGGACATTATTATGACTCACAAAGAGCACTTCAGGGACTCACCAGCTTGATATTGATACTTGGATCTTGTACGAATAAGGTCAGGTCCTCATTCCACTCTGGGTTGACATTTTTTTTCATCACTTTTGTCTTTACACGCTGTAGGAAATCATAAAAGAAAAAAGCAAGGACAAAGGAAGAACATTAACCATGAATAATTGTAAGCCTCGTACATTGTTAAAAAGAATAAATTCTTCTGTTAGTAGTAAAATTCGCTTCTCAACCTAGTAAATAAGCTGCTGATAAACAATGAAAATAAAACTCAAGCCAAGGCTTTGGGAACCAATAGTCACTAAATTTCCAATACAAACCAAAGGTTTAAAGAATATTCATGTACATATATATTATTATTATTTATTAGAATACCCCCAAATCAGGCCGGCAAAGCCAATTTGGAATCCTCACCAGTTTCTATGATGGTTCCTTTCCTCAGGGTGGTCCCACGGCCGCCTTAGGGAATACGCGCTTCGGCGTTGCAATTGGATTCGCAAGGAATCTGACCACCAGAAATCTAATTCCGCCCAACTCGGCCCATTTCCCGTGCTCACACGTTTTCAAAGTCAAATATATATTTCTCTCTCTCTCCCTCTCCCTCTCTCCCCCGCGTCCGCCCTCTCATCCGGGACGCGTTCACCGATCCAAACCTTTAGGAATCACACTACACAAACGGCCGAAGAGGAAGGAGAAAGATAGAGAATTTGGGGAAGGACCTTGTTCATCCAGCTGAGGACGGCAAAGATATATAGAGAGAGAAAGGACGGAGATGGAGAGAGTTGGGGGAAGGAACCTCAAACTGACGGTGGCAAAGATTGACAGAGAGAGAAAGACGGAGGTAGAGAGAGTTGCGGGAAAAACCGTGTTATTTCCAGCTGAGGACGGCAAAGATAAATAGATAGTGCGAGAGAGAGAGAGAGAGAAGTGGGGAAGGAACCTTGTTCCTCCAGCTGAGGGTGACGTAAGGATCGCTGCTGCGGATGTCTCTGATGGCGAGGTTCCTCCCCCTGATAACCCGCACCTTTAACGACCCTTCCCTTCTCGGCCCGTCCCTCATCGTCCAACTCCTCTTTCTCCTCTTCTTCGGCCACCGGTGTCTTGGGGCGGGGGGAGCCTCCGATATTATATCATGAACGGGCGTTGACTCCGCGTCCATTTATTTGAATGGTAAGGCCTCTCAATCTGTGGGACCTACTTCCTAGCCCCCCGCCTCACGGTCTGACCTCTCTGTTAATCGGCCTTAGATTCCGCTGACCTCGTGAAGGCACCATTATAAATTTTTGCGGGGCCCACTTCTTGTAACCTGACTTCTCGTCTCAGGCACCTTAGACTCCGCTGATCCCGGTGAAAGTACCGGTATTAATGGTCCTCGTAAAGAAGGCCCAATGAACCTCCTACGGAAGGACTGGTGGGGAGGAGGATAAAACAGGTCCAATAGCATTGGCCCGCATTAAGCCCGTTCCAGAACCCAATAACGTGAAAGAAATCACCTTTGGGCCCGAATTCAGCCCTCCTCCCTCCTTTTGGCGGAAGGAGCGAGGGAAGGAGAGAGAGGGAGGGTTTGGCCAACGCCACTCTTCCTCCTACACCCGCAACGCCCAAGCAAGTCAAGAACGGGCGATTATAGAGAGAGAGAGAGAGAGAGAGAGACGCAGTGCGTCCCCCGGCGAAACAGTAAAACAGGCCGGCAGCAATACGGAAGCAGATTGCAAAGTAGAGAGAGAGAGAGAGAGAGAGAGGAGGAGGAAGGAGATGCCTTAACCTGGGTGGCCATGGTGAGAAGGACGTAGGGGTCGCTGCTGAAGAGATCCCGCGCCGCGAGGTTGGAGCCGTGGAGGACCTTCACTCTCACCAGCCCCAGCAGCGGCGGCGCCACCGAGCTCTCCCCTCTCATCTCTTCGCCGCCGCGTTCCACTCCGAGATTCCCTGCGTCCCACCGATTTATGTACGCGCTTATGATCGAGAGGAAAGAAGAGGGGAACGGCTGCTGGTGAGCGGCAAGTCGCCCTCGCGAAAAGGATCAACGATCACCAGAAAATTGAAGACTTTCACTCTCTGGGCCCGCGATCCTTTTGAGAATGCACTGGCGGGTTAATTTCCTGAGTAGACTTCAAGTCAATTGGAATATTCTAGAATCGGTGTTCCTTTGTTGAGGTTAGTCAAACGAGTCAGACAAAGCTCACCGCCCAGACCTCAATCAGGCCGACCGTGACAAAACTCGGGCCATCTAAATTTCTCTTGAATATTTAAATTAATAAAAAAGGGTGCATATTTTAAAAACACACGCACATGAAATTGATATTTTTATATATCTTTTGTATATAAAAATATTCTATAAAAGTCATTTACGGGTAAACTTTCTCCCTCTCTCTCTCTCATCTTCTCTCTCTCCCCTCCCCCCACTTTCCATCACTCTCCTCTTTTCAGTAGAAAAGGGTTTCACAAAAACATCATGGAGAAAAATAACATAGAGGGTGGCAAATCAGTACAATTTATAGTGGAAAACATTATTTTATTTGAAAAATTTTCTAATTGACTGAAATAATTAGCAATTTACTTATCTTAATTATGAAGATATAATTAACGCTATCTATTCAGTAGCACATTTTTTCTTAAAATATTCCATCAGACCACCATGTCCTCTACCACCAATTTTTCTGAGGTATTTTCTTGGCAACACTCCTAATGACTAAATAGAATGGACAATCATATAATGGCCTAAAAAGTATTTACTCTCACTTTAGTCTATGAGCAAGATCAAAGTTGTATGACTAACCTCATTTATAAAAAGATGAACTTAACTAGATGCACTTATAGCAAACATAATATGACTCATAAATTTTTATTATCCTGATTGGGGGACGATGTCCTACAAAAAAAATATAATAATTGGTAATTGGTATTATTTCTATGAATGACTTAGAAGGGTACAAGAGAAAGTGTAATAATTTCTCATGCCAGCCCTTTGGAATTCAGATAGCATGTAAGATGATCTACTAAAAATCAATGGATTAAAATTAGTTTATTAGATGAGCTAATGATTTACAATACTAATACTCAGGAAGCAAGATACTTCATGCAACGATCTAGTAACACTTAGTGATTTGGTAACTTCAAATAGTATATGATATAATACTAGGTTGAGTGGATTTAATGGACAAACGAAATTAGGTAGTAATGTACAATGTTAGTTTTAATGAATCAAGTGATATATGAGATGATCTATTAATTTTTAATGATAGCTAGAGTGAATTTAACTAGTATATAGCATCATTCAATAATGTGGAATATTAAACCAATACACCCAAATGGCATTTGAAACATCTCAATAGTATCTCATGTTATTCAAAGGAATTTGAATGGCACAATTGACTCAGAAGCAATATTATCGAGTTTGATAGTCAATGATATAAATCCCATAATTGAGTATCATTTGATCAAATGATAAATGAGATTATAATAATGAATTTAAGGTGTGTGGGGGATGATCTAATAAGATATTTTTCTACTCTCTAATTAAATGTTAATAGAGTTGGTTTAATTGTGTTATCATTTTAACATCAAATTAAATGGTCTATATATGAGATGAACGTAGCAGTTAATGATGGGCACTATGTAGCTAATTTGATGAATGTCTAATACAAATTCAAATTGGGATTAAGACCATGTTGGCTGATCCAAGCCCACTTTCCAAAGTCTCTTTCTACAATGATGAAAAGTTTAAAAGTCAATTAACCATGTATTAAAAGACCTCCCATGGACACCATTATAACTCACAAAGAGCACTTCAGGGACTCACCAGCTTGATATTGATACTTGGATCTTGTACGAATAAGGTCAGGTCCTCATTCCACTCTGGGTTGACATTTTTTTCATCACTTTTGTCTTTACACGCTATGGGAAATCATAAAAGAAAAAAAAGCAAGGACAAAGGAAGAACATTAGCCATGAATAATTGTAAACTTGATACCCTGTCGAAGAGAAAATTTCTTTTGTTAGCAGTAAGTTTACTTCTCAACGATAAATAAGCTAGTTATAAAGAATGAAAAAAAATCACAAGTCAAGGCATTGGGAACCAATGATCAATAACTTTTCAATATCAAGCAAAGTTTTCAAGAGTACTCATGTACATATACTATTATTATTTATTAGAATATGCCCAAATCAGGTTGCCAAAGCCCAATTAGTATCCTCACCAGTTTCTAATGAGGTTGACTTTCCCTAAGCTCATTTAGTATCTTTACCAGTTTCTATTGGTGTCGCAGTTGGATTCCCAAGGAATCTGACAAGAAGATATCCAATTCTGCCGAACTCGGGCCATTTCCCTTGCTCACACGGTTTCTATGTCCAAGAAAGACTGGTCCAACATCTCTCTCTCTCCCCCCCACTCATCCGGGACGCGTTCGCCGATCCCGAGCCTTCAGGAAGCAGACTACACAGACGGGGGAGTGGGTGTGTGGAATGGACAGGATCGGCCATTGAATCGGAGGAATCGAACAGGATCGACCAGAAATCAGATGGAGACCGCCGATCCGCCCTTGAACCCTCAACACCTCCCTCCGTCTCCTCTTCTTCCTCCCGGCCACCCCTCCCTCCCGGGCCTCAGGAAGAGCCGCAGGCAGCGGCAGCAGTGGACGGTAAAGAGAGAGAAAGACGGATGTAGAGAATTGGGGGAAGAACCTTGTTCTTCTAGCCGAGGACAGACAGACAGGGGGGGACAGAAAGAAGTGGGGAAGGACTTTGTTCCTCCATCTGAGGACGACGTAGGGATCGCTGCTGCGGAAGTCTCTGATGGCGAGGTTCCTTCCCCTGATAACCCGCACCTTTAACGACTCTTCCCTCGTCCGCCCGTCCCTCATCCTCCTCTTCCGCCGCTGGTGTCCAAGGGCGTTGACACCCGTCCTTTTATCTGAACGTAAAGCCTCTCGGCATGATCTGTGCAAAGTCAAGGAACTGGGTCCCACAGTATTGAAAAATCTGTAACCCACTTCAGTCGCCGCCTCCATTCCGATGATCCCGGTAAAGTTTACATTGGAAAATTATGGGGTCCACTTCCTCCTGACTCTTCCTCTCAAGCGCTTGGATTCCGCTGATCTCGGTGCAGTAACCGGGATAACGGACATTGCAAAGAAGGCCCAATGAGCTTCCTACGAAGGATTCGAAGGGGATGGGGAGAAAACAAAACAGGCCCAATAGAATCGGCCCTCATTGTGCTCGTTTCGGAGCCCAATGGGGTGGTCTTCTATTCGAACCACCGGCAGCCCAATGGTGTGGCCAGAAAAATCAACGACCAGAAAAAGATAGCGGTGCTTGTTTCGGACCACCAGAATAGATTTTCCGAACCCGCGATCCTTCTGAGAATGGACCGCTGGGTCAATTATCGAGTGAACTTCCTAGTAAATTAGAAGAATCTAAAATCATTGTAGCTTCTTGAGAGTAGTCAAACGAGTCAGACAACTCACCACCCCGACCTCGATCTGGCCAGCCTAGACAGACTGGGGACATCTTTTTTTAGTTTGGATAATTAAAAACAAGATGATATTTTTTAAATACACACACAGACGATAGTCGATGTTTATATTCATATTATATGTATATATATTCAATTAAAGTCATTGACAAGTAAACCATCTCCCTCCCCTCCACTTTTGCCTTTTAAGTAGTAACAGGTTTTGTGAAAAGCATGCAGGAAAATATCTCTTGTATCATTAAAATGAATAAAAATACTAATGCATAGTTTTTAAAATCACACACGAAAGTTGATGTCTATATATAAAAATATTAATGCTTATTATAAATATAAATATTCAATAAAAGTCATTGATAAAGTAAAGTTATCTCTGTCTCTCTCTCCTTCTCTCTTTCCCATTGCCCCCACTTCTCCTCGCTCATCTTTTAGGCAGGAATGAGTTTTGTGGAAAACATCATACGGAGATATAATATAGATGGAGGCAAAGGTCACTCAAACCTTTTCTAGAAAAAAATAATCAGAAATTTGTGAACTAAGTGGAATGATTAGCAATTTAATTATCTAAATTAAAAGGAATTAGTTCCATGATGCATCGTCTCTTAAAATATTTTGTTGGACCACCATGCCCTCTACCACTAATTTATTTTTATAAGATTTTTTTTTTTGGTAACACTCCATATGAGTAAATGGAATGGACAGTTCTATATGGGCCTGAAGCAAATTTCTCTCTTACTTTAGTCTATGAGCAGGATCAAACTTGTATGACAACCTTTTTTTGAAGAAAAAAACACTTGATGGTCAAATATCATCACTGTTATATACATGAATATGTGTCTAATCTTTCAACAATACACAAATTGAACAAATGCCTTCCAAACCCCAATTACAAAATTGCATTAAAGCAATGGTAATGGGGATTGAAAGAGGAGAGAGACAGAACCAAAGTTGCCTAATCATGCACAATCTAATATGAAACCGTACAAACATATTTTCAAAACCCTTAGTGACCTTAGTTATCACCAATTCCTTCTAGCATTGACCCACTCCAACCTCAACTCCACTTCTCCACATTCTACATCCTTAAGTCTTAAGATCATGTCTTGGACCACTTTTCCATTGTAGATGTAGATCTTGCTCTCATCCACCAGGCAATTGATTGAGTTAGGACTCACTATCCTTATGATGTCATTGTCCAAAGTCCCTAAATCTGCTCTTCCAGCTTCCACAAGTGGTTGTATGTCGATCACTGCATTACCCATAGGGTCATCAGGGGTGAAGGTATCCTTATCAAAGACTTCCTAAATGACCCAAAAAAAATTGAATGTATAAGTCGTTATGAATTGTTATAAAAAGATGAAAATAATAGGTGTACTTACAGCTAACCTAGTATGATTCATGAACTTTTATCATCTTGACTGATGGGTGTTGTACAAAAAAGATATATAATACTTGGTATTATTTATATGAATGACTTAGAATGGTACATGAGATAAGGTAATAGTTTGTCATGCTAGCCGTTTGGAATTCAAATTGATCTACTAAAAATCAATGAATTCAAATAAGTTTATTGGATGATCTAATGATTTAAAATATTAATACTCAAGAAGTGAGGTACTTCATGTAGGGATCTAGCAACCAATGAATTAACTTCAAATAATTTATGATCTGATACTGGCTTTAGTGGATTCAATGGGCATAAGAAATTAGGTAGTGCTGTATAGTGTCAATTTAAGCAAGTCAAGTAATATATGAGAAGATGTCTAAATTTTTACTAAGAGGTATAGTAAATTTAACTCATATATAGTATCATTCCATGATTTTCAATGTTAAACCAACACATCCAAATGGCATTTGAAACATCCCATGAACATCTAATGTCCTTCAGTCCAATAATGAATGAAATGATCATAATGAATTTAAAAGGTGTGTATGAAGATCTAATAATCGGTTTTTCTAGGCTCCAATAAAATGGTAATAGAGTTGGTTTAATTGTATTATCATCCTAACATCATCAAATTAAATGGACTATATATGAGATGAACATAGCAACTGATGATGCACATCATGTGGCTAAATTGGCCAACGCCTAATATAATTCAAATTGGGATCAGAGAACATGCTGGCCAATCCAAGTTTTTTTCAAACTCTCTTTTTATGATGATAAAAAGTTTAAAAGTCAATTAACCGCGTCTAATAAAACAATCATGAGAACCCATGGACACCTATAATTCATAAAGAGCAGCTAAGGGGACTCACCAGCTTGATACTTATGTTTGGATCTTGAATGTATAAGGTCAACTCCTCATTCCACTCAGGGTTGACATTGTTTTTTATCACTCTTGTCTTTACTCGCTGTGGGTAATCAGAAAAAAAAGGGACAAAAGAAGAACATTAGCCATGAACAATTGTAAGGTTCATACCTTGTTGAGAAGAAAGTTTCTTTTGTTAGTAATCAATTTACCTCTTAACTTGGTAAGTAAGCTATTCAGAAAAACTGAGAAAAATCTCAAGTCAAGGCATTGGCAACCAATAGTCACTGACTTTTCAACACCGACCAGAGGTTTCAAGAATATTCATGTAAATATATACTATTATTCTTTTATTAGAATATACACAAATCAGGCTGGTAAAGCCTATTGAGGGTTGGTTCTATGAAGGTTGACCTTTCCTGGGGCAGTCCCACTTTGGTGTCGTAGTTGGATTCCCAAGGAATCTGACAACCCGAATCCAGTTCTGCCCAATTCGGCCTATTTCCCTTGCTCGCACGACTTCAAAGTCAAAGAAAAACTGATCCAACATCTTTTTCTCTCTCCCTCCGTTCCTCTCATCCGGGACGCATTCGCCGATGCTGAGCACTTAGGAAGCAGACTACACGGACAGAATTCACGGAGGCTCTAGGAAAAAGGGGGGCGGGGGATGGAATTGGACACTGCAGAACGCAAATCGGATGGACACCGCCGATCCGCCCTTCAACCCTCACCAGCCCTCTCCTCTTCTTCCTCCCGCCCACCCTTCCCTCCCGGGGCTCAGGAAGAGCTGCTGGCAGCAGCAGCAGCGGACGGTAAAGAGAGAGAAAGACGGATGTTGAGAATTGGGGGAAGAACCTTGTTCTTCTAGCCGAGGGCGGCAAAGATAGAGAGAGAGAGAGAGAGAGAGAGAGAGAGAGAGAGAGAGAGAGAGAGAGACAGACAGACAGACAGACAGACAGGGATAGAGAGAAGTGGGGAAGGACCTTGTTCCTCCATCTGAGGACGACGTAGGGATCGCTGCTGCGGAAGTCTCTGATGGCGAGGTTCATTCCCCTGACAACCCGCACCTTTAACGACCCTTCCCTCGTCTGCCCGTCCCTCATCGTCCTCCTTTTCTTTCTTCTCCTCTTCCGCCGCCGGTGTCTCAGGGCGGAGGAGCTTTCGAGATATGTCATGAACGGGCGTTGACACCGTCTTGTTATCTGAATGGGAAAGCCTCTCGGCACGAACCGTCGAAAGTCGAGGAACTGGGTCCTACAGTACTGAAAAATGCGTGACCGACTTCCTGTTACTAGTTAATTTTCCTAAACTTCCGCCCCCGCCACCATTCCGATGATCCGGGTAAAGTTGACATCAAGCAGCTTAGCTTCCACTGATCAAGTGAAGTCACCGGCATAAATGGGCCTTGCAAAGAAGGCCCAGTGAGCCTCCAACGAAGGGATTGGAATTGGGGGAGAAAACAAAACAGGCCCAATAGCATCGGCCAGTATTGTACTCATTTCGGAGCCCAATAATTGTAAAGAGATCACTTTTGGGCCCAATTTCAGCCCTTCTGCTGCCTTACCCCACTCCCCCCCTCCCCCTGGTCACATCCACTGGAGGGAGCAAGGGAAGGAGAGAGAGAGAGAGAGAGAGAGAGAGAGGAGAATGAAACTCCCTGTCAGCTCTCCATGGCAGTTCTCTGCTACAGCGAGAGAGAGAGAGAGAGAGAGTGTTTGGTGGAAGAAAGAGAGATGGGAAAGGAACTCTCATCCTTCAAGATCCCAGCGGTCTCGTCCGCAACGACTGTTAAGAAGACAAACGCATCTCCAACAAATTAGACGGCCAGCGAGAGAGAGAGAGACGCAGTGGCCTCCTCCTGCTCCTCCTCCGGCGAAACAGCGAAGCAGACCGACGGCAATACCGAAACAGATAGCGATAAGAAAGAGAGGAAGGAGGAGATCGGTGAACCTCGCTGGTCATGGTGAGGAGGACGTAGGGATCGCTACTGAAGAGATCGCGCGTCGCGAGGTTGAAGCCGCGGAGGATTTTCACTCTCACCAGCCTCAGCAGCGGCGGCGCCGCCATGCTCTCCACCTTAGTCCTCCATCCCATCGCCACCGCGTTCCTCCCCGAGATCCCCGCACCCAACCGATTTTTCTGTACGCGCTTTTGTTCGAGGGGAAAGAAGAGGAGAACGGCTTCCGAGAGGGGCTCGTCGCCCTCGCGAAGAGGATCAACGACCACCAGAAAAATTGAAGAGAATACATTCTAGAGTTTCAGGAGCCGCGATCTTCTTGAGAATGGACCACTGGGTTAATTGACCGAGCGGACTTCCAAGTAAATCAGAAGATTCTAGAATCAGTGTACCATCTTCAGACTAGTCAAACAAGTCAGACGAAGCTCACCGGCCGTCTTATTTTTATTATTGTCTAAACTAATAGAAAGTATTAATGAATATTTTTTAAAAATACACGCAAAGAGGAAAGTTGATGTTTCTATACATATTATATATATATATATATGAATATTCAATTGACAACTGAATTCTCTCTCTCTCTCTCTCTCTCTCTCTCTCTCTCTCTCTCTCTCTCTCCCCCTCCCTCCTTCCCCCCACTTTGCTCTTTGAAGGTAACGGGTTTCGTGGAGAAACACACACGAAAATCTCTCATGTATTATTAAAATTAATAAAAATACTAATTCATATTTTTAAGAAACACATGAAAGCTGATGTCTATACATATATTTTATAAAAAAAGTATTCAATAAAAGTCATTGACAAGTAAAGTCGTCTCCCTCTCTCCCTCTCTCTCTCTCTCCTTCTCCCACTTCTCCTCACTCCAATTTTAAGTAGGAATGGGTTTCGTGGAAAACATCATAGAGAAAAATAATATAGAGGGTGGCGAAACCATTCACTCTTTTTCAGATTTATTTTTTTTTTGCAAAATTCGGGGACTGAGTAGAATAATTACCAATTGAATTATCTTAATTACAAAGAATTGGTTCGATTATGCATTTTCCCTTTAAAATATTCCATCAGACCGCCATCTCCTCTCCCACCAATTTATTTTTATAAGAAAATAATTTTTTTGGTAACACTCCTAATGAGTAGATGGAATAAAAAAATTTGTATGGGCCTGAGAAAAAATTTATCTTACTTGAGTAGTCAATGAGCAGGATCAAACTCATATGACAAACTTTTTTTAAAATAAAAACACTTTATGGCTAAATATCATCATTGATATATGCAACAATAGGTGTCTAATCTTTCAACAATATAAAGATTGAACAAATGCCTCCAAAACCCCAATTACATAATGGAATTAAAGTAGTGGTAATAGGGATAGAGAGGCAAGGAGAGAGAGAGATAGAACTAGAGTTGCCTAATCATACAATCTAATATGAGACCATATAAACATATTTTCAAAACCCTCAATGACCTTAGTCATCACCAATTTCTTCTAGCATTGACCCAATTACATAATGGAATTAAAGTAGTGGTAATGGGGATAGAGAGGCAAGGAAAGAGAGAGAGAGATAGAACTAGTGTTGCCTAATCATACACAATCTAATATGAGACCATACAAACATATTTTCAGAACCCTCAGTGACCTTAGTCATCACTAATTTCTTCTAGCATTGACCCACTCCAACCTCAACTCTACTTCTCCACATTCTACATCCCTAAGTCTTAAGATCATGTCTTGGACCACTTTCTCATTGTAGATATAGATCTTGCTTTCACCCACCAAGCAATTGGTTGAGTCAGGACTCACAATTCTTATGATGTCATTGTCCAAGAGAGTTCCTAAATCTGCTCTTCCAGCTTCCACAAGTGGTTGTATGTCAATCTCTACATTACCCATGGGGTCATCAGGGGTGAAGGTATCCTTGTCAAAAACTTCCTGAATTACCCAGAAAAAATAAATGTATAAGTCATTATGAATTATTATAATAGGATGAACTTCATTAGGTACACTTACAGCCATACATTCTAATGGACAACGCATGATTCATTTTTATCATCTTGTTTGAGAGATGATGCCGCACAAAAGAAATATAATCGTTGGTATTATTTCTATGAATGACTTAGAATGATATATGAGATAGTGTAATATTTTGTCATGCTAGTCCTTTTGAATTCAGATAGTGCATAAGACGATCTACTAAAATCAGTTTATTAGATGATCTAATGATTTACAATATTAGTACTCCAGAAGTGAGATACTTCATGCAATGATCACTAACTTGAATGATCATCAACGAACGACTCATTAACTTCAAATTGTATTTGGAACAATATTGGCTTTAGCAGATTAAATGGGCATAAGAAATTAAGTAGTGGTGCATAGTGTCAATTTCAGTGAATCAATTGATATATGAGATGATATATGAAATTGTAATGGTCGCTACAGTTAATTTACAGGTATATAGTATCATTCAATAATTTGGAATGTTAAACCAGCACACCAAATGGCATTTGAAACATCTCACGATCATCTAATGTTTTCCAAAAGGAATATGAATGAAATCATATGCAATATTATCAACTTTGGAGGTCTATGATATAATCCCATATTTTATGATATTAATGTTCTTTAATTCAATGATGAATGAAATGATCATAATGACTTTAAGGGTGTGTGGGATGATCTAATAATATATGTTTCTAGCCTCTACTCAAAAAGTACTAGAGTTGGTTTAATTGTATTATCATTCCTACATCATCAAATTAAATGGTCTCCATATGAGATGAACATAGTGGCTAAATTAGTCAACGGCTAAGATAATTCAAATTAGGATTGGAGAACATGTTGGCCAATTCAAGCCCAATTTCCAACTACCTTTCTATCATGTACTAGGAGTCAATTAACGATGTATTGATAAACATCCATGAGCACCCATGGGCACTGTTATCATTAACAAAGAGCACTTCTGGGGACTCACCAGCTTGATATTGATGCTTGGATCGTGTACACATAAGGTCAAGTCCTCATTCCACTCCGGGTTGACATTCTTTTTTATCACTTTTGTCTTTACTCGCTGCGGAAAATCATTAGAAATCAAGGACAAAGGAAGAACATTAGCAATGAATAATTGTAAGCTCCATACCCTGTCTAAAAGAAATTTTCTTCTGTTAGCAATGCGGTTACCGCTCAACTTGGTAAATAAGCTGATGATAAAGAATGAAAAAGCTCAAGTCAAGACGATGGCAACCAGTAGTCACTAACTTTTCAATACCAACGTAAGGTTTCAATGTATCTTTACTAACTGTTATTTATTAGGATACCCCCAAACCAGGTTGGCAAAACCCATTTGGGGCAGTTTCTATGAAGGTTGACTTTCCCTAGGGGAGTCCTATGGCCGCCCGAGGAAATACCCGCTTTGGTGTCGCAATTGGTTTCCTAAGGAATGTGACAACTGACAACCGGAAATCCAATTCTGCCCAGTTCGGCCTAGTTCCCTTGCTCACACGATTTCAAAGACAAAGAAAAACCGGTCCAACCTCTCTCTCTCTCGCCCTCCCTCCCTCTCATCCGGGTTCATCCGGGAACGCGTTCACAGATCCCGAGCCCTTAGGAAGCAGACTACACAGATGGAGATTCACCGGGGGGAGGGGGAGAGGGGGGGAGGACTGAATCGGACAGGATCGACCCGAAATCGGATGCAGACCGCCGATCCGCCCTCGAACCCTGCCACCTCCCTCCTTCTCGTCTTCTTCCTCCTGCCCACCCTTCCCTCCCGGAGCTGAGGAAGAGCGGCAGGCTGCAGCAGCAGCGGGCGGTAAAGAGAGAGGCCTCGCCGAGGATAGCACACAGCGCGAGCGAGAGAGAGAGTGAGAGAGAGAGAATTGGGGGAAGAACCTTGTTCCTCCAGCTGACGACGACGTAGGGATCGCTGCTGCGGAGGTCTCGGATGGAGAGGTTCCTTCCCCTGATCACCAGTACTTTCAACAGCCCTTCCCTTGTTCTCCCGTCCCTCATCGTCCACCTCTTTCTCCTCTTCGGCCGCCGGTGTCTTGGGGCGGCGGAGCTTCTGAGATTATATCATGAACGGGTGTTGATTCTACGTACTTTTACTTGGATGGGAACGCCTCTGCGGCATGATCAGTCCAAAGTCAAAGAACCGGGTCCCGCGGTATTGAAAAATCTATGGGACTCACGTCCTGGCCGCAGCCTCATAGATTCCGCTGTAATCCCAGTAAAGTTACCATTACAAATTTGTGGGACCTGATTCCTCCCAAGCAGCTTACGATCAGCGCGGTGAAGTGGCGGAGGAATGGGCTCGGTAAAGAAGGCCCAATGAGCCTCCTACGAAGGGAATGGGGGGGGGGGAGGGGAACAAAACAGCCCAATAGCATCGGCCCGCATTGTACTCATTTCCAAGCCCAATAATGGTAAAGAGATGACTTTCAATAGCATCGGTCCAATTTCAATCCTTCTCCTCCCTTCGTATCGCCACCCTTCCCTCCTCTGGTGGTAGCATCCGGTGGTGGGAAGCTAGCGAGCGAGCGAGAGAGAGAGAGAGAGAGGGGCGCAGTGGACGGCAATACCGAAGCAGATCGCGAGCAGGAGAGAGAGACAAGGAGGACGGAGGAGATGGCTGAACCTGGCTGGCCATGGTGAGGAGGACGTAGGGATCGCTGCTGAAGAGATCGCGCACAGCGAGGTTATAGCCGCAGAGGACCTTCACTCTCGCCAGCCCCAGCAGCGGCTCCGCCGGGGCTCTCCCCTGTTGTCTCATCGCCCGCCTCGTTCCTCTCCGAGATCCCCGCTTCCAAGCGACATATATAGAGGCGCTTTGAAGTCAGAAATTGAGTCCTTGGGCCTGCGATCCTTCTCGGAATGCACCGGCGGGTCAATTGACGACTGGACTCCGTGACAACAGAGCATTCTAGAATGAATGTACCGTCTTGAGCTTAGTCAAACAAGCCCAAAAACGGTCGCCGCCCCGACCTCCACCAGACCAGCCTATGCAAAACTCCAGTTATCTAAATTTCTCTCGAATTTGCAAATTAATTAAAATACCAATGCATCTTTTTAAGTACACACACACACACACACGAAATTCTATATATATATATATATATTCATTTAATGTCATTGACAAGTAAACTGTCTGTGTCCCTCATAAAACACATATGAAAGTTGATGTATATATATATTATATAAAAAATATTCAATAAAAGTCATTGACAAGTAAAGTTGTCTCCCCCCCACCCCGCCCTCTCTCTCTCTCTCTCTCTCTCTCTCTCTCTCTCATCTTCTCTCTCCCCTTCCCCCTACCTCCCTCCTCTTTTAAGTAGGAAAATATCATAGAGAAAAACAATAAAAGAGGCAACAAAGCACTCAAAAAGTTTCTGGAAAATGCTACTTTTCTCAAGCAATTTTCTGAATTGAGTATCCAAGAGGAGGCTACGTACCTCGCCAAGGGGGAGCTGATTGTAGGCCAGCTGCTTGCTCTCCCACTTCCACCAGATGGGCCCAAGCAGGGTGGTCCGTCTCTTCCTCTTGGTATTCTCTAGGTTAGCACCAAGTGAGATTTAGTCAACAAAATGCCTATATTACCTGAATAAATAATTAAAAAGAACAAACCCAACGACAAAGATCAACTCCATGTAGTGGTTTTATTCATACATCCATATTCTATACATGTCTATAAAATATGTATGACTATAATGATTAATTCCCATCTTTAGAAACATCTCACATAATATATGTCAGCCTCTCCTAAAAAGGAAAGGAAGTTCAATGGAACCTCATTGAAATAGATGCTAAAAATCTATCTCTTCTCTCTCTCTCTCTCTCTCTAGCTCTCCTCTCATTTTGGCTTTAACATAGGTAGCATCTTACCATACCAGCTTTGAAATGAACAAGATCTCTACAACATCTAAGATTCCTTTGTTAAATTTGAAAGATCTAGTGTTAAGATAGATGGAGAATGATTAAACATAATGAGAATAGATTAGAGCCATATTTGAATCCATAAAGTCATAAGTACAAGAATGACCTTTTGGATCAGCACAAGGAAGTCATGTATGATTTACTATACAACGATTAAGTCACATCAAAGAGCTTTGACAATCAACCATGAGAATCAAAATACCTCTCTTCAAAGGGTCAAATCCGAAAGATCAGATTTTCTATGTTGAGCTCTTCTTCTTCACTTATCAAATTGGTCATGTGAAAAGATTTCCCATTGCCATCTTGAGTCTTGCATGAATGACTCTAGCTTGATATAAATGGACTAAGGTCTAAGCACCTTTTTGCAATTTGGAGGACCTTCAACATGAAATTTTAGAAAAATTTTGCTCCAACCCAACAAAAAGTATGGGTTAAAAATCCTTAGATATTAAAAACGTCTTGAACTATCATTGAAAACCATGAAGAGTTTGACAACATGATTGTTTTCCATAGAGGTTTTCCCAAGTAAATATTAGAAAACACTTTTTTAAAGCATCTCTAACAAGACATCTAAGTTGAAGTCAATATGTTTGAACCTATTGGTTTGGACACAATTATGTGCATTACACATAAGATAGAGAGAAAACTTATTATTTATCAAGGTAACAACAAATATACTCTAGTAAGGCACACTACATCTTTTGGCCTAAATTTACATGACTATCTCATAAGGTTTTGTGTGGATTAGTACATAGTTAATCATGCTATGATACTTGATTAATTAAAAATTTTAATCGTGGATGAGCTCTTAGACAAATTTTATGACAACTATATTTTCAAAGTTGAACCTCTATTGTAGGTATCATTAGATACAAGTTTGCTATGAAGACATCTTCAAAGTATCATTCTATACACATTAAGAATATTATAAGTTCTTTGTAATCTCATTGAGTGTTTCAAATACATTAACAACCTTTCAAGCATTATGAGTTACATCTTCAATAAGTTTTTGAAAAAATTATTGTTGATATTCTTTAGTGATATTCTCATGTATAATTCAAATTTTGCATGACATTAGAAACAATTAGAACAAGTGTGTGGTATCATTTGTTAAAATAATTTATGTATCAACCTAAAAAAGTATTTATTTACATAATCAAAGATGACATATCTAGGTTATGTAATCTCAACACAAGGAGTGAGGATTGACCAAGAGAAGGTGGAAATAATTTTCTATTGACTATCACCAACAAACTTCTACAAACTCTATAGGTTATTGGGCTTGACTAAGTATTATCAGCATTTTATAGGTGGTTTGGAATGTTTGCATTAACGTTTTACATCATAATTGCATTTGGAATCCTTTGGCTAGAACTTAGATGTGGGTTTTCTGGTGATTAAAAGAATCTCTCACAACTACCTAATTTTGGCCCTCTTAGACTTTTCACAAAATTTTGAGCACGAAGTAAATACATACAGCCATAGAGTGAGAGTTGTTCTCTTATAGAAGAAGAGATTCTTGTATTTTCCAACTAGACAATCTACCTTGGGAGGAATTAGAATAATTTACCAAATATAATTGACGTCAATCATTATTTCAACTCTCAAATAGAAGCATTATCTTATAGGTAAGAGATTTATTAGCTTCATGGATCAATAGAACTTGAAATTTATCTTCAAGTAACAGCATGTCTTACCAAATTATTAAAAGTGGGTATCAAAGATACAAAATAGGCTATAAGAATAAATTGACTTTGATATTCAATACAAAATAAGCTCCAAAAATAAAGTGACTAATGCTTTGTTCCAACAATCAGAGTCAGATCACTCACTTCTCTTGACTTACATCAGTTAAAACTAAACATTGACTTAATCATCCAAGAATATCAAAAAGATCAACAAATTATAGTCATCATCGAAGACCTACAATATTTGGAAAAAAACATCTAAAATATTCTTCTCACCATGGCTAGTTATATCACCAAGATTACCTCATCCTCTCTCAATAGTTGGTATTTATACCTCCTATACTCAAAGAATTTCATGATTCAACTATTGAGGGATATTTAAGTTTTCTATAGACCTACAAATGGCTTGGACAAAATGTTAGTTGAGCTAGAATGAAGAGTAATGTTCACAAATATGTTGAAGTGTGTGCAATATGTCATTAGAACAAATCAAAATCACTCTCTTGTACAGATCAACTCAACAAATGCTATCTTAGTTGTAGTAGACCAACTCAACAAATGCATCTATTTTTACATCCTTCAACATCTATTTATTGTCAAAGTGTCAAAGTCATGTACCTTCATGAGATTTCAACTTCTAGTCTAACAAATAGAGATCATATCTTCATGAATATCTTATAGTATGAACTACTTTAATTCCAAAGAACTCATCATTGGCACTTTAGTATAAATCACCTATAGATTGACAAGCAAATAGAAGTTGTGAATCAAGGGGTTGAAACATGTCTCCACTATTTCACTAGTTAATTCATGTCAATGAATTCATTAGCTTGCTTAGGCAAAATATTAGTATAACACAAATTTTCACTCATTCGTTGGAACCACTCCCTTCCATAGTATCTTTGAATGAACCCCTCCAACCCTCCTTCATTATGATGTCCCATGTGCACACTCAAACAAAATAGACTAACTTCTCCAAGACTTTGATGCCACCTTGGATCAACTCAAAGGTCATCTATTAAAGGCACAAACAAAAATGAAAGAATCTGTAGACCAATGTTGAAGAGACTTCATTTGCAATATGTGGTGCTGTGTTTACCTCAAGTTAAGATTGTATCAACTAAAGTCTCTTACTTAAAGGCCATATGAGAAGCTTGGCCCATTATTTTTTGAGCCATTTGAAATCTTAAAACAGATCAATCAAGTTGTAGGATTGCTCTTCTGCCATCTGTTAGCCTTCACTCATTTTTTCATGTATCTCAACTCTTGTGAGATAACAGACCTTCCACTACTCAAAAACTATTACACATCGACATAGATCTGACTTGGTGCATTGAACTAGAGGACATTATCAACGTTTGGAAAAGCTCTAGTGTCATTAAAGTATTAATTAAATGAAAAGGCTTGCCTGTCTCTAAAAATATTCGGGGAGTTTATATACAGCATCAAACAACTTCCCTCCTTTCACCTTAAGGACAGTGAAATTCTGAGTGGAGAGTATTGATGAGTTACTCTTACCCTTTGATGTGCAATATGAAAGGTGTACTTAACGTGGAGTGGTCAGACCTTGAGTCATTGTCACTTAGCAACCATCAAACAAATGAAAGGAAGCATTAGTTCAAGGAAGGGAGCATTAATTGAAGAAAGTGTATAATGGAAAAAGTTAAAGAAAGGAAGAGAAGATGCCCATTTTCTCAGTACAAAGAAGTGACTCTCGAATGGGTGAGGCAGGTTGTATTATGGACTGATTCATGAATCAAATAAGAGATTGACTGTCTCTAATAAGTCAGTATGCAATGGGTCTAGGGATATGTGTCCTTTCTATTCTCTCTTTCTTTTCCTTCCCTTCTCTATCCACCTCATGTTTTCTCTTTGTCACTGATAGCAGTTTCCCTATTCTCCACCTTTGCTATCATCTTTCTTTTACACCTTCAAGGCATGGGTCCCATCAGAGGGCCCAAATAGAGGTGTTCTGACCCGACATTGTCAGCTGCATGGAGGTCGTCAAAGGCCTCACTGGCATCGTCGACTAGCTCAGCTTTGACAGCATGCTCCAGCCTGCCCAGCAAGGCCTTCAAGTCACTGGACAGCCAAAAGCAGGGCGATTCTGTGTTGCCTAGCATCATCATGGTAATAGAGATAGTCGGATTTGTATGTCATCTTTCATTGAAATTATATCTATCAAATAAGATGCCAAATGACGTGCCCTGCATCATCGTGGACTCAAAGAATGAAGTATATGCATCCAACCAAAGTATATATATCCATAATTCTATTGGAAACTAATAGCTCTGGTTTATAAGATGCCCATAAAATCTAGTAAAGAAAAACATAGGAACGAAAATATAGGAAAGAGTGGAAGGAAATGATATAAAGCTTGATGATTCAGATGTGCTGCTGTACAATTGATTTGATTTACTGGCCACCAGATGGGAGAAGCAATTGTGTTTTGTATTCTCCTCTTACATAGTAAAACAAAGCACTCTATGCAATCAGGACATGACTATCATATCATGATCACAAATATTTCTCTCTTTTTCAGGACAAATATTCAAGATGCTAGGTTTCTTCTTCTATTTAAAGCCGTAATCTATGAACTTTATCTGTCAGACTTTGCGCTCAACTATTTCATCAAAGGTCTATTTTGATCATAAATACTAGGCTACATAATAGTAAACACCAAACAAAATGATAGTTTCTTGTGGGCTATTGCTCATCATCTTCTGGGTCGACATCAATCTCCTCTTTCCCTTTCTGCAAAACCTTATTCAACATAAACTGCAGACTATCGCCTTCTTCAAGAGCCCACTGTCTTCTCAATTCATCAATAGCTTTAGAAGCAGCAGCTGCAACAGCTGGATTGCGGTCTTCTGCCAACCTCTGGAGAAAGAAAAATAGCAAGGGTTATGGCATATTTCTTCTGAAGAGATCAAAAAGATATTTTTACTAATCTGACCTTTAATGCACCCATGCCAGCATTCCCAAGGGTCCACATGGAGGGGGCAGTTGCTAGGGCATTCGCTAAGGCTTTCCTACGGCACAAAAACATGCACGTCAATGATATCACAAGTGGAACACAGTTCAAAGGAACAATAAGAGCTAATCAGTGGTCACTCCAGAAAACTGGGATTTTGGACTGACGTAGAGAACGGTGATTCTTAAGATACAACCAGTATGAAAGTCTATTTTTACTTGCTCCCACAGTGATTGAACTGAATTGAATAAGAAGCTCATGGGATTGACGTCATAGAGTAGGGATATATTTTTCATTCAAATGCAAATACTCCATCTAATAAGAAAAAAATAAAACAATGAATCAATTCTGGTTTTCAGAAAACAATTTCATCTTTTTTCAAACTTGATTGCATAGGCAAGAGCAAGAAAGATTGAGAAATAGAACTTACATATCTTACTGCATAGGCAAGAGCAGGAACATGAAGCCTTCATATCTTACTGCCTGTACTTGATTTACTCAGAGCTACTAGAGTAGGAACCACAGTTAAAACTGAAGTAGCTAATGGAAGGCCTGATTAGGAGTCTGGTTCTTAGTTAGATCATTTCGTAGTTTGTCAGTTTCCTAGTTGTCAAGGGTTATCTTGCCTTGTGGCACTGTTACTTGTATATAACAGTCATTTATGATATGAAATACAAGTTGAGATTTTCCTCTACATATCCTCCTAAGGTTTGAGCCACTGTTCCCTACATGCTATCAGAGCAAGTTTGAAGTGAGTCTTCTAGAGAATCTAGGCTTTGCTTCCTTCTGCCATAGTCTAGGGCTCAGTCGATGGTCGCTTGGTTCATGACTCGAAGGATCCCATCATTCTGGGTGCTCAACTACAGAGGGGGATACTCGACGACAGAATTAATTGCCTTTTTTCTTCTGCTCTTTTGTGTTGGATGTAAGAGAGCAGCCTAGCGTTGTCATTAATTGTGTTCCTCGCACTCACAATAGCTTCATATTCCCTACTCTTGCTTGAAAAACCCTTTTTTGATCATCGATCTACATTGTGAATCCTTTCAGCCTTGATTGCTGATAACCCCTTTCTTTATCATCAGCTTTCATCGTCAATGCTTTCAGCCTTGTCTGTTTCTTTAACAACACCATTAATCCTGTCACTGAAGGTAGCTGTCAGTTTTTCTACAGATGCCAGAAACTGTAGAGACCATTGCTACAACAGTCTGAGGGGTTCTATAGTTTCAACAATCTGGAGACTTGCTAAGAATTCAAGCTACTATGCTTTGCTGAAATCTGGAGATTGGAAGGCAAAATAATTCCTTAAATGGTCACAATTTGTTCGCACTGTGCTAAAAGGGACAGGGATGATCAGACATCTTCATAGGTGCACGGCCAAAATCAGGGAATCCACAGTTTGAGGCATGGGATGAAGAAGACTCCATGATTATGACATGTTATGGGATTCCTATGACCTCTGAGATCAGTGACACATGCATGTTCTTGACTACTGCATAGGATATGGGATGCAATCAAACATAAATATTCGAAAGCAAGAGATGCAGCACAAATCTATGAAGAAAAGATAGAGACAATTGCTGCAAAATAGGGACGCAAAACAACTACGGAATTCGCAAATCAGCTGAAAGCTTTCCATTATAGGGTAATTAAAACCAAATGTCCTAAGGATTTCATTGAGCAAGACAGAGTCAATGATTTTATTGTTGGGATTAATAAAGAATTTGATCAAGAACTCAGATTCTCAGCAAAGAGGAGGTTCCATGCTTTAATAAGATGGTAGCACTGATTTGAGGAGAGTGAGGCAGAAGAAACCTGATGCTCGAACAATTGTGGTATGGTGATACAATCCTCTTTAGAAGGATCGGATCGGGGCAAATTAGGTGAGAAATCCGGTTGTATTGATCAAGCAAACTCGTAACAGAGTAGTATGGATAGGACATCAAAGAGACGGTTCCTACAGGAATACCAAAGAGGGAAAACAGAAAAGAGAAGGTAGGAACGGGATTTGAGAGGATCCCCTACAAGAATAAGGAACTTTCCGTCCCTTATTCTTTTCCTCAAAACACTGTTTATATTCCTCTGTCATTCTCATCTGAACTTTCTGATATGTGGAAGTCTCCAGAAGTTTCTCCTCAGTGCTTCGCATGTGACCTCTTTTTCCATCACACGTATGCTATCAGTGGGGTCGTAACATATGGACAGTTCAGCAATGTTGACTAGTGGTAGCAGTTATTCAGCCATAAAAGTAGGGAGAGCACAAGTTAATGGGAGTCGAAAATATGGATAACTGAAGGCCCAGAGTAGTGACCATAAGGTTATCATGTGCCACACTGATTGTAAGAAGGCACATCATAGTTGTGGATGGTGTCGGAAGCTCCATGGAACACCTCTGAGTCAATAATGGGGAGACAGAAAAGAGAGCAGCCAAGGAATAGCGGTCAAGTATTTTCCACAAAACGTGTCTACCGACCATATGGGCCAGTCATCAAATCCCTTTTCCACGTACTCTCCCTGTCTGAGCAGTGAAAAAATATCCGCAGCTGAGGCTTCTAGGTGCAGAAAATGTTTAACTCAACTCTTTAATTATCTTAAAAATTGTTCTTCATATCCTTATATTGTCCACAAACATTGTGTCTATCTAAAAGCTTGGTCAATATTTACATGAAATAGTGGTTCTTTAACATAATCGTTAAGTATTTAATCACGTGAACTTAATGAGGATTATTGGACATGCTAGAGAATGGGATGGTCATCTTCTTGAGGTAACCCCCAAGCTTCTCTGTTCCAAATAATGTGCCTAAATATTTTTAGGGAGAAACAGTTCTGACTGTCACTCATCTCATAAAGCGTTTGCTTTCTAGTCCGACAATTCAACAATCTGATGAAAACATTGTCATTATGTTATCGAATCTTAGAAATTACAAATAATCTTATCCCCAGGAGATTTTGGTGTGTATCATTTGTTCTTATTTATGATCAACATATAGGGAAATTAGATCACAGGGGATTAAATGTATCTTTGTGGGCTATTCTCCAACTCAGAAACCGTAAAAGTTCCACCACCCTCCATTAAAGAAATTATATATTTCAATAGATTTCAATGAACAATAGTCTAAATTTACCCCACCTTGTCTTCAGCGGGAGAAGTTCTTTATCTGTTGTCACTTCGTATGTCTCCCACCATTCTCTGTCTAAGCCTATATCAGAGTCCATATCAGATCCCAAATCTATATTTGACTCCATGCCAAATCCTAAATTTGACACTCTAGAAAATCCCAAAGAAAATTCCAACTCCGCCCTTGAAATTGTGGGATTTGGCAAAGGAGAGGTGTTTTCACGAAAGAAGACATTTGTTCTTGAATTTGCACAAGTCCGCGAATCCAACCTATACAAAGAATAAGGTACCAATTTCTAGTCCATTGCAAGCTGTAATTGAATCACATATGAGTAATAATAACTAGGACTTTCCCAAAGACATTAGGAAAGGGACTAGAGGATGGACAAAACAACCTTTATATCCCCTTGCAAACCTCATCTTTTACATATTTTCCATCATCTCATAGTGCATTCCTTGTCAATTTAAACATCATTCCGATACGTACCACCTTATCTGATGCTTTATCTAATAAGAAATGGAAATAAGCTATGAATGAGAAGATGGTGGTGGTAGAGAAGAACAAAACTTGGGAATTGGTAAGCCTGCTAATATGCTAGCAGGATTTTGTTGTGATTAGCAGCTATGATTGGGAGTCGTAGTAGTTTGATATTAAAATTACCTTTTTGCACAGTAAACCCTAGTATTTCTAAACTTCTCGTATAATGAATTCCAGGAAGAACATTATACAGAGGTCCTGTTAGGTCATAGAATAATTTAACTGCTCATACAGTGTGCAATTGAACAAAGCCTTATATAGACTTAATAAATCACCCAAAGTATGGTTTGGTAGATTTGTAAGAGTTAATGCCCATGGGGTACAAACAAAGCTAAAGAGATCACACACTGTTCAGTAAACACATCCTAAGGGAGAGTTTCAGACTCTTCGTATATGTTGATGAAGTATTGATTCAGAATGAGGATAAAGACAAAATATCTGAGCCAGTGTTTGACTGAGTTTGAAATCAAAGCATTAAGAAGGTTGAAATATTTTCTTGGGATTAAAAGAACTCACTCAAGACAAAGCATCTTCATCTCACAACAGAAGCATGTTTATGATTGATCTTCTTAGAGAAACAGACAAAACTGCATCCAAACTAGCAAGTACTCCAATAGATCCGAAACTAAAACTTGGAAAGGCAGAGTAAGATGTTGCAGAAGATGGGAAGATGTATCAACGCTTGGTAGGAAGATTCTTTATCTGTTTCATTCGTGACCAAAAATAGTATATACATTCAGTGTGATTAGCTAATTCATGGACAGCCCAAACAAGGTCATCTTCAAGCAACTTAGCAAGTGCTACAAGATATCATGTTTAGGAAAAATAGACCAATCCTTGATGCATACACATGCTGAACCTCTGGATATTAAACCCTTATTGGTAGCAATCTCATGATGTGGAGAAAAAATAGAATGTGGTAGCATGGTAAACTGCATGAACTACTTTGGTTGAAGATGATCTTAGAAGGCATGAAGATTAAGAGAGATGGCAGTAAGTCTAGAATTAGCACAGTTCACAACCCAATACAACAAAATCAAACAAATGACATCAAGATTGATAGACACTTCATCAAGGAGAAGCTAAAGAATGGACTTATCTGCACGCCCAATGCATCTACACATGGCCAACTGATTTGTACACCTAATGCATCTACTCAAATTATTGTATCCAAGCTGGGAATGAAGAATGCCTAGCTGTTCATAGTTGAAGGGAGGTGAGGGAAAGAACATATAATTAGAAGTTTGGTTCTTAGTTGAACCGTTTCCTAGTTTGTCGGCTTGTTTCTGAGTTCGTTGGTTTCCTAGTTGTCAGATAGTTTCCTCATTTTGTGGCCTTTGCCAAGTTGAGTTTTTCCTTTGCATATCCTCCAAGGATTCGCACCACTATTCACTACAGCCATATAGAATCGACAAGTTTCCAGGAAAATTTTAAAATGAAGTATGAAAATGGGAAAATAAAAATGCTTATTCCCATTTGTGATATTCCTGAAAAAGGATTCGTAATAAATGGAAAGAGGGAACATCTTGTATCCAACATTGTAAAAAAATACAATGATGGTTCTGTTGCATATAATTGCTTATTTATCTCATCTTTAATTTAGCAATCCATTTTTTTCTGGACCAGTCAAAAAATAGGGTGGTAAGGAAAAAGAGATTTTATTTTTTATTTTCTTGTTTAAAAGGGATTTAAACTCTAAGTCTTAAGAGAAATGATTGGGCTGGAGTCAACACTACTTGAGATAGTTAGGTAGAAATAACTAAAACATGTAACATAAATATTTCTACACACTATCCAGTGTTGTGTTGTAGACTCTCAAAAATAAACAGACACTCAACCAATGTGTTGGAGAAGCGGATTCACATCTCTTGTGATCTACACAGTCCTTTGGTCCTCAGAGCATATGGAATTTTTTTAGTTTTCCATCCATCCCAGGGTATCATTTCCAAAACATCCAATTATCAGACGAAGATTAGACCGAAAATGAGAAGGCATTCTAGGAAAAAGAAACTTCCATTGAAGAGAAGAAAGTAAAATGCTTTCATATAAATTCTCGTACAATCAACAATCAAGTCATTATTGTTTGTTCTATTACTGGATAGAATGGTATGACAACTAAAGGTCCATGACTTACTGTCTACAAATATCAAATGTTTATTGATAACTAAAACCTCATATTTTTTGAAACGTTCATAGCCCCTCTTTGCAGTAAAACTCTAGGAAAAGCCCACATTTTAGAGATTTGAGCAGCCAAATAAAACTAATATGCACAGTCATCTCCTAGATATCGTTTGCCTCTGATAAAACGAAAATCAGGGTTCTAAGCTCTTTGTTTCATGTCCAAGGAGATCAGTATAGAGGATCCGTCTGCTTCTAAAGTCAAGAAGGATACAATAGAATGGACTGTAGGAGCTATAGAGTAAGATCTCTAAGGGAGGAATAAAGGCCTCACAAGTAGGAAGTTGAAAAAGGAGATCTCACAGGCAGTGGAGGAAGGTATGAGTTATGATGGAAAGTAAAATACTCAGCGAAACAAAGTTCGGAACATATTAACACAAGAAATAAAATAGATAGGTTCCTGGGAAATATCAAACAGCATATGCCTAGGTACCACTAAGACCTGGTTCAGACCGCTCCCCTATCTTCCTAATTGGTTGGGTTTAAGAAGTGAAGTCAACATGTCTTCTGTTGCATAGTCAGGAATAGACAGATTCTTGGAGAACATTCTGGGTGTTTTAGAACTGAAGGAATGTGAAAGAAGATTAAAATGGAGGGTAAAGAGCTTTACATAAAGTCTTTCATTAATGAAATAAAAGTTGAGGATGCGGGGTATAGAGAAAATGAGTAATTAGGTAAGTATTGCTAGAAAGAAAAATCAACGGACTACTCTAGAAAGAGAGAAAAAAGAATACCCATTGATGTCCAAGTCAATCAAACTAAATAAAGTACCTGATATTGAATCTGTATTATGCTCAACAAGATGAGACCACTTTCATTAGATATGTGATCCTTTACGTTCCCAATAAGATGCTAGTGAATGAAGCTCAATTTCAAAAGGAGAAGACATTCAGAATGTAAGGAAGCCGCATGCAGGACCTCAGTTTCCCAAAAATATGAAATTAATTATCAAATATATTACCATATATGATGCATGTGATAAGCCTCCCATCAAGACATACTCAAGGAAGCATCCACATGTGAAGGGGAGGGCTGAGGGCTAAAAATAAGGGAACTCAGTTGTATAGGGGGTCAGGAAGAAACACTCGGTCCTAGAAGTTTCCAGAGATCCTCTGCCTATCGTGGTAGAACTAATTTGGTCTCCACAACTCAAAAACCTTTTCCCTAATCTCTGTTTCCCGTTCTTCTCGAAAGAAATTCAAGTCTTTTTCTGAATCAAGGTTTTTTAATGGAACTATGCTTATTAACAGCATTCAGTGACGACACTGTCTCATATAGTAGTATACCATCCTGCTCCATCACATTTCCATTGTGTGAATTGAGCTTGTGATCATCACTGTGTAATTGCATTCGTTTTGAATGAATTGGAGGCAACAAAGTGAGAGAAAAAATAAAATCAAATGAATTGAGTTGACAGAATATTTCATTGGTGTCATTAAAATGACACAGGTTAAAAATCATTTTATTCTTCCCATCCTTAAACCCGCACTGTACAAACCAATACCACTGCAAACAGTTTCTGCGCGAAAAAAATGTGACACTCAAGAATAATTTAAAGAGTATGAAGATTCATAATTAGGAATAAACAGTAAATATTGACGTCTACAAATGTCTTGTTCCACACCATGTGCATAAGTGGCCCACCCTATGGCACCATTTTAACATCATATGATTATATAATAATCTAAGTAATACGTGATGTCATGATAAAACTACAGGAAAACAGACATTTTTTATATGTCCAACAAACAAAAAAAATCGTGTCCAAGTTGACAAGCGATACCTTGTATTAACATCAGGAGAGCTAGAACACTCAGCTAGCAGTGATACAGTACTTTTACCATCCATCGCATCAAGGTCTATGAGCGTTGCTACTAGCAATTCAAGCTAAAAGTGGAGATTGCAAAGTAGAGAAAATATGATCAGTATAGAGATTAGGAACAAAATGTCAAAATCATTAGAATTCCAATTTAATGTTCGGAAACAACACCTCATCAGGATCTGTGTAGTCAATTCCATCAGCTTCAGACAAGGCAGATGCCATACTCCAGTACACATCCTGAATGTTTTTTATTTAATATTCATTCTCAGTGTTTTATGAATAGATGATAAGCTTCTGAAGTTTAGGATCATTAATAATAGAATGACCTGAATAGCAGTAATGCGGTTAGTAGAAACTTCTCCAGGAAACAGATCAGTAGCTTTTCCATTTCTTTCAAGGGTTATAAACCCAGTCACTTCATTAACAGATAATGTATCCTCTTTCCTCTGCCTAAAAATTGATAAGTAAATCAGAATCATTCCAGCAATTCTCATATTAAAGAATCAAAACAATTTATTTTATTTGAAGAAAATAGTCGTCTAACTAAAACAATAAAAAATATATAAACATACTGCTGATCCATCTTGTTCACCATCATGTCATGAATGTCACTGACAAACTGCAAAACTCCAACAAAGAACAATAGTTTATTAAATGAGTAAGAAGAGCATGCAGAAACTGAAAGTGAACAAGCTCGCTCATCTGCACTCAAGGACATGCAAAACTACAGATTCAAAAATCAATATTCTATTATCACAAGTCATAAAAGTGATGACTCCAACAAAAAGCTGTTTGTTAGGAATAAAGCTGATTGTTCTTGCTGAGAAAATCATGTAACATGAGCAATAATATGCGCACATCTGGCCTATGACTCACTGGCTAATTCAATTTGGAAAGAAGAGGAGAGCTACTTCAACAAATGATAGACGTATACCAAAAATAAAATCATGATCATTTCAACCGGTATTCAAGATAAACAACCCTATTTCATTCCTCCTATCACATTATGAAATGCATGAAAAAATGAGGATATCCAAGCTGGGAAATTAAAATTATTGACGATAAAAAAACGAAAAGTGCATGTCCCAGCGCAGTAAGTTTATCAATTTATCAAAGAGAAAAAGAGATGATCCCTCAATTTCATATGACTCCCATATATGAGGCAACTCACAGAATTTGTCCCTCGCAGTAACTTGGCATATTATAGAAACAAACTAGGTTCACAAGTCTACCTTCAATGCCATAAAAGCATCTTCCATGGCACGCCGTTTAACAAGGAAGTCTACACGTCGCAAATCTGCCTGGAATAAACCAACACTGATAAAATCCATAACGAACTAAAAGGGGAAATCTAACTGTAGAAACGTCAATGAAGTTTTAAAATTTACTACTCTCACAAAAAAATTAATCCTTTGCAGTGCATTACTTTCATCTGTGAGACTATAATAATGAATATGATAGTTGGTTCATCAACTAAATGGGATATCCCTGATATGATTGTCATAATTCTATAGCGACTGTGAATACAGAGAAGTAGGGGGAAGATAGAGAGAGAAAGAGAGGACATTCAAATTGTTGTGGACAAATAATATCTACAAACATAAGCGCTGATGGAAAAATAAGCTAACAGTATAAAACTCAGGCAATTGAAAATTATAACTGATCCCTTCAAATTTCCAGCTAGTTATAAGAGGTACCAAACATAGTAGCAGCAACAAAAAAAACGAAATAAAATGAGGTATAAAATCATCTCTTAGTTTGTCAGAGGCACAATTACAATTATCATGTAACTATGGAGTTCGACAAAGCAGATAATTCGTGTGAGAAATCTATAACTCAACTCATACTCTAAAATAATTACGTTACTTGTTATGTATGGATAAGGCAAGGTAAAGAAAATCACATTGAAATGACAAATCAACCAGTCTCTAGCAACCACACCTGTACACTACATAGCTCATTTAGAAGACTCTGTTTGGAATAAATTCGAAACTAAGTTAAAGTTATTTTTATCATGTGTCCTAGGACTAAAATAATATCCTGATAACCAAATATCAAAGAAAAATGAACAAAATAACATGGAAAAAAATCACTCTATTTGCATAATGAAAATGGAAACTAGGTACTTTTCTCCAACTCATGGCTAGGGGAACGTAGAGTATTTTCATATTTCACGTATGAAAATCAATAAATTTAAATGGCAGTATGCCCCCAAAATCTGATTCAACTACTATCATAAAAAAGTGAAAAGTGGAGAGATTAGTAACGAAACGAGAGCTAATGCAGCAAGGGTGGGTTGCACCTAGGGAGGAGACCAGTTGGCACGTGGATTGGGATCCATGCTATGTGGATATTGGGGAGTATTTAATGTGCAGAGAAGAGGTTACATGACCACCAGATCTTCTGATGAACATTTTCAGGAAATTTTGGCATTGGGTTACTTGAAACGAGTTTAACCACCGGTCTTCCTATTCAACCTACTGGATCCTAAAACTTAATGGGCAAGGTTAGAGTACTTCGGATAAATTTTGATAATTATTGGAATCTGGGGTCCATACCTAACTTAGGCTTTAAGGGGAACTAAAACTGAAAAAACTTATATTTTACTTCATAAATTACAGCCTGAAAATTGTGTGAATGCATATTATTGTCACAAAGAGCAGAAATATCTTATTTAAAGTTATCAACAACAATTACATTCTGTAAAAGTTGCACAAAAATTTTGTTTGAGGGAAAAGAAGAGTAAATGGCCATGTTAAGCAACACTTTAGTTTATGCAAGGCAAAATCGACATCAACCATGTAAAAATAAAAGGTACGATTATCCAAGCGCTAACATTTTACATGATCGGAGAGAATCAAAGAGCAGACTCTTATCAATAAACACTCTAAGCAATATGCAGATGAAGGAACAGTTCATTTCATCCACGCCATCAAAATAACAAACAGACAAGCTTTTAGATAACTTACAAGGTTAAGCATATAAATCACATTAAATATGAATAATACATGAAATCATAAGTCCATCCCAAGTATTATTGAAAGAATAGTATAAGAAGAAATCGAAAGGAAAATATAGGTACCTCCAAAGCTCCATCACTCCAATGCTGATCTGCTACTCTTTTCAAGTCAGATTGGGCTTTGTCTTTAAGAATCTGTTAGCATTTAGAAACCTTCCTAAATTATTCATATGAAGGCATCACAATAACATAAATTTCTAGCATTGTCCTGACTCATACACAATAACTTTTCTACATTTCTAGAAAATCTGTAAAAGATATTGTGAATCTGGCCACGTCTTGAAGAAACAGAGTATAGCTAGAATAAGTTACTGCAGCTATATGGTTTAAATGGGCAGCTTTCTTCTTCACATTGGTGTCAATTTTTCCTGTGTCTTCTCTCGCACGAGCTTCCCCAGGTCAATTATGTTCAAATAGAAAAGCAAAAGTTAGCAGACAAATTTAAAATTAAAAGATGAACAATTCTTCAAGCACTTCAACAAAAAAAAGAGTTATTTTTTCATTTCAACATGAAGAGTAACGATAGTTACCATCAAGCTTAAGAAACTCGTGTCCAAGAACTTGAACATCATGGCGGGCACGATCATTTAACTTTGTTAAGCCACTAAATCATAGTAGAAAGACAGACAGAATCAAAATAAATACCCCAATGTAACAATAGAAGTGCAATAAGCATAAGAAACTCATGCCCAACCATGTCGACATTATTCTATGAACACACCCAAAATTTTATTCCACTAAATCGCAATAAATAGGTAAATAAATCAACTATACGAAGATAATGGTGTAATCAGGCAGTGTTACACCAGGTACTACGTTTAAAAACGGATAGGACAAATCTGGCATCAGAATGAATGAAACACAACCTACCAGATTGGAAATGAGCCATAATAGTAACAGAAACCAGATCCTATGCAGGCGCTGAGAAATGGAGATTGATAGACCAAAGGAAGAGACAAAAGAAGAGAAACCGGATGCACCAGAAAATTAATCAGAGGGACATAAGAGAGATCGAAAGAGATTGAGCAAGAGAGAGAAATAGTACAGTAAGAGCACGAGTTTGAGAAAAAGACAAAGGAAAGAGAAACATCATGGGACTCGTTGACTAATGGAAGTTATTAGGTGCGGTGCTCCATGAGAAACAAAAGAAAAAACTTGTTACTGATGCATATGCCACTCAGTTAATGACGAATTCCAGTACTTCTAATAAGAATGAAAAGGAAACATTACTGTAATAAGATCAGATGTTGATAAATACCGTGAAAGCAGCACAATGTCGTTCTTTGCTCTTTCATTTACGAACTTTGCATCATTGTATACAAATCTACATGCCTCCACTAAGCCATTTCTGGAATACACAGAATTGCTTCTGGTCACAGTTTCATCAAACTGAGAACCAGTATTGACATTTCCATCTTCATTTAGACAGCTGACGAAAAAGATGGCAGAGATTCATGAATACTGATCGACTGATAGACTTCCAACTAATCTATGACTCTTCAAAATTGGATAGACACGATAGAAATCACAAATGTTAAGTGGGATTTAAAAATGTATGGCTAGAAACCATCTGAAATTTATAAAACAATTGTCTCAAACTTTCTATGTGCTAAAAAGTCATGGCACACATTCATCATTTTCCTTTATGATTAGACAAATCCATGATTAGTGATTAATAATTTCAGGAGCTAATCCCTGATTCTAGCAATTTTCCACATTGAGAGACCAAAAATCAATGACAGAGGGAAAAGGTCTCTAACGGATTATCTTGTTCAACAACATCTCAATAATCTCAGATATACAAACTCTAAAAGAGTTCAACAATTTGAATACAAGGCTTAGTTAAGGAAACTTCATTCACATTGGCAAAGATCATATCAGTTTATCTGTGAAATCTTCTAATTATACAGGAATGTTTCAACGTCATTTCGTGATGGGGAGCAAGAAAAATAGAATTCACTCAGTCATTATTATCCCCTCGACTTGTCCTTCAGGGGAATCATTTATTTCCACCTAAAGAGAAATGAATATGGCTGGGTAATAAAAGAAACGTTGTTTGGCCATTAAATACAAAAAGAACACAAGCAGTGGATTGAAAGGTTTAAGGTACTTTTTACAATGTTTATTTAAAAAAAATTAGTTAAGATAACAATATAATTTCTAACCATTAAGGTGATCATGGTTCCCCTGAGAAATAATATTGTGTGAATTAGATCTGACTTTATTTCTACAAAAATATTTACAAGATTACCACTAGTAATTATCTTGGGCAGCAAAGTACCCTTCAGCTTTTGGGAAAATACTGGGAAAATTGGTTGATCTGAGTGCCGACATTTAACATACAATGCAAATCCCTGATGTTGAAAACTCTATGTGGTTATCAACCATTTTTTATCAACTTTGTTGGAACAGCCTTATTAGCTTAAATAGGCTCTAGGCTGTAGAAGACTATATGTTTATAGCCATTTGTTGAGCCAAAAATTGGACTGTTAAAATATCCAA
This sequence comes from Spirodela intermedia, assembly GCA_902729315.2. Taxonomy (NCBI): domain Eukaryota; kingdom Viridiplantae; phylum Streptophyta; class Magnoliopsida; order Alismatales; family Araceae; genus Spirodela; species Spirodela intermedia. The sequence continues at coordinate 6,994,744 of LR746272.1, forward strand.
ATAACTAGTGTTAGTTCTTATAGTTAAAGAATATGCATTGATGGCAAAAAATAGTTATCATTAAGAAGAATTGTGCAATACAAAATTAGTCCTTTTCAAATGATTTCTGAGGTTTTATGGATCTGGAATATAATGAATGGTAGGCCTCACAAGTAATGTTATTTTGAAAACGAACAGACAAAGATTTATTTTACGGATGAAAAATGCAGAAATAATAGATAAAATAATTCCACCACTCACATTCAAGGCTTATGATGCCCGTGAGAGTGTGATGCTAGTTTCTAATTTCAGTGTTGTAAGGAGGATTCTAATCCTTTTCCTTAACAAGAGAGATTTCCCCAGTTGGTCTGTAGTGTTATCTGACACCATCTATCTAAGACATACTTAGGAACCATTAACTCTAATCAAATATAATTCCATAGGTCTTGAAGACAATAGAAAACATGAAACTGTTTATGACAAAAAAAGAATAATGTCACAATTGAAAGCTGACCTAAATCACAAATATTCTAAAAGCTTTCTTAAAGACAACAAGAGTAAATGCCACACTCAAATAATCGTTCTTCAATAAGCCTATGTTGTGTAATAAAGGACAAAAGAAAAACTTAACGAACAAATGAATTTCACATTGCTACTTCTATATCAACTCCAGTAATACAAATTTCTCATCATTTATTTAAAGCCATGAGATACCTAAAACTGAAATACACATTAGTGAAATATGACAAATCTCAGAGCGAAGATATGACAATGTTGTGACTGAAATTCACAGTAAGAAAATCTTTTTTTAATCCTTCACAGAGATCAACACTAAATGTCAAGAAGATCACAATTTGAATCACACTTTTTGTAAACTTATGAAGTAGCAGGTAACAGAGCTTTTTCAGTATGGCTATCACCACAAAAGGATGACTTTATGCAATCCAATATAACGATTATTTACTGACACCTACTAATGAAAACACTGGGTAAGTGTGACTTGCATAATGCTGAAATTACAGGAAGAAAGCGAATAACATTTGAAACAGCTTACCTAGATAAGTCTGGACAATCCTCTGAGTGCCTGATACATTTTTTCTGCATCTCTGTAGCGAGGCATGAAAATTGATGCCCTTTGAAGTTAGAGGTTTGATAGGCACGCCATGAAGAATCACAGGAGAAATTTGGTTTCACTCCAATAACAGGCCCACAGCCAAATTTCCGAACGCAAACATTATGGAATGAGGAAGATAGCCCATAGTTTTGTAACAATTTAGACGAGTGTTTGACATCTGTTGCTATCGAACCAACAACCAACTTGTTTGATGCAATGGCCATTGGAGATGCGATTCACATGCCTCCTTGAAGACCTGAAACAAATAGGAATTAAAAATCATCCAGATGCCCATTCAGACTCAAAGGTGCCTGACGGAATAAGATCCGTATTGAGAATAAAATTTCTTAAATGGTCACTTGATCTTTATTCTATATTTGCACGATTCCTCAATTTAACTTTCAAGCACCAGTTTAAAAAATCCATAAATACCAGATGACAAAAATGTTTTTATGTACCAGTTTTAAGAAAGTGGGTTCATTGGTCAACTCCATAACAACCTTTTATGGTCAAATAAGAAAACACCAAACAAAACCAATTTTAAGCCTTCATTTTTTTTTCACAATGCAATCACTTCGTGCTTATTACAACAAACAACAGAAAGAGGAATAAAAGCTACAACTTGATGACAAACTGGGCAACAATATATTGATAGGCGAGCCTATTCAATGAAGTTCTCATCTCTGTGCAGTAATATTCAATCCATCTATTAACCAGCTGGCAATAAAAGCTCGACAAGATCAGGGATATATATGTACGTGTTCAAACCTTGAACATGAATAAAAGTGTCGATGATAAAGAAAGTATACCCAACGCAAAGGAAATTGTACATTTTTTTTCAATTGCAAGCTCTCTTCAAATCAAGGCGGCCAAAAGACAGACACCTTCATTTTCCTTTTTAATTAAGTTTGCAATAATAACAAGCTTAAATAAATGGGGCTAGATTGAATCCTCAATTCGTAGCATTCTTTATGAGGCTAGATTGAGTCTTCAATTATTAGTTACAATTCTAAATGCAGGTATTCTTTGTGAGGCTAGATTAAATAATAAATATCATAGATCAATCCCTTGAGCTTACAAATAAAAATAAAAAATGTATTAAGAGGTAAATATAATCTGATGATGTACGCTACTTAAAACTTAAGAGCGCCCATTTCAGCAAGTGGTCATAAAAAAAAATTGCATATTTTCACTCATTTAAATAAATGCTCTTCAAAGTAACTTAAATGCCTAGTCTAATTTCACTATGTTGCATCCAAATTTATATACTAAGCATAGACTCGCTAATCCGGATCCCAGAGATAATTGTACGCCAATATTGATAAAAAAAATTGCGGTAAAGATAGAAAAACATTGTAAACCATTTCGTCACTATTTACGTAGAATAAAACTCGTTATATGAAGTGAACACGAAGTCCTACGATGTCTCGGAAAGTTTTGCTACAGTTGGTTCTCTGAAATGACTTCAGTGAATGAGAAATTGCCGTTACGACGCATACGAACTGGATGTCACCACGAGGACAGCGGCAGCCCGACGCACAATGAACTATCACTCTTCCACTCAGTAGATTTGAATCCAGACGCAATGTCAGTTCAAGAATACATGAGACGACGATGAATCATAAACTATCCATCATCAGGCAGGCAGATTCAGAATTAACAGCAGGATTGATAAATAGCGCATCGACAAACCATCGAGCGTCCCATTTCAGAAAGCATTCCCAAAGAGAGGTCAAATTGATCCTAGTCCATGAACAACAAACCTAATTCCTAGAATCGACCAGGAAACCACACAACAAATGGGAAACGAGGCGCAAGTGAGAGATTGCATACGTAAAATGGAACCCCCGCCGGTAATCGTCTAAGGACGCGAAGCCCTCTCCCAAAGCGGCAGCCTATCCGAAGGGAAGAAGCTACAGCGTGACGGGGGAGCAACGGATCACCCGAAAGCAAGCGTGCGTGACGGGGGAAGAGAGCGGCAAGGAAGCGGGCAAATAGAGAAAATGCGCCGGGAACGGGCGAGGCGAGCTGTCGATTCAGAGAGAAGCTACAACATCCACAAGCTGACGAGTGGCCCCCATTTGCGCCAAGCCCACGGACACAGAAGAAGGAGATAATTGGTTGCCGGAAGCGGGACCCACCCGGGAGCCTCAACTCTCGACCCACTGCTTTCGCTCAACATGTGGACCAGATCGTATTCTGCAGCCTCGGTTGTCGGATCATATCGACGTGCCCTCCCTCCTGTCATGTTCAGTGATCCTGGAGTCTGCGTTCATCTTACAGCTCAGCTCCGTGATTTCTATATATCTTATCATGAATTTAATTATTTATATGACAACCAGTTCAAGGGTTGACGATCCGGTCCAACCTGATCCCCCAAAATTCAACCAAGTCTAGCACTCATCATCCGACGGTCATCGTCTTCCTCTGCTTTGATCCTTCATACCCGTCTACAGAGTCAATGCTCCTACAGTGAGAGGCGATAATACTTCCTTCTTTACGTCATCTCAGGATAGTTAGTCGTCAGGGATCTTCCTGGGCTTCTTGTAGCGTTGGCTGTTGACTTCTCGGCTGTTTCCCGCGGCCTCTCCACCTTCGAGGAAAGCTCCCTTTCTGCTACCCGCTCGATAAAGAAACGTTGCGGCCTGGATTTGGATTTGGTGAGGATTTAGGGCATGCCATCGCCGAGACCTGCCGTGTGGGAAACAACGCAATCGAAACCCCCCCCCTCAGCCGTGATCTCCCCCCGCCGAGTCAATAATGGTGAGACAACTTGGATTAGAGAGCTCCTGAACTCCAAGCCACATCCCCAGTGAGTAGAGTATTACGCCGAGGGAAAGGGACGGAGAGCGGGGTCGTATGGCTACCACCAGCATTCCTGCGACGAATTCTTCCCCGGGATCCACCCCCACCGCCGCCGTCGGCGTGGCAGAAATCACGGCGACCGGCGTCCCGGCGATGACGCAAGGCCATGTGCATGTGTCCCCTGCGTTCCAGCACCCGTTCGTGACGCCTTCCCCCTTCTACAATAATTCCATCCCCTCGACGGGATGGAGTTCGAAGCCGGTGTTCCTCCGCCACGCAAACCTCATCCTGCGGTGCCTCGGCTTCGTCTTCTCCTTCGCCGCCATCCTCGCCGTCATCGCCCCCAAAGATGACTCCAGTAGACCCAAATTTACGAAAACCCCGGAATTCAGGTGAGGACATTGGTATTATTTTCATCCCTGTGTATGCGATTACTAGTTATTATTTAATCCTGATTTCTCCAGCGTATTTGGATTTTCAGGTAGGAATTTTCAGCTGGCATTTTGTTTCGTTCATCCCAATCAAATTCACCTGATGAAAACTCAATACCCAAGAGCAATATTATCATAATATTAGCATGATTATGAGTTCCAAACTTTAATATTATCAGATTCTACAATCATAGTAATTCAGTCCTGGCTAACTTGAAATCTGGTTCTCTCATCTTATTATTTTTTTTTATCAATTTTATTTGTTTCAAGCTAATAAAATTAAAGTCCTCCACTTACATATGAATAGATTATTTCTCCCCACTTCAAGATTAACCTGATGTAGATATCCATTTCATGCTCAGGTACTGGCTAAGTGTAAATTCTATATCTTCACTTTATTCAGCGATACAATTGTTCAAATGTATCTGGGACATATCCTTCAAGAGCACTTTTATCTCAGATGTGGCGTATGATTACATCACTTTCAGCCTTGATCAGGTATAATCATGCTATTATACTGTTCTTAATCTGACTGAAACCCATAAACACACGTCTGCGTGTGTGTGTGTGTGTGTGTGTGTGTGTGTGTCTTTTGAAAGCTAATCTAGGAAATCTTTTTTGTGTTACAGATGGTGACTTACCTTCTATTATCCTCAACATCAGTTTCTATACTCGCCACAGTGGAGAAAATCGACTCAGGGAACTATAGGAATACTGTTGCTTTGGCCATATGTATGTCATTCATCGCCTTCGCTGTGACCACCATCTGTTCTCTGATGTCTGGTTACAAGCTATGTAAGAGAATAAGTTGGTGACCTCTCATTTGTATCATTAGTCCTGTGTGAATCGTTTCTGAAATGAGAAAGGTGGCTCATCTGTACATGACTGATGCGCAGGCCACTAACCATTTGCTCCTCTTGTCTCTGCGGTAACTGGAACGGGGATAATGAATGCATACTCGCATGGATGCCCGTAGGACAGATCCGCCAAAAGCAAGCTAAAGCTACCCTAGACAATGTGCTTCGCCCTCGCCGCGAACAGCGTGTGCGTTCACATTTAGAGGGCATAGCTCGATTCGTCCTCAGTGATCGTCTGCGGAAGACTCCTTCGCAAGCGCTGAGGCTGTGGCGGGCGGAGGACGCCGAAGACGCCGCGAATCTCGTCCTCCGCTACTGCGGATCGTCCCCTGGCTTGGTTCTCGCTGCTGACGGTGGTCAAGGTGTCGAGGGTTCAGAAGGAGCGGAGGAAGAAGAGCGCGGGCAAGGGGTGGTGCGGGAGCCGGCATCGCCGGTCAGCTTTATGCACTGCACGTTATGAGCCCCTGCTTGGTGCCGAGCATGTCGGCCGGGGGGTACGCGTGCAGCTCCCGAACGTGACATGGTGGAATTTCGGCTAGTAAATGAAAAGTGGTGCCTTATGAGATGCGAAAGGCTTGGTGATTATGTTCTGAGGGTTTGATGGAATTTTTATGATTATGTTCATCTCTAGTAGTAAGTACCCTAATCTTATTTTCTAATTACACCCTTTATTCTATAAAGAATCGGAAGATCGCGCTTAAAATGTTTCTGATGATTGTCTTAGATGGGCATCTCCACTGTTGAAGTGATACATCTCTATTGCATGAGGAATGTTGAACACAAATTTCATGTCTACTTCTTTCGATGTGTGTGATGCACTATGTATATTAGGAACTTTATTTTTTCAGGTAATTGGCTTATTAGTGTATTCAGCCAGCCCTTTTGGATCCATCAAATTGATATCTTCCAGAATTATTATGTTACGGCCAAAATTGTTGGGCCCATTACTAGGCCCACTACCTTGTTAAATTGATGCAAGGAATATCGTATATTGTGGTCTGATAGGATTTGTCAAAATGGGATGCAGGAAGTTATTGAGGTGGTTGAAGAATGCAGTCACCAAGAACACTACCTATTTTCTGATTCTTAGTTCCTAATTGGCTAGACTAATTCTTTTCTATTTTCAATGTCATAATGCTCCCCCATTTTGCTATAAATGTTGAAAAATATGACCATATGGTCAGGATGTAATTTATTGTCCTTCTAGTGCACCTTATATATATATATATATGGTTGCAGCTCCCACATACTTAATTATACTGTGCAAGATTCCATTAGACTTTCAGCTAAACTTTTTTCTACATCGCGAAAGAGGAAAGACTGTTGGGGATAATTTTCCTTATCAAGAAGTGTGTAGATGTTTCCATCAAATTGTTTGGTATGATGAATCATAGATATAGGTGGACTGGCTTACATGATGAAGCTAAAGTATTTTCTAATATAATTAATACTAAATTAGTTTTTATTCATATCTTTCAAAAGCATAGGGCCTACAACATTTCAAAACATTGTAGGATTGAATTTGAGCGTGATATGATTTTTGGCTTTTCTTGATCTTACTCATCTTGGTAGCCCATCCTTTAAGCTTCTAGATAACTTGGCCCACTTGCGTTAGGTCACTTGGGTCAAAGATAATTTGCCCTTTTCTTTTTTACAAGAGATGCAGTACATCACTTTAGGATTTCAAACTTTATCGAAAATTCACTGAACCTCATTTTCGACAAGCATGATGTAAAACAGCATCAATAGAAGCCCAAAATTGATGGTATTAACATTCTGGAAATGTGAAAAGTAGAGTGGATATGAAAGAGGCCCAAAACTAGCTTAGGCTTGCATAGAGTACAAAAATATTATGTTTTGAACTAGTCTTAATTTTTCGTAACTTTTTTCAAAGGTGTTTTGATATTTTTTGTAAATAATTTTATTTTTAGGAGTGTCCCAATAGAATTTTGGCATATTTAAAGATTACCCATTGTAACCTCCTACTATGAGTATGTATAATTTTTTCATTAACATTTTCTCTCTCTATGCTTGTGGATTGAAACATCCCCTTGTGGATTCAAGGAAATATTTGATCCTTGTTGATTCAAAGATTAAGAAATTATGATTTCTAAAGACAAAAGTTTCAAAGTTTCTAAAATTAGACTCTATCAACTCTTTGAATATCTAAAGACAAAAGTTTCCAAGTTCTATGATTTAGAACATGATTTTAGCTAGTAAAACATGTAAAAATAATTTTTATTCAAAACAATTTTTATCATATTTTTAATCTTCATCTTCTAATCAACTTATTAGATTTCTAAAAGAGGAAAGATGATGATCCATCATAATCATTTCATTTAATAATAATTTTTTTGTGTAAAGTATTTTTTTATGAGCATTCTTAATGTATGAATGATGTTTTAATGTAGTAAGAGAAGTGATAGAATCTATTTAATGTACCATTCATCTCTTCAAACTTCTGATCAAGATATTTATGAAAACTGATAAGCCATGTCCCATAATCATCAACCTCATTAATCTGCACATCTTTTTCTCATGACATTTTTTTTGAGATGAATCTAGAACTAGAAGTCTTGCTCTTACACAACTGAAGTTGCAAAAATGGCAGGTTTGAACCTATCACAAGATAAAAAGCTAAAGCTTAAGAGCCTGAAAACTATGTCTTGGTCCACAAGACTTAGAATCTTTAATCACTAAATTTACAAGAACCGATTGTATGTGATTCTTGAATGTACAAAAATCTGTATTTAGTCTGTTGAATCCACAAGAGAAAAAAAATCAAGTCCACAATTAAAGAGACACTCAAATAGATAAAATCTTTACTATTCAAGATGTAAAAGTGATGCATGTCAACAACTCAAAAGATGATGTTCTCATATGTACTTAAATGCACCTCAAAGGATATCTAGTCATCTTGACATGCACTTTTTACATACCTATCCATAGCACTAAAATGATGCAGTGTGAAAATCGATCGGATTTTTCTGGTTTGATTTTTTTTTCTTGAAAATGAAATCGAAAACTGGTTCTTCTCTTCTTCATGCTATGACTTTAAAGGAAAAGGATGGAAAGTAAGGCATCCCGGGTAAAATATCCTTTTGACAGTAAGGGAGACTAATTGGCTTCCGTTGTCATCCGGGGGTCATCTCCGTCGTCTCATGGGGCGGGGAAATGCGAGCAGATCTGCCATCCTCCCTTCCGCTGCCTCGTCTTCCCGCGCCTGAAAAAAACAACTGTGACACCCCTCGCGTTGGCCACCCCCCGACAGCGACCGTCAGGGATGAGCGGCGGAATCCCTGACTGAGACAATGAGCATTAAGGGAATGGCAGTTGAGGCGCCACGGTCTGTGAGGTGGGGATACTTTCGAATAATCACGGGCACCATTCTCGGAGGCGTTCTGGGCTTCTATGTTATGCACAGAGTCGAGACGGCGTACAAGGCAAGGGGAGGGTGTTTTCTTTCTTAATTTTTTCACTATTCCTCATGTTTTTGTCATTTAGGATTCTCTGCATATACGCCTCGACGTGGTCGTGTTTCTCTGATTTCCTTTTTGGATTCCATGATCCTTGCTGTTACAGGAGAAGATGAAAGAGAGACTGGCCATATACGAGAAGGAGATGTTGTTGAAAAAGCAGAGGGAGGATGGCAACAAGCAGGAGTCGTAACAGGCGCTTTAGCTCTCGCCACCCTCCTACTCAACTCAAAGAACTCTCTCTCCTCCCTCCAAACTCCCGCTACAAATAAAAAAATAACAAAAAAGGGACGCAAACAAGACAATAAAGTACTTTGAAGTTATCTCCCTTTTGCTTTCTTTTTTTGTTTTTTGTTTCTGGTAGGCTTTAGTTGTGGGTGGTGAAGGATGTTGCTACGATTTCAAGACCCTGTGAAGCTCAAACAAGTAAGGTGAGGTGCTATCCAGATTCAATCCATTGGCGTCATCTTCAGTTTGGATTACAAATACGTACAGTTCATCTCTTTTGAACATGTTTTCCCCCCGCTTTGTATACTCTCCAGGTATATGGTAACAATGGATGCCAAATTCAGATACCTCGTAGATTTAGTTTACTCTGAGGAATAAATGAATTTACTTCTACTCTGATGATCATTCTCCGAAATTCTTGTTGGATGGGCATAGATGCTTTTTGGCCTTCAATTGATTATTTTATTTTAATGATTCTCTTTTAAAGTTTTATTATCACGTTTTTCTTGAAAGTTGGTTGTATTCTGTGTTGTCCTTTTATTAGCCATGAGCTTGAAGCTCTCTGCTTTAATCCTCAGTTGTTTCCACTCAGTGCTTTCAAACGTGGAGGGCCAAAATAGTGCTGAATGTTGAACATTTATTTACCATCTCCTAGCCCAGCGAATAAACCATATCGACCAACCAGCATGAATCATGTTGTTGTTGACTCTGTCATTACTTGGTTGGTTGAATATTTCTCCTCTATTTATTATTTTTGAGAGCATATTTCGCCACAGTTCATTTTTCTTCTTTCTATTATCTTTTAATATTATAGGACTTGGATACTTGATATTCGTTCCCTTGGACAACTTCATGTGGTACACAGCATAGTTGGCATGTGGAAATTTTTCCAAGAGGGAAGTGTGACACACCACATGACATAAAGATCACAGAGTTGCAACCCTTGTTGGTATTAAAGGGGAAGAAGGACCCAATGTTTGATCTTATATGTCCCAACTATTTATCTTATCCCTATGACAGAAATTGTGGCCTTCTTTTTTTAGTGTGTATCTTTACTTTAAGTTCTCTTTCTGTTGTATATTCTCAGGATTATTTCCCCATGGTTTTAGAAAAGGAGCTGTAAGAATAATGTGTCGCCCAATTTGATTGTGATAAAATTCTTTAGAGCTCAATATGTACCATGATACGTCTTGAGATTTAAGCAAGGTAATAAAGGTTTTCCTAGTGACAAATAGGGAAAAATGAAGGTAATATGATGAGTACTTTAAAACCAAAGATAGAGGGTAATATATGTAGAAAATAACCTGTTATGAATTTAAAAATATGAACCAGAATAGAAGGATGGACCTTTGTGAATAATAGAAAATAATAAATGGAAGAGTCAACTCTTATATTGAGCTGTACAAGAAACATCAAGATGTGTAGACAATGGTTAGCCTAAAGTGCACTCATCTGGAAAAAAGAGAGGCTTTTTCACAAGATTTTACCCGCGTGAAAACACAATTCTTTTCAAAATAGAAGAAAGTATGAGGTGGACCTTTGCCAAAAATAACATCTTTACCCTAGAGTCGACTCTTAGTCCCTTGTGTATAGGAGGGTTGATGTAATGTGCCATAAGTTAGATATGTCAAACCTATACTTTTGTAGTTTACCCTTGTTTTGCATTGGCTATTTTGTCTAAAGTGAAGTTACCTTGAAAGTTACAAGTTTAGTTGTTTTCTAATTGTTGAAGGAGTAATCCTTTTCAACAGCCTGTAAAAGATCTCTACTTACACAAATATTGAGAAAGCAAGGGAGATCCTTAGGTTTAATCTGATCAATATTGTTATCCCAAGAAACATAAGTCTAGGTGAGAGCTCTGATACTGTCGCACACCTTCTTTTGTAAAAAATAGTAGCAATCTTATATTTCATTTATCAGTATTTCTCCAAATTTTTCATTAAGTAAGGTTTGAGACAGGTTTGATAGATATTAAGAGAAAGCCAAATTGGTTGTACAATATTTGGTTGGTATCTTTGGGGGTTTAGTCTGACACAGCAGAAAATGACAAGATGACGATTTGATAGATTTGGAGTTGCGGAGAGGCTAGATTTGAGCCCTGAATCTTCAAAATACAAGTCTGGAGGTGCAGAAGAACGAAAGTAGAATTTTGAATCCATAAGCCATGATTTTCTTCAATCATCGCTTTGATACCACTTGACACATCCTGAGTTATGTAGGGTTAAAATCTTGTTCTTGAATTCAAAGAAACGAGATTTCGTTGAAGATTTCTCGTCTTGAATTGACAGAATGAAGAAACTTCGACCCTTGAAACCAAAAGGGTTTGATCTTGAGTACACAAGATCAAATAGGTTCCTCTAAATCCACAAAAGAGGTGCCATAATCCACCGGTAGAGTAAAAGAATCTTAGAAAAGGGAAAAATTTCGTAGAATTGATTGCATGTCTCTAGGACTACAAGAGGGCCTTTAAATAGGCCGAAATCTTTTATAATGTCCCTATAAATGGGGCGTTCTATTAGAACATTCCTAAGAAAAATGGATGTTCTTTCAGAACGCTCTTAAAGAAAAGGGGGTTAGAACATTCCTAAGGAAAAGGGGTTCTGTTATTGGGCCATTCAAACAAATCTAAATCTTATCTTCTAGAAAGTAGGTAACGAAAATAAAAAGTAGGAAAACTACATAAGGACGTGTTTTATTGTGGGCCAACTCATGCCATCAGTCCAGTATTCTGGCTTTCTGGGCTTCTAGTCCACCTGAATTGGGCCGTAGATCGGCTTATAGTCTCTAGGTAAGTAAATTTCTGGCACATTTGGGACGTCTAAATATGGACCGAAAGTGATTTGGGCTTTTTGAGGGCTTCCGATCATTCTAATTCATCTTTGGATCACCCTGGATGCCTGGTCTGCTAGTTTTTTGCCACCTGAATCAAAATCTTTTCGTTTCGATTTTGATAGAACTGGACTGCCTACATCATAATCCAGATCCAAGTTTGTCACTGTTAGCTTCCCAGATCTACTTGCAGGTGTGTTTACCAAGTCTCTAAATGGTCATAGGGTACAATTTCTATGTAACCAGCTAGGTGCATATATCATATACGCTCCAGCTAAGTTTGTTGAATATTGTTGGCCCATCCAGGGAATGACCAGATCAGCCCATATGAGTATGGAACCTATCGGCCCATATAGGTCCCTTGAGACTCTGGTATAAATACCAGAGTCTCTCAATTAGGGTTTGGTCGAGTCCTCTCTCTCTCTCTCTCTCCCTCTCTCTCCGGGTACTCTCTGTTTCTATCAGTCACCAAGGCAAAAGTTCACACAGAAATTCTCGACTGTGATTTCTTATCGCAAATCCAGTCAGAGATCAGTTTTAGGGTTCTTTGTCATCATATGCTGGCAATAAACACCAGGTCCTTTTATTAAACGAGAGGGTGCTAAATGGTCTTAGATTACTCGTAATTGATGGTTTCATACTAATGCTAGTCAGGTAGGATAATATTTCAAAATTTTCATGGTTACAGCTCAGATTTGGATTCTCTATTGATAATAAAACTTTGCTTATCTCTCATTTGTTGCCTCACAGAAATAATCGTATCTAAGAATTCGATGCACAGAGCTGTTATAAAACAAAACAGCCGCATGCCATTCCTTGGTCAGCAGAATAGAATCTAGCTAGAGTGTATGGTGATTAATCATAGAGCTGCCTAATAACTCTGGCTTTATTACTTACTGAGCATTTTGTCCTCGTCAGGAATAACGATTTCATTTAACAAATGCAGTAGCTATTTACTGTATGATAGAATATTATAGATTCTGTACCTAGATGTACACAGTCAAGTCTGTGGCATTGGCACTGATGTGTTACAGATTTCTATTATACTGGAGTCAAGTCCTAACATACTGGAGTCATGCAAGGAACTCTGTGAATATCTCTTGCACTTGTCTTTTCTCAATCCCCTAGTTGATTGAGGAAGGATGAGTCAGTATCAATTCTTTTAGCATCAACTAATAAAACCATTTAGGCTATGCCATCCTTGTTCAAAGCTTCATCCATAAGGAGATATAGTCTGTAGGCTTTGCACTCAGGGATGCATCTTACATTGCTCTGCGAAGGACTCGTGCTCAGGAACTGCATGTTAAACTGTTACTTCTTATTGAATGTTGCAGAACACTTATTCAACCGATTTTGCTGAGGGCTGTACGGAAGCTGTGCTTGCTTTCCCTGTGAATGCCTGATGCATCAGATAATATTTTACTTTTGATGAAACCTTTGATGCAAAAGAAAAATCTGCTTTGAGAAATGTAAATTTTAATGTAAAAAATAATTTTCTGCTTCAACGTGCTTGAACTAATCTCTCTTCTACTTTTTTTAGAAGGTGGTGAAAAAGCACCCAGTTTAACTAACGAAATTATTTGAACCCAAAGTAGGAGAGAAATTCCATCTCTAAGCTCCAAATGAAAATCGAAATCAACCCCCACTTATATGCATAAGGTGCCAAAAGTAAATATGCTGTCCCTATTAACAGCTTCTACCTAGATGGTAGAAAGTCGTCATGTGATCATCTTCTTCACAAAGCTACCCTTTAAGTAGCTTTTGGTGGAAAGTCTAGGAGTGAAATGAATTCGGAATTTCTTGATCTTATTTCTCTTCCTCAAAATATTCTCAAGTTGGTTGGGAAGATTGCCCTTAGTACTCTTGTTTGGCATGGAGACGACAAGTTAACTTCTCACCATTTTAAGTAGTCGAGTAATATGGTTGCCATCGATGTTTAGAATTCTGGCGAGTGCTCTCTTGGCATAATCAGTAATCCTGCACCTTGCTTGTAAGTTATTGATTGTTACCTTGAATGACCATGAAAGACAGCTTGCTTCAATTTATATAACTTACAGTTGTTAACGTTGACACTATTACCTAGTTGCTTCATCAGAACCCTGCCACATGATGTTCATAATCTTGGTTAGGAGACCAGTTATATAGAAGACGTCCAATGACTATTTTTTTTCATGAGATGCTGCTGGAAGAATACATGCTTGGTGCCACTTTCACACCTGTCCTCACTGTACATTGTCAAGTATTTCACTTAACTTTTCTTGGGGTCCATATCTTGCTGCTCTCTCTACTTAATCTAAGAGATAGTTACATAGCTAGATCTGAGATATTGTTCCAAATTCCCAGTGGGTGGGATACTAGATGCCATGAAACAACACATCCCCCAGATCTCATTCATTTTTGCAATTGGCTGTCGTCTTAGGTAGGGGAATACGCAAGAGGAGCTCAATGGTGGGAGGCTTCTGATGGCCCCCTGGTGGGCATAACATACTCCAGAAGGAGTAAAGATAGAGTGACCACCCATAGGCCCAAGGAAGAAAGGGCTGTTAAGTAAATTCCATGGGAAAGCGAGGGGGGGTGACGCAGTGAAAATTGAGGAGGAAATGGCTTGAACGAGTTGTGATCAACTCTAATGTTGTGGGTGTCAAAGACACATCTTGAATCCTTGAAAAATGTGTTCTAGTGGTTGTCCCTTCGCTTTGAATCCACAAGTTGAAGAAGACAGGTCCCTTGAGTCCACAAGGGAGTGATTTTGAATCCACAAAATCAAGAATGGGGCTCCTTGAGTCCACAAGGGGTGCTGGAGTCCACCAGCAAAAGAAGAGAACTTCAAGAGAAGAAACTCACGAAATTGTATTGAAAAAAAGTAATATGCCTCTGGGGCTATATTGCCTTTAAGTAGGCTAAAGAGTCTTGATTTGGGTGCCAAGATTTGAATTTCAAGTGAAATCTGAATTTGGAAGCAAATTCGACTTGAAATTTGAATTTTAGATGAAATTTGAATTTCGAATGAAATTTGAATTTTAGATAAAATTCAAAAAATAATAAAAATAGATACATGGGCCTAATTTCGTAATTAGGCCAGTCAAGTAAAGTGGGCTTCAAATTTCAATAGTAATGAGCTTCAAGGTGCATCAAGTAAAGTGGGCTTCAAGCTATAATAGTAATGGGCTTCAAGGTGCATCAATACTAGGCTTCAGACTTCTTCAGTAGTGGGCTTTAGGGTTTGGGTTACATCAATCTCCCCTTCTTGAAAAGGACTCATCTCGAAGTCTCTAACTTGCTCAGGATAATACTCATAGATGTCCATAACATTGAATGTAGATGATATTCCCATTGTCTCTAATAAGTCAATGACATATGCATTGTCATTAATCTTTTGAAGGACTTTAAATGGACCATACTTCTATGGGTTGACTTTGTGATAATTTCTTATCGGCAATCTTTTTTTCTCAAGTATATCATAACCAAATCACCAACTTCAAAGATCTTCTTTCTTCTTTTTTTGTCTACCTTTTCCTTGTATTTTGCATAATTGGTTGTAAGATGTTTCTTCACATTCTCATGTATTGTTTGGATGTATTCTACCATCTTATTTGCTGCTACACTAGTACTAGGTTTTCTTGGTACTTTAGTTAAGTCAAGAGAAACTTTTGGTGGAAAACAGTAGACAATAGAAAATGGAGAGTAATTTGTAAACTGATTTATCATAGAATTGTATGTGAATTCTGGTTGAGCTAAGGCAAGATCCGTTGTCTTAGTTTGTCTCATGAAATATAACGGATTAAATTACCAAGTGTCTTGTTAACCACTTCTGTTTGACCATTAGTTTGTGGATGACTTGTAGTACTGAATTTTAGGCATGAGTCAAATTTATTCCAAAGAGTGCACCAGAAATGAGAAAACAATTGAGTCTCTATTAGATGTAATAGTCTTAGGCACTCCATACAAGTGAACTATTTTCTTCAAACATAAATTTGCTACTTGAATGGCATCATTAATCTTTTTACATGAAATAAAATGTGCCATCTTCAAGAATCTATCCACAACTACAAAAACAGAATCTACTCCTCTTTGGGTATGTGGTAATCCCCCTGAAACTTCTATGTTTTATCTGGAATGGATAGTGGGGTGTACAAACCTGTCTTCTTTGCACAAAACATTCAACTTCTTTTTTAAGTTGTGGCCAATAATATCGTTCCTCCATCATTTTCAAAGTCTTGTCACGACCTAAGTGCCCCCCAAGTCCCCCTACATGTAATGCTCAAATTAACTTTTCATGCAAAGAAGTTTCAGGGATACATAATTGATTTTCTTGAAATAAGTAATCTTCAAAATGTGAAATCCTTTAGATGGTTTGTCTTGTTTACACATACTCCATACTTCAGCAAAATCTTCATCTCCTATATAGAGTTCAGATATTTAAAACCACTAACTTCTCATCTCATTGTAATCAGAAATGTTGATTTTTGGCTTAATGCATCAGCCATTTTATTTGATTTTCCTGATTTGTACTTTATCACAGAAGAAAACTTTTGAATAAATGAAATCCATCTAGCACGCATTCTATTGATAGTGGTCTGATTGTTAACTGATTTCAAAGTTTAATGGTTAGTAAATAAAATAAATTTTCGTTGAA
Source organism: Spirodela intermedia (assembly GCA_902729315.2). Classification (NCBI taxonomy): domain Eukaryota; kingdom Viridiplantae; phylum Streptophyta; class Magnoliopsida; order Alismatales; family Araceae; genus Spirodela; species Spirodela intermedia. The sequence goes on from LR746272.1 coordinate 7,011,099, forward strand.
TCAAGTAGTGTTCCCAAGTATGTAATGATCTAACCACATCATAAAATTCTAATTCATATGTAGTCCACTTTCTTTTGGTTTCTATTAATTTCTCACTATAAAAAAGCTATTGAACGACCTTCTTGAGATAATATAGCTCCAATTCCAGTAATTGAGGCATAACATTCTACTTCAAATAATTTATCAAAATTTGACAATACTAGTATAGGGACAGAACTTAACTTTTCTTTAATTAGAATAAAACTTCTATCTACTGTATTTGTCTACTAAAAGTTTCATTTTTTCATGCACTTAGTGATGGGAGTCATAATTGAATTGAAATTTTGAAAAAATCTTCTATAAAAGGATGCTAAGTCATGAAAACTACGAACATCATGTATATTCTTTGGAATTGGCCAGTCTTTAATAGCTTCAACCTTTTCTTCATCCACTTTGATGCCATTTGCACTTACAATATATCCTAGAAAAACTAAACTTAAAATAAGAAATTTACATTTTTTTAAGTTGGTAAATACTCATTTTGTTGTAAAACAGTCAATACAGATCTCAAATGATGATGATGTTCTTCCTCTGTGGTACTATATATCAACATATCGTCGAAATAGACCAACAAATTTTCAATGAAAGGCTTTAGTACTTGATTCATCATTTGCATAAAGGTACTCAGAGCATTAGATAAGCCAAATGGCATAACCAACCATTCATATAATCCTGCTTTCATCTTGAAACCGGTCTTCCATTCATCACCTAGACAAATTTGAATTTGAGGATACTCACTTTTAAGATCAATTTTAGAAAAGATTCTAGAACCACACAGCATGTCATGATTATTATCAAGTCTTGGAATTGAAAATCTATATTTCACTGTGATTTTATTAATTACTTGACTATCTACACATATTTGCAAAGTTTCATCTTTTTTTGAAACCAATAATGTAGGTACTGAGCATGGGGTCATACTTTCATGAATTAATCCTTTCTCTAATAGCTCTTCAACTTGTTCTGGCAAAATCTTATTCTCCTCAGAGCTCATTCTGTAATGAGGTAAATTTGACAAACTTACTCCAGGAATTAAGTCTATATGATGTTATATGTCCCTGAGGAGAGGAAGATTTATAGGAGAATCTTGTGTGATAGGAAACTCATTTAACATATTCTGTGCTGCCTCAAGTATAACACTAGAATCATGCAAAGAAACATTCTCTTTTTTAATCAGCATAAATACTCTATAATTTTCTTTCAAAGTATTAAAAAGTTCTTTTTTGTCAATCATCATAACTTGCTTCTTCTTTTCTTTAACTGTGTTGAAAACTCGTTTTCTTTTATTAGGTGTAAAACAAACTTCTCACCATTTAAAAAAAAAAAATATAATGATTATCTCTGCCTAGGTGAGTTGCATCTAAATCATATTGCCATGGTCTACCCAGAATTAGATGACAAGCATCCATCTCAACAACATCACAGTAAATTTCATCAAAATAAACTTTTTCCATTGAGAATTTAACTGAACAAGTCTCTGTAACTTTGGTTTCATAATCTTTCTTTATCCACCCAATTCTATATGGATGTGGATGTTTTTCAATTTTTAGCCCCAATTTCTATACCATCAAAGAAGAAACAATATTTTCACTATTGTCAAAATCAATAATCACATCGCATACCTTCCCATCAACAATGCACTTTGTTCTGAAAACATTATGATGTTGGGGAGGTTCTTCCTTCTTTGGTGCATACATCAACTTTCGAATGACTGGAGAGTGACCAAAGTTTTCTTCTTCTTTGCCTTCAATAACATTCTCTTAAATTTCTTCTTGATCTTCTGCACCTTCAATTTCATCTTCATCTATGGCCTCTGTGAAATTCACAGCACCACGTTTTGGACAAGCATTTGTTTTGTAATCTTCTTCATTACATCTATAACATTTTAGAACAGAGTTAGGTGCATATGGATTTCTTTGAGAAGAATTTCACTCACTAGGAATAAATCTACTAGGTCTTGGTGTAGCTGAGGTTGCTGGTCTTCCATTACTGGTAGTAGATGAAATATGTGCTGATCTTGATCTGTCTAGCTGAAATGTTGACACATTAGTAGAATTCGAGTTCTAAATTTTCCTTTCTCCAATAAAGCTTCATCACGTTCTGATGTCATAACAACATCATTTAACTTGAAGAATGATTGTAAAGTAACTTTTTCTTCAATATCCCATCAAAGTTCACTTTTAAATCTAAAGATCATATAAGATTCAGATTCAGTCAAATTGACTCTTGAAGAAAGTCTGTAAAATTCCTCAGCATATTCAGTGACATATCTACTTCTCTATTTACAACTTTGATATTTGGTGATATAAAATCTGTTCATAATCAAGAAGAAGAAATCTAGATTTTAATAATTTCTTCATCTTATCCCAACTTCGAACTTGATCTTTTCCTGATCTTGTACGGGTGGATTGTAGTTGATCTACCAGGCAGATGCTCCACCCTTGAGCTTATAGGCAACTAATTTCACTTGTTTCTCATAAAAAATCTTCATATATTCAAAAAATGTCTCAACTTCAGAAATCCATTCAAGAAATTCTTCTATTTTCAAATGTCTATTAAAACTAGGCAAATCAATTTTCATTCGAAAATCTCTGCAATCATCATAATTAGATTTACCTTTTGAGCTTCTTGTATCATTTGATAAGTTTTTCTGTGAGAGATTACAGAAATCATTTTATTTTTGACTAGTTTGATCACGAGATTGACATTCTATTACAAACATTCGTGCTAAGATTTGCTTCAAAGTGTCATTCAAATCTTCAATTTTTTGTTCCATATGAATCTTGAAATCAGCAAATTTTGATTTCGAAATAAGGCATACCTTAGAATTGTCATTGTCATTGATGTGAATCCCTTTACCTTGTGACATCTTGTAAATCTAAATTTAGAACACTAACCTTGCTCTGATGCCACTTAACGTAGCGAAAATTGAGGAGGGAATGGCTTGAACGAGTTGTGATCAACTCTAATGTTGTGGGTGTTGAAGACATATCTTGAATCTTCAAAAAACATGCTCTAGTGGTTGTCCCTTCGCTTTGAATCCACAGGTTGAAGAAGATAGGTCCCTTGCATCCACAAGGGGGTGATTCTGAATCCAGAGAATCAATAACAGGGCTCCCTGAGTCCATAGGGGGTGCTAGAGTCCACTAGCAGAAGAAGAGAACTTCAAGAGAAGAAACTCACGAAATCGTATTGAAAAATTGGTAATATGCCTCTGGGGCTATAGGGGGTGCCTTTAAGTAGGCTAAAGAGTTTTGATTTGGGTGCCAAGATTTGAATTTCAAATGAAATCTAAATTTGAAAGAAAATTTCGACTTGAAATTTGAATTTCGGATGAAATTTGAATTTCAAATTCAGATGAAATTCAAAAAATAATAAAAATAGATATATGGGCTTGATTTCGTAATTGGGCGAATTAAGTAAAGTGGGTTTCAAGTTGCAATAGTAATGGGCTTCAAGGTGCATCAATACTGGGCTTCAGGCTTCTTCAATAGTGGGCTTCAGGGTTTGGGCTGCATCAGGGGGGGGGGGAGAGTATTAGAGTATCGTGAATGTGAAAGAAGGGGGGATTTTGGTGGTTTTGCATCAGGGAGAGAGATAATCCTCTTAAAAGACTATCATTTTGCTTGTAGGTTCCTGTTCTAGGGTTATTTCTGGAGCCTAATCTTTACATTCTTCTAGTTTCTGTTATTTGTGCTGTTTGCCTTGCTGTTTCGGTTCAGGTTCTCATCAGCTTCTTTAGAATAATTTGCTTGGGGGTGGATGATGTCTCTTTCATTTTTGATGCACAAAAGAGCATGTTCAATAGTGAGACTGAAAATTCGATAAAGAGGTATTTTAGTCCATTGTTAGTCTGTGTGGAATGCATACCTTTCTGTTGTAAGCGTGTTGGTTTTATGACTTGTGACATGCACAAGTCATAGCACAAGTAAAAGTAAATGCATAGCACAACTATTGTCGCTTTTTAGCTTATAAGTAATTTTATCTAAAAATATTCTGCAATAAAAGTTCTTTGCTTTGCATGGTTTCTGCAAAAGATTACTTTATCAGTTATTCATTATGCAGTGTTGTCTAATTTGGCCGTAACAATAAAAAAAGCTGAAGAAAGAAAAGGAAGCCCAAATCTTTTGGTGAAACTGCGTTTTGGAATAACGCGGATGTGTTTTGGTGGAAGAGTAGAACGAATTCTCTTCTAGGCTTATGGTATTTTGCTTCCGTTTTTTCATTTGCTGTGTGGAATTCCATGCGTGTTCTATCTGCTGGGGTTCTCTTAGTCGAATTTCATTCTATGAAGTTTCCATTTTTTTTTTTTAAAGTTGGCAAGATCCTTTATACTATAATGTTTGTGTGGACATATAAAACGCATTTTTTTATTGAGGAAATTTATTGTAATAAGTGCTCTTCTGTGGCCTCAAACGTTTTGTGCTATTTCAGAATCACAATTCCTTTTTACCATCAACCAGAATAAACCTCATGCTCAGTTAATAAGTCTCTCCTCGCCTATAGATTTCATTTCCTCTTTTGTAAGGGAGTGCATGGCTCTTCAGAGACATTGCTGTTATCCTTCCATTAAGTTAGTGATGGTTTGGACTGTGTTCTCCTCCTTGCAGTGTAAAGATCCTTACAAGTTTCCTGTTTCCTTTGCCACCCAGGGGGTTCATCTTTTATTGTAGCAGCCTCCATCAACCCAGAAGTCGGAGATATCTTGCCGAGGGGCTAGGTACTGGTGGTGATTGACACTGTGGGTCACCAAACAGGAGTAGCCATCGGAGTTCTCCACTATGCTGCCATGTCCAAAGTGAGTGTGAAAGCTCCTAGGGATGAATCTTGGTAATCAGTATGCAACAAGGAGATAACCCAAGTTCCCCGTTTCTCAGGAAACTAGAGTATGAGAATGAGCTCATGTGCGGTGATAAGATCCCTGGTTTTGAATGAGTGCTGATGCTTCAAGGATTGAAAAATTGGATGCTGCACTTGTTTTCAGGATCTGAGGATACATATCGAAGTACAAGTAGCAGACGTGCAATAGAATAAGAAGACTTTGAGATGGAAGTGAAACCAATAAACTGTGTGAATGATAGGAGATACGGTCATGGGACTTTGAATTGATGGGGGGAAATTGAGGCAATCTTCTTTCCATGCGTCCATGTTAATTGAAACATTTCTCGTGGTTAATAATTTTGACATTATTTGATATCATATGATGCATTTGCCAAAGCTTTCCTTTGGATACTTGTAACTTATTGAATATTATTGTGTGTCCATTTTCAAGAGACAGGGAACATGTTGTGTTATGTACTAAGTTTGGATGAATGTGAATGCTCTAAAAATGCTATGTTTTGTAGGAGTCCATGAAAGTTTCTTCACAACTGATTTGCTTCCTGTATTCCGATTTATCTATGATTCCGCTAATTCAGTTTACATGTTTAAAAGATCATAAATCTTTTCCACTAAAGTCGCGTATCATTTTAGTTTGGAATCTCGGACTCCAGCACATATTACGATGTTTCTACAGCCTTGACAATTTCATTCTCTAATGGTGATAATTCAAGAAACGATCTTCAACAAATAAAAATCGATTGTTGGCTTCCTTTCTTTAACTTGTTATTCCACTCATGACCGAATTGAGACTGAGTGCATCGGATTTCCTCCAAAACAACAAGCTATTCTACAGTGAAGTAGGAATTAAATACCTCTCGAAAGGAATGCTATGAGCATGTATGGCGCCATTTATGTAAGCTTAGATAAAGCAGCGATCTTCAAATGAGGATTGAGGCCTAGATCTCTCACAAGAGTGGTTCTGATGTCTATATAGTTCGTGTATCATGCACATCTTTCTATATAGGAACCGGTTGAACTCTTGTAGGGTTTACTCAGTTTCTTTGCCAGCCTTCCAAAGTTTGAGTTTAATTTGCATAATCCTTGTCAGCCAACATTAATTCACGACCTCAATTTCTGAAGGCTGAATTCTGTACCCACCAGCCAAATAGCATAGAAAAAGATTGAGCCTTGGCATATTGAGCCTAGCTAAATATCTCGACCCTAGCATGGTTTGTTCTAATTAATTCTTCGAAGCTATGTAATATACTGATTTCATTGTACTTGTCAATAGACTTTATTTCGTATATGGTTTGAAAGAATTGAAAATATGATGAGAAGAAGATTTTTTTAACCTTGTATAGCATCTTAACCCTTCACAAAGAGCTAGTATCCTTGACATAATTAAAAGACTCGCTCTCTAGTAGGCTCTCATGTCTAGAGATTCACTAGAGCAATATTTATGGTTCTTTGTGAAGTGATTTATTTAAGGTTTTCTCATTGCTAATGAAGCAATTGGGCAACATTATCCACTCTAGTCAAGAACTTGGGTTTCCTCTGGGCAAGTCTGAAATCAGTGCTCTTCTCAAAGATTGGTTGTACCAGCTCGTTACCAGTCGAATTGAGTGGCGACTGTCCCACTTTCTATGGATAGTATGGGGCCGATATTACGGACACTACCTCACTGGCGAAAATAATATCCTTCTAAATGATAAATGATATCTAATTAAAAGCGTCTATATATATTTAACTAAAATAATATATCTCAGACGGATTTGGGGCAGACAAAAGAGGACAGTTTTTGGTCTGCACTCCACATTAATTCTCCCTCACACAAGAATTACCGTATCTTTTATCCTTAAGCCCTTTGGTTGTTAATGCAATCTAACTTTATTTCAAATTGGGTATTAGCTATCCAATACACTAGTCTACTCCCACACACCCAGTGCATCAGCACACGACATCTAAGGCTCAGTTTCGTTGGCCCTGTCTACGTGTGAACGAAGAAGAGAGTGAGCACGAAAAGGAGTCAGCACAGGTGATTCGACATTACAAGGAAATGGCTTTTATACTTTGCTGTGATTTCCTTGACAACAACAGAAATGATGTACACCAAAAAATGAACTCAGCTCGACTTATTCTATAGATGAATCATTTACTCGTAAATCACCAATTCTCACCTGCATGCTTTTAATTTCTTCAAGTAACTCAAGGGATTAGTCTGTAACTACACTAAAAAAATAGCACGCTTGTTTCTCGCTGGATGTAATCCTGAGAAGATCACCATATTTTTGAGCTGGAACTGCAAACATGACCGAGGAACTAAAAGAAGTGCTGATCAGAGAGCTTTTTATGGCGTTCTTCCACACCGCCAGGAAGCTGGTTTCTCACAGTGAGAACGGCTGGGATCTCTCCTCTTTCTTTGCCCGTGGCCCCAGAACCTGGCATGCTGACTGATGTTACTAGAGGACGTCTTTGCCTGTTCCTCTGGTGTAGGAGAAAATTTATGGACTTCGCCGCTGGAAAGGCCGTGATGATTTACAGAGGATAAATTTCTTTTGTGAGATGTGACTGGCTGTGCACCCAGATGATATCTGATCTACGCAGCCCAACTTGTCACAGACAGACAACGGTAGCCATTGCACATGTTGGTGTAGATCTTCCTCAACATTCAGACAGAGAAAGGCTGTAGTTCTGGGCCACACAGGGGCAAGCAGAATTGATACCATTTACCAAAGCGCTCTCAGCGTTCACGTAGAACTCTACTATTTTCTGATCCAATTCGTAGTAGTAAGGCATCTTTCTAAAATGCTTCATATCAAGGTCGATAAAATATGCCTAAAAAGGTAAAAGAAGAAAAATACAAGTCACTGAAAAAAATCCAACAGTATGAAATAAATTAGCATAAATTTACCATGAAAAGAGGAATGCCCAAAAGTAATACGACCATGGGAACTAAAAATTAGATAAATAACAAATACAATGGACGTTCAAATAAGATGCAGCATAAAAAGGCTTAGATGTTCAATCATCACTATAAAACCAATCCGCCTTAAAATTCTGGTCGAAACTTCGCAGATACAAATACGAAATAAGGGAGACATTCAGCCCATATGATTTTGTTGCCACCCTTGCTGGGCCATTAAGGCAGAAGCAGCAGGAACAATATGATACTTTGGTAAAAACTCCGTTTTTACACAAGTCAGTGAAGTTATGAACTGAGAACTGATGGAAATTTGGTAGTTGGAAGCTGGACATAAATTGGCCCTACACTGGAGGTCTAAATAAACTGTTGTAAGGTCTGCACAAGCCTGAGAAGGTGATGGCAAATACGCTGCTGAGAGAACTTTTGAGACAAACTTTCAGGCAATCCCACAAAATAAGCTCAATTCCTAGACTCCTGATACTAGGGCATGTTTAATGGCAGACAGTGTGATCTTCTCAAGTAAGATATACACACACACACACACACATTGTGTGTGTGTGAACAGGAAGATAGTGTTACAGCCCCGACGGTTCCAATGGGCCTGGTTTACACCGGAAGACGAAGAGGACGATGTTAGGCCCATAAGGGGCCAAACGGGCCTAACTTAAGGCCTAGAAGGAGAACCTAACCTAAGGTCTCCTACGTAAGAGATAGAAAGACCATCTTGAAAGTTCTCCACATTCCGGTGAGAGGGTTACCACTGAAGCCTGATCCACCCATTTTCTGGTACTTCTATTTCCCTCTTTTATCTCTCTCGTCATCCGAATCTAAGGTTTCTATCAACTGGTTCCAGAGCCAGTTTGATGGCGCCCAAAATCAACCACGGCAGACTGGAAACCCTGGAGAAAGAAAATAAAGAAATTCGTGAGGAGTTGCGGCAGCTACCAGAAATAGAGAGCCGTCTACAGGAGGTGAGTGGAGCAGAGAAGAGCCTGGAAGCCCTGGCGCAAAGAATGGTACAAACGATGCAGGCCATGGAGGAGATGCAACACCCGAGTCAACAAACAGATAGATCTGAAACAAGAGGGAAGAAACCCGTGGAGGACGGTAAAGCGAACACAGGGATGCACAGGAAGACTCTGGGTGAAGAAGACCAGTTACAGAAGTCGGAGAAAGCAGAAAATATGCACAGTTGGGGAAGTTAGTGCTACAATGTTCCAAACCGAGTGGGAGAGACCTGCTGGTTTGAAACAATCTTCAATTAAGAAGGCACTGTCTACTCTCCAAGAGGAAGAAATTGAGGAAAGAAACACCATGAAGCGATGCAACCCAAGTGTTGGAGTTGATATTTCCAGTTGTTTTTTTCTGGAGAGACACTGGCAAGACCATCAACATATATCTCCAGGTTGTGTCCAGAGAGCTAATGCATTGTTGGGTTTGGATGAAAATCATGTCTCTCTCACTGAAAGTGAGAAAGATCAGACCAATCTTGACACCAATGATGAAAGAAAAAAGTCATTTCAAGTGTTGAAAAACAACGGAACTTCTGAGATGTGTTTTTAAAATCCTTTAGGTGAGGAACCGGTTGGAAGACAATCATTTATCTATCATTGTAGTGAAAATATTTCCCTGATGGATACCAGTTAATCCCTTCACTGTGAAAATATTGATTGCGGGAAAGTATTCGAATATTTTCGAGAAAATGAAAAGTAAATGTCTGAAGAAGGCAAATTCTGAGAAAAAGTGCCGAAGCCAAACAATATATTTACAAAGTTTTCTTTCGCATGATTTGTGGTGACTTTCCAGAGAGGCAGAGAATAAGAAATCCTTCAAGACAGAAGGCAGGAAAGGTATACCTTGTAGTCAAACGTTTGACCAGTTGACTTGAGAAATACAGAACCAAAATCAGATGTAACATTCCTTTGTCTTGGTCGAAAGCTGACCATAATACTACAATCCTTGGCAGTAGTAGCTATAAGATAGCCCCTCACAATTTTCAAGCTCTCCTCCAGTGATAAAGAATGAATCGAAGAGCATCTATTTAGAAGGTCGGCATCATTCAAGTTCTGGCAAATCAAGCACGGTTGTGAAATAATATTGTAGTAAGCATGGATTGCTCCCTCTATGTCAAAAATATCAAGTTTCTGAACTTCCAGAAGGCGATCTATAATCCCTGAGTTGAAGATGGCATCTCCAACAAGTTCAAGGAAGCTCTGGACATGTTGGGTGTGCTCCTCCTGGATTACTGTTTTGAGCATATTTTCAAATGCCTCATTCTTTTCATGAGAAATATCATTCACAACATCTTTGTCCATACCGCCTCCCAAAGCCCCAAAAACAAGGGAGCCATTAAAAAAAACACGGAAATTGTTCTGAGGACAATGAAACAGTGCCCTGATAGCTTGATTCATTCTATCTCTGGATCCAGAGAAAAGATCAAGAGGGTCATATTCGCTTAACCACGATATCTGAGTATTGCATTGAAAAAAAAAAATCAATAAAAATTATGGTAATCATATTTCACAAAAAACACATTTGTCAAATTCGGTGGAAGGCATTGCCAACAGAGTATTATATCACAGTTCAATTCAAAAGAATGTAATGCGAAGAGATAAATTAATTGCAGAGATAATCAGGGACCAACAGATAGCCAGAAGCAAAGATACCTGTCCTTCATGAAGTTTCAAGACCTGATGCATTTTGAAACGCGTTACACGGGTCTTTACAATTGTTTCCCGCTTAATGAATTTTGAGAACGGGAGAAATCCACATTTCGGCTGATTCCTTAAACAAATTAGGCCAAATACATATTAGGCCAAATACATATTAGGCCAAATAATAACAGAGAGATTTTCAGTTGGTATGAAAGGGTCACCTTTATCTCAATAGCAACACAGAGATCCTCATTCAGAGTACCTAAAACAAGGAAGAAAAGGACTAGGACTGAATTGTTAGAAATTCTACATCAGCCTGAATCCACAAGAGTAGAAGGGATGATAAAGAGCTTTTTCGATCGCATAATACTGAAATAAGCTCGATTTGCAATTATCACATACAAAAGAATATTTGTACTTTGGTCAAAACACTAACTGACTGAGACTACTCTGACGTGTAATATTAAGATCATCCCAATTAATTTACGACTTAAAGATTGAGAATCATAGACCTTAATTAGTATCTGACTATCATGGCAGGATCTCAGCACAAATGGAATCAATCTCAATGGTAAAAAACGTGTGAAAAAATATACATCCGTGAGAGCAAGTTTCTCTAGGTTCAAGTGCTAAGCAGAGGACAAATATGAGATGGGTATCAAATAGAGATGATAGCAGGTTCTTCACGTTTTTCCAGCCTTTTTTATTTTTGAGGAAAGAAAATCAAATGGTGAAAAGGATGAAGTCATTAAGCGAAAAAAAGATATAAATAACAGAAAATCTGCCACATGGCTCTGGGTTAGCCCGAACAGCACAAGCAAAGTAAAACAATACTGGACAATTTATAAAGCTGGAATTCTTTCGTCTCAAACCATCGTTTTGGTCATGGAATCTGCATATGTCAATCCCTTCATGTAGTGATGATAGTTATCATTTCTCAGATGAAAACAATTTTACTCTTTTTGGAACTCATCTTTTTTGTGGCATGATGAAAACGCCTATCATTTTAGCTATCTAGATCCCCCGCTGAAAAGTAACCATCATATAAGGAAATTCGTGGACATAACATTTACTAACCAATGACGGTCGTGGACCCCACTATTCCTTCCAATTGCCTAATTGAAGTGAGTGACAATTTCCCTTCAATGATTCCCCTCATGTAAGAACAACCTAAAACCTCAGATTAATAACATATGGAGAGGGGTAGGTATAGGCTGAGGTATGAAGCAGCGAATGGTTGCTCATTGACATTTCGAAGGATGTTGGCAGCGACAGGGCATTTGTAACATGAGCGACAATGTGTGGTAGTCGGTGACATGTGAAAACAAGTAAATGACGGTGACTGTTATGTCGTCCACATCCTATTGGTGGGCAATATCAAAGAAAGTAGTGGTGACTGGCAATGATGGCAGTAGTAGCAGATGGGTGGTGGACTTGTGATAGCTGGTAATGGACTCTAGGAATGGTACCAGGTGTTGGGTAATGAAGGCCAACAGTGATAGTCGTAAAAAGCATCGGTGAGTGCTGGCAAGGAGAAAAGAGAATAATGATCAGAAAAGAGATTCAAATTCAAACAAGCAAACAGATTCCAGACAGAATGAATTAATTTGGGGACAAACACAATGTAGAAAGCCTACCACAATACAGATATCCTTATCAGTCAGTTCAGTCATACACTGAAACCATTTTCAGACGACTTAGTTAAACACCAATGCACTATATTTGCCCACTTGATGTATAAAAAATAACTAAATATTATTTCGACAGATTCTTAAGAAGTCAATGGAGAGTCTCTCAGTGCCCTAAAATAATTAAATCGCTAATATTGCCATCACTGCTTTTTTTTTATGAAAATAAATATAACGTGTATAATTCTTAAATAATACTTAGTATATGAGGATGAAATGATTAATTTATGACCCCAGGCTATCTTTTATGATGTCAAAATTTAAGGGAGAACGATTTCCATTAGCATGGAGTGAAGTAACAAGGGAATCATATACGATACATGAAACAATTTACATTGCTACAGTACTGTTTTAATGAAATATGTTGTGCATGCCACCCTTACCTTAAACTGAATTAACATATGAGCACACACCATCATGGACATTTTTAGAATTGAGAATAATCATTGAAGGAAAGAAAATCTCCCTGTCTAAACATCCGCCCATTTAAGAAAAGACTTTTGAATCAAAATACGACTGTAGAAGATAGTCAATCAATAGTCACATAATATGAAGATGAGTTTAGCATGCACATTAAAGATGGAAGCTTACCTCGTGGGAAGAATGAATGATCAGACATAAGAAGAGCAGAATCACATAATGTGTTGACCCTGGCAGCATCCACACGCCAACTAGGACGGTTGTCAAGAATATTCTTTTCAACAGATCGTAGGAACTCCTCAGAAACAGCAACATGCATCTGGAGGTTAACATAAAAAAAAAACACGGTGAAAGATTTTAAATGATATTATTAAGAAAAATAACTTCTGTAAATGTTTCCTCTAAAAACCTTGCACGTATATGATAACAAAACACTATAATATACCGATTGGTATCAACGTTCAACATGCTGAAATAGGTCTAAAAGGATTCTTTTGGAGAAAACAATTCTGACCAGCTCAGTATTAGACAACAGGATACATAATAGGCGACAATCACCAAAGTAGGAGATAACTTATAAGGTAATTTTTCACTTCTGACGCTTTCAAACGAAGAATTAGTTGATCTTCCTATGAAACAAAGTCAAATAAGGCACACTTTTGTGGAACTATTGATCATGAATCTGTGAGGATCACTCAAACCAGAAAGCAGAATCAAAAAATTGTGGAGAAAAAATATTAAACACAGAAATATGGACCACAAACAAAATTTTATAGAACCTGTATGAGAAACCCCAGAAGACAAAGAAACACCAGCAAAGTCGAGAACCAAAACTAGGATAAGTAAACAGGTAATGATGACATGCTCAACAAGAAACTAATAAGCACATTGACCATAAAAAAATGTCCCCATGTTATAGAGGAGGAATCTAACATAATTATCCTAAGTCAAAGTTCTCCACTATCAGTTTTCAGAACCCCATAATACCTGATGACTACCCTAGAAACTATAAACACCTAAAAAAAGAATGAAAATGATGAGAACTCTGATCCCTGGCTGCATATTTTTATGAAAAATGACCATTTAGAGGCCTCAATAATCAAGATGTTGAGTGCATACTTTTGAGCTCTAGGAAATACAGAAACCTCATCATTTTTTGCATGGATTTTCGACATTCTAAAGAAAATATCCTCTCCATGGATCCCTCAGACTGGAATGAAATGCATACTACTGTACCCGAAACCTTAGAAATATATGACATTCAGTGAGAACATATTGATGGATTCATTTCACCACAACTCTTTCATTTTTTCCTGCATGACCATTAGATCAGGTGATTGTCAATTCGGTTAAATCTTGGAAAATTGCACAGGAAGCAAACAGAGGCAAAATAACTTCATACAAAGCAATTCAGCTTGTAATGCTTATTTTCTTCCTAGTCATCTATCCTTGTTGTGCTAATTAAACTTCTAAGGAATTCTGATTACGTGGACTTCAGTTTTATGTGCACAGAGTATAAATCCAACTTTTCACGTGTTGCAAACTATCGAGGAACATACAATACTCAGATCATTGATTAAAAGAACATGACACAGGGGTTACAAAACAGCTGACTCTTGAAAAACATAACAAAAGAACACAATGATGACAGTTGAAATGCCCACGAACTGGTCAATAAAATATAACTATAACACCCATCGCTGTGAGGTCCTCTAGAATATGAAAAGATAAAAGCCACAGGAATAATGCTGGAAGATATCAATTTGATGGATTCAAAAGGGCTGACTGGATACACCAATTAGCCAGTTGAAAAAATAAAGTTCCTAAATATACATCGTGTGTCAAACACATTAAAAGAACTCTACATGAAGTTCATTCTTATTTGAGCTGATAATCTGCTCCAGATACTCTACAAGCGAAACCGTTCGGCATTCTTTATTCCATAGAGATGTAGCATTTCATAGAAACAACAGTGGAGATGCCCAATTAAGACAATAATTAGAAGCTTTTTAAGTGTTGTCTTCCGATTCTTTATTGAAGTAAAGGGCGTACATACTGAATAAGATTAGGGTAATTACTACCAGAGATGTGCAGAATCATAAAAATCCCATCAATCCTTCAAAACTTACAAAAAGTGGTCCCATCAGCAGCCCAGTATTTGGCGTCAGATGTCTTCAGCCTAGGAATGGATATCTGGTATCCATTCTTTGGTAAATAGTCAGCCCCCTAATGTTCTGGCCTGAATTCTAATCGTATTACCAAGCCTTTCGTATCGTATCTCGTAGGCTACCACTTTTCTCATTTACTAACCGAAATTCCACCATGGCGCACTAGCCAAAATTCGACAAGAAAACCTTTCAACCGCTGAGAGGAAACCATCAGTTAAAGAAGACACGCATTCAAAGCCAGAAGGAACAGGAAAAAAAATAGGGACACAGCAGAAGAACCAGCGACACATTCAGGAGCTGCATGCATACCCCCGGGTCGACATGCTCGGCGCCAAGTAGGGGGCTCATAACGTGGAGTGCATAAAGCTGACCGGCGATATCCTTCGATGTGCACTCCCCAATCTTGTCCACATCTTTCCAGAGAATCCGTTCATGCGAGGTCAGCACAGGGGACCCCGGCTCCCGCACCACCCCCTTGGCCGCGCTCTTCTTCCTCCGCACCTTCTGCACCCTCAGCACCTTGCCCACCTTCAGCAGCGGCAAGAGTAGCTCCATCACACCCAGACGAAAATGTCCCAAAATAGACGGAAGAAAATTGGAGGGGGAGAAAAAGCCGGAGAAGAGAACCAAGCCAGGGGACGATCCGCAGTAGCCGAGGACGAGATTCGCGGCGCCTTCACCTCTGTACGCCCACTCTTCGGCGTCCTCCGCCCGCCACAGCCTTAGGGCCATCTCCCCCGCCCCCCTCTTCACCCGACCTCACCTTTCTCCTTCTCCTTCCGCCTTTGTTTCTCCCCTCTTCTCCCTTCCCGCACTTGCATTGCCTCCACGTCCTCCCTCCCTCTTCTCCACCTGTTGTCCACCTTCTGTATCCGACCCACGCGTGGGGATGCGCCCAGCGCCACCGCCGCGAACTATAACTTCTGCAGGTTAACTACTCCCCAAACCGCACACGTAACACAAAGCACTCTCTCAAGAAAAATCTAACAAATATCAAAACGACAACGGAATCGTCTTTACGTCTCCCCGCCACTAAAATACGCTCGAGATCAAAATGAGCATGGCGCAGTCCAGTGGGCGGCGTATATTAATGACAGCCCCCTATTAATGGTCTTATCAGAAGAAGACGTTAAAGGCCGCCGCGCCAGAGGAGATCCCCGAGCCATCCATCGATCGCTGTCGGATTTCAATGCGGGAGACGGAGACGAGCCGGGAAGGGACGGGGGAGGCAGATTCTTTGCGATCCTCTGTGGGCCAGCCGATTGGATACCAACGGTCAGAAAGTGGGCGCCCTTTCTTGCTCAAGCGCGAACGCCGTTCTATGCCCCATATAAATAATACGTGGAGTAGCCTTTGTGCCTGCCGCGAGCCGCCGTGACGCAAGCAATCATTATATTTTCTTCTGGCGAGAGATAATCGAGAAAGTTTAAAAAAACGTGGCGTTCGTTCTGCGCCGTCCTGCGTGCGCGCCGTGCCGCCGTGCGCGGATTGCTTTGGCCGGTGTCTGTCCCTGCAAGATGACCCGAGCCCATAGCTATGCGGCTGCGAGGTGGCCTTTTTCGTCTTCTTTTTCTCGTTTTCCCACATTTCGTTTGGAAGCACGTGCGTAGAGATATATAAGTATGGAATTAATCCCATTTCGTCAGGCAATTACTCCAAACCTTATGAGAGGGAAATCATCTAAAGCAAAGTCCGAAGCTAATAATACAAGGATGAAACTAATACAGACACCATCAGTACATGAAGAAACCTTGAATAAGAAAGACATGCCAAGATCTTCTAGCTAGCACCTAATCCTAATTCTGGATAACGCTGTGCAATTACTGGGCTCATCCCAGTTGTTTTCTTTGGTCGTACTTCACAGCAGAGGATCGTCCAGCTCCAATAGATCAAGATTGGGCTGAAAGAGAAAAGCCAAAGAGAGAAGGAAGAGGATGAAGAGGGAGAAGATCACAGCCGACTTGAAAGGATCAGCTTGGTGCTTAAAGAGGGAGATATCTTCATCCAGGGTGCTTTCAGCGGAGACATCGTTTAGCCGGGCAGCTGGGAACACCAGAAATCCGTAAACAACACCAGAAAGTGCTGCTCCCAAGTGTGACCTGTAAAATGAATGAGAAAATTCCTCAGTTTTCTGAAATTTGCATTGTGAAGTAACAAATCACGTGAATATTACGATGGCAGAAATAGAACTAACCATTGATCAATTTGCTCAAAATTGCTGATGACGAAGCTAAGGGAAGTAGCGAGAATAGCATTGAAGAACATTCTCTCCGAGAACTCTTTTGACATGGCCTTTTTGTTCTGAACCTGATAGACGAGCCAGGCTCCAATTATGGCGAACACGGGACCCTGAGTGTACAGAAATAATCAAGGAGATATATTGGTAATAACAAAAAAGTGCATTATTAAAATTTAATTTAAACCAAATCCGGTAATGATAGTGCGATGTCGAAAAAGCTGCATAGAATTTACCACATTCATTTAAAAGACAAAAATTTCATAGAATTTGGTTTTTGTGGTATTTTATCAGCATCAGTAACGTTATCACCCTTATCTTTCCATTAAATCACTGTTATTCTATTTCTCCTGTCTGACGCTGCTATATAAAAGTATCAAGTGTTTAATTCAACCACATTCCACAAATTAGGACGAATGCTCCTTGCTTTTCGCAGATCTAACCTCTTAATGCCAATTTCCAAGTCAAATCAATACTATTCTTCAGGGCAAGCAGCCTCACTCCTTAAGACATCAAGAAGCTCCACCAACTCCGGTACCTTGTTCACACACATCGCGTCAGACTTTTGAGAGAACTAGCCATTTATCGTCCAGCACAATCAATCATGCCATGAAGCCCTGATAAAATGCAAGAAGCTGTATACCTAGATACGTTGTTTCTTATAAAGAACAGAAAATACCTCGAAGTGTCCATGGCAAATCTGCAGAAGGGCAAAACAATATAACAGAGTCATAGAGGGTAGAAGGAAAATGGGAGACAGAGAAATGTTCACTAGTTGTATTCCAATAAATGACTGCTTAGTTCTTTCTCCTCCAAACAAGCACTATGTCAGATACAATGGTCATTAGCTACTCCTTGAAAAGCCCAACGCCTTCAATTTCCTACTTCAGGCCTTACGTGCTGCATTATTCCTTGCCAGGACTTGTTCTTTCATATGTCCATGAGATTTTGTACTAATGAATGCATACTAGGTCCCGTGTAAAGTTACTATATATGCCACATGTGACCATGACTATAATTCATTCAATTCCTTTTTTTCATAAGAGCAGGATCATAAGATGACAGGCCTTGACTTCAATAGCTCTCCTGGACACACATGATGGAGACAAATAAACGTGACCATTTCATTGTAGTTACAATGTAGATAAAAGTGATAGAAGGTCAAATTATGCACATTTTCGGACATAAACGACAAAATTATTTCAGAGGGAACCTCTGCAATGTCAATGAGAAAGTTACTACTAGGAGGCTTCTCTGTATTTATATAAACAGTATGAAAGTGGGTTGGATGTTAATAGCACAAAGTATATATCAGTGGCTTTTATGTAACAGAGTCTAGCCCATAAATAGTAACTAATTTCCCAGAACCGAAAAGTAACTTTGGAAGCCAATCTCCATGGCCTTGCTTTGTAGAGCACAAAAAGGCGACTATTGGAACCATAGGGACAAAGAAAAAAAGGGGGGCCATCTTAGTGCCAATGGTGGATGGCACATGAGTCAAACGGTGGGATAATACAAGGTCCAACAACCGGTATTGTTCAGAGAATACTCAATTCATGACAACTGGTCAAGAGAACCAGTGCGTGTCTTTCTCAGTGTAGGACGGAGTTAGAGATGATGACAATAACCACACGTCTGTTCTCAGGACAAAAGAGGTGATGGAAATGAAAACTTCCAGGAAGATTCCAAAGGCCGAGGATACAACCAAAAAGAGAAGTCAAAGTGCTAGCATGCTCTAGGATTTACTTCAATATTTTCAGAGCTGAATAACAACAGAACTGAAAGACAGCAGACTAACGCTGGAAGTGGGCCTGATATTATCCCTTTAATTAAGCTCATTGATGGAAGATCTCTGAGTTATCACACACCAAGGATCAAGAGTCATTTTTAACTTCCATTATGGTCAGCTCCAAGGTGAAAGAACGGTCCCTTCCTCTATCTCTAGCCAGTAGAAAAGTATGGAATTCTGTAGCCAGTTTGAAACTATTTCGTTGTAATGCTAGCAAAAGCATTGTGGTGAGGCTTAGACTGGGAAAAATGTAGCATAAGAGCACAGCCATGAAGCTGTGATCATTGCAAAAACCCTTGGTATGTTCCTTTATTCCTGTAGAAAGAGACCACGATTTCCAACTATTTAAGAGATAAGTCGTGGCATTCAACCGTAACAATTGATGTTCGCCGACTCATGATTACGAATGAGTAAGACAGCAGGGGTGGCAAAACTGAAAAATTAAAAGCACTGTTTACACATCACAGATAATAATTTCCAGGAAAGAAATAGTTGCAGTGAAATAAAGAGAATAGTAATAGTCACAAATATAATGCAAATAAATACCAGAGGAAAGCACTGACGAACCTCAGTCTAGAATCTATAATAAACCCTTTGCAGTAAATAAAATGATGCCACAAGTAATTTTCAGACGGCCAGGGAATTTAAAATGACAAACAAAAACTAACATAACCAAAGATTTACGCATTCTTTATCAACAGTGTAGCAAACCATTATAATACTAATGAGAAAAAAAGGGTTTTATTGACATACGGTTCCACACACGGTTATTGCGGGAGTGTGCATAAAGCTTGTCAGGTTTGCGCATATTCCTCCAAGTAGATATATAAAGAAAAATGTTAAGGGACCATATCCTCTGCAAACTTGAGGGCCAAATGTTATAAGCAGCCAACAACCAAGAACAACATGCAGAAATCCAGAATGCTGCATAAAACATAAATCTTTAGAATTATAGCAAAATTTTGATGGTACAAGAACAAGATGAATGAAAAACAAATGATATCTAAAAATTTAACAGAAATTTGAACATACAAGCCTCACTAATAACAGACGAGTAACAATCTTCACAAAGAACATAAAGAAAAAAAAAATCTAGAAAGACAACAACATTGCTTCGTATCGGTCCTTGAAGATAATGGTTTTTTATTGCAAAGGGAACTTTGATAACAAAAGGAAACCTACGAAAGATGAAAGCTACAGTGGTTTGAACGGATTCTACATGGCAAGATATCTTGGAGAAACTAAAGTTGATGGATGTCTTTGAAAAGCAACGACATTGGCATGCAGTTTGTGTTAACTCGTGTAGAAAATGGTAAAAATACCAAGACAAACCAACTTTCAATATTTTACCAGAAACATTGGTGTAACAAGCCTCCACCATTCTCCATCAAGTATTAACTTGTTAATCTTCCCTCCATACATTAAAGGGAGAGACAATTGCTCAAAATCAGAGTTCCTGACAGGGCTTGCGATCTCGAACAGAAAAACAGCAATATTGATCGATGCCAACAGATTTCTGCATTAAATCAGAAAAAGTTAGGCAAAAATATACAGTAAACTAGAAAGGAACATACGTCTAAGCTGTGCCAAAAATTAATACAAAATTACTGACAAAAGTAAAATATAATATAAGTACAATAGTAGAAACATGTCCTTTTTCTTCCAGAGTTCAAAAATATTGTTAGGATTACAATTACCACATCAAGTTTCTCCAGGTTCGTTCAGGTATCAAATTTCTCATAGATTCATTATCAATGACTATCATTTCTTCTGCATCTTCCTATTAGAAGAACAGGTACCAAAACAATGCGAGGAATACAAAGAAAAGCATACGAAAAATAAATATGAAATTAGAGCTTACATCAAATAAAAGTCAGAAGCCTCGTCATATGGCTCAGGATTTTCAATATTCTTTTCTGCAAGCGTTAGTGGGACAGCCTCATCATCAATACTTTCTAATGACATACGACTCTTCGATCCATTCATTGAACTAGCGGTTTGCTCACAATATTCTCCATTGGAGACATTAAATCTTCCTTTTTGATTTCTTTCGGAGCCATCTTTGATCGAAAGCAGGAACTTAGCGTCTCTTGTTTGTAATCCTGTCATGAGAAGCAAAAAAAGATAATGTCCTGAAATAGCTGTGGAATTACAAGTAAGAAAACAAGAGCAATCAGATGTAGATGAGTTTAAAACTGCAGCTGTGCTAGACGATTTTTCAAACTGTTTCAAAAACATTTGACACTATTGTCTGCGTGATGTGGGCTAATTTCGTTATTCATATCACCAGGCAGCTAAGCTCATCCACAATGAAAGTCGAAGCACCATAGTGCACCAAGTCATTTATTTCTTAATTTGAAGTAAGTTGGGTGGACGTTTCACACACTAAATTTGGCTGAATCAAACTACTGTGCCGAATTAATCTGAAGTAGCCCATTCCTCTTGTTTTTCCCTTGATTTCGGTGCACAGAAGGATTACAAAAGGCAAGGAAATAATTCAATAAGACAATGACCTTGTTGAAAGCATCAACCATAAAATGCAAAATATTGATTCTTGCTCAACAAATTATGTGATAATGAAATGATAATAAATTGTAAGTATTTCGCGCGAAAATGAATACTTGATATGGCACTGACTCTTGCAAAAACGCATGCTTACTCAGATAAAAAAATTATGCTTGACTTACCATCATTAAGCTTGTCAAAATAAGTTTCAAGAGAAACCAATCCTGTCTTTGCAGTGACCTGACTGCCTTCAACAGCAGCCTTACTAGAGGAATGTTTTTGATCCTCATCATCATCAACCTTGCTAAAATAAGAATCCAATGCTTTCAGCTGTCCCTCACGGCATCTTCTTGCTGTCATGTACGACCATAAAATAGATCTGTCTATCCAAGAAATGCAGTTTGAAGCTCTTACATAGTTATTCCCTTTAGATTTTTTCCACAGGGTCAATCCTGCAATGTTTTGAAATGGTATAGGCCTTCTGCTGCGAAACATATGAATAGCAACTCGTTTACTGATACTTCTGTTGGAAAATACATCAGCATAGTCATGTAAGGCAGTCCACGTCTGTCTATGATTCATCATACCATTTAATGATGAGGAGCATCTAGAGACTTTTTGATGAGAAAAATTATTCCCAACAGTCTTTCCTTCTTTATCATGTAGAAACAATTTAGCTGAAGGTCTGATGGAATCTTTACATGGTATAATAAAACACGAGGGAGCTGCAGCCATTATCTCCCTGAGTTAACAAGAGATGTCTTTTATCAGTAACCACGACCAGCATAAGTAGAAGGCTCATCTGGGAACAAAATAAATCATAACCTGACCATATGGTCAATTTTTTCCACATATGTAGCTGAATTGGAAAGCATTACAACAGCAAAAATAGAAAAAAGAAGTCTAGCCAATTATGTTACAAATATTTTGTGAAACTAAGAATCAGAAAATCGGATGTGTTCTTCTTGACTGGATTCTTCAGCCCACAGCAGTAACTTTCCTCATCCCACTTCAGGATTTCCCCAGGATCTAAAACCCCAATCCCTTATGGGGGCCAAAAGCGACTTTCATACCTTAACTAATTTAAGAAGCAGCAATCAGCGCAAGAGCGCGCCTGCTCCTAAGCTCGACCTGCTTACACAGCACTGCTTCTTCCAACAATACTGAAATGGGGCATATCGTCAAGCCAAGCAAAAAGGGAGTTCCATGTTTGTATCTAGATTGGCAATGTGCGCTCCTGTGGGAGTCGAACCCACTTAAAGGTGGCCTCAAATCGTATCAGAACACAGTATACGAAAATCCCTTACATCATACTGATACGATTCCACTACTAACCTACAAAAGGCATAAGGAGCACGTGTGCGGCATGTGAGCGGGACTATAAGTACAACACAAGAAGATGGGGTTTAGGGCAGCAAAGTTGGTATTCTGGAGAGGCGGGGGAACCCTCTCGAATATTGTTCCCCACTTTACTCTTCTTCTCCCATTTTTCGTCTCTGTATTCGGGAAGGTCATCCTTCCCGTCATTTGATCTCTCGCCATTGGTGAGGGTTCGTGAGTTCAATATGAAGTGTTCCATCCTTTTTGTTTGCCCCGATTCAGTCCTACCCTTGAGGATCGTATCACACACTTGTCTTACATTGAATACCGCGATGTTAGAGTCCTAGCTAAATAAAAAAAAATCTACAAGAGGAGAGGTTGCTGTTAAATGAAAAATAATGCGAAAAAAAATTTAATAATCACAAGGCGATACCAAGATATGATAATTCGGTCAAACCCAATACCTCTCTATTCCCCTATCCATTAAGAAGTCATCATATGACTATTAACCCGGCACAAATTAGCTGTCTCTAACATAGGACACCACTTCAAAAACGAGAAAGATCAAAAATTTGTGACCCAGGAGGCCTGAAAACAATGAACGTGGACTATAAAAGTTTTATCGCCCAAAACAACAACTGCAATATTCATGTAGTTAGGCCCAAGATTCCATGTACTACACGCCAAATTCATAGGGTAGTAACTGTTCTGCTTTTTATTTGCTTTAATCTTTTTTTCTAACTGATCTGATTTTTAGGATAGATATATCAAAATTTCGGCTTATTTAAAGGCTAATATGCTGTATTCCTGGGGAAACATTGATAATACGATTTTGTTTCTCTCTGTGAGATATCAATTTTCATGTGGATTCAAGCAACCCTTGTGGGTTCAAGGGACATTATTTTGATCCTTGTGGATTCAAGGATTGTGAAAGATCAACGTTCATGGACTCAAGGATTGAAGATTTTCGTCCCTTGTGGATTCAAGGTTCAATTTTTCATTTTTCCACAACTTTTGTTATGTCATTGCTGATCACTAATTCAACCTTTAAACAAGAAGTTACGCTTCAGTCAACAAAAAGAAACAAAATATTTACAATAGCTTTAAAGAAAAAATTTCAACGGCATATTGAATGCTACAAGAGGATCCTTTATAGCATAAAAGTTAAAACACTTGGACATGGAAAAGCAGCCTTCCAGTCTTGGTAACTAGGCTATCTCTTTCACTCATCATTTTATGTTTATATAACTTCGATCATAAGGATTCACTGAATCTTAATGTTTTTACAGTCCTCAACAATGGCTAGTTTTTCAACCTCTCTCTAATTATTATTTCAGAAAAATGACTGTTGAATTTTTCAAGCATTAATACTCATGGAGTCACATTAAGAT
Organism: Spirodela intermedia; assembly: GCA_902729315.2. Taxonomy (NCBI): domain Eukaryota; kingdom Viridiplantae; phylum Streptophyta; class Magnoliopsida; order Alismatales; family Araceae; genus Spirodela; species Spirodela intermedia. The sequence continues at coordinate 7,035,053 of LR746272.1, forward strand.
ATGTGATTTTAATGGCTATACTAGGAGTTGATTCACCAAGCTTTCATATTGACAGTTGCACCTTAGATTTCTGTACGTTGCCTATGGGTCTCAACCTCTATGGATTTGATTTCTATTTTGACTAATGGTGCCAACCCTTCGCCTGAAAATGTCAACATTTAAAGGACCTCTCGTAGTATGCCAAATCAATTCTGACCCTACCCTTCTAGATGCCAGCATCTGAAACTTTGTCCAGGTGTTGACCACCTGCTTATTCAGCACAACTCATAAAAAATTTTCTATTTTTCCTACATATGTTGATCCTTTCCATGTAAGCGACAACACTTAAACAGTTTAAAAATTCTATAGTTTCCAGAATGAGGACAACATCCTTATCCAAGTTGAAAATTTTCATAAAAATAACTTAAAGGATTAGGAGTTTCTGTTTCATAAATGGTTTAGAGAGGATCCTATAAAGTCAACAGTCTCCCCTTATTTGATAAGACAAGGCATATGAGCATTATGTGATTTTTCTCCTCCTATGGATAGATTGCAAGAAAATTGAGAGAGTTTAACAAACAAGCATTACATTCAAGCAACAAGAAAAAATACATCATTAATCAACGTAGTCCAAAAAAAAATAAATCAAGAAAAAGACATTGAAATCAAGAAATATTCATTTGTCATCTAAGATGCCAGTAAGTTTCCTCTAAAAGCCCCTTTTTTTCTTCGAGGACATTCAGATGTTTAAAAACAGGTTTCTCGATACCACATGTTCAAGTAGACAAATTAGATGTTTGCTGTCTGCAGCTTCACCCCGAACTTGCAGATGTCGATGTGGCACTTATCAATCCTTCTTTCCATAACACATTGTCTCATAGGATGAATTAAGTCATAGGAACTGTGAAATTCATGAAACTTTTCCTCATGCAAAGTGAGATTGATTAGTGGAGGAAACTGTGGCAGAGAAAAAGATGGCTCAACTGGGAAGGCATTGAGGGAGGAGAAAATACATCAATAGGGTAAAGGAGTAGATGACCTGGCATGTGGAAAGGCAAGAACACCCATATCCCGTTTATTTTCAGAAAAAGAGGACTTCATGAAGAGTACCCTCACTGTCAGTACTAATACTTTTGAGAAGAATTTTATTTTCACCGTGAAGATCAATATAGAACTGTTTTATAATTTTGGGTATTAAAGAAAAAATGCCAACAATATGCTCCAAAAACAAGGCCTTCGAAGTAATCTGTTTTCTTATTTCCTTAATTGCTACTCTATCACATATATCATACCTATAACAGTTAAATCCTTAGTGAGAAGGCTGATTAGTGTTTACTATGTGGAGAAGAGGGGCCTATTCGCCAAAATCGACTATGCTTATCATTTAATAAAATATAATAAGAAGCTGGTAATAAAATATACAAGAGGCTGAATGTCTTCTTTGCAGAGTCTTTAAAAACGTGATAAAATAGATCATGGGAAACACTAGAGGTGCTGACATCTCAATTCTGGGTACATGTCCAGAAAATATTGGCGAGCTGTTCTTCTGATGTGATATAATTAATGCCATTCTGCTTCTGTAAATATAGGCAAGCTGTTCCCACTAAAACAGGTATCTTGCGCACCCTCATTGGGAAGAAAACCTCAGACAACCGTTTTTCAGAAATCTCTTGGAGCTTATGGGAAGGGAAAGAGGAAGATTCAAGAAAATAAACAATATACAGCTGTTGTCGTTGATTTATAAAGCCAAAATGTGGCTGACATGTCTCTCCAATCGAAAGCAAGTATAACTGGTCCACTTACAATTCACAATCAACACACATTTTGCACCAAGCTGATTAAGGAGACTAGCTGATAGGGTTACATTCCGTAAATGATTATGGTCACAAGCAGGAATCTCACTGAGCCATTCCATCTCATCCCATAACAAGTTTCCTTAAACAAGCACAATTTGCACGTTCTTCACAAATTTTCAGTGATTTTCAATATCACCCAAAAGATAGAGTTATTACTTGATTTCGTTAAATGTTTAAACAATCTCAAACAGCTTTAATAGACTTCAATTACTTGATCCATTCTAGTATCTAGTATCCAGACACAATATATTTTCCTCTCAAGAATATCAACTTTAGAAGTCTCAAGTCAGCTGATCGCATCTCTGTAATAGTGCATTCTTCCCCGCCCAACATTACACATTAAAATTAAAAATTTGACTTAATTGTCTTTCTGGAACGGCCCATTCTGTTGAGATGGCTTATAGAGAAGTTTTACAGCCAATTAACTCAGCCTAGTCCCATTATGCAATCGTGACCATTTTTCTCTTCCCTCTTAAAGTGAACCAGTCTAGCCATCAGGCATCACAAGTCCAGCCCCATCTTTTTCCCTCTGTAGGGAGGAGAACCAAAGAAACAGAGAAGGGAGAAACTCGAGGATGGAGCTCTTATTCACACAAAAATGTTCCAAGTGAGGACCCTGACTCTATAAATATGAGATGAGATGACTCCAAGCAGATCAGAGAAACAAATGAAAATTCTCAGCATGTAAAAACATAAGGTGATCAATATAAAATCCTAGATGTTTTGAAAGACAACTGATTCTGTCGGATGCGTGAAAATGAGGTGACCATATCCAGTTCACATCGGAAAACTTAGGCCTGCCTTGAATTAAAATACCCAAGGAGTGTCTAGCTAACTAAGAGAGTCCCTCTTTTCAGTGCAACCTCTTTACTCTTTCCTACTCTCTTCTACTTCTATATTCCTTTTCTTTGAAAAATCTTAAATTCACCTCAAAGTCAATCGAATAGGAATCCAGTGATCACAAAAATTGATAACTAGGAAATTCAATTTTGAAAGGAAGTTAACAATGAAAGGGAAATCTTGGTACTAAAGCTAGCAATCAAATTTATATCTAGTTCATTTTTCCACTTCAAAAATGATTGCACAATTAATGAAACAAGTGCTAATTTCTGCCACATATGCTACAAATGAATAATACAAAAGGAAATTCCATGAGAATTAAAATAGCCAAAGGTTTTCAGAAAAGAATAAAGAAATACAAATAGAGAATTACGAGCAAAAGAAGGGCCCTAATTAGAAGAACGGACAGTAAAACCTCTCACTTACCAACCCGTCCATTACTTTTGATTCAGTAAATAAATCGGAATATTCACACAAAACACATCATTAATTATACAGACAACGCTCAAGTAATGTTTACTTTAATTTAATCCGGGATTCCAAGTAGTGGACCCCCAGTCGTCCATCTCGCCCCAGTTATCAAAAGATATTGCATCAAAAGATATTGTAAATGAATGCAAAAATGATCATTTATTTCCATTTCATAACCATTTGAAATGATCAAGTTTAGCATATGCTCTCTCCGAAAATTAAACTCCACCATGTGGTTGGTAAACATTTCCATGACATCCATGTGATAACATAGAGATCTGCATTGAATTACTAGGATTTTATCCTCTTTACTTCCGAGTGTTCTCTCCTTCAGTCTTCATTCGTAACTGTAGAGATGTTCATAGCTAGAAAGCCACGTCAGCATCATCAGAGAGATATCCTCATTTTACATGTTTGGCTTTAAGCGAGGAAGAATTTAACACGGCGAGATCATGAAATTTGTTAACGTTATCCGAAAGATACATCAGTGGTAGTGTACTAGACAATCCGTACAGAATGATTGGAGGAAGCTAAAGGTCGTATTCAGCCTCTGATATGAATCGCCTTCCCCGAAGTCTAACTGCTTTGCTCCCAATGTGGCACAACCCTGACTGACACGCATGTACTAGATCACAAGCCCTTGCAAAACTCTCCTGCAGATATGTCAAGCTCCCAAGCGAAGTGCAGGAGATTCAGAAATCCATAATTGAGCGGACATCGGATAGGGATGAGGAAAACGCATCCCATGAACATTGTTACAGCAAACAGTGAAGTGGCAAGCAAATATGCACGAGGGCATAGGACAACTCACCAGCCGCTATTCGTGCACACGCCATTTCCCCGAGAAAGACAAAAAGCCCATCTGTAGCAGCAGTAGCCGCTGCTTCCGTGGTGGCGGTCGTCGCGGTGGATCTCCCTGGAAACCCCACATTCATTAATATGGGAACTGAGACAGTCCTACCTCTCCACGGCCCCCGTCCACCCGTTGGTTCCACTCCTGCGTTACTCGTCGATGAATAGATCTCCACCGAGTCCAGACCACACAACTGATACCGGGGAAGAAACCAAGTACAGCCGGAGAACGACATCGCCGCCTTCAGCAGCAAATCGCCGTGGAGTTGTGCCTTATCGTAGCCCTTCCACTGGCCATCAGCCACCTCGGATGTCCATGGGCTCCACCCCCGCCGCCATTTCCGCGAGAATCCTCTCCTCTCCTTTCCCTGTTCTACTCACCACAGCCATTCATTCATTCGCACGAGACAGAGGCCCGCAGACTCTGCGAGGACGCACCACACCTGACGCCGCGTGCCACGAATACATACGAAATAAAATACTTCGCGTACGGAAGCTTCCTACCGGTCGGAGGCGATGCCTCCTCTGACACGAACGGGGGTCTTTGCTGTAATTGTGTATCCTCAAATATTTCCCCCATTATGTTATTCCTAGAACGATTTTAAGAGTAGGAATGTTCTAACAATAATAAAAAATGCATGTAATATAAGGGCATAATTACTACATTTTATCACATTTTTTTTCTAAATTTATTTTTCTCTTCCTTCTTTCTTCTCCAACCTTCGCTTCAACAGTAAAAAAAAATAAACTAATAACAATAAAAAAAAAGGCTCCGTAATCCAGTCAGCAATCCGAGCGCCCCATTGTCGTCTGCCCAGAAGTCAACTGTCAAGTCTGCCAATTAGCCGACGACAACTGGAGCCGACGACAAAAAGCCTCGAGATTACGGAGATGACTCCATCTCACGCTGCCTTATCCGAGAGGGAGTTCCCTCGTCCAATGACAAGACAGCGAGTTGATTCTCCGGGCCCCACCTAGTCCACGTCGCTATCCATCTGTGTCGTTGAGATTTCCCGCCAACAGGAAGGACAGGTGGAGCGGGCTGAGATTTTTCTTTCTCGCTTATTATCTCCCTCTGTAGCCTGTTCGAACTAGGTGTCTCACTGACGCATTGTCTAACCGGCAGAGTTTGCGACTTTCGTCGATCTTTCCGGCAGATGGAAATTACTTTCCGAATATATAAACCCAGGCAGAGCAGAATCGACGGCCAAGATCTTGACCCGGACGAGCATTTGATTCCACCATATGTATGTTTATTGCCTGATTTGGTAGCACTTGTGTGCATATCTGGCGTCATGTCACACGTGGATGACACATCAGATACTTCACCCTGATCTGATGGGCGTATGGCGCAGTTTTACTATAGCGGGATGATACAAGGTTAGCTCTGAGATTCTCTTCTCATATTGTACAGACAAATGACCCAGTACATGGCGACGCGCAGATATTATGATACACTTGAGGACACTGGAATCTCTAGAGGCACACCAGGTGTTGGCTCTAAGACGCGGGCATCAGGCACCTCTCTTGACAAGAGCTCCTGGGCAGTACACAGGAAGATTCAGCCATGCAGTCATTCAGGCAAACTCAAGTTGAAAGGCTGCAACTCAAAAAAGAAGCATTTTTCTTGTTTTGACTCAAATCATCAATGAAATCCAACAATATTTCCTAATACAAGGAGGGTTTTTTTTTAAAATTTCCAAAGATAGTTTTTTTTTTCATGTGTTGTCATGCGATTAACTCCATCAATCTGACCAGTTAGAGTAACCTTCATGGTAAGATGTAGCAGACACCCAGCGAGGTTCAGGCTAGTGCGAAAAATGATACATCTTTTTCCTTTAAAAAAGTGGCTGATATCAGAAATTCACTAAAATGGGAAAGAAGAATCTGTGAGCACAAATAAGTCCCTAGAAGCATGAAAAGGAAATCATACAGAGATCTCGAAAGGCTGCTCTCTGATTATTAGTCTCTCCAAAGTATCTGATCCGCCCTCCTGTTCATAAATTTACTAAAAGGGAAGAAAGAATCTGCGAGCGCAGTTAAATCCCAAGAGGCATGAAAAGGAATCCATACAGAGATCTCGAAAGGCTGCTCTCTGATTATCAGTCTCTCCAAGGTATCTGATTCGCCCTCCTGTTCAGCCCCTCGGCCTGATTCTATCTAACCTCTCTCATGCTATCTTCAATCGTACATTCATCATTGCACTGTTCTTCCTGACCCGTAATCACCCACAGAATGTTCTTGTAGAGCATTGTAAATCATCCCCCCTGAGATTTGACAGTAAATAATAGCATGTGTCTTCAAATGTTCATCACCCACACGAAGTTCCATCTTCTTCCACAACCACTCGGAGGAACAGCTTTGCCAATTTCTCCCAACCTTGATGAAGACCAGTCCAGGCATCTCCATTGTCTCATAAAGCCAACAACATCAAGTCCAAGCATACGAGGCACTAGGCGAGTGTCCCACTAGCTATATATTGGAGAGCGATTTATTCTCACACTAGTTAATAATATATAAGTGATGAATATGGATATTTTTCCCCCCTACAATGTACAAATCGAAGCAATTCTGTGATTTCCAGAATTCTCTTAGAGCTTGCACTGAAATATTTTGACGATAAATTCATTAAACATTGATTCTTCCACTAATTCCGCCTGACGACCATTTCCGTGACCAATTTCCAAATATGCTATTTTGGTGCATGTGAGTACCGAAATGCTATGGTATCATCATACGAAAAATTTAATGCTGAGCGCCAGACAGTTTTGAAAATGAAAAGCATCATAACAGTCTTTAAATGAAAAATAAAGAATTGTATCTTGAAAAAAGGAATTAATCAAAAAAATAAAGCATTAATTCTCCTGTCCTCCATCGCTTTTTATGGATATATCTACCCTTTTTGTCGAACTCATGGCCATCTTTTTCCTATGATCTGTTTCGCAATAACCGAAATAATTCACAGTTTTTTGTTCATTTTGTGCATTTTCCTCCATTTCTAAAAGAACATCTTGTCATAAACTTTAATTAATTTATCGTATATCAGTTAATAAACACCAAGCATGAGATTTGATCAACAAAAACATCAGCAAAATTGAGATGAAAGAAATCAAAGGTCCTCAGACTTGAACTTATTGCAGTTAAACTATTAAAGCACTAGAAAATGACTCAACACAAAGTGATGGCCAAGATCAATCACCAAACAATTTCTCGAACCATAAGGAAAATTACCTTAAACGATTCTAACGTCCCTTCTGGTCTAACGAGTTTTGAAAGAATTCCCTTGGTTTCCAAGTCACCATTTTTCATGACGACGATAAACCTGCAAAGAATAGAACAATAAACTAGTAAGTAGAATAGAAAATCCTAGATACTACTCCGGAAATCTGTGAGATGTAGTTATACTTGGCCTGGAGCAATTTGGCAAGTCTGACAGCATCTTCCTGTCCTGAAACCAAGGTGAAGGACGGCAGCACTTGTTTTATTACTGGAGTTATAACGATATCAGCCTGGCCTTTCTGTAGAAGAGATCCATCGTATACACAGTGTGGTTCATAATAAAGAGAAGGGCGGCTTTCTTCAAATGTTACAACATACCTATACAAATCCTTCCCAAGTCAGACATTCCTTGACTGATTCAGTGCGATGATTCTTGATGGAAGTGGAACTATAACAGTGAGAAATCTAATAACACAGGAGAAGATGAATGGTTGTACCCATTCTCAGGACGCTGCCAAGGAGGCCCTAAAACTGGCCCTGCAGTAGCCTGTATGCTCAGTTTCGCACCATTTATACCGAGAAGTTCATGCCTTTCACCAGGTTTCAAGTATGTGACCTGAAATTCGTTTCAACTTAATTATTCCCATTTACCATGCAGTTGGCATGTCCAATCTTAATATTTGTGCCAAAGCTCATTATGGTTCCAGCCATCACCAAAAATATGCATAATGTGGGGGTCAGTTAGGGTTGGAGATAGGATAAATTTAATAAAATAAATAACTGTGCGTTGACATGAAAACATACACTCATCCCATGCGTTGCATGAAAACAAACACTCACCCCAAGACATGGAAAGAGAAAACCTCCAACTCAAAATCATCGGTAAAAAAATATGCTTTGGTGTCTTCAGGAACGACATCCTTGTGGAGTCGCACTGGACATCATATTCTTATCTTCATGCATAATGCAGGGATTTTAGTGCGCAACACTGAGTCAACAATCAGCAGTTTTCTCAAGAACTTTTAGCTTTATATCTGAGAGATTACTTGGAAATATGCAGCGGCTGTATGTGATTTCCAGAGGCAGAACTGAATATCAGTTCACATAGCTGATTGGAATAGATTTCTCATGTCAGCATGGATACCGGTGAAAGAGGAGATCATCTGAGGTTGATGAAGAAAGCACATTGTTTACTGCTTTCCTCTTCGACACATGATGCAAAAATGAAAACGAAGGACATGGCTTCACAACATTGATAGCACCTTAAGTAGGTTACGGCAGACTAATCCTCACTTACAACCCTTGTTTTCTAAGAACTAAGTAGCAAGGCTGTTACCAGCAACAATAATCATAGGATGCAAAAGTATGACAAATCACGAGAATCTAGCCAGGCAAATGTCATAGGATCTCCATGCATACTAGTTGAACTGGTTATAATCAGTTATAAGTTTGACTAGAAAGATTAGGGGATTAGAAGAGGACCATAACAGCATTAATAAATATTACTTAATGAGAAAATTTAAGACAAAGATTTACATTTTTAAACATTAGATTCAAGATGGACTCTGCATTTGGAGTGGCGACCACCCGAATATCAGGGCGTAACTCAGAGAGTGGCTTTAGAGTCTTAACATGGCAGTGATCATCGAGGCTTTGCGTTATCAGCAAGCAATCCAGCTCAGGAAGGTCCTCAAGCTGCACCAAACCAAGAAACAGAACACCCTCCGAGATTCAGTTATTTGTGTTTACTGCATTTCAAGGACGGGTCAATTGACCAATTAGATTGCATTGGGCACAGATATCCACAAAAATACGGGGCAACTACTCCAGGACAATTACCTGGAAGTTCTTTAGGAACTTCTTTTCGCCGTCATACAACCAGGGTATCCCAAAATCCAAGTTACCCACTAAGATAGGATCAACCAGAATATTCACACCTCCCACGTCCCACAACCAGCTGTTACCCTGAAACCAATCATTAAAAAACGCAACTAAAAATGAGTGCACGAAGTAAATCCGCTGATCAAACCAGCTAAGGACGCTGAAGACCTCCAGATAAGTGAGCCTAATAGACGGGCTCGACAGCTCTGAAGACTCCCCTGAGATCACAGCCAGAGTATTCTCACGGGAGGAGCTGCAACCAACAAGGTGAAAACCTAGAGTCAAGATGGTGAAGGCAACGGGGAGAGACCTGAAGGTCCACTATGCTCCGGCTGATGTTTCTAAAGTACCTGTGGGCCTGGAGATTACTGAGAGTCCTGCCGCGGCAGAGCCGGGGAAGGGAGTTACGACGAGGGGTGAAGCTGAGGCCATGGATTGGAGGAGGCGAAAGTGCGATGGCGCGCTTGCTACCACGGTAGCGAAAAGACGGCTGGTAGTGACAGACGGGAGAGCAGTTGGCAGCCATGGACAGAGCTCGAAGGAGAGGAAGAAGGGAGTCAGGCGTCCTTAGAACGATGGGTCTTATTAAGACGACTCTGTGGTCTTCATTAAAAGGGAGACGTTTCAAATAGTTAGCCAACCATTTGCAGCGCCGGGGCGGCGCCGAATTGGGTCGGACGTGTGCAGCAGACTAAATCATTTAAAAGCTTAGTAGGAAAAATATAGTAAAAACTATATATTTTTTTTAACGTCTTAGTTACACATTGATGATCTGAGCCATTGAATTCATTGTATAAATTAGATTAATAAGATAATAAATAGGTCGGCTTAAGGTCAAATATATTGGAAAACTTCTCGAATATTTTGTATGTCCCCATGCTTTGTTACATTACTTGTGATCTTTCCACAAAGCATTTTTTCTTGCCTTTTTAGTAGTCCATTTGTGATACTCATAATTGACTTTAGTAACAAAATTTAATCTATATTTTATAACTTATAGTAAGTTAGTATGAGAAATGACTAAGTAGACAGCAGAATTAGTTGTCTCATGAAGAAGCCTTCTGCCCCAAATGAATAAAAAGTGAGTCAATGCACATTTCAAGTAAAAGGCTGTATCATGGCCCTTGATTGCATTGCAAACAATCTAATTTGTCCTGCGAAAATTTCTTTAAAATTTTCAGTTTTCCCTCTTGCAAGTTTTTCTATTTCATTCTTCATAGTAATGATTAGATTGATTCAAAGTCCACTCATATGGAAGGCAACTAAGGGGGAACACATCTTTGTATTAATTTCAAACTCTCCAACCCTATATGGAAGGAAATCACTTTGAGAATTCCATTGCATAATCTTGCTCATGAATCAAGTGGTCCCTCTTTCAAATATGCTTCTGCACCTTCAAGATAAGAAATCATCAAATTTAAAGGTGCAAAATAAATCTATACTTCTTTTCCTTAGTCTTATTTTGTATTTGAGTATTGATAGTACTTTGACTGACTTAGAGCTATGAATCTATAAGATATTTTCTGAGCATTAAATTAACTGGCCCCTATATCAAAACAAATCTGGAAAAAGTGTTTTAGAAAACACTCGAGTCAACTAAAATTATTAAATCTAGTGTAAGCCTACTTGATGTCTCTGTGTTTAACTAATGTATAGATGGGAGTTAGTTGTGGCTATGGGTGTGATCCTTAGAGAGTGAAATAGGCTAAGTGGGCTGAAGTATTATAAATCTTGACTCCACGTATTTATAGGAAATGAAAATTAAGAAAATAATAATAAAAAGGACCAATAACTCCCCTCTTGGTTCCTCTTGTAGACTCAATCAAACTAATAGAAGACTTAAATCGTTAGTGAGATAAAAAAGTGATTGAACAAAGAAAAACAACATAATTTATAGTGTAGTATCTATAACTTCTTACTCTTATGAATTTTCATCATGAATAGTGTGTTTAACCCTAAAAATTAGGTAAAAAATGTATAGATTAAGTTGTGAGTTTTTGTAATTTTTATGTCATTCTTCTTAAAATGGATATCATTCCAATTTTCATGAAGAAATGATTTTCCTGGAAATTCAGTCCATGTGACACTCTTCATTTTTAATACTGTCTTACTTAGTACACGATTTCTTATTCCACCCACAATATATGTATACCTCTAGCACCCAATTATGGGTATTCTCACATGCTTTTGAACCTCATAGCCAAGGAAAATTTTGCTCATGTTTCTTGACTCTCGTGCCCTTGTTTCTAGGCTTCTCGATTCAAATTGGTAGCCAAACCTTCTCACTCAACATATCCTATTCCCCATTTCCAACTAGCTAATGGATCTCACTCAGGATTCCCACGTGCTTCACTATAAATACCTGAATTGAGATGATGCCTAAGATGAGTTCGTAATGGAGCCCTAGTTGTCCTAGTGTCCAAGCGGCAGATTAGTCTCTAACATTTCACAAATAAACCTCATTTACTGCAGATTATCGCTTCTCAAATATCTGCTCTTTGATCGATTTCAACTGATTAAAAACCTGGGTTCATAGTGCATGATGATACCACTAGCGCATAATGCTTTGATTTTTAAATAAAAAAAGTAATGGAAACGCAAGGACAGCAAGATAATGTGAAGCAACCACGGGACCCCCCGGAGGAGACGTTGGAAATCCTAGCAGAGATTCAGTGCAACCAGAGTGAAAGGAGGGAGATCCAGAGGAACCGGACGCGCAACTCTCCACGTCGCAGGCGTGCTCTCATGTCCTTGGATGGTTACACGTATGGATGATGTGAGCAGGTAATAACCATGAATGATCACGCTCATACTTCACCCTCGCGAGTCGTTCAAATAGCAAAGAAAAATTATGGGCTGCAATGCCGCCCCGGGCGCTCCCGTCTGCGGCGTGCGGCGGCATGGTCAGGCGTCGTTCCTCGGAACCCCAACAAAGCAGCTCGCTCTTTCTTAAAACTTTTCGCCAAGTACTGTGTAATATAACTTGAACACGCTCGAATCAAAACTAGAAATACTTTATTCGAACCGAACAGTTCACGTATCGTACATCTAATTACGTATATATTGACACGAAAATACCAGGAGCTGCAAAGCTGACTTGATGACTTGGGGAGTTTACCGACAGTCGCGCACGGATACAAAGGTGGATAACTACGGTGATAGATGTGTGCATGAGGATACGTAGATCGACAGATACACGAAATTTCTGGCCAGAATTATCCGCATGTAAATCCAGAAGGCACCGACCTGCCACAGGAGCTAAGAATCCGGGCTGTTGATCTAAAACCGAGGAACCCAAATCTGGCGGCAACACAGAGGCATGATGCGGCCTGTTGATCGGAGAGTCTATCAAGTGCGAGGCAACAAGCAAACCTAGAAGCCAATCTCCAGAACCCAAAACGGCGGAACACAACAGAGCACACCCTCAATCTGAAGGCTTGGGTAGAGCAGAATAGAAAAGGTTGCGGAGGGGGAGGTGATGGAGTTTGAGAAGAAACCAAGGTCAACCACAGCAGGTTCAGCAAGAGGATTCCTTTGGTGGCGCCGATTTTGGAGGCCGTCACCCAAGGAGGAATGTTCTTACAGGGTGATACCCGTGCAGGGAGTAAGGACGTAAGGAGACATGGTGAGAGTGTAGGTACATTGGGTTGGACGTAAGGACGTATTTATAGAGCAGGGAGGAAAGCGTGATACCCGTGCGAAAAGCATCTCTGTTCTCAACGGAGAAATTTGCAATGCAAAACGAGAGTCGACTCTACTGGCATAGTGGACAAGGATTATTCTTCCCATCGATGTCGGTGGCTTTAAAACGAATTAAGAATTTCGGCCCCGGTCAGTGGGCAGTGCTTTTCACATTTATAGGACGCTTGCCGAGTGACGTCTCATTGACTGCGAGATAACAAATCCATGTAAAAGTCAACTTTTGACTATAGTTATTGCGGTCTGCACGTAATAAGTGTTAAAAGGCCAACTATCACCCATGCCTGCGGCTGCATCTCTCTCTCTCTCTCTCTCTCTCTCTCTCTCTCTCTCTCTCTCTCTATCTATCTACCTCTGCTCCCTCTATACGGGGGCACCTGACCATCGTTTGACGAGAGTTGCGCATAGCGTTTCACGATCCTTTGACGTCCAACAACGACCGCCGCTTGGTAAATATCTGGCCAACGGGATACGGAACATTGGTGGAAGCGGTCGCGTCTTCTGTGTTCGGATATACTCCCCCGTTTACCTTCTCTGTTTAATGGTTGCGTCGGAAGAAGAATAGGTTCATTGGTGACGAGATTTCCGAATCTCAGCCGTGATGATCTCCATCCTTCCCTTATGGTGTTTCCGTACTCGTTTTCATTCGATCGTCTTCCGGACAAAAAGGTCATAAATGTGCAGGACTCGCATTGATCCACTCCCCCAGGCTAAGTAAGACAGTCTGAGAATTCAACACCAGTTCCTCGCTATGGATGAGGACGATACCCAATGCAGATTTACTCGATCGCCCATGATAGAGAAGGCAAGATAGATACAACCCTCTGCGGCAATATTTTAGATGTGGTTTGATAATGGGGTGAGGAGCTCGGTTAGAACTCAGGCTTGGTTTGTCCGAGTAATTAACACGGTGTGTCTAATAATTATTATATGCCAATGAAAACAAAATTAGCCACTATCAACACCGATAATCAGCGGATAATTATTTTGATAACATGAATAAGGTGACTGAAGCCTCTCGTTCAATTGACGTTTAGACCAGAAGATCATGAGAATGAAAATCTTTCACGTTTTCTCTAGAACATGAAAGATAAATCGCGATCTCTGTAGAAGAGTAGGCTCGACCTCAATAACGGAAGCCAACTAAGGTCGTCCCGTGAGAATGGCTTCCTCCGGGTTTTCAGTGGGGGGCCTCCGTAGATTTTCTGGATTCTGTTCTTAAATGTCCGCAGCATTATCTGGGACAGATGTTAAAGGTTGATAGAAAAAGACAGTTTTTAGTTTTCCCCAAGACTTTTCCCCGAAGATGCCGCTAGGTTAATCGACTGTGTTGTAACTAGGTCACCGCCGATTGGTAAGGGAAGGACTGCCGATTTCTGTTGATGAATCGGATCTCATGTAACAATGACGGGCTAAGGAAAGAGTAGCTGATCTCGTACCGACAGCTCTTACCAAAGAAGTGACCTTGAAACTGCATTTCTCAATCCATGACTCGCTGAAGCCAGATGACTTCCTAGGGCGTTGAATTTCAAATATCACATGCCTCATAATGCTCTAAGCGTTATGGGTGAAAGTCTAACATAGAGCAGTCCAAATTATTTCCTAATTTTGTAAATAAATTCTTAGTTTGAAAGTAATGAGATTTTGGAAAGTTGAAAAATCAATTGGCATTAAAACCTATTACGAACATCAATGACCTCTTACTAGGTTCGCTGCGTTTTACATCAACTATGTCAGCCACATGGAAGATAGTGGCTTACCAGCCACAAAAGTGAGTCTGCTTCATTTGGAAATACACTGTCTATTTCCAGTACTCACAAATCATGCCTTAAACATGATTACATTTGCCTAATGAAGTAATATAATCACTAGATCAAATAAATTGTGACCTTAACTTACTCTAGGAAATAATAATACTTGATTTGTAAGTTAGATGCCGTTGCTGTCAGGAAGGTCAAATAGGAACTGAGATGGGGGGAATTGATCTTTCACACTGACATGTGAATGGTCGACCTATATCTAGGAGACATGACTCAGAAAAGGCTAATCTAACTGTGTCAGCCCTCCTTCAAATATAGCGTCCGCATATAACAACTTTAATGGTGCTTTTTCTCTTTACTTGGTCCTCAACTAGCCCCACAAGTTCCAGTGATCTCCATAAATACACGTTCAAAACAAAGGGCAGCTCACTTAGATAGTACTAGATTCTTGACTCTAATGAGCCATAGCTTGTAGACCAATATTTATTCTTCTATCTATGACCTATTGTAGACTATACATGCTTCTATTGATGACCCATCACACAAAGAACTTGCTATTTTGATTTATGCTCTCCTCTAAAAAACTCAAATGGTCTCATGGTTTTGAGATCTCATCCATTTAGTTAAAAGTTCTCACCATTTTTAATCTTGATAATTAGTGTCTTCCATGCAAGAAATAAATTGAATCACTTTCTAGTACTTGGAAATGGTCCATGGCTAGATTGAAACATTATACAATTTGGGTGTTATTTGTAATTGTCCTTTAGTAAGTGGCATGAAAATTTCTCAGCTCATGTAAGTCAAGATATTTTAAGAAACTCTTTTTAGTGAAAAGCATGTCTTAAAAAAGGTTTTACTTGTCCTAATATTTTCTAACATTTTAAGAAAAGTTAAACCAATTTTTTATTATTTTTAGTTTTAGTGAAGCATCATTACAATCCACAAGGAAAAGTGAATTGATACTTTATTTCGTTTGTTATTTTTTCTTTTTCTTAATTGATCTAAATATCCAAATGTTTATAATTGTTCAGGTTGTTAGTTTTTTGGCTGCAATCAGGTTGAGAATGTGGTACAGTGAAGATTTTATATATCTTGATTCATATCTTTTTTTATTATGTCGCTAATAATTTATATGAATGACACAACTTTTCTACTGCTTTGGGCTCTGACTCATGTATACTTTACAAGAGCATTTGTTCTTGATTTCCACTTACAATGTAATATTTCATGATGGTGATGGAAGAAGATAAGGTCTGGCTTTTGAATCCAAAAACTCGGCCTTTGGAGAAGGAACCAAGTCCTGAATCCTTGAGTCTTTTGAGTCTTCTTTTTGAGTCCTGAAAAAGAACAAACACCCTCCTTGAGTCTTCTTTCTTTTTGTTTTGGTCCCTCTTAAGGAGGCTGTGTTTGGGCCCTAGCCCCTTCCCAAGTGGAGGCCACCCATTTGGTACTGCTCTAGCCCATGCGCTGCAACTTGACACCTAGTCCATTCCTAGAAGGTCAATCATCTTGGTACTGCTCTAGTTTCATGAGTCATTTTTATCTTGGGGGGTGTGGGTGATGGACACCTAGGCCTAGCCCCTTCCTAATGTGAGTCCTAGTACTACTCTAGCCTAATTGTGCCTTGGTTAAAGTGCAGGGGATTGATTGGTGGCATGGGAAGAATATTCTCGAGAGATTTCATAGTGGGTAGGTAAGGGAGACTAATTGATAATGATGGGACATTTTCGTAACTATTTCTTGAATGATGTGACATTTTTTTTCTGCAAATGGCTTGCGAAGAAACTTCGTAAGAGGTCACACATCCTGCCACTACTTCAACTTGAGCATTCTCAACTTCAAAGTTCTTTGAACCAGTCCTCTTCTGTTTTATTGAAGCCCAATAAGGTTTTTGGGTCACATTTTTAGATTCACTTCTTTAGGACTTAATACTGTGCATTTTGGGCTTAGCTTCTAACTTTTGAATATTGTAGGTTGCATCATGGGCAATTTGGACTGCATTATTTCACCACTGATTACACGAGATCAACTACCACTTAATTTTTTAAAAACCTTACTCTACATTACATGATAAAAATTTGACTAAATCATTGATTGCAAGGTTTATCCACAAATTAAAAAAAATTGATGAGGCTAATTAATTTGAAATGATATTTCAATGACAAGCTTTTGGATTTTAATGAAGATGCCATCCTTTGTATATACAATTTCTCTATTTTCTTCACATTTTGAATCTTGATGACTATTGAAGATTGTATGCTAGTTGCTTTGATGAAGATTTTTTTCTTTCTTGATTATTTCTTGATTACAATCCAACTTTCAATTATTTTTCTTTGTAAAATATTCACAAGCTTGTGATTTTTAAGGGAAAAAATCTTTCTCTAAAGGCTGCAAGGCATTAACAAAAGCACAAGAAAATGAGCTATTCAAAAATCCCTCCTACACGAAGAATCGCTTTCATTTATAAGCTGAATGTTCAATGAGACTTTCTCTTATAATTATCATTTTAAACACTTCAATTTAACATTCCTTTGAAAGCTCCAACAGAAGAATCCAATATGATTTATTCTCTAGTGTTGTGATTTTATCCTTTAAGATGACATCAATAATGAGAACTTGTTGCCAAAATATAAATATAAAAAATTATCATAACTAATTTTATAATGAAATGAAGTAGTGCTTTTGACTTCAAGATAAATACGAATATCTTAAAATAGGCCATATTTATAAATTAATTTTCTAGAGTCCATACTATTGAATTTAAGGTTGCACTAAAATCAAGAAGTGGGGTTTGAATTGATTGTATCCTAATATTAACCTCTAGTAAACTAATCTATCTTTCTTGAATTATTCTTCACTATATTAATAATTTTTCATTGGTTCAACCCCTTGCCTATGTCTACTCTCAAAGAACACTCTATTCTTAGGTCCAACTAAAATAACACTCAATTACAATCAATTACTATCAAAAATAGGTATTCTCAAATTTTATATTGAAGTTTTCTTTTAAATTCACAATTCTTGATAGGTCAAATTTGACTACAAGCCTCAACTCTCTTGAATTATTATGTTAGAACTTAATCCCATGTTAATGTTGTGGGAAATAATGAAGAATGTTGAATTAACTATTTTGTAAACTTTCATAAAGACTTGAATCCCTTCAAGGATTTGATGGGGAGAATTGAATTTTGCTTAATTTTCTCCTCCCTCTTCACATCTTGAATTCATCTTATTGTATACTAACTTATCAATAAAATTAACCTAAAGAGATTAATTTTGAATTAAGAAATACTCCCCAACATGGTGCCTTCTCATTAAAACGTTCTTCAAATTTCACTCAATTTACATCTAGATCACTGAAAAAACTATTAAAATAGAACTCAAGAATTTTAAACAATTGAGAATGATTGTTCAGGACTTGTTAGCTATTAGAGAAGGGCTCAACTTATCAAGAAGTTTGAGTCTCATCCTTCCCCTATTTTTTGTAATTATTAAATATTTAAAACTTAAAGAATTAAAAATTCAGGTATTTGAAACTGATATGAGATATGATTTAAGAATTTATATATCTTCTAGGAGAAAACAAACAAATGTAACTATTAAGCTTTAGCATTTGTAGTTGAAATTATCAATCCTAGTGTACCACTAAGATCTTTAGCAATTGAAACAAATTGTATTTTTTCTGAAAAAGTAAGTTCCACTACTCAAATAGTAGTCATGAAACAAGTAGCTGAGAAATTAGAACTATAACTAGCTCAATTCATATAATTAGAGGCATAACTGAATCTCAAAAAAGTAATAATTTTGAAACCCAATTCACAATTGCCATAAATAAGACATATATGGAATAGACATATTGAACCTTCATATCAATATTTGACATCTTACACTAGTAAGATATTATATTCTAATTTTTTAATCATTTATATTTAATAATATATTAAAAATCTGAAAAACTAGTCTTCTAGTTTGCACAATCAAAAACTTTTCCTTAAAAAAATGATTAAAAATAATACTTTCAAAGATGGACATCTAGTATATCAATTAAAATTTCATATCAGTATTTTACTTTAAAATTTTCCAAAGACAAATATATATTAGTATTTTTATCATAATTATTGACACTTTAAATATTTCTAAATAAATTGATTAATATTTAAAAGTAAAAAAAAGTCTATAATTAAAAATATAAGCATTAAATACCATTAACATGGTGTTTCATGTACTCTTATGTTTCAATATGTTTTTTACATCTTATTAAGCCAATGTTGTACTTCCTACCACCTTATCAATATAGTATCATCATCAATACTTAATAGCTAAGACCTATATGAACTTTTATGTTTTGACAAATATTATTTCTATTGATGTTGATGTTATTTGTTTTGATACGTATATTAGAAATTTTATTTTATGAATTATTTTTGAATGAGTTATCAAATAATTTATTGGATGATCAATATACATCATAATTAATACTATTGATAAACATTTACATTATATTATTGATGATGTTCAATGTTATCATATGACTAACAATGAATTAAATATTCACACTCTTGAGATATCTTTCTATGTTTAAATAATATAATGCTATATTCTTAAAATATGAGTACATAATTAATTGTATTTAATATACCATAAAGTCTCACATATATTCTTGAAAATAATAGTTGTGAGATTTGAATGCAAAACCTAAGCACTATGAAGACATAAATCTTAGCATGAAAATTGTTTAGAAAATTAAAAAAACTCAATGATAGATATGAGATTCAAACTCAAGAAACAAACTACGTGACTACGAGAAAAATGATGGCTGAATTCAAGTATTAGATGGAGCAAAGTAATGCCAAATTTCATTCTGAAATTATTCATAGCACTATGAAGACATAGTGACTTGTGGAAAGCTAGTGAAATATTCAATAGTAAAATCAAATGATCAATAACTGAAGCAAGATTTGATCTTTAGTCTTACATGACAGTTAAGTTAGACTATTCGCATAACATTATGAATAAAGTAAATAATTCTTATGCCACATAGCTTGCATGATGACACCTCAAAGTCTTATGTAGAAAAATTACGAAACATAATCACTAACTTCAACCTAGTCTAAAAACAAGATTATCTATTGAAGTGTCACAAATCTCAAACTAGAAACATCAAAGATCATTTATGAGAAACCTACACGTTCTGAAATAAAAATGAACTCAGGGTTAGTTTTATATACTCTAGATGACAACACATCACTTGAGTACATGAAAAAAATGGTAAGCTCAATGACAATATCTTAGTTTGACTCTGAAGATAAATATGTCTATTGAAATGTTTTAAATCTCTAAAAAATCATCAAAGATTATTTGTGAGAGACCTACATGTTTCAAAGCAAAGAAGGATTGAAGGTCAATGTTGTGCACCTTAGATGGTAAAATGTCATCATAATTTATGGATAAAATAAGTTCAATGACAATGTCCTAACTTGACTATGAAGACAAAGATTTTTGTTGATCAATTTAAAATCTTCATACAAATTGTGAAAAGATTTAAGTTGAAGTATAAATGAAGGTCAAAGGTGTAGATTCTAGATAGTAACTCATCAACAAAATATATAGACTAAAGACAAATCAAATTCTCTACTATGAGTAAAATCTTGAAAAAGAAAATGTATATTGATCAATTATGAATCTGTAAACAAGATATTATAGACTACAATCACAATAATAGAAAATTTAAATTATTAAACAGTTGAAGATTGATAATCATAAATTAGTAGTGACATCTATGATAGATAATATAATTATACGTGTTACCAACTCATTATGATATTTATAATACTTTATCATTTAAGTCTTAATATATATCATTTTATTTTATTTATATCATGAGACTAACCCCACTTGGCTTTTATGAAGTCAAGTGGTGATTCTCTCACACTTTCTTAATAATTATTTGATTGCAAGAACATAGGTGAGGTTTTAATATGAGTTGGAAGTAATAGAAGAAGTCCAAGCCTTCAGCCTAATGAAAAGCCTAAATTTTATGGAGAAGGCCAACTTAATATGTTTATGGGCCCAAGAGAGGGCGTCACTTTGGTCTAGTCTATTTGGACTTAAAATGGCTATCAAGATATGTAATCTAGGTCATCCATTTTAAGACATCTTAAGATGAGATTAAGAGAAGGAATAGAGTGTTAGAATGATCTAAACCATCTACCAAGAGAGTCGATTATTACTCTTAACTTTCCATTAGAGGGAGGCCTAACTCTTGAGAAGATTAAGGCATCTCGCCCCCCTCTTGGAAGGTACTTTTTGACTCTCTCTTCAATAGTGGCTAGTCGAAAGAAATAGGAGAGAAATTAAGACCTGATAAAAGACATTCTCGTGCCCAAGATCATTGTGGAGAAGAGATTGCCTAGAATGTATCAAAATCATCATAGATCAAGCATCACTCGGCCTAAGATTAATGCACAATGAGGTTTGTGTAAGATCTAGATTTGGGGTATCCTTATAATCTTCTCCATGGATAGATTAAATTTTAATTTGAACTAGTTTTACCATTTATCTTATCACTCTATTGTGTTAGATCCATTCTCTCCCCTTTGTCATGTTTTTTATAACTCTTTTCTTTACCCTTTATATTTAATTTTGCCCTTCATAATCTCACGTATATATATATTTATATAAGAAATAAAATAAATAGAATTCATACTCTCATTATCCATGCTCCTTGAGGATCAACCCTTACTTGTCATTTGTATGAACTTGATTGTATCATGATGATGTATTTAACCTTCAATTCGAGTTCATCAAAGGTCACCAAAACATGATTACAGTATCAAAAAAATTTCAAACTAATAGAATTATTTTTAGATATTGAAATGATTTAGATTTATTGAATTATAAAGAGGATGAGCTGAAGATAAATCAATATTAGTGTTGAATGAAGAAATTTTTATTTTCATCATTTACTCAAGCTCAAGAAAAGGTTCCTACTTAATCCTCCACAATAAAATCATTGTGCCTTTCGAAGAGAGAATCAAAGTTTCATCTTACTCATTCATCTGTGACAATATACAAATTATTCAATTAAGCTGAAAATTATCTCTCTCTAGCAAGCCTTAAGATAACATGAGTGGTGAGTGGATAGAAGATAAGACTAAGACACAAGGTGTTAAGAATTGGAACCTATTAAAAATGATGTTATTTCTGAGAATTGTGTATTGAAATAGTGTTGAGAGTCGAGACTTGTTCATGAGGGGTGAGATCCTTATGATTATTTAGTGGAAAGAGAGTTGAGCTTGTGAAATCAATTATATTTTTAAATAAAAAAATCTTCCAAGACTAGGTGTAACCCAAGAAAAAATAAACTAGTATAAAAATATTCTATATCCATCATAGTTATGAGTGAGAGTGAGAGAGGCTTAGGTGATGTTATATACATATTTGACTATTGTGTTTGAACTTATACTAACATAAATACATGTAGATAGAACACTATAATAAAATAAAAATATATAAAAAACCAATTCATCTCTCTCACCCCCTTGGTACTTCACTTTGCCACATTGAATCCAATAATTTCTTTTATCTCTCCACATTTTACTGTCTATTTTATTCATCTCTTCCACACAAATAAATTGGCTCCCCTTCATCTTGACTGTTAAATGTATTTTCTTAGGTCACTCAAGGATGCAATAGGGTACCACTACTATGATCCAACCATAGAACAAACATCTATTGGTGTCTAATACTACTAACTCTACTAAACCCATAGTGTATGATGTTGATTACTGTATTGAATTCATCAATGTCCAGCACTTTATTTGATGGAGATTAATTCTCAAGTACCTTCTTCTAAATCCCCCCCTGATATTGATTTACCTATTATCTTTTGTAAAGGATATTAATCTTGTGCTTGGTATCATCTATATTTCATTTTATGACCTTTGACCATCTTCTTATATCTACTTGATGGTCACTAGGTTCTCCATAGTCATTTTAAGGCATTATAACATCCTTCTTAAAAGGCTGATATGGAGGAGGAGATGTCAACTCTCATTTCTAAATGAAAATGGGATCTTGTAAACCTGCCCCAGGGATGATGGTTATGGGAGTGTAGGTGATTGTTTATCCACAACCATCTCCTAGATAGTTCTATTGAATGACACAAACTTGGATGGTGGCCAAAGACTTTGCACAAACATATAAAAGGGATTATTTTGAGACCTATTTTCTTGTGGTTTGCCTTAATTTTATTTGGAACTTAGTTTCACTTATTATTAATTCTCATTAGATATAGTTTCTGCTTGATATTCAAAAATAAAAAAAAATCTATTTTGACTTATCTAAGGAATTTTATATGGTGCAACCCTTTGGATTTATTATCTAAAGATATTAATATGCTACTAAGGGAGAATAGTTGAAAGTTGGGAAATTTATATATGATATAAATTTAAAGTTGGCAAGTTAATATGCTATATATGGTTCGAAGCAAACTCTTTGTACTTGATTTGACAGATTTGATGTAGTACAACAATAATTATTTACATGATTTTCATATAATTCACTTTTACAATACATTATTCATCTAAGTTTGTGATTTTGTTTGTATATGTTGTTGATACTTTACTTATTGGTAGTGATCAAGATGGTATTTGTGACATTGAAAGAATTTTTACATTCTCAATTTGTTACTAAAGATCTAGGTATTATTAGATATTTTCTTGATATTGAAGTGCATTGCATTGATAATGATCTTGTACTTTTTCAAAAAAAGTTTGTGCTTGATTGTATTCATGATACATGTATGGTTGATTGTAAACCTACTGCAATCTCTTTAGATTACATATGTCACTTGGTGGCCTAGATAGTTCACACCTCTTTAATGCGACAAGATATCATTTTTTGTTGGAAAACCATTATATTTGACCATTATGAGACATGACATGGCATTTGTAGTTAGACAATTGAGTCAATTTATACAACATCCTAGAGAGGTACATTGGGGTAGTGTTTGCTAAGTATTGAGATATTTAAGTCATTGCCAATAAATGGTCTTTATTTCAAGAACCATGGGCATGTCAATGTGTGAAATGTCAATTATGTTGATGCTCATGAAGACAGAAAGTCTATTACAACTTTTTATACATATGTTGGAAGTAATTTTGTTACTTCACATAATAAGAAGTACAATGTTATTTCTCAATTCAGTGTTGAATCTGAATATAGAGCCATGACCAAGTCTGTGAACTCTTCTAAATGATATCAATACTTTAAGATTTTAATATCCCTATGTTGAAGTATACTCCTATGTATTGTGATACCAAGGCTGTTACCCTTATAACCAATAATCCTCCCTATCACAGGCGCAGAACATACCAAGGTGGACTGTCATTTCACTAGAGATGCTATGATACCTGAAAAAATCTTTAAACCCATGGATATCTTTTCCAAGGCTCTTATCCATCAAAGATAAGAGCACCAAGCAGAGCATGAGAAATCTCTATACTCCAGTTTGAGGGGAAGTACCATGGCCCATTTGTTATCAGGACATTGTTATAAAACTTTGTAAGAGGCGGACGGTGATGTTACAAACAAATTTTACATTCATTTTCTCCGTCCATTCTTACTGGCCTACCGCAGAGGCCAAGAATCTGAGCGACGTATCCGGGGACACGGACTCGAAAGCCGAGGAACCCGAAATCTGGCAGTAAGGCAGAGGTATGCGGTGGCTTATTGATTGGAGAGAGTGTTGACTGCGGCGCAGCATGTACGGTTGACGAAAGGCGAGCACACGCTCAGGGGTTAATGAGGCAGGAGAGAACTGGGGAGTGCGTCCTCGCAGAAAACGTTTGGGGATGTGGCGGAGATGGGGGCAGGGGAGAAGGCATTGGTGGAGGAAAGGGAGAGGTCGGCGTGGTGCTGTTTCTCATTTGGGCAGCAACCAAGGTCAAGAATAGCAGGTTAAGAGGACCTGGGTGAAGATACCCATTTTTGGAAGCCAGGACAAGGCATGAGAAGGTAGTTAAAGAGAAGAGATAGAAGGGAATATTTCGTGCAAGGTACAGCTGCGTTCTTCACGGTGTAATTTGGCCACGAAGACGAAGATTTCGCTCTATGCCGACGCTGACATCGTGTGAACGGAATATTTCGTCCTGTGGCTGTGGTGGCCTAAAAAAATAAGGCCCTTGCTTCGATTAAGTAGGCTGTGGTTTTCACATTTATAGGGCGCCTACAGAGTGGCGTTCACGACGAGTTCCAGCAACAGGATGGATTGACAAGGCCATAGAACCCCTCTCTTTAACTACTGTGGGCCGGCATGAACGGTAGCATTGAGACAATTGACGATTCAATAAGACGCGATCTCTCCGAACAATACCATTAGTTTAAACGACGTACAAAATCCATCCTTACCCTTTTTAATTTTGTTTTTGAATACTGATGATAAAATCTGGAGGACTGAACTCCGCTTGAAATTTGCCCTTTTACTTCAATAAGAAACAGTACAGATTTTCCATGGCGTGGTCAGTGAAAGCCTGATCAAACCCGCATATCTGCTGCAATTATGAAGCCATGTGGATTCGGATTGTCCTATTCTACTCTTGTACCATCTTTTTTAAAATCTATATTTCAGTGCACTTCATTATTAAGAATAGCATAAGAATAAAGTCATGCAGACCTCAGCTTGAGCAGATTTCGAGTTCTTGCGACTCCGACTGATGTGGCGTCATGATAATCAACGATGACGGCAGATTAGGTACATGTTGGGTTTTATCGCGGGCAAAGCAGTTTCAATAGTTTTATAACGCCAAACCATGTCCTTGAGCTCTCTCTCTCCCCTTTCCCTCCCCTCTATGCAAGGAATCCCACCGCCTTTTCCCTCTAGCCGCACATTGTTTTTCGTGATCCTTTGAGGTCCAACGACGATGGCGGATTAAGAACATCGTGAAGAAGAGGGGGGCAACAGAAAATTAGCGGAACTAGTTGTCACGACGAGAGTAGTGGAGTCTAGGGACGGGCCTTCTGTGTATGGATATACTTCCTTATTTGCTATAATTGTACAGTGGTTATGTGAGCAGAAGACTGAAAGGGAATCGAAAAATCTATTCCGACCGGATTAAAGTATAACCAAAGGAAAATATTGTTCCTTGGGCATCCAAAAAAGAATCATGCTCGTTAGATGATACATCATTCTTCTAATGGCCGGAATGCAGACTTATGGGTTTTTCAGTGTCCAGCTCTTGGAAAATTTAGTCATAAATGTGTACATCGTTGGGCTTCTAAATGTCTGTGAAAATAGAGGAAGAATGTTTTTTTTTATATGTTGTCCCCTCCCGTGTTTAACGATCCAAAGATGGTTTCAACAGTTTAGGAACAGATGGGACAGGTTTCTTTTGCAATCGTACACCATCTTTCGCAATCCTGAAGATAGCAGCAACGAATTATTGGCGGTGAGTCTTCGGCTGACAGCAGATCTAGTTGGCCTGATTGGTACATGCAACGGGGTGAACTTGAAAGTACATAGATAATGGTGCCCCAATATACGATCCTGTAAGATCATATCGGATGGAACAATTTCGAGCACTTGCCCACACATGGATCTCTAAGCATTTTTACTCCCATATATGATCTTGTTAGACCCCCAGCTGGTATCGGATGAGATACTCACGCGATCCTCTCACCCACCTGGGGGAAACGAACCTGATGGGTAGAGTGGTGCCCACGTTTCTAAGGAAACAAACCAAAGGATATGGAAGATCGTGAAGACGATGACGGACGTGGTAGAAGTGGGAATTCGATCGTGGGTCCATCAGGATTATAAAGGTTGGCCGACTCACGACAATGGGGAGGGGACCTCTCGAAGTCCCCGCTGGTTCTTGGGTTCTTCGGGGCCCAAGCTACTCTTTCTACTGTTTTATCTTCTATTTCTATTTCCCATAGTTCCGTTCACACTATCTGACCGGATCCAGCTTTCCTCTATTCCTTCCTTGATTTACTGTCATCCTAATCCTACCAGATCTTTCCTTGACCATTACTCAGCCCCGTCAGTTGTCCATCCTTCGCACTAGGTCAAACCATCTCCCATACCTCATCCTCTCCTTGTCAGTTCCCCCTGGTCCTCTCCCATATGCGGTCAAGCCCCGCTACCTCTTTCCCTCTCGTAAGCACTGCCCCTACGCCGGTCTCTCTCACCGCATCTCTCCGTCGGCCGTTCCTATCGTGTCGCGCTCCCCTCTCCCTCTCCAGAACAGTCCCCATCTCTCATTCTTTGCTCTTATCTTGTTTCCCTAGTTTGTTTAAGCTATTGTCCTCTTCTGATCAAAAAAGCCAGAAATATACAGGACAGACGTGATGTAAGACCAGCAGAAAATCGAAAGCAGCGATCGACGGTATCATGAAAGCCAGCAGCGGGCTCCTCTCGGAGAACTGTTGACAGGTTACTCCACCATGGAAGAGTTCTAAGTTCTACAGGTTTCTCCTGCCCTATTTCACCTGTCTGCAGGGGGGTTGGAGGAGAGTGGGATGGCCAGGTGCAGGAGACATGAAAGGCGTGGAGAGTCACGGGTGCTGTACACCAAGAGGAAGCCTTGGAAGTCGGAGAAGCCGGGGAAGAATTCTCTACTGAGGGCCGACACCGACTGCCCTGATAACTACTGTGCAGAATGATGTTAAGAAACAGACAAAATCTGGTCATAAAAACTGTTATTACCTCTGATTTCTTCCCCACATCCTCGGCATTGACTTTTTCCATCGCCTATGGTTCATCCGGGTCATTACCACGGAGAACCCATGTATAACTGGTACTCATACACTTCCAGACAAGAGATGAGCGGCACCCATGAGTAGCCGGCACGCATTGCCTTGCGGTTTCTCGTGAAAGTTACCTCTGTATATTTGCGAGTCGCGCTCTTAAATGTACGTTGATGGTTGACCCACTGACCTGGCTGGTTGGTGGATTGTCTCGGACCAGTTGACGCCGGCTGGCGTAGAGCTGGCAGCCTGGAATGGATCGACATTCGACCCTGGGAGACGGTCTGATGCGTACCCGGCGGAACGGTTCGGGCCGGACAACCGATTTCACGAACCGGCGGGATTTAATCCTAGCCAGTAGGGCGGACGGGAATCGTCCGAACGGGCTGTGGCGGACTGGGCAAAGATGGAGCCAGAGATGGCGGCGGCAGACGGCGGCACCGGACGGCGGTGGTGGTGGCGCAGCGGCAGATGACGGCCACGGTGGTGGCCGACGGCGGGGATGCTGGCGGTGGGCGATGAAGTATGACGGTGACTGCGATGATGGGCGGCGGCTGGTGGCTGGAGAACGGTGGGCGGAGGTGGAGAGGCGGAAGATAAGGTTCCAACCGGGAGCAACGGGGTTCTCGAGACCAACCCTACTGGGGCGACGGTGTCCTTACGACCAAACGTACCGGAGAGAATGGTATACATCAGATATGTCCTGCATCAGTTCTGTGTACTTGTTCTGCGGTGTTTGGTGTAGGTCATTAATAGAAGAGTAAATCTTGGTCCCATGATGCACGCGTGCCTATACCGGCGGTACGGATCCGGATCCGATAAGCTGAGGGTGTGTCGGTCCCCGGACATGATACTTCGATCTCAAACAGAACATTGATGTGGTACCTACTATTTATATGATCATATGATGCGACCTTGAAGGGAAGGGTCTCTGGAGGAGATGCGGCACAGCGCAGCGGAGAGAGAGTGAAAGAAAGGGAGATCAACACAGGCCATACGCAGCAAGACGACTCGGCCGGTCCCCGGCGTCACGGCTGGAAACACGAGCTGCGAGCATGAAGCAGCCATGCATGCAGACTCCACAACCCTCGCCCTTCTCCCTTCCCACCGCTTGGTGTGAGTCATTGACGATAGCGAATGAGGATTTCCCTCGGAATCTCGGCAAAGGATGTCGCCCTTCTTATCGCAAACTTTTTTGTCGTGTGTTATTTATTACCAAGAGATAGCACAACAGCACCGACACTACAAACACTGAAGGCAGAGCAAGCACGACGTAGAGTGCGACTAATTACAGACTTTGACTTGGGAATATAAGTAACCCAGAGATACTCTACGAGAGGCTGGATATCCTGGGATGTTTACCGACAAAAGAAAACGTACAGATAGATACCGAGGTGAACAGAGAGCCTGACAAATGGGTACATGGGATACGTAGATGGACGACAGTCTTGGGGGACCGAGTTAACTGCATGTGAATCCAGAAGGCACCGGCCTGCCGCAGTAGAAGAGCAGCTGAACAAGGTCACCGGGGATGCGGACTCTAAGACCGAGGAACCCGAATCTGGCGGCGTAACAGAGGCACGTCGTGGCCTGTTGATCAGAAAGTTGGCGGACGACACGGCAACAAGGAAACCTGGGGGGCAGAAACCCGAGCTTCAAACCCCTAACCACGGAGGAGCACACGCTCAATCTTGCGGCCTGAGCGCGGCAGGACCGAAATGGAAAAAAAGGCGGAGGTGGCGGAGAAGGAGGTGGTGGCGGCGGAGAAGGAGGTGGTGGCGGCGGAGAAGGAGGTGGCGGCGGCGGGGGAGGTCGTCTCCTGATCCTCCTTTGGGCAGAAACCGAGGTAAAGAACAGCAGGCTCAGCAAGAGGACTGCTGTGCAGGCACCGATTTTGGAAGCCATGAGGGGCAGACGCCGGACGTCGGAGGACTACTTTCGCACACAAGTTGACGATAGACCGTATGTTGTGAGTGTGAGTTGGATAGGTTGCACATGGTTTGGTATTTATAAGAGAAGAGCGTCATCCGCGTGAGCTGCAGCACCGTTCTCCGCTGGATTTCACTCGTCACCGACATGGTGGGAACGGAAAACTCTTCGTGTGGATTTAGGCGGCCTTAAAAAATTGAGACCTCATCCGGTAAGTAGAAGTGGTTTTCACATTTATAGGACCCTAATGAAGACGCGTGACTATGAGTTCCGATTGTGATAGCAGTTGACCCCCAGAGAGCCATTTCGCCGTCGGAGACTTGCGTTAATGGCGGCATCGATGCAAGTCAACGTGAATAAAATATGGTGGTCTATGTGATAAAAGATCACCCGACTCATCCTCGTCCAGTAAAATTCGTTTTTATAAATCTTGATGCTAAAAACTGCAGGACATAACCTGCACAAAGATATGTACGTAAGCCAGATAAGGTAAGATTCTCTACAGTTCATCCTTGACATGACCATCCGTAGAGCCCTGATCAAAATCCCCACATCAGCGTCAATGATCTAGCGATCCGAAGTCGTCTCGTTCGATCCTCCAATCATCGTTTTTCAGATTTATCGTTCAGGGTGCTTTGTTGAAACTCGTGTATAAAGTTACTGCAGTTGACAAGGGGGTAAGCATATGCAAAAGTCAGACTCTGACTTTCGTTAGGGAGGCCCGCACAACTTTTGCAAAATAATTGTGAACAGGCTTTGATCTGTCAATAGCGGTATCCACGTGCGAGGAACACCTAGTTTTGCTGTCTTTATCTCTCCTCTCTCTCTCTCAATGCTCCCCGGCGTTGTTTGACTTAAAGGGCACATTGCTAATTGCTTTGCTGATCCTTTGATATCCACCAACAACGGCGGATTAGATTCATCTAGACGAAAACGGGGCAGCGGAGCATTGGTGGAAGGAGTCGGCAAGCTGAGAGAAGATAATTGAAGGGCAAGTTCTTCGTTTATGGATATGTTTCGTTGTTTGGCTTAATTGTGTCGTGGTTATGGGCAGAAGAATCGAGGGAGGTAAAATATCCACTTGGTATAAAGAAAAAAGTGAAATGAGATATTTTATTGTCACTTGGGCGTGCGAAAACTCATGTACTGCGGAGGTAAAGATGAGACTTCCATTGTGTTACGAGGAAATTATATACTTATTTGAAATTTTCAGTTTTGAGTTCCTCCAAAATACTCGAAGTGGCCATAAATGTATATCTTCTTGGGCTTAGAAACCGTTAATCGTAGTTCTGAGAGTGAGGAAGAATCAGTCACATTTGTCCCTCATGTGGTAAAAGAAAAATGCAAAAAGGGTGTCGCCAGCTTAATTCCACTAAATAGGCATGCAAAAGGTCAGGTTAGCCTGCTTTGTACTTCTCTATCATTATGGTCAGCAGGTGTTTTTCCATCCTGTGGCCCCATTAAACAGGATTAACAGGAAACAAACAAAAGGGGATCAAGAGAACAGAAAGAACAAAATCGAGACAGAATGTGAAAGGCATGTTGACTGTTAAGGCCTTTCTAATCTCAACTTCCCAAACATAACTTTATCAATGAAGCACATCATGGAGAAGTAGATGGTGATTAACCACTATCTATCAAGGTGTAAATATCCATAAAAAAGAAAGATTCTAAAATGATCTTTGATCAAAGTTTTACTTCTCCCTTGCAGTTAGTTTGCTATCATCCCATAGAGAAGATAAATTCTAGAATCATGGGTGGTAGACTTATTTTTAGAAACATCAATCATCATACTACTATAATTTTCAATTGAGAGCAAGATCCACTAGCTTGAAGCAATTGATGACTTAAAAGTAAAATGGACACCACAAGCTAGACCCATTCTCAACATGAGTTCACAGTCCAAGAAGTCACCAAGTTAGTTATGTTAATGTAATGGTTTATTATTATTGAGCCTTCCTATGTCACAGTCTACTTAGTGGACCATCATCTAGTGGTAATGGGTCAAACATGTAATGGCCCATTATGTTACCTCTAAGGTTAGGACATCAAGATTTCCACCTTCTACATGGTATCAAA
This sequence comes from Spirodela intermedia, assembly GCA_902729315.2. Lineage (NCBI taxonomy): Eukaryota > Viridiplantae > Streptophyta > Magnoliopsida > Alismatales > Araceae > Spirodela > Spirodela intermedia. The sequence continues at coordinate 7,066,365 of LR746272.1, forward strand.
GCAAGATTAGGGTTCCAAAGCCTTATTTGGTGCCATCACATTTTGATGCCACTATTACCAATGTCCTCTACCATCATTTGCTAGAGCTATTAGCATCATGTTTTTTTCTAGCAAGGTCTTTTGCCTCCATTGAGTATTCTTTTATTAAGTTTTTCTAAATTTGCTATGTTTCATTCAAATGAGGTCTTCTACCTCTATTGAGTATCTTTTTGACAAGATTTTCTACTTTTGTCATATTTCTTTTTGACAAGTTCTTTTGCCTCGACTAAGTATCTTTTTAAGCTTTCCACCTTTATTGTGCTTCTTTACCAGGTCTTTCATCATTGTTGAGCATCTATCCAGCCAAGGTTTTCCACTAGTTCTCTATCAGCCTCTTTGGCATCTTTTGTTGATGTCTTCCACCACCTTATTCAACATCCTCTACAGGTTCTCCATCAGTATCAATGTTTGTGGATGTCTTTGACTTTCACTAGTCAACAATGGATGATCAAACTTTACAAATATAAAAGAAGGATCAAAGCCCACTTTTCTAAGTGCTCATTCAGTTATCATACAAGTCACTTTGTGAAATTATCATTACTAGTAAATATTAGTGAGAATTTATTTCAAGAGATGAAGAAAGATCAACCATTTATTAAAAAGATTTGACATCTGATCTTAGTCTGTGTAGTGAGAGCACAAAGTTATAACCCTCTTAAATCTACAATAAAATTTCATGGAGACTCATATTATAAAGTTGGTGTGTAATTTGGAAATGTGGAAGGTAGTGTGGGACCATCTCGTACTGATGTATTTCAACATCTCATAGATCAATGATATAACTATAGAGTATACATACTAAAATAAGGTAAAATAGATATGAATCAATACCTCAGTGGGATCATGCCTCTTACTCAAGATCTCCAGTCCTTACTTCTATTATGTACTTATCTCCAAGTGAAGTAGAATCAATGAGACTATCTAATAGTTGTCGAATTTCTTAGTAGACTTCATCCTAAATATGAGAGTTTGTAATCATATCTTAGTAAGGAACGAGTTGTTGACAATTGCTAAAGTCTACAAGTGTCTCTTGTGCTCTTAAAAATCAAGTTATTCAAAAGACCAAATCTATTGTTGAGAAGATAGTATTAGTGTCTACTCAACAACCCTCATATAAGTGTGCTCATGGTTGTCACTCCAAGAAAGAGGAAAGCAGAGGTAAAGCAGCTGGAGATCATTAGTAATATGTGTCATTTTGTAGTAAAAAAGGGCACACAAAGGAGAAATCTTAAACATTCCATAGCCATCCTTCCAAGACTGCCAAAATTTATTACATGTGGAGAACATGGAGGATCTCAAGTTGTACATCAAACACCACTTTCTAATGAGTATGCTCACATGTTTCAATTTTGAATTGATCAACAAGCATCGGTACTAATTACTACCTCAAACACACCACTTTCTAATGAGTATGCTCACATGTTTCAATTTTGAATTGATCATCAAGCATCAGTACCAATTACTACCTCAAACACACTTGAGACTTCTACAATGTGCCTCTCTCAAGCATTTACATCCTCCTCAAGTGAATTATCTCACTAGATTCTTGACTCTAAGATTTGACCATATTACAAATAGATCAAGTAATTCATATCTTACTTTGGTCATGTTAAACTTTCTACTGTCACCTAGTCAAATGATTCTATCACACCTATCACATGTATAGGATCTACATATCTTAATCTTAATCTTAAATAAATTTTACACATTTCTAACCCATTTTGATTAATAAACTTACTAGATTCTTTCAAACTATCATAACTTTCTTCTTTTAGACCCTAAAGACATAGAGGAGTATTGGTGAAAGATATATAGATAGAAGACTATACTATATGGGAAAAGTTTCTTCCATCCTATGTGTTGTTGCTTCACCTATTCAAGTCCATAATCAATTAGGTCATATTTCTTAAAAAACTTAAATTAATGGTACATAATCTTTCTAATATAGAAGTATTGAGTGTGAATAATGTCAATTAAGTAAACATCAATGTTCTAGTTTTGGGTCACGAGATAAGTCTATTTTTGATTTAGTTCATTCTAATGTATGATGTCCTAGTCAAGTCAATATTAAACTTAGCTTTAAATATTTTTTAAATTTTATTTAAAATCATTATTTTATCATGTAGCTCTATCTCATAAAAATTGATCAGGGTTATTCACTATATTTTGGTTGTTTTATGTTGAAATTAAGATTTAATTTTGACAAGAATATTCAAATACTTTATTGTAATAATATTAAATAATATTTTAATTCATTTTTCACATAATATTCGATCACCTAGAACATCATTCATTAATCATTATGTCCTCATACTCAACAAAATAGAATAATTGAGAGGAAAAATCATCATGCTATTGAGAAAAAAATTACATTACTTTTACATATGAATGTCTCACTTGAGTTCTAGAGTGACATCATTCTTACAATCACTTACTTAATTAATCATATGTCATCATTGTTGAATTTCAACCTACATTAAGATCAAGAAACAAGGTTTACTTAACTTATTTATAAAACTATTTTCATGAAACTTACTACAAATCTATGTAAGTCCTCTCTCTCATGACTATCATAGAATTTTCATAGTTTAATAACTATATATATCACTCGCTAATTTTTAGAATGATTTGACTCACTATCTACATCCACACTCTATGAGTAACTTTGCTCTTAAGTTCCACAAACACTAACTATTAGATCACAAACCTCTCATGAATAAACTAAACTCCCATAGATTTTCTCTCATAAATTCTCTTCTAGATTGACAAGCCTAGGAGGCTAACAACTATTTAATAGGACATTTCCCATAGGTGATTGAATCAAAAGTTTATTTCTCACAACAAATATGGTAAGATTTTTCCAATGTGGGTAGTCCATGGAGATAATATTGACTTCAATGTTTTTGAATTTATGATGAAAATAATGTTGTGAACTGGTATATAGTTATTGCCTCTTCTTATCAGAATGCTATCTATGTATTGAAAGTTCTTTAGGCTTAAAATGGGTCAAGGAGGATATTCAATATTGTTGAACGCCTCATATTAATGCCTTTGCATGATTTGAGCTGTTGACATAAAGCTCATTATTACTTGTTGATTTTCCTATGAGAGATATTTCATGGCAAGCTAGAGGTACCTTAGACAAGAAAGATAATTTGTGTCTTATGCTCCTATTAGAAGATCGTGATGTTTATAAGAAAATATTATATGAAAATCTTCTCAAATCTCTATGTTCCAACAATTCATTTCTCTAAAATAAGACACATTCGGACAACTCAAATACTAATTCAGCATATTCTTAACTTAGGTTGGTTACCCTTTGAAAGAACCAACATGTAATTATTTTATTACTTAATGTTTGTATCTGAATCGTGTCAATTCGTTTTGATCCATTGCAAATCTTATATCATGAGAATAAAACCAATAAGAATGCAATATCATCAAAACACAACTAATAAAAGATATCCATATTAAATAATAGTTTGCCATTCAAATCATATTCGAATCCACTCAAATAAAATGCAATCATCAAGTTAACATCTTGAGTGATGCTTTCAATATCTATGATCATGATTTTGTTGATTTAGGATATTTATAATAATTTATAAGGTATGTTATAAATATTTAAAAAATTATGTTCATCCAAGTAAGTGATTTAAACTTAATCTATTACAAAAATATCAAAGAAACTCAAAATCAATAATAATATCAAGAGAACATAGTAGTTTGAGTAGGCTTCCCATATTTTGTTTCTTATTATGTCATTGATTTTGATGTACTTGTTATTACTTTTGTATTGTGGCATATTTTGTAAATATTGACATCTTCTATAGTAGTATGTAATATGATGATTTCACATCAAAATACCTATCACATCTATGTGCTCTACACTATTAATTGAGAGTATGCTAAATGATCTCTCATATGAGTTATTATTGTTAATATTCTGAATTAGACTCAAAAGTTCGTTCATCAGAAATATTGTGTACTTATTATTTACAAAAATTAATCCATTAAAAACTATTTGACATCAGGAAAATATTATATATATAATACTTCAATTGTTATTAGTTCTAAATCAGAAGACCTCTTATTTAATTTTTTATCTTATTAGCTCATTATACATTATATCACCAAAGATTTTGGGGTATACTTGTTTTGTTTATCATTTAGCTACAATTCAAGATAAATTTTGTCCCAAGTCTTTGAAATGTATTTTCTTATAATATTTTCATGCTCAAAAATGATATAAAAGTTATTATCCTTTGCTTCAAAGACACTTTATCTCAATTGATGTTACTTTCTTTAAGAACACTTCTTTCTTAAATGTTACAATCTACTAATTCTCTAGATGAGTTATTACCTTTATTAGTCATTGTGGATTCAGCCTTTGTGAATATTTCTAGGGTTCCCAAAGTTATTAGATAATAGATTATGGGATAAACACACTCCAATCATATGGTGAAAAATTCTCTTAGCACCTCCTGAAGAATCTACATTACAATTAATAATTCTTATGTTTGAGGGACTACAAGTGAGCACATCCTTGCCAAGTGATATTGACCCCTCTATTGCCTTAACGAAAAGGAAAATATTCTTGTATGCATTTATCATATTTCTAACCTTGTATCATACCATCAGTTAACTCCTACCTATTCAGGTTTTATATCTACCTTATCCCACTATCATACTCTAAAGTTTTAGAATCACTAGGTTATTCCAAGTGGCATGCCACCATGATAAAGGACTAGACTTGGGAGTTTATCTCATATCCTCTAGGAAATTTCATTGTTAGTTACAAATAAATCCTTATAGTTAAAGTTGAACCTAATGGTACAATTGATCACTTGAAATTTCAATTGGTACCAAAGAGCTTCACTCAGGTATATGCTAAATATTATTAAGAGATTTACTCACTTGTTGCTAAGGTTACCTATATTAGTATTATCTTTACCTTAGCAGTTCGCTTCTCTTGGCCTCTATATTAGCTTGATATATAAAATATATTTTTTCATAGTACTTTGCAAGAAGAAATATATGATACAACCATTAGGTTTTAATGCACAAAGGCCTACACTAAGATCAAGAAGGGAGGGATTGAATTGATCTATGTTTTTCTTATTTCATTTCTAGATGAGCTTTCTTAGAGTTGCACTTTTCTCTTAAGATGATGAATATGTTGATTTCTTAGTTCACTTAGAATACTATGTTTTATAGTATTTTGACCAACTGTTTATGTCCACTCTCCATTAACAAAATTATTTTTATATTTTAATTTTTTTATTATCCAACCATAATTGTTGATTAATTGACTCTAGGATGTCACGTGATGTTTCATTAAGATAACTTCTTGAATTTTTCTCCAAAATTTTCTTATAAATTCATAGCTTTAGAAGGTCACACTGTTGTTAACAAGGACAGCTCCCACTCGTGATAAATAAGAATTTAGGGAAATGGACTCAAAGGCCGAAGAATCAAAATCTGGCAGCAAGGTAGAGGCATACAGTGGTTTATGGATTGGAGAATGTGTTGACTATGGTGCAACATGGGTACCTTTAGGCCATGCACTGAAACGAGGAATGGTTGACAAAAGGGGCATAGACACTCAAACAGAGGGTAATGAGGCATAACAGAATTGGACTGCGTCCTCGCAGAAAACATGGGGGAGGTGGCGGGAGGGGGGAAGGCAGTGGTGGAGGAGAGAGAAGGGTCGGCGTTGTGCTATTTTTCACTTGGGAAGGAACGAAGGCCAAGAACAGCAGGTTGAGTAAGAGGGCCAAGGTGAAGGTACCATTTTAGAAGCCAGGATAAGGTTGGGCATATTTGTGCACGTACATGGCTTCAGCGTGAGAAGATATTTAAAGAGAAGAGACAGAAGGGCATCTTTCATGCGTGTCGCAGCTGTGTTCTTCGCGCTGTAATTTGGCCACAAATATGAATATTTCACTCTACGCTGATGCCGACATCGTCGGAATGGAATATTTATCCCGTGGCTGTGGTGGCCTAAAAAAAAAATTTCAGGCGCTTGCTTCCATTAAGTAGGTTGTGGTTTTCACATGTATAGTGTAACTAAGAGGTGGTGTTCACGACAAGTTACAGCCATAAGATGAGTTGAAAAAGGCAACAGAACTTGTCTCATGGACGTGGACGTGGACTGGCATGAATGATAGCATTAAGACAATTCACGATTCAATAGATTGGTTTTAATAAAATACAAGTTCCAGCTATAAGAAATTCATCCTTACCCTTAAAGATTTTGTCTTGGAATCTTGATGTTAAACCTGTAGGACTGAACTCCGTGTAAGTTGCCCTCATACTAAAATAAGATACTCTGTAGATTTTCCATGGCGTGGTCCTCAGTGAAAACCTGATCAAATCCGCATATCTACTCCAACTATATAGCCATGTAGATTTGGTTCGTCCTATTCTACATTTGAACCATAACCTTTTAAGTCAATATTTCAGGGCTCTTCATTGACTTTCACGAATACATTATTGAGTAGAGTATCCGAAGAAAATCATGCAGACGTCAGCTTGAGTAAATTATCGAGCTCTTCGGTTTCCTGACTGTTGTGGTGTCATGATAATCAACGATGACGGCAGATTAGGAACATCTTGTATAGGTTTTATCCCGGGCAAAGCAGTGTCAACAACTTAATAACACCTAATTATGCCCTCCCTCCCTCCCTCCCTCTCTCTCTCTCTCTCCTCTCGGTGCCCTCTCCCTCCCCTCTATGCATGGGAACCCACCCTCCTTTCTCTCTAGCCGCTCATTGTTTTTCGCGATCTTTTGACGTCGAGCGGCGATGGCGGATTAAACAGATCGGGAAGAAGACGGGGCAACTGAAAATTGGGGGACGTAGTTACCAAGACTAGAGTAACGAAGTCTAGGGACACGCCTTTTGCGTATGGATAGACTTCATTATTTGCTATAGTTGTACAATGGTTATGTGAGCAGAAGAATGGAGGAGAATCGAAAAATCCATCCCGACCGGATTAAAATATAACTGAAAGATAATATTTTTAATTCGGCGTCCAAATAGGCTATGCTTGTTGGGCGACACATCTTTCTTCTAATGGCTGGAATGCATACTAGTGAGGGTTTTCATTGTCGAGCTCTTGGAAAATATCAAAATTAGGCATAAATGTGTATATCGTTGGGCTTACAAAGCTATGTCTCTGAAAAGAGGAAGAATTGTTTCTTTATATGTTGCCCCCCCTCGTGTATGAAAATCCAAAAATGGCTTCACCCGTTTATGAACAGATTGTGCAGGGTTCTTTTGCAAATGTACCACGTCTACGAGCTTACATCCGGTGAAGAGAGTAGCAGCGAGTTGTTGGTGGCGAGTGTTCGGCAGACAGCAGATCTAGTTGGCCTGATTGGTACATGCAACGGAGTGAACTTGAAAAGTACGTAGATAATGGTGTCCCAATATACGATCATGTAGATATATCCGTTGTAATGTACTAATTTCTAATGCCACTGCCACCTTTTGTATGATGCGGTTGGAACAATTTTAAGCATTTGCCCACACATGTAATATACTAATTTTAAACATTTATCTATCCTTGAGCTTTACTCAGCTCCGTCAGTTATCCATCATTCGCACTTGGTCAAACCATCTCCCGTACCTCATTTTCTCCTTGTCAGATCCCCCCTGTTCCTCTCCCATATGCGGTCAATCCCCCCTCCAATCCCTTTCCCTCTCGTAAGCACTTCCCCTATCCCGATCTCTCTCACCGCCTCTCTTCGTCGGCACTTCCTATCGTGTCGTGCTCCCCTCTCCCTCTCCAGGTCAGTTCCCATCTCTCATTCTTTGCTCTTATCTTGTTTTCCTAGTTTGTTTAAGCCATCGTCTTCTTCTAGTAAAAAAAGCCAGAAATATACAGGACAAACGTGATGATTGGCTCTGGAATCGTTGCCCGCTGAGCGGCGCACAGTCTGAGAACTGCAGTTTTATTAGCACGAAGTAATACACAGGTGAGCATAATAGTCGCTCTATTACAGTATAATTCGTGAAAAAGGACCACCAGAAAAGGGAAAGCAGCGATTTGACAGTCTGATGAAAGCCAACAGCGGGCTCCTCTAGGAGAACTATTCAACAGGTTACTGCACTATGGAAGAATTCTAAGTTCAGCGGGTTTATCCTGCCCGATTTCACCTGTCTTCAGGAGGAGAACGAGGTGTAGGAGAATGAGACGGGCAAAAGACTTGAAAGGCGCTGAGAGTCACGGGTATTGTAAACCAAGAGGAAACCGAGGAAGCCAGGGAAACCGGGGAGGGATTCTCTAGTGTGAACCAAAACCGAATGTCCCTGCTAATTACTGTGCAGCATGATGTTAAGAAACCGAAAAAATCTGGTCATGCCAACGATTATTATCTCTGATTTCTTCCCCCCATCCTTGGCATGTAATACGACAGTACCCGGTACGGACTTTCTCCACCCCCTATCAAGTTAAACTGATAGACAGATTTGAGCAGCGATCTATATCAAATTTGTACGAGATTCGGAGGTGGAGTAAGTAGGGGGACCGGAAAGGAAAAGAATGCCAATGGTTTATCCTGGTCATTAGCACGGAATATTTGGTAAAATATTTTACCCAAACTGAAACGTAGGGAAAACAACGACGATAGTTTGTATCTGATAATCGTTTTCTGAGCTTGAGTAAGGTTACTGAATACTGTTATTCAATTGGCAAGCAAAACTGAGGATCGGAACTGTGGACCTCTTATTCAATTCGCGAGGACAAGAAGGAAAAAGAGCACTTCTAGAGAAGAGATGAGCGGCACCTATGAGTAACCGGCACTTGTTGCCTTGCGGTTTCCCGTGAGAGGTCCACAGCCCTTGTGCATGCACCTCTATATATTTTCTGGAGTCCGCTCTTAAATGTCGGCAACAAACTCTGGGGGTGGATGATGTTTCGTCTAGTATTGAGAGAAATGGGGGAGTCTCTTGTTTTCGTTACACTGTTTTTCATTAGAACTATCATAAACGTTTTACCTTCGATTGTTAGCACAATGGCTGCAAGTTTCTGTTAGTGAATCATGCTTCATGTCACAGTCAGGGGGGAGGGAAGCAGCAGCTACTCTCTGGCTAATTGCCCTTCTCAAGAAATGGGGTTTGAACTACGCCTTTTCCAACCTTTACCCCGGCGTAGTTGACCTTGAAAGGGTTCGATTTCCAATGCCATAATTTTCAAGTTCACCCATTTTTAAATAACCCATACTAGGCCCAGGCCCAGGCCCAGGCCCAGAAAGGAACCGCACCGTAGAAAGTGAGTGAAGTAAACGATGTCCTTACGCATCCTCTTCTCAGGAGCTTATGGCGGACGTCTAAGACAACGTAGGCCAGTTTCTTGGCCCAGGCTGAAAAAATATTTCTTACCTTGGTGATTTCATTTTCTTCACACATGCGAGGCTATAAAAATAAACCATTTTCTAATGACGGAAAAAATTCAGAGATGAAGGTATCTTGGCAGCAAGGCATTCTTCCTTATATGTAGCTACTATTTGTTTTGAGGCTGCAAGGATAACAAGGGGGTGGTATTTAGTCTTTTCCAAGTTGCTCATGAATTTCTGGTTTTCATTATCTAATTTTATCTAACCATTTTGAAACCTACTCTTCACTTTAATGGCCTCATTGCTAGGTTTCTCTCTTCAATTAAATCAATTAATACAAATGCTCTTGAACTGGGTTCCACAACATTCTTTGGCTCTAGCCAGCTCAAGAGTTTCCTATAAACAATTATTCAAGGCCCATATCTCTCAGTTGTCAACCCAATTAGAACAATATCTTTTACGTTTTGGCTTATGGCTGTAGAATGCTATTACATTTTAACTTCTATTAATGGTGTGGATTCTTTAGCTCTAAGATGCAGTCATCTTGAGATGTGGAAGTGCTTGAATCCTCATGAGAGAAACATTGAATTTTATAGTTACATGGTTTTTAAGAAGAATAATTTTATAATTTTCTCATATAATTATTATTTTTCATATTCTGTGTTTTTTAGGAATCTTTTGACTATTAGAGAATATTCACCTAACAACTAGTTTAGGGGGTATTGCTTTTCATTGTTTTCCTTTTTTTTATTTTTAACTCTTCTTGTGCTATTACTCAACTGTCTTCCTTGTTGTATGCAAAAACATGAAATCATGCATGGAAATATGTTCGAAAAATTCTACGTAAATTTCTAAATTTATGTCATTGCATTTGAAACGTAGTCAAACATTTTAAGATCATGAATATTTTAAAATATTTTTAATGTAAAAAATATCATTTTACCTTTGAAAAAATTATTTCTTCGAATTCAAGACTTGTTCTTTATAGATGAGTTTCATGCGATTACTTCTGTCATAAATTGGATCCAATCTCCTCATAAATTGGATACAAGTGAAAAGAGAACTCTTCTTTACGATTAGACTCATTTCTACCTGGTTATTTCTCCATCACGTACTAGGTTGTTTTGGCAAGACGCTCCTGCAAAGCCTACTTGACTGAAACACCCTTCGCTTCGCTGCTCCTCTCTCTCGTTCCCTTCACGTTCATCCAGCCAGCGCCGTTGCGCTGCTGAACCTGGTGGGGGTCAGGAATTATCCCGCTTTACCTCTTTTAGCCCGAACCCTTCGCCTAAGAAGGACAAGAGAGAGAACCCGTTTCGCAGACACTTTGGGGCACCCGGCTCAAGGATAGAAATGGAGAAGAGCGATGGAGAGCTAAGCACAAAATTTTTCTATCTTTGTATCTTTTAATTATTAAAATTCTACTACTTCCTGCTCATGTGAGAGAGTGAATACTTCTAATCACAGAAGCTAACATGCTCCTTTGTTCTTCTCTTTCCTTGCTCTGCAGTCGTAAGTTTTCTTTGAGTTTTGGAAGCTGTTTTATTTGGAATATCTGGTGTGGGTCATAAATAGAAGAGTAAATCTTGGTCCCTTGACGCACCCCCCGACGCACGCGTGCCTATACCGGCGGTGCGGATCCAGTCCCGAGACCCGGCACCGATAAGCTGAGGGTGCGACCGGTCTCCTCAGACGTGATACTTCGCGATCTCAAATAGAACATTGATATGATAATATGATGCAACCTGAGCGGGAGGGTCTCCGGAGGAGATGCAGGAGAGCACAGAGCAGAGTGAAAGAAAAGGAGATCAACATATGCCATACGTTACAAGACTGCTCGGGCCGCTTGCCTGTGTCACGGATGGAAACAAGAGCTGCGAGCATGCAGTACCCATGCATGCAGGCTCCGCACTCTTCGTCCTTCTCCTTTCCCACAGCTTGGAGCGAGTGAGTCATTGGCGACAGCGAACGAGGTTTTCGCTCGGAAGCTTAACAGAGAATGCCACCCTACCCACCGCAAACTTTTTTGTCGTGTATTATTTATTACCAAGAGAGAGCGTGACCGCACCAAGACTACAAAAACTACACTTCAAAGCAGAGTAAACATGACGTGCGGCGCGACTAGTTACATAGACTTGCACTTGGGAATATGAAGGAACGAGGAGGTACTCCACGAGAGGCATGACATCTTGGAAAGTTTACCGACAAAAAAGAAAACGTACAGATAGACACCGAGGTAGACGGAGAGCCTAACAAACGGGTACATGGGATACATAGATGGACAGACGGAAGAACAGGTCTTGCGGGCCCGAGTTAAACGCATGTGAATCCAGAAGGCACCGGCATGCCGCAGTAGAAGAGAAGCTGGGCAAGGTCTCCGGAAGTGAGGGCACTAAGTCCGAGGAACCCCGATCTGGCGGCGTAACAGAGGCACGTCGTGCCCTGTTGATCAAATAGTTGGCGGACGACTCGGCAACAAGGGTTGCTGGGGACCAAAAACCCGGACCTAAAACCCCGACGCAAAAAGGAGCACACGCTCAATCTGATGACCTGAAGGCGGCAGAACCAAAATGGAAAAAAAGGGAGAGATGGCGGAGGTGGTGGTGGTGGCGGCGGAGAAGGTGGTGGCGGCGGCGGAGAAGGTGGTGGCGGCGGCAGAGAAGGAGGTGGCGGCGGGAAGGGCGGTGGAGGAGTTCGTCTCCAGAACCACCCTTGGGCTGAAACAGAGGTAAAGAACATCAGGATCAGCAAGAGGACTGCTGTGTAGGTATCGCTTTTGGAACCCATGAGGGGGCAGTCGGACACCCGAGGACTGGTTTTGCACACAAGGGTAAGGATAGACCATATGCTGGGTGAGTGTGAGTCGGACAGGTTGTACGTGGGTGAGTATTTATACAGCACAGAGAGAAGCGCGTCATCAGCGCGAGCTACAGCTCTCTTCTCCCCCGGGGTTTCACTCTGCACCGACATGGTGGGAACGGAATACTCTTCCTATGGATTTACGCGGCCTTGAGGAAATTGAGACCTTCTCATCCGGTAAGTAGAGGCGGCTTTCACATTTATAGGACTCTTATGAAGACTCGCGACAATGAGTTCCAACTTTGATGGCATTGACCGCCAGAGAGCCATTTCACGGATGGAGACTTGCGTTAATGGCGGCATTGGTGAAAGTTTAACTCGGCTCATCCTCATCCAGTACATGTCTGCGTAATAAAAACTTACCTGGCTCATCTTCGTCCAGTACAAATCGTTTTTTACGAATCTTGATGATAAAATCTGGGCGGCAGAATCCAGCATAAAATTTATGTACGCAAGTAAGCTAAGCTTCTCTACGGTTCATCCATGGCATGGCCATCCATAGAACCCATATCAGAGTCGGCACATCAGCATCAATGATCTAGCATTAATGATCTATCCTCGATTTATCGTTTTTTATCATTAAGGGTGCTTCGTTGACATTCAGACATTAAGTTATTGCAATTGACAAGTGGATAAGCTCGTGCAGAAGTCAGACGCTGACTTTCGTTGGGGAGGTCAGTTCAACTCTTTGCTGAACAGTCTGCCTATAGCGGTGTCCACGTGCCGGGAAACACCTAACTTTCCTGACTTTCTCTCTCCTCCTACCTCAATGCACCCCCCCCTCCCGCGTTATTGGACCTAAAGGGGACATTGCTTTCGTGATCCTTTGATATCCACCTACCACGGTGGAAGGAGTTGCCAAGACGAGAGAAGCTAATTTGCAGGCAGATCCTCCTTTTTATGGATATGTTTCGCTGTTTGGCTTAACTGTGACGTGGCTAGAGAAAATATCCATTTGTATCAATTTTGTATAGAGAAAAAGTGAAATGAGAGGTTATATATTGTCACTTGAATGTGCAAATAACTCTACTGCGGTGATAAAGAAGAGATTTCCATTGTGCTACAAGGGGATTACATACTTTCGTGGATTTTTTCAATGTCGAGTTCCTCGTAAATACTCAGAACTACCCATAATGTGTGTTTTCTTGCGATAAGAAACCGTTAACGGCAGTTGAGAAAGCGAGGAAGAAAAATGCCAAAAGAGTTTCGCCAGTTAAATTCCACTGGGTATAGCAGGAAAGAGTTTTTTGGTGGCGAGATTTAGGCATACAGAAGGTCAAGTTAGCCTGCTTTGTAGTTATATATTAGTATGATCGGTAAGCATCGTGGGCCCATTCAACAGGATGAGCATGAAACAGTACGGAGACCATTGTTTTTTCATATCATATTTTATTATTTACGCAGTGTGAATTTTAATCGATTACTTTGAATAAGACTACTTTTCAAAGCACGGTTGTTTGAACATTTTGGAGCATTTCCTAAGGGGCATTTCCTAAGGGGCATGTCTAGCACTACTGGGCCCCCTCAATCGTCGTTCTTCACTCTGGGTCAGCGCATCTCCCGAGCCTCTTCCTCTCCCAGTCAGCTATCCCTATTCCTCCCTTATCAGGTAAAACCCCTCTCTCTCTTGAGCTCACCCCCCTATCCCAGTATCTCTTCCTCTCTCACTATCATCTCTCCTCTTGTCGCTGTTCCTCTCGGCTGCTTCCCTACTATTCCGATCGTCTTCTTCTGGTGAAAAAAACCCAGAAATATGCAGGCCAGTATTCATGTGCTTCGCTAGTGTTCGATGCCGAGGAAGGCATGGTTTTAGATTTGGGGCTATGGTTGGTGGATTACAGCACAATTGACCATAATAACACTTATATTATAACTTGAATAGAATAATCATCATGACGGAGTTGAGAGCATTTTGGTTTTAGTTCCATATAAACTGGGCAACTCATTGATTATCTAGTCCTTATCCCTAAGGCCATAGCTCCTAGAAAACCTTCATTGACTTCGTTTTCAATTCCTATGGTCAAGTATGCAGTTAATTTTAAGAATAATGTTACTATTTGGGTCCTATATTTCAGAATTATCAAAATGTAGTGGCACCCCCATATTTTGAAGGGCATAGCGAAAACATAGGATAATTATTTTGTTGAAGTTAATATGTTAGGAAACTGATCACCTATTTTATGATAACTAATTGTATAAAAATGTAGTTGACCATGATTTGATGAAAGTATAATAACACTTTTGAGATCTGTGTGAAGACATATCAGCCAGTCAAATAAAAAACGTCATAGCGATGTACCATTCTAAGTCATATATGAATTAGGCAAAAGTACATCAAAATAGAGCTTGTAAACCTGTTTCTACATCAAGATAATCACAAGGTTTATAAAATAAAATACATAAAGATGATGTAAAACATGAAGCTTGTTATATGAGGTACCCATAGTAGACAGCTTCAAAAGATGTGCCGATTGGGTGGATGTCAACCATTTGGTATAGTGTATGGTTGAAACAAGTTCTTTATCTGTATACAATAAAATTTTATGTAATGGCTTGTACCTACCTATCTTTCATGAAGTACTTATTCTAATAGAATGCTCAACATATCTTACGGACAATAAACAACCCACTTGGTGATTGAAAATGGAATAGAATCAAAACTATCAATCATTTAGGTACTATAAGTTAAATATGTATATTTGTGAAGAAACTGTAGACACTAATTATCAAATGCATTGCAAGGAGCAAATGCCAGTCACACAAACACTAAATACTCACATAAATCAGTAGGTTAGGAAAATAAGCATGTAAATATTTATAATTATACTGCCCAAGTTCATTTTGGTGTATTCTTGCTGTTATGAAATGATGATTGTATAATAAAAAGAAAATCACATTGATGATTGCATTTGTTCTCCTTAATGTCATTTTTGTCTTATAAACATCAACTTTGGTCTTCTTATAGAACAACTTTCATTTGAAGGTTTGACAATAAATCTTAGAATTATGATTTATTATTATTATTATTATTATTATTATTATTACTCGTTAACTAGTGGACTGTTATAACGGCCCACTAAGAGGGGACGTTTTTTTTTCATACCAAAAATGTAAGTCTGATTGTAAATGTGTTACCCTCAATAGTATGGATGTGCCCAAGATATGAAAGAAAATAAATTATATCCAAAATGAAAAGTAATTACTAATAAGTGATGAAAAAAGATATGCACGCTTTCGAGCTATGCTTCTACATCCACGAAGTGATCTAGAGATGTTTCTTAGCAGAAGAACAAATGTAAGGAGCCTTCAAAAGACCTGGATCTTCTTCTTTGACTTGATGTCGAATGTCTTCTTCTTCAAGTACGAAGGAAGACCCAAAACAAAAAGTCAAAAACCCCCTGTCTTCTTCTCTCACCAAACCCAGATGCTCCCTTGGATCCTTCTCTGTTGATGGACTGTGGTGGTCATAGCCAAAGTTGCTAGAGATGCAGCATGACAGACATGATTGGTGACCCTGCTGGGGTTATCAATCTCAACTGATGTTGATTAGAGAGAGAGAGAGAGAGAGAGAGAGAGAGAGAGAGAGAGAGTTTATTATTTTATATAAAATGTCACTTTCACTAAAGGTCCTTTTTGCATAATTTCTCATTGTTTAAAAAATATAGGAAATTATGTATGACTAGGCTACAAAGAAGAAAGTAATGGCATCAATTGGAGGAAAAACAGAGCAATATCTGATTGCAAACTTGCTCCATTAGTAGTATATATTACTAATGGTTTTTGTTTCACTAACTAGATATAGGCAAGTACTCATTAGTAGAGACAGAATCAAAGGCTTGATGCAAAAGCGTCACAAACTCACCATTTTTCCTAATTTAAGCAGTATTTTCATGGATTGTCCTTTCTTATTTGACAACCTAATTTGTTTTCTTGATTGAACCCAACTTCTCTTGACATTTATAATAGATACATAAAAAACATGAGTAATCAACCAAGATCATAAAAGAATAGAGTTGAGATTGCATAAAATAAATCAGAAAAAAACCTAAGATTAAGAGGGTCGATGAAGCTACCCCACTTAAACTGGGTATGAGATACTTTGAAGTAGCCTAACAGAAGAACCCACTTTCATCTCCCTCTGTGATATCTAAATCCCTAAGTATGGATGCTTCCTCACAGAATCACACAGGAGCTGCTGCCTTCTCTGTCGGCTCTGAACCCTTCTCTTCATCGCCATTAAGCCCATTCTGAAGGATCCTCTGCTCAGAAGGCAAATTCTTCTTGGCCTTCCTGCTTCCTTCAACCTTCCACAGATCCCACACCCGGGTCTTAGGGGGAGCTATCAAGTCTCCGATTGGGGCCACCAAGCCCGGCTTGCCATCATCTATGACTGCATCAACCAGGCCATACTCCATTGCCTCCCAGGGATTCATGAAGTTGTCACGATCTGTATCTGCTTCGATCTTCATGAGCAAGAGAGCAACAAATGATCGTTCAATCATCCAATTTGGAGAACAACCATTCAAATAATAATAATACCCTTTTTTATTGATACTATTAGTAGTAGAGGATTAGGTTTATGGTCGCAAACCTGGTGTTCAGGCTTTCCTGTGATCCTCGAGAATATTTTGTTCAGTTTGACCTTGTGGTACATCATTTCCCTTATCTGAAGCCCCATCTCTGTTGTCTGTATTTAGAAAGAAATCAATAAGAAGCTTCAGCAAGAGAAGATCATTCTTCTACGTGCTGTTGTAGAACCCATTGGATTCAAGACACCGACAAACAAAAGGAGATCGAGAGAATAAATGGAACAAAATTGAGACAGAATGTGATAGGCATGTTGGCTGTTAAGACCCCTTCTGATCCTAGCTTCCCCAACATGACTTCATCAGTGAAGCACATCATGGAGAAACAGAAGGTGATTCTGCACCATCTCTTAAATTCCAGAATCATGAGTGATAGACTTATTTTCATTTGAGAGCAAGAACCACCAGCTTGAATCCGATAATGGCGGAAAAGTAAAACACACACAAGCTAGACCCATTCCAGACATGGGAGTTCATGGTGCAAGTTGTCACTTCACTGGGTTATTTATAACGTCTAGATGGCATGAGCATGTACAGACGTGGAGCCCTGAAAAGATGATCCATCGGCAGGTGAAAGTCTCCAGTGACCCACAAACTCCCAAGAAATGTTGTGAAAAAGAGAGCCTTTACCTTGCCTCCTGCAGTTCCTAGCGGTTGATGGATCATAACTCTTGCATTGGGCATGCAAAAGCGCTTCCCTTTTGTTCCAGAAGCAAGAAGAAATGCACCCATAGATGCTGCAAGACCAAAGCAGACAGTAGATACGTCTGCTTTGCACAGTTTCATGGCATCATATATACCCATGCCTGTAAGCGGAAAGTATCGAGTTCATTAGGACAAAAATTAAGATAGAAATCCAAACTTTGATACAGAGCATAAGTTTAAATAATGGCCAGAGATAAAAAAAATTGATTATGTATAAAATTTGATTATTAGGAAAAAATTGAGGAAAAACTTGAAATCAAAAGAAAATCACTCTAATTTCATGATGTTTTGCAATTCACACAATGTGCAGGCCGCAAAAAACAACCCATATGCTGATTTCCTATGAGAAATATGAATTCCTTCAGTAAACAAAAGGATGAACAATGACAAAAAAGTTGACTTTCATGAGCCTATAAATAAAAACTAAATATACGAAATTATTGATGCCTGTCACAGGGTAATATCATAGTTTAATTGCAAACAGTTAACCCAAGTAGTGCGAGTACGGGAAAAATAGTAAACTCAAATTTGTTAGTAAATCATTCTCATACTAAAACTATCGATGCATTCTATTTTAAGACGGGAATATGAGAAATCATGCATCTCCATATGTTGTTCAGCACAATCCCAGAGTTAAAGCAGAATGGAAAAGTCAGCCCAGAATCAATGAGGAGGGAATGCTGGAATATTGCAAATGAACAAGAAAGAAAAGGGGAAATGGAAAGAGGTCAAGTTAAAGTCAGATCAACAAAGGCTCATGTGAAGCAACCTGGAGCTAGTCCCAGTGGAAATGTTGGAAAGTACTGTGAAGAAACCATAGCATAGGGAACATGAGTAAAGAAAGGACATTAAGGCACACCTAACAATTGTACCTCAGGTTGGGAGTGGTATCTCAGCAGATTTTCGTACTGTTAGAGACGTAGTCAAGATCCACAACTGAGAGAAGCTAGTAGCATGAAAGCATCATCTAACTGTTTTGTTCTATCCAACGTATGATAACTTTATCAATTATGGTCCTCAAGGATCAGGTAGTAAATAAGCCTTTGCCTGCATTAGCAGCTACTGGACGCATTGAACAAAAGTTTCCACCAATGGCTTTACTTTTCTCAAAATCGTCTCGCCCCTTCAAAACCCCATAGCAAAGCTCCCATAACCCGAAGTTTGACAGAGATGACTCACGTTGTAGAGTCCTCCAGCGCTCAAAAATTGAGAGGAAAATACTGACTACGATTCTGAGCTGAATCCTCACCCTCTTGAAGGAAATGGAAGAGAGTTGACCACAGGTGCCTACACCATGATATAAAACATATTAAATCCCTATGGAATCCAGAATCACATCACAACCTATTTATGTAATCACACATACCCCAGTATCTAATCTCTGCATTCCCTTTCAAACTCTTGGCCATGCTATGAATCTCCACGGCCAACTCTTCAAATCTCATGTCACCTTCATGAAACATGACACAACGTAAGACAGTGGAGCAACAACTCCAGTCTCAATTCCGCCTTCAATACATCTAATGCTGACCAGCACCATAGCAGAAAGACCATTATTGCTCTTTTTAAAGAACCAGAAGCCATATCATCTCCTACATTCGGAGCTGCAAAATGACTCTTACGAATTTTCATTCCACTGCTGGACCCACTAGTGTCATTTTTTTTTTCTTCATATAATTTATTCGTTTCCCCTCAGTAATGGTGCAATCTTTCAACCATCAACTATACTGCCGTTTCTAAATTCAATCAAAGGAGATGACTAGATTCCAACATCAAAAATTTGAAACAGCCGATCAGAAATGTGGCTCTATGAAAGATAAAGCTTTGGCATTGACTTCAACAATGAGAAAGAAAACTTCCACTTTAACTCTTTCCATCCAATTCAGTGACATGAATCAAATTAGGAAATGATTCGTCAAACGAAGACACCAATATAGCGATACAATAAATTACTCTCAATCTGCACCAGATAATGTAGTTCTCTTGCAACTTAACAGTTTCACTGTTCATTGTCCAAGCTTTCGAAAGAACCTCACTCTATTTCAAAAGGTAAAGGATTATCTTAGACTCTTAAAAGGTTAGGCATGAGGAACAGGCTCATCAGACTAGTAAATTTCCATCAGACAACTCTCTTTTTGATCACTCAACAAAAATGGGCCGTGAAGAACATAGAGGGGGATAGGATAGGCAGTTTCTCAGATCGAGAATGAAGCAAACATGGATGTTAGTTGGAGTCAGCAATTTTCCTAGGGTATGTTCATCCGAGACAGAATCACTAGACTATTGAGAACCCATCATAGAGGCGTCGTAATTCATCACTCTCCACAAGCACACCAGCTCAGAAGGACGTTATTCAGTCACACTAATGGAAAGCACTAACACATCACAGAACACCCTGATTCCTTGCTACACGTTAGACCAACTCCTTTTTCGACAGAAAGTTAATTAAAGTATAATGTTGCCATCTCCTAATAATGATTTAATTGCCCACCCTCTTGCATAATCTCAAAGGCTTATGAGACCTCTTCCTTCTATGTTCTCATCTTTAGCGCATCATAAAGTGGAAGATTCTGCTGGTTCTAAGAGCTTCATAGACAGTATTCTCTTAGATATCAACCATCCCTTCTAGCGTCAATGAATCTTGATTACAAAAGCATCATCTTCTTGACTCACAACTCAAAAGAAAGGAGATAAAACTACATTTCTACACTATTAGTACATGCCCTTCTAAATTCCAGTAAGAACCTGTGGATCCAAAAGAATCCACAAGGGATTGGCCATTATACGTAAGGAATATAGCAAAGTCAATCGTCACTCTGTTTCAGAATTTTCATTGAAAGAACATGTCGTAATTGATTGGATACACTAAAATTTAATATGCTGCGCATTGATAATCTAGTGAGTTGCAGAGCATACCAGCCGTCACAGAACCACCGGGTGAATTAATAAACAACTTGATGTCTTTCTCCTGGTCTTCTGCATCCAGAAATAGAAGCTGACTGATGATCAAATCTGCAGTCATTGTGTCGACCTATGCATCAACCAGGAAAACCCATTTAATAAAAAAATATTCAAACCTGAATTAAACGTAACGAATCTGAGGATCTTAAAAAAATGCTCCTCCATTCATACGTTTAACATAGAAATCTAGGAATTGTCATATTACACAAATATCTAACGAATAAAGAGAATGAAAAATCGAATAGCATTCCCTAAAGAGTGTATCTGGTCATCAACCGAATATCCATATCCCATCATATGGTCACCAGTAGAAGAGAAGAGAACTAATACACCACCATCTATGGACCATGGCCGACAGAAAACTTTCAGCTTTTGCTATTAAGGAGACACTGGAAAATACTGGCATTAATTTCAAAACATAGAAACAGTCAAATTTTTGGAGCCGCTGGAACTTTCTGTGCGTTTGAAGATAGAGGGGACCTGAGAACCCAAGAACACGATCCTCTGCCTGAGAAGCATGTTTGTCGAGTCCAAATCCTCCATTCTCGGCATCCATGGCCCGACAGAGACGGCCGACAAATCCCATCCGCCGGACAACGTTCTCCCGCGGCTGCTGGTATCGGCAGACGCTTTGACGAGGATAGGCCTCCCAATCGAGGAAGAAGCTGGCGCTGCAGTGTTGTTACGGGACCGGGAGGATCTGACGAGGCCACGCGAGAGGAGACGAGGAGGATGAACGGGAGCAGATGGGGCCAGATAAGAGATGGCTTCCATGGCTGTCGCCCTTCGCCCAGCCAGCAGCTCGTATGAGTTCGCAGGAGTATTCCGATATCTCTCAAACGCGATACCGAGGATCAGATGAATCGCATTTTGGAAGCCGCCCTCTTCTGAGCCAAAGGTGCTCAGTGGTCAGTAGGAAACTCGCCGGGGGTGAAAGAAGGTGCTACGAAAGGCGGTACGTGTATCTCACTTATCCAATTCTAACATAATATTTTATATTTTTTAATTAATTACGTGGTATTCCTCGGCCGGGGGTTGCGCACGGATTTGGTGCAAATCGATGGACACGACGCTGGAAACCTTGGCGGTACGGTCTCTTCAGCCGCGACTGAGGCGATTCGCTGTGTTACATGTGGACTCACCAACGGATCGGTCCGCTTCTCCGTAGAACGGGGCAAGCTCACCGAGTCTAGTTATAAGAAGAAACCCGGAATCGGACCCCCCCTCCCCTTCTTCTCCTCTCTCTCTCTCTCTCAAGCTCGCTCTATCTCTCTCGGCGCTCTCCGTCGATCGTAGAAGAAAGGCGTCGTCCCTTGGCCGGAACTGGAGGTGAAGTCTCGTCTACATATCATGGCGCTCGTTCAAAGTTCGTCCAGCTGAATTCTTTTCAACGCCGTTCTGGACCTCCTGCACTTCCCGACCGACTGCTTTCAAGCTGGCTTGGGAATTGGTGTTTTTTTTTCGGGCTGAACGGCTCTCATGTGCAGCATTGTGCGCTTAAATTCAAATTTTATCCTCGGCAATTCTTAGAGTTCCTCCTCTGGAAAACAATATGTATCAATAATCAGAGGGGAAAGGAGAGCGCGTCCAACCTTCCGCTCTTCGGCCTTCTCTTGTTCTTTAGGATTGTTTCCGAATCTCATGTTGTTCTCTTGCTCTCCTCTGCTAATGTTGTGATTACTCATTTGGTGACTGCCTGGTGAAGGGATCGTCCCTTGTTCCTTCTACTATTCGAACGCTGCCACACGTATTTTCTATGCGGCTCATTGGTTGGGACGGGAAAAAGATAGAACCTCAATATTAATGGATATAACTACAAGTTCTGCAGGCGTGAATGAATGGCGCGGTGTTTCAGTGTCCGCTTGTAATGCATCCATTTGCCAATCGTCACCATGCTCTGGAATTGAAGTGTCAATGGTATCATACTGATCTATATTTATAAACATATCGAACAAGTAGTGAACACAGTGATTGGGAAGTTCGGAAGGTATCAGAGTAACTTGGGATTCTTTTAGTAAAACTCCGTACATAAACATGTTCATGTGTTTTTCTTGCTCAAGAATAAACATGTTGTGCATGTTTTCATATTGCTGTCTGTGTGCTGTATAAATCATGCCATTGATTTATTAAATTAATTATTCCATTCGTAAATCATATTTAATGCAAAAGAGCCATCTTAGCAGTGACAATAGTCCTCAAGAGCCATTCCTATCTCTCATTATCGCGAATTTCATCCCCCACTGATGAGTAACCCATGAATTAAAGGGATAGATGCCTGCCTTGCTCTTTAATGTGTATCGTTCTGAGTCATGTGGTTTCTACGAATAACCAGGTCTCCTTGTCAGAATTGCTTGTTGTCAGTCTGCTGTTTTTTTTTTCACTTTTCACGTGATAACTTTAACTATCTCCTCACAGCCGTTGACAATATTTTATGTATGCGCAGTCAAACATGGGAACGGAAATAGCAGAGGGTGCAACTGATGACCCTGCAAGAGAGACGTCTGTTAAGCATTCTGGGTTCTTGCGGAACTTAAATGGGGACGTCAGTTCTGTTGAATTTGCTGCACAAGAGGCTGTTTTACGTGAGCAAGTATGCTTTTTGAAAACCTCGGACGCTGAATGCAGATTTTTTTTTTTGTGCTACTTTGTTTCTTCTTTTAGCAGTTTGTATTAAAGGTTCTCCATTTGTCAAAACCAGGAAATCAGTATGCAGCAAGTCATACATAGTCAAAGGTAATCCATCACTATCTGTTCTATCATTCCTTGTGGTGTAAGGATTTGTACTAAGCAGTTTTGTCAGCAGGATCCCTTAACAATTGAAAGTTATGACTATTCATCGTCTGTCACCAACCAATGTTCATTGTGGCTCATTATTTTTCTGAATGCTATCTTTATTCCTGTTTTCGTTAACCTAGGCAAGCAAGAAGCACAAACGAGTCTGTGGAGAATAACAAGGACATTCTCTTTGAACGCCATGATCCCAATGCTCTAAAGGCTTGTTGCTCCCCTCTCCTGTTGCTAGTAAAAGCGATGGATCTCTTGTTCATATTTTGATACTTTTGGTGGTCTGACTTCTTTTTCAGGGTGTTCTTCTCAGGATGGCTACGGACCATCGAGCAGAAGTTGTGGCCAAACGGGGACAAACACCCCAGTCCAATAATGGTTAGCCTTGAATATATACACGTTCTTCTCCTGAGAATGATGAATTATATTTTGTAATTCTTTTATGTACATCGCTGAAAGTTTTTTTGAAAGGAAAAATCAAGTGCTGAGCAACTGCAACTTCAATACTCATAACCTTTCATTTATAGCCTTGCAGTAATCGAGAACTATCTGACTGTGTCACCTAGGAACAATCTCAATGAAATAGTAATTGCTTTTGCACCTTCACCACCCTCCATTCTCTCTCGTGTTAAAGAATTTGATGTGTTAGTACACTGCGTTGGAGGGCAAATCATTTTATATATTTGTTTCACCTGCACTGTTACATGATCATCTGTGGTGGATATCATGGATATTTGCAAACAACTGAAGCCTTCTCAGCCCTTTCGTTACACTGGAAGAATGTATCATTTCTTGAACTAAGATTCAGCCAAAGTCCTTTGTCAAATATTTTGTTGGACTGTTGTTTAGAATTTATCAATGTGGATTTGATGAAGCAGTGACAACAGTGTGAGCTGACATTTTCCATTAATAATATTTACGATAGACTGCATTTTAGTTTTTATAATCCCTCTCGACATCTATGATACTGCATCGAGGTTCTTTAATTTTTTTCCCGGATTGTAAACTATCTTGCCAACCGTCCTCTTATATTGGACATTACCACCATATGACAAAGCATAGGATATTGGTTCTCTTTTTTGTGGTTCAAATTTATAAGCTGGTTTTTCGCTATTCTCTGAGATTTTCAAGGCACCATTGACGAAGTGCGTAGATAAGAGATAAATTTGATGTTTTAGTGAAAAACTGCTCTTAATTTATGATATTCCTAACATCAACCTTATTTGTTTGAAGCTTTTTCCCCTATTGTGTCTCATGCAAAATAAACTAAAAAATTACTTAGTTTGTTATTTTTCTTGAATCTATATTGTTTATCGTTTTTCGACATCCTACTGCTCTCAAAACTACTGCCGTAAATAAACTAATCCTTCTCCCGGATAACCAGTCATTGTATGGCTCCCTATTATTTTATTTAAATTACATTTGCAGACATCATCGTTTCTCTACAATATCATTATGATTCCAAATTCCCCCTCTCCCTTGCTGAAAGAAAAAAATATTATTTGTATGTGAGGATTTTCCACATCTACATCCCAGAAAGGCAATGGATGAGAAAGGATGGATCTATAATGTGGACCTCTGTTAGAAAATTCCTTTTTTTGGCACGGTAGAGCTCACTGAAGACCTCTTAGAAAATGATATAAGCACCTTGGCCTCCTCTG
Source organism: Spirodela intermedia (assembly GCA_902729315.2). NCBI lineage: Eukaryota > Viridiplantae > Streptophyta > Magnoliopsida > Alismatales > Araceae > Spirodela > Spirodela intermedia. Next base: position 7,091,300 of record LR746272.1, read on the forward strand.
ATGGCGGGTAGAGTTCCTTGAAGTCGGTATGGAGGGTGGGACAAGGGTGTTTTGTTGGGACGGCAGGAGAGAATAAGAGACTGTGATTGGGATCAGATCTCACATTATCGGAGTCGGATCTCAAACTAGATGTACGATGCATGTTCTCCCTTACCATCTTCCTCTTGTTTGTTTCTTCTTGTTCTTCTTGTTTGATCCCTTCTGAGTTGTGAGAAGACTTGCCGTTCATGGATTGGCCATGGTTGCATGTTGAAAACCATTCCAAGTGAGATCGGATGAAACCTAGTTACTTTGTCTCAATTTTGTGAAGAAAGATTGTATTTTCTATCTTGAAGTGGATCAGAATCTTCCAATTCCGTGTTTTCTATGCGGATGGAATACCTGGGAGTAGGGAACCACATGAATTCATTTATTAAATTTCCTGACGGCATCTATTCTGTATTCTTATCTCTGACGAATCTCAAGTAGAGTACAGACTGGAAATGAATGAAGTTTAAAGTGGTTATTTCATAGGTGAACTGTGAAGGGTTTTATTCACACATGAGGAATAATTTACGAGGCTTATGCAAAAAACTAAAGTCCTTTGCTGAATATAGCACAAAAGGACGAAAAGGTTTCGCATGTGCATTACTGATCTAATTTGAAATGTGAAGAAGTAACTTGCAGGTACGTTTTTGGTTTCCTCATCTGACGTGATGTTCCTTTATAGGCAATGTGGAAATTGGTAATGGCTATGGTGTTCCTGGTGGTGGTGCATACTATGCTTCGATACCCTTATCTGGTGAGTTCGGTCTCGTGTCATTGCCAACTTGACTTGGCTTTTCTGGAGGTTTAAACAGTTTTGTGAGCTCCTTTTTCAATAACTCAGGAAAATCTAATGATGAAAGTCATGTAGAACTGCCTGAGATAGAGCCTGAAGCAAAGGGAGCTCCAAAAGAGTTGCCTGAGTATCTGAGAAAAAGACTTAAGGCTAGGGGACTTCTTAAAGATGGCATGACAAGTGATTGCGCGACTACTGAGAAAGTAAGCCATCCTGATTTCTTTTTCAGTAAAATGTGTATTTCTTATACCTCATCATCATATAGAGAAGCGTACATGTGCATTTTCACAAGAGCACTTAGGAGCATTCATGCAAGTAGGAATTAGAAAGAGCACAATCATAGCTAATCTGAGAAGCTCATTTTTCTGCTTAATTATTTGAAAATATGTCTTTGACATGCAAATTAACAATCCTCTGTCTTGCTGTCTTTTTCCTTAGTAACAGCCTGTATTGATTATGAGTTTCAGACCCCGGAGTCTCTTACAATTGATGGTACAAGTGTCCTGAAGCTGCCACCTGGTTGGGTTAGTCTATGCTGATTACTATCTTTTATTCCGTGTCCTTTGGGTATATGTGATAAGTCTGATGTGTGGATTTTTTCATGATTAAATATTGTTCATCAATTCTATTGCTAGGATGTCTAAATTCAGTATTTTTCCGACTTTATTTTCTACTCTTGTTAGCTTTTATTTTTCACATAATTCAATTCATGGAGGATATGTGATATTTGATGAAAGAGATGAATTTTCCTTCTATGGCAACAATGCTTTAAATGCGGTTAAATACCATAATACTTAAGGCCTGAAACTTGATTATGTTTTTTTTTTGTACTGACCATAGCACAGTATTCTAATTTGAACGGCTATCCGCATCTTTTCTTCGTGATTGCTATTCACTCTCCCTTTGGGCCTTCGCATTAGTATCCTTCTTCCTTGCACACATAATGTTTTAACTACAGTTTTGTAGAGTAAAAGGGAAGTAATGAATCCTAAAATCATGAGAGCTATGGGATCAAAAACCTTATATTAAATGTTTGCCTTTAGGGAAAACCTCACTTAAGTATCAATAGTTATCCCTGTATCTTCTTTCACCTTTGAAGAATCTGAAAGAAATATGTTAAAAGTGTTGCGAAAGGTAAGGTTTCTTTTTTCTTTATCATCTGACTGTGATGGCTGTACCATTTTGTGTTCTTCCACCTTTCTAATTAGATTTCAAGAACATTTTGAAAGATTTGAGCGTCAATATTGATCCTTTGTACCCAGATGAATTATTTTCATCCATTCTTACACCATTTTCTCTCTTGTAGGCTGAAGCAAAGGATCTCGCTAGTGGATGCACATATTTTTATAACGAGAATACAGGAGAAAGCCGTTGGGAACGTCCAGTTGAGTGTGTTCCAAGTTCCCAGCTTCCATTCCCCCAGCCATTTCCAGATACTCCTCTCCTTCAGTCATTGCCAGATGGCTGGGAAGAGGCCCTTGACAATTCGACTGGTATCTGCTGTCTCTTTCTATTTCTTTCTTGAGTTTAGAGTCCACTGACTAAATTATTACTTCAGCATAAATTGAATTTTCCATAAGATGCTCCATAATATCCTATCATTGGAAGATATGTGATCGTAACTTCATAAAGAATGTTCTCTTTTAGAACCTTATCTCGGAACTTAATATTAAATTATTTATTTCTGAGGAGAATACTGCAGATTGTCATGCCTAATCGGCATTTTCATAACTATTACTTGGGTTTATCTAATAGAAACTGTCATCTGTTTAACACCAATTCATTAGAAGATTCTGTCTGTGTATACTTCGGATGTCTCTATGTGGATTAGAAAAAGAGTTCTAGTTTTCTCTAATCGTCATAATTCCAAGCCTTCTAGCATCAGTTTGGATTGTTTGATGTCAGCCTGATAGGATCAAACAGGACCCTATCTAGGACCAGCAACTAGATTTCACAGACGAAGATAATAGAGATGAACGAAAATAACCCACTGAGATAAACAAGAGGTAAGAACGGAAAAATGGAAGGGTTCCCGAAGGAAACCCTAGAACAGTATGTGACAAATTTGAGAGCGCCCACTCTCGCACTGACTTCCTCCATAAATGCCCCCATAATGTGGGCCCCAAAGGTCCTTATACGTCCTCCTTACTGGGCGCCTTGGCCCACCTATGACTTATTATTGGAAGGTCTAGGTCGTAAGGAAATACTGTAAGTGACTGAGGATATTTTGGGACAGTTGGCTAGGGTTCCTCCCTATATAAGGAGTGTTAGAGTTGAATGGAAATTGAGGTGGTTTTCTGTCATTCTCCCCTCTGTTCTCCGTGACAGTGGTCGTTCTCCCTGTACCTATGTTTTTCAACACTTACCCTTCCCTCTCCGGGTGTAAGTAAGCAGGGCAGTGGGCCTGGTAATAGGCCCAATAGTTTTAATCCTAACATAGCCAGCTTGAAGGAAGCACCTGAGTGCACCTCATAGTGAACACCGATCTGTATGTGCTGTGTTGGGTTAGAAGTAAAGTTGGCAATTAGGTTTCAAGAGAAAATATGACCCTTGTGTGTGTGTTCAATCATTAGTCTTGAATCAACTGATTATGATCCTAGTTTGAATGGGATTGGGCTTCTCAGATTCAAATTCATTTCCCTGGATGATAACCTCACTGGAGATAATTGCGATTGGTTGTCTGAAGACCAACAATTCTTTGAAAGGAGTTTTAGACAAGAGGGAGATTAGTCTGAATGTTGGGCTACAGTCTTTCAGATCATCTTTTTACTTGATTACATCGTAAACTTCACTTAACGCCCTTTGATGAATCTAGTTGATCTGGAAAGGGCCTTATTATGTGACATTATTCAGTTGGCATGTTGCTCTGCTTGATCATTCTTTTTTTCCAGGCGTGATGATTGCATGTATTTTAATTTTACGATGCAAACTTGGCAACTTTGAATGACATAATATTTTCGTCATAATGTTTCAACCAAATCTTTATAAGAATTGGTTTCTACTCAAGCTGTTTGTATTGTGGTCCTCACGAGTCAGTAAATCCCAGCAGCTTTTATTAATGAATATTTTATTTTTTTTAGGTCAAAAATACTATTACAATACAAAGACACATGCCACACAATGGGGGCGACCGGTTTCAGTCAGACAGGGTCCCTCAGCTCATACTAAGCACCAGATTGTCTCTGCTGCGAAGTATACTAATGGTAACAGTAGAGTTTCTCCTTCGCAAAAATGCAAGGGATGTGGTGGATGGGGAGTTGATCTCGTGCAACAGTGGGGCTACTGTAACCACTGTACAAGGTAAGCTAGCAAATTATCCTCAAACCTCCATCAGCCTTACCTTCTTTTGTTGTTGACCATTTTCCCTGCACCTAATCCTCTTTACGAGGAGTGAACATATTTAATTAGTGCAAATATTCCCCATCCAGTTTTGATATATTCAACAATAAAACTACAGGGACTTACTGGATTAGTAGTTAATTGAGATTGGAATTGCAGGGTCCTTAATCTTCCCTTTCAATCGAATCCTACTTCCACCTCCAGTGATCTTCAGCAAATAGGAAATATATCCAAGGACAGGTCAGGATCTGCTGTACCAAAACCAAGGTATGTCACCTTGAAGTGTGTTGACCTCTCAGAATTTTGTATCTTCATGTACCATGTATGTCTTAACGGCAATAAAAAGAAACGATTTTCTTTTCATGTCATTTTCAAGAGGTTGAATTTGGCTGAAACTATGAATTTTTGGAATTGCTTAGGTCAACTTTCAAACCTCCTCTTGGTAAAGGCAACAAAAGAGGGGGAAGGAAACGTGCTTTCTCTGAGGATGATGAATTAGACCCTATGGATCCTAGTTCATATTCAGACGCTCCTCGTGGTGGTTGGTAAGCTGCCAATGTTCTTTCACATTTATTCCTTTTCAAAATCCTTTGGTTTGTTGGCCAATTTTACAAGATTGGTGAAATTTCACATGTCAATGTCTAGAGAACGAAAATTGAAGTTCGGAAATTAAGAAAAATTATTAAATTAATAAAAAAATTCCTCTAGAGGTTGATGCAATGTAAGCACAGGATAAAATATCAGAAAAGTAAATATTTTAGTTGATAAATATTTTTTTCGAGATTTACATTTACCAAGAGTTTATTCATACCTTTAACTTTCTTCAAATCGTGCAATATAATACTGATATTTTTTGTAGTATGATCCTCCGACTTACTCAAGTGATAGCTTTTAATGTCAGAAAAATAAGAAAGTGGCTAGTAATTACCGAATATTTATCTACTAATAGATCAGTACGACGTGATTTTAGAATGACATGTAAAAATTTTATGCATGCGTTTGCCATCCCACATTTTATGCACTGAGATCTTTTTTTTTAGCATAAATCCAACTGTGAAATCAGCTAATATCTGGCCATGAACAGTATCATGAAACTGAGAAGACTAGATCCTGCCTTGCTTTGTGTTTCTCTATGTCTACTCATGGTGAAGCATGGGTGAAGCTTTTTAGCAGAAATATAACTGAAATGAGCATCCGAGTCATCAATGGAAATGACAAGGGAGATCTCACAGTGTATGTCGTTGTCCCACGGTAATGATTGATATGCTTACGTACTTTAACTTTGCAGGGTTGTTGGCCTAAAAGGTGTTCAACCAAGAGCTGCTGATACGACTGCCACTGTATGTTTGTCTCATACCCCTTGAAATTCTTACACCTTTAATTCTTAATATATATATATATATATATGTGTGTGTGTGAAATATGATTATTCAGTAAATCATCAAATCATTACGATATCGAGATATTTATGCCAGTTTAGGTAAAACATGCGTGCTTTGTTCCCTCTCTCCTTCATTGTATGATAATCCTATCTTACTTCAACCTGCCAGTTATGGAGAAATTTGTAAGAAAATAAAGAACTTAATTTTCCTTTCAAAATTGATATTTATTTAATTGGACGTTGCCTCCATCTCCTACAGGGGCTTTAAAAAAATAAACCTTGAAAGGGGTCGAATTTTGTTATGAATTCATACAACTCGATGGATAAGATTCATCTGATGGAATGTTTAATGTCCGAGACCCCATTGCTTGTTTGTGCTTGTCTTCCCAGGGCCCTCTGTTTCAGCAGCGTCCCTACCCATCTCCGGGTGCTGTTCTCCGGAAGAATGCCGAGATTGCTGCCCAGAGCAAGAGACCAGGGTCTAACATGGCTCCCATATCCAAGAGAGGAGACGGCAGTGATGGGCTCGGTGATGCAGATTAAGCAGCAAGCACTCCCTCTTTCTCTTTTATATCGGTGTTTGATCGACGGCGATCCTGTCCGAAGGCAAATGGAGCTGAAAAGCTTTTTGGCCCGAGCAGACCTGGGAATCGAAGGACTGGAAGAATCTGTTGGGTTGAAGAGAGCCTCTGAGAAAAAAGAATCCTGCTTTAGGGACGACCGCCCTTTGTTAATTCCTGGTGCCTTCCGACCCTTTTTTTTATTTTTTGCTAGCTTTTATTTTGTCTAAGATCATGTTGGTCTCTCTCTCTCTCTCTCTCTCTCTCTCTCTCTTTCTCTCTCTCTCTCTTGAGCAGATCTCCAAATCCGAATGAAGACCTTGCGTGTGGGTTTTGATTGTTCCTAGAGGCAGGAATGATGGGCCTTGTGAATTTATGTTGCCTTCTTGCCCCTTTTTTTTTATTTGTATAAGAACATGCTGCTTCACTCTCTCTCTCTATCTCTTTGTATATATCTATCTATCTATCTTCCTTCCTCCTTGCGTGTGGAGTTGGATTGCTCCTTGAGATAGTCTTGCTAAGTCCGGCGAGCCGGCCCGGCCGGGGTTTGGCGGGGGCGGTTTAGTCTGGCGGTCCAAAGCCCGCTACGCGAGATCGTTGCAGTGTTGTTCGTCGCATCTGGGCGTTGCGGATTCCTCCGGTTCCCCATGAGAGGAGGGAGCTCGGAGGGGGGATGATGGTCAAATTCTCGGCGGAGGAAGGGAAAAATAGGACGGGGAAGCGCCGCTGCCTCCCCTCCTCGTCGTGTCCTCTGTCCGACAGTGGAGAGGAAGATGGCGACGCCGGCGACGCGGGAGAGGCAGATGCAGCGACCACAGGAGACTGGGAAAGCTCGGAGCATTCCTCTGGAGGTGGAAATGGGAGCTTCGACGGCGGTAAGGAGTCCGTCACCGTAACTATCGACCTCGACGTCTTGGAATGCCCTATCTGCTACGAGATCATGGATCCGCCCATCTTCCAGGTCGGTGGAACCCTCTCTCCCTTCGTCTTTCTTCTCCGCCATCGCTTTATGAAAACCTAGCTCTCGTTGTCACCATACATGTCGGAGAATCCATGAATTCTCGTAATTTTAAGCGCCATCTTGTGAAATTTCTTGTCGTGACGCGCTCGCGAAGAATCGCAAGGACTCAGTTGTTCATTTGGGATCTTATAATGGCAAAATTTTCGGGGTCTTGATGCCCACTTTTTCCGCAAACGAAACCAAGCGTAGTCAATAAAGTCCTCGCGCACCTGCGACTTTCATGAATTTCAATTGAATCGAATCCTCATGTCCATCATCACGTAAATACTTGAGCGTCAGACATGCCGATGCTTCGGATTGAGGTGCGATCGTACTGGTTCAGGGAAATCTAGAGGTTAAGATGGCTAGCATCTTGAAATCAAAGTCAGCGCTGTTCTTGGTTGGCTATGCGGCCGTGAAATGTATTCAGATTGGGTCAACGGAATCCAGAGGAATTTGTTGTGTGATGGAGTTGCTTGTGCCATTGATTTGAAACTGATGCTTGGGACTGGTCAACCAACAACGGCTCTTGCTCTGTGCCAGTCATCCCACAATTCTAATCATGCCTCATTTTTTCTTCTATTTAATCTATTGTATCTTTGGTAGATCTTGTGTCGGAAGTCAAATAAATAGAAATCATGAAGTTTCCTTTTCAAGGTAAAACTCCAGATAAATGAAGCAGGTTCTATCACCAGTGGGGAGCATTGGTTATCATTGTTTCGAGAAACTTTGATAAACTGTGTGATGACCTGATGGAACATCAGTGGGTCAACCCTAAAGTAAACTACTGGGTCTCAGTGGGTCAACCTATGCAAATGTTTGATGAACATCTTGATTGCTCTGTAATGTATGCAAGTAAAATGGTCTTACACATCCATCTTCGCATGGTTTGACCTTTGGGTTATAATCATTCTATAATGATCTGAATTTCTGATCGTCTTCTTCTCCTGATCTTGACGATTTAGTGCCAGAATGGGCACATCACCTGCTCCTCGTGCTGCGCCAAGATGAACAGATGCCACTCCTGCCTCCTCCCCCTCGGACCGACCCGCTGTCTGGCCCTCGAGAAGGTCGTCGAGTCCATCAAGGTCCCCTGCCCGTATGCCGGCAACGGCTGCGGGGAGATCGTCGGCTATGCTCAGCGAGACGCGCACAAGGCGGCATGCAGCCACGCGCCGTGCCATTGCCCGATCGCCGGCTGCGCATTCACAGGATCCGTCCCTCAGCTGGCGCGCCACTTCCGCAGCCTGCACGCGCACTGCGGGTCCTCCCTTCCGTACAATCGATCGCTGAAGCTCTCCCTCGACGACCGGGAGCCCTTCCACGTCCTCGTCGGGGCGGACGGCATCCTGTTCCTTCTTCTCAACAACAGCAGCGCGCCGGTGGGGAACGCCGTCTCCATGGTGTGCATTGGGCCCAGCTCCCTGAAGGGCAGGTTCTCCTACCAGCTGAAAGCAAAAAGCGGAGAAAGCTGCGTCCAGTTCGAGTCGGCGGTGGCGGCCGTCAGGCGGCGGGACCAGCCCTTGCTTCCGCCGGATTTCCTCCTGCTTCCACTGGGCTTCTGCGGTGACCAAGGGAGGCTGAGCTTGGATGTCTCTGTGTGGGCCAAGGTACCGTGAATCTTCGCACACAATATGTGAATTTTATGTGAATATTTTTCCTTCGTATATGAAAATTATTGTTTCATAATAATAATAATAATAATAATAATAATAATAATATATAATATATAATATATAATATTTAAAGCTGAAGTCTTCAGGCTATCGATTTATTTTGGACGTGATTTTTTGTGGGGTTAATTTGTCTTCGGTCCCCGAAGCAAGCAGGTTGCCAATCACCGCATCATTTATCGGATAACATTTTACCCCTTGAAAAATTATTAATTGTGACGATAGACTGGTCTTTTTCTCTCGACCAAAGTTTTGGGGGACCAAAAATACGCAAGAAGAAGGGAAACTTGTTAATAAGCGGGGCTTTACTTTTCAGGGACCGAACAGTAATTAGTCAAAGTGTTCAGGGTTCATTTTTATGAGGGAGAGTGACGAAGGGGGGGGGGGAATCCGATAATAATTAAAAGAAACCAAGATTGAAAGGATGCTTCTATTCCAATGACATTTTGGATATCAAATATCAAAAATAGAACTTTTTAATTACCTCTGGGATTTTTTTTCTCTATCGTATGTTTAGGGAATTGGAGCATGAGAGAGGGAAGGAGAGAGAGAGAGAGTGAGAGAGAGAGGGGAGGGAGAGAAAGAGAGAGGGAAGGAGAGAGTGAGAGAGAGAGTGAGAGGGAAGGAGGGGGAGAAAGAGAGAGTGAGAGAAAGAGAGGGAAGGAGAGAGTGAGAGAAAGAGAGGGAAGGAGGGAGAGAAAGAGAGAGAAGGAAGGAGAGAGTGAGAGAGAGAGAGAGGGAAGGGGAGAGAGAGAGGTAAGGGGAGAGAGAGAGAGGTAAGGGGAGAGTTGCGATGGAAAAGGAGAGCACGCACGTGCTCTCGACCCCGTGTTTTCTCCCCTCCGTCCAGCTCGGACTCTCTCCATATCCCTCTGCGAACCAGTCATCACCAACAGACGCGAACGATCCCACGGAGTTTGGGAGATGGCGGAGCTCTCGGAGACCTACGCCTGCGTGCCGACGACGGAACGGGGGCGGGGGATCCTGATCGCCGGCGACCACAAGACGGACTCCATCGCCTACTGCAACGGCCGGTCGGTAATCATCCGGCGTCTCGACCGCCCCCTCGAGGTCTCCATCTACGGCGAGCACGCCTACACAGCCACTGTTGCCCGTTTCTCTCCCAACGGCGAGTGGGTCGCTTCCGCCGACGTCTCCGGCACCGTCCGGATCTGGGGGCGCAACGGCGATCGCGCCCTCAAGAACGAGTTCCGGGTCCTCTCCGGCCGCATAGATGACCTCCAGTGGTCTCCCGATGGGCAGAGGATTGTCGCCTCCGGTGAAGGCAAGGGCAAGTCCTTCGTTCGTGCGTTCATGTAAGCGATAATAGCGATGGTCTTCGGAGCTTTTCGACGGCCGCTCCAATTGATCGAGCCTTTCGTTGCAGGTGGGATTCGGGCACCAACGTGGGGGAATTTGACGGGCACTCGAGACGGGTGCTGAGCTGCACATTCAAGCCAACTAGGCCGTTCCGGATTGTCACCTGTGGCGAGGATTTCCTGGTGAATTTCTACGAGGGCCCGCCGTTCAGATTCAAGCTCTCCCACAGGTTCGTCTGCAATTTTTAGGAATGATGGTAATCTACCGATGACGATGATGATTTTCAGCTGCCGCTAGTGAAATCATGCTCTTGCTTACTACTCTGATACCCTGAAAACTAATATCTGCTCATAATCTCGAAGGAACTGTATATCGATTTTTCATTTTTCAATCAGGAAAATTCTCAGCATCTGGAAAATTTTGCCGTCAGGAAACCAATCAGATGTGGAGAAAGTTGAGAGATTTCCTCTCGAAACACAGGGCTACATTTTCTGGCTAAACAATTTAAAGGCAATACATAATCTTCGGAGAAGGAACAGTTAGTTTGACTCTAGAAGCATCCGTATGCAGTTTCATTGATGAATTCAGAGGACATCTCTTCTCCTGATGCTGGGTAGCCCGTAACATGATTTAGGAAGTACACTTTCTCATAAGTTTCTTCAACCGTCGTCAGAGGTAATCCGTGAAGCAAGGACTGAAGCCCAAGCATAAACTCATCAATATCCCTGCTCAAGTGGTTATTTGGTCTTCTGAAAGACAAAAAACATTACAGATACCTACTGAAGCCGTCAGAATGCAGAAACGGCTGAAACTGTCAAACACTAGACCCATAAATTGGATATTCATTTGTGAAAAAAATCAAAAAAAAATTGTGCCCTGGATAATTGTGCAGCACCATTGGTTACTTTGGGATTCCCTCCTTACCCTTCACATTTCCATATTCTTTAAAAAGAATTCGTTCATATTGTTAAAGCTATTGGATCGACTACCCAAAATCAGTCAGCTATGAGCGAACTAGGCCCATAAATACTGTCCTACACGGATTTAATTCTATGTTAATCAATATGTGATTGCTCTAACAGAATCCCTTATAGGAAAGCCTACTGTTTTGTGATTATTTGCGTGGAAAACGCTAAGAAGTTCTGTTCAGCCCAAGAGCAGCCATCAGTTTTAATATCATGTTAAACTTATTGAGCGGTCAAAGTGAAAATTAATTTGTTGTGACCGGAGTTAAGTGTATCTTTAGGAGCACATATTTATTTTAATGTTATTTAGTACCGGAATATAATGAAATATGTGAAATAGAAGAACTACTAATTGATGGTTAGATGACTTTCCGTCCTTTCAATCTGAATGGTCCGGGAGTTTTGCAGCCACTTCCCTGATTTGTGTGGTCTCTACATTTCCTTGGAAGGCTCAAATATTCACTCTTAAAGTAAATGTTGTGATCATGTTCCAAATTTGGCCATTCTGCCGACCACGTTTGCTGTAGGAGAGGGTGCATTGAAGAACAGTGTAATAGATTTAGTGAAGATCTGATGACAAGATGGCATTGCTGCAGAGCTTATGCCCGGTAAATTCAATGGATGATATTCCAAGGGAGATATGTTCTATGTTAGTGGCGTAAGATAGGAATTGCAAGCTCCCATGTTCATCTACTCAACAAGTGAATTGAACTCGCTTAAATCCTGTTTGTTTTCTCAATGAATGCTAAGTTCTCATCCCGTATCTTTTTTTTTTTCCTTGATACATCGTTCTAAGAACATAAAACATTCTGAAATGTCATGCTCCAAATTCTAGTGTAATATCTTATTTTATTCCCTCTTTTCGAGATGTTTTCTGTAATTTTTTATGGCTGATTGTGATATTTCTGCTGCTGCACGTGTTAGTTATTGGATCATAGTTTCTTCTCGATTCGTGTCCAGGGAGCATTCGAATTTTGTCAACTGTGTGAGGTACTCTCCCGACGGTACTAAATTCATCACCGTAAGCTCAGACAAGAAAGGAATAATATATGATGGTAAGACCGGAGAAAAGATGGGCGAGTTAGCTGGGGAAGATGGCCACAAAGGAAGCATCTATGCAGTTAGCTGGAGTCCTGACAGCAACCAGGTAAACTAGGCATTGATGCAAAATTTTACTAGTTTTCCAAATATAGCGTCAAAACCAAAAATTAACCGCAAAATTGAAATTTCCTGACAAAATCCTCAGGTGTTGACCGTTTCTGCTGATAAGTCAGCAAAAATATGGGAAATAACAGACAGTGGGGGAGGGAAGTTGAAGAGGACGCTGAGCTGTGTGGCGGGCTCGGGCAGCATTGACGACATGCTTGTCGGCTGTCTCTGGCAGAACGATCATCTTGTGACTGTCTCTCTTGGCGGAACAATCAGCTTGTTCTCAGCCAGCAACCCCAATCAAATGCCCATATCATTTTCTGGCCACATGAAGAGCGTGAGCTCCTTAGCCTGTTTTCTTCAGGATGGGCAGAAAGCCATTGTCTCCAGCAGCTACGATGGCATTATAATTAGATGGACTCAAGGCGTGGGATTTGGTGGAAAACTGAAAAGGAAGAACACCTCCCAGATCAAGTGCTTCTCTGGTGTCAGGGAAGAATTCATTGTTTCTGGATTTGACAACAAGGTTTATATTTTAGTTCTGTCTCATGCTTCTCATACAATTCATGCACTTGGGGTCGCAAATTGTCGTGCATTTCTAATTTCCTGGGTACTTTCGAGGTTGGTTTCATTCATTCGAGTACCTGCTAAAACTTGAATCTTCATATCATCCATTGAACTTCACATGGCACTTTTTATCTTCTTTTTTATTGTGTGCGAAATCTCTTGTTTTGGGGTGATGATTTTTCTGATTTATTTTGCAGGTATGGAGGCATTCTTTGTGTGGCGATGAACTCGGAGACTCAGACCCCATCGACGTTGGCTCCCAACCAAAGGACCTGAGCCTGGCAGCTCAGTCTCCAGAGATTGCCTTGGTCTCGACCGATTCCAATGTCACCGTGCTCCACGGGACAGCTGTTGTGTCGACCACCAAGCTGGGATTTACTGCGACAGCATCTGCCATTGCGCCTGACGGTAGCAAGGCCATCATTGGTGGGCAGGATGGGAAGCTCCGTGTGTACAGCATCCATGGAGGGGTGCTGGCAGAGACTGCCCTCCTCGAGAAGCATCGTGGTCCCATCACTGCGATCCGGTATTCCCCTGATGGTTCCTCCTTCGCCTCTGCTGATGCCAACCGGGAGGCCGTTGTCTGGGACTGTGTCTCCCTCGAGGTAAGAGTTGACTTTCCACGTCTGGTCATAGAAACGTCGAGCAATCGGAGTTTTCTGCTGATTACGGTCAAATTCCAGGTGAAGCTGAAGAACATGCTGTACCACACCGCGCGGATAAATTGCCTGGCGTGGTCGCCAGATGGGAGCATGGTGGCGACTGGCTCGCTGGACACCTGCGTCATTGTCTATGAGGTGAGCAAGCCAGCGTCCAGCCGGATAACCATAAAGGGTGCTCACTTGGGAGGGGTTTGTGGCCTGGCCTTCAGCGACAAGGACAGCCTGGTCAGCTCCGGTGAGGATGCCTGCATTCGCGTCTGGAGGTTGACTCCACCATCGTGAAGTTGTCTGAGATGGGTGGGTGTCTCTCTGGCGAGGCAGCTGCCCTCGAGAAGGCCTTCTTTTTTGTTCAAGATCGTTGAATGGTAGTTTGCTGCTAGTATGATCTGCAGTGCTAGTGGTCGACAGAATGAAAGGTGGCGCCGCCGCATGTTGCCGCCACTCCAGCTATCCGGCCAGCCATGATGCCCCCGAGAACAGAGTTCTCGGGTGTGTGCTTGCTGTCGTCTCCCCCCTGTATCATGAATGGTAATCTCTGCGCTTGGGCTTTCTTTCACCAGGTTTCTTTTTGTATGGTCAAAAGGATGCAAAGAAGAAGAGGAAAGAGAATGTTGAGTGTGACTGCCCACTTAGTCTTCATTTTCTTATGATGTTGATAATCTTGCCCTCAGTAGTGACGGACCCCTGTATATTATTTTCTGGACATAAATTAGTTGAAGTCTAGTGAGCCCTGGCCAAATAATTATCATACTTTCAGCTATCTTACCATTATTTGACCATTATTTTTAGGTCAAAGCGTGTTCCATTGTCATGCATTTGTAATAATCAAACACTGCACGATCAAACATAGATTTTAGTTGAATTAAGGGTACTTAGTTCCAAGATCTCTCCCATTTTTGGATAAATGGCTTATAGCGGCAAATAAATTAATGAAATATTTCATAGAAAAGGGTTTTTCAAAAGATAGGAATGATATATGAGGTGTTCTTTCCCTTTATGAGAATCAGGAGCTTTATTTTTCAATGATTGATGAAATAAGCAAGCGATTTCTCAAGAACATATGATGATGATACTGAGCCTCGCGCTGTTAATTCGTCTATGAGTTTTGACGACGATCACAACATCATGTACATACTCGTTTGAAAAAATATGGAGTTATGAAGAGATTAAATGCCATTTGTGTGGTTGATCTCAGAAGCACACAAACAGACGTGTTACGTGGCTACACAAACAGCTGATCTCTGCATCAGCTGGCAGAGCATCCAGTGGATTGGCTAATCAGTAGTAAGTAGATCACCACAGAATGGGACACAGTGGGCTCGATTGGCGGACTGCCCAGCACCACAGAAAGAAGGACCGTCCACTCTGTCTCTCCGCTAGAAATAAAGACCACTTAATAATAAATAAAATGGGCACATAATCTCGATGTTCTTCGTAATCTCGCTGTTCGTGAAGGGAGAAGTGGTCGACGGTCGGAGAAGTAAGGAGGCAGACAAAGGGGGGGAATGGGGAGGCGGAAGAAGAGCGAAGGGTTCAGAGCCGCCGTCGCGTGCATCTGATTAGCTTGAGAAAAGGGAGTCTTTTGAGCCTTAAAAATCGATGTTCTCGAAGGAAAAACCTGATAATTAAGTAGATATTTTATAGCTTGAGGCTGATGAAGGGTATTTAGTTTATGAAAGATGGGGGTAATGCCGTGGGTTTGGGAATAATTGTATTATTTTTTTATAAGAACATCATCTGGGAAATAATTCTGATTTGAATGGGAATGAGAGAGAGTCGGTGCCGCCCTCCACTCGTCTCCTCGGGGCTCCTCCTCCATACCGCGCCCTGTCTCAGTTGCAGAGTGATTTACGGGTGGTCCAAGTCCCCAGCTTCTCTTCTTCACTCTTTCGCGCACCAAGAGTGGGGATTACTGCCGAGGTCCACATGGACCAGGAGAACGCCTTAGAGCTGGTGAAAAAGGGGGCCACCCTACTCCTCCTTGACGTCCCGCCATTCACCCTCTTCGGCATCGACACTCAGGTACGAGGAAGATGAGAGAAAGGAAGAAAAAACGTAAACAAAAGAAGAAGCTGTCGTCTTTTCCTGCTGCTTGAATTATGCCTATCTGTTTGAATGATAACGGGCAATCTTACAGTGTTGTCGAGGGCGGTATCCAATTGGTCCTTCGCAATTCACATGCTTCGTCTAGGTTCTGTTCATGTTTTAGTGGCCAAACCAGAGAGCTGCCCTTCCACGAAAATATTATTGTCGTGAGATTCTAGTCTCCCTTGCAGAACAAATTACCATTGGACGTTGTAGTTCCATTGGAAAATGTAATGGAGGGATCATTCTCTTCATATCTGTGTTTTCCCGTTATTTCTTTATCATCTGAACGAACTGGATCAGCGGGCACCAACGAGCTTGTAGATATGCGGAATCATCTTCTAAGACCATGCCATAGTGAAGGAGAGCACCTGGGCCCGAGGTGCCCTTGTAAACAATGAGAAATAAAGATGAAAGCCACCGGCGAAGGAAGCATCCCTTTGCTGACTGTCTGGCTTTTGCTCCCAGAATCAAAATTTCTGTGGTGATGCTTCATGATGCACAAATGTCTGGAGTTTCTGACCAACCTGGATTCCATTGGAGTTTTACATTTGATCACGATCTTTATATCATTCCTTTCTTAGTTTTAACAGATTTCCCCCCCAGTAAGAATCTTAGATATGGCGATTACTAACATTTTATCATGTATGAGTCCTACGAAACTATTCTCTTGCTGTTGACCAAACTGTTTCATGAACATTATGCGTAGTTTTCCCGTGAAAATTGATCAATATTGTTCATAATTCAGATGCAATTCGTTAAATCAACAGGTACCTTAAGTCGTTGACAAGTGTTTGCGTTGTATTTGATCTGTATTTTATTTTCATTTTTATATCCTTCGTTTTAATTTCTGGTCTTCTCATTCTTTGCAGATTTCCTTTTTCTGTAGCAACATGGTTTCGCTTTTATATTTTAATAACGAACCTTTATGTTGTCGTTTTGTTTACATAGATGTTCTCGGTAGGACCTTTGTTCAAGGGTATAAAGATGATCCCTCCTGGACCACATTTTATATATTACAGTCCTGCAAACAGGTTAGCCTAATTTCTACCCAGTTCATTCAAATTTTTTTTTACTCGCCACTCATGAAGTTTAATTATTTTGGATCCTCTCGGACTCTATCTGCCAGATAAACGTTTGGAAAAATTGTGTATTTGTTTAAACTGCCTAAATATGTTGATGTTTTAATTTATTTTATTTTAAAGTGTTAATGCTGAGCAAATGCAAGCTATGAAAACTGGGTCTAAAGCAATGAGCGCCACCTAGATATGGATGGCAAGGTACATTTCTTGGTGTAGGATATTGTAAGGGCATTGGTTGAAAGACGGGTGTTTTTTTTTTTTGGATCTTGCCTAAGATGACCCAATGTCTGATGCGAGTACTCATTCTAACCAGGCATTTGGAAGAATAAAAATGCTCCTGAGTTTGTTCAGCAATGTGAAGGATGAGGGATAACTTGTTGTAGTTGCTATTAATCAGAGAGGTAACATTGTGCTTGGGAAGATTCCAACAAGAGTACTCTGTTTCATGGTTCCCATTAGTCAGAGGCGTAGGTGCCTTCATCTCTTACATTTTCGGTCTCTTCCCATCAAGAAAAATGGAGTATAGTATTTATTGGATTTGCACCATGGATTATATTTTTTTGCCCCTTTCAAGTGTAACAGTCTGGTGAGGATGCAGAAGTGCAGATAAATCTTTGTTATCTGAAAGTCAGAGGAGCAATTCATCCCTGCTTTATTTCCCCTTTAAAGGGAAGATATGGATCTTCTACAACAAATGACGCTGGTGACTCAGAGTCATATTTATGGTTTTTCATTCTAAGACAGGTTCTTCTAAGGCCCACGATATTCATTTTAAAACTGGAGTGTAATCATTGGTTTAAATGTGGTTGCAAGTGATTAACACAAGATGAGTCATTTAATCTTCACGTGCATAGGATATGTTCTGTAGACTGGTTCTTTTTTGCTGAAAGTATATAGGAGATACTCCTGCCTCTCCTGAGGACAAATGATCACTGATAGCAGAAGGCTTTAATTATACTACTTTCTTTATTCAGTATCCAAGATGGTCTTCTAACAAAAAACATTAAGCCTGTTCATTATTTCATCTGTCTGGTGACTGTATGGTCAATGCTTTCACCTGTGACTGTATATTTTAAACGGATATATATTGTTATTTACTGTATTCTCTCACAGGGACGGTAATGAGTTTTCTCCAATCATCGGCTTCTTCATCTTTACATCTCCGTCAGAGGTAATTATTTTTTTCATTCTTACTTACTATATTTTTATGAATTTACGATCATATAATCTTTTATAACATTGGTGTGTATCATTTATATTGGAACGAATTTACTAGCCAAGTAACACTAGGATTCATCAGCGTCTGACTAGGATTAGACCAAACTTGATCGGATCTGATATGATATGATGCAATGCTAGAGACGGTTCGAATAAGACCACTCTCCTTTTTAATTCATGACAATAGGTTAGGTTAGTTGAGTCCATCAAATCAAATTAGCTTGTTTCTCTAGAAATGATTGCAGCATCGAATCTCCCTGAAGCAAACATCAATTGCTTTTATTGGAATCATTAGGATATAAGCCACCGGATCTAAAAATGGATTGCAGGAATTAGGCTGGTCCTAGAGAAAATGAAGTAACATGGACTCAGTTTGGAACTTTAAACCACTGTGGGTAAAGAGTGCAACTCTTGCCTGATGTGTGGAAATCTGTGATGTATTCTTATTAGTTGTGGTTACATTTTGTACACTTCCATTGAACATTCTGACCCTTACAACATAGCCCTGTTTCCTCCCTCGTGTCCTTCCAGTTATGTCAATAAACATTGTGCCATAGAAAATGGAAGCTTTGAACTATAAGGGGCTGACAGAAGACTTCTCATTTAAGATCTTTCGCACAAACATATAGTATTTCTACCACATATTCCTCTTGCTATGTTCATATATGTTTTTTCCTTCCCAATTTATCTTGGCAATTAAGATTGAAAGAAATCTTCCTCTGTAATTTGGTGGCCTCTTATATTTCCAGGCTTCTTTTTTCTTGTACGCGACCTTTACAGTTACCTATTGGAAGATAATCTGATTTTATCCTAGGTGTTGCATTCAGTTGTACAATTCATGAGCCAAAGCTAGCTTGGATATCTGAGCCATAGACCTCGTCCCAAATACACATCATAGAACATAAATCTTTATGATTGCCGGGTGAGATCCAACTTGAGGAACAAACATCATCTAATTTGAACCTTTAGCCATGGATATAGAAACGACATCAACTAATGTGAGTGCACTGTTGATGATTGATTCCACGTGTTGGAATGTTTTGGTTCATTAATATGATGAAGAGAAATTGAATAATCTCTAGGTTTAGTACATTCATTTACTTTGCCATGAAAGAGAATACTTCATATCATGGTTGTCATTTGGTATGCATATTGGCAGAAAATATTTTTAATTGTCCTATCAAAATTTATCGATGCTTGGATTTAACGTTTTCCATCTTGCAACTGCCACAGGTCGTTGTCTTTAAATGGCACCCGCAGGAGGAACACCTGGTCAAACTCTCAGAAGAAGAGGTCTCTTCTTATTGGTTCCTCGTTTTTCATGTTTCATAAATATCTTCTGGTATTAAGCTCCGTAAACCTGGCCTTGATGCTAGCCCTCGGGTGGGCTGGAGTCACATGACGCCTCGTACCTATCTTCTCTTGATTGTGAGCCCATTTAGGCTTTAAAATTTTCTACCTTAGACCTTGAAATTAGAGTTCCGGAAAAGGGCATGGATAATTTTTGAACCACGGTTTCCTATGTAATATGTCACATAAAGAGATTAAACCCTGAAGATCATTTTTTTCTTCATTCTATGAATGATTTTTTATTTTTTTGTAACTACACAAAGTCCACTGTGTGAAAGCATCAAGTGCGAGGCCTGTGCTGAACCAGCATACAGCTTTTGCGAAGTCTGATTCTGCATACTGACGTTTGAAATAACTGTAGGGTCCACAACCCATTCAAACCGTCAACTACTTGCTGATTCATAGCTGCTAAATTATATGGATAATGATTTGAAACTTCGGAAATCAACTCAACAGTCTCAAATAGCCGTTTAGATTCATTAAAAATTGTGGAATTCGTTGTCTTTCAGCTTTTGTATCTTTCCACTTGAGAAATTTCAGGACTCTGGGTTGTTCACTACAATTCAATGACATTGGGGGTACATCATGTGCCTTTATCTCCATATACACAGAAACTAAACGATAAATTTTCCCAACTCGATTCTGTGAGTTTTCTAATCGTCATGATATATTGTTGGCGTTTTGAGTATGCTTTCTAATTGCTGAGAGATTATGGCCTCTCAAAGGGTTGAGTTGATTGTGCATGTAGGGTTCACTAACTATTCTTCCTGTGATCGTCTACCTAATCTATGGAAGCTCTTCTTCAGCTTGATATGCATTTTTGGTCTTAACCTTTTGAACAATGACAATACACTGACTTTAATGCTGCATTTTGACATAAAACGTAAACTATGAACCAATTTAGTTAAAATTTTCTTCCTATGCTGTTGTTAGAATTGAAATTTCTTCCGTTGTTTCACCTTTCTTCGTGAGTATCTCATCAGAATCTACGACTTTTGATTTTCATTTCTATTGTTTCGGTTGATGGAAAAATGATTGGTTGAAGATAATTTATGTTTTCTATTAGGGATTGGTTAGCTTCCTCCGTCAATTTTCTGGGTGCTTTTTTTTCGGGGAGGGGTGGGATTGATCTTTGACTCTTGTTTCCTGAGATGACTCCACACACAAACTGCTGTATGGGGTTGGGCTTGTGTAATATTTCTGAGAAATTCTTCACGCTGTATATCCATTCGGAAAAAAGGATCTGTTTCATGTCAAGAATAATATATCACGGATTTTTTTCGCTTTTGTGGGATGATGGATATGTCAACCGTTGGTGAAAATTGACAACCATCAGAGGAAAATATACAGAGAAGCCTTCTTAAAATAACTCATATCTATTCACTCTTTGGGACAATGTCGATTTGACGTGCCGCCTATTCTCAGCCAATGTTTCTCCCTTACCGTTAGCTGGCCAAAGACGACGATCTCAGACTCTTGATGGGATTCATAAGGTTGCCAATGTCGATTTTTTACTCTTTAAATTCCCAGAAAGTTAATAAATTATGCCATCTTTGGATTTCAGTTTGTTTTATAATGTGAATGGAAGAGACTTTCTACCGTTGTTTTAGTATATTGGGAGCTTCTTATCCAGAAAAACCATATAATTACTATCTTTGATAGAGCAGCTAATATGTGAAGGCCATTATATTCACCGGAGTTCTCTTGCTTTATGCAGGAAGGACGATATTCTGAAGCAGTGAAGAATCTGGAGTTTGATCGCAACCTTGGGCCGTATGCTCTGAAGCACTTTGGAGAATGGAAACAAATCTCAAATTACATCACAAAGGATACAGTGGATAGGCTTGGTAATTATTTCTAATGTCGAAGAGCTATCAAGAGGATTGTTAATTATATTTACTTGAGTTCAAGTCATTAGTATGTGATGAGAAATTAGCTTTTAGGTCTTTTTTAAGTTGTGTAATGCGACTGTCAAATATATAGCTTGTATGAGGTTAGCTTAAGAATCTGAGGGCTTTTCTGTCTTTAGCTCTGTTTTTAATGACTTGTTGTTTTTATCCTTTGTGCCTCTCTCTTATTGTAGGAGTATTTTTCTGTTGTAGTCTTTCCATAGTTTTCCCTATGTATGAAAAGATTGGGAGGAGACGACTGACCTATCTTAACGCTACAAGTGATATCTAATAAATGATTTGTAGGAATATTTCGTATCTAGTGAGTAAAATTTCCATAGAGAAACATTTTTTATACATTCATGACTGTTGCTGTGGTATTTGTTCAAGTACATAATCCTGCTATATTTTTTTGGTTGACCAACATGACTGTATCAAAAAAAATAGATTTGGGACTTCAAGATGAGATAAATATATTCCCATTCAAGATATCATCATTAATGCCCTTTATTTTTATGTACAACATTCAAGAACTAAGAACAAAATGGAAGAAAATAATATAATTTAAGAGTAATGCATTAATGTTGTAATTGAACAAGCTGCCAATATGATGGTGACTTAGGCGTCAAATAAGGTGGCAAAGGTACTAAGATGACTAGATAGTGAAATACCTTGCCCTCTTACATTGTCTTGTTGCCAGGGCAATGATTACGTGTTGCCTGGGGGATTACTAGATCCTGCCTTGGAAACAATGGCCTAAAGCCCTATTCTTTTTGATCTTCAGCCTTTAAGATTTAAGGTCTGGTGTATGGCCTCGGAATGACTCATGTGGATGAATGATTATGTGCCATGCACTCATGCCGTATGAGAGACAACTCCAAATTTTAACTAATTATATGGGGATTTAACCTATCTACATCCCTGCTGATATGAGGGACGCCTGTAGCCTCACCTACACTCCACCTGAGAATTTTGTCCATGCAGACATACAATGAATTTCACCCTCTTATCAATGCTTATTGCTGCAATGCCGTCCATATTCAGTCTTTTTTTGTTTTTTAAGTGAGAAAGTAGTTTCTAAAAGTCGATTATTTTTTCAGAACCGTCAGATTCTGCATGGTTTTTCCATATCTTACGTATTAAATCCAATTTTCTTCTTCTACCTGCTACTTCTAGTAGTGCTGTTTTTTTCTTCATTTCCAAACCCCCACCTCTACCCTCCGAATCATGCTGTGATTTTGCGTTCTTACATACGGATAATTTCAATCTTCTATCTGTTGATGTTGTCTTAGATTTCCCTGACTTTCACTTCGGTATTCATTGATGATGCTCCATAACCATTTTTCATTGATCTAGATTAACCTTATCTGGATTTCCGTCTCCTTGATCTCAGTATAAGGATTTTCATTTTTAGTCTGAACTTTTCACTCATTTTACAATCTTGATTTCATTTCCCTTTCCTATAGCACATGCAAACGTTGATCTTTCATGTAGATTGATGCACCATTCTATACTGCATGGAACCAAAGGAAATGACCTGTTATGGATTCTATAAAAAATATAAAAAATGCAACTGGTTTTCAGAAGAAATGTGTACTTAGAGAGATTTTAAATATGTAAAACCATTTGATAGTCTAGCCGGATCGTGCTTTAACATTGAATATTTTATTGATGATTCGGAGATTAGTGTTTTTTTTCCATTTCATTATAAACTTTGCGCTGGAAATACCGATGGACTTCGTTAAATACGTCTATGTTTTCCTATTTTTGGAAATCAATTTTTAGAAATGTTTATTTCCTTGCAGAGCCTCTTGATGGGGAGATTACCATTGCATATGAGACGAATTTGATTGATACAGTGCATAGAACATCTGCAGAAAAGAAATTAGCAGAGCAATTGAGAAATAGTAAGTTTTCAAAGCCATCAAATGAATCTCCCATGCGCGGATGTTACTATACGTCTATTCCAGCTGTTGTCAAATATAAGGGTAAAAGTAGAGAAGAGCTTACTGCGTTGAACCTTGACAAGGTAATGGCTGATTAATTCATACTTGTTACATTTCTAAGTGGCATATTTGTTATATTTGATAAGGATATTTAGTTTTAGCAAATGTTTGTTACATTGTGGTTTCTAAATATCCATTTTTATGACTTTTCTTATTGCAACTCTCTGAATTCGTATTTCATTGCCATTTCAGACACAGTTACTGGAAACTATTCTGACGAAAGAATTTGGAGGTGTAGAAGATCTACTATTGGGGGAACTGCAGTTCGCTTTCATAGCATTTTTGGTATCCTCTACTGATTAACTTATATCCGTGGTAAAACTAATGCTAAAAAGATTTTGTTTCTCAAAATATTCAGATGGGCCAATCGCTTCAAGCATTTTATCAGTGGAAATCATTAGTAAGCCTTATATTTAGCTGCACGGAAGCTGTAAGTATCGGATGTCAAGTACTTGCTACATTTTCATTTGACACTCATCGTTTTCTGGATATGTATTGATCAAATGACTTCTTTGACGTTATGTTCTTTTTATTCTGACGTTTGCAGCCCTTCCAAACGAGGACGCATCTGTTCTCAAAGGTATGATTCGGAAATCTTGCTCAAAATACTCATTTTCCTAGATCTCCCAGGAACTGGTTGCCCAGAATGGAAAGATTGTTTCTTCTCAATTTCTCAAAATCTGAGCATGTACTAACTGCTTCTAGAAAAGGGAACAGCGCTGAGCCTCAGCGCTGTGTTTCTTGGCATAATAAATTAAATCGCAGAAAGAAAGTTTGACATGATGAAGATGAAAGCCAAAAGGTGAGCATAAAGTGCAAATAAAGAATTTTTGTTTATGATGTCGGGAAGACATAGGAAGTTCAAATGTCAATGTACTATTAAGACGTATTGTTGTTTACCTTTGTCTTTTTTATTTATGTTCAGACCACCCAAGGGGTTTTTTGGTGTTCTATGGGCAACCTTTTGGCATTTATTAGTTACAGGTAGCTATATGCTTGCATTTTTATTATTTTCTACATCCTGCGGCTACATGCTGTAGTTACAGGGAGTTACACATGCCTTGTTCTTGGTGATATTATTGGGAGATACTTCTGTCACCACATTCGTACGACAAAATCCTCATTGATGCTTAAAAAGCTTTGCTTTACTGCCACTATTTACTATAATTGGGAGATCTTCTCAAGTGATGTCCTTAATGGATTCCCAATTGCCCATTCATGTGAGAGTTTCTTTTCTGTGTTTCAAAGAGGGACCTTTGCTATCGATTTTGTTGCTCTTTCTCTCTCACAATCGTACTACTTTTAGCCGGATTTATTTCTATTTTTAACTCTGTCTCATCAGTTTACTCTTTTTTTCCCCCAGTTTATTAGGGTAATATACTACCAACTGAAGCATGGCTTTCAAAAGAATAACGGAAGCAAGGGTGATGGAGATTTAGGTGTTTCTCTGTCGCTTGATGATGCATGGGCCTCAAAAGATAGCTTCTTGAGTCATCATTGCAAGGTATTATTTCCAACCCAACTTAGCATATCCTAGCATTGAAACCCATTCAAGCAGGTGGAAACATGGGATCGTTGACTCTGACATCATGTTAGGATCGTTGACTCATCCGATTCAAAATCAGTTGGTAATTTATGGAGTAAACCCATCTTTATAATTGCATGTTGGTATCTATAAAGACCAAAATGGAAAATATTCTAAGCACTGCGAGAGTTTGAGGGCGGCGTTTGCGCCACAAGTGGCCGGATCTCTTTAATATTTCTACCTTAAATTTATTTTATTCTCTTTTATTTTTCTTCTGATATGTGGCACAGATGGATGAGAAGTTTTCTTCGCTCTATAGATATTTGACCAAAGAGCGAATGAGAGGACTCATCACTAGCTACGGGTACTTCATACCCGGATCATTTGGTGGCGTCAAGGGTAGATTAATATCGTATTCTTGTTATAAAGTTGACCAGATCAAAGTCTTAGCTATTGTTATCCGGGTCCCGGATAATTCCTTCATCTGTTTCTTCCATCTCTGACTTGGGTCAAATGTCATCATGCAACAGAGAATAACGGATGATTTGTGAAGAACATTCTTCTATGATTTAGACGTGCTCTCTGAAATTCGGCTTCCTGCAGGACTTCTTCTCCTTGGTTGAGCAGGCCCCCGTCGTCAACGGAGACCTCCTTTCGTGGGTTCGCCGCCGGATCCCTCCTCCCCCCTCTCTCGCGGCGATCCGGCCCGTCGGATGGATCGAACTAGATTGATATTTTGTCGTTCAATCTCAATCAAGAATTAGTACTCCGACCTTGACCGCGTCTCATACTTGGGTTTTTTTCACATCGTGTAGACGAGGAAGCTGAGGGAGCTTCTTGAGAGGGAGCTCGGGTGGGATCTCCAGGGCGACCCAGAAGGCGACGTCGGAGACGAGGTTTGCTTCCCACTGCCCTCTGCGTAATCGATCTTCCGGCGATGTCTGCTGGCAGACATATATAATATGTTCTATTCTTTGCATTAAGCAGATGTCGTCTGAAAGCCAGTCGCCCCGTCCCCTATTTGTTTGTGGTTGGTTGCAGTATTCCCCCGTCGTCGTACTCCCGGATGAGCTCGGCCCCGGTGAACCATCATTAATTTGACTGATCTTGTCCCGTGCTGCCCTGGCCCGCCCCGGGAGCGAGCACGGCATCCCCTAACAGCGCGCTGCATGCTCAGGTGCTCAATGAAGGAATGTGAGAGGTGATGATGAACACAAACTCTCTCTCTCTCGATATATATATATATATATATATATAAATATAATATCTGCTTGTAAGTCTTCCCCGCTCCCACGTGCCGAGAGTTTTCTCCAAGAGTCAAAGGTGTGGGAGGGACAACACTTCGGGAGGCTCTCCCGACTGCGCTTCGCTGTTGTTAGACTGCCTTTTGAAGGACAACCTCCCCGGAATAGAATAGAATACTCTCATCTCGTCCCTGCTTACTCACTGCGTCTCTTTCTCTCTCTATTCTGTCCTCTATTCTCTCTCTTTCTGGTTCTGGCTGTCTGTCTCTCTCCGGCAGGGGGGGCCGGGGGGGGACTCATCATCATGTGGCTCGCCGCAATATCCTGCCCGATAAAGAAAGGCATGACTGCAACCTGTTCACCCCACCCACCACCACCACCCATTCACCACCTTCCTTTCAATAAAAAGGCAATTTTACCCGTTCACACGACCAACCCCACCACAAATCCCTCGGAGTTCCTCTCTCTCTCTCTCTCTCTCTCTCTCTCTCTATCTATCTTTGGTTCTTTGGCTCTATGGCCCTCTCTCTCTCTCTCCTGCGGCGGTTCTTGGACAAGCAGAAGGCGGTAGTCTGGCTGCCGACGGGGGATTTGTATAATGGAATCCGCACAGTGTGGGGGACATGACGATTACAGCAGGCAAGTAAAGAGTCGACCCGTTTCCTTCCGCCTAGCGCCACGGCAGGCAAGGCTAAAAAGAATGAAAAAAAAAAGAGCACGGCGTGGGGCAGCAGCCGCGCACTCATCGGAATGCGTTCCCACCCCCCCCCCCGGCTTTGAATGAGTGACTACAGGAAGTAAATGCCGTAGCGTAGAGAGAGGAACAGAGAGAAAGAGGTAGTCAACACCCAGAAGATTAATAACTGGGGGGCTATTCTTAAAACAGCGGTAAAAGTAGTAAAAGTCGGCGTCGAACCAGACCCGGACGATCGACCCATCCATGAACGACGAAGAACACAGCACCTACAGTCATGCCCGCTCTCCCTCTCGCTGGGGGTCAGGGTCGGTCCTCTTTACATTACATGACAGCGCAGCTGTGGGTGTTCTCGTCGCTGAAGAGATGGGCGCCATAGTCGCCGGCGCCGCTGCTGCTGCCACCCTCTGCCGAAGAGGAGGCATATTGATGAGGGTAGTAATGGGACGGCGTCGGCGGCGGCGGGCAGAAGGCGGAGGAGGCGTAGAAGCCGGTGTAGGAGGGAGCAACCAGCGGGGACCGGTGGTACATCATCTGCGGCTGCCCCTGCGCCTGCGCGGCGGCGTACCGGCCACCCTCCGGCGCCATCATCATCATCCCCGTCGCACCGTGCCGACCCATGTTCATGCCCCCCATGCCGCCGGCGGCAAGGTGCCCCTGCTGCTGTTGCGCCTGCTGCAGGTTCATCATCATCGGCGACGGCAGCCCATGTCCGCCCATGCCCGCGAAGGGCGGCGCCCCCGGGTGGTGGTGCTGCGAGAAGGGCAGCCCGAAGCCGCCGCCCATCGCCGGCGCCGGCGCCGGCGGGTTGCTTTGGTTGTGGTGGTTCATCTTGCCGAATCCAACTACCTTGCCGCCCCCCCCGCCGGTGGGGTGCTTCATTACTGGCTGGTGGCCGGCGACGGGGTTGCCGCCGCCACCGCCGCCGCCCTTCTTCTTGCCTACGGCGGCGGGGTTGGCAGGGGGGTTGTTCTTCTTGGGGGCACTTTGGTTGTTCCCCTCGCTGAGGAGATTGATCTGGTTGATCTTGTTGGTGAGGAAGGCGAGGTCGTCGTCCTCGTCGTCGAAGTCGTCGTCCTCGTCCTCCTCGTCGTAGCCGTCCTCGTCAGAGCTGAAGGACGGCGGTGCCGCCTTCTTGTGCTGGTTCTTGAAGGCCTGGAGCCCTTTGATCAGGTTCTGCTTCTGCTGGTCCTTGGTGTTTTTCACGGCGGCGGCCTGCTGCTGCTGCTGCTGCTGCTGCTTCTTCTTGCTCAGCTGATGCTGCGGTGGCGCCGCCGGTGGCTTGTTCTGCCCTGCGGGCTTCTGGGACCAGAGTTCCGCGTGCTTGCCGGACTTGACCAGCCTCTTGATCAGCGCCGCCGAGTCCACATTCCCTGAGACGGTGACCTTCTGGTTCTCTGCGTCTATGGCGACGGTGTACACTCCTGAACCACATGAGAATGGGGAGGAAGAAGAGGACGAAGACAGGCCGAGAACCAGTGAATCCACACGATGCAGAGCCGAAAATAGAAACCACTGCCAGGGCTTGACAAGCTTTTCCCATCTCGTGAAACCCAGAAGATTTTCAGGGGCTCAAGGTGGAAGACGATGAAAACGAAAAACCCTAACGTGATCTATCCAGAAGGGCGTCATCTACAGTAACTTAGAATTAAAAATAAATAAAAACCGAACAAAAGCAGCAGATCCGTGCTCATCCAGAAGATGTGAACCAGAGGAGGGGAAAAGTAACCAGAAAAGAGACAGGAGACCCCGGTTCCCCACCAAGAGAGAAGACTAGGATCTTTCCGCTCACCATTAAAGCCCCCAAACGATCGACAGAAATGCCGCTCCCTCAATTCATGGGCTTCGGGGGATCGTTATTAAACCGGGTTGACGGGATGAACTCTACCCATTCAGTGAAAATAGGGGGAAAATAAAAAGGCATTCATCAAGAGAGAGAGGGAAACGAACATGCAGAGAGGGAGATAGAGAGAGAGGGAGGTAGAAGGGGGAGATCGGGGCTACCTTCGATCTTCTGAAGCAGTTTCTTCACCTCCTGCTTGCAACCGTCACAGTGTATGTGCACTCGGAGGACGACGGTCTGAAAGAAAATCAACAGACGAGCGGCTCAATTTGCGCCGCAGAGAGAGAGAGAGAGAGAGAGAGAGAGAGAGAGAGAGAGAGAGATAGAGAGAGAGAAAGAGAGAGGGGTGGGGGAGGAGAGAGGAGAGCTCATGGGGGAGGGAGATAGAGAGAGGGAGGGAGAGGAGACGGGAGGGATGGAGGGACCTGGATCTTGAGGAGCTTAAAGTCTTCATCTTTAGTCATTTCCACTGCTGCCGTCGGCTGCTGCTGCCGTCGGAGAACACAAAAAACAAAAGGGGAAAATCTCGCTGCAAAGGAGGAGGAGAGAGGGGGGGGGACTAATGCGAAGCCACCGCCACCCCCACTTCAGTGCTGCTGCTCCTGCTCCTGCTCCGCCTGGTGGTAATGAAAAGGGGTTGTTGCATGGGAGCCCTCCCCCCAGTGCCCCCCCCCTCTCGCTCTTCTTCTTCAATAAGATTCTCTCTCTCCTCTCTCTATTCCCTCTCTCCTCTCTCTCTCTCTATCTCTCTCTCGTAACGAGCAAACCACATGGGCGCGTTCCTCAGCGGTCGAGTTAGGGAAACATTTAAAAAGGTGGGGAGCGTCTGCCACCTTCGCCGGTGAAGTCCATCCAACGACCAAGAGGACGGAGCCTTTCGGAGGGATATATCTAGAGAGAGAGAGAGAGAGAGATTGTTGTGCTGATTTGACGTCCAATAGTGGGTAGTGCAAGAAATTAGACTTCCGATAAGGAGATGAGCTCAACAGCGACTTGACAGGAGCGAGGCAGGGCCCCTCTCTCTCTCTCTCTCTCTCCCCACGCGGCGCTCCCTGCTGTAATCCTCTTCTACTCACACCCTTTACTACCACCACCCTCTCTCGTCCTGTCTGCTGGCCTCTTCCTTGCAAGTACGGTTTTCTCGTGAGCCGGAAAGAGATAGAGAGAGAGAGAGAGAGCGGTCGCTGCCTCTGAAGCTTCTCTCCCAAAACTCGTCCATCTTTTCTAAAAAAACATTCCATCCGTCCACCCCGCCCGTCACCTGCACCCTCTCTCTCTCTCTCTCTTTCTCTTCTCTCTCTAAATCTGTTGAATCCTCGTCGTTCAAGGAGGCTCATAAATCCCGGGGGGAGGGGAGGGGGGATGTATGACCGTGCGAAGCTGATCTGAGAACATCGAGCGACAGGTGCAAGTCGGCCCTTTCTCCTCCCCATCCTCTCCCTCTACGTGGAGATTCAGGCTGACCTCGACCCCATAAAGACGAAGCCGCATGAAGATTAGACGAACATAGAAAGAGGTAGATAGAGAGATACACAGAGAGAGAGAGAGAGAGAGAGAGAGCCGTAGAGTTCCAGGTTCCGTGCTCGCGATTCCCTTTGAACACCGCAAAAGCGGCGGTGGGGAGAGAGAGGAAAGGTGGGGGTGACCTAGGACGTTTGACTCGGCCATTTCCGGTCGCTGTAGGATGTGACTGACGGTGGAGAGCAGCCCGATCTAACTGCGACAGCCATGGCTGTCGCAGATAGAGGGAGGATACTGGTGGCGCCGTTACTCTCTCCCGCCCCACCCTTTAATGTATGCCCTCCCCTGCTGCCCCCGTGCTCGCCGGCGGAGACCAGTTAACTCTCTCTCTCTCTCTTCCTGGACGGCTCCAGACGAGTTGTCGGGACGCGGAGGAAGGAGGGAGAAGAAGACCCCAGAGATATTGCAGAGGTTATGAGGGTGGAGTGGACGGAGAGGACGGAGACGACGCCTAGTCAAGCCTTCTTGCGTCCTCGCCGGTGTCGTCACCTCCGGCGGCCATGATTGCCGCCCGCTGCTCTGCTGAAGCTCTCTCTCTCTCTCGCTCGCTCGCTCTAAGGGAAAGCACAGGGCCTGTACTAGTGGCCTCCCTTATTTACGACTGAAGCGCCGCCCATCGACGTGACGGTGCATGGTGAGCTAAACTCAGAAAATATTTTGCTAAATTTGCTACTATTACTGCGCGCCCAATGCGGCAGTAATCTGGGGGCAGGATTACACTTGACAGTGGGGTAATCTCGCCCGATACGTGTGGGAGCAAAGGTTGACTTCAGATCCGACGTGGCCGAGCTCAAGAGGAACGTCGTCGAAGTTCAGCCTTCGTGATTTCACGCATATATTTTCTAGACCTCAAATGCGGTGGTGCAATTTTGGAGAGAGAGAGAGAGAGAGGCTGGCCTGTACTGGTAAATCCCTGACGACAAAGACCGTTTGGCCTGGTTCTCTCATGCACGGTCAACACGTGTTGCACTAACTCGAAACTTTTTAGGATAGGTCCATAGTACCCCTGAGTTACGTGGCCGTCGGAGGTAGGGAAGGGAGCGACGGGAAGAAGATGGTCCACCGTCACGGACCCGAGATGGGCATTAAATGAGCATTTATAACCAGTTACAGGCCTCCTCGGGGAGTACCGTCGACGCACGTGAGATCTGCACGTGCTTCCGGCGCACGTGACACCCCCCTCCTCTTTCTCCTCGGATGCCCCCTACTGTCCTCGACCGGAGAGGACATGTCGGCAGCTTCCGAGTCGGAGCCAGCCAATCGGCAGGTGAGCTCACCGCCCCGACTAGCCGTTGCATCCCGACTCGCTCCTGGGGTGGGGCGCACGTGAGAGCAGAAAACGTGACCTGCCCCCACGTACTCGTCGCAGCAAGGTTGCGCCATTATCAACCTCCTCGTCGTCAGTAGATAGCACGAGCTAAGGGCTACATACAGAGTGAGAGATGGAGATAGAGAGAGAGAGAAAGAGATATGTAGATAACAGAGAGAGAGAGAGAGAAAGGGGGGGGGGGGCGTGTTAGGGGTTATCTTCCGTTCGAGAGGGCCAACAACTCCACGGTGAGTTGTCAGGATAGGGGCGCCGTCGGTAGCCAAATCTGGCCAGACGCAGGCAGCAGGGTCTCAGGGTCACATGGCGCCGGAGACCCGAGAGGACGAACGCCCCTTGGTGAGAAGAGGCGGGGGAGGCTCTGTGCTTCTCTCTCTAACTCTCTCTCTCTCTCTCTAACATTGGGTAGGGAGAAGGGGGGGAGGGGGGCAAATATAATTCGGCGCAGAGGATGTCGAGCCATGGGAGCCCCGGTGGGCCTTCCCGGCCCACCAATAATTCGCCAGGCAGCCCCAATCATAGACATCTTTTAGACTTTTCAAAGTCCTGTCCTGAATGGGCCGAGCCCAAAAATCGAAAAATTACTTTTGGGCCATTCCCCATTAGCAAGAGAGAGCGAGTAGCAACTGCTTAGATTCACGGTAGAAGCCCTCTTTCCTATTTGGAAAACATCCGACATGAAACGAGGAAAGAGGGCTCAGCTGAGAGCGGGGCTCTGCAGGAGCTTCTCCACCAGGATCCTCTGCTGCACGCCGCTCAGAGACTCCGAGCTCATCAGCGCGTTGGCGATGGCGACGATCGTCTTCGGAGAGGAGGCGTTGACCTGTGGGGGGTCCGCCGTCAGAGAGTCAAAGGGTTTGACCGGAGGGCGGTCTACGGAATCAGATAGATTTTTCATAATCCGAAGATCATACCCAAACGCGGCCGTTAAACCCGACGGCGATCTCGAAGGAGAGCCTCTTCCCGAGGGCCTCGAGAACAGGGCAGGCCGGAGATCCCAGCAACCTGAAAGCAAAATGTCTTGTTTTGAGAGGAAATTCTTGGTTGAACAGCGGAGAGTAGAGGAGACGAGGGCGAATCATCTCACATGCGGCACAGTCCAGTTGACGATTCGAACATGTAGCCGCCCTTCAGCGGGCCGAACTCCGCGGCTTTCCCGCCGGCTAGCAAAGCAGGGAGGAAAGGAAATTCGCCACAAGGTCAGTCAGTCAGTCAGTCAGTCAGTCAGTCAGTCGTGGCGAACTAAATCTCCCCAAACAAAAAATGGTTCAAGCTTGTAGTGACTACCATCAGTGCATGATAGCTCAGGATTCATGCCAGTATTTGCTTTCACCACCCTGACATAGAGAAGGGTGCCCACCTGTCATATAAATGACACATCCGTGATATAACCAAAGTTGTAGAGCAAACTGCGCGTATTTATGGAGGATACTAATCAATAAGCCAATCTACAACATCAAGATTATATCTATATATATATATATATATATATATAGGTTGACCAGCTATAGGGTTTACAGCATCCACACCCAGCAGCCTTTTCAACGTAGAGAAGGAGGTGGCAGATAAGTTCTTGAGGACAGACAGAAATGAGATTGGAAGACAGATCGCCCGGCCAATCTCAAGTCAGCTTCGACTGCCCAAATTCAATTACCCTTGACGCGCAGACGACTCTTTTTCCCTTCTCTTCCCTCTGCTCTTCTTATTTTCTTGCTGCTCTCCCTTATTACTGGATTCCTTGCTTTCTGGTGAAGATTATTCATCAGCATAGGAAGGTGGGTTGGCAAAATTAAATTACATTCTGTTGTCATGCTTTCGTCCTACAGCTTCCATCCTTAATTCTATGGTTACTTTCCCCAGAGCATCTTAGTAGATGAACTAAGATTAAAAAATAAATTAACGAGCATAATAAAGAGGCTTTTCATGCTACCTAATCCAAAGTCACAAGGTCAATGGTGGAAGAGCGAACGAGTTAATGAGAAAAACACTTTGGAAGGCGAATTAGGTACCTCAAACTTGGGTATGTTCCGTCTTGTTCCTCCTTCAAATGCTAGTACAGGTAGATAAGCTAGAGTGGGGCCCTTTATGTCCACCAAAAAGTTCTGACCATAGAAAAGCAAGACATAAAATATCATATGACACATGCTGTCTTATGGCGCAGAAAGATAAGCAAACAAGTGGCTTTGAAATCAACCACCGAATTTATAGGATGTTAAGTTCTAGGAATCACCTAGGGGCGTTCATAGGTTAAACAGAGAAACTAAAAATGATCCATATCTTTTCACAGACAAGGTAATATCAAATGGCATGGTATTAAATAACTATCAACTAATATCAGTTGCTCCCATCCCTTCTAAAAATGATGGCACCACACGAGGCATGAAAGCACGCTCTAATAAACCAAATACACTCTGGTGTGCTCTGAACACTCTGAATAACACTCACAGGGGACTCTGAGATAACTCCAAGCCCCAGGCCCAAGTTTTGTCTTCACAAGCTCAATACCCTTGTTCCAAACCTTTGATTTTCACTGATCAAAACTGGTATATTTCTTGAAAGTGGAAAGTACTGTGATCCATGAGCACTATCCAAAGACCACAAAAAAAAATTAATGTGCATCAGTCCCCTCCTTACTCGTTCGTCACTCACGCTATTTTGCCTCGTCACCAACCCACTTAAGAACGTAAAACACCTTATCCCTTTTCTTTCGCTGAGTGAGTTGAACTCCTGAGAGAAACCTTTCTCCATGTCTTCTCTTGCTAGTGAAGATAATTCTGAAGCAGAAAGAACTCCACAAATTCCAGAAAACAAGTGATTTTTGAGGTAACTAAAAAATGAATATGGAATATACCCACTAACTCCCATCATACAGACGTACAACACTTAGAGCTGACATTGGATTGAGGATTGCCAATTCTGGCTCAAATCGGCATGTTCAGATCATAATTGGCCGATGTTCCCACCAAATTGGACTCCCTCATATCTGATAAGGAATATGTCCACTAAACAAAAGAAACAATCTCAATGGATCCATCTTATGATGCAAATTATTTCATAATATTTCAATGGATCAGAAAACACCACAAGTTGTTAAAACTTAAACAATAAAAAAAGGGGAAATGGTTCACTTAGAGCCAAACAGTAAAAAGCCCAAGAAGGTAAAAGAAAAAAAATGCATTTTCTTCATCCAAGGTGGCAGTGTAGAAATAGCACAACATAAACAATTAACTCCTTCAAGCCTAAGAATTCAAGCAGAGCATGTGCAAGCCTACGTATCAAGTTTCTGCAACAAAATTCAAATGCAGTAACGACTACCCTCCATTAGACACCAAATATTTTGTCATACACAGCAGAGCTGACATACCACCACAAAAACGCCAAGCCTCTAAGCGAACTATGGCAAGAAAATCAAATGTTATAGAACAGATGAAGATGGACTCACATCTGGTCTACAGTCAGCCACGATGCCAAGAATCGTATCCCCAGCAGATGGTATGTACTGCACGACAATTAGAAAAAACAGTGCAATTCCGTGAATTATTTAAAATATCTAAAATAAGTTGAGTTAATATATCCAAAATAGGATATAAGTCATTTTAAAATAATTTTGATAACCATCTTTCTCCATTACGTGGATGCATAAACACTCACTCTTTTCTGTGAGTTCTCAATCCAATACTTGTTTGGCTTTGAGAATCTCAATCTCCCAGCCTTTATCACTGTGATTGTGTCACCATCCTGAAGAAGCACAACATTATAACACATAGAATTATATCCTTAGCGAAGAGGGAAAAAAAAAGGCCCTGGAGAACCTCAACCATGAGACGGATCTTCACCTGGCACAACCCCGAACCTAGTTTAATTGTCTGATTGGTCATCTTTGATAGGTCTAGAATAACATCTCCGGGAACCTAAGCATCATTAAAAAATGAAAAGAAATATTACATAATACCAACTTGACATAAGAAAAAATATGAAGAGCCACTGACCACCATTTTGTCAACAAGGTCTTTATTCAAGGGAGCGCTCGAAGATATCTCCTCTCCTTTCATCCTCTCTCACGAACTCTGGTTCCTTCTGAAAGTGTCTTCCCCAATGTCGGTCACACAAGAAGAACTTAAATGATTTACATTTTTGATAAGCATGCATTACTCCACAGCATATTGATAAAGCAAGCAAGGGACCAGGTAAACTACAAAATGAACGGGAACAGCAGGAGTTATAAAGTGACGGATTTTCTAACTGTCTTAGAACATCTAAATCAACAAAGAAAATTTGGACTAACATCTCATCAAATGAACAGGTTTCAGACGTATGGTTTATGAACTGTCATTTTGGCTTCTAAGAGTTTCTATACATATTTAACAGGCAACTGCAGTGAGTGTGATTACGTTTCGATCAGTCTGCTGAGAGAGATTAGCAAGGAAGGGGTGGGCATCAGTATGTTATGGCCTAGGGGGATATTAAACATTTGAGTTCGCAGTTCACAAGTTTTTTATGATTATAGATAGTGGGAGACACAAAAGAAAAGGTACCCTAGGATGATGGTGACCAGATGTCACAGGACAGCAAACAATAGGAAACAACCCACGAGAGTCTTATTCTAGCGGTGGTGCCACAAGCGTCACTTGAACAGCTGATGGATCTTCCAACTCCCTTCTACTCCTGTGTTGTCTGTCCATTAGCGAAGAGACTATATGGAGTAAGAGAGATTGGGAGCAGGAGGAGACCAGATCTTTGCCGGGAGATGAACCAGAGCAATCTATTCCATCCAAATTCGAACCAACGAATAGAGGGATGAAGGAATAAGTGGAGCCAGGGAAATAAAATGCCACACTGGCTTCTGATACCAGCTCTTACTTTAAATCAGTTTAATATAACTGTTTCAGCATCATCAATCAGAGCATGCAGGTGTATGCTCTACAATCAGCATTATCAACTCATAGTTGGTGGAATTTTTCTTTGGCATTAATACACTTGACCACTTAAGGACAAGCTGATGCTATGTATCAATAAAGGGGGCTGTCCTGCTGCCCACTGAATTATTGCGCTAAAATCATGTTCAAGCAGTGACATTAAGGGCATTATTGTTTAACGTTCATGCATTTACTTTCCCTTATACTTACAATGAGCTTGTTTTCAATATTCCCTGTACACAAAACTGGCATCATAGCGTGTGTCATCATTCCTTATAATTCCTTTAGATACACTTATATAAAACATGTTATTGCACGAATAAACGATTCCGATGCCATCAGCGATAACTTGTTTAAATAATAATATTTAGACATATTCACCAAATAAATATTCAGATATATGTAGGATAAGCATTTACAAATGTTCCAAAAAACATGTTCGAATATAGCATGTTCCAATTAAAATATTTGGAAGGAAAAACAGTCAATGTGTTGAATAAAGGCGTTTAGGAATATTCACAGAGAATAGCTAGGTATACACAGAGAAAAAACAGTCACATATGTTCAAATTAAAATGATAAGGTGTATTCAAAGTTTACATACGTTATACTCCAATTACATGAATTTACATGAAAAACTGTGAGATATGCTCAAACGAAGACATATATACATATTAATAGAAAAATTCACATACGTTCAGCTATAAGTGTTTCGATATATTCCATTTGGTGAGCACTTGGTTGTACTGGAAAAACACCGGCATACAATCACAATAACAAGGAATATATTTTCAAATCAAAGATATTCAGACATGCTCATGAAAGGCAATCAGATAGTTCACAGTGAAGAATTTACCAGCCTTGTCCGAGATTTTACTTCTCTCCTGCAGCCGATGAAGCTCTAGCGGTAATCCAGGTGGGAGAGATGGGGAGAAAAAGATAGTGGAGAGTGGTCGTAGGAAGGGAAGATAGAGAGGACGGGAAAACGCACAGGGAGAGGAACAGGAGCAGAGAGAAAGGAGCGGAGAGAGAA
This sequence comes from Spirodela intermedia, assembly GCA_902729315.2. NCBI lineage: Eukaryota > Viridiplantae > Streptophyta > Magnoliopsida > Alismatales > Araceae > Spirodela > Spirodela intermedia. Next base: position 7,128,468 of record LR746272.1, read on the forward strand.
AGAGAGAGAGAAGAAGCAGCAGCAGGGGGAGAGGGATATCCCCGTTGAGAAGGCGAGGGAAACGGAAGTAGCAGTGACGGAGACGAGGGAGAGAGCTGCGCAAGGCGTGGAACGGGAAGAGAAAGAACGGTTTTCACGAATTTAGTATTATTACAGGTTAAAAGTATTTTTATGAAAATGAAGAATGATAATTTGTATTTTCTCGTTCAACGCCGCCCCCCCCCTGCCCCCGAGACAAGGCATATATACATAACAAGGTCAGACGGTTGAAGTTTGAATGGGCCACTCTGGGCCTGCGCCTATGCCTCTTTTACGAGGCCCAGATGGAGCCAGAGACCAGATGATGGTCATGCATGCCTCTCCCTCACTCTCTCTCTCTCTCTCTCTCTCTCTCTCTCTCTCTCTCTCTCTCTCTCTCTCTCTCTCTCTCTCTCTCTCTCTCCCTCTCTCTCCCTCTCTCCCTCTCTCTCTCTCTCCCTCTCTCTCTCTCTTTCTATCTTTCTCTCTTTCTCTCTTTCTCTCTTTCTCTCTTTCTCTTTCTCTCCCTCTCCCTCTCCCTCTCTCTCCCTCTCTCTCTCTCTCGTTTCACGAGAGGCATCCACGCATGAAGGTTGATGATTAGGAGGAAATTCAGATCAAGTTTACTAATGTCAGCAATTTATATAGCCTCTGACAAGAGTTTCTTCATGTATCGTCGCTCGATTCTCATGACCATGGGAAGAAGCGCTGGACTCGAAACCTCAAGCAGGATCGCAATGGGGAGAGAGACCCGTGGAAGAAAGGCGCATCTGAGCTGGAGTCAGCTCGTCCCTGGAGGGACATCGTCCACATCGAAGCATATATATATATACCTCGAGGGAGAAGCGAAAACCCTAACATGGGGAGCCTGCCTCCGAGCATTATCATGTAGATAATCTCAGAGTTTGGTGAGTAGTCTAAGGAGGCTGCATCCCTCAAGACTTCGATATTATAATGACGTTGTCGAGCCCTTCAACTCAAAAATAATATGCGATCAGTTATGATCTTCTCATTAGAATCACATTTTTTTTCCTTTCGTGGGTACCAACAGGGACTGGAAGCCAAATTTTGACTTGACAACTATCGGATGCCCCCGTTAGACTTTAAATCAAGCTTTGACTTGAATGATCCGCCGTTGCCGGCGCTGTCAACGTACTCCGTAGAAAGAGGGACAGTCCAAAACTGGCGTCCGAGCCTGCGTTGAATAACTCCCTTTACCCGTGTTCTATGTATGCTGCATGCGTATAGATTACGCAAGGAAATAAAGCATAATTTAAGACATAATTCGTAAAGGGCGCTTTACTCGTCATCAGAAAGTATGACTTCCATGCACCGACGGAAGTCAACATGGGCTACTTCCCGCTTTTCCTATTTCACACGGATGCGATTTCTTCCTTGGGCTCTCAGCACCCAACACTGGGTTCGCTGGGTCAAACGTCTGAGGCTATTTTATACAGGCGGAATGACAATCAAGTATGATTTCAGGTTAACTATATCCGCATGCTCATGTCGAACAGCTCCAATCTCCCATGAGCGATTAAGCCTTACCATCAGCTTGTTATTACACATTTGTCATCACGCCGTTAATTAACGGTAGTTCACACGTCTAAGGATCCAAGTACAAGTTTATAGCTCCCCAAACGTTTTGTTGAATGCCGCAGGTACCTAGCTTGACAAGATCACACCCACTCCTACCCATCCTCTGGAAGAAATACCAGAAATCAATCCACTTAAATCTTCGGTATGCTGTCAACTGTGTTGAATAGGAATACAATTAGAAACGTATTTTATGTGCACTTGCTAGGTCTTAGTCACTGGGGACCCAACTCCACATGTCTTCTTTATTGCTATTTTGTCTTAAACCCTAACGATTTCTGTATTGTTTAGTTCAGCATCATGATCTCAACAAATGCTAAAAGATTCTAAATTTCCCACGAGGCTAGCTTTCGTGCAGTTTCAATCAGGAGGCCCGTGTCCTAGAATCGCAAGATTACCTTTGTAGAAGTCAAAAAAAGGCTGTTCTTAACACGCTCTCGCAGGCACAGATCTGCTTTAAGACTTTGTCCCGTGATCAGGAGAAATGACTAGCCTTAAAACCGCACTAATATTATCAAGATGCCCGTGAAAATTGATGAGGTGTAAGTAAATTAGTCTTAGCTTTGTAAATCGCGGATTTACTCTTACTGTAACCAATATTGAGATTATTCTGAGCACAATTCAAAAAGAAGATCAACCTCTCTTCGCTGCATTGTCCTGACTTGGTCAACCATAAGCCGTAATGTATTTTCTGCTTCTGGGAATCAAAACGGTTTAATCCCAGAAAGTTTCCTAGTAGAAGGATCAGAATTATCCCCCGACGTAAGGTACGATCAATGTCTGACGAGGGAGGCAAGTCATCGCTCGAGCCCAGTGATAGAGACGTCCGGATCCATCTTTTCTGGTTAGTTGGTTCACCGACCCTAGATTGTATTAGAAAAATAGTTAAGGTGAACTTCTACTAAGGCTTGACGTAGATTGATGCAGACCGCCTCTCGGAATGCCGTGATGACTGAAGATGGGAGGGGCCGCAAGATTTCTGTAATCTCACGACCCCACAACCGGGGGGGCCTCTTTGGCGCACGTCCGTTTAGAGCTTGGCAGATTCAGAGGTTGGGTCCTCTCACTGGTCTACTTATAGAGGTGCCATGACTCTGTCGACCGTAGCCGGCGCTTCAAGCCCTCACCTTTCCTGTTCGGATTCTTCACCGGGGAAGTCGCCCCTCTTCCTCCCGAGAAGTAACGTCAATTCTCGGAAGCTCATTCTTCGGCTGCTTCATCTGGTCCAGAGACTGCCTCTCCGTGCACCGCGGAAGGACCGTCTTCTATCGCGCAAACACCCAGTCCCCAGGTACTAGATAGAATTCTTTGATCATTTTTCGATCGATTTCTCTGTCTTAGCTACCGGTTGGAGTACATCAAATCCGTGCCCCGTCATCGTTCTTCGTCGTCGAACGTTTTGGAATAAGAGGATGAAAGCCCGGATTTGTAGGCGATCTCTGCCGGCCATGGCGGGGTGCGGAAAAAGGATGAAGATCGACAACCAGAACAGTGTTGGTCGTTCTTTAATTATTTAAGACTTTGACATGGCGTTCATCAACATGCGTCCGAGACAAGCCAGCTGTCCCGGCTGGCAGGTGCTGAAAAAGAAGGCACTTTATTGGTCATGTCCACCCCTAGGATAGAGAGCATGGTACATACTTTCAGCATCGAAGCCTACGTTGTCCGCGTTTGGAGTCGCTCTCCCTCCTCTTTCTTTCTCTTTCTGTCGCTGCACTTAACGATGACGACGATTTCTCCCGATCTTTCTCAGGGAAATCACAGTACAATCATGAGAACATTATTAGGGCTTGCTTTGTTTCTTCTGGTGATTTTCACGAAGCAAGGGGCCAGCCAAACAGCGGGCAGCTCTCTGAAATTGTACGTGGACTCTCTTCCTGCGATCCCCAAGATCTATGGATACTCCAACGAAAGCGGTACTCCAAAATCGACGACGCTCACCATTGGCATGTTTGCCAAGAAATGGGTAAAACTCGCGCACTTTCCCCTTCAACAAGAGAGGACGGCAGGTGGAATAGACAGTCTAACATAAGATTTGACCGAACAATGAAGAGACGAAGAATAGGGTTTTTACTGACTTGGTAAACGCATCGTATTGATTCTATTATCAAAAATATGGAGATCAGGCCGATTTTGCGGGTTTTAACTTGACCCACAAAAATTATTAGGGCTCGTACCAGAAGAACTTTCCGTAAAGTTTCGTTCCTTCGAAAGATTTTGCTCCAACGAAGTCACCCTTGCCAGAGGGACTTACTGGTCTCTCCATCAACGGCGACCGTCAGGACCAAAAACTCTCCCAGGCCTAGGTCACCCAAGGAGAACGGCGAAGTCCTATGATTTGTCAACCCTCTCAGGGTTGACATGCGTGGAATAAAGTATACCTACCCTCTCTGGGCTTGCCCGTATCAAATTGAGAATTCAAAAATCAGGCATATAGTTTAGAAATACATTTTGGACTGCATATTCCCATGCTTGTAGGCGGCCAGATTGCGATTAACCTTTAGATAGTACAAATTCTAACCAAGTCTTTGTTATAAACGATCGATCGCTTCTTCTCTTTTCTTTCAGAAATTCCACCGGGACCTGCCGAGCACGACGGTCTTCGTCTTCGGCACGAGCGCCGACACCGCCACCTTCCCAGGACCGGTTATTGAGGCTCTCCAAGGGGTACCCCTGTACGTAAAGTGGGAGAATCACCTTCCTCAGGCCCACATCCTACCGTGGGACAAAACGATCCCCACCGCTATCCCCAGGAACGCCGGCGTTCCCGCAGTGGTGCACCTCCATGGCGGCGTGAACGAGCCGCAGAGCGACGGCAGCGCCTTCGCCTGGTTCACTCCCGGCTACCGCGAGAAGGGAGAGGCATGGTCAAAGGAAGTCTACACCTACCCTAACGTGCAGCACCCCGGGAACCTCTTATACCATGACCACGCCCTCGGGCTTACAAGGATCAACCTTTTGGCTGGGCTTCTTGGCGCCTACGTTATCCGAAACCCTAAGGTTGAGCATCCCTTCGGATTGCCCTCCGGCGATCTGTACGACCGGCACCTCATCCTCGCTGACCGGAGCTTCAACGCGGACGGATCAATTTACATGAACAAGACGGGGAATAACCCATCCATTCACCCGCAGTGGCAGCCTGAGTACTTCGGCGACGCCATCGTGGTCAACGGCAAGGCCTGGCCGTACCTCAAGGTCCGCCGGCGGAAGTACCGCTTCAGAATTACCAACGTCAGCAACGCCAGGCACTTCCTTCTCGCCCTTTCCAACGGGCTACCGTTTATCGTCGTGGGTTCCGACTCATCCTACCTCTCGGCCCCTGTGAGGACGGCGACGATCCTGCTGGCCCCAGCCGAAGGGTTCGACGTCGTCATCGACTTCTCCAAGGCCACCGCAGGCGAGGCGGAGCTCACAAACAGCGCTCCCTACCCGTACCCTGGGGGAATAGCCACCGACCTGCCCAACAGCAGGGTGATGAAGTTCATCATCGCGGCAGGGAATGCGAAAGACGAGTCGAGGATCCCCACCAACCTCGCGAGTTATTCGGCAGCGAAGACCAGCGACGCGTCAGTGAAGAGGTATTCTCAGACAATCCAGCCGTTCAACGCAGAATTAAGGGCAGTATGGAGGTATATTTTTGTTTAGAAAATCGTATTAAATGTAGGATAATATGCCGACAGGTACATCACCCTGTACGAGTACATGAGCGCCACCGATGGGCCCACCCACCTGTACATCAATGGCAAGAGGTTCACGGACCCGGTGACGGAGAAGCCGAAGGCGGGAAGCACGGAGGTGTGGGAGGTGATCAACCTCACCGCCGACCATCACCCGCTGCACATCCACCTCGCAGTGTTCCAGGCAATTAAGGCGCGGGAGATCGTTGACCTGGAGACGTTCAAGAACTGCATGACCCAGTTCAAAGACGCCGTCAAGTGTAACATCTCCTCCCACGCCACCGGAAAGATCCTGAACATACCCGCCCATGAGAAGACGTGGAAGAATGTGGTGAAGATCGAGCCTGGCCACATGACCACCATCGTCGTCAAGTTCCGCCTCGTCGACACCGACGAACCATACCCCTTCGACGCGACGGCCCAGCCCGGTTACGTCTACCACTGTCATGTAAGTCTTCCAACGATGAATCTCTAAAGAATTCCGAAGGCACTACGCCAACAAATCTTGACTACTATGAATATGTGAAAATTTTGAGCATGTTCTATGCGATTTCTCTTACTCTGCTCCTTCGCTGCACATCAATCTCGTAAACAGATTCTTGATCATGAAGACAACGAGATGATTCGTCCGATGAACCTAGTCAAGTGAGAGACGCGGTCGACGTTTGGAGAACGAAGACAACGGAGATACGTCTTCGGCCAATCCAGAATTCGTTTGTTAGCTTTCGTTCTACCGTCCGTGTATTATTGTCAATTTCTAAATGTCGCCTCCCCAGGGCGCAGAGAAATTGGTGATCAAATAACGTGCGAATTAAGGCTGAAGGGTCCAGAGGATTCATTAAGTGTTGACAGGAGTATACCTCAACAGAAATGAGCGCATGAAGTGAAGGGTGCACAAGCCACAAATCTGAATTCCTTCATATGTTGACTTTTTTATGCTCATTTCGTAGTATGGGTTTATAAACATTTAAGCACAGAGTTGTTGAGCAGAAAATCAAGTGGCGTTACATAAATTAAGGCTGTATTTTTAAAAATGTGTTTACTTGTTCAATTTGACGTTTCCCTTGTAAAATGATTCTTTTTAGTTTGATTTATTATAAAAATAGAGTGAGGACAACCGAGAAATCGCGCATGGGGACAGGACAGCAGTGTGGATTGGTACGGCATCTAAACCAGAACCACAACTGAAAATAGATGTAAACATCTTGATGGAAGTGGACAAGCCTATCTAGCAAGGTTTTCAGCGCTTGGATGTCTGATTGGTCGTTTGAATGTCATTTTCAGCGCTCAAATGACATGACACTATTCAAATTGGTGGTTTCATATTAGAGACAAATTAGGATTTGAATAATTGGCTTTTAACAACTTAGGAACAAGAAAATCCAACGCACAACTGTCAAGTGGCGGGCCAAAACAAGCACGTGTCATTCCGCCCAAGCCTCATTAATGAATGTCAGAGGTTTGATTTGATGCGTAACTACTAAAATTGACGTTTCTAAGAAAATAGCGACATCTACACGGTCCCGAAGAAGAGGAAACCACCCGTATCTGACCGGTTTCCCTTAACTAGACGACCATTCTGACATGGGATTATTCCATGTGCCAACATGACTCTACAGGATTATGATGGGACTAGCTTCAACTTTTGGCAAGAACCGATCAATAAAATTAGTGATGTTGATGCCTTGATGAAATACAATGTCACCAATGTACCGAAATTTTCATTTAAATTTATATTTTATAATTATTAATGTTAACTCATTCGCGTGGCCTTTTTACTTGTATTTCGCAAAAAATTGTCTCTATATCTGAAAATAGGTAATTAATATTCAAGAGATTATTGTGTTCTTCATCCAAAATTCTTCCTCATCAGTACCCTAACACCCTTTCAGTATGTGATTTTTTTTTTCACATTCTCAAAACTATTAGAAACCCATACATTTCCCATGTCTTCAGGCATCTAATACGACATATCCCTCACCATTCCATAACTAGGATATACTGAAGTTTGTGATCTTGAGGATTTTTATTTTATTGGAAAATCTGAAGGCCAAATCAGGAACTCTACTATACTTGAATTACTTGGATACGAATTCTCGATGAGGCTAAGGTATTTTGACGGGCCTCTAAAGGAAAAGTCAATGGATTCCTTCATGCAGCAAGCAACACAACGAGACGCACTCCACTTGTCCGGGTTAGGTGTACGAGGGTCTGGGATCTTTAATTGAAACCCTGGTTTCCAAGTATACATCATTTCCTTCTTTCTCCAAACAAGGATTAGCGCAGGGCACCAAACGCCCGTTAATAAGTGGGACAAGCCCCAATGAAGACGGTAAGCTGGCATCTCCCACAGCCAAGCGCTAGAGGACATCCACCTCGCCCACCTGCTCTCGTTCTTGGTTTCAGTGCTCTCTCTGTCATGGCCCTCATAGGCTGTACTGCTCAGTCTAGCCTCGGGCCGAACGGCAGCTGTCATCTGCGAGTGACAATCTACAAGGATACGCTGATAAGTCGGTAGGTAGTTGGGTAGCGAGAGAGAGAGATCCGACAGTGAACTAAATCGACCGCTCCATGTTTTTGGTGGGCTGAGTCGAGCACTGCCCCGAGAGTTAAATAAGATATTTGGCCCAACTCTATGATCTCAAGCAAGCCCATCAACGTTTCGGGCGGGTCGAGCTGTATTGCGCCGAAATGGAGAAAGTGTGTGTGTGTGTGAGAGAGAGTGAGAAAGCCAGAGACAGACAGAGACAGAGGAGGGAATGAGTTGGGGGGAGGATTTCGGTACCAGTCCATCGAACCGTCCTAATTTTTAATGGGGTTATCTGAGCCACGTCACGAACTTGCACCAACCTGAACTACTTGTAAAGATGATCATGCGGTAGACTGGGGCAGAGGCGGCCCTTGTAGCCCCCAAATGAGCCGCCTCCCATCGTGTTGCAGTGGCACGATCGCACTACGTATACCCTTTGCTTGAGTGAACAAGATTATCTTCCCGATGACGAGGATTTGTCGTTGAGGATCCCCTCCATATTGGCACATGAGCGGCGGATTAGGCTGAATAATTCAAAATCTTTTCAGAAAGAAAATGCTGTTGTGGACCACCGAGTCAATTCGGTTCTTCACCGTGATGACGTCACAGGTCGACCATCGGAGCCACCGGGTGGATATTGCTCTCCACCGGCGGCGACAGTAGGAGAAGGCGGAACAGAAGCTAAGCCCAACACCTGCGAGAGGTTTTCAGCCGCTCCTCTCGCTTTTCCCTAGAATATCTTTAACTTGGTTCTTTGACGCTCGACCTGGTTCACAGGCTCAGGTTCTTTGACCCACCGAGTTGGCGCTCCATTTTTACTGGGGATCGGGGCCGCCGTGGAACCCGATGCCTGCGATCAATCACTCGGCCGCCAGTTCCGGTTTCCGCCGGGCCCTTCGCCGGCACTCCCCCATTTCAAAAGTTGTCAGTCCCCTTTGCTCCGCCGTGGAAAATCGGAGCCTTCCACTAAGGTCTCACCTTGTCGATTACGCTGCTGTAAAGCAGGAGAACGCCCACAGGTGTCTCGAAAGGTGGGGGGAAACCCCACCTATATATCTGTCTCCTCGTGGAGGTCGCATGCTCCGCTTCTTTCCCTTTGGTGCTCGGCGGCGAAGGCATGGGAATGGGGGTGGCGCGACTGCGTCCGGCGGTGCAGCTGCTCCTGTGCCTGGTGGTGGTGCGCGTGGCGTCCGACGACGGCGGGCTCTTCGGCGTCTCCAGGCTGGAGATGTTCGTGGACGACCTCCCGGAGATGCCCAAGATAAGAGGCTACGATCTCCGGACGGGTGGCGTCCCCTCAACAAGAACCCTCACCATCGGCATGTTTCAGACGACCTGGGTCTCTCTCTGTCTCTCTCTCTCTCGCTAGCTCTCGCTCGCTGTTATACAAATTGAGGCTCAGTGGGTCATCGTCCTGTCTCACTGGTGCAGAAGTTCCACCGCGATCTTCCGCCGACGACGGTATTCGCCTACGGTCTCAGAAGAGAGGCCGCCACCGTGCCTGGTCCCACCATCGAGGCCCTACGTGGGGTTGAGACGCGGGTGACGTGGCAGAACCACCTCCCTTCGAGTCACATCCTGCCGTGGGATCCCACCATCCCCACCGCCTTCCCCGGCCCCGGCGGTGGCGTCCCCACTGTGGTTCATCTCCACGGTGCCATCGCCGCCCCCGCCAGCGACGGCAACGCCATGGCCTGGTTCACGGCGGGGTATCTCTTCAAAGGCCCCAACTGGTCGCAAGAGACCTATTCCTACCCCAACGCACAGGAGCCCGGCAACCTGTGGTACCACGACCATGCCATGGGGCTCACCCGTGTAAACCTACTTTCCGGCCTCTTCGGCGCCTACGTCGTCCGCGAGCCGGGGCTGGAGCAGCCTCTTGGCCTGCCTTCCGGCGACGAGTTCGACCGTCATCTGGTGGTCTTCGACAGGAGTTTCAGAGCCGACGGCTCCATTTTCATGAACAACACCGGTGACAACCCGTCCATTCACCCGCAGTGGCAGCCTGAGTACTTCGGTGACGCCGTCGTCGTGAACGGCAAAGCCTGGCCGCGCCTCCGCGTGCGGCGGCGGAGATACCGATTCCGGATACTCAACGCCAGCAACGCCCGGTTCTTCAGATTCTTCTTCTCCAACGGACTCGAGTTCCACCAAGTGGCCTCCGACTCCCTCTACCTCGGGAGGCCGGTGAGGGTGCGGAAGTTGCTGATGGGGCCTTCCGAGATCGCCGACGTCATCGTCGACTTCTCCGTCTCCCCCACCGATTCGGCAGTGCTGGAGAACGACGCCCCGTACCCGTACCCGGCGGGCGATCCGACGGACGACACCAACGGGAAGGTGATGAAGTTCTCGATCGAGCAGCGCACGGCGGCGGATCCCTCGTGCCTGCCGCGGCAGCTGGTGAGGTACCCGACGCCGTCCCCGCACGGCGCGGCGAGGCGGCGCTACGTCGTCATGTACGAGTACACGGCCTCCACCGGCGAGCCAACACGGCTGCTGCTGAACGGCAAGTCCTACGACGAGCCAGCCACGGAGACGCCGACGGTGGGCACCAGCGAGCTGTGGGAGGTGATCAACCTCACGGAGGACAACCACCCGCTGCACGTTCACCTGGGGCTGCTGGCGGTGCTGGAGCAGCGCCGCCTGTCGGACCCCGAGGCCTTGAAAGCATGCCTGGCGAGGAGGAACGACGCGGCGGCGTGCCGGGCACGGCGGCACGCCAGGGGGCCGCCGACACCGGTGCCCCCGCAGGAGCGCGGGTGGAAGAACGTCTTCAAGGTGATGCCAGGCCACCTAACCACGCTTGTCGTCCGGTTCTCCCCGCTGCGGCCCAGCCCAGTTTTCTACCCGTTCAACGTCACCGCCGAGCCAGGATATGTCTACCACTGCCACGTAAGCACCTCCTCCACGCAGAAGGGCTACATCTGATCAATTCGGCGTGTCGATGTCATCTCTTCTTTCCTACGCAGATACTCGACCACGAAGACAACGTGATGATGCGGCCTCTCAGACTACTCCCTCCTTGAAGAGAAGCTTCCTCAGCATCAACCAGCCCGATGCTAACCTCAACATAAATAATGTGATCTTGATCTCAACTGCAAACACCGCCTCAAAACTTGTTCATCACCATGGTCGCGGTAGTAAATGTTCAATAAAACAGTCCACGCATCAATATCCAATGTTTAATTTGATGACGTATTATTAACTTTCTAAATTTATATTACCTACATCAAACTATATCTGATAATTGAGATTAACGTTTAGTACCAATTTAACAAGTTTCAGACATGGATAATCTGCGTGTTTACAAATGTTGTTAAATGAAGATTCGCTTCTGTATTTTGCGTCTCATAAACCATTACAATTGTTAATAAACCCATCGTTGAACTTGGACCTATAGCTTCTTATAAACCCTTGTTGTCTTCAGAATTGGGTCTTAGAGTTAGGTACATGATATATTCTTAAAATATTTTATCTTTATTTGGATAATAATGTCAACATATTTGAAAAGACAAGAATATCCCTTCATCAATCAATCAAAAAAGTGATCAAGGGATATGCCTATAACATTCAGATTCGACTATCATCTATAGGGTTTACAGTGAGAGGACACTAGTTGTTGAGGAGTTAATACATGTGAAACTCAAGTCTGATTGCTTATCAAAGGATTAAATAGGTGGCACAAATTTTACACTTATCAAAGGAGCAATCATTTTATATTTTATTTGCGTAGATCTAATGGTTAATATATTTTGAAGTGCAACCGAGGATAAGGAATATGATGACCTATAAAGTCATGAAAACTTAAGATCCAATGAGTCAAATATAAAATGACCTCTGTGAATTATAATTATGAATTGATTGTCAATTAACATAAAATATTAATAATCAAAGTCTCTCATATGAATGATTTGCTCTATATTATAATACAGATCAGATTATAAAGACAATCTAGGCTTATTTATTCTAGATTTTAAATATTTTTATTATTAGTTATGTATTATTAAAGTTGAATATGTATGTGTTTTTCATATTTCTCACAAGTTGTATGAATGAGAATACAACTAGATGAATCTACCTAATGCATACATAAATGTATGTGTTGTTCACATTTCTCATAAGTGTAGAAAGTATGATTCTAAGTTTTTTAGAATTTGAAAAACATATTACAACACTGATCATAGAACCTTTAGACAAAGAGAGTTTCACAAAAAGTAGAAGAAGATTGAGCAAATGTAATCTCCAAAAATGAATCATCTCTTTACTAGAGGACTAGAGCTGATTTAAAAGAAAAACCTACTATAAATTATTAGATTTTAGTTTAATAAGATATCATGCTCATGATTAAATACATCATTAATTATATAAATTTTATTTTAAAGAGTAAATTATATAATTGTTATTGTGATCACATAGAAAATGAAAATGACAATAAAGCATACTGATCCATGAAGAACAAGCCAAGTCAAAATAAATGAGAAGAAATCAACTCAAAAGAAAAACGAAGGTGAGAAAAAGTATCTCGACTCATGAATCAGGTTAGTAACATAGTGTGCCTACCCACAAAAGTTGTGTTTACCTATCTTTAGTTAGAAGAGAGAAAAAAATGAAAAATTGACAAGGATAACTCATGTACTTCTTGACATAGAGTGAAGGTCAAACATGTGGATAGACTATTTGACATATCATATGATTAAAATTTTACCCAGGTTAACATCGCCTGAGTAAGATGCATGTGACATAAGCATAATTGAAGAATTGGGAGCTACGAATCTAAACATAAAGATGAGAGGTTTATCAGTAATTGAACTGATTTATGGGGAGGTAAAAGCAAAAAACCTCATTAATCACCATGTTTGTTTCTTCGCCGGTCTCTCGGCAAGATCCAGAGGACCGTAATAGGCATCGGGTAATCGAGTGAAAGAAAAGGGCGAACGATTAAGGGGAGGAGGAAAGGATAACGAGAGCCTACGTGGTCAGCCGTCCGACGCAACAGATTCATCGGCCTTATTGTCTTGACCGCATTCCTCCATGTCCTCTCTTGGAGGGGCCCCGATCGGCGCCGTCCCGAGAAGACGTGGAAGAATGTGGCGAAGAATGAAGCCCACGAAAAGGAGTGCCTCAGCCTGGCCCGGCCACCGGCGGTAGCGAGGCCGCCGATATCGGAACTTTCTTTCACCCTAGCTTCTCTGTCGTCTGGCTCCGGCGCCGGCGGCAAGCGGTGCAATTAATTGTCGGGACAGGCACGGCGGCTTGTACTCGCGTGGAGGCCGATAGTACTGGCAGTACTGCAAGAGCGACGGGTCTGACGGTAAGGTCCTCGTCGCGTAGTACATGTGCGGCGCGAACGAGAAGATTGGAGACTGACCGTTTCGCTCATCCTGTTTGTACTGAAAGTAAAAGTTGGAAATTCGAGTTACAGAACCGTACCGCACGATGTCAGCAATCAGAGAAAGAGTGTCTATATAGATGGTCAGTAAGATGAGTGTGCATTTGTTAGATAAATGAAGATGGTTGGAGAGATAGAGAGAGAGTAGACTCCGTCAACAAGATGCCCCTGTCCTATAATATGAATAGAAAGAGAGAGAGAGAGGGTTGGTCGGCTGCGTCAATGGCGGGGTATTCAATTGTAGGGCCAACGAAGATTATTTAACAATAATATATGCACAAAATATCAACTTTAATGGGCACTTCATTTGAGGAAGCCTTGAAAGTTACCCTCTCCCTTAAATGCATACAGAGTTCAAGGGGAGTGGTTGCAAGCCGCTGGGGAGGCCACGGCAGGATCCGCGGCGGTGGCAATGATTGGGGGACAGCAGCCAAATTTTCCTGTTCTTATTCTTTCTTCTCCTCCTCCATCCCCGACCGAGCAACGGATGCAACTCAATGATGGTGATGGTGTTGGAGGAGTTTAAGGCCACACTGAAGACAAAGGTGATGTTGGTGAAGATGGCGATTGAGGGAGGCTAGCTGTCCTTGACCCAACTAGGATGGCAGTACGATACATAATGTGCCAAGGAGTGTGATACTATAATATGCCGTCCATTGGATAATAGACGAAAACAATAATCTCCAACAACTAAGTTATTGGACAGAAGTCCAAGGAGTTTGGAGCTACTGCCTACATGTCTGATATTCTTGAAACCCTTTTCGTTTAGACAAAGAAGTCAGGGGACGAGCTCGAACGATTTATGACAATTTCTATGGAGTTCATCTTTGGAGAAGCAAAGTGAAATAAAGAAATTGGGTGCCTAATCTATCATATCACAATCATCATCAAAACCCTCTCCTCTCGAAAATCTCCTTTTTTGCATTAAAGCTAGAAATAGAATTAAGTCCTTTTGATCCTGAACCTCTAAAGGGCATCCTTTTTAGAGTAGAGTTTGAGATGCATTATGACATTTTGACTCTATCTGTTGTATAAGAAAAAAAAAAATCCATTTTAAATTGTAAAAATCACATGTGTCAAATTTCCGATGTTAGGAACTTTCAGTGCTGGTTAAGCTTGTGTGAAACTCTCCCCCCACCCCCTTTTCCTCTCTCTGTCCTCCTCTGTCCCTCCCTCCCTCCCTCCCTCTCTCTCTCTCTCTCTCTCTCTCTCTCTCTCTCTCTCTCCCCCCTCCATTTGTTACCCCTTCTTGCGAAAATTACCAACTACCAAGCACTTCCCTTCCTGATCGGCTTCAATCCTGCTGGCATTCTCATCCGGCTGGGATCGTCCTTTGTCTCCACTTCCCCGATGTCTCTCTCCTCAATCCGGCTTTGAAAAGTGATGAAACCTCTGCTCTTTATATAGGTAGGTTGCTATTATTATATCAGTACATAGTATGCCATCATATGTACAACTACATCAAGTAAGAGCAGATGTTGTTAGATGTTGAACAGCAATGGTTAGGGCATATGTCCTCATCTTTACCCCGATGTTCTCTTCTAACCATCGTCCCCTTGTTTTCTCTTCCAACCTTCCATTAGGTTTTTCCATAGAAAGCCGTGTGTACTTCAGTTGAGTTATGGTATTATCAGGACTCCAAACCTTGCACCCGACGCCCCAATCCTTCCCAATCGACTGGCAGTTCCTATCCTCCTCTCACCCACCGATAAACCTCCAAGACCCCGTTCACTGCACCCTCAGCGAAAAACCTTTTAGCATGGTTGGCATGGTCAAGTCAGGGTCAAGCTTCGTAGGATTATGCGTTGAAGCCCATTTTCCGAGGCTGTTTTTCTCTAGCTTAGACTGCCTCCGGCATTTGGCAATGTCACCTGAGGTCGAGCCAGGCCTCGTAAAGCTAGCTTGCCATGGCCCATTCCCACCTCTAACCAGGAAGCTCTTCCTTAAACCTTATACTCTCCTCGCAGAGCCCCCCTTACCCTTTTTCTTGGCTATAGTTCTAGAGGGCCCTCCTACAGAGCCAATTATCTGGCCTTTTCTTTGGGGCATTGGTAACCAACAGCACTTCCTGCCTACTTAGTGACGAGATTCATCTTTCTACTCACGCAGCCCCTCCACCTTAATGTAAACATTTAGTTTCAGCATTTCCAGCGGCCATGTGAAGTAATCCCTTTAGAAAGGAAATCAGAGCCATTATTTTCGAATATGAACTTAAGCGACCAGACATTTTAGTAACTTCTTGTTGCTTATTTCTGCTAGTTATTGTCGATAACTGTGGTTTGTAGGATCGGTTGACCTTGATTCTTGGCTAATCTAGATTGGCTTCAGAGGGTGTTAAAAAAAACTAAATCAGCTATGTCCGCAAATCAATCGTCTATAAAGCGGATGAGGATCAACCTCGGATGACATGGTATAAACCTTGACCCAAAACCCCTGCCATCTGCCTATCATGATGAGTAGGAATGCTAAATTCGCATACTACGCCGCAATTTTGTTTTAACTGATCATCCTCGTCGATGTGAGACCAAAATTTATGCAGTGGAGAAAAAGACAAATAAGATTTTCAAAAAATATATTTTTCGGCCGAATAAAATAAACTCTTAGGCAAGTTTGAGCTTGAGTCATGCCTTTATGTCTATTTGGCTCGATGACTCGTCAATTTACATCACAATTTTATATGCCTTCGGCCGCACGCGCTCCTCCAACTACTAGGAAAACACTCGTAGTCAGCGTTGCTCAGTTGTGTCTGCAAATGTTCACTTGATTTGTGGACTAGTTGATGGACCCAATAACCCAATGCTCACCCATATATTAGAGGTCGTTAGGCCTTCACGTAATGTACGGATGTATGATTAAGGTTCGCACTGTCTATATTTGTGGACTAGTTGATGGGCCCAAAAACCCTTATTTTGATGCGAAGTACAGACTACGATGACAAACTTTGGCTTACATCTGCACCGTCTGTATCCACCATATCTTGTTGGATTTCGGCTTGATTACTACAAAAGAAAATGAATCATTCATAACTAAGAAGACATAATCCACCGTAGATATCTTCAGGCTATGAACTTGAGTGGACGCATCATGGAGTTGTCTTCATGATCCAAGATCTGCAAAAAGTTAGTGCCTTCAGCAAACTTAGTAAATTATTCGACGTGGGGCTATTCCGATGGGTTCAAAGAGGTCAATGAGAGAGACTCACATGGCAGTGGTAGACGTAACCAGGCTCGGTGGTGACGTCAAAGGGGAAACTTTGATTGGTGTCAACGATCTTGAACTTCACCACCACGCTGGTCATGAACCCCGGCTCGATCTTCACCACGTTCTTCCACGTCTTCTCGTGTTCAGGGATAGGTAGCAGCTTACCGACGGCATGGGCGGCGACGTTGCACTTCACGGCATCGTTGTTGGTCGTCATGCAGTTGTAGAATGTGGGCAGGTCGAGCAGCTCTTGCACCCTTATGGCCTGCAATATACCCAGGTGGATGTGGAGGGGGTGGTTGTCTCCAGTGAGGTTGATGACATTCCACAGCTCCGTCGTCCCGGGCTTCGGTGTCTCCGTCGCCGGATCCTCGAACCTCCTGCCGTTGATGTAGAGGTGCGTTGACTGCCCCGACTCGCTGAGGTACTCATACATGGTGATGTACCTCTTGACGGTGGCGTCGCCGACGGCCACAGCTGCGTGGTTCACTTCCTTTGGGGCAGTGAAATTGTTCGCTAGGCCGACTTTCTCAGGCTTGATCAGGAATCTCATGACCTTACCGTTCAGAGGCCCCGCCGGCGTGCCGGTGGGGTATGGGTAAGGAGCATCGTTGACTAATTCTGTCACGTTCACTGATGACCTGGAAAAGTCAATGACCACATCGACGATCTCCGCCGGTGCTAGTAATATGCTGCGCGTGCTCACCGGGGAGGCGAGGTAGGACGAGTCAGAGCCGATGACGATGAAGTGGAGTCCGTTGGCCAACGACAAACGGAAGTAGCGGGCGTTGCTCGCGTTGATTATCCGGAAGCGATATCTCCGGGGCCTCACGGTCAAGTAAGGCCAAGCCTTCCCGTTGACTATGATGGCGTCGCCGAAGTACTCAGGCTGCCACTGCGGGTGGACAGAAGGGTTGTTCCCCGTGGCGTTCATGTAGAGCGTGCCGTCAGCGTTGAAGCTCCGGTCAACGATAACGAGGTGACGATCGTACTCGGAATCCGTGATGTCGCCCAGGTCATCATCAACAGAGGGTTTTTGGATGACGTAGGCGCCTAGGAGGCCTGCTAGGAGGTTGATGCGGGTGAGCCCGAGGGCGTGGTCGTGGTACCAAAGGTTTCCGGGCGGCTGGACGTTGGGGTACGTATAACTGGCCAGAGACCACGCCGGCCCTTTCTCGGCGAAACCGGCGGTGAACCAGGCGAGGACGTTGCCGTCGCTCTGCGGCGGGTGGATACCGCCGTGGAGGTGGACGACCGTGGGGACTCCGCCTCTGTTGGGGACAGCAGTGGGGATGGTTTTGTCCCACGGAAGAATGTGGCTTTTGGGGAGGTAGTTCTCCCATCTGATCGTCAAGGGTACACCTTGCCGCGCGACGATAGTCGGTCCGGGGAACGTCGCTGCGGTGGCGCTGGCGCCGAACACGAAGACGGGCGTCGGAGGAAGATCCCGGTGAAATTTCTGCGCCAAGAAGAAGATATACTGAAACATATGTAATAAACAACGAATATATATATTTATTTGTACATACCCAAGTCTTCTGGTACATGCCGATTTTGAGGGAAGTTGCGGTGGGTTTGCCACCTTTGTTGGCGTAACCATAGAGTTTGGGCATCTGAGGGAGAGGATCAACGTACATCTCCAGGAAGCTCGCCACGAGGCTTTGACCTCTAGGTACTGACGTCGTCAGATATAGAAGAAAGATGGCGGGTATGATCCCCATTCTTGATGAACTGAAAAATTTTCAATGTTACCAAGATTAATAAGATGGAAAGAGAGAGAGAGAGAGAGATATGCTCAAGGCACATTTGACTTCTGCGTATGTAGATCTTCTAAACATAAGAAACCTTCGGAAAGCCAATAATAAAAGCTGTGCCGTTGTAATCTGATTACGTTTCTCATGGTCTACGACACAGATATGCCCTGCGACCGGGTATGAGCTGCCCTAAAATGGGACACCCACCTTGAATTAATGTATCAGCGAAGTTCAGTTGACAGAAAGCTCAAGATGAGTAATGCCCAGTGCTCTGATAACGCAAGGAAACCGAGGACAGAGAAGAGGAGCTTATGGACGGTTTCAGTCGCCTAGGAAGGAAACCTGTGAGCCAACTGTCCCTCGTGGGAAGGAGGCCAGGGAGGAAGGATCGTGGGAGCACACGCAGGATCACCTTGTTTTCGGAACTAGCATCTATATGTATGCTCTCCAACAAACAGACCGATGCCAAAATGACACACGCCTCAGGACTCGATTACAAGAAAAATATTCTAGAGATGGGTCCGATCAGCAGTACAAGACATCCATGATGTGTACGTGGGTTTTCACGGCCAATGGGGATTGATTCAATGCCCTACGAAGCTGAGACAACAATGAAAGGGACGTATGATGCCCTTCAATTTTTCTGTCGGTTAATAGATAATTCAGTGGAGAAGGTGCAGGCCTACCCGCAAACCTCCGAGCTTGCTGATAGGCACCTACTTTGTATTATTGGATACGATGAGATTGTAAGCTGGTAGACAAGGAAGAACAGACGATCAGCTCTGTCTGAAATCACTACGCCATAGAAGGTAGGCACCCCGCAACGGAGAATCGTTGGTTTCGTTCATCTGTGAATGACCCGGGCCGGAGGGGCAAACTTGGGATCTGGTCTAACGTAAAAAAGACTCTCTCGTTTAATGTATTTGGCTGGTTGAGTTGGCGTGTGGAAAGCGCAAGATCACGGATAATATAAAACATATATGCGACACACTTCATCAAAGTGAGACGATTTTCTATAAGCCATATGCCCGAGATGCCCAGATCTCAATCAATCGACAAATATTCTTAGACAAAAAGTCTTTTTCCTATTTATCGAGCCAAGACCGATGGTGACTAAAGGCACGAGGGAAGACACAAGTCACAGACTAACCCACGAGCAAACAGAAAAATGTGCTTGAGCCAGTTGAATGCTGGGAAGAAACTTCAAAAGTAATCAACGATAAAATGAAATAATGCATTGAATCCGTCATGGATTCATTTAACTCATTCCCCAGGAAGCCCAAGATCCTTAACCCGGATGCTTTTTAGTAAAGACGGAATGAAACTAAGGTAAGTTCCTGATGAGATGCCCGTAAAAGGGCAGTCTCTATGACCAGACACATGCAGCGAGTAATTCTCGCGTAAAGGTTGCCCACTCGTCTCTCCAGGCAATGAGGGCAGGAGCCATTATTGATCAATGAGGGCAGTAGCCATTATTGATCAATGAGGGCAGGAGCATTACGTCAAACATCAAATTGGCACACTCTGTACGAACGGAAAACTCGTGACCTGATTTTCTTGTCTTATCTTTAGTCATCTAGCCACCTTCGGCTTCCTATGGGTCTCGTTGATTTTCTTGTCCATTCGACTGACTTGATCCCTAAAAATTTCAATATTTTTTAACTTTTGGGCAGCATAGTTCAGATAAAGGATTTTCCAGAATAAAAAATAGACTCCCCTGTTGAAAAAAATCGTCAAATAAGGTACTATGTTACTGAGGACTATCAGAATTATACAACTGTGTTATGACAGAGGTGGTTTCGAATATAACAACTTACATAGAAGATAAACTCAGACTATAGAAAAAACTACATAGACCTGGAGACCATCACAATGATTGAGCCTACCAGACCCATCTGGCTCTTCCTCTGGCTGATTCTAGATGAGTACCCCACGGCACGTATGATTTCTGGATTTATGGTGCAGATCAATGTACGAACCTGGCAGAAACATTCATGGTGCCTTGTTTTCACCCCTGGATTCCATGAAACTTGCCGACGGACGAGAAGGGACTTCTCACTGTAGGGGGACCCCATTATCTCCGTCGTTCTTTCCTGGGGAGGTTCCTTCTGCAGACCTCATGGTTCGGTTCTTGTCCACTTGCCTATGAAGAGTCGCCATCCGAAATCTCACTGAAGATCATGAAAGATGTGCTAAGCATCAAGGGCATCATTTATGGTTTTGAGTTTGACGGCATAATATTATGGTCGTAATTTATTGGTTATGAATTCTACAGCATTAGAAAGGAATCTATGATTTTGTTCTTACACGGAGCACATCGGATGTGCCGTCAGCATCACGTTGAAGAGATTTATCTCAAAAGAAATCTTTAATATGTAAGACCTGACCTCCTTCCTGCTCACACACAATTATATTCATGAATTGATAATGGCTTTCTATCCCCATCTAAAGCATGGAAATGACTATTTAGGAGCATAACAGGAAGAATTTTCGTTAGGAAACACTAGGCAGCATTAGGAAATGGTCAAGTTATCATCAGAAAACGAAGAAACTTCTTTGATTAATGCCCAAGAAGATTCCTAAATGTAGTTATATGATGAAAACCCATTCTCATAAAATAAAATAAAATTTATTTTAAATTTTATTTATGAATTATGTTAAAGAATACCTTCGTTAAGACTGAACTCCACAGTTTGTCTTATTGTAGATGACAAGGATGTAATTATCGCTATTTTACAAAATATCCGGAAATTAAAAAATAGTTGCTTACCTTTCCCAAAAATGAGAACAACTTTTCTTCAACCATAGGCAATTACCCAAAATTTCAAAGTAACAAAAAGTTCTCCTACACGTGCTTTTTTCATGTTATTGAAAATAATTCAGATACACAAGCATATAAAAAATCCGTAGTGGGAATTGAAACTGGGATCTAAAAAGTTAAATCTAGGAAACTTTAATGGGAACCAGATGTAGCAAATCTAACAAGTAAATTATGGGCTTACGGGGTAATTATGGGCTTCTATATGGTAGAAAAAAAATCATAGTGCAAAAAATCATAGTGTAAATTATGGGCTTACGGGGTAATTATGGGCTTCTATATGGTAGAAAAAAAATCATAGTGTAAATTCATCTGGAATTAACAATGGTGATGCCTTCACCAGTAGACTCGATGCATGCCAATTATAGGAAGATATTTTTCAAAATAATGAGATACTAAGGATAGGCAAATTTTATCAGCATTTTTAGCTGTAACCCATTGATAGTGTTGTGTTGGACCGATTTCTTCAACAATTTCAATGGTTAATAGCCGTCAATAACGCTTGGCTTGACATTTTCTTTGAGTCAAGACAATGTGTGCATTCATGGATGCCCTTTTCCATTAAAAGTATTTTTTTGTATGAAATATTGAATTCATTCATTTCAAAGGCAACATCAATCATGCTATCTAGATAATTATTTTTAAGCTTAACTAGAATTCCTTTCAAGTTTCAATGTATATGGTAACTTTGTTTCATTACTTAGTAATATTTTTAGCTCCTTTGAAAACTAGTGAGATAAAAATGAGACATTATATTTGCTCTCTAAAGGGCTCATCACAAGACCCTTATAATTATCAAAAAAAAAATTGTGTAGGTCATATGTTATATTTCCCCAAGAGCTTTTGTATACATTCTACACCTAAATATTGCAACATATAGGGACCTCATTAATTCCAGTATTAATACTTCACTAATAAAATTAATTTAGTTGGTTAATAATTAAAAGTCCTTGAGTCATTAAAATGGTAATACAACACCTTGTAAAATTAAAATATTACTTTTTTAAAAAAATATAGTTATTTAATATTTTATGATAAATATATTTTTCAAGTTTATAATCTCACCAAATAAAATTTTATTTAAAAATCCCTATAGAATAAAAATATATTTTGGAACCTAGCATAAAGCAATGGATAGTTTGTATTAGGTTGGTATTGTTTATTACACCATTTCAAATAGATGCTAAATAGTTATAGAAACCCATAGATTTTGGATTTTTAACTTTATATTTAGTGTTCACTTCGGTGATGGTGATATTCTAAATAATTTGCAAATAAACTGAGATCCCAATGGATTATGGTTTAACTATCTCTAAATTGATATGTTATCTTCATATCAATACTATTTTTATGGTGATCTATAATAACTATTTAATTTAATAAAAACATGAAATACATTCAATGTATTAATGCATCACAAATGGATGCTATATTTTATTTATTAAATTGGAGAGTTTTTCTTTTTCTTGCATGAAAATAGTAGAATTAAATCCCAAATTATGGTCGAAGGTTTGAATTTTGAAACATATGGAGGTTTAAGCATGATTAAGAAGCTGAAGCAAATGAAGAAGCCAAACCTCTTCACACGAAAAATGACAAACTGCACGGATGATGTAAGTTGGTTCCTTAAGGTACAAAATTTTATGCATTGGGGACGAATAAAGCTTTCTAAAGGCCAGCAGCCTCTTCCTTGACTAAAAGAGCGTTGAGAATAGGTTAAAACAAGGCGCTTGTATTGAACTTCAGTCAGAAAATGGGAAGATCTTATGAATATGTTGAATCTTTGTAACTAAATGTATCTCAGCTACTCAAATTGAGAGGATTTGTAACTAATTAATCACTCTGTACTGTAGGAGTTTTTCAATGCATGCATTTTTTTAATTGCCGTATGTCGTTCAAATCTTGGGTCTGGTGAATTCAAGATTTGAATTTTTATACCTGTTGACACGAAACTCGAGAAGAGGTTACCAAGAATAGGACGCTTCTTAGTGATGAAACTGGTGTGATGACCGGTTGATGCAGTGAGTTAGATCCCAAAATTCTGGCGGCGATAATCCAAATAAATAGAGTCACTTGGAGTCGTCCTGCCTGGGATGAGATATCCAGCATCTATAAAAGCCCTAAGTTGGGGTGGTGTGTTTCAGCCCACTCAGACTCTTGCTGAGCAACCTTGACAAGGGCAATTGACTCAGCACCCTCCTTCGCTCATCTTGGCTCCTCGTTGGAGCCAGCGTGGAAAGTTGGAGAGAGGTTAAGTTCCTGTAAACATGGCTCTGAAGATGGTTTGCGAAGGTTTCCAATAGGGGCTAATAACACTCCTCTTGTTCGATTATCTGATATTCTTCACGATTTCATATTTCTCTCCAATAATTTTAT